>OX402067.1:8582635-9832635 GCA_947859365.1 Archips crataeganus | reverse complement strand
TTAGTAATTTGAGAACGAACGAGTCGCGGTAAATTATTTATTAAAACGTAGTGCGATTTAGGACCGTTCTCAATTAAAAGTAAATTAATTTTTTTACGTCTAGTGTACTCGGATCTGAAAACTGGTCCTACAACTGTACGATTGTTTTTTAAAGAATACACATTGATGCTTAAATCAATATTATTCTGCTCGAAAGTAGCAATATCTGAAAACGTTACTGGAAAACACATGTTATCAACATTCAACACACTATTAAAGTGTGGGTATGAAGTCGTACGCTCTTTATGGGTTTTAGTCGGATAGAGCGCAGCAACAATACTCCAAAGAAAGCAATAACTATCTTTATTATGTATGTTGGTGCAGGCTCTTTTATTTTTAATTAACTTTGGCAACTCTATGTAAGAAGAACCTTTTAATGGTTCGTACTTGTTGATATTTACCTCTAAATATAAATTGGATAAAAATGTCCAACCACTATCGCGTTCTTGAAATTCTTCGATCTTTTTTTTTAAACCGTTCATTACATTTTGATACAGTTCTTTAAAATTATAGTTTTGGTGTACTGCAAAGTTTTTTGTAGTAAAAGATTTAATTTCCTCTTTGTCGTCTTTAAATAAAAGAAAGTTGCAAAAATATTCAAAGTTGATTTTTAAACAATCGTACTTTTGCAGACGTGTGGTTATAATACTTTCTAATTTAGGCGCTAAAGTAATCAGAAACATTTCGGGTAAAACACATTTCAACTCATCAGATCCAAATAATCTGTAAGACGATATGCGACCTCTAAATGCAGACGATAGTTCCACCGCGCAATCAGTTGTTGTAATCACGGTATTATTTTTGTGTTTAGTACTTCTTAAATGTCCCACCCATTTATTTTTTTCTACTTCGAGTGAACATGCAGTGCAGAAAGGCATAGTTAATTAATCGTATCTTATGTAATGTAGCTACTTTAAAAATATAATAGCAATAATAATATATAGGTAATCAATAAAAGTTTAAAAAACCGAACGACATGTTAAAGGACCGGTTTCACCACACAATGTTAAATATTATCGACTGATTACTGCTGTTAATGTCTACCACCTGACAAGCTAAATCAGGCTTTAACGTGGTGTTAGCAACTAACAAAGGTTGGTGGAATCAGTACTTAAGAAGTGAATGTTATACTTCTATAAATATAAATTTACAATTTAACACATTTAACATTTACTGAACAACTATTTGTAGGTAGAGAACTTAACGTCTACTTTGTCAAAAAGCGTTTTCAAATCCTTTACACAATTTTGTAAAGATTCCCACTCCGGAGTGTCTACATCTATTTGGGCTTTCAATGATAGAAGGGCCTTTTTCCACCTATCTAGGGGTGACTCACGGCGAATGTCGTCTGTACTGTAAACCCGCAGTTCCACGAAGTACGCTCCGTTGAGGCTGCAAGCTCGCTTCGTCACTCCATTTGCAACGCGATTTGTGATCGATGAGCCAAGGTGGTCCACAACAGACGGGAGTTGGTTTGAAGAATTTGACTCAGGGAATAAATCGAAAACATCGAAAGGATTCTTTACTTCTTTTTTATTCTTCGGTACAGAAACGTGCCTGCAAACAAAAATATTAACTTATAAATTAAGAGAATATAGTGTCTACACGTATTAAAATACAACTTTGAACGACCGGATAGCCTAGTGGTTAGTGGCCCTGACTACGAAGCTAGATGATCCGGGTTCGATTCCCGGTAGGGGAAAATGTTTGTATGATGATTATCCGTTGTCCAGTACTCATAACACAAGCCTTGCTTAGCTTGGGAAACGGGTCAATTGTTGTAATTTATCCCAAGAAATTATTATTACCTACTATTATTAAATTTAATGAATTATTACCTGCTCGTTTTTGCTCGCTTCACTTTTGCTTTTTCAACTGATTCCTGGTTCTCGAATTCTGAATCCGACCTGAAATTAAATGTAAGAAGTAAATAAGGATTTTAACTATTATTTATATTTATACAACTGCAAAATATATTGCTATTTCCCATCGACGTGAACAGGTTTTAATGGTATTTAATAAAAACGAAAATATAATTTTACCTTAAGTTATCCGCTTTTCTCTTTTGGGTTGTTTTCTTCGATTTATCACCACCAGCCTTGCTGCTTGCAATTAAGATGCTTTCAAATTCAGAGTCAGACCTGAAAGTAAATACCGTGTCAATATATTATGAATCTGAAACAAGACATGGTAGTGTTTTAACGGTGAGTAGTTACTTACATTATAATGTTATGCTGTAATACTGTTGATTAAAGAGACAGCTGCAGCGTTACCTCAGATCAGCGAGGAAAATGGTGAGGGTCTACAACTGTCAGAACTTCTTCTATGCACTACGATGTCCAAAATCGGAAAGGAGAGAATAATCAGAAAGACGGTAAATTAATAGCCAAATATTGTTGATTCCTCTAAATGTATTAGGGCTGTCACGTTTCATAATCTGCTGGTTATACATGCAAACAAGAACGATATATGTCCTCTTCAAATCTGCATAAATCAATAAACGATAGTTTGATTCACAATTGATAATTAACGAAACGATGTGATTTACTTAAGTTTTTGTAAGAAAATTAGTACTTACAGGTCGATGGGCGTAAGTATTTGAATGTAGCTTGATGGTAAAATTATTATAAATTTAATCTACCTAATATATAAAAATCTCGTGTCACGGTGTTTGTTATCTAACTCCTCCAAAACGGCTTGACCGATTTTTATGAAACTTTTTTCTCTACACTCGGTCGGTAGGTCTGAGAATAGGTCGCAGGCTATTTTTTATACCCCTATTCTTCGCGGGCGGAGTCGCGGGCAACGGCTAGTATATTTATAATAGTTTTACCATTAAATATAGACTATTATATATTGATATAACAAGTTGCATGCCCTAAGCAAATATTTTATATCGCTGTTACGTAAATTATTTACAATATTAGTGTTAATGCCAGCCCTGAAAAATGTTTTACTTGCACATTATTAATGAGTTCGATTCGGAAGTTCATTCACCAGCTAACTTGCAACGTTGCGCAATACGAATTACAATAAACACGTTGCGCAATCGAGCAATACCTAGTCAGTCGATAATTGTGTATGATATTTAAATTAATTAAAACTCTCTACATAAACACTTAACTGAAAAGTAGTTTTCAGTTCAACTAACCTTATGTTCTTATCTTATGTTATGTTTAACCTTATGTCACGGCTTTCATTGAGACCTAATGACATAATATGTTAAAAACCATCAAGCCGTTTACAGAACTTGCTAATAGACAAACATACATACATACATACATACATACATACATACATATAACGGTTCCGATAACATCAATTAAAGATTATATATTTATACTGATTACAGCGCCACCTGTTAGCAAAGTCGAGAACTCATTACAATACTATCAAACATCAATCAATTAGTTTAGCAACCTAGTTCCTAACATCAATGGTTCCGAACAATTTCGATAGAGGTCGTCCCATCTATGAATGTAGCATGCTATGTTGTAATCTGACTCCCATATGTCTTCGAGTTTAAATGACTGAAGAACATAAACATGTATATCACTTTACAACGTCTTTTTAACTAAACCTTATGTTGTAGTCAGCAAGACAATTTTTAGGTCCACGCGATAAAGTGAGATACGACATTTAAAAAGTGTGATAAGTATTGTTAATACATACATGGAGCAACGGTGCTTTAAACACCAATAAAATCACAATTTCACTTAGTTTCTCGCAATACCGATTTTAAAACATATTTTGGTAGTCACTACTGTAGTGAGGTACACATTTGTAAACTTTCGTAATTTAAATAATTTATACTTCACGGTTAATTTCAGCGTAAATTAGTTTAAACCTAACTCACGCTAACGATGTTTTTAGATTGTTCGGTATAAATAAACCCGACATCCTCATCATTGTACACGTAAAAAGCAGCCATATAGAAACGTCCACAGAGGACGCCGGGAATGTTATCGTCCCGGGTGGCTCAAGCTTGACTGCGAAGTCTGATCAGCTTTGCGGACGAGTTGTGTAAAGCCTCGGTGGGAGGCGTCAAAACCACCATGCACGCCAAAAGCGGGGTCATATCGACATGCTCAAAAAGAGCACCGGGAACTCAGCATCCTGGGTGGCCTTCAATCTTGGTTGTGGAGTCTGATCAGCTTCGCAGTCAAGTTGTGCAAACACCTGAGCAAACCTAACGTCAGCTTGCGAGCAGACCGTGATGCGCTCAGTGGCTTAAGCCTCATACACATCGGACCTGATCAACCCGGTGTGTGTGGTGTGTATTTTGTTTTTGAAACATAAAAATTCCACACTAATTTGGAAATGTATCGTTTGAGTCAGTCAAACTACTCGGAGTATCGTTTGTAGTCCAGCGCGTCACCGTAGCGATGCAATCATGTTTGATGCAATTGAAAATGGTATCTGCACTTTGCATCGAACGAAAAACATCGCATTAAAGCAATGCGATGAAGTCATGTTGTTTATCGATTCCTCAACATGAGTTATGACAGAAGTGCCTGATCATGGTTTGCGAGCAATTTAGCTCGCATCGAACTTGGTAGGCGTCGATACTTAAAACTCAAAATCGTAAATCGAATCGTAGATTTAAAGTAAAGTAACCTCATCGAGTTTGGTAGTAACGGTTCAGAAAAATGTAATTGAACATTTAACTCACCGCAAGAGCGTGAGAGCGAAAGCTATATTGATATTTATGGTATTGATTAAAATTTTTATAAATGAGCAGTAATTCAAAATTGGGCAGTTTTGGAACAAATTAAATGAGGATAGCGAAGCTATCCGAAGTAATTTGGTCTGAAATGCCCAATTTTATACTACTAGCGTACATCATGACACTTGAGGCGTCAGATGTCTTATGTTGATAACGTGCTATTCGATATATTTCGATAATCGTACTATGAAAACGTTCTACTATGCCCACCGGATTTGGGTTATTCGGGGTTCCAATATGCAAATCGATTTTATATAAGGTCATTAATTCTTTCATTAATGCATTATTAAATTCTGAACCAGGGTCACAACTTATTTTATTTGCGATTCCATACATTGAAAAGTATTTCAGAAGTGCTTTGACAACTTCTGGCGTGGATCTATTTTGGATTTCCACGGCTTGTCCTAGTTTGCTGAAGGCATCGACTAGAGTTAAGTATAATTGTCCTTCAATTGAGAATAAATCCATGAATATTTCTTCAAATGGTTTACGCTGTGTTTGAGTTAATTGAATTCTGGGTCTTAATGGGTGTCTGTCATATTTCATTCGTTTACATAGATCGCAACTTCCTATCACAGCTGAGACTGTTTCACTCATTTTAGGCCAATAATAATTTATAGAAAGTTTAGCTAGTAAAAAAATAAAAAATAAAAATATCACGGGCAATTCACACCAATGCTAATGCAAGCTAATGTTTCTTTTGTTCCTCTATGACAAGTTTTTCCTTCATGACATTGCAAAATTAATTTCTTTTGTTCCTCGTCGTTATCTTATCTATTATTGTCACTCGTTTGTTGCATACAATAAAGGTAACGTTATCAAATAGTTGAGAGGCAATGTATAAAAATATTTCTTTTAGATCATTATAAGTGAAATAAACGTAATATTTTCTATTATTTTTAATATATTCTCTCAAAAATTGTCTCATTACTTCAGGGTCAGAAGGAAGACTAACTTCATAAATTTTATTATTTCCACGAGTTGATTCTGTGACTACATAATTTTTTCTAAACCATTTATCAAAAAATATTTGGTTTGGTTTGATGTCAATTGGGTCGTCAATGACTTCGAAAGGTGGAATATCTGATATGTCTAGATTTTCTAAATCAGATTCCATTTCATCAGCACTTAAGGATTCAATTGAAAGATTCTCTTCAGAATCTGCAATAGCCGTAAAAGAGTCGTCAGATTGTGCGTCATCTGGTTGATTTATTGCATTCGTTGGCTCTGTCATTGTTAAGGTATTGATACGTTCAGATAATTTATTTAATAAAATTCTTGATAGTGCGTCTGCATTTAAATTTTGTTTTCCGCTTTTGTAAATTATTTCAAAGTCATATTCCTGGAGTCTTGAGTCTCCATCTAGTTAATTTACTATTCGGTTCTTTCAATGAGTATAGCCAGGCTAAAGGACGATGATCGGTGTAAATGGTAAATTTATGACCGTGTAACGGAGTACCCGGAGGGGGGCCGTACATTTAACTCCGGCCGGGAATCGAACCTGGCTGGGAGTAGTTAAGTCAGTAACGGGTGGCCCGGAAGGGGTCGCACGCGTGGCTCCGGCCGGGAATCGAACCTGGCGGGGAGGACTTAGATCGGTAGGTAACGGGCGGCCTAGTAGGGGTCGCTCGTTCGGCTCCGACCGGGAATCGAACCCGGTTGGAAGTATATCAGAACGGTATGTAACGGGCGGCCCAGTAGGGGTCGCACGTTCGGCTCCGACCGGGAATCGAACCCGGTTGGGAGTATTTGGAAGGAATACCTCAGAGAACGGGAATACGGGGAGAAGTAACAAACAACCTTGTACAATTATAAATACAGTGAGCTTTAATGCCAGTTTATTCTACAGTGGTAAGTCTTAGTCTTAGTCTAGCACTACGGTTCTGTGGGGATTCCCGCGCCTACTCGGTGTCCCTACGGGAATGAGCGGGGCCCCTCACCGTACGGCGTGGATTCCGCCGGCCGCGCTCGTGAGGGAAGTAACCCTTGACGGTATGGCGTGGTTTCCGCCGGCCGCGCCAGTCAAGGGGGGTTACCGCAGGGGTGCGATGTGGTTTCCGCCGACCGCACTCCCCGGGGGGTCAACTGATGATGTCGGCGTGGTAAGACCCGGCCGCCTTCCACCAGGTGGATACCTTCTATCGCCCGGCGTGGTAAGACCCGGCCGTGCGATATCCGGAGGGGGCCCTGTCGGTACGGCGTGGTAAGACCCAGCCGTTCCAGTACAGGGTCAGGATGGGCAGGAGTGAGTAGGTAGGTAGGTCAGGGGGCGCACAATCATATACCTCGTCCGCCGAGAGGACGGTCCGCGGAACTCGGATCGTACTGTAACACGTAAGACTGGAGGTATAAGACTGCGCCCCGATCTGCGCGCTCGGCGCGCTTTTATAGCGACGCTGCTGCGCGGGCCGTGCAGCGCTACGCGCGCGGTGCGCCCGTCGCGTCACGTGCGGCTACAACACGTTGGTGATGCCCGGCCGGTATGGTGCGTGAGTCCTTCTTTCTGGTTCGGGGTTCGGTTCCGGGCCGGGCTGCACGATGGTTGTGGTGATGGTGTATGTGGGGGGGGGGGGGGGGTCACCATCATCACAACCGTATAAATAAGGTCTGAAATATTTTACTGCCCATACTACGGCTAAAAGTTCCTTTTCAATTGCACTATATTTTGACTCGGCTGCATTGAGTGTCCTACTTGCATAGGCAATGGGTTTGTCTTGTCCGATTTTTCCTTGCGATAAAACTGATCCTAATGCTATATTTGACGCGTCCGTTGTTAAAACAAAAGGTTTGGTAAAGTCTGGGAATTGTAAAAGTGGGGCATTTATTAATAAAGATTTACATGTTTCAAATGACAGACGAAACTCGTCGCTAATTTGAAATTTAGAATTTTTCTTTAGAAGTAATGTCATCGGTTTTGTTATTTTTGCGAAATCTTTTATAACGTCTGTAATAGCCTACAAGACCTAAAAATGATTTTATTTCTTTTTGGTTTTTTGGTATTGGATATTGCTTAACTGCCTTAATTTTATCGTCATTGGGTTTTAGACCTTCTTTAGTTATTGTATGTCCAAGGTATAAAACACTTTTACGCAAAAATTCTGACTTGTCTAATTGTACCTTTAAGTTGGCGTTCCGCAGTACATTAAAAATTTTTCTTAGTTTTAAGACATGCTCGTCAAGCGTGCTTGAGAAAATAATTATGTCATCTAAATAGATAAGGCATTGGGTTCCTTGTAAACCACGTAATATGTTATCCATTGCTCTTTGGAATGTGGCTGGTGCCGTTTTTTAATCCAAAGGGCATTCTACAGAATTCATAGTGTCCGAACTGAGTACTAAATGCAGTTTTGGGACGATCTTGTGGGTCAACTTCTATTTGATGATAACCACTGGCCGAATCAAGGGTTGTAAAATAAATGCTTTTTCCCAATTTGTCGAATAAATCGCTTATATTAGGGATTGGGTATTTGTCATCTAACGTTATCTCGTTTAACTTTCTGTAATCAATAACCATTCTAAATTTATTTTCTCCCGAAGCGTCTGCCTTTTTAGGTACTAAGTGAACAGGGGCACTCCACGGAGACTGGCTGGGTTGAATAATATTATCGTTAAGTAATTTTTCAACTTGTTCTTTAATTTCCTGGGTTTGAGCTGGTGGTTGCCTATATGGTTTTATATATATTGGGTCTTCGTTCTTTGTTCGAATTATGTGCTTAACTTCGTTGGTAAAAGTTAATGGAATTTCTTCGTGATAAAATATGTCTCGATATTCATGACATATCCCGAAAATTACTTGCTTTTCTTCAGAATTCATGTGGTCAATTCTAAGTTTTGTTAAGTTATCTAAAAGCATTTGATCGATATGGTCGTTACTGAAATAATTAGAAAATATTTTATTTTCCTTAATTAATCGGTGTTATTTGAAAGGGATTAATTATATCAATCGTTATCTGTTCATTGGTGGAATTACTTATTTCTACCGGGGCAGTTCCATTATTAATATTGATAATAGTGCGGGGCATTTGCACACCCGGACTAAATTCTGTGAATTCGATTATTCCTCTACGGCTTTGTAAGTTTGTAGGGATTTCAGTTTTTAATTTTGTATGAGGCTCAAGTTGTATAATATTAGTTTTTATTGGGTTTTTATAAAGGATAGGCAAAGTAGCCTTTTTGGTAGTTAAAATTTGCTTTTCTAAAATAATTGAAGCGCCTAAAAGTTTTAATAGGTCTATCCCAATTAAACCGTCGTAAAATTCATCTGCGTCGTACACGTAGAATTTACATTTAAAGTTTTCCTGAAAGATTTAAAATATTTTTATGCATACAACTTCTTCATGTTGGCTTATTGCATGGGTGCTCACAACTTCAAATGGCTCTTTGTGTATAATATTTTTAAAGTATTCATTTGCAAGTTTGTTGCTAATGAATGAACGAGTGCTACCGGTGTCGATCATAAATTTCGCTTTTATTTCAGGTATTACAATGTAAGGTAACGTTGGTAAGTTATCGTTTACACATGTGGCATTCTTTTCGCACGTACACGAAAATTTGCAGCTTGCGGTAAATTCTCGGTTTCGTTTCTAGATTGTTGAAGACCTGCGCTGGTTGAAGGAGTTTCATTTGCGATACGGTTTAAGTTCGTATTACGATTAATAAAATTACGGTTTTCATTTCGTTCCATCGGACGATTTGTTTGATAGTTAGGCCTGATGTTGGAAATTATTTGGGTTGTTTGGAAAACGCGATTGAAAAGCGGGTCTGTTCGGTTGATTTGCCCGAAAGGTCTGTTCGGTTGATTGTTACACGATTTTGCGGTGCGTTAAAATTATTTGTCCGCACAAAAGGCTTTTGAATATTAATTTGAGGTTTTTTAAAGGCACTTGTTTATGCGTATTATTTCTTAATTTATATTGTTCGTCAAAGTAACTTGTAACTCTTCCTCCAGAGAGGAAGGCTGTTTCAAACGTACCGTGCGCATAAGACCTTTTGGTAGATTATATAGGAATACATTTAAAGAAATGTGATTATAGATTTGCATCCGACCATTTTTATCGGTTTCATCTGGAAGTTGGTTTATTTTTGCAATTAGATTGCTACGAATTAATTGGATTCTATTGCATAATTGCAAAAATGTTTCGTTGGGTTTCATGACTACACCTACTAGTTCCATTAAGATACAGTCTTCTGTGCGACTGTCGCCAAAATGCTGTAACAAGAGATTTTTAAATTCCGGCCACTTAGTAATATGTTCGTTTTCGCTGATTATTGCGGCGGCTTTTCCTGTTAAACGCGAAGTTATTGCGTGCATTACGTATTCTTGCTGAGCTTAGTTATTTAAATCACCACCAAAATTAGAGATTATGTAATCTCCTTTACTCAAAAATAAATTGAGAGTGCGTTTATCGCCATCGAATAATGGAAGCAATTTCAACATTTCACTCGGTATAACCGTAATTACTGGTTCAATATTTTCCGGTATATCTGTTACTTCGCTAGAATCTGGTTGAGCAGTTTCAGGTGCAACTTTACTAGGAGCCATTTTTGTATCGCTAGTTTTAGTTGCAGATGGAGAAATCGTTTTACGTGGAGAAATCGTATTGCTTATTACCTGAGTTATAGGTGAAAAAGGCTAAATAGAGCGTGCCAGAAACATATGCAAATTCTATAAAATTATGTCAGTTAAAATATAATAAAATATTCGCTCTGAACAAGCATACGCAAACAGTATGAAAATAAATCTGCTAGTTTTTCAACAATTGATTGGATTGATTCAATTATAGATTTAAGCTCAGCGCGAATATTAATTTCTGGTATGTTAATTCCAAATGATGAATTATTAGAATTTCTATTATTTACACCTTGCCCTTCGTTATTTGAATTACTTTGATTAGTATTCATATATACGAATTACGACACAAAAGATGAATGTGTTCACACAAATGCATATTTTATTGATAATTGGGTACCCGATTTATATTTCACCTTTAATAGGTTGAATTTAATTTACTTCGCGTCTTTGGCGAGTATTGTTTGCTTTCAATTAGCAAATTAAAAAAAATTAGCAAGTTTCGCTAAGCAAATATTTCTTGCTCTTTTAGAATTTGACCAGTGCACTAGGTCGATTAAAATAGAGGGATTCTCTACAATGAGGGTTAGTCAAGATTGAATTGCGCTCTAGTCACACACACAAAAATTAAAAGAGTAAAAAAAAATTAAAATAACAAAATTAAGGGAAAGTGGGAAAATAATCCTCCCGATTCTATCCTCTCTTTGCTGTGGCTGTTAAACAGAGCGTGCTGCGTAACTGATCTCCGCTTCAAAACTTAGGAGTTTGTGGATCTTTTTCCTCAAGGTCCTTGAAAGGGCCACGACGATATGGTGAATTTAAGGTTGGGTAACTCACGGTTTCGCCGTAGGAATTATCCTAAGCCGACTGCGCCAGTGATTGTACCCGGGATGGTACCCAGTGATGAGTTTACAGAGGGGCAGTGTTGCCATATCCATTTTATGTAAATCCGTAGGTCCAGGCAAAAAAATCCGTAGAATTCCGTAAATCACCTGATGAAAAATCCGTAGATCTACGGTTTTTTTTAAATTAGGTATATTCGACTGCACCTGAACGATTAAATGCTATTCACAATTAGATTAGAGTCTGGCTAAAGTAAATTGGCAATAGAAAATCGACAAAATTAAAAAAAAATTGGCAATCTATTCTGACAAGGAAGAAATTTTCTATTCATACGCTTCGGTTTCCCGTTCATTCCGTTCCGTTTTGTTCATTTTTGCTAGTTGTCAGCGAAACTAGTAGGTAAATTTTAAAAAATGAGGCTAGTCTGAAATTCCGTAGATTAGCCAAGCATTTCCGTAGGTCTGGGCACAAGGCCTAAAATCCGTAGATCTACGGATTTTTCCGAAGATCTGGCATCGCTGCAGAGGGGTCTCCTCCTTCCCTTCCCTTGATCTTGAAGAACTCGTAGCGCTAGCGCGCTTAGTCAGCAATTGTTGGAGTGAACTTGGTTGATGATTTGAGTTTAGAAATAAATATACTTTATAAATTTATTGGTTTTTATTTAACCAGCAAAGACACGTATTACAATTATTAAGTTAACACTTAGTTCACCGGGACGGAGGATAGAATGGCGTCCTCTTGGTGAGCTCTCCTATTTAAAGGGCCACTGTTGCTTAGTGGTGGGGAGCATGGAAACTTCATCTTATTATAGAAAATACCATAGCTAACAAAGGGTAATAAAAATTGTAGATAAAATATTAGTGGGGCTCGTGACTAAATAGGCTTGCTACGTTATCGTCACGTACAAACTAATTTATTGGTTTTGTACGCGATAACTAGGCGATAAATGTGTTGCAAGTTATTACTTTGTTACTTGTCAAAAGGGACTAATAAAATTATTAATTGATTGTTTGTCAAATAGCTCGTAAAATCATTGATTTGTCAAAAACTCATTAAATTATTAGTTTAATGGTTTGTTATTTATAGATCATGCGTAGTGTCGCCAAAGTCACATTCGGGTACTAAGTACTTGGTCAGAGCATGGTGTCATACCATAACTAGATACGCTATTTGAGACTAGGGATCGCCAATGCGGATCGGAATTATTTCCAAACATCCCTGTCCATGATATAGTCATTAATTTTATAGTACGCCTTAGATATTAATGTCTTCTTCACAATGGATTTGAATTTTGTATCAGTTTGTTCGGTTATTGTTTTCGGAATTTTATTATAAAAACGTATGGCATCTTCCCAGAAACGACTTTTTAGTTTTAGCCAGTCTGTAAGATGGAACTTTAAGCTTCCCTGTGTTTCTAGTAGCCTTTGGCTTATCGACGTTAGTGGGAAAATCACATATGTTTTTTCTTACATACATGATTATTTCAAATATATACAACGACGGCAGGGTTAGGATACCTATTTCTTTAAAAAAAGATGTTAAAAAATCGCGTGTCCTTAAGTTATATATCGCTCTGATAGCCCTCTTTTGCAAAACAAAAATTGATTCCAAGTCTGCAGCAGATCCCCATAAAATAAGGCCGTATGAAATGATGCTATTGAAGTAGGAAAAATACACCAACCGTGCCGTCGCCACATCGGTTAGCTGCCTTATCTTTCTGACTGCAAATGCAGCAGAGCTCAACCTATTCGCAATTGGTGTGGTGTGCGATCCCCCCTGCAATTTAGAGTCCAGTGTTATTCCTAAGAATACCGTTGATTTTACAAATTCAATACTTTGACCGTTAAGTTTTATATTTGAGACTGAATTTGAATGAGGCCGATTTAACAATGAAAATTTAATACATTTTGTTTTCTTAGGGTTTAGTAACAAATTATTGGCAGCAAATCATGCGGATATCATGGACAGAGTTTCATTGGGTTCAGTGAAATCGGTGTCTTTTCTACTAACTTTGAACAGTAAAGAGGTGTCGTCAGCAAACATATAACTATCCCTGATTTCTGACTCACCGCATAAATTAGGTCATTTACGTAAACCAAATACAAGAATGGCGCTAGAATTATTTATTTCGACCACAGATCCCTCCGATACCGTTCCATTAACCGCTACCTTTTGTTTCCTCCGTGTGAGGTAAGATTTGATGAGTTCTAAAGCAAGGTCACGAATACCATAGAAATTTAATTTACGAATTAAAGTGTCATGATCCACACAATCAAAAGCTTTCGAAAGGTCGCAGAATACACCTATAGCATCATGTGATTCCTCCCAAGCTTGTAATATGAATTTAACTAAACTGTAGCCCGCATCTGTAGTAGATCTACCTTTCGTGAATCCGAACTGCTGTGGATGCATGATTTTATGTGAATTGAAATGTGACATTATTTGCGTTAGCATTATTTTTTCGAATATTTTGCTAAACGCTGATAGGATGGATACTGGGCGATAATCAGAAGGATTATCCCTATCACCTGATTTAAATATGGGCACTACTTTACTATATTTCATTAAATCGGGAAATACGCCTTCATCTATGCACTTATTAAATATAAAAGCCAAAGTTGGAGCAACGACATCTAAAATGGAATGTAGAACCTTAACTGAAACGCCCCACAAGTCTTCCGTTTTCTTTACTTTTAACAATTTGAAAGTCTTCATAATGTCAAAGGGAGAAATATGCGTAAATTTAAAATTACTTATGTTTGGAAAAGAAACATTTCGTTTTAAGAGGGATTCTGCTATTTTTGAAGAAGAAGCGAGACATTTTGTAGTTTCGGTGGGGATTGTCGAAAAATTAGTGTTAAATTCGTTAGCTACTTTAACCGCGTCTGTTGTTAATACGTTTAAATAACGTGTGTTAATAAATAAATAAAGTGTATTTGTATGTCCTTCTTTCGCGTCGAAACTGAGCTACGGATTACCGTGATTTTTTGTATGAAAATAATTGAAGGGCTGGTGAACTTAGGGTACTTTTTATCATGGGAAAATATCGCATTCTCACGGGAAAACATGTTTTAATCAACTTCGGGAGTCGTGGGCATCAGCTAGTAACTCACAAAAAAAGAAACTGGATACAAGTTTATTGTTGAGAAATTCTCCGTGATAAAAAAAATCCTGTATTTTCGATTATTTGTTGGAAAAAGTAGACCGTAGTTTTGTAGGGTCAGTAATAGGTAAATAACTTAGCTTTCTTTTTATAGCTTTAGGGGTTGAGGGGGTTTGCCAATTTGTGACACACAAGCATAATAATTGTTCACAGTAGGTATAATAACGGGTAGGGTCAAAATGGTGACAGAAAAGAAATTAATGGTGACCTGATTTTTTTTTTACAAGTGACACGGAGCTGTTCAATCTCGCCTATGATCGTGACAAGTATAAGGAGCTGACAGCCAACCTTCAGTACTGTAGTTGGAGAGGCACTTTAAGAAGAAGAAGTAAATAGTTAAATTAAGAATTTTTTAAACGAAAAAAAGGAAGATAAGTAATTTATGGATGGCTCTTTACCAGATTATTTACATTAGGACTTGCGTACATGGCTATAAAATAAGTATTCAGTTCACCGAAGCTAGCTAGAAACTTTCGACGTTCATGAGTAAACTAGTTTGAATTAATCAGTTTTGATTTTAATTAGAAATAACTCAGCCCGAGTACGGTGAGTTCAATGTAAAACCGGTAGTTAGTAATCCGCTTACAAAGCAAAGTTGTTACGTGAAATAAACCTATTTTACAGTTTAGTGGCAACTTTACGGAAGCAAATTTACGCTTAAAGGTATTCTATACGTGTAAAACTTAAAGGGTATGTATGATGACCGATTAGTTTGGGTAGTTTTTAAGGGACTCTCAGGGGGGGCACACTTACATATATCACACTTTTCATGCGACTACAGCGATCTCTGGTGCTTTATTAAAGAACTAAATTAGCGGCCATCTTGGTTGACTTGTCAAACTTGTCAGTTGTCATTCATCGGCCATGGCCATGGCGTACCAAATTGTACGGTCAAGGACTTTAATTGATAGGCCGCTTGCCAATGTTCGTATTTTAGCCGTATAGTGCAAATCGGGTTTAGCCGCTTATACTTCGTATATGCTGATTTGAATTAGACGGCTAAAATACGAATAGTGGCAATTAGCCTATCAATTAAAATTACGCGTAATTATAGCTGTACATCACTACCAACATATACATGTAGATAGGTATACATCTATAGATACGTCACATTAGTTCTTCACCAGGGCGTAGGGCAGCAGCACCTTCCATACATGCATATTTGACCATAGAGTTGCCACTCTTGTTCATATAATATTACAATACTCTTTGGGGACTCTTACGATTAAAAGATTATATAAAGAGGTAGAGCGGTATCGATAAATACTATAAATCAGAGATCCCCGAACTATTGTCTCGCAGAGATCCCTAGCCATATTTCTAAATTTCAGGTAGACTCTCTGCTTAATTAATATTAATTTATCGCAAAGTAGGTAACTAATTCGAAATCCAATCTGTTTTTTTTTGATGTACGTAGACCCCTCGCAGGTCTTTCCCAATCCCTGGGAGTTGATATAATAGATCCCTTTGGGTATAATTTCTTTAAATGTTATTCAATAATTTTAAAAATATCTCTTTTGTCGTATTAATCAGTGTAAAATAGCTAATGAATCAATTAATATTAATACTGTACATAAAAATAAACATTCGAGTAGTGGCGCTTCAAAAACTAAATCAACCATCATTTTTAACACAATTAATTCAATATTTATGAAACCAACTAATTCTGATGATATAAGAACAATTATCAATTCTCTGAAAACCACTAACAGCACTGGTTATGATGACATAAATACAAAAATAGTAAAAAAGGTTGCTGATATAATTTCAGAACCCATAAGCTACATCGTAAACTTGGCCATAGAACATGGAATATTTCCAGAAAAGTTAAAGATAGCCATTGTTAGACCGTTATATAAAAAAGGAGAAAGAAATGATTTAAATAAATTACAGATAATTGGCATTAATATCAGTTTTTTCTAAAATAATTGAAAAGTCATAAATAATAATTTGAATAATTTTTTTGAAACAAATAATCTTTTTGCTGCTGAACAGAAGGGATTCCGCAAACATAAATCTATAAATATGGCAATTTATGATTTACTCAATGGAATTATGAGTCAAATTGATAAAAAAGTGCCTGTATCAGCACTTTACATGGATCTAACTAAGGCTTTTGATTTTGTAAATCATGATATATTAATGACTAAATTGTATAATTATGGTGTGCGTGGTAATGCATATAATTTACTTAGATCTTATTTGGTTGGTCGTAAGCAGATCACCCAAATAAAACAAATCTCTGTTCAATCTAAGAAGGAAGTCACTTTTTCCTCAGATGTTAGAGAAATAGAGTTTGGCGTCCCACAGGGTAGTGTTTTGGGCCCACTACTATTTCTAATTTATATTAATGATCTTCCTCAAGCCATCAGTGACACTATGGTATTATTTGCCGACGACATTACAGTGATTTTTTCGGGAGATTACCAATTTTCTTATGAAAAACATATAAACAAAACAATGGAACTTATAATTGAGTGGCTACATAAGAACAACCTTTCTATAAATTTAAGCAAAACTAAAATCATGCATTTTAAGCAAAAACGGAATAGGACATTGAATTTAAAAGTAGCATATACGAGGGTTGCTACGAAAGTTTTTAGCTGTATCAAAACCATTCTTTTTATTTTGTAAATTACTTTAATATTTTTCAAAATATACCCCTCCAAGGTCTACACATCGCCTCATTCTAAAAAACCAATCCTCAAAACACTTAAAAAACGCGTTCTGCGGTAGGTCGAAGAAAAGCCGCTCAAATTCTTGTACTGCCTCGTCCGAATTCATGAAAGTCCGGCCACGCATCATTTTCTTTACAGTGGGGAATAAGAAAAAGTCACAAGGGGCCAGGTCAGGGCTGTAGGGTGGATGCGACACCATCTGAACACCTGTGCTGTTCAAAAAGTCCATTGTTTTTGCTGCAGTGTGTGCTGGTGCATTATCTTGGTGGAAAAAAAATCCCCGAATGCCGCTCTTTGGGCGTTCCTCACCCAGTTTTTCGAACGCTTGGGGTAGACAAACTTCGGTGTACCACTGGCTAGTAACTGTTCTTTGATCTTCAAGTGGAATTACAGCCACTGATCCACTGCGACGAAAGAAAACGGCGATCATTTTTTTGTTGACCCTTCGGCCTCGAGCAATTTTTAAAGGCGGGTCCGTCTTCTTCAAACACCCACTGCATAGATTGCTGCTTTGTCAGGGGGTCATAGCAGTATATCCAAGACTCATCAGTAGTAAGGATGTTAGAAACCTGCTGGGAATGGCCTCCGTCAAATTTGCTGAGCATAAACTGACACCAATCTACACGCTGGGTTTTTTGCTCTGCGGTCAGCAAATGTGGTATCCAACGCAACGCGACCTTCCTGACGCGAAGATGATCATGTAAAATGCTTAAAACTGCGGGTGATCCAATGCCTAGTTCATGTTCGATTTCCCGAAGCGTAATATTCCTTCGTTCCTTAATCAACCACTCGGGTCTGATCACGTTTTCTGGCGTTACTGCACTTAACGGCCGTCCTGGTCTCGGCTCATCTTTGATGCACTCTCGTCCCCGTTTAAACCCGCGGTACCAATACGAAACTGTGGCTAACGATGGAGCGGACGTCACAAATGCAAAGTTTAAATTTTTGTGAGATTCCTTGAATGTTAAGTTTCTTTTATAGTCATAGAATATCATAGCACGAAATGCTTCTCGCGAGAGCTCCATTGCAAAAACAAAACTGGACTGACATTGTCAACAAAAAAATTAAAAAAAGAAAATGTTACTGGCCAGTTTGCAATGTCACTATACAAAGAGGTTAATAGATAAATTATCTTTAATTTATCATGCAATTTAGGAATAAAATATTTATAGTTTTCATACAGCTAAAAACTTTCGTGGCAGCCTAGGTAAGGATTATGATATTGAGGAAACTGACATTACGAAATTTTTAGGGTTAAATTTAGACAATAAGTTGACATGGAATAATCACATTGACATTATATGTAAAAAATTGAACAAATTTTCGTACGCTTTATATAATTTAAGTAAAATCGTGAATCAATCAGCAGTCCTGACCTCATATCACGCATACGTAACATCTGCATTGAGATACGGTATGATATTCTGGGGTAATATAGCACGGACAGAGAACTGGCGTTCAGAGCACAAAAAAAATGTTTAAGAGCGGCGTGCGGTTTGCAACCCACTCAGTCGTGCAAACCTTATTTTATTGAGCTGAAGATTCTACCCTTACCGTGTATTTACATATATGAAGTGTCAATATATGTAAAACAAAATATTGATCAATATAGTAAGTTAAATAGTCAACGTCACCACGACAAAATTAAAAATAGATTATGTAAAACGGCGCTTCTTAGTAAAAGCATATATGGAACTTTACGAAATTTAACGACCGCTTTAGCCTAGTTGGTAGTGACCCTGCCTACGAAGCAAGAGGTCCTGGGTTCAAATCCCGGTAAGGGCATTTATTTGTGTGATGAGCACGAATATGTTCCTGAGTTATGGATGTTTTCTATGTATTTAAGTATTTATTTATCTATATAAGTATGTTTATCCGTTGCTTAGTACCCATAACACAAGTTTTGCTAAGCTTACTTTGGGACTAGGTCAATTGGTGTGAATTGTCCCATGATATTTATTATTTATTTATTTATTTATTTATGGAATGGCGCCAAAAATCTACAACAAATTGCCAAAAACAATACTACAACTAGTTGACTTTACACAATTCAAAGTGGCACTCTGTGATTTTCTAACCATGAAAGCATATTATTCCATTCAAGAATATTTGACTGACTCCTTCCGAGATTTTTAGTTTAGAAATTAAAATAGCATTTTTTTGTATTGTTTATGTACCAATAATTAATTGCATGCTGCATGTGAATAATGTAGCTATTTGTATGCCATATGGCCAGACATCACTATGTAAATCATCACTATGTATGTGTATCACTATACAAATGATTTATTGTAACATCAAATTGTGACATGCATACCTACCTATGTTTTACAAATAAATATTTTTGATATTTTGATATTTCGTACATACAAAGCTAATTATTTTCAAGAAATCAAAATTTTCCCATTTTTTACTATAGAGTGTATGTATGTAAACTCTTTACTGTACAAAAAATATAAGAAAAAAAAAACAAAACACTATTGACAACCGTTAAGATATATGTACAAAGGCGAACTTATCCTTTTAGGGATCTCTACTAGTCAACCTTTGAGTGGATGAAAGGAGCCTTTAGCAAGGGACCGATAATAAGTAAGTTAAAAAGTCAGAACTAGTGAAAGCTACAATACAATTTTTATAACAAATACAATACATAAACCCATAGAAAGAAACCTAATATAAAATACACGATGATTTTTAATTGGTGATCAGGAGTAACAAAAAGCGATAAAGACGATCATACTGAATAACTTTTCCCATGGAACCAATACGAAAGTCGGGGTGAAAAAATCAGCTACTTCATAGAAAACTTCAGGGCCTCACCAGCCTCCATGAATAGAACCACGGATTTTTTTGCCCGATTTTCGTATTGCTCCCATGGGAAAAGTTATTCAGTATGGCCGACTTTATCGCTTTTTGTTATTCCTGATCACCGATTAAATATCACAGTCGAGTTCAAAGATAAGTATCTCTACACTTTAGTGCCTCCATATTAAGATACAAACTGCACAAGCAAGTTTCCCTAATTCCCACATATCGGATTTTGGAAAAAGTACCCGAAACGGTCGTTGATTGCAGAAAAACGTATAGGAAATGTGTATTATAGTTTCTTTTTTAAATTTTTGGTATAGGTAGTCAATGGGGCCGTTAGAAATCTTTTTTGCATTCTGATTTTATTGTACTTGTTGCGATCCATCACAACCCCATTTACAAATAAACTGCAAGGTGTTCCTTTCAATTTCGGTCAATGTAATCAAGACTTCTTCCAGGAAAATTGACAATCACGTAACGGTATGATCCAACAAAGATTGAAGTTTGCTTTCAGCTCAAGTACTTTTTTTTTTTTTTTTTTGAATGAGTCGCCAGAGGGGCCAAAGACGCGAAGTCTTTGCTGTTTTTTACTTTAAGGATTGGAAGGGTGACTTGTGCTCGGGAAAAATCCCTTCGGACGAACTGGGAATGGAGGGCCCAGACAGTGTCCGACTTGCACGGACTAAAAAACCCGGTCACAAGTCCCCTTCTCTATTGGTTATCAAAACAAAAACGTGTGCTTTCAGCTCAAGTACTTAGCGGTCACTCGAAGCGACTCTTTGGAAGGGTAATATTCTTTTTTAGCTTTCAGCACTAGTTCGTAGGACGGGTATAATCGGGGTTGCTTTTGAAATTCGGATCATCGTAGGAGGTTGGAGGGGGGGGGGGTACTACTCTCCTGTGCCACCCCCACCCCGCGGAACCCTATGGTTATGGAGATATCCATGGTGAAAGTTTTTGGGTTCAAATAGCGCTAATTACATAGATATTAGAATGATATTTATGTTTCCTTACCATTTTATCATTTCCGTATATCTGGTTATCATGAATTTACCATGGAATTACCACAGTTTCTGTTTGTCGTGATAACCACGTGATAGTCACGTGACAATCACATAATAATATATCATGTGATGTATAGTGGAGGAAAAGGGGCGGGGCTTATCAGGGGGCGAAGGCCCGCTTCGTAGCCCTTGACTCGCGAGCCTTCGACCTCAGCGGTGCGGCTATAGCTTCTGTGACAGCTCCGGCGCTGCGGGATGAGCAGTCCCTCCGCCCCAGCGTAGGGAATCGACGGCACGATGAGCCGCCGTAGCGGCGGAGGCTGAAGCCGAAGCTGCTCTCCCTCCGCGCCTCCGGCTTTTTTTTATACACTCTAGGGGTAGGACAGACAAGACTACGTGGAATCCCTTATTTCCCACCGTCCACCTCCCGAGACCACCTAGGTGAACCGTTGAAAAAATTTTCCGGGTGGTCATAAAAAAAAAACTAACACCAAAGGCTATAATGCGGGATCTTCGCTGCGCTATGCTCCCGCATTAGCCTTTGAACCTAACCATACCGAGTCGCTTCCGCTCCGATAGGTCTTGCTTGCTCGCTTTGCTCGCTCGCTGGCTTTGGTTTAGAACAACAAGCACTTAATTGATATTTATACTTAACTGTATAGAAATAACAGAATAGAAATGTATATTGAATTTTTCACGTCGTTCTTGCACTTCAATATGTTTAGTATTGATTACTATATATTATTTTTACCACTCGACCGATTATGGGTCGATGTGCTGCTGCCAGGTTCTGCTTCAGCCTCTCTGGACTGACATATTTTTTTTTTTCAGTTTAAAAGAACTGTTTAGCAGAATCCTCCTCACATTTAAAATCCGTCGAGTGGAATTTAATAAATCTCGTAATTAACAAAGATTTAAAAGTTGCTTGGAAGGTATGGCACGTATTTCTAAAATTGTATGCCCGTACTTGGCCAAAAAAATTCTCAATTGGGTCCGAGTTAAGGTATCTCAATCGATCAATCAAAGTATTTATTGTGTGCCACAGGTGAATTATTCAGGTGTTAAAAGTCCAACTTAAATACATTTATGTGTCTGTGTAACATGTCAAGTTGACATACAATTTATCTTATAAACTAGCCATCAAAGGTAATAATAATGATCTTAATAATCTCGGCCGCATAATTTTAATGTTTCGAGAACTGTAAAATTTCCATAACCCATGTAACTCTTCACGAGTCACGATCCAATTTTTTAGAGACGGAACAGGTGCTTCGCCTCGTTTGTTGTTTATGTATTTAATTTAATTTAACTTCACCATTGCTTCTCTCCAAAATTGGTGATGCGGAGAGTTGGCATTCACAGCCTTTTTCAATTGTTTTCCGCGCGTCTTCTTTGACTGCATTGTAGCTCCAATTGTGGAATCGAATAATTTGTCGAAGAACAAAACAGTTCCCGCCGTGTTTTTAATAGTTCGGCTGACTGGTGTCCCATCAGCGTAGTGAGCTGTAACAAAAATACTGCAGATATTTGGGCCGCTTGCACGGCCAAGACAAAGATTAAATCGTTAAACCTAGGCTACAGTTAATGGTCCTAGGCTGTAGGTACGAACCCATTTCCTCTCTCACAGCACAACTCCCGAGTTTGGCAGTCAAGCGACGAAAAGTACAACCCACAGCAACGGGTCTTAAACCGCCATCCTTCTTTGACAGTGCGCACAAGAATGGTCCATAAAGATAAGGACAGATCTCAGTATTCAACTTACCACTGAGTAGAAAATTGCATAATTTAGTCAGGCTTCCGAACAACCATACCTCGTTATCACTTGCTGAGCCAGACTTAAGCTCCGTAAGGTGCAACGGGCGAATGTCCAAAGTCCAAAATCGCCAAAAGGCCTCCATAATCGGAGGTTTTGTTACTGTTTTAGTTTTTTTTTACCTTTTTGTGGTATGACTTGATTTTGCGCCTCAAATCGGGCATGGTGATCATAACGGTAGAAGTCAGATTAAATAAACTTAGTAGTTGTTGTCGAGCTTTTGCTTTAATTTTAACATCTCGGTAGTTTAAGTCAGAAGATTTCCAAAGGCAGGGAAATTGTTTTATAAGCTCTTCGAAGCTCGACATTTTCGTCTTGTTTGGCGCGAAAAGAATAACTAAGGAATAATAAAAAAAAAAGCTCAGTATTCAACTTACCACTGAGTAGAAAATTGCATAATTTAGTCAGGCTTCCGAACAACCATACCTCGTTATCACTTGCTGAGCCAGACTTAAGCTCCGTAAGGTGCAACGGGCGAATGTCCAAAGTCCAAAATCGCCAAAAGGCCTCCATAATCGGAGGTTTTGTTACTGTTTTAGTTTTTTTTTATTTTATTTATCCAGGACTCTTTTTTGCATTAATGGCAACCACGTCTTATTTATTCGAGAAATATCTGTGCCTCTCATTATTTTATTAACTGTACCACACCAATTAAAGTTGGACCAAGATAAGTCTGCAACGATTTTGATAGCAAACGCAGTGCATTGCATGTGTTATTTATATTCGTCTGTTTAATATAACACTTGGACCGCATGTGCTATCAAAATCTATATAATATCTTGGTCTGACTCTAAACACCGTCAATTTTATTATCACTGACAGAAAATATTGAAGCATATCTTTGAGACGTGAAATGTGCTTTTTTATTTGCTTCGTGATTGAGTTCACGTGAGGAGTTTTCTCCAAGTATTCATTTGGTTCCTTCACAATAATGCCGAAACGCCTCATGACATATTCGGAAGGGTAGGTCAGTCTCTTTTTAAGTGTACTGTGGTACTCTCTCCGACCGATCCAACTGTGAATGGAGCCCTCCCTCAGTGGTTGTTAAATAAGTGGAGCACTCGGCGCACTTTATTTTTTGTGAAAAAAATTCTGACCAACTCTACCCTACAAGTATATGCGCGCGCGCGTGTATACATTGAATTTTTCACGTCGTGCTTGCACTTCAATATTTTCAGTATTAATTTCTGTATTATTTTCACCACTCGACGGAATATGTGACGATTTGCTGGTGCGAGGTTCTGCTTCAGCGTCTCTAGAGTACCAAAATTATTCACAATAGGGTCAGAGTTGAAGTACCTCGGCCACATAATTTTAATGTTTCGAGAACTGAAAAATGTCCATAATCTCAGGTAACACTTCAGAGTCACGAGACGGGACATATACTTCGCCTCGTTTGTTGTTTATGTATTTAATTTTGTTTAACTTCACCACTGCTTCTCTACAAAATTGGTGATGCGGAGAGTTGGCATTCACAGCCTTTTTCAATTGTTTTCCGCGCGTCTTCTTTGACTGCATTGTAGATCCAATTGTGGAATCGAATAATTTGTCGAAGAACAAAACAGTTCCCGCCGTGTTTTCAATATTTCGGCTGACTGGTGTCCCATCAGCGTAGTGAGCTGTAACAAAAATACTGCAGGTATTAGGCTAAGTGTATGCTGACAAGCAGGCGACGCAGCACAGCACATAAAAAAATTGTAGGGCAAGGCAGTTGAGGCATGCGAGCATTTGCGTCCTAGCTAGCACAGGAATAGACGTTTTCCGGCAAAATGAGTTCAGAGTCAGAGTCTGATTATGAAATTAACGAGCTGTTACTACTTTACAGTTTGTCAAAGCGTAGAAAAAGTATATGGCAAAGTGATTATCTAAAAAATCGCTATACTTATGGGGAATTTGTGCTATCTCGAGAGTTATCGGACAATCAATTTAAAAACTATTTTCGGTTAGATATAACTCAATTTGATTATGTGTGTGTGGAGTGCCGGGGGCCCAATACCTCACCCCTTCCCTCACCCCCTTCCCCTATTCCCTTTCCTTGCCCGACAACGCACTGGCATCGCGTAAAGCGCTGCGGGTGTCTATGGACAGTAGTGATCATTTAACATCAGGTGACCCACTAGTTCGTTTGTCTGGCCTTTCTGACA
Source organism: Archips crataeganus (assembly GCA_947859365.1). Classification (NCBI taxonomy): domain Eukaryota; kingdom Metazoa; phylum Arthropoda; class Insecta; order Lepidoptera; family Tortricidae; genus Archips; species Archips crataeganus. The sequence continues at coordinate 9,807,848 of OX402067.1, read as the reverse complement.
TAAAAAAAAATGTGCATAACATTATATGATGTGACGAAATTCGCAAGGAAGGATGCAATTTTCTACAACCAATTAGGACGGAAGAAAAACTAGCTGTGTGTTTGAGGTAGGTACATATATTTTTATAATTAAACAAATAATAGGTATACTGTTCCTTAAGTTAGTAGGTAATTTAGTAGGTTAGGTTTAGTATGTTAAGTAGGTTTAACGACCGCTGTAGCCTAGTTGGTAGTGACCCTGCCTACGAAGCAAGAGGTCCTGGGTTCAAATCCCGGTAAGGGCATTTATTTGTGTGATGAGCACGAATATTTCCGTGCATGGCGTGAAGAACTTGATAACTCCAAAATGGCAATTTTACAGGGCAGCGATTTTAAAGTTTGTCATTTTCTCCAAAATCCGTTTTTATCTCGAACTCATCTCTATAGCTTGATTTATGGATAATTTTATGTAATCTTTCAAATTATGTTACGTATTCTCGTAAATTCTGCTTATTTTGCAAGATATTAGACTTATCAACATACTACCCAGAGACTTATCAACTTATTACCCATACATTAGTGCTCAAACCAGTGAAAACATTGTTTAATTTAATTCCTATAAATCAGTTTTTCAGTGTAATTGAAATGTCTAAATTGATTTAAGAGTAATTTTAGATGGTTTTTCAAATATGGTTATGTTTATCTTTCTTATTATCTTATTATTCGTAATAATTGACTTATCAACATGTTCACCGATGACTTATCAACTTATTCACCATAGAATTGGGTATCAATAACACACATTTGTCAATTGTAATAAATTTTTTTAATAAAAATGTTCGTAATGAAATTTCAATAATTTGGGAATGCAAGCGCACTTTTTGTACTACCTAATTAGAAAAAAAAAGAAAATTTAGAACGACTTCTGTTCTCATATAACTCGGGAAAAAATAGTATGCGACATTATCACGTGAAACATGTGTGGAATTAATGAACTTGGCTGTCCATTAATTCTCATATATAAGTATCTTCCGTATCTGGATTATCCTCGTCGAGATCAGGATCAGTGGAAACACAGTTTGTGGTCTTGATGTTCAAATAGAATTCACGAAATGGCTCATCAATTAACTGCATCAAATCCATCAAATCTTTTTTTTTTCTGCGCTGATTGGCAATGGATGAGTAGATATGCGAGTTAATTTAAAAGATTCAACAGTAATCTTGCCTCTTTTTTTAAAATTTACAGATTTAAAAGGCGTTTCACTATCAAGGTTGTGTTTAAACAGTATTTTTCCGATACTGTCCTTATTATATTTTAACCATTTAATAGGTTGCCAGAGGAACGCTTCGCCCTGCTCATTTTGTTTTTTCAGAGAAAAGGGCCCTTTTTTAGTTCTTAACTCGGTAAAATCAAAGAAATCTTTTAGCGTCATAGCCACAACCTTAAATGGTTTCTGAACTTTACATGTTCTTACCAGCTGAATCCAATCATTTAAATGGTTTATTTTCATCTGGGTCCTTTTCTTTACCTTTTCTATGATGGCGTGGTCAGAATCGCATTCCATATGAGTGTGTCCACTTAACAGAAACTTATGATGTATTGTTTGCAATGTAGGGTGATTGCTAAGTAAGTACATGAACATCATAGCGACAGTGTTGTTTTTATTCTGCCCGCCACACGTGTCTGAATAAAATATTATTTCTTTTACATCTGATGGTAAACTCTTACAGAAATGCCACAAACAAGACGCAACTTGATTGGCTCCACGAGTTCCAATGGTTTCGTCCCACATATAACATGCAGCTTCGTTGTTTGATAAGTCATGTATAGTTAAATTAAAACTCCAAAGTTGCCGTTTGTAAAACGAAACAGAAGTTTTTAAAAAAGGTGTTGGCAAGCACTGTTGAAGGTCGAATGCGAAAGCTCTAACAAAAGAGTCGCTCTTTACTCTATCTTTGTCAACACGCTTTTCATTATAAGCTTTTTCTGCCTGTGCTTGGTGCTCAGCTAGCTCTGCAATTAATTGTACCTTATTATTCTCATCTGCAACCTTAATTTTAGCTTGGAAGACATCACAAGTATTACACGTGTCTTTAGAGGGTTGCTTAAACGATAGTTTTAATTCATGGAAGCATTGTGAATACAGTTTAAGCGAAACTGGAGTTGATGTTGTCAGTTTATACTCTCGGTACATCTTGGCGATGGAGAGGTCAGGAGATAGATATTTCTTACCAGTACTTTTCCTACAATAGTGGCTTTCATAACTAGGAAAACTAAGAATATGATCTTTTACAAACGTCAAGTCTTCAATGCTCTTTTTATTGATAGGAGGATTCTTACCTCTCGAATCAATGTCTATAATTCCAGTGGAGGACTCTTTTTTCTTTTGTATAACCACATTAACAAATCCTACGGTTTCACCCAGTAATTTACAGAAACAGTCTTTGCAAATGGGTCTTTCTTCATTACAAATCTTTAATTTGTACACACAATAGCAGTCTCTATTTTTTGAATGGCTCGCAGTTGTTTGGGTTTTTTTCGGTAATATTGTTACAGATTTCGTTACAAATGCGGCTCGTCTCTCCCTTTGCCCCAAATTCCAATAGTTTTGAAAACATTCCTTTCGCTCATCTACCGAGAACCTTTCTGCACATTTTAATCTGCATGAACTCTTCAGTTCTTTGATTTTTCTTTCAGGGATCACCGAACCTGTTACCGAGACGTAACTTTTTCCAGTATTCCTAAGTTCTTTTGCTTCTTTTCTCTCTTTTCTAGTTCTTATTTTTGTTGTTCGCTTTTTTGTTTGGTCTTTTCTATCTCTGTATTCTCAATTTCAGTATCATCTGTATTTACTTCAACACTAAAATTTTGCGTTTCGTCAGCCCGAATCGAATCTTCGTTATTATTATCTGTAGTACTATGGAGAGCGTTTTGTGTATTCTCATATACCAAGCTTGTAACATCTTCATGTACTTCTAAGTTGGTATTATTATTGCACGTCGTATTTTGTAAAGGTAGCTTTGATTGCGGATCTGTTTCGTTTGCGGCCGGTTCCGAGTTTGCTTTTTCGGGCTCTTTAATGTTATGTACAAGGGTACTATACTCCATATTATGGGAAGAATCACTTAAAGGATCTGAATCAAATACTATGCATTGTTTGGGTCGGGGGAGTTCAAAATCTGGGTCTAACAGACTGTCATCACTATCACTAATTTCTGATAATTCTCCTCCCGTTAGTTGGTTGTACAATTTTTGTGTTTCTGGGGACATTGGTTGTAGGGGGGATGATGCAGGATCATTGTTATTTGATAATAGCTCTATGTCGTCCATATCTGAAATCACAATAATAATTTAATTTATCACGCAGTAATACCCATTAGTACTAGTATCTGTTTCATAATTTTATTCAAATAATTATTACAATTTTATTATATCTACTTACTCTGGAAATTGGGTTTTGTTTTAACTGCCAGAGGAGTCAATGGAGTATACGGTGGTGGAGAAATAGAAGGGGCCTGAATAGAGTACGGAGTAAGAGGATTACATTCCCCTGAAAAAAGTAATAGTTTTTCTATAAGTACTTGAAAGAAAAGTGATCAATGTTCATAATTCATATGCTTTTCAATTCGAGACTATTGGTCGCTAATTAAAAACTTATTTTGTTAGAAAAGCGTAATAGTAGGAACATAAAGTGTACGTACGAAAAAACTCGCCAGATAAAGACGAAAAATAATAGACACCCCTAACAGTACATATAAAAGAGAAAGCCCTCGATCGCATATTTACGTTTACATTTTGTCTGTAACTCGGGCTACAAGCATCTGAAATCTCGGGCTTTCTTTATTTTACAGCCCTAAATGTGTAATAGTACACAGTCATAGCGTGCGATAAAAACAATTGGTCAGGTGTAGGTATACGTACTTTGTAATAAGTTTTGAACATCATTTTCACTTGTTATCTTTGGTGCAATTGATAAAGTAATCAATTTTTCCTCTCGTATCGTCGAGCTCTGCTCACTGCCTTTATCTAAAATAAATAGCAGAATGTGACATTACACACCTAGGGCGGTATTATAAAGACGGCATTTAAACAAACGGTCTGAGGCTTTGCCTGTGATTCGTAGACAACTTTATTATTCCTCTGGATGGTATAAATAATTTTAATATAGGTACTTAGGTGGCTAAAGTAGGGTACCTACCTCATAGTCTGTAGGTACCTATTGGCGAAGAACAATCTCAATTCAATTCTCAATTTAATTACAATAAATTTATAATAATAAAATCTCACCTATTCCTACACCGTCTATTTGTTGGCGAGAGGATTTTAACTTAATTTCTTCTCGAAGCTCCATTAATTTGCGTTTTCTTTCAACTAATTGTATGAACATCTCATTCTGTGATTAAAACGTAACAGTTGAAGTAAAAACTAAATAATTAGACATATTATGCTAAACTGTTTCTTTGAGTTAATAGTAACTTATCATTTTGCTAGGTTATTTTCGAATATAAAACTTTTCATGAACGTAACTCACCTTTTCCTCATCATCCATTTTAAAATACAATGTCTTACACCTTTCTTTTTATCAATACCAACACTTTAATATCCACAACACTCAAAATATACAATATTTTGGTAACGAAGTGCGCGAAACCGTGACAAACTTACGAATGTTTTGTTGTTGTGAGATAGACAAACGCTTACTACATATGTAAGAGAGAGACACACATCCGCGCGTCGAGCCGCGCTTGTCGGTGGTAATGGTCTTTGAAGTGCCGACTTGTTGCCGGTTGCCGCCAAAATGCCTAATCCGTCGTACGATGATGCCTAAAGTACTAAAGTGAAACTGTTCTTAAAATTATAATAATGACAAGTGTATTTATAACTACACATTTTCAATGGGGTTGATATCAAGATGACCACGCTTTTATAGGTATATATATAGATATATCCTAGTTTGAATTACTGAGTTGAGCTGACAATTGCTTGGTAAATAAATATGTTCTATTTTGTTTTTGTTTTTATGAAGCGTGTTACACTGATATCTGCACATACCGCGTTTAGAATACCTACCCAAAAAATACAGTAACTGGACAACTTGATGTGTACATTTTATTTTATTGAATATAAAATAGGACATCTAAACATAGCAATTTTTAATGAGCCGCCTTAACTTAGAAATAACATGATATCTAGAAATAATCAAAATGAGGCAATTACGTTGTCCCGTGAATATGTTGACAAGTCGAAATGTTTACTCAAAATATTTGGAATTCCAACAGGTTATTCAATAAAGAACATATTTTTGATTTGACCCGGTCTTTAAATGTGAATACTACTATGATAACAAGAGATATCATATTCCGTGCATAGCGTGAGTAACTTGATAAGTCGAAATATACGTTTAAAGAAATTTGAATTTAGGACATAAGTCTTGTGGTTTTATTTTGTTCAGACTATACTGACGACATAAAAAAATATTCACGCTATGCACGAATAGGTATCCGTTGGCAATAACTTAATATCTAATTATGTCATCTTATGAGTTACTGTGTTTAACAAGCTGAAAAAGTATAAATTGACATATCAAGTTACGCACGTTTTTATCGGTAGTCGAGTATAAGTAGATAAAACAATATATTCATTGTTAACTTTATAGTGTGTAAGTATAAATTGACATATCAAGTTACGTCCGTTTTATCGGTAATTGAATATAAGTAGATAAAACGATATATTCATTTGTTAACGTAATAGTGTGTTAGTCGTCGCTTTGATATCTTGTTTCGTCAATTTACGTACGCTAGGTCGGTTTTTGAGCATACGTTGATGTAAGGATATATTACAATATTATTTTTTTTTTGTGACTCATCGCGTATATATCTCGTTTCGTTAAATAAAATACGCAAAATATGGATATATTCATATATACTTACAGAGGCAATATCTCTAAAAGTATCGTAGATATCGAGTTGTCAATTTTTTACCTACAAAAGCAATGCTGTAGGAAGCCATTGCGACGGTAAAAAAAAAATCGTGTAAGTTGAGTTATCAAGTTCTTCACGCCATGCACGGATATATAATACATATAAATACTTAAATACATATAAACATCCATAACTCAGGAACAAACATCTGTGATATGTACACAAATGAATGCCCTGACCAGGATTCGAACCCGGGACCTCCACTTAGCAGGCAGGGTCACTACCGACTAGGCTAGGAGGCCGTTAAACCATTATCTATAAAAACGGCAAAAAAAAACATGTCTAGTCACGCACTTGACCGGATTTTAGTATTTGTTGTTATAGCGGCAACAGAAATACATGATGTGTGAAAATTTCAACAGACGGACAGCCGAGTCTCAGTAAAATAATCCTTTAGGTACGGAACCCTAATTATCGATTTGCTTATAATATAACCTAAAAAATGTAGATAAAGAATGCACAAAAAAATACCTGATCCCGTGGTAAGGCTGCTTTTGTGACGTGATTTTTCACGTCGGTATGACCCTGTGAGACTAGTGATCTTCTTTTTGATAACGTCCACCGGAATCCCCATATTGAAACTAATATCGTTCCACGCATCTTGCTTCACATTTTTATCGTAGTGTTTTTTATTTAATGGGTCCCAGAGAACACGGTGACCCTCATATAATTTTATCAGCTTAATAGCGGTCTCATTCTCCATTGCGATGCAGGCGACGGGCGCGACCGTCTCCATTAAACACACGGCTCGGACTGAGGCGCCTTTGAGCACGGCACAGAAACCGACAAAATATGGCTCGGCTCGCGGCGACGAATTTGCCTCGCGTCGCGGCGTGCCTCAGGTTGAGGCAGCGTTTCCACTTGCGCAGCCTCGGAGTGAGGCAGCCGCTCGACCCGAGACTGCCTCTAGTGGATACGCGGCTTACGATATCGGACACTGCTGCTTTTATTTCAGCGTTGATTTCAGGAGGATCTATTAATTTGCAATTTTCAGGTGTTAAGTATCGGTCTTTATATTCTTTGCGCAATTCTTTTGTTTGCAATGCTGCAATCTAATCGATAGATCCTTTTATGATATTACTAGCTTTTGCCCGCGGCTTCGCTCGCGTGTACTATGAGTATTCCAAAGAACCAAGATATCAAGCAAGCAAGCATACAGGCAAGAAAGCAAGCAGGTCCACAATTGACTGAGAAATCGGTGAACATACCTACATAAAAAAATCATAAAGTGGAATGCATAACCTCCTCCTTTTTTAGAAGTCGGTTAAAGTGCCCTTTGCGGCCTACTTACAGTACTTATTAATATTGAAATTTTAGCTTTCTACAACCAGTAAAACGCAAAATCCCGTTTTTTCCCGTTCCCGTAAGAATTTCGGGAAATGTTTTCTTAATGCTCCCTTACACTCCCCAAGGAACCCACTTGTCAAATTTCAGCTTTCTATGACCAGTAAAACGAAAAAGCCCGTTTTTCCCGTTCCCGTGGGAATTTTGGAAAGTCCTCTCTCAATGCTCCTCGACACTCCCCAAACAACCTACATGCCGAATTTCAGCTTTCTACAACCAGTAAAACGAAAAATCCCGTTTTTTCCTGTTCCCGTTGGAATTTGGGAAAGTCCTCTCTCAATGCTCCTCTACACTCTCCAAGCAACCTACATACCGAATTTCAGCTTTCTACGACCAGTAAAACGAAAAATCCTGTTTTTTCCCGTTCCCGTGGGAATTTTGGAAAGTCCTCTCTCAATCCAGCTCTACACTCCCCAAGGAACCCACTTGCCAAATTTCAGCTTTCTATGACCAGTAAAACGAAAAATCCCGTTTCTCCCGTTCCCGTGGGAATTTTGGAAAGTCCTCTCTCAATGCTCCTCGACACTCCCCAAACAACCTACATGCCGAATTTCAGCTTTCTACAACCAGTAAAACGAAAAATCCCGTTTTTTCCCGTTCCCGTTGGAATTTGGGAAAGTCCTCTCTCAAGGCTCCTCTACACTCTCCAAGCAACCTACATACCGAATTTCAGCTTTCTACGACCAGTAAAATGAAACATCCTGTTTTTTCTGTTCCCGTGGGAATTTTGGAAAGTCCTCTCTCAATCCAGCTCTACAATTCCCAAGGAACCCACTTCCCAAATTTCAGCTTTCTATGACCAGTAAAACGAAAAATCCCGTTTTTCCCGTTCTCGTGGGAATTTTGGAAAGTCCTCTCTCAATGCCCCTCTACACTCCCCAAACGACCTACATGCTGAATTTCAGCTTTCTACGACCAGTAACACGAAAAATCCCGTTTTTTCCCGTTGCCGTGGGAATATGGGAAAGTCCTCTCTCAATGCTCATCTACACTCCGCAAGATACCTACATGCCGAATTTCAATTTTCTACGACGTGTAAAACGAAAAATCCTGTTTTTCCTGTTTCCGTAGGAATTTTGGAAAGTCCTCTCTCAATCCAGCTCAACACCCCCCAAACAACCTACATGCCGAATTTCAGCTTTCTACGACCAGTAAAACGAAAAATCTCGTTTTTTCCTTATCCTATGGGAATTTATAATGACCTACATCTATGCCAAATATGAAGAGTCTAGTAATTATAGTTCATAGGATCCCGTTGAACTGAATATGTAAATCCCGTTTTTTCCTTATCCCGTGGGAATTTTGAAAAATCCTGAAATTAATGTTTTAAATAATGTAATACCTACTTGTGTATCAAATTTGAGGAGTCTAGTTATTATAGTTACTAAGATAGGGTCACTCGGAATCGAATATATAAATCCCGTTTTTTCCCTTTCCCGTGGGAATTCCCAAAAATCCTTCCTTAGTGGATGCCTACATTGTATCTATGTGCAAAATTTCAAGTCTCTAGGTCCAGTAGTTTGGGCTGTGCGTTGATATATCAACAGTCATTTACTTTATTTAAATATTTCAACCCCATCGCACCCCATCGAGGGAGATGGTATTTTACGTCTGCCACGTCGGATTTTAAAACCGTTGTTGTTTTCATAACCAGCGACCCGACAAACCATAGAAACAACACCCAAGTTGATTTTCAGACTTTGTTACCCCTTTCCCCCCTTTTAGGGGTTGAATTCTCAAAAAACCTGAAACACATGTTTACTCATTTATCATTAGGAGTATTTCTGTGAAGTTTCGAATAAAATAGTCGAACTAATCTTGTTTCCCCATACAAACTTTGAACCCCCTTTTTACCCCCTTAGGGAGTGAATTTTGAAAAATCCTTTCTTAGTGCACCCCTAGACCTTATAAGGAACCTACATGCCAAATTTGGAATCTCTAGGCCCAGTGGTTTGGGCTGTGCGTTGATATGTCAGTCAGTGAGTCAGTCAGTCAGTCAGTCAGTTTCTTCTTTTATATATATAGATTGTCTCGGTATTTTAGTGAGTGAAAAAGTGAGAATGAGTATGTTATAAACAACTCAATAAAATGTCATTTTATTTTTCGACATAGTCACCTTTTAGCATAATACACTTAGTATATCTTTTTTCTAAACTTAAAATTCCATTTTTAAAAAAGGTCTCATCTTGAGTACTTAAAAAATCTTGTACTGCAGCGACTACCGCGTCGTCGTCTTCAAATTTCTGGCCTCTCAGGTATTGTTTCAATCTCGGAAATAGGTAGAAATCACTGGGAGCGAGATCTGGTGAATACGGAGGATGCTTAAGGATATCGAACCCAGCATCACGAATTGCAGCCATTGTAACGGCGGACTTGTGTGCCGGGGCATTGTCCTGGTGGAACAGCACAACTTTCGAGAGTTTACCTCGGCGTTTTTCGCGGATCTCATTGCGCAATGTTGGTATTTGTTTGGCGTATAATGTGCCCGTAATAGTGGCTCCATGCTCGAGATACTCAATCATTAATACCCCTTTACCATCCCAAAAAACAGAGCCCATGACCTTACCGGCAGATGGGCTCACCTTGAATTTCTTCGGAGTTGGAGATGATGGCCTTTTTCATGTCATAGACTGCAGTTTCGTTTCTGGGTCGTAATGATGGAGCCATGTTTCGTCCATTGTTATAAATCGCGCCAAAAAAAGTTCCCGGTCTTGCTGCATCAGGTTCAAAGCTTCTTGACAAATCTCTAGTCTAGTTTGTTTTTGCGTGTCAGTAAGCATTCTTGGTACCCAACGCGCAGATACCTTTTTCATACCCAAGCGTTCATGAAAAATATTATGCACGCTCCCCGTTGAAATCTTTACATTTTCAGCAATAAAACGAACCGTGACACGACGATCCGCCAAAACTGAGTTTTCGACTTTTTTCACAATTTCTTCAGTTACTGCTGTAGTAGGGCGTCCGGAGCAGGGGTCGTGCATTATCGATGTTCTTCCACGTCTAAATTGGGTGCACCAACGTGCGACTGTCGAATACGGAGGAGTATTAGACCCTAAAGTGTCCCGCAAATCCAAATTGACTTGGTCCGTAGAAAAATTTTTCAAACACAAGTATTTGATAACGGCGCGCAGTTCAATTTTCTCCATTTTCGCTAACGTACTCAATAGCATTGCAAAGAAATTACCGTATATTTTTTTAAACAAAAGACAGTTTGTTTTTTTTTTTCATAGCAATCAGCTTGATAGATTAGCTTTACCGCCCAGTATTTAATTTCGTAATATTAAAAGAGTTTGCATCTCATTCTCACTTTATATTGAACGCCCCTCGAAGTTGATACTGATACTGACTGATACTAAGTAATAGTTTTGTTGCCTTAACCATCTAGTCACGTCGTGTCACACGTGGTACACCTGGCGCTGAGCATCCCCACCGACCAGGAGGTCTCACTGTCCTGCCAAATCGGGAGACATAGTTATATTTATGAGTGTCGGATGTTGTACTTGCACTGGAGCTGGGTACTTGGGAGGCGGCGGGCGCCGGCGCCGGCGCCGTGTCGCGGACGTCGTAGTCGAGCAGTACCTCTACCATGAGTTTACACTAGTTTACAGTGACCGTACTCGCTAGCGACGGCGTAAATGATTTGTATGGAGAATTGTTCTTCCGCAAGTGACCGCTAGAGGCGCTGTACAATTCTCCATACAAATAATTTGTCTATATAATTTGCAAATAATTTGCCTCAGGGCAGCATACTAGGCCCCACTTTATTTTTAATATATATTAATGATATCCTTAAAGTGCCTCTACAGAGTGCTGATATAATTTGCTATGCGGATGATACGGTTGTTCTTTTCCATGGCTATTCCTGGGATGATGCCTATAAAATTGCTGAAACAGGAATGGCTCAATTATCAAACTGGTTGTGTAAAAATCTTCTGACATTAAATAATAGTAAAACAAAGTATATAACATTCCATAAAACACGCGCAACTAGACCCAGCAGGGCTAGTGAACTTACTATTCATTCATGTACGTCCCAACTATCAGATCGACCTCTCCTAACTAGGGAATGCAATCCCGACTCGAGATCGCAAATTCGAGATCCCGCGGGATTAGAAATATCAATCCTGCGAGATCCCGGAATTTTCGGGATCTCGTCTAGTTTAAAAAAAATGTAAATGACTGAAAACGATGAAAACTGCTTGTTTGTGATAGTGAGGTTATTTAAAATAAAATATTATTTGAAAGAAAACAAAAACCTTTATTCTTCAATATTACTAACGAAATAATTGAAGTTTTTTTTTGGAAATTAGCATAATCAAAACAAAAAGTAGTAACTCAAGGAGATTAGAAAGTAGTTACGGGTGATTTTGAAAGTAGCTTCTTAAAAATCAAAGTGTATTAAGAGTGCTAACTGCTAAACGGCATCTAATGTCCGTTGCAATGTACCCAGCTGCTGAGAGTGCCCTCTCCGACTCAACACTGGTTGGCAACAGCGTGACTAAACAATTATATGCAAACTGCAAAAATCTCCCCCTTGTTCCTCCACACTCAAATAAATTCATTTCTTTTTTTATGACTGACTCTAATTTATCTAAGCTCGTTTATCGCGCACCGCTCGCGCCCCGAGTAGATGTGTGTAGCGTTGCTGCCGCCCAATCCCGGCAATCTCGAACGGGATCTCGTCATATTATGCTTCGGGATTGATCCCGAAAAATTACACGAGATCTCGCGAGATCGGGATCCCGCGAGATCGGGATTGCATTCCCTACTCCTAACCCCTTGTAAATGCTCTCCAATTGGTCAAACTGACACAATTAAGTACTTAGGCGTCCAATTCGATAGATATCTCTCATTCAAGGAACAAGTCTCTTTTCTCTCAAAAAAGATAAGGAAAACTATATTTTTAATGAAATCACTAAGAAATTCTGCACCAAAAAATATTTTAATATTAGTCTATAAAGCATTCTGTCAATCAGCGCTACTATATTGTCTTTCTGCTTGGGGTGGTATAGTTAAATCCAAAATTAAAAGTTTAGAAATCGCTCAACGTGCTGTATTAAAAGTAATGCTCAAGAAGCCTTACAGGTTTCCTACTGATGACCTGTACAAAGAAACCAAAGTGTTAAGGGTAAGACAATTGTATATCACAAAAGTAGCTGTGGCCACACATCGGAAAGTAATTTCTAGACAAGACTTTCCTGAGCTTGCCTCTCGTCGGGTATATAGCGTACCTCTACCGTCAATCAAATCTAGCTTCGCCAGACATATGCCCCGTACTCCCACATAAACATTTACAACAAAATATGTAAAACTTTAAAAAACTCTAAAGACCTGTCTGCTACTAAGCTAAAGAGTGCTATAGAAGAGCGTCTCTCTAAACTTAATTACCAAGATACTGAAGATCTCCTTACCTCGTGTGTTCATAAGTTTTGAGACGAAATAAAAGTTACATAAAAAATTCAAAAATTAAGTTATATTTATAAAATTTTCGGCTAATGATAAGTTGACACTAACCAACAATTACATGCAATTTCTACTCGAAATGTCCGCCTCGATTTTTTATACAAGCTCTTAGACGTTCGGGCCAGTCTTCAATCGCAGCACGAATCTTCTCCAGTGGGATTTGCTTCGCTTCTCTGATAAGGGCCCGCTTTAGAGAATCCAAGTTTGGATGGGACTTTTGGCAGGCCCTGAGTTCCAATTCAGTCCACAAAGAGTAGTCCAGTGGGTTGAGATCAGGACTGGAGGGTGGCCATTCTTCCACCGCGATGAAGTCTGGCAAATTTTCTCTTAACCAAGCCTGAGTCGTTTTAGCCTTGTGGGCCGGTGCTGAGTCTTGCTGGAAAATCCATTCTTTGCCATGAAATAAAGTATTAGACAGGGGTTTCACCACAGTCTCTAAAATGTCACTTTGATAGTTTTTTGCTTTCACCTTCACGCCTTGTTGGCAAAAATGGAGTGGAGTGACACCTTCGTAAGAAACCCCCCACCATACCATCACACTCGCCGGATGATGGGTACGCCAGACATTTCGTGCTGAAGCTGGAACATCTTTGCTGCTTTTGGCATAAACTTTATTGTTTTGTCGGTGGAACTTTTCTTCGACCGTGAAAATTTTTTCATCGGTGAAGAGTATCTTTTTTGCATCGTGTCTCTTAAGCAGCACTGGACAACGTTCGCGTCGTAATTTACGGAGGCGATCATTTAGGAAGTGAACTTTTCTACGACTGTAAGCCTTCACCTTGAGATCGTATTTCAATATTCTGTTTACTGAAATACGCGAAATGTTAGTCTGCAGAGCGAGTTTCTTCTGAGTGCGACACGGATTTCGACGAAGACGCTCTCTAATTTTTTTGATATTCGCAGTCGTTCTTACAGACCTCGGGCGGCCACTCCTTTGGCGATCTTTCAGAGAATTAGTCTCCTTGTAACGTTTTATGGTGTAATACACAAAGTTGCGGCTTATCCCAAAACATTTTATGTCACGGAAAATCTCCATTGGTTTTTTTCCAGCCATATGAAGCGAAATAACAGTCGCACGTAATTCTTTTGTTCCCTCCATCACGAAAAAAATAGTTGAAATGAATTTTAAAATGCACAAATAGAACACGAACATTCCAAATTCAAAATTAGAAAAATAAATAAAACAGCTGCCAGTATTATTTTGTTTTATTTTTAATCTCGAAGTTTGTCTCAAAACTTATGAACACACGAGGTAAATCCTGTCATTAAATGCTTGGAAGAACAAACATACACACACACACGCACGCACACACACACACATACACACACACACACACACACACACACACACACACACACACACACACACACACTCACACACACACACACACACACACACACACACACACTCACACACACACACACACACACACTCACACACTCAAACACACATCACATTAAGTAACTTGTTGTGTTTACTCTATCTTTGTTCTTTATTCTACCTTTATTTTATTTTTGTTATTTAGAATCTCAATTGGCACTCGCGATACAGACCCAGAGTCTAGTGCGAAGGCCGCTGTAATGTCACATATAGGTACCTATGTTATCACTTAAGTAACAATGTGTACTGTGTAACTTCATTGGTTAATAATAAAATAAAAAATAAAATAATTTACGCCGTCGCTAGCGAGTACGGTCACGTAAACTAGTGTACACTCATGGTAGAGGTACAGCAGGTCGGCGGGCTCGTCGCGGCGGCTCGGCGAGTCCGCCATGAGCTGGCGGCGGTTGCGACGTACTACGCGGCCCGTCTGTAGTTCAATCGTATACGATCGCGGCCCGGCTATGCCTATAATTTTACCATTTGACCAAACTCCGTTCATACGCGCCTTAACCAAAGCACCTGGAGTGAATGGTTAAAGATTTTTACTTCCTCTATCGTAATAAATTTTTTGTTTTGTTTGACGGTTTTTTAATTCACGCTTAATACTATTATAATTTTGTGTGTTCGGCTCTAATAATTCTGGTAAACACGGAAGAGGGCTGCGTAATTTCCTATTATTTAAAATTTCTGCTGGTGACGGCAATTTGTCACTAATTGGAGTGTTTAAAAATCCTGATAAAGCTAACCGGAAGTCTGAGCCATCATAAGATGTTTTCTTTAGCATTGATTTTATAATTTGAATGGCACGTTCTGTCTGTCCATTCGACTGTGCATATCTAGGGGACGATGTTTGATGTCTAAATTTCCACTCTGAACTAAAAGCTTTAAAAGTTCTGGAAGAAAATTCCGGTCCATTATCAGAAAATACTATGTCAGGAATTCCTTGTCTACTAAATATATTTTTTAAACGGTGTACTACGTGCATAGAGGTAAGAGACTGTAGGGCTTCCACTTCAATAAATTTACTAAAGTAATCAATAATTATAAGAAAAGATTTTCCCCCAAAATGAAAAATATCCGTTCCCACTTTTGACCATGGTCGTAGCGGAACTTCATGAGGCATAAGCGGTTGTTTACTGTTCTCTTTTCTAAATGTTAGACAAGCCTGACAATGTGAAATCATATCCTTTACATCATATTTGGCCAGTACATTAGTCCCCTAGTCATTAGTCTACATTTTTCGGCTCCTAAAAGACCTACGTGTACTTTTTTTAACATTTCGCGACGCATACACTTAGGTATAATTATTTGTTGGCCTTTCCATACCATTTCGTAAGCCACTATTAATTCGTCCCTACAATCCCAGTAAGGTTTAAGCATGTCCTCAACCTGGCTTTTATGCGTTAGCCTTTTTTTATTATTCTTTTTAGGCATTGCATCTCAGTGTCAGCGCTGTAACATTTTTGTTATTCTAAAAAATGTGAGTCGGTTAATGGATTACTAATAGCCACTGCGCAAACCTGCGCCTGCGCATCCAGGTGATCGCGCGGCTCCTCGGGCGTGATGGCACGCGACAATGTGTCCGCGACATATAAATATTTGCCTGGTAACGTGAACGTGTAAGGTTGCAATCTCAGTAGCATCCTTTGTAATCGTGCGGGTGCGCTAGCTATGGGTTTCTTTATGATACTAATAAGCGGCTTATGGTCGGTTTCCACGGTAATGTCTGCTCGTCCATAGATATATGTATAAAATTTCTCGCAAGCATACACACAGGCTAGAAGTTCTTTTTCTATCTGTGCGTATGCCTGTTCCGCCTTTGTTAAGGAACGCGAAGCATAGCATACCGGCATGCCGTCCTGCATGAGGCACGCTCCGAGTCCATTTCTTGATGAGTCCACTGATAGCGTGACTGGTTTATTTAAGCTATAATACCTAAGAACCGGTGGACTAGTCAAACACCTCTTCAAATCATTAAAACATTGATCATGATTGTCATTCCAGTGCCATGCAATATCTTTTTTTAATAATTCTCTAAGTAAATGCGTTTTCTCTGATAACTTTGGTATGAAACTACCCACATACGTGACTAGCCCTAAAAATCTTTCTAAATATTTAATATTTTCTGGTTTGGGCATTTCCTTTATGGCCAGGGTATGTGATGCATCAGGCTGAATTCCATGCTCTGAAATAATGTGTCCTAAATATTTTAGCTCTGACGATCCTACTTTACACTTTTCTTTATTAAGTTTAATATTTATTTGTCTACATCTTTCTAAAACCTGTCGCAAACGCTTATCGTGTATTTCTTTTGTGCCCCCATACACTAGTAAATCATCAATAAACAAAATCGTACCCGAAATGTCGTCAAATTGCTCATACAACCTTTTATGAAAAATTTCAGATGCCGACGAAATGCCGAACGGCATGTGTAAAAACTTGTACCTTCCGAAGGCCGTATTAAAAGTACATAAGTCGGTAGACTCTTTGCTAAGCCTAACTTGCCAAAATGAATGTTTTGCATCTAGCGTGGTAAAATACTTGGCACCGGCCAGGCTCGCTGTAATTTCCGTTAAGGTCGGTAGTTTGAAATGCTCTCTACGAATAAACTTGTTTAAATCACGCGGGTCCAAACATATGCGGAGATCCCCGTTAGCCTTTTTAACAACGGTCATACTATTGACCCAGTCAGTGGGTCCCTCGACTTTGGCTATGACGCCCTGCCGCAGCATTTCGTCAAGTTTGTCCTTGACGGCGTCGCGCAATGCGATGGGTAATTTACGCGGTGCATGTACCACTGGGCGCGCGTTCGGCTGTAAACTTATTGTGTATTCCCCTGGTAAGCAACCCATTCCTTAAAACACATCTTCATACTCATCAAGTATTTTTAAGCTATTATTTTCCTTACGTGATCTTACTGTCATAATGCGTTTTACTAAATTCATTTCCTCGCACGCGCCTCTTCCTAGTATTGGTGGTGACGTAACATCAGCAATAATAAAACTTAAAATATGAATAGAGGTTCGATATATTAATTTTAATAAGCATTTACCTACAACTCTGATATTACTACCCGAGTATCCCGAGAGTTTAAGCCGCGTTGAAATTATATCACTCTCTTGTATACCTATATCTGATAGAAATCGCAACGGTAGAACGTTAACGTCAGCTCCAGTGTCAAGTTTAAATTTTATGTTGCTGTTATTTATTAAAACACAGACACTCCAGTCCTTATCCGAAATAACAGAATGCATGAAACGTACCCGATCCGTGGAGTCCTCTTCTACTGTATACACTCGGCATACCCTCGCAAAATGATTCGCTTTGTGACATTTCGCACACCGCTGTCCGTATGCGGGACATTTAAATTTTTCATGAACCGATCCACAATAATCACACTCCCTGTTGTTTCTGCGCGCTTGCACATTCCGATTTGATGACATCGCCGCAGCTCCGTGCTTCGGCGGCGGCGGCGGCGGCACGCGGCGCGGGCGCGCCGGCTGTGGCGGCGGCGGCGCGCGCGCACCGCAGCGGCAGTGCCGGCCCGGTCTAGGCCCGCCTCGCGCTGAACTTTGCACCCAGTGTACTTCTGTGTCCCGCTCCTGTTCCTCTTCCTGAGCTGTTACCTCGTACATGTTCTGATTACTTTCTGCTTCTTGCCTTAGGTGGCCTGCTTGCATTCGCGACATTTCGGCTATCCGACAAATATCTAAAGCTTTTTTCAGAGTTAAATCAGTTTCCCGAAGCAGGCGTTCTCGTAAAATGTTTTCTTTTAAACCACATATTAACCTGTCTTTGATTAGGTCGTCCTTTAAATCTTTAAACTCGCATGCTAATGCTAGTCTGTTTAATTCAAACGTATATTGTTCAACCGATTCGCCGTCTTCCTGATTCCTCGTGAAAAATTTGTGACGTTCTATTGTCAAATTTTTTTTTGGTAAGAAAAATTTATCGAATCTCAATAACACTGCTGACACTGTCGTTAAAACTTCTGGAAATTGTTCATGTACCTCGCGACACTGTTCGCCGATTACATGTAATAAAATGCTCACTTGCACCTCCTCTGGTTTTTTACTCAGTTCACACGCTTTGCAATAAATCTCAAACGATTTTTTCCATTTCATCCATTGCCTACTTAAATTGCCTGATGTTACGGTCGACAGATTGTTCTCAAATAGAAATGGCGGTGGCGGTCTAAGTACGGAGTCCATTATTATGCAGTCACTCAACACAATACACTCCACAAATCCTGCTTTCCCTTTCGAATGTTTAGTTCTCACTTAAGCCTTGATTTTATTGTTACTAATATTTATCTGTTTACACTTTATATCTCAATAATCCGGCTGCGCCATGTTAAGGATGCGTATTCAAACAACCAGTACTCTGCTAAGACTGTTTTATTATTTTCTTCACCTACCCGCATTCCCATTCACTAACCTACCCACATTTTATATATTTATTCCTAACAATATTATTATTTTATCCATATTTACCAGTTCTTTATTTTTTTTGTCTCCTTTCGGCATCGCGCGCCCTTTCTTAAGGCAGGTTTATACAGGGTCAGTAACTGACTTCGAATTCGAGACAAGTCAGCGCTGACCCGAGAAATACCCAATGTAAATTGAAAGTCAGACCCCTACCGCTGTACTGACTTCAAATCAATTTACATTGGGTATTTCTCGGGTCAGCGCTGACTTGTCTCGAATTCGAAGTCAGTTACTGACCCTGTATAAACCTGCCTTTATGCTAAAAACTCTTGCATGCCTTCGATTGTTTTTATAAAATTCGTCACAGATGGGACAGCTGTTTCGACCAATCGGATTTTATCACCAACCTTAATTTTTTATATATATTTCACAGTCTTTAAGACTTGTTTGGCTTTTTGCCATAACTCTTGATGAGGTGAATTACGTTTAAACTACTTACGTTTATAGCCCCTTTCAATTTTTTACCATTCGGTACTATGAAACTGCACACGTTCAAAGAATCGAATAAGTCGTCTACCAACAAAGTCCACTCTATAATATTCCGGCACTCTGCTGGCAGATCGCCCCTTGCTGTTAAATGTTCAGTCACAGCAGCATCGCTGTGGCTGAATAATGGAGTGGCCGATTTTACAATTTGTTTCGGGATTTACATGCTCCTCTGTAAGTTTATTTAAGATACGTAACTCTCCATACCATTTGTCAGCGTTATATACCATTTCATAATATTCCCACTTAACAGTTTTAACCTGATTATTGCTTTTGTACATGAGGTCTTTAGTTATTAAATTATTTCATAAACCTTTAACAAGGTGGGGCGTGTCGTAAAGTGGAACTATTTCGTGTCCCATTATTCGCATCACCTCATGTCTCCATTCTTTCCCACGTCGTAAATAAAACGCTTAAATAAAGCACCAACACTGACTGGGCTTTGGTCACAAACTGTGATGCTGGATTCCAGGGTGTGCTCAAGTGTGCTGTATCACTGATTGCAATACTTTTTTCAGCTCCAATTTAATTAAATAAAGAACTGGTGAAATAGTCGGCTATGGGCTGTTTTCAGTTTGTTTTCACGCCCTTGAACACGAAAAAAAGGACGTGGTCCGCAAATGTACCGGAATTTGACGAAAATCCTTCGAATTCATCTTTATGAGCCATGTATGAGAGGTAATTGTCATCTCGTCAAATATAAGACTGCACAAACGATCAGCCTTATTCTTCTCTCTGATTGTTTCCCTGTTTTTTTATATTATTTATTTATACCTGGGGATAATTTTATCTGGCTTAATAATCTTTTCATCGCCTTACTAGACTAGAAGGGAGTGAAAAGCATTGGCAAAGAAGCCGATAGCATTTTGAACTCTTGTAGGTACAGCGACAGCGCCAATATTTTTTCTTTGGTAGTAACCGTCTTCCTTTCGGTGACTTCGTAGTTTGATGCTGCATATGAACAAACAGCTGAGCAGGTTTGGTCATATGCTACACCACCCGTTGAAATGCTGAGTCATTGGAAATTCTTTGCCCATTTTCCAATCGTTCTTTGTACGATTGCTCACATTTGCGCAGCCGACTTATGGCAGTTTTTAAATATTTAATTTTTGTTTTTTGTAATGGTTTCATCACGCTGCTATAGTTGGCGGTAGCCTCTGGAGAGCAACTGAAAATTAAGAAAAAATATATTTTTAAATGTTTTAAGAAATTATTTGATATGTACCTAGGTGTGTAATAGAATAGTGTATAGACGAGCGATATGAGTTTTTTTAAATAATACACTTCCATATTTTGAGCAGGTAACTTTTTAAATACTTACCTGTTCAAAATATGGAAGCGTATTATTTAAAAAACTCATATCGCTCGTCAATTCACTGAAAAATTTTCTCGATTGAGAGGCAATACAGAGTTTTAACATTTTTACGGAAAATGAGTAGTACTGCAGTTCTTTTTGTTGATAAACTCATATATTGTTGCTATTATTTCTGCAACGTGTCAATCGATAGGAGTTAATTAAATATTCCGCTGCGAAGGGTCTTTTTTATTTTTTGTTATAAACCTAATTAAATTTAAGTGGCCAGTATTTATAGTTTGCGCGAGATACACCTGGACAAAAGTTCACGGACGCCTGTCTACCAATGTACGTCATTTTTACAAACGATGCGAGACAACATCTATGACAATTATTATACATTTTAATCATAATCAGACATTTCGCTCGCAGTATTTTCACTGTCCGTACTTTTATCTTCGGTTACATTTATTATGAAGGAATCTGCGGTTCTGTCTATCACATTGTCCAATCCTCTCATCTTAATTTCTTCTTTTTAACGTGTTCGACACAGTTTTTCCATTTTCGACTGTACCTAATTTTAGCCAAAACTTGATTCAGCAAGTTTTTCATGTCAGCTAGTTTGAAAGTGGTATTATTTCTAGCGACGTGACCTTTCACATCTGCCCATACGAGCTCAATCAGATTGAGCTCGCAATGGTACGGGTGGCAATCTCAGTACTTCAACACCTCTGGCTTCTCATCCACCACATAACTTTGAAATTGGCTTCTAATTAATTTAAAATTTTCCATCATGTGTGCCTTTGTGTCGCTATCTTCTACGGTGATATTTTTTGATACCAACCACAGTGTGGGATTTTTATTCGTTTTTGTTCACCACCTTTTTATGATTTTAATAGCTGCTCAGCCTTACCCATGAAGAAGCGCTTTTTCATTTATGGACAGTTTTTTTGTGTCATTCAAATTATTGAATTGGGATGTTGTGGCATTACAACAAGCGCAACATAATTGAGAAATTAGTCTCTGTTATAATGGTATAAACCTTGCCATCGATTATTGTTAAGTACAATTTGGGATAAGCAATGCAATAACTATTTGACCGGATGTAGTTTCAGCATAAAACGCAGAAAGTTCTTTTTATCACATCCTCTACTCTTTTTTTTCGTTTAGGACCAAATCTTTACTTTCTGGGCGATATTGTATTTTTATTGGCCTACAGTACCTGTAAGATTGTCGGCATGGGTTCGACCACAAAACAAAACCATCAGATGTCTTTAAAATCAGTGGAATATACGTGGTCGCAAACAAACAATGCTCATCATCATCGTCACTTTATGTGAATTTTGTTTATAATAAGATTGTCCCGTACTCCCATCAAAACCCCAAAAACCCTCTAAGGTACATTCTATGGACTCTAAGGTACATTTTATGCAAGAAATGTGCGTTCATGCAGTTCCTCCACCTCCACCTCCACATTGTCAGTGAAACGCGTCAGTGTAGCTTGGTGGTGGTGATGGTTGGGTTTATGTGATTTGTGTGTGTTCGTACAGTGTGGAGGTGGAGGAACTGCATGAACGCACATTTCTTGCATAAACGTAACTATTGTAAGGTCGCGGGTGAGCAAAGTAATTGTTTTAGTTCGAAATTATAAGTTTCGAGAAAATCGCAATTTAAGTATGCCGTACAAAAAAGTCATGTTTTAGTGTGAAGTTATGTTACTGATGGTATACTTTGATTGACTATGATTATTACTAATGGAAATTCTTACAATCCTTGCATAAACTTGTCTGTTGTGGGAACTAGACCCGCCAACATAATGCATTATCAATGAGATGCAAAGTATCGATAATAGTATTAAAAATAAGTAAACCGCCTGTTTCTCACTAAACTTTTATCGTTTTAATATTGCTACTAATTACATAGATTTGCGAAAGGCCTTAGATGTAAATAAAAACAACACATAATTTAAAAAAAAATAGTTTTTATTTACTAGCAAGAATTCTGATTTTTTATAAACTTTGAGATCTGACAGTAACAAAATCAACACTTAGTCACTAAATAGGTTATACATAATTGGTTTAGATGCTAATAAAGCTAAGAGATCAATGATAACGGTTAGTTATGATCTTGTAAAGTTACATAGAGAACTGAACAATTTCTTCAAACAAATTAAAAAAGGGCCCTAATGGTGGGCACTAAACAATTTTTTTTATTTTTAGCATGCAAAATCAATATTTTAGTGCAACATTCAAGATATCTTAAATTTTCTTTTTTTATTATCACAACAAGGTATGAAAATGTTACTTAGTTAACAAATTTAGATATAAATTTTCGTAACAAGTATATACGTAAAAAAGGGCCCTTAAGGCGGTCCGTTGTAGTCTGCTGACACTTATCTCTTAGTATAGTTAATTAGTTTAAGTATTTAAATAAAGGTAAACAATCTTGATACGTTTTTGTCGAAAAATACATTTATAAAATAATTTATAGCCATTACAAGATAAAACAAAATGAAATAACAGATGTTAGGTATAATGAATTACTTTTGCTATTAACCTTAGCCTATTTTAAAAATATAATTATGATAAAAAACATAACAAGATTGTTTACCTCTATTAAAAGTACCTAAACAAAATATGGACTACAATAGTGGGACCTTAGACCTAAGACCTTAAGGCGGTAAATTACCATACATCTTTTTTAAGTTTTTAACGACTCTTTGCTGTAATATATTCTTTTTATTTTGTGTTTCACTCAAATCACCATGCTTATTAATGTTATCACTAGTAATAGGATGCAAATCCTCAGCTGTCATTTCAGTTTTTAACGATTGAATTGTGTTAAATATTGTTGCATAAGCTATAGTTCGCATGTTTTCAGGCAAGCGTTCTGATTCAAACGCCACAATTCTTGCGAAATCTTCGTGATCATTTATAGTTCGGTTATGGAAATTAATTTCTGGTAAATTTCGAGTAGTATAAAACATCTCTTGTGTACTATTATCTTCATGGTTCCTTAATGCAAATGTAATTCCAGCTTCACGAGTTTGAGTTTCTTTGTGTTCTGTAAAAAGAAACACCAGGTATTGTAATTAGATACTAGGTACGTCATAGTAGGAAAATTTTGCCTAATCAGATTTTTGTTCATCCATTTTCCTTTTCTTACAAAAGTAGATACCACTGCGTATCTGGTTTCTATGGCCAGACTCTCCACAATAACTGCAAGTGGGTGATTTGCGTTTGAGAGTTACAGAAAGTGTGTTGGTTTGTATTTTATCTTGTGGACTAGGCATTTTCTTTCGTTTGTTTCTCATATTGATTATAGTGAACTCAGTTTGTTCATACGAAGTTTTAAAGTAATTAAAATTGATCCTCCTTACAAAATTTCAGAACCTTGATGTTGTTCCATAAAATATTATTTTTATGTTCATCTTCGTTGTAATTATAACCCCATTTTTTTTGCAGATCCTTCAAATCAATGAAAAAGTCGTATGTCAACTCCATCACATTAAAAGGTTTACCATTCTTACGCGAGTTTTTAATTAAGGTAACATACTGGTGGGGGGTGTATATAGGTCCAGCCTTTTTATTTCTTTTAATTTCCTTTTCAATCAGGCTATGGACACTATCCCCTTCGTTTTGGATGTGCCCTTTTATTAAATATTTATAAGTAAATTGTGTGAATGTTTTCGAAACAAGTGACAGCATAAGAGTATAATGATGTGATGGACTTGCTTTTGTTTTCGCCACAACAATTGTCGGAATAAAATGTGACATTGAGCTTTTTATTGGGATTTTGATCATTTAAACGTTGTAAGTAATTTAGTAAACATGCTCTTCTATTTCCCTGTACTTCGTCCCAGAGGCCCTACCACGAAGTGCATAATTCGAACTTCGTTTCGTGCCGTCCCGCTCACGCTAATATGATTTGACACGAGAGTGAGAGGGATAATACGATACGAACTTCGATTTTAGAATTTCGTAGTAGCGCCTCAGAAATAGCAATAGACATTATCATATGCCCCAATTTAATTTTCATTATCTTTGCCATTCTTTTACGTTTATCAGCGATTTTAGATTTCTTCAACATTTCTACAATAGTAAAATCAAGGCAATTTAATTTAGATTTATAAAAGAAAGAAGATGTTTCTCCAGTGGGACATTGCATCACAGCTTGCAAGTCGTAGACCGTACAAATATATATTGGTGTCATTAATGTAATTTATTGAATCAGGCGTTACTTTGCGGAGGTCCATATTAATGAACTGAAACAATTACTTTGCTCACCCGCGACCTTACGATAGTTACGTTTATGCAAGAAATGTGTGTGCTGATTTTTACTATTTAAATTAAGTTTTTTTTTGTGGTGCTCTGAGGATGAGCTCTGGTTGAGTTCGAAACGCGTTAGTGTAGTTTGGTGGTGGTGATGGTTGGGTTTGTGTGATTTGTGTGTGTTCGTACAGTGTGGAGGTGGAGGAACTGCATGAACACACATTTCTTGCATTAAGGTGGATCTAAACGGGCAACATTTTTCTGCAATTTGTAGCTGCACTATTGGCAACTTATTGCCCGGCCATCACAAAAATATTTTATTGCCACGATGGCCGAGCAATCTATGGCCGAGCCATGTGTTGCAATATGTCTGCAATAGTATGGCGCATGATGCAGACTCCTAAACGAGCCACACAAACCGGCAACAATGGCTGACGAAATCACACTCGTCGCAGCAGCCTATATTGTTTTACGAGAAAAATCAAAAAGGAAAAAGCAGAGAATGTGGATTCGACCTTACTTCAATAGGCGTGAAACATTAGACAATTTAAGCCAAGAATTAATGCTTGATAAAAAATTATTTGACAACTTTTCTAGAATGTCAAAGAGTGACTTCGAGTATATTCTAAATAAAATTGGACCGAAAATAAAAAGAAATGATACAAACATGAGGAACGCAATACCGGTTACCACAAGATTAGCGATAACTCTACGTTATTTGGCAACTGGAGATTCATTTAAAAGCTTGATGTATCTATTCAGAGTGTCAGATGCTTCGATTTCTGTTATAGTTCCAGAGGTTTGTGCAGCTTTGATAGAAGGATTAAAAGAATACATCAAGGTAAGTTGACATTGGTTTATTATGTAGGTTAAGTATGTTATTTTAATCATAAGGTGTAATTATAAGTAGGTACCTACTTAACTTTTAATTAACGTGTAAGAACTAGATAGGTATTATAACAAGTTATGTTACCAAGGTACATAGTATTATTAGGTAGTAATAATTTTTACTTTTGTGATTCATCATATTCGACAGTATATGACACAAGTTCTTCATAAGCAGAATTCATAATCGACTGAGGAACTGACTGATTATCCAAAACATGCTGCGAAGTAGTTTGCTCTGACTGAGTTTGAATTGAAGTATCAGGAACAATAACATACTGGATATTATTTTGAAGTGGTAGTGTGGGAAAGTCAGAATATTGGCTTTGTGATGTGCTAGCTCCACCTCTACTACTGTTATGAGGACTTGGTGTAAACCGAGACGAAGATCGACTTCTGTGCAAAGACATATCACAGTCGAACAGAATTTGCATAATTTTTAATTCTGCTTGAGCACGGGTGTAATCATCATATTTGCTTAGCTTGTTTGCTATATGCTCTCCGAAACCAGCACATTCATTTCTTTTTGTTTCACCAGCACCACGTATAATGTTTTGAGCCTTTTCTAATAGTGGATCTGTAGTCTTAGATCTCTTAGCACGTGTTTTTGGAGTAGTATCTAAGATTTCTACAGAGTCAGTTGTTTCTGAATCCACGACTTCTTCTGGGCCAGCACTGTTGTCAGTGTTTGCAGTTTCCACCTGAAAATACATAAAATTGTGAATATAATTTTAAACTTTTTTCAGATGCCGTCAGGAACAGAAGAGTGGAAGCAAGTTGCGAAAGATTTCGAGGATCGTTGGAATTTTCCTCACTGTTTGGGTGCAATGGATGGCAAACATATCCGAATTATCTGTCCACCGAACAGTGGGAGTCAATATTATAATTATAAGCAGTTTTTTAGTATAGTGCTATTTGCTGTAACAGATGCACGTTACAATTTTTTGTATGTACATGCTGGTGTTCAGGGAAGTATATCTGATGGGGGAGTTTTTAGACATACAGCTTTTGGGAAAGCACTCCTGAGTCAAACTCTTAACATACCACATCCTGAATCCCTCCCAGGCCGTGAAATGTTAACACCATATGTTTTCCTGGCAGATGATGCATTTCCACTAACAGAGAATATTTGCAAGCCCTATACGTTAGATTTGAACATAGGTTCTCCTAAACGTGTATGTAACTATAGAATATCTAGAGCACGCCGTATAGTTGAAAACTCTTTTGGTATCTTGGCTTCAGTTTTCCGGATTTTACATACAACTATTGATGTTGAGTTAAAATATGTACAAGATATAGTTATGGCCTGTGCATATTTACATAATTTTTTGCGACGAAATACAAGATCACGATCTGTATATTCACCACCTGGGACCTTTGATTGTGAAGATATTGATGTTGGTGGAGTAATACCAGGCTCGTGGAGAGATGATGAACAAAGATTAACAGATTTAAGAATATTGGGAAGGAATGCAACCACAAGGGCAAAAGCAGTGAGAGACGAATTTATGCACTATTTTATGACACGGCAGGGGCGAGTAGCATGGCAAGATAAATATTTAACTAGTAGAAGATCAAGATAAAAATATTTAGAAGGAACTAGTTCACGTTATCAAGTTACTATGATACGTACCTACTTACATATAGTAAAATATTTTCCTACATTATTAATGTCAAAAATACTTAATTAAATAGATACTTACATTAGGTGTTGCATTTTCACTGTCTAATCCTGTATTCGCGGTGTTTTGAGTATAAACAAACGATATTGCATCATAAGCAAACCATTTCACGGTTTTACCACCAGCGCTACCACTTTTATTTTTTTTCTGCTCATTAAGAGCGTATGTTCTCAGGCTTCTAAATTTTTTATAGGCTTCGTCGCTGGTTATGCCGAATTTTTCAGCGACTTCATTCCATCCATCTTTTTTTGCGATTCTATCTTTGTAAATTCCGCTTTTCGTATCCCATAACTCAGGATGTAAATGAATTTCATTGATAAAATCAACCACCGTCTCGTTAGTCCACGTATTAGTCATTTTTGTTTATTATTAATTCACTTAACCCGAAAACCAAAACAAAACAACGTGATAACTGCACAGAATATAGCAATTAGTCACGGCACGGCGTCACACTCACACAGCCGCACTCACAGCCAACTTCACGTCGTGTAGAAAAGGATGCACTATATCATAACAATAGAGAGCGACTGAAACAACAATAAAACTGGCTGGGCAACATTGCAGTTAAATGGATAGCTCAGCGATCGTCCGGCAACCTATCAAAACAATATCGGCCATTCGCTGCAATATCAAACATGTGTGGCTATATGTCCGGGACATTGCTGCAATATTGCGTAGTATGGCTGGAATTGCTCGCAATGTTTCCGGCCACTGTGTTGCAGCCACATATTGCAGGAAAATATAGCCCGTTTAGAAGCACCTTAAACGTAACTATCGTAAGGTCGCGGGACAGCAAAGTAATTGTTTCAGTTCGTCATTTATGTTTTCACGATCTAGGCGTTTTTCTTGGCGACAGAGGTCTTTTTCTTTAATATGATCTTCATATTTGTTTGCTTTCCAGTTTTCGATCAGGGGCTGCCAGCTCGTAATCTAAACATACTTAGATCACACTTATCCTTCTTTGGTTCAAAAAAGCCAATATTAAAATCTTTGGTAAAAATATTATAGTACAACCAATAGTCACAAGTAGGTTTCCCTTCTTCTTGTTGAGACTTATCAAAATCTTTCCATAGATTCATTACCGTCTTCTCACCACTGATATACTCCCTGGAAGTAGAAGCTCTCAAATAATGAGACTCTATTCTGGGGATTGAATTTATATATGTTGTTTTTATGCTTTCTATTAGTATAGGATTTACCGGTTTCCTTGACGAAGACTTGCCTCTACCTACTATCGCTGATGACAAAACCTTGTGGGTCAGTTTTTTTCTTTGCCGTTCTAATTTAGCGATCACATATCCCTAGTGTGTTGATAAAAAAATCTTACAAACACGAATTTTGTCATTATTCACTGTGAAATAGAATGCATTGTTTGGCAATCTAGGTTTTTCAGCATTAGTGTATTTGTATTTCGGTTTTACCTCCACCATGCAAGATCTTATATAAGACCTTTGTATTTCAATATCATCTATAGACCAATATGTTTCAAACAATGTATTTCTATCGGAGTCGCTTATATTATCGGCACATTTCAGTCTACATTTACAGGCATCTTTTACACAACGGGCAAGAACTTCTTTTTTAGTTGAAGATGAAACATAAGCTTTCCCAGAATTTCGTAATGTTTTTGCTATATTTTGTTTCCATTTCGATGGATCTCGAGTACGTTTTCTCGGTCTTTTAGCAGTCTCCGGGACAGAGTTAACAGTATCATTCTTATTGGATGACCTTGTATTGGAAATAGTTGAGGAAGAACGCGATGAACTAGTGCTTGAGATTGACAACTGAGTAATCTCTCTAAAAGTTGCACTAGACCTGTTGACAGTATAGGTTGGGTCCATGTCGCTTAAGTGTGCATCACTTTCACTAGAATTGATGGGTGACTGATGGTAAGTCGTTCTAGTTCCGCTAGAGACTTGGTTTGTTAACTTTGATGTCGAAGGTCCACCCCTCTACTAATTGGCGTAACAGCTCAAGAACACGGATTGACCATAAATGTCATCGTAAAATATGAAGTACGTAGTAAGTTACGTAAGTAAGTAGTTACGTGATCCTTGAATTAGTCCGCTCTCGCATTAGGATTAGTCAAATGAGGTGTTACTAATTATACAATGGAATACAATGTTGCAACTGATTGTGGTTCCGTGACTCCTCCCTCCTTAATCGTTATCGTTATCGTTATCGTTATCGTTATCGTTATTATCGTTATCGTGACTCATCTGACCAGCTGTTCAGCTGCAAGGACGCGGAGGCGTTGAACATCAGAGGCCCAGGGGCGCCGAAAGCCATAAGGTAGGCTCGGGCGGATACGCCGTCACAGTACCGGCCGCTGGCTTGTGGCGTATAGTGGGGCCTTAACAACCACTGGCCTGTAGCTGCCCGTATCGCGACGTAGTATATACCCGGGTGAACCTAAAACTTAAGGGCGCTATCTGATTCGCTAAAGATTCAGCCGACACTCCTGCCCGAGGCACCAGAGAGCCAAAGTGATAGGACGGGACTGTAGGGCGTGTGCAGTCAGGATGAGGAGTGGGAGGATAGAGTCAGCCCAAATTCTCGCATCGTAAAACCAACATGATGAAGATAGATACTATACTTGGTGTATTATAGATATAGGCAGGAGATGTGACTGCTAATTTGTGGATGCTTCTTCATTCATGCACCATGGGTTTGGATTTTCATTCGCCTCCTCGGGTTCTGATTCGGTGTCTGTTTCCGGATAATTGTACATATGTTCGGCTTCTTTTTTAATTTGTTTGCGGTCCACGGCTATTGATTTCCAGGTCTCTAAGCCTTTTCCCGAGTAGTTATATACGTCGTGTGTCAGCGAATCTTCCCATGTGTAAATCGGCCGGCCTATTTTCTTCCTTGGTTCCGTATAGGCTATTGCCGCTTGAAGCAGGTGTGGTACTTGTCGTCTAATGATGTGTCCGTAGTACGAGATTCTGCGAACTTTTATTATTTTTGTGATCGTTTTCCCGTCGAGTATTCTATGTATTTTCTGATTAGGGGGATCTTTGGCTACCTGAAGCATGTCCTTTAGGATGTAGCGTTCGTATTTTCGGAGTCGTGATCTATTCGCTTTTGTAAGCGATGTCACATTGAGACCATATGTCATTGTTGGAGATATGACCATCTTGTATATTAGCCTGGCTATTTTCCACTCTATGTTATGCTCATTGATGAATCGTGTTAGAAGTTTAGAGCTGCGGATTGCCTTCCCGCAGCGGGTTTTGATGGAGGCTTTTCTGTTGTGTGTTGCGGTTATGACTGTACCAAGGTATTTGAGCTCAGGTACGGGTTCGATTTGAATGCCTCCGAGGCACATGAGAGGTTGCGTTGTCGCTCCATTGACCGGGTCCCTTATTAGAAGTTTCGTCTTCGTACCGTTGACCTCGAGGCCCACTGTGCGAAAAAGGACCTTCAGTTGTGTTACAATACGGTCTAGTGTGTCAAAGCATTCACTTATTTATGATTATGAGGTCATCTGCAAATGATAGGATCATCGGGAGATTAATTTCCTCATCTTGGTCCAGTTTTACTGCTTCATCTTCCTCTTCTAATGTTCTGAGTACGTCATCCATTAGGATTGTAAAGAGTCTTGGTGACAGTGGGCAGCCTTGCTTTACCCCTTTGCACTTGTTGATAATTTCCGAATTCTGGCCGAACCATGTTATAAATGTTCTTTCCTTCATGCAAGCTGCGATTATTCTGTTGGTCAGGTGGATGTTCGATCGCGTGGTTAGAATGTCTTTAAGGGCGTTGAGATCTACATTATCGAATGCCTTTTCGATATCTAAAGCCACAACATAGAGTTTTCTTCCCGCTCTCCAATTACTGTCTAGCACTCTTCGTAAAGTAAAGATGTGATCATCTGTAGACCTGTTTTTTAGGAATGCTGCTTGGTAGTTACCTAGGCCTTCTATTTCGGCATCTAATCTTTCAAGAAGATAGTTCGCATAAATCCTGTAGCCCACATTGCAAATGGAGATTCTTCTGTAATCGGCAATTGATCTTGGGCACGCCTTTTTAGGGATGGGTACTTGTTTTGTTATAAGCCAATCGTCTGGCACTATATTGTTATTCCAGGCCTCGCGCATGACGTTCGTGATCTGGGTTATGAATTCAAGCGGCGCTGCTTTGTATAGTTCTGGTGAGATTTGGTCTGTGCCCGGAACCGTACCGTTTCTCATTTTAGCAATGATCCTACTAATATCCTCTACTTGTGGGCCTTCTCCAGCACATATTCCAATTTCCTCGTTATCGATGGTGCAAGTAAGGGGGCCTTCGCTTTTCTTCAGCTCCACGATCCAGCTCGACATGGGTATAAAGCTCCCTACGCGTTGTCTGTTGGCGGGCTGTTTTTTAAATCCGCGTAAAAACTTGTACGTAAGTTTCATTCTTTGAGACCTGTGTGCTTTGCTTAGGCCTTTAAAGAATGTCGTGCAGAGTTGACTGAAGTCATGGGCTCGGACTTCTTGCAACTTTTTTCTAGCCTCTTTTACCCTATTGCTAGCGTGTGGGTCCCTGGGGGACTTGTTTTTTTGGAAGAGGGCTGTTTTTAAACATGCTAGAGCTCGTCTACTTTCGGTAGTATTTATGTCCGAAATTGCCGGGATCCTTTTTATCGCGGCCCTTATAAGAATTTCACTTAGCTCCTTCCAGGTGGGGTTCTTATTGGTTCGTTGAGCATTTTGTAGGATATTATCCAATTGAATTTGAAGGCAGTCTTTCACTTCTTGTTGGAAAGCGTTTCGCACTTCCTTGATACGCAATGCTTCCAAATCTAGCGTTTTGTAATTTAATGGAATGGGTGACTGCTTACTTTTTACGCGTCGGTGCTGGCTGATATTAGCCTTCTCAAAGCTTGAGAGCCGAATAGATCCCCATATTAATTTATGATCCGAGTTTATTAAGTCGGTCCACTCACCCTTTATGGTTTGAAAAAATAACGGCCGACGGCGACTGGTCAAAATATGGTCGATTTGTGATCTTTTGTTCCCTGATGCCCACGTTATTTTGCACGAGGGGCGGCCCCACGTGTTGTTAACTTTAAGATCGTGCTGTTGAACAAAACTGGCTAAGAGATTGCCGTTGACATTTGAATCATGATGGTACAAATTTTTCTTAGAAACGTGCGAACTCATGTTGTTCATGTCTTTTATTCCAAGGTGTGCATTGAAGTCACCCAGTATGATAGGAAATGCATTTCGTGGTGCTTGTCGTAGTAGTGTGCCGATATTGGCTAGGCACGTGGTAGCCCCCGCTGGCACGTGTGTGTTAATCACAAATAGCTCTATCGGCGACTTTCTGTTCGCTAAGTATACTTTGAGGTGAGCCGCGATAATATTTAGGTATTTCGTGTATTTATTGACGATTTCATATTTCAGATGTTTGTTAATAAGTAGGGCTATCCCCCTTCTTTCTCGTGCTTTTTGCCCTCCGTGTAGGAGCCAATGATATTCATTGGATGTGTAGTCCCCGCTTGTAAGATGTGTTTCTTGGATGCCGGCAAATGTTATATTTCGTGCTGCTAGCTCCTGGTCGATGCGGTTTCTATCTCTCACGAATGCGCAGCCTCTTACATTCCACGTAGCAATCGCGATCCCACCGCATGGTTTGGCGCTTTCAGGGACCACGGTGGGACTTGGTCGTATTAAGCGTCGGCCGGTAGCATCGACTTCATGCCAGCTGTTGATTGAGCTATGAATTGTTTGAGTTGACTGTGTTTGAATGGTGGCTGTAGGGGTGCTTGTTAGATGCGAATCTGGCGTATCATTTATTATTCCATAGGTCGGTATCAGCAATTCTTGGGGTAGTCTGTTAGTATTGTTGTCATCCACACACAGGCGTGATATATCTAGTGCGTCGTAGTGTTGATTTTTGAATAGTAGATTGATTTCCGCTACGGCATGATCTAATCTATTTGGCGAAAACGTATGTACCGTTATGTGGTTGTTGGTCGTGTTAACGTGGTGAACTGTTATGCTCATGCCATAATATTCGGCTGCCGCCAGAATTACATCTGCACCGCCCCATGTGCCATCAATGTACTGCGCTTCGATGTATTGTTTTATATCGCTGGGGCTTTGGCGGTTCGGTTCTAGGTTGCTAAGGATGGCTGCCCGCATATTTATCTGGTTTTGATTATCGTCTACGTATTTTGCAAGGTCGCGCCTGACCGCTCTATGGTCGAATGTGTTGCCAAATATTTCACTGTAACGATTTGCGATGGCCTTGTATAAGCAATTACCGTCTTTTGGTATTGTAATCACGTTCGCTTCCCCGTTTCTCGTGGTGATAGTTCTCTGCATGGTGGATCGCCCTATTGCTGTGGAAAAAGCTTATAAAACTAGGGGGTGGGCAATGCAGGATTAACCACCGGTACCTACCTAATGTCGATGTCAGGAAGAGTTTTGTAGAGACAAAGATATTTAGATTATTGTGATATCGCGTAAAATCTGTAGATTTAGTAGTTTTATAAATTGGAAGGAATGTCAAGTTACGTTTTGAGGGTGTACCTACTTGGAGTTTAAGACCGGGTCGTTTTTTTGTTCGCGGTGTAACTTTTGTAAGCCTATGCCAGATGTGGGCAAGCCGTACCAAGGCGCAATTTGTTGGCGTTAGGACAAAGGCGCTACACGTGTTTATGAGTTTTTAGAAAGTTTGGTTCGTTCGTTTTATTATTTTTGTTCCCTGTTTGGAGTTTCGACGTGGTTTCACCTTTTTCTACCACAGTATTTACAGGTTAATAAAAATGTGCCTTGTCTTATGTAAATTGGTAGTAATACGATTATGATGTGCGTAATTTATTTTCAAGAGACCTAGTTTGCGACGTCGCGATGTTTTTGTTAGTTAGCCGCAACCCTTGTAATTGAACGTCTACCTCTGCTTTTACAGCTCATTAAATATTTGTACAGTTTGGAACGCGCTCACCGCGGGATGTTGTAGCTCCTTTCTCTGCTTAGTCCAGACTCTAGACTGTAGGCTGTGCGTCTAGTATACTCTTGAGTACACGCGGTGGCTCCAATGACACCTTCTGCAGTTGATGAGGCCGCCTGACGCTAGAAAAGTCCCTGGCACTTTCTAGTCGCCGTATTGTATTTGCACTAGCTGCACTTAAACCCACTGTTTATCACTAAACACTATTAATTCACTGTACGCAACTTTAGGAGATTCGCCTAATCAGCTACGCTCGTTGTTGGGCAAAGCTGGCTTGTTGCGACGAGCCCTTTTGTTTAACTTTTTTGTAAAAAAGAATCGTGAATACGGGAAGAGCCTATTTGCGACGCGACCGCTCTCGACCGTGTTCACAACCCGAATCCTCCGTGACTCCTCCCTCCTTAAGAGGTAAATTATCTTAGCTTGACTAGGATAATTTTCCTTAACAAATTTAACAATACTATTAGTAGTACAATAAAGTGATTATTCTAATCCTTACAATGTCTTTTATTGCTTCATCACTCCCTAAGTTACACTGAGTTCACCTTTATCACTGATTTTGTCTCTTTGTTCATAGAATCACATTTTCACAGAGGATTTATTTTTTCTTCAATCACTGCATTCGTCGCGTTGTTGAATGGATTCCGAACTTTCAACAATGACTTACATAAATGAGTAACATTCTACTTCTGTGAGTTATTGTTTGAATGTCGTTCATCCAATAACATTGTTTGTTCATTGGTGTCTCGATTCTTCTTTTGGGAGAGGAAGGAAATAAGGATACTCTATTATAACCTTATAATTTGTAACGTGAAAAAATACACTGCGGCTCCATCTAGCGCCCCTCTGTAAATTTAACTCCATACGCCGATAACATCGAGACGTAGCGCGCAACTAGGAGATTAGCTGCAAGGCGGTGTACACAGTTCCCAAATATTCCGCAAGAGGGTGCAGAAATAAAACTTCAATTTCCCTTTCACCTCGAATGTAATGTCTTGACGTCTTAGCTAGGAAACAATCCTCGGCTTGTTTCGAAAGCAGCACCACATCCCAATTGCCAACCACTGGATACAATTAAAAATAATAATAATTGAAATAACGCTTCTGATATGAAGGAGTGATCCGAAGATGTAAGGGCCCAGCCCCCAACATTAATTAATTTTGAGATGTCTAATTAAGAAGCTCCCAGCATGTAAGTAGATTTCGTTGGTTTTATCTACCTCCTATTTACTTCGTTGTGTTATATATAGAATGTTCTGGAACAGGTGAAGACACATAGGATTTCTTTGTTTCAGGGGTCCTTAGTTCAAGCAATTTTTGACTACAACATCCCAGGATGAATATTTAGCTCAACATCATACTACAATTACGTTTATGTAGCCCCTTCAAAGGAAATAGCGCCGTGTCGTGGGTTCCGTATATTTAGCAGTACTCCTGCCTATGTAGTGAGTGCCAAACGAACGTAATCACGTTCATTAATCCAGGTATATTCTCAAGATCTAATTCTTTAACCCTTTAATATTAATTCTTGTCAAATGATGTACTGAATCTGATCAGGGTAGAGACGTATCCCGCCATGAATCAATTATCGGATGTGTTTCTAGGTGCCTGACAGAGGGCGTTAACTGATTTTCTGGATATATAAACTAAATTTAATACATAGACTTAGCCTAGAGCTTTTCTTGATAATGTGAGTTAAAAACTTTAAGAATCGTAAAGATACTCTTCCCATGCTGGAGTTATCGACATCATAGTTTATAAGTAAGTTTAGCACCGATACTGGTACAGATTTATGTATTTTTTTTGAGTTATTTTAAAATAAATAACCCCTATTTTACAGCATAAACTTTGGTTGTTTTTCTTGAAGTCATATCAACAGGAGAAGGCGCCCTGGGAATCTAATAAATTTAATTAAAGTCTCTTTGTCTCTCTGACTATAGTTAGTTGGTGAATGTAACATGAGACCTTAGAAATCACGTTACAAATATGTCACCCAACGCGGGGCAAGATAATTAAAAATATTGCCTTTCGCTTAAATAAAATCTCCTGTATGATTTCAAGAAAAATTAATTCATTAACTTGCTGCTTTTGTTAAAAGCAAGTATTAACTTTAATTTAGAGAGGGTATTTGATTGTTAATTGCAAAACCCATTAAACGTAAGCAAAACTTAACTTAAATTTAATGTATCACAAATTGTATTAGTTTAAACTTAATAACTAATACATTTAAAATAAATTTGTGTACATTTTTACAGAAATTTGTTAATTAGACAAGGACTTGAATTTTGTACTTTTGTGGGTGGATTTAACTACAACTTAATTAACTTGTATTTTTTGGCCTTTTATGAGTATGAACCCAAATTTCTAGTAAAAAGAAAGGAATTAATTCCATATTTAAGTAACTTAATATAAAATTAATAACATTGATTAATTACCAATTGCAGCTTAACTTTTCTACAGTAAAATTGTTAAAGCCTCACAATGTCCATTCAAAAGTATATAGACTCTTTACATAAGGATGAATTAATTTATGAACTTAACATTCTTGGTGTTTCCACAGGTGATAATGTAACCACTGATGTCCTACGTAAGCAGATCCGACAAGTGTTTCGTCTGGCGAGAAAAGGCAGTCTCAAGTGCCCTGAGGTCAGTCTACCTAATTCAGATTCAGAAATTTCTATTTGTACACCTAAAGTGTTAGATCTTGAGAATCAACTGGCATCAGTCAACGCTGCCGATAAAAATCTTGTCGCTAAGCTGTCTCGCCGAGCGAATTATTTGATAGACAGATTAGGTCGCATCACGGAAACCAGTTCTGGGTTGACCGAGCTTAGAGGTCGTATAATCCGTTTCTTAAGTGTTCTTGATGGAAATGAGGAAGATTCTTTTAGTGAATGCGAGGATCCGATTTCTGAAGGAAAGGAAGAAAGTAAGATAGTTTACGTTAAAGATAAACCAATTAATCTTAACTCACTTAACCTTAAATACGACGGAACTACCTGCGTTCGTGTTTTCTTAGAACGACTTGAAGAATTGAGACTTGCGAGAAACATATCAGAGAATCATTTATTAGTAGCTTTCCCGGATTTATTAGAGGGTTCAGCCTTATACTGGTTCAGGAGCAATAAATTAAATTTCTCCAATTATTCCCACCTTATTAAATCTTTAAGGGAGGATTTTGATATACCCGATTTTGACTATAAATTGAAAAATGAAATCCGTAAACGAACTCAATCTAGAACCGAAACAATAGTAGTTTATTTATCGATAATGCAAGAAATGTTCTCGAGACTTTCGACTCCTACCTCCGAACAAGAACAATTAGAAATCTTGTTACACAATGTCAGACCAGAGTATATTAAAGAACTAGCTTTACATACTATTACAACGATAGCAGAATTAAAATACTATTGTAAAAAACTGGAACATGCGAGATCAATTGCGGATCAATTTAGTGAACCAAGCCATAACGAATTTAAGATTACCCCCGACTTAAATAAAAACTTAGCTTCATCCTCAAAACAATTTAGAAAACAGGTTTCTGCATTTAATGACATTAAAAACCAGAAGTGTTTTAGATGTAATAAAAATACTCACTTTACTAAAGAATGCGAATCACGTGATCTGGTTTGTTTTAAATGTGGTAAGCGTGGAGTTAAGCGGCCCGATTGTGACATCTGTAATATTCCAAAAAACTAATTAGATCACATTTCACAAAGAAAAAATCCGGCAATTATTTAGCGCCTGTTTTTTGTTGAGATAGTGAAATGTTGTTAAAAAAAAAAAGGTGACAACAGACCTTACTTAAAAATTAAAATATTAAATTTGGAAGCTTATGGTTTGTTGGACTCAGGTGCGTTTTGCTCAGTTCTTGGGAATAATTCACATAGTATTTTTCTTAGTCTACGGAAGAGAATTTATAATAGATGGGTCATTGCATAATCAGGCAATATCACAGCCTATATTGAGAACAGATGTGTCACTAGGCGATCACAATTTGTTTAGTCGAAAACTTAATGAACTTAATTCTATCTATAATAAGGTGAGAAAACATATCGTTTCCGCTCATTATAGAAATGAAAAGTACTATAATGAAGGGAAAAGAAATGTAGAACTTAAAGTTGGACAAATCGTCTATAAACGTACCTTCCATTTATCGAATGCCTCAAAGAAATTCACCGCGAAATTAGCTCCAAAATTCCAAAAATGCATAGTAACTGCAAAATTGTCCCCATTAGTTTATACCTTGAAAAATATGGACGGTAAAGACTTGGGAACTTTTCATATAAAGGACATATTAAAGCAAGCTGATTGACAAAGTATGTTGGTGTGATGTTTGTTAGAAGATGTATGAATAAGTATGATAGAAAGAAGTATGAAATATTTTTATTCTAAATTAAAAGTGCACTTTCTGTTAGTTAATTAAGCTGTGTGAGAGGACTGGTATGCAAGCGGACTGCGAGTAGTTTGTCAACAACTTTTTATGTTAATAGAAATCTGATAAACTTGTGTTAATAGAAATGAATAAAGGACATTGATAACACATTCTTGTCGAATATTAAGTACGTTTATAAAGATTTTACACATGTATAGCACTAAACGTGTTACACGTTATTAAAATCAAGTGATAAACTTGAAGAAGTGCACATGTTACTTAGAACTTGGACTTGAAATAACTTAATAAATCTATTTAAATAGATTATCTTGATTTAATTCTATGAGGATCACTTAGTAACCTCGAATATCTTAACGCTTTGTTATTGTATGTCGACTGCAATACAAACATAACCTAGTGACTCGTGGTACTATACAATTGAAGTCACTTAGGAAATCTTAGCTTAGTTTATGACTTAAATGTCAACTTAAACTTAAAAAATGAATATGTAGATATAGATACATTATTAATGCATGTTTATAGGTTTAGAGATGTTTATAGAGGATAGGAAGTCTATATATAGACAGATATATGTAACCGTAGTACGTAGCTATGTAGGATTAGGTATCATTTCAGTAGGTGTTTAGTAAATGTCGCATGTGTAAGGTAATTTCACATGTGGGTCTGTTAGTTTTTTTTAAATAAAAAAAAAACAGTTTAATACAAATTTCTGTATTAAGTTTTACAGGTTTATGGTAACTTAGATAAACTCTTAGAATGAATGATGAAAGAGTGAATGAGAATTCGTCTTTAAGTTGTCGTATTAGGTTTTGTTCTTGGTTGGTCATCTCCGATTTATAGTGATTGGTAATGTTTCGTCTGGAAAAATTTCTCCACTCATGTAGAAATTTTTGATCATGGAAGGGTCTGTGTAACGTGAAAAAATACACTGCGGCTCCATCTAGCGCCCCTCTGTAAATTTAACTCCATACGCCGATAACATCGAGACGTAGCGCGCAACTAGGAGATTAGCTGCAAGGCGGTGTACACAGTTCCCAAATATTCCGCAAGAGGGTGCAGAAATAAAACTTCAATTTCCCTTTCACCTCGAATGTAATGTCTTGACGTCTTAGCTAGGAAACAATCCTCGGCTTGTTTCGAAAGCAGCACCACATCCCAATTGCCAACCACTGGATACAATTAAAAATAATAATAATTGAAATAACGCTTCTGATATGAAGGAGTGATCCGAAGATGTAAGGGCCCAGCCCCCAACATTAATTAATTTTGAGATGTCTAATTAAGAAGCTCCCAGCATGTAAGTAGATTTCGTTGGTTTTATCTACCTCCTATTTACTTCGTTGTGTTATATATAGAATGTTCTGGAACAGGTGAAGACACATAGGATTTCTTTGTTTCAGGGGTCCTTAGTTCAAGCAATTTTTGACTACAACATCCCAGGATGAATATTTAGCTCAACATCATACTACAATTACGTTTATGTAGCCCCTTCAAAGGAAATAGCGCCGTGTCGTGGGTTCCGTATATTTAGCAGTACTCCTGCCTATGTAGTGAGTGCCAAACGAACGTAATCACGTTCATTAATCCAGGTATATTCTCAAGATCTAATTCTTTAACCCTTTAATATTAATTCTTGTCAAATGATGTACTGAATCTGATCAGGGTAGAGACGTATCCCGCCATGAATCAATTATCGGATGTGTTTCTAGGTGCCTGACAGAGGGCGTTAACTGATTTTCTGGATATATAAACTAAATTTAATACATAGACTTAGCCTAGAGCTTTTCTTGATAATGTGAGTTAAAAACTTTAAGAATCGTAAAGATACTCTTCCCATGCTGGAGTTATCGACATCATAGTTTATAAGTAAGTTTAGCACCGATACTGGTACAGATTTATGTATTTTTTTGAGTTATTTTAAAATAAATAACCCCTATTTTACAGCATAAACTTTGGTTGTTTTTCTTGAAGTCATATCAACAGGAGAAGGCGCCCTGGGAATCTAATAAATTTAATTAAAGTCTCTTTGTCTCTCTGACTATAGTTAGTTGGTGAATGTAACATGAGACCTTAGAAATCACGTTACAAATTATAATCTTATAATGATAATGATTATACAAAAATGTTAAATTTTGATTATATTAAAGTGTTATACAATTCCTAAAATAATTCTTAACAATAACAAGTGCACTTAGAACATTAAATTATTTTGTAAACATTTCTTAGATGAGCCCAAATTTATATATCAGGTACTAGTATAATCCTTTCAACAGCGAGAAGCATTTTGAGAAATGCTTTACACACTGAGGATAAAATACTTTTATCCCTTTATTTTTTAATTTCTAGACAATTACAGTCGATAGTGGTTTCTTAAGATATGGGATTTACATAATCCTCACATGTCATAAAATAAGGGTTTCTTAATTTACCCTGTTATTTACTTGGCTTATATTTCCATTATTATTTTTAATTCCTTTCATTTCATGGATAAATTTTTATATCCCTTTATTTAACGGGGCTAGCCCTAAACCTAGTTATGCTTATTTGCATTTTCATGAAGTATACCGTATACCGTGCTATGCTCCGATTTATGTATACGTATAACATGGTTCAAATATAAATTTGATATTATGGCATGATTTATGCTTACATACAAAAAGGGGAATTGCTCATACGCTTCATTTTTCTTGAATTTAATATCTGTGACAATTAATTTGTGAAGGTGTAAGAATTGCTATCTCTAATTCTAAGGAAATTTAATGCTTTAGTCAACTTGTTGGGTCGTTTTACGTTTCTAATAGGTACGGTGGTATCTCGTCCTTTAACATTTACTGATACGACATTTCTTTCAGGAAGCTCAGTTACTATGGCTTCTTGATATTTTGGCTTATCCTTGGGTAGTCTTTTATTTACCATTTTCATATAAATTGTATCTCCTTTTCTAAAATCTTCACTAGTTGATGCGGTTGGTTCTAATCGTTGTCTAGTCATTACTTTAGTCTGCATCATTTTATCGGTTATATATTTATAAAGAACTTTAGTTCGTTTTTCATGGTCTTTAATTACTTTTTGCATAAAATGATGGTTGAAATTAATATCGAATACAGTTCGTGCGTCTGTATGACCAAAAAGTACTTCGAACGGAGTAAATCCGGTCATTGAGTGTATACTATTGTTATATGCCATCATCATCAGCAGCGTCTGTGGTCTTTCTTTCGTATTTAGCTAATCTATAAATTTCAATGAGTGTATTATGGAATCTTTCGATTAATCCCATTGATTGTGGATTGTTCGGGGTTCCTATGTGTAAATCGATTTTATAGAAATTTAGAAGTTCTTTAACTAATGCGTTATTGAATTCAGATCCGGGATCACAACTGACTTTAAATGGTAATCCGTATTGTGAAACATATTTTATTAAAGCTTTAACTACTTCCGGTGTAGACCTATTCGAG
Source organism: Archips crataeganus (assembly GCA_947859365.1). Lineage (NCBI taxonomy): Eukaryota > Metazoa > Arthropoda > Insecta > Lepidoptera > Tortricidae > Archips > Archips crataeganus. The sequence continues at coordinate 9,765,799 of OX402067.1, read as the reverse complement.
ATTAGTATAGATTGTCCAAATTTACTAAATGCGTCAACAATAGTTAAATATAGCATTCCGTCTATTTTAAATAGATCCATAAATATTTCTTCGAACGGTTTATTTTGTGTTTGTGTCAATTCTATCAAAGGGTTTAAGGGTTTTCTATCGTATTTCATCTGTTTGCAGGAGATGCAGGTGTTAATGACTGCTGTAATGGTGTCTTTCATTTTAGACCAATAATATACTCTTTTAAGTTTGTTATATGTTTCATTTATACCTCGATGACAGGTTTTGCCCTCGTGATATTTTTTTATAATTTCTATTTGTTCTTTTTCATCCGTAAGCACAGTTATTCGTTTTGTGCATTCTATAAATGGAATATTTTTATCAAATAATCTTGAAACGATATTGTTAAAAAGTTCTTTTAATTTTACTGAATTGAAGAAAATGAAATATTTACGGTGAATGTCTATGTTTTCTTCAACAAATTTTTCTATAGAGTGTTGTTTTAAGGGAAGGAAAACTTCCAGGATTTTAGCCTTTTCTTTGGATCTATCTATAATTTTAATTTCTTCTTTGTGCCATTGAGTTAAAATCAATTGGTAGGATTTTAGATCTATCGCTTCATGCAAGACTGGGATCACTGATCGACCTTCGTTATTGCTATCGAAATCTTGTATATCTAAAGTTTCATCTTCCGAAGCGCTCATTGTGGTTTCTGAAATATTGTCACTAGTATCCAAAGGTACATAAGATGTTGATGGTTGTTCATCATCTGTGTTTCCAACAGTCAATGTGTTTAATTGAATCCTCGATAGGGCGTCCGCGTTAGTGTTTTGTTTTCCGTTTTTGAAGATAATATCAAAATCAAACTCTTGTAATCTTAGTCTCCAACGTGTCAGTTTGCTATTAGGCTCTTTAAGCGAGTAAAGCCACGCCAATGGCCTATGATCAGTGTATATGGTGAATTTCTTCCCATATAAATATGGTCGGAAATGTTTCACGGCCCATAGAACAGCTAGCAATTCTTTCTCGATGGTACTATACCTTTGCTCAGTAGAATTTAAGGTTCTGCTGGCATATGCTATAGGTTTATCGTTATTAACAGATCCTTGGGATAAGACAGCTCCTAGGGCAACGTTTGAAGCATCCGTCGTTAGTAAGAACGGTTTATCAAAGTCAGGGTATTGCAACAGAGGGGCATTTGTCAGAAGGCTTTTACAGGTTTCAAATGAATCTTCGAATTCTTTAGTAATTATGAAATTTTTACCCTTGCGTAATAAAGATGTCATCGGTTGGGTAATTTTGGCAAAGTCTGGAATGAATCGTCTGTAATAACCCATCAATCCTAAGAATGATTTTATTTCCTTGGTGTTTTTGGGGATAGGATACTTCAATACGACGCTGATTAATATTTCCCAGTGTCAAATTCTCACAAACTTCCACTTTGAATGGTTTAAGTACAATAATTTCTATTTCCCTTTCAGTTGTGTTTTGGATAGTGGTTTGAGCATATCCATTTTGACATTGTAATATAGCGCATGGCATTCGCACTCCTTTACAAAATTCGATTTCTTCGATAATTCCTTCGCCAGATGTGATTTCCGTCGGAATCAACACTCTTTGTTCTGCACGTGGTGGAATCGATAAGGTAACGATAAGCACCTTTATGTTTTGGGTTGTTGAAAATTTTATTGGTATTATTACGTTAGGTGTCTTCAAAATTTCTCTTTTTAGATCTATTATAGCATTATATTTCTTGAGGAAGTCTATTCCGATTAAACCGTCATACATTTTGTCAACATCGTAAACATAGAATTTATGCGCGAAATTTTCTTTAAATATCTTAAATATTGGAATTGTTATGACGAGGTCATGTGTGCTGACTGCGTGTGTGGTAACTATGTTAAACGGTTCATTAATATTATGGTCCTTAAAATATTCATCGGTTTTATTGCTACTTAAGAATGAACGTGTGCTACCGGTGTCTAATAGTAATTTTGCTCTGATCTCGGGGACATAGATGTATGGTAAGAATGATTCTTTTATTTCCTTTGTTGACTCGTTGAGGCCTGCACTTGAAAATTTGGTTCTTCATTTTGTGAGTTGTTTGATTGGTTGTGGCGAAAATTGTTTGTTCCGTTTTGAGTTCTAGGTTCGCTGTGATAATTTAATGACGTATCACGGCTTATGCCGGGTGTATTATAACTTTGAAAAGTCGGCCTGTTATTGCCGTTATTTGGCCTTGGAATGGGATTTGGTCTGTTTTGCCAATTTTGTCCAGTTCCGTACGAATATCTGTTCTGCCGATTAGAATTTTGAGTCGAGGGAGTCAAATTAAATCTGTTAGCGTTTTGATTGGTAGGGGTCGAATTGAATCGATTTGTGTTTTGATTCGAAGGAAAAGGGTTCGAATTGAATCGGTTATAATTTTGGTATGATGTAGTCGGATTATGAAATTGTGCTCTTTGAAAATAATTGTTAGGTCTCATATTGATCGGGTTGTGCGGTATAAATTGTCGGAATCTTTGATTTTGAGGTAGATTTTGTTTTGGTTGTATAGTGTTACGCGTATTGTTACGGTTGATCTCGTTCGGCATTTTATACTGCTTTTCGAAGTTCGTTTCCTCGACCACCATTTCTAATGCTTGTTCTAAATTGCTGGGTTGTTTGAGACGTATTATTCGCAACAAGTGTTGCGGTAAATTGTAAAGCAAACGTTAAGTGCCGTATTATTGTAGATCGACATTTTAGTATTACGCGTCTGTATGTCCGAGTTAGCGGAAATTTTTGAAAATAATTGACTTCTTGCCGATTGCACGCGCGAGCCGAATTCGAGATAAGATTCGCCATTTCTTATATTCATAGATTCTAGTTCCAGAATCAGACACGCTTCTGATTTTTGGTCTCCAAAGTGTTGTAAAAGAAGTGATTTTAATAAATTCCAATCGTGTAGGACGTATTCATTTTCACTAACAATTGCGGCGGCTCTACCCGTGAATCGAGATGTAATTATCTCCAGTACATTCCAGTACCAGTTCAGTACAGTTCCAACTACCAATCCAATCAGATTAAGGTAACTAAGTGTCTTAAAAGCTTCAAAAGGGTCTAGAATGATGATTTATATTTAAGTTGATCCAATTAAACTGTAATTTTAATTTATTTTTATTTATTTAAATTAAAAATAAAAACTATTAAAACACCCCAAAATAAAAATTTCACCGTAAATCATTAGACTTTAACCCCCCGAAACCCCCCGAAAACTCAAAATATCAGAAACTAAAAAGAAAACCTAATTAGCCAAAGTTCTATCTAAGAGTGTAATACTTTATTTTAACCAGGCTGTGAGACTGTCAGGGAGTGCGTTCAGTTCGGCTCGAGGGCCGGTCACTTTGATCAGGAGTGTTGGGCGCCGTAAAGAAAGTGACCGCCACAAACAGGATGGTGTGAGAGAGAGAAAGTAAACAACTATCTCGTTCTCATGAGTATTTTATTACTTAATTTTCGTGAGTCAACTCACTATCACTTCAACCAGTCAGTCAATACAGAGAAAGGGGTTGAAGAGGTTCAACCACTTTAGGTTACATTCTAGGAACTGAAAGTTACAGTTTACCTAAACCTTCAGAAATCCGTTTTAGGATTGATACTAGTACTTAAGACTATTTGAGGGCGGAGGCCCCGAGGTTACATCGACCTCCCACCAATGTTACACTTTATCTAAAAGGTATACCATGTAGTCATTTCAGAATAATAGTTAAAAAAAATGCATGCTTAACATTGTCTAGATTTAAAACCAGCTAAACAGAATCAGTATTTCTAGGTAGGGCGTCCCCTTTCTAGAAAAGTGAAACGAAAGAGGCGCTTGACTTGCACGAGATATGTGGATTAGTTACACGAGCAGTTGACGTTCAAAGAGAAGCAAAGCGAAGGTATAGATTGGCTTCCGCACGCGTCCTTGTGCAGGGAAACCACAGCACACTGAGATCCTCCAGGTGTCCTCCCGGGCAGCAGGTAATGTCGAAGGTTACCTCCAGCGATGTAAGACTGCGCGGCCGAACCGCGGTCAGGTCCCCTCCTGCCGTAGCGAGCTTCGGCTCTCCGCGTCGTTCCCTCGATTGCTGGGTCGCTGGATATCCCTCGGAGTCTCGGGGTTTCCCTTGGAGTCTCGGGGTATCCCTTGAAGTTTGGGGGGTCTCCCTTGGAGTTTGGGGGGGGGGTATCCCTTGAAGCCCTGAAATGATCAAGATGAAACATCAGGTATAAACTTTCAACCCATAACGTTGAGCGGGGTGACCTTGTTTATAAGAGTCGAGGTACTCACCAGTCGGGCGTTTATAGAATTAAAGTAGCCTTTATACTCGGGACAGCGGAGTGTGGATGTCTCGCCCTGTAATTAACACAATTCACTTTAGACACTAGTTTAAAAAAAAAACACACACATCAAGGGGTCACGGCCGTGGAGGTTAACGAACTCACCAGTAGGCACTTGGAGAGGTTAGGACGGACGGTGGGAAATAGCCTTTATACTCGGGACTGCGGAGTTTTGGCACGACGCCCTGCCAAGAACAAAAATACATCCTTAGATACAAACTGTGAACCACACGTGTCGAGCGTGGGTTTATGTTTTTTTTATGATTGAAATAAAACTGAGAAGTTAAGTAGGAAGTGTAAAAATGGCCTTTTAGCTCGGGACCGCGGAGCCTTGAAGTGTGGCTATTCAGTTACATGCCGGGAGAACGAAATCTAAAACAAATAACGGAACTTAGTCGCTGAACAACGCCCCGTACACGCGGCACTTTAACAAAACTCGAAATATTCAATGCTCACCTTTGCCTTTAACTGAGGCTAGCAATCAGGCATCGTGGAATTTCCCTGAGTGGGAATCACCTCACTGGGACAACAAATAGACTTTCTTTGGTAAATTAGTTTACGCTCCCGAGATTGCATCAGCCATTTGCCACGGATAAAGTGAAAGGCTCCGAGCGTCATCAATGTCGCCAGGTGCAAAATTCGCCAGCCGCTAGAGCCCCTCCACACACCGAACGCGCGCTCGTCCGGGAACCGGTGTATAGTCGCGCGGCGGGTGGGTCTTATCGCAGTGGGAACAAACGTCACGACTGACACCTGTCAAACGTGACATCCGAATCACAACACGGTCGCGTTGTGAAGCTCCAGTTATTATGTTTATTCAACGATATAAACGTAGAAATTAGTCATTAAGTGGTACACAGTCATACCGTAAAGTGTAGATCCCCGGGCGAGGTCGCCCGGCGGCAAAGTGGTGTTAATTGCTACGCCTGGTCCGTCGGCGGCCGGGCCCCACGCCACCGAGTGTCCTACGAGTGTCCGTGTAATAAAAGGATCAACAAAGTATGTGACGATTCATAACGGAGCACCCGGGCGTGTCGCCTTCACCAGCGGCCTTCGCCCCGTATGGCGAAACCACGGTAAGTACGTCTTAACTTCGACGTTGTAGGCGCGCCGATCCGTGTCGGCCGAGGCCTTACGATACGGAATCCACAAAGTAGCAAGTAGGAGCACCTCTGGCAAAAGAACCACGCAGAGACTGTGCATCAAATGAGACTTCAGTATGACTAATTAATCTCTGTACAGTAGAAATATGACCCAAACGCCTACTCAGATTTTTAGGCGTTACAGTAGGGTTTCAGTTGGGAGAAATAATTTTATTTCAGAATTTGAATAAATTCTGAAATAAAATTATTGTACACATAAGAATGTGTAAGGCCAAACCCACCTCCACCATTGGCTGTCAAAGAGATACCGAGATAGATAAAGGTAACGTAAACCTGGAAAATTCATCCATTAGCTCAATTCGTTCTAAACCAGAGTGGTCAGACTTAAATCACGGCAATACATGGCAGTATGGCACGACAACAAATGGTCCAGAGAGGTCGGCAGCATGGAGTCCCGGGTTCTATTCTGGCCTTTGACCGTGGATATTACCTTCGGTCAGATGAAAACACCATTTATGTTCCCCTCTCTGCGGAGTTCACAAAAAAAATTTGCCCATAAAAGTATTCGAGGCCAGCATTCATGTATAATCCTTGCCAGTTAGGGAAAGATTTTTAAATCATAGGCCCGGAATGGGGTCACTAACGGAAAACGTAACTTGTCCATTCCAGACCTACTACAGCTTACAAACTAGAGAAGAGTCCTTCTCGGAACAAGGGATGAAGCATTCACCCTTGATGACGACATCACGTCACCGTATTATTCTCTAACGAGAAATCTTTGCCATTTAGGGAAAGATTATTAAATCATAGGCCCGGAGTGGGGTCACTAACGGAAAGCGTAACTTGTCCATTCCAGACCTACTACAGCTTACCAACTAGAGAAGAGTTCTTCTCGGAGCGAGGGGGGAGCATTCACCCTCTGAAAGAAAATGAAACTCAGCAAACCTAACAATACTCATGAGAAAATCATTTTTCCAGTAACCCATCACCAAGTCCTACTTGCTAAACTTATTTGACACATAACCTTCGAGTTCGATGAGTCAAATTCATCAGAACACTAATGGCACCTGGTGTCATTCTTACGGAACTTTAATAGAACTTAACACTAGGAGCTTCCGAGTTTGTAGTCCTTTTTCATTTTATAGTTGAAAAGGACACACGTTGGATAACGTCAAGAGAATAGACTCGGCGTGAGACATAGCCAAGTAAGAATTTAAGAGTAGTAAAAACCAATCAGAAGTTTATTGCTAACAGAGAACGGGGCGTGACACACAGCCTGAGACCGTCAGAGAAAGATCCTTAGAGAGTATTAAATAAGTGTAGGGACGAACACAGAACTATGAAATATTGAAATAGGACATCATCTGGAGTCAGAGCGTCCATTTCACAACTAAGGTATGCAGATGTAAACTTTGACAACGTTTACAGCTCGAGTAACGGTTGCCACTATGGCCTTACCGACCTAAATCTAACCTATTTAAGATTTACAACATCTTATGTAACCTAAAACAGCACGGGACGGGACGATTAGACTATCGTTAATCCTTTGGCTCCTACATATCAAACTTATAATCTGTCTCATGCCAATGGTTTCCCGGGATGAACCATTGTTCATGTGCTTTCTTTACAATCTTTACATTCCATAGCCAACAGACAGGACAAATCTTTTCCTTCCAATTGTTCTCCTGCAAGTCCGGTCATTTAATACCTAGTGTGCTAACACGATTCTTATCTGTAAGGGTCTTAAAGGTAAAACACAGAACAAAAATTTGTGCCGTGGAACGCGAAGCTACCTAACGTTCACGTAGCATTCCCTTGCTAGGAACTAGAAAGGTAAAAACGATCGCTCACTTGGCTCCCTATCCTATTGTGTAGGATCGCCTTCCGGCTGATCCTCACCACGTTCGAGTAAGTCCTTGATGTGAAACTTCCCCAGAGCTTTACCCTCCATAGACTTCAAGGAGTAAACCAAAGGGCCATGTTTCGCGCTAATCACGCACTTTTCAAATTTAGGAGAGAGTTTGGCGCTAAAGTACTTACTAGCGTTGGACAAAGGAAAACAGCGCTTATAGATAATTTGACCTTCCTCGAACTGAATGGGACGCTTCCGAAAGTTATAATATTTCACATTCCGAGTATAGGCCTTCCTGAGATGACTCTGAACTGTGGAGTAAATACTGCGCAACTGGGACAAGTTAGAGGAAAATGGCTCGCGCTCCAAGACAACGGACACCGGGTCCACAGGAACATCGAGATTGAGCAGAGCTCCATCCAACACCATTTCTCTACCATGATTCAAGTAAAAGGGAGTAAACTTCGTACTCTCATGAACGACAGTGTTGAGGGCACATTGGATCTCGGGTATGTTCTGATCCCATTTCCGATGATCAGAACGCACGTAGGAGGCAATGGCGCGGACAATATCGCGGTTCAAACGCTCCGTTTGGTTCGTTTGGGGATGGTAACGGGGGTTGTAAAAGATGTTAGGGACATTGTATTTGGCCATCAGATCTCTGAAATCCTTGGAAATGAATTGCGGACCATTGTCTACATAAATATATTTACAGACCCCGTTCTGCAAGAAGACACCCTTTTCCAAACACTTAACAATAGATTTGGCCGTGACATTACGTAAAGGAAACAAGTAAGAAAACTTGCTAAAGTAGTCCACACAAACGAACAGGTATTGGTTCCTAGAGTATGACGGAGGAAAAGGACCCAAGATGTCACACGATATGGCCTCCCATGGTTTAGTAACTACGCGTGGGTTTCCCATTAGGCCAGCGCGAGCAGTGTTGGCAGGTTTGTAACATTTACAAACCTCGCAGGCAGCCACGTATTTCACCACGTCCGCGTACATGTTCGGCCAGAAGTAATCTGCACTAAGGCGTTTATGAGTTTTAGCAACACCGAAATGCCCGGATGTAGGTTCATCGTGGTACTGTCGCAAGGTCTCCTGACGATGTTCACTAGGGACCACCAGCTTCCACTCAAAACTAGACGTAAGGCTATACTTGTTCTTAGACAATCGAAACAATTTCCCGTCGGTGACCGTGAAGTTGGGGAAGAGACGCGGGTTGTCACTACAGCCCTTAAGCATCGTAGTATACCAGGGGTCCTGAACAGTTACTGGGTCGAAAGACATAGAATCCACCTTGATTCGTGACAGAGTGTCGGGAATCACATGTTCCTTACCTTTCCGGTGTATAATCTCGAAGTCGAACTGGCTCAAACGACAAGCCCATCTGTTGAGTCTCCCGGTCGGGTTCTTCAGCTTATAAAACCATTTCAGCGAAGCATGGTCTGTAACGATGTAACACTTGGAACCCTCCACATATGGTCGGTACTGCTCCAACGCGTAGATGACTGCAAGGAGTTCGCGTTCGGTGGCCGTGTAATTCACTTCCTGCGCATTTAAGGTTCGACTACAATAAGCCACAGGGTGGTCAACACCATCGATCCGCTGAGCCAACATACCGCCGATGGCAAAAGAGCTACCATCTGTATGGATATAAAAAGGGCTGCCAAAGTCAGGGCACTTCAAGATAGGGGCGGTGATGAGAGCCGATTTTAGGGTATTAAAAGAGTCCTGAGCTTCCGCCGTCCACTCGAATTTGCATTTCTTACTCGTCAGTCGAGTTAAAGGACGAGCGACCTGAGAAAAGTTCTTTATGAAACGCCGATACCAACCAGCCATTCCGAGAAAACGCTTTAATTCCTTTACTTCGCGAGGGATCGGAAAATTCATAATTACCTCGACCTTGGAAGGGTCGGTGCGCAAACCGAAGCGGTCCACCATGTAGCCTAAATATTTAAGTTCGCTACGGCAAAACTGCGATTTTTGCATGTTGATGGTTAAGTTAGCGTCCTTCAATTTCCTGTGGACCCGACGCAGTATGCTCACGTGTTCCTCAAAAGTAGACGTACAAATAACTACGTCATCTATGTATGCAAAGACCTTGTTGTCAAATTCCGCGGAGAACAAACTATCCATCAATCGCTGCATCGTGGCACTCGCTCCTACCAAGCCGAAACACATGCGTTTATAATGGAATAGGCCACGACCAGGCACGGTGAACGCGGTCTTCTCCTTAGAGTCCGGATGTAGTGGAATCTGATGATAGGCAGCGCTCAAATCGAGAGAGGTCAAATACTTAGCATCGCGTAAATTATCTATGATGTAGTTAATGTAGGGCAACGGGTAAGCGTCGGTCTTGGATACTGCATTAAGGCGGCGACTATCCAGACAGATTCGCACTTCACCGTTGGCCTTAGGAACCAGAGTAAGAGGAGAATTCCATTCCCCGAAAGATCGCTCCACAACCTTGTCCTTCAGCATACGGTCCAATTCAGCATCAAGGTATTTAAGTCTTTCCGGACTAAGGCGGTAGTATTTCTGCTTGATGGGTCGGGCATCACCCGTATCAATCACGTGCTGTATCAACGGCGTGCAACCTAAACCTACCTTATCAGTGTTGATACTGTCGAACAACTGCTTAACAGAGTCGACCTCCTGCTTCTGTTGAGGGGTGAGTTCCTCGTAGTCGCGCAAACCATCCTCCTCAATACTACCCACGATGGTTTCAATAGAAGAGACGTTAGCAGGAAGGCAAGAGAGAACATCCGGTGCTAAATTGAAGGCCTGCCAGAAGTTAATGCCGAAGTGTATGGGTAGCTTAATCTCAGGCAGGACGTGGAATAAAACAAGCCGAACCTCTCCCTTGTACTGGATAGGTAAATTCATATAGAAGTAAGAGACATAGTCGACGCCGTCCGCGACTCGTAGGACACGCGGTCGGTCGAATCTCAACATTTGATCTTTAGTTTTAGAAATTTAACATGTGCGTTCGCTCCAAGCACGGAGCACGCTGCGCCACAATCGAGAAGGCCGCAAACGTTCACATTGAGAACTTGCACTGTCAAGTAAGGACGATAATCGTCGGCAGAAGGTAAGAAACAAGTTTTTAGAGGTCGCGCAACGCAGACTTTATGCGGGACCCGGCAATCTAGTTTTTTGAAGAAGAAGCACCCTCCTTGCACTTCGGACAATCAGGCGTACGTACGCCGGGATTACCACACACAAAGCAGACCACTTCGCGGGATCGCTGGCAGCGGTTGGTTTTGTGGCCAGCCTGCTTACACCTGAAACAGTAAGTACCAGCAGACTTCTCAATAGAAGCGACCTCGTGCCTACGGGAAGCCGGTGCATTGCGTGTTCGAACCTGCACGTCCGGCGCCACCGTGTAACCTGATGAAGAAGGTTCGGCAAAGTTGGATGAGCGCGATGCTGCAAGCTCGAGACGCATGCACAACGACTTCAGCTCCTGTATTGAGGGGACATCAATCAGCGCGAGTTCCCGGCTGTATTCGGGTCTAATATTCCGTAAAAGAATGTCCAAGCGTTCGGCTTCTGCTACCGGTACCGTCAATCGTGAAAAGAGTGCGCCCATGAGGGATAAGTACACAACAATAGATTCGTGCCTAGCTTGGGTACGTGCCCTTATCTCACCTAGAAGCTTAAAGTCATAATCCGGTATGTCAAAGTCCGACTTAAGAGCCGTCAGTATATCTGCGTAGCAAGAGAAGTTACCTTTATTGGCACGGTACCAGAACAACGCCGGTCCATCCAATATATCAGGGAAGCCGTTAAAAACCACCCGCTCAGGTATGTCACGGGCCTGCCTCAGTTCCTCTAACCGTGTAACGAAGGCACGGACACAAGTATCGCCTTTAAATCTAAGGTTCAAGCTAGCCAAGTTGTGGCGGGGCTCCGCTCGGCACGTCACCGTAGGCGCGGGCTTGCTCGGAGAGCTATAGACCTCCACTTCGGAATCCGAAGAATCCCCCTCGGGGTTAAGAGTTGAGAGGCATTGAACCAGCTCACCTCTGAGGGCCTGAACATCACCATCTAAACCAGTGACCCTATTCAACCTTCCCAAGTAGTACTCTACTCGTCCAACCAGCCTTTCCCGTCGAGACTCTGGCAGCAGACCTCCATCTGACACCTCCTTCACAAGACCCTGGATAGCAGTGCGGCATGCAGCCAGTTCAACCGTTATGTCAGTCGGAGCGTCAACACCAGGCTTAAGGCTACCTCGTCGGATGAGAGAGCGAGTCTGTCTAAACAACTTACGTAAACTAACGCATGTGTCGGAAGCGGAAAAAGGTATTTGTAAGTTAGTAAGTTCGTACGCAAGCTCCTCTTTGGTTAGCCACTCAATTTTGATTGGTAGATCCATCTTACAAACTAACAATATGCCTTAATACGTATTAGCTAGATAGAGGTAAGAACTTAAAAGCGGCTCGAGGGCCGGAAACAGTTATCAGTTAGGCAGCAGTAAAAACTTCAAATTGGCACGAGGGCCAGAGACACTTAGTATTGCTTATTAACAGTAAAGGCTTTAGCCCAGTAGAGAAGCACTTGCTAATTTCAGTAAAGTAAAGTTGTAAGATTTTTGCACCACTTTAGAAGTATTCACTTAAAGTACGTTGTCATAACGCTTGTAAACGCTTAAGCTCAGTATAAAAGCACTTGTTAGTTTCCGTTCAGAAAAGTCAATAGGTTTAAGCACTATTATAAAAGTATTCACTTAAAGGAAAGTTCACTATAGCACTTAGGTAACACGCAAGCGTCCGTCAGAAACAGGACCCTAACTAATCCACATATGTACCTCGCTATACCCATGAGAACAAGAGACTCAACAACCATCCTTCAAGCCACACGTTGGGAACGCCACTGTAATACTTTATTTTAACCAGGCTGTGAGACTGTCAGGGAGTGCGTTCAGTTCGGCTCGAGGGCCGGTCACTTTGATCAGGAGTGTTGGGCGCCGTAAAGAAAGTGACCGCCACAAACAGGATGGTGTGAGAGAGAGAAAGTAAACAACTATCTCGTTCTCATGAGTATTTTATTACTTAATTTTCGTGAGTCAACTCACTATCACTTCAACCAGTCAGTCAATACAGAGAAAGGGGTTGAAGAGGTTCAACCACTTTAGGTTACATTCTAGGAACTGAAAGTTACAGTTTACCTAAACCTTCAGAAATCCGTTTTAGGATTGATACTAGTACTTAAGACTATTTGAGGGCGGAGGCCCCGAGGTTACATCGACCTCCCACCAATGTTACACTTTATCTAAAAGGTATACCATGTAGTCATTTCAGAATAATAGTTAAAAAAAATGCATGCTTAACATTGTCTAGATTTAAAACCAGCTAAACAGAATCAGTATTTCTAGGTAGGGCGTCCCCTTTCTAGAAAAGTGAAACGAAAGAGGCGCTTGACTTGCACGAGATATGTGGATTAGTTACACGAGCAGTTGACGTTCAAAGAGAAGCAAAGCGAAGGTATAGATTGGCTTCCGCACGCGTCCTTGTGCAGGGAAACCACAGCACACTGAGATCCTCCAGGTGTCCTCCCGGGCAGCAGGTAATGTCGAAGGTTACCTCCAGCGATGTAAGACTGCGCGGCCGAACCGCGGTCAGGTCCCCTCCTGCCGTAGCGAGCTTCGGCTCTCCGCGTCGTTCCCTCGATTGCTGGGTCGCTGGATATCCCTCGGAGTCTCGGGGTTTTCCTTGGAGTCTCGGGGTATCCCTTGAAGTTTGGGGGGTCTCCCTTGGAGTTTGGGGGGGGGGTATCCCTTGAAGCCCTGAAATGATCAAGATGAAACATCAGGTATAAACTTTCAACCCATAACGTTGAGCGGGGTGACCTTGTTTATAAGAGTCGAGGTACTCACCAGTCGGGCGTTTATAGAATTAAAGTAGCCTTTATACTCGGGACAGCGGAGTGTGGATGTCTCGCCCTGTAATTAACACAATTCACTTTAGACACTAGTTTAAAAAAAAAACACACACATCAAGGGGTCACGGCCGTGGAGGTTAACGAACTCACCAGTAGGCACTTGGAGAGGTTAGGACGGACGGTGGGAAATAGCCTTTATACTCGGGACTGCGGAGTTTTGGCACGACGCCCTGCCAAGAACAAAAATACATCCTTAGATACAAACTGTGAACCACACGTGTCGAGCGTGGGTTTATGTTTTTTTTATGATTGAAATAAAACTTACCGGTTGGGCATCTCAAGGAGTTGAGAAGTTAAGTAGGAAGTGTAAAAATGGCCTTTTAGCTCGGGACCGCGGAGCCTTGAAGTGTGGCTATTCAGTTACATGCCGGGAGAACGAAATCTAAAACAAATAACGGAACTTAGTCGCTGAACAACGCCCCGTACACGCGGCACTTTAACAAAACTCGAAATATTCAATGCTCACCTTTGCCTTTAACTGAGGCTAGCAATCAGGCATCGTGGAATTTCCCTGAGTGGGAATCACCTCACTGGGACAACAAATAGACTTTCTTTGGTAAATTAGTTTACGCTCCCGAGATTGCATCAGCCATTTGCCACGGATAAAGTGAAAGGCTCCGAGCGTCATCAATGTCGCCAGGTGCAAAATTCGCCAGCCGCTAGAGCCCCTCCACACACCGAACGCGCGCTCGTCCGGGAACCGGTGTATAGTCGCGCGGCGGGTGGGTCTTATCGCAGTGGGAACAAACGTCACGACTGACACCTGTCAAACGTGACATCCGAATCACAACACGGTCGCGTTGTGAAGCTCCAGTTATTATGTTTATTCAACGATATAAACGTAGAAATTAGTCATTAAGTGGTACACAGTCATACCGTAAAGTGTAGATCCCCGGGCGAGGTCGCCCGGCGGCAAAGTGGTGTTAATTGCTACGCCTGGTCCGTCGGCGGCCGGGCCCCACGCCACCGAGTGTCCTACGAGTGTCCGTGTAATAAAAGGATCAACAAAGTATGTGACGATTCATAACGGAGCACCCGGGCGTGTCGCCTTCACCAGCGGCCTTCGCCCCGTATGGCGAAACCACGGTAAGTAAGTACGTCTTAACTTCGACGTTGTAGGCGCGCCGATCCGTGTCGGCCGAGGCCTTACGATACGGAATCCACAAAGTAGCAAGTAGGAGCACCTCTGGCAAAAGAACCACGCAGAGACTGTGCATCAAATGAGACTTCAGTATGACTAATTAATCTCTGTACAGTAGAAATATGACCCAAACGCCTACTCAGATTTTTAGGCGTTACAAGAGAAGCACAAATTTTACGAGAAATGAACAATATAATGATAACAGAATGACTATAAATCAGTGGCTCTCCTCCCCCCCAAGCCCTCCGACGTTTAAAAACTTCAAAAATTCCAAAAGATACCTAATTGGAAAAAGTTCCAACTACCAATCTAATCAGAATAAGCCAACAAAATGTCTTAAAAGTTTCAAAAAGGGGTCTAGAATGATACCAAATTGATTAGAGAGTGATAAAAAATTATAAAAAGGACATAAAATAATAAAAAATATTAATCAAAAATTTCAAAAATATTATGTCCAAGATAAAAACAATTTAAATAGATCAGCCCAAACACGTACACAAATCAATTAACTAAAAATTAATTAATACTCTATTAAAATGAAAAAGGTTCTCACAATTACTGGCCCCCAGAGCTGTTATCACTGGCCACTCCCACAAGCCCCGCCCCCACCGAGTAGCGCGAGCCACGGTAAAAAGTAGAAAGTGGGTAGTCGGACAAACCCAACCGGCCGATAAAAATGGAACGCGGGTAGAAAAGAATTACGAGAAATTTCCAAAATTACAACAAAGAAAAACACAATTTTGAAATCCAAAATAAACAACAGGGGTGGCGCCGACCCCTCCACCAGTAACATAGGACAACAACAGGTACATAAAAAGGTGCCAGGGGGGTAGCCCGGAACACAGCTACGTCACAATAATGAAAAAATTTTTTCATGGGGGGGGGAAACGGGACAGCGGCAAGTCCCTAGTACATAACCCTCCCTTATAACAACCCCTAGGATGAAATTTTTACAAAATTCCACAACTAACTCTAGCTCTAATGGTACAGAACGGAACTAGCTCTAATGGTACAGAACAGTAAAAATAAAATTACACAAGAAATCAAGAATAATTAAAACATACCTGATGTTGAAGCTCCTGCAGTTTCAATATTCTGTTGGTGGGTAATGCCCTTTAAGATATTCTTTTGAAATAGACCTGTAATAAATAACAATTAAATCTAAATTGGATGTCCCTCCTGTTAAACTAGCTACCACAGGACTCTTATTATGGACATATCTGACTCCCAAGAAGTGGGAACTAACTTGAATGGTATAGAACACTAAGAATAAAACATTTATCATATTTTACTTAAGATCAGAATTCACATACATAAAAAATCAAGAATAATTATGAAATAAGAATATTACCTGATGTTGAAGCTCATGCATTAACAGCAGTTTCAATATTATGTTGGTTGGTATTAATCTTATTTTCAACTACACCTGTAATGAAAATCAAATCATTACACATTATAAAACAAAAGACTGATCAAGTCCAGAACACTACAGTGCGCTTCATAACTTGCTTCGGAGATGTAGGCAAAGCACCACCAATCTCGAAAGGGACTGGGCTGGCCATGTCTACCACATGCACCCAAAGAGGTTCATGCATTCAATGGATGCCTCATGATGGGGGAGGCCTTTGCACAGCAGTGGGATACTAACACAGGCTTATATCAATAATCTTTCTTCTTCTAATATATACAAATATTGTGGCACAGTGTTTGTTATCAAACTCCTCCAAAACGGCTTGACTGATTTTTGTGCAACTTTTTTTTCTATATTTGGTAGGCTATTTTTTATACGCCTATTCTACGCAGACGGAGTCGCGGGCAATAGCTAGTAATAAATATAAAATAAATCCCCTGTTGCCTGTCTGTTTATCTGAATGTTTCAAACTCAAAACTACTGAACGGATTTTGATGTGGTTTTCACTGTCATATAGATAAGCATTTATATTATGTAGCGCGCGAGTTATGTCAGTCGTGAGATACCTGTCATTTTCTGTCTGTTCTAATTAGACAGTGAAAGGAAGTCTATGTTGCGGGCGACATAACTCACGCGCCATCATTGTGCTAGCCAGACAGAATGCAATAAACTCAAAAGCTACTGACTAGATTTGCATATTGTTTTCACCATCCATCATGTAGGTAATCTTTTCCACACACATACACCGGTGGCTAGTATTTATTTAACTGACATTGTGATTTTACTTTTTTCTAGCATTTGATACTATCAAGCCAGACAGTAAGTATATCTATTTTAGACCAACTACACTACCTAATACCTATATACCTAATACCATAGGTTAAATACATTTTAATATCTTTATTCTTTTCACTGTAGCATGGTGCGGGGGTGGCAGGTATCAAAACCACAGACTAGAGAAGTGAAAACTTTAAAACTCTAATCGATAAAACTATAAATTTATAACTCAACTATCTCATTCCAGAAGTCCAACATACTAAGTTCTTGGGCATAATACTCGACTGTAACTGCAGCTGGCAGATGCAGGTGGAAAGTGTCTGTTCTAGGGTAAACAGTTTCACATACGCATTGAGAAAAATAGCAAGGACTGTCTCCACACAAGCTGCCCTCACTGCATATCATGGTTATGTAGACTCAACTCTTCGCTACGGCTTGGTTTTGTGGGGAAACAGTACAGACAGAGACCAAGGCCCAATTGCATAACAAAGTACAACTAATATTACAAGCGGAACTCTCGCTTCAATTATGTTAACTAGAAAAGGAGTTCCGCTTGTAATATAAGTTGTACTTTGTTATGCAATTGGGTCCTGGTATTTCTTGCTCAAAAACGGTGTGTCGGAGCAATATTCGGGGCAAACCATATGGATTTGTGTCAACCATTTTTTAAAACGAATGGTATTCTTACTGGCCCTTGTTTGTATATTTTGGAGACCTCAGTATTCGTGCACAAATATAAATATCTGTTTTTGGAAGTACAACAGTTGCGATCTCGTAAAGTTCGGGAACAATACAGATACAAGCTTTACAAGCCTAAAATTACTATCCAAAAATGCAAATTGCATGTGTATAAAAATTTATAATAAGTGGCCAGCGTCGTTTCAAGGGCCAGAATTTAAAAATATTTAAGCAATCTGTGAAAACATGGCTTACTGATAAATGTTATTATAATTTGAATGAATTTCTGAATGACAATTTTTAATTCTAATTTTGTATTGCATATATGTATTATTCTTTATAACATCTGGATCCAAGTAAACTAAGTACCAGAGTTCTATTATAATGCAAAAAAACAGTTAAGTCGAGGGTTCCTGTAAAAATTTTTAGGTAGGTTTTGATGATAATGACCTACTTGTATCTTTGATTTTATAGAACCTTATTGAATAAAATAAGTCGTTAAATAACGAATAATAATAATATTATAGAAGTATTTTATCACATGGATAAGTGTCACTCAAAAACTTACGTATTTGTTGGTCATACCAATCTGTTACCAGGGCATGGAATACATTTTTTCAAAGCACATTGTTATTTACTTATTTACATTACAAATTAATAAGTATCGATAAACTCGTGGTAGATTGTTTCCTATTATTAAATGAATTGTTACACGCATATTGCGTTTCTTAACCTTCTTCTTGTCAAGTGTCACCCGCACCATGCTACAGTAAATAATAAAAACAATAAATAAATATCACGGGACAATTCACACCAATTGACCTAGTCCCAAAGTAAGCTAAGTAAAGCTTGTGTTATGGGTACTAGGCAACGGATAAACATACTTATATAGATAGATACATACTTAAATACATATTAAACACCCAAGACCCGAGAACAAATACATTCGTATTTTTCATACAAATATCTGCCCCGACACGGGAATCGAACCCGGGACCTCAAGCTTCGTAGTCAGGTTCTGTAACCACTAGGCCATCTGGTTGTCTAAAAAAAGAATATAAAGAATATAAAGTATAAAGTACAATGTCTTTCTCACCTTTCAAATGAAGTGTAGGTACTGCAATATTACTGAGCAATTTGCTGCCGAGCCAGTACTTATCCTCGAAATGTTCACGGCAAACTCGGCGGTACTTGTAGACATACATATCATCAAGCATTAGTATGTTTCCCCCAATAGCAAAGGTCCATGCATGAAAACGAGTCAGATCTTTTTCTGGGTTTGGAAACATGTGAAGTCTTACGTTGTCTTCACCTATTATAGAAAAAATGTATATATGTTTATATATTAATAAGCACAAATTTAACACTAATACTAATGAATGTATCTATCTATAATAAATATAATTTAATCGCCAAAATGTTTGTGCGCATCACTTCAGAACTACTGTACCTACCAAATTGCTAAGTTATTTTTTTGCTATGTTCGTAATTGTTGAGGCATGTTTTGACTCAAAATAAATTCAAATAGTTAAAAAAAAGGGCTGCTGTGGTCTCTAACGAAGTAGTAATACAAATGGAGTACGATATATTAGACAAAAACATTTAGAACAGAGAGAAATTAAATACTAACTTTTTTAGTGTAAGAACTAGAATTGATACTTACGTTGCTTATTACAGCTTGGAACACAACACTTCCGTTCTGCAGACATAGTCAGCCCGTAAAACTAAGCACTTTAAATACAATTTATATAAATTTTCAATCCAATGTTCAAAGCCAAGTATCGTGTTGCGCAGTTGTTCGGTGTCCGAGATCAAAACCAGGTAGCTATTAAGAGAAGAGACGATCGGGGTCCAATTTGCAAAACCAAAGTTAGTGTTTTTAGCGGGTTATCGGTATCCAAAATTAAAGCCAAAGGTCAAAATAACAATTGAAATCCGCATAAAAGTTTAGTCCGTTCACGAAGTACGAAACGAAAATAACCAGTGTTGCCAGGTCCAATTTGAAATAATAGTTTAAAAAAACTAAAAACACGCTTTAAAAAAAAAACAACTAAAAAATAAAAAATAAATTTTAATAAATTTCAATTCACTATTCTTATAGTGCAGTAAAAAATCTTAATAAGCAATTATTATATTGTTATATCCAGATCAAATCAAATCAAATCGTTTATTTGTTAACATAGGTAAGTGTTACAGATGTTACATAAAGTTTTGTATCGCTATGCTTGCCATAAGGCATACAAATATCTAGACTACACATGCAGCATAACTATTCATTAATATATATATATATATTTACGGTAATCAAAATTTGTAAACAATTCTAAATATTGATAAAATAAATAATAATAGTTTAAAATATTTTATTGTAAAAAAAGCGTGGGGTGCATGGTGTCAATTGTCAAGGATTATCATTTTGATAACATCTTAAAAAGCACCCCACGCTTTTTTTACAATAAAATATTTTAAACTATTATTATTTATTTTATCAATATTTAGAATTGTTTACGAATTTTGATCTGGATATAACAATATAATAATTGCTTATTAAGATTTTTTTACTGCACTATAAGAGTATATAAATTGTATTTAAAGTGCTTAGTTTTACGGGCTGACTATGTCTGCAGAACGGAAGTGTTGTGTTCCAAGCTGTAATAAGCAACGTAAGTAGAGAAGATCGGGACCAGGGCAGGGGAGCTGCTTTCCCGAGAGTTGAATCGATGCTCGAAGGTTCGAAGGGGGATTTCTCCAATAAGACACTTGCTGTGGTACTAGTACTGGTTTATTATATTGGACCAAAACCAACTTATAATAATTTACTGACTACTTAAGAGTTACTGCTCTTAACACAGGATGGAGGATAGAATGATTTGACTGGGGCTGAGGCTGGATTATATACCCAATTCCCCACCAGAAAGGATCGTGCCTAATCTCCCAATAGAACTTGTGTAACAAATTAATATTGTTACGGAAGATGCGAAATTAGGAACGGTCGTAAAATATTAAGTATGCATAATATGGCATGCAACCTTAAAATCACGTAGAGACAAGGTTACGGTTATTAATAATTGATAAGCGAAAAAGAGGCTTCATTCCAACATTGTGACACAATGTTAGAACTGATTAGAAATAGTTACATTGTATGAGCAGGTTACCTAACTCCTCCCCTGTTAAGAGTGAAATTATCTGAAGGATAATTTTACTTATTTTACAAATTAACCTATGGATTACATGGTTACATATTTTACACAAAATTATATATTATGATTATTCATAATATTAATAAAATTCTTAAAGTAAAAACGTTGTTTTATTGTCTTTCCTGTATTCACCTGAAGTTCACTTTTATGATCACTTTAAACACTTAAGTTCCACTTTGCAGTATATTGTTCGCACTTGTGTTTGGAATAAATATACCAATCATCTGGGACAAAGACGAGATTTTCCTAGGCCTGTTAAAGAATCTTGTCTATGTGCCATAATGATATTTGCATATTCTTGCGTGATCCATGTTATCGTGTCTTCTTTGGTCTCGAGTAAGGGATGTGGAAAGGAATGGGAAAGGATAATATCTTAAAATTACTTCTTAACAACATAACAAGGGTAACATTTTCCACCTATTCAATTTACATAATATACTTATATTTTTACATTAATATACAATTTATAATTTGAACCATATTCATCGTTAATATATCATTTATAACAATTTTTACACATTCAAAATAATATTTCATTAACAGTTGGTATTGGTAATTGTTTATTTATTCCAGTGAATTTTACTTTTTATTCGGACGTTTAACATTTTTAATTGGAACATTAGTATCACGATTCCTTATTTTTATGGGTATCACATTTCTATAAGGGATATCCCGGACTTCTGCTTTTTCGTATCGTGGTTTATCTTTTCCTTTTCGTTTGTTCACTAATTTGGAGAAGATTATGTCTCCTTTTTCAAAACTTGTAGATGGAAATTCTGCATCTAAACTTAATTTGCTTCTGACATTTTCTTTATGTTCTAACATTTTTTCTGACAAGTGTTTGTAAAGTACCTTTGTTCGTTTCGCATGATCTTTTAATAACTGTTGCATATATTGGTGGTTAAAGTTTATATCAAATGGACTTCTAGTTTGCGTATGTCCAAAAACTACTTCAAAAGGTGTTAGTCCTGTTGCAGAATGGATCGAATGATTATAAGCCATTATAGCGTAAGTCATGACTGATGATACGTCTGTAAACTTTTGTTCGTATTTAGCTAGTCGATAAATCTCTATTATGGTACTATGAAATCTTTCGATAATGCCCATTGAGTTAGGATTATTAGTGGTTCCGATATGTAAGTCTATTTTATATAAAGAAAGAGTTTCCTTTACTAAAGCATTATTAAATTCTGAACCTGGGTCTAAGTTTAACTTCATTGGTGTTCCATAATATGAAAAATATTTGATTAATGCTTTTACGACTTCTGAAGTTGATCTATTGGAAATTTCAATTGCTTGTCCAAGTTTACTAAATGCGTCTATTATTGTCAGAAAAGTTTTTCCTTCTATAGAAAATAAATCAATGAAAAGTTCTTCAAAAGGTTTATTTTGAGTTTGAGTTAATTCAATTAATGGTTTTAAAGGATGTCTATCATATTTCATTTTTTTACATAGTTCGCATGCTCCAATGACTGCTGAAATGGTTTCTAACATATTAGGCCAGAAATAATTGCGCTTCATTCTCGATAGGGTTTCCTTAATTCCTCTATGCGATGTTTTACCTTCGTGGTGTTTTATTATTAAATCCTTTTGTTCTTCTTCATTCTCTACGTAAACTACTCGTTCTGTGCATTCAATAAATGTAACAGATCCTTTTTCGAATAGCTTTTCTATAATTGATTCAAATTGTTGTCGGTGATTAGGGTCTTCAAAGTAAAGAAAATATTTTTTGTTATTAAGGATGCGTTCTTTCAAAAAATCTTGTATAAGTTGTGGGTTATATAAAGGTAAATGAACTTCTAGAATCTTTTGATTTTTACGTGAAATTTCTTTAATCGACATTTCGTCTTTAAACCATTTGTAGATTATTATCTGATTTGGTTTAGTGTCAATTGCTTCGTTAATTGTAGGAATAATTTGTTGATTAATATCAGTAGGGTATTCGTTATCATCTTCATCTTCTGAGGCACTCATTGTCCTTTCGTCGTCTGATTGTTCTCTAGTTGTTTCTGAGCTTAAGTTATGTAATACTATTCTAGACAAAGCATCGGCATTAGTATTCTGTTTACCGCTTCGATAAGTTATTTCAAAATTATACTCTTGCAATCTTAGTCTCCATCTAGTTAGTTTGCTGTTCGGTTCTTTTAATGAGTAAAGCCATGCTAAAGGTCGATGATCAGTGTATATGTAAAACTTCTGACCATACAAATAAGGTCTGAAATATTTCACTGCCCATATAACAGCTAAGAGTTCCTTTTCAATAGCGCTATACTTAGTTTCTGCTTGCGATAATGTTCGACTTGCGTAGGCTATTGGCTTATCGGTGCCTATTGTGCCTTGAGATAAAACGGCACCTAACGCTATATTAGAAGCATCCGTTGTAAGTATGAATGGTTTGTCAAAATCTGGATACTGCAAAAGGGGTGCGTTGACTAATAAAGTTTTACATGTTTCGAACGACTTGACGTATTCGTCATTCATCTCTATTCTTGAGCCCTTTTTTAAGCAATTTGTTAGAGGTTTTGTTATTTTGGCAAAGTCTTTTATAAATCTGCGATAATAACTGGCAAGTCCTAAGAAGCTTTTTATCTCACGTTGGGTTTTAGGTATTGGATATTTTAGTACCGCATTGATCTTGTCATTATTCGGCTTAAGACCCTCTTTCGTAATTGTATGTCCTAAATACAGTACTTCTTTTCTGAGAAATTCAGATTTGTCTAATTGTATTTTCAAATTGGATTTCCTTAATTGTTCAAAAATCATTTTTAATTTTGATATATGCTCTTCAAGTGTCGATGAGTATATAATAATATCATCTAGATAAACTAAACAGTGAATTCCTTGTAATCCTCGCAGTATATTATCCATTGTTCTCTGAAAAGTAGCAGGAGCTGTTTTTAAACCAAATGGCATCCTTGTGAACTCATAATGACCGAATTGAGTACTAAAAGCCGTTTTTGGTCTGTCTGATTCAGCTACTTCTATCTGATGGTATCCACTTGCTAGATCAAGGGTTGTGAAATATATACTGTTTCCTAGTTTATCAAATATGTCGCTAATGTTCGGTAATGGATATTTATCATCCATTGTAATTTCATTTAGTCGTCTGTAATCGACTACCATTCTAAATTTTTGTTCACCAGTAGCGTCGATTTTTTTTGGTACGAGATGTACAGGTGCGCTCCATGGAGAATGGCTTGCTTGCACTACATTGTCTCTTAGTAATTTTTCAACTTGATTTTTAATTTCATGAGATTGAGAAGGTGGTTGTCTATAGGGTTTAATGTATATTGGATCGTTATTTTTTGTCCTAATTTGATGTTTTACGTCATTAGTGAAACTTAAGGGGATGTCTTCATTGTAAAATATATCTCTATAATCGAAACAGAGGTTTATGATTTCCCGTTTTTCTTCTTCGTTCATGTGATCTGTCCTAAGTTTTTGTAAGTTTTCAATCAATAATTGGTTGGTCTTTTTATCAGAGTGAAAATTTTGATACAAGCTGTTGAAATTGGGGTTTTTATTTTCAAAGATCGTCGTCTTAAAAGGACTTAATATTTTCAGTGTAAAATCCGTGTCTGAGGCATTTTGTATTACTGTATGAGCATATCCATTGTTACAATTTACTAATGCTCTTGGCATTCGTACATTGGCATTAAATTCAGTATATTCTAATATACCTTCTCCGTTTTGAAGATCCGTGGGAACCTTAACCTTTTGCTCTGTTCTCGCGTTTATTTCAATTATGTTTAATGGTGTCATTTGATGTTGATATAAAATTGGAATTTTAATAAATGGTGTTACTAATATTTGTTTTTTAATGTCGACAGTGGCGTTTAAACGTTTTAACAAATCAATTCCTATTAAGCCGTCATAAAAGTCACCTATGTCATAAACGTAAAATTTATGGTAAAGCTTGACTTTAAATATTTCGAAGACTGGAATTGTTAATGTCTCATTGTGATAGCTTATCGCATGGGTGCTGACTACTTCGAATGACTCGGTCGACTTGTTAGTGACAAAGTAAGTATTTGCTATTTTGTTACTAACGAATGATCTAGTACTGCCCGTGTCTATCATAAATTTTGAATTAATTTCGGGAATAATAATATAAGGAAGTGTGTTTAAGCTCTCCTTTGATTGTTCGAGGCCTTTATTTGAAAATTTTGTGAAGGACCGGCAATTGGTTCTTCTGTTAAATTAACGTTTGGGTTAACTCCAGATGTTGTAGGAAAAACGTTATTTTGACCTTGATTTCTGTAACCTCGGTTCATGAAAGATGTATTAAATGGTGGTCTTTGAGAACTCTGACCGTATTGTCTGCTATAGTTTAAATTATTGAATGGGCGTACATTATACCGATTATTAGGTTGGTAACGCGGAGTTGTCGGGTTGTAAAATGAATTTCCTTGTGGTCTGGGAACGAAATTAGCCATGTTATTTTGAGGTCTTACAAAATTAGGTTGTCTGTATTGATGATTTTGATAATAGTTAGGTTTATTATTCCTTTGAGTTTGATTGATTGGATTTTTATTAACCATCCTATTATTCAGGTTATTATTTCGCAACTTGTATTGATCATTGAAATTAGTTTCTTCGAGAACTCTCTGTAATGCTTCTTCTAAATTTGTTGGGTTTTTCAATCGAATTATTCTCATTAATCCCTTTGGTAGATTATATAGAAATACGTTTAATGAAATGTGGTTATAAATGTTATGGCGACTGTTCCTTAGAACTTCGTCGGGATTACTATTAACTTTAGAAAATAGACTACTCCGTAGCGTCTGTATTCTAGCACACAAATCTAGAAATGATTCGCCTGGTTTTATTGTTATGGACTCTAATTCCATTAGCAAACAGTCTTCGGTCCTTTGGTCGCCGAAGTGTTGCGTCAATGTAACTTTAAGTTCAGGCCATGTATTTATGTGGTCACTCTCGCTTATGAGGGCGGCTGCTTTTCCCGTTAGCCTCGACGTAATCACTTGTAACACATACTGACCTTGAATCGGGTTAGTATTATTTCCGCCAAAGTTATTAATTATGTATTCACATTTTTTAATGAATAAATTTAAGAGCCTTTGATCTCCATCAAATGAGGGAACTAGTTGTATAATTTCCATAGGAATAGCCGTAATAACTTCAGTTGGGGATAAATTATTAGGTTCCGATGCACTTACATTGTGGAAATCAGGATTGTTCTCAATTATAGGTGCATTGGTAGATGCAGATGCAATAAAATCAGTAGTAGTGTTCGGCATTTTAATGTTTTAGATTATTTGGATTGTAATAAATTGTCCAATGGTAAACGTCTAAATTAGCTAAATGAATTAGTTTTAACACGAAAACAATGTTATCGGAAAAAGAACTGGAAGAATATTTAGTACAATTACCAACTGTTTTACAATTATCGTATTTGATAATAAAATAGATAGTATTGCCAATCCGTTTAGTTTCAACAATCAATTTTCTTCTCATTAAAAATTAATTTCACTATAAATAAGCATACGCACACAGTATGAAAATAATTCAGATATTTTCTCTATAATTTGATTTATGAGCTCTATAATTGCTCTTAATATAAGTCTGGTGCTTGCTGGTTCATGAGCTTGTAAATTAGGATTGGGTTGATTATTCGTATTTTGATTATTCGAATCTTGATTAATATTAAACAAATTATTAAATTGGTTCGGATTCGGATTCATTAACACTTATACTAATCTCTGTGCCTTACAACGGGTGATCAGCCTCGAGTGCGACAACAAAGAATCTTAACTAAAATATTTTGCCTTTTCTTTAATGGTCAAAATACCGATCTAGAAACGATCATTTTTAAATAATACACAGGTAGGTGTGAAAGATCTAGAAACGATCTTGTTTAAAACTAATTAGCTATTTTGCAATTGCTTAATTATTAAAATTGCACGCGGCGGCCTTTTTTTTTATTTTGTCTAGACTATTATTTTTTCTAGATTATATTATTTCGCAATGCTAAGATTTTGCTTGCGGCGGCCTTATTTTCCTTTTTTGTACCTGGTGCTCAGGTTTAATATACACAATAAAATTACAAAAATAATACAATAAAATTATACAATAGAATTACACAATCGCATAAAATATTATAAGTAGTGCATGCATGAATAAATATAATAAGGGGTTTGGTAAGGAAGGAAAAGTGACGTTTAATTCACTATCTGGATCCTCCCGATTCTATCCTCGAATGTCGGGATTGTCCTCCTTATTAGCTTGAGCGTCGATGTCAAATTTCTCAAATTTATATTGAGTGGTAGATTCGTTGACTCCTTAATCCTTGAAAGGTAATACGATGCTTCGTACGGTTCCGTAGTGTAGTTCAGAAGATAATGGAATTCAGACTTCACTTACTGAGTGCGGTTTTCAAACCGTTTATGATGCGTCGCGGAGTACTGAAGAATCCTACCGGCTGCGCCAGAGAAGATCGGGACCAGGGCAGGGGAGCTGCTTTCCCGAGAGTTGAATCGATGCTCGAAGGTTCGAAGGGGGATTTCTCCAATAAGACACTTGCTGTGGTACTAGTACTGGTTTATTATATTGGACCAAAACCAACTTATAATAATTTACTGACTACTTAAGAGTTACTGCTCTTAACACAGGATGGAGGATAGAATGATTTGACTGGGGCTGAGGCTGGATTATATACCCAATTCCCCACCAGAAAGGATCGTGCCTAATCTCCCAATAGAACTTGTGTAACAAATTAATATTGTTACGGAAGATGCGAAATTAGGAACGGTCGTAAAATATTAAGTATGCATAATATGGCATGCAACCTTAAAATCACGTAGAGACAAGGTTACGGTTATTAATAATTGATAAGCGAAAAAGAGGCTTCATTCCAACATTGTGACACAATGTTAGAACTGATTAGAAATAGTTACATTGTATGAGCAGGTTACCTAACTAAGTATCAATTCTAGTTCTTACACTAAAAAAGTAACCAACCTACTGCACAGATTCTCGAAAATGAAGACGGAGACCTAATCACTGACTCAGAAGAACTGAAAAGTGAGTGGAGACAGTATTTCAAAGGGCTTTTGAACTGCGAACCTCTGAGGAATCAAATAGAAAGGGAGAGCCCGGGTGATCATGAGGCCGACACAGAGGAGCCGCCTAGCTTTGACTAAGTAAGGAAAGCCATCATGAGGCTCAAAAACAATAAAGCCCCAGGGATAGACGGCGTCCAGGGCGAGTTGTGGAAATACGGCGGAGGTGCGGTGCAATCAAGGCTGTACGAACTCATTCTGAAAATCTGGAATGAAGAGCTCCAACCGGACGAATGGAACACTGGTGTGATATGTCCCATACATAAAAAAGGATCCAGAAGGAAGTGTTCGAATTATAGAGGAATTGCGTTGCTA
Source organism: Archips crataeganus (assembly GCA_947859365.1). Classification (NCBI taxonomy): domain Eukaryota; kingdom Metazoa; phylum Arthropoda; class Insecta; order Lepidoptera; family Tortricidae; genus Archips; species Archips crataeganus. The sequence goes on along the minus strand of OX402067.1, from coordinate 9,737,938 downwards.
CCTACAGCATACAAGATCTTGTCCTATATCTTACTGTGGCGGCTACAACCTTATGCGGAGAACATCTTGGGAGATTACCAGTGCGGCTTTCGCCGTAACCGTAGCACTGTGGATCAGATATTCCTCCTAAAACATCTAATGGAGAAGAAGTGGGAATACGCGCAAAACATCCACGCTCTATTTGTGGACTTCGCCAAAGCCTATGATAGTGTCGACAGGGGATCTCTGTACAACGTTATGCGATCATTTGGAATAACCAACAAGTTGACTTTGATGGTCATGGTCGCCACTAGTATTAGTAGGATGAGAGTTAGAGTGAGTGGAGAGCTGTCAGACGAGATCGAGGTAGTCACTGGCTTGAAAAAAGGAGACGCGCTATCGCCAACGCTCTTTAATCTAGCCCTTGAATACGTCATTAGGAAATTATTAAATTATGATGGAGGGGTTGAGTTAAATGGAAAGTGTAAAGTAATTGGCTATGCTGACGATCTGGCTTTACTGGCGGAAAATAGAGCAGACCTGGAAGCCATGGCGAGGTTTGTGGAACAGGAGGGGAATAAAATCGGCCTTGGAATCAACCACCAAAAAACGGAATATCTTCTCATGAAGAGGTATAGGAACGTCAAGGCCAAGAGGGCTGATCTAGTAGTCGGAGGTATCACCTATAAAGGGGTGGACCGTTTTAAGTATCTCGGGTGCACCCTGACTGACACCAACCAGCGTGAGGAGGAGATTACCATGCGCATCCAGAACGCCCTAAGATCAGCAGAGCTACCAAGATTCGTATCTATAAGACTGTCATTAGACCAATTTTGTTGTATGGGTGTGAAGCTTGGACACTAACGAAAAAAGAAGAGGGCAAGCTCTTAGTGGCTGAGCGAAAGATCTGGAGGAAGATGCCAGGGCCGATTCAAGAGGAAGATGGCAAGTGGAGGAGGAGAAAGAACCGGGAGCTGGAAGACCTGGTGTCTGAGCCCAATGTAATTGGAGAAGCCAAGGCGGCGAGACTGCGCTGGCTCGGCCACCTAGAGAGGATGGGAGAGGATCGGGCAGTGAAGAGAGCGTATATGGGGCGATCAAGCGGAAAACGTCCGGTGGGTCGCCCTAGATACCGCTGGTTGGACGAAGTGCAGAAAGACGTAACCGCCCTCGGCGCAGCCAATTGGCGCGAGGTGGTGCAAAATAGGGAAGAGTGGCGCTCTCTGGTGTCGGGGGCCAAGATCCTCTTTGGGTCTCTGAGCCAGTGTAGTAAGTAAGTAAGTATAAGAGTAGTGAATTGAAATTTATTATAATTTATTTTTTATTTTTTAGTTGTTTTTTTTTAAAGCATGTTTTTAGTTTTTTTAAACTATTACATGAAATGCTGAGTCATTGGAAATTCTTTGCGCATTTTCCAATCGTTCTTTGTACGATTGCTCACATTTGCGCAGCCGACTTATGGCAGCCTTTTAAATATTTAATTTTTGTTTTTTGTAATGGTTTCATCACGCTGCTATAGTTATAGCCTGGTAGCCTCTGGAGAGCAACTGAAAATTAAGAAAAAATATATTTTTGAATGTTTTAAGAAATTATTTGATATGTACCTAGGTGTGTAATAGAATAGTGTATAGACGAGCGATATGAGTTTTTTTAAATAATACACTTCCATATTTTGAGCAGGTAACTTTTTAAATACTTACCTGTTCAAAATATGGAAGCGTATTATTTAAAAAACTCATATCGCTCGTCAATTCACTGAAAAATTTTCTCGATTGAGAGGCAATACAGAGTTTTAACATTTTTACGGAAAATGAGTAGTACTGCAGTTCTTTTTGTTGATAAACTCATATATTGTTGCTATTATTTCTGCAACGTGTCAATCGATAGGAGTTAATTAAATATTCCGCTGCGAAGGGTCTTTTTTATTTTTTGTTATAAAACTAATGAAATTTAAGTGGCCAGTATTTATAGTTTGCGCGAGATACACCTGGACAAAAGTTCACGGACGCCTGTCTACCAATGTACGTCATTTTTACAAACGATACGAGACAACATCTATGACAATTATTATACATTTTAATCATAATCAGACATTTCGCTCACAGTATTTTCACTGTCCGTACTTTTATCTTCGGTTACATTTATTATGAAGGAATCTGCGGTTCTGTCTATCACATTGTCCAATCCTCTCATCTTAATTTCTTCTTTTTAACGTGTTCGGCACTGTTTTTCCATTTTCGACTGTACCTAATTTTAGCCAAAACTGGATTCAGCAAGTTTTTCATGTCAGCTAGTTTGAAAGTGGTATTATTTCTAGCGACGTGACCTTTCACATCTGCCCATACGAGCTCAATGGGATTGAGCTCGCAATGGTACGGGTGGCAATCTCAGTACTTCAACACCTCTGGCTTCTCATCCACCACATAACTTTGAAATTGGCTTCTAATTAATTTAAATTTTTCCATCATGTGTGCCTTTGTGTCGCTATCTTCTACGGTGATATTATTTGATACCAACCACGGTGTGGGATTTTTATTCATTTTTGTTCACCACCTTTTTATTCAAATATTATTTATTTTATTAGCAGTACGGCTGCTCACCGAATCTAAGATTATTTAAAAGCGAAAAAGTTTTTCGGGTGCGCCGGTGGGATTCGAACCCACGTCTCCTGGGTATGCGCCCCAACGGGCGTTCTACTAATTGAACCACGTCGCATCCAACCGACTCCCCCGAAATTCTTAATCGCTTACATACACCAACAGTGGCGTGTGGTAACATCCATCGCAACTATTAGAAGCTACGACTCCTACGTTCGAAATTACATTGGAAATGCGTAAGAAATGATGTACCACATCTATTTATTCAAATATTATTTATTTATGATTTTAATAGCTGCTCAGCCTTACCCATGAAGAAGCGCTTTTCCATTTATGGACAGTATTTTGTGTCATTCAAATTATTGAATTGGGATGTTGTGGCATTACAACAAGCGCAACATAATTGAGAAATTAGTCCCTGTTATAATGTTTATAAACCTTGCCATCGATTATTGTTAAGTACAATTTGGGATAAGCAATGCAATAACTATTTGGCCGGATGTAGTTTCAGCATAAAACGCAGAAAGTTCTTTTTATCACATCCTCTACTCTTTTTTTCGTTTAGGACCAAATCTTTATTTTCTGGACGATATTGTATTTTTATTGGCCTACAGTACCTGTAAGATTGTGGGCATGGGTTCGACCACAAAACAAAACCATCAGATGTCTTTAAAATCAGTGGAATATACGTGGTCGCAAACAAACAATGCTCATCATCATCGTCACTTTATGTGAATTATGTTTATAATAAGATTGTCCCGTACTCCCATCAAGAACCCTCTAAGGTATAGTCGACCAAGAAATTACTTTACCACCTTAAGGTTCAATGTCAGTTGTACGGTTTAAAAACATTAAAGACTATTTTCACTCACAAGTCAATGTGACAATCAGCCTTACTGCTTTTATTCTGATGTAGGAACTGTCATAAAAAATGGTAAAGCACTTACTTGGTCGACTATACATTCTATGGACTCTTTGTTATTTTTTTTACAAAATGCAGTAATGATTTCATCATTGGATTCGACTATACGTCGAAATGTGTGTAAGAGCAAGCTGTACAATGATATTGTTGCATCTTTTTCTGTTATTACAATGTCATCTTCTGGGTAACAAAGTTTTTTTGCCGACTGCACTTTGTAATATGGTGGGAAAGAAAGCATTGAACCCTCGTTTCTTTAAATCCTGCTGTATGGAAGCGTAATCGTCTACTGTCAGCTTTCTATCTATAACCATAGATAAAGCTTCGCTAGCACACAATGGCTTAGTTTGTGGTTTCGATTTAATTAAATTGGCAATTTCTTTGGCGTGAGTAGGGCTTTTTAATAACTCGTTGACAACAAATTCAAAATCGTGAGCAGAACTTGGTGATAGTTTTTCACCCGTAGGTATCAACAAGCTTAATAATTCTTGATGGAGAATGCCCTTCTTCAAGTGACTCTTGTCAAACGTTTAAGATCACTCCGCTTCTGATACTCACTTTGAGTCTCGTTTGAGTTCGAGGCGATTGGTTCACACATCAAGTACTCATTTTCGACAGTAAAACACTCATTTTGAGTGTGACTAGAAGCTGGAGTTAAAGTTGTTGGAGAACTTTGACTTCCGAGTTGGACTGGATGATCCTGGTATGTTATTGCGAATGGGGTCGGTCTGAAGTGAGCAAAACAGTTTTGTATCAAAAGATGATGCCAGCCAGTCATGATTATTTTTGCAAAACCGAGACACATTTCGACCACTGAGTAATTAAAACGCCTCACATTTATGTGGGTCGGAGGGCTTATGTTCAACTTCTTGTCTGATTTTAGGGTCCCTGCAATAACTAACTGAAAGCTATTCATCACTCTGTTGTCATCGTCAGTCGTCATGTTATTCAAAAAGTTATCTGTCCGTTATTTATAAGAATAGTAGCTTTTGACATCAATTCCTGGCCTATAATAACATTGTGAGGTATACTTAGTACCACTCGGCATAATATGAAACACGGTATGAAACAATCTACCATCAATAGTAACAGTCATAAACAGATTACCAAGAGTCACAAACAGGACTTTTCTGTCCCGAACCTGACACACAGACTCTGTCCTTTTCCGACTTTGAAATATTGTTCGCGATTACAAAATCATTCAATTCACTGCCAGTGTCCACTAAACTCGGTATATTTTGATCACCATAACCGATTAACTTTACCGCACAGTCAAGTACGTAGTTTGTTAGATATTTAGTTTATAGTTAAGTTTTATTTAGTGTTATTGTTTCGTAATATTTGCCTTTATACAGGGTGTCCCAGAAACCGACGATAATCCGTTAAGGGCTGATAGACCTACTAATTACCTACCAGAATATCACATTTTAGGTTTAGTAAAAATCTTTTAGTTTTCGAGATATTGACATTTTTGCAAAAATCTCGATTTTTCTCCCTCAGTTGAGTTTTTCGTCTGCCACAGCCTCAAATGACCGAATTTAGTAAATCTGATTACTGAGAAATATTGCAGAAAAGATGGGCTTTTAAACGTGATATTATTTTATTTTAATATTTAGTCAAACTTGGATGAAAAACGACTTAAGAGACAGTTTTCAGATATTTTACTGTTTCATCCCGTAACTTTGGTCCTCCATGGTTAAAAAAAAATAACTACGCTAAAGTGGCATTGGATATTAATAATATGCCTAGCTAATGCAGTTTACAAAATGGTCTAACACTTACTTATTTGTTCAATAATTTAAAATTTATTGCTATTTCATTACTGAAGAAGCTACTCAAGTGAGCCGCCATTTAGGCTGAGGACGGCAGAATTATTGTTGTTATAAGGCTGGTAATTAATCGTATTTTTAAATCGAATTTGCTTTGTTTTTGGTTAGCGTGTAACTACTTTTAGTAGATTGCGAATTTTCGTTGCTGGTACATGAAAAATTTCTTATCTTGTGGGTGTTTTTTTAGAAATTAGTGACTTCAATGTGAGCTTCTTCTGTAATGAAATAGCAATAAATTTGAAATTATTGAACAAATAAGTAAGTGTTATACTATTTTGTAAACTACATTAGCTAGGCATATTTTTAATATCGGTAGAGGCCTCGTAGATTGATTATGGGTCGAATCTTTCCATCCGATTTTGGGACTGGGTTTCATTGTTGACAGAAATCCTGACTGAACTGACGTGCGTTCCAAAATAACTTGGTCTGTGAGAGTGATTATCTCCTGGGTCATTTCTTTTGTCTCGAATTTTCTTAGTACATGGGTATAAAAAGGTATCAGAGGAGGTTTTGCCACAAAAGGAATTGTGTAGTCTTTTATTATGTTTATTTAAAATACTTTTCGGGGCACCTGTGCTCTTCCAGACCTCTAAAAAGGAGCGAAGTCTGCCTCCTCTGAAATGCCTCGCCTCAGGTACTTTTATACTTCCTTGAAGCATGTCTCTTAGAGGAACGTCCTCGAGCTGATGAGGAGTTAGGTTGCGTTGGGCGCCTTGAACTTTGTCCTGTTTTATCGGAGTGATGACATCTGAGTTTGTTGAATGCTTTCTTTTTCGACACTTTGCCTTGGGAAAACCCGGATGCGCTGTTGTAACGCTTGCCTTTGGATCGCCTTGGTTTGTTGCCGCGAAAGAAAGTTTGTTGCGGCGGTTGCTTCAGTACCTCTGCGAGTTTTGTTTCGCAGAAGAGATGGGTTGTTGATGAAGGGACAGAATTTAATAGTGACGCTTGGTATTCATCTTTGGGATAAGGAAGTTTCTCCTCTGCTCTATAATTTCATTCCTACGACCACATGCAAATTGCAAGAGATCGTGTGATATGGTCTTCATGGCGGAGCCAGTAGAGAGGTGACTCTAGGACTTCTTTGAGCCCGGGATGCTTATTAGAGAGATCTCTGAGAGCCCCGTGTAGGGCATCTCGTTGCATCAAAAGACCGTGAACCACTGTTCCAAGAACATAACGTATGCGGAGTGAAATTTGGACAAAGTTTGTATATATCAAATATAAAAAACTAAAATCTAAATAAAATATATGTGTCTGTCAATGTAAAGTAAATATATCAATCAGTTTGGTAAGTTTCATAAAGATTGGGTGTTTGATTTTGTAATTATGGTAAATCAACAAGAACGCCGTCGTCAAACAGTATGTAATTTCTACAGTACCCTATGGCCGAAATCAAAGGTGGTGGAACATTTTGTGCAAATGGGTGAGAGTCGGAGCACCATTTACAATATTTTGGCGTCCTTTGCCTTGAAGAAAACCACTGCTAGAAAGCCTGGTTCTGGATATTATTCCAGCTTGAGCAAGTTTTCTGAGAGAGCTCTATTAAAGAAAATTACGGCCGGCCGTGTCGCAAAATCTTATAGAGAGCTCGGAAGAAAATTTAAGTGTGACGGCAAAACTGTTAAAAAATATCTTAAAGACATGGGCATCGATAAGCGGTGTAGAAAAGTTAAGCCCACCGTCTCTAAAAACTAAGAAATCACTCAGAAAGTACGGTTGCGTAAATTAGTCAAAGAAATATTTTACGCTAAAAGCAATGTCACGTTAGATGGAAACGAGTGGCAAGGCAATTACTATTTTGAGAACACCAATGGTCCAACCGATGAGAACGTGAAATATGTAGAGCATACAAAATTTCCTAAAAAAGTTTTGCTCACTTCCCTCAAAAATTTCTTGCATCGCCTCTATTTGTAGTATGACGGTAATTTTTTGATCTTTGCAGTGTTGCAAAAGTTCCCGATTTATCGGGAGAACTACCGATTTCGGCTCTTCCCTCCCGATATCCCGATTTAGCGGCCCCGTCTACCGATTTTCTATATTTCGAAATAAAGTGACGATTAAAACAGTATTTTTAAGAGGACAACGTTAAAGGTAACCTGGTATCATTAAAACAATGCACGGGAATTCCCCAAAACTTCACGCACAGCCTTTCAATAATGTAGTACCAACAACATACATACATTTAATCTTAATGCCTTATGATGATGATGATGATGATGTATGGGGACGCCTTGCTGAGTCAGGCGGGCTGTCGATCGTTTTGCACAGTCATTCAGCCCAGTTCCCCGTGGTTGGAGCCGACACGTTACTGTCCCAGCAGCGCTCCCACACAGCAACTCTCCTCGAATCTTCTCGTTCTCCTGCTGAACAAAAGGACATCTTTGAGACAGACATCCTTTAGCTCCTCCTCCCTCAGCTCGTCACTCCCGAATACATCACGCCGCACTGCCGCGTACATGACACACTCGGTTAGGATGTTTTGTTTTGCTTGTATAATCTGAGCGCACTTCAACACTGCGCCCACCTCAGCCTGAAACACACTGGCATATCTACCTAATGGTATAGCCTCTCGAACATTCATCTTGGGTATTATTATGCCTGCTCCCGCAAGTTGGGACGTTTTCTTCCTTGATCCATCCGTAAAACAAATTGTAGTCGGATGCTCAAGGTCTACCTTCCAATCATCTCTCTCTCCTATATGGATTCTGTATTTCTTATCGAAAACCCTCTGTTTCTTAATTAAGTCGTTATTCTGTGCTAGCATTCCTAGCTTTAATAACGCCTCCTTTTGTATAAGTGCATGTTTCTTGTCTGTTAAGTTCCCCCTCCACTCCTCACATGCCCTCATTCTAAACCATTGTTCCATGGCCCTCTTCTCTATTTCCAAATGAAGTGTCTTTAGTCCTAACATAACTTCCATTGCATGCGTTGGGGTTGTTCTCATTGCCCCTGTTATCATCAGGCATGCCAATCTTTGAACTTTATTCAGCTCCTTTTGATACTCCCTGATACGGGCCCTATGCCACCATATCACAGCACCATACAGCAGCCTTGGTAATATGACCGCCTTATACATCCAGTTTATCATCCGGGGTTTTAGTCCCCACTTCTTTCCAACCGCCCTTCTGCATTGACACAGTGTTCTTATTGCCTTTGCAGCCTGCTCCTTTATGTGTGTCTTGTATCTGAGGTTTGTATCAATTGTCACTCCCAGATACTTAATTTCTTTCACCAATTCAAGATTCTCACCTTTTACGCTTATTGGCCTCATATCGCCTATCTTCCTTTTGTTGGTAAATAATATCAACTTCGTCTTTGTAGGATTTAGATCTAATCCTCTCTCCCTGCACCACTCTAGCGTCTGTGACAGTCCTTTTACCATTATGTCTCTGACGATGTTAAGAACCATGCCTTGTACCAATAGCACACCATCATCAGAGTATGCTTGCATATAGAGTCCTCCTTTGTTTAGCTTTTTAATCAGCGAGTCCAGCAGTAGACACCACATAAGGGGGGACAGACATCCCCCCTGTGGGAATCCCCTACGAGGTCTGATTCTTTTCGTAGATCCGCCCAGTTGGGCCATTACTGCCCTTCCTCTGAGCATCCTCGAGATCCATCTTCCTATGATCTGACTAATTCCTTCTCTCACTAAACTTTCTTCAACCGCGGTATACGTTGCTTTATCGAATGCCCCCTCCACATCGAAGAAGCATCCTAGCATGTATTGCTTGGCTTCCAGTGCCCTTTCCACTCTAACCGTTAGATTGTGCAAAGCCGTCTCCGTTGACTTCCCTGCTACATAAGCATGTTGATTACCATGTAGCGGTCTGCCACTACTTTCTATTCCTTTTCTTACGTGTATTCCGTGTATTTTTTTTTCTTTTCTAGTGTTTTTAACACAAAGGATGATAGACTAATACTTCTGAACGCCTTCGCATCCTGGTACGTTTTCTTACGCGGTTTTGGCAGAAAGACTGCTCTAACCTCTCTCCATTCCTTCGGAATGTATCCCATTGCTATGCTTCCCTGATATAGTGCTATCAAATTATCTCTAATGCACTTAAAGCCTTTCTGAAGAAGCACCGGGATTACACCATCTGGGCCCGCCGCTTTGAAAGGGGCGAAGGATCTAATTGCCCATTCCAATCTTTCCTCCGTTACCACCTCCTCAGCCTGCACCCAGTCATGCATACCTCCCTCCACTTCTTCATCCTCTATCACCTCATCTACGCAGTCCGGGAAATGCGCTTTAAGCATGATCTCCAGAACCTTATCAGGCTCAGTGACCATGTCCTCACCCACCCTCAGACTTCCTAGTTGACACGTTCGTTCGCCAGCTAGCAGCTTCATTATCCGTGCCCCCTCAGAATAAGTTTGTATTTCCTCCGTATAGGTTCTCCAGCATCATCCTGGTGTACCTATTCCTCTTAACCCTATACATGTCCCAGCTTTGGGTATCATTCTTCTTAATGGCAACCCTCATTGCCTTCCTTGTTTCTTTCCTTACCTTCTGCAGCTCTTTATTCCACCAAGGTTGCCCCTTACCAGACCTCACCTCCCTTTCAGGACATGCCTTGTAGAATGCCTCCATTACATCTGTCTTGAGTTTTGATGCGCCCTTTTCCAGGTCCTGTATACTCTCATACCTCCCAGTCACGGTCACATTCTTGCTCAGTTCCTCCTCATACTTCACCCAGTCTGTTTTCCTGGGATTCCTTATCCTAGTTTTCTCCACTAGATAATCTATGCTGAAGAGTAGCCTCCTGTGATCAGACATACTATCCTCTGTGTCCACCCTCCAGCTACTAATCTTCTCGCTTACACCCTTCGATGCCAACGTAATATCCCTTCCTTGCCCTAGTTACAAAAGTGGGTACACAACCAACATTCATTATATCTAGGTCACTACTTACTATGAATTCTAGCAAAGATTCCCCCCTGTCATTGGTGTCAGTGCTCCCCCACACCTCATGGTGGGCATTAGCATCGCAACCAACAACTAGGGGTATACCCTTACCTTTGTACTTCAGTACCACTTCCTCGAGTTCCTTAGTTGGTGTCCCGTCCTCACTTGGCAGATAGCAGGATGCCATTGCCACCTTGTGCCTTCTCCCATCCGCGCAGGTGAAGAAAGTCTCCACCACCACGAGATCTCTGTAACATATGGTCATTACACACCCCATATTTCTCACATCACTACTCACATATATGCATGTTCTGGGAAGTCGCTCACCATTCCTCTCGTAGTAAAGAGCTCCCCCCAGATGTCCCAGGCCTGCTACCTGATTTTTCCATGCATAAGGCTCTTGTAGCAGTGCGATTTCAACTCTATTCCTCACAACAAATTGTCCCAGTTCAGACATTGCATCTTTGCAGTGTTGGAGGTTTACTTGGCATATCTTTGTTTGTGTTTTTGTGTGTATATGTTTGTTCAGTGTGTTATGTGTAAGTAGCATGATTTGTGTTATTGTATAGTGTACTTGTCCCCACATCTTCACTCGGAGAGGTCCTGCCCGGCGTCACTCACTCTCACACTTCCCGAGTGAGCGTCGTCCGATTCAGTCCCCCCCTGCTCCAGTGTGGGATCTTTACGAGGCGGGTCAACCCTGCCCTGCTCCAAAACTCTTCTCTCCTTCGAGGACTGGGACCTAATGAGCCTAGCCCGAACCTTGGTGGCCGAGAAAAAGAGAATCCTATGATTGGACTCTCCCCATTTCTCCTCCACCAAGGCCGGCACCGAGAAGCACAGCCGCGTGCCCTTCTCCTGCTTCTCCCGGCTCACCAGGCTCCAGTCTCCCATCTGGAGTTCTGGCTTGTCCCAATTCTGGACCGCCAGCATCTCCAGAAACCTCTCCGTGTCCGGCTCCCCTGGAACCCAGACCTGCACCCTAGACTGCTCAACTTTCCGCACTTTGATTTGGTGTCCGCCAATCACACCGAAGGACCGACCCAAGAGTCACTCCCTCGACTCCACCGAAACTGGTGTCACCAGGAAAAATCTCTCGGACACCAGTCCCGACGCAGCAAACTGGGGAGCCCTCGCACCAGTCCCTCCCTTCCAGATGTTCATGACTTCCACCTCAATCATGTGGGTCAGTTCCTTCCTAATAAGCCTCGCCAGAGACTCATCCACCGAAACCCCATCCTCCCGGTAGACAGCCACAGCGAGATCGCGATTACCCTTCGCCTCACTACGTCCAGCTGCAACCGCCCCACCCAGATGATGACGCTTCAACGGAGGCTTCTCCGACTGCCCTTCCTCATCTGTGCCTTGTCTCTTCAGCTTCAGTCCGGGAGTGGGGCCCTTCTCCGGTCCACTTGCCTCCACCCCCTCGCGCACTGTCCTCTCTACCTTTCTTGCTCTCCTCGCCCTCTTCTTCTCCGCCTTCGACCGGTACTTCTGGAAGGAGTTCTCCCTATCTAACGGTTTATCCTCCTTCGCAGTCACCTCCATCGGCGTGGGCGATCGCAACAACCTCTCCTCCTCCGCTATCTTCAGGCCTCCCAGCTGTAGATGGACATCTGGGGGTGCTCTACTCGGTCCCGGTGTTGACTCCGGTCCCACATCTCCTTTCCCTGCCATTGCAGGTCCGAAAAATTTCTTGTTTAAATTGCTCATTTCAATATAATTATCTGTGTGGGAAGAAATAGTTAATGAAAGATGGCAGTGCTCCCTTACCACCCCCCAGCTACATTTCACATACGCAGTGAGCGCCACCTCCCCTGCGCACAGTCGTTCCCAACAGCGATTGTGCCGAGTAGGCTCGCAAGCCCGGAGTAAGCAGCCCCTATACCGCTTGTTAGCTGCGGTCCGGATCCAGTGGCGTTCTGTTTCCCCCAAGGAACTCGCTCCTGAGGCCCAAGAGTTCCGTTTCCCGCACACCTCTCCATTCCACGGCTCCGTTCCTGGTTCCGAGAGGCGTTTGATCCGCCCCAAGTACGTCGCTAGTGACGCCCCAAGGCTTCCCGCACACTCCCCCTTCCCCATCACGGACACAGCACAGGTCCTGCCACCCCACCCCTCGACCGCTTGCGAGCCCAATCTGCACCCACCCCCCGCTGCCCACAGCCGGCTGTGAGGGTCTTCGGCACGTCCTCCCACCACTGACCCTGGGGGTTATTAGGGGCGCGCTGCTATACCGGGATAAACACCAATATGTCAACACGACCAGTGCACTCCTCTTTTATCCGGGCTTGTGAGCGGCTCCATACCAGACCCCGACCTACCGCAAGCGGTAGTCAGTGATCCGTTATCGAGGCAGAGTTAATGCCCTAAAATAGAGTTTATTTTTGTTTGGTGGATGTATGCGGGAAATTCCCTAAAAATCAGGCAGGCTATAATCAGGAAAACTTTCCACTGAAACAATTATAGAAAAGAAATGGTATGAACATGAATAATTAGTAATCACTAAACCTACGTATATATATATCTACACAAATATTATAAAGAGGAAAGATTTGCATTTTTGTATGTAACGAATAAACTTAAAAACTACTGGACAGATTTAAAAAATTTTTTTGCCGTTAGAAAGCTACAGTGTCACTGAGTGACATAGGCTACTTTTTACCGCGGGAAAATTTTAATTTATCGCGGGCGAAGCTGCGGAAGGAAGGCTAGTATTTTAATAATATAATAGTTTATTTGTTATTAGTGTATAATACAGTTGTTTTACATCTCCCGATTTCTCCCGATTTTTAGCTGAACAATTTATTTGTGGCTATTACAGATCTACGGTAAATTTAAACATTGTGTCAACATCACTGTGACCATTTTCTGAGAGATATTTCTCTCATGAAGAATCGGTTTGATTTGAGCTTCAAAACATAATGTAACTGTGTCAACTAACATACACAAATTTACTGTAGGATATGTAAGACTTTTTTTGTCTTGCAACCACTCACGAAGTTTAATGTAACTAGTTTAATGTATACATTGGTGTGTCATATTTTCTATTTTTGTATTTAAGCTTAACTAACAGTTCTTACATTTCCATCGTATTTTGTTTAACCCCACTGAGGCTAAATATCCCGCGACATACCTATACACAGTAGGCAGTTTGTCGAAAGATTCGAATAGTCTGCTTTGAATGTGCAGAAATAGAAATTCTGCATTATCGTCAGGAAATTAAAAATCATCAAGTAAATCTGTAACTGGCACTTCAGTTTCTTCTGGCAGGTGTAGAACAGGAGTTTTAACATCTCCTGGTATTTTGGATTGTATTACCGTTTATTCGTTTTTTGGACATTTTGAAGTAGTCTTCGAAATCTATAACAGCTTCATTGTTATCCTCTTCATAGTATCCTCTACCTACTGGCGTACTTAATTTTGACAGTATATTTGACTTTAAGGCGGCTGTGAAATGATGGCACGTAAGGTTGCGATTTGTAAGACAATGTTGCCTAATCATCCCTAAAAGGTTTTCTAAGCTATCTTGGTTTAGCTGCCGAAGATAAATAAATAGATAAATAAATAAATATCAAATAAATATCACGGGACAATTCACACCAATTGACCTAGTCCCAAAATAAGCTAAGCATAGCTTGTGTTATGGGTACAAGGCAACGGATAAACATACTTATATAGATAGATACATACTTAAATACATATCAAACACCCAAGGCCCGAGAACAAACATTCGTATTATTCATACAAATATCTGCCCCGACACGGGAATCGAACCCGGGACCTCAAGCTTCGTAGTCAGGTTCTCTAACCACTAGGCCAACTGGTCGTCAAAAGATTTAAGTACTTGAATCCTTTTGATTCAACGTAATTTCGAAATGTTTTCTAATGACGATAAGGAAGTTACGTATCCCTGTACGCACCGTACGTTCTTCAGTCAGTCTTAAACTACTATAGTACATAGTATTCATGATTTTTTTATCATCTTCTGCTTTTTTTCTTTTTTTTTTCTTTGTCAGCTTCTTTTTCTAGGTCAGGAGCACGAAAACGTATGGACTTTGCTATCTTCTTACATTTATTCATCTATATTTTGAACCGCAGCAACTCCATCAACCATTACTAAGTTGTGCAGTGCAGTCCATGGCCAAGGCAAAAGTGACTTTTTGTGTCAGGTATCAGAGAAACCGCCGTTTTAACATTAGAACTTAAATCATAAAAAAATAAAATTTGTTTATCTGTGAGTACAAATCGCTCTCTTACCGCTTTTATCTCCTCTCCATTTTTTCGCCATTTTTTTTTCAGTATGAGTATCGTATTAATAGTTGATCGATTTATCCACTCAGTTGCTCGCGTGAAAAAAAAACGGCCATGAATTGCTGTCGCCTTGCGTTTAAAAATCGATTTCCTTGATATTTCTCAAATACGATTCCTCTGAATGTTCATTACTTTTTATTTTCTTAGCTTTGTTTAATGTTTAATGTTTATTTGGGCAAAAAACGGCACAATATAATGAGTAAACTTAAAGAAAAACTTAAGTAATACATAGGCCAGCAAATATGCCACAGTTAATTTATGCCAATGAAGTAACACGTAAAAATACAAACGGCCAAATATGAGAAAAAGTGAAACGGGCGTTAAATAAATAGTATGTCTAAGTATGTATAAATCTAAAGTTTTGACAGAGCACCTTTAAACCTGCTAAGTGAAAGATTAAAAATATCTAGTTCAAAAAATGAATTATTATATGATTTACAAGCTCTGGATATAAAAGTATTAGAAGCATATTTACTACGAGTCAACGGAATATAAAATAAACAGTTGAACTAATACGAGGAATTCTAAAACATATTTTATGTAGCAAGTACGTGGAGTCAGTTCTATACGAAAGAATATTGTACAATAGAATTTGATTTCTGAATGTGCGTCGATCCCGAAGTGAAACAATACTGTTACCACTGAACGATGCGCCCGACCGCTGAGCCTTCCACTGCAAGTGTTTAATTAATTTATTTTGTATTTTTTCTAAAGAATCTATATATATTTTATATTGAGGATTCCAAACATTTGATGAGTATTCCAAGATTCTTTTTCTTTTGTCTCAAATTAAGTTCCTTCAAACTACGTTTCACTGCTTTAGCTCTGGCTTTCCTTTCCTGTTCTATTCCTCCTGTTCTGTTTCTATTACTCTTCATCCACTTCTTGAGTACGCGTACCCTTTTTTATATTTTCGCACCATGGTTCTGCAATAAAATATTAAAGGTTGACTTAATAAAAATATTTCATTTTGTTAGAAGTAGATTTTTTCTTTGTTTATGGTATAGATGCAAACGAGCAAACGGATCGCCTGATGGTAAATGATTGCCGTCACCCATGGACACCTGCGACACCAGAAGAGTCACAAGTACGTTACCGGCCTTTTAGGTGGAGTACGCTCTTATTTTAAAAGCTTGAAGGTCATATCGGTCCGGGAATACTTCAGCAGGTACTTCATTCCAGAGCTTTGCTGTGCGAGGCAGGAAATTTCTGGAAAAACGCACAGTAGAAGACTGCCAACCATCCAGATGGTGAGGATAGAAGTGTTGTCGCCTAGGGCGGTGGAAGGATGCGGCAGGAATCAACCCGAATAACTCTTCGGAGCACACTCCGTTATACAGTCAACCAATTTGATTCCTAGGCCACTATAGAACCATGTCATAATGAATTCATTTGTTTATCTTCAACGACAGTGATAATTGCGTGAAGTACGCCATGATGACATCTCGATCTTTGCGAACATTGTGTCAAAGATAGTGAATAGGAAAGGAGTTTGCTTATAACTTACAACTTGAATTGTCATCTATCAAAACTTCTTTTTCTTCTCATGTCATAGAGCGAAAACGTTTATAAACTCTTTAGGTTTATTGCATGTTGTGATCGGAAAGTTGACAATCCTTTGACCCGCACTGACATTTTAATTATCTAGTAGTATGTGACAAGGTTCTACAGTGGCCTAGAAATCAAATTGGTGGACTGTACATGCGATAGAAGATGCACAGTGAAGCTACATCTCTACGCAGCGCCAAGGAGTCAATACTTCATAAAATGAAAAATATGTTATTGTGCTGTCTTATCTTATTTGGTTAAACGTTATATCGCCAAGTCTTTGCACCTTAATACCCTGCCCAGCTATATGGGGTTTTGGGGTAAGAGTAGTCGGCTCTTGAGGTTTAGTAGTGGGTAGCCAATCAAAATCGTCTTCTATAGAATTGATGGGATTCTCTGGAGGGACCCATGGAATAGGGTTGGCTGGCTCAGGTTGGTTTTACTTGTTTGGAGAGCCAGGAGAGACATCGTCTGAGCTGTCAGAGTAAGATTCCTGGGAATTGGCATCTTCTTCTCGAGTTTCAAAACTGTTCATGAACGACTCGAGCATCTCTTTAAGCGCCACCTGATTTTCAAGTCGACTCAGTCCCTAAGTAACATTTTGGATCTATAACTTAGGTTTACATCACGAAAAGGTTGAGTAAACGTCATATAAAAAGCGGTGACTACCCGTTGTATAAAAGCGTTTGGTAACACGTTCTTGCTCTATAAGCTTAACTAGCCAAATTATCCTATTAGCTGTTGATGTAAAGGTTTACGTAACTATTTTATGTAGCTGTTATAGTCAGAGTCAGGTGCTATAAAACCTCAAATATAGACAGTACAGAGCAATATTACTGTATAAAAGTGCTTGAAATCACTACTGTGTATCTAATTTCTGCTACAAGGTTTCCCTGATAACCGCTATAGATATTGCGTTTTAGCAGTGATTAACACTCAACAATACAAGGATTTTACGATATTGTGGTTCTAAAAATCTCTGCTATAGTACAGTCAAAAGCATAAATATGTATACAGTCATCGCGTCAGAATATGTAAACATAAACCTTATGTTTAATGACATAGAGTCGTATAGATATTTTTGACACCTTGTTAACGTATATATATTTTTGCACTTGACCGTACATGATACTTTAATAGTCATAACGACGCCGTAAGGGCCGGCGCTCACTGACGGCATGGCACGGCATGGCATTTTATTACTATCAAGTTATTTTGAATCTTATTTCAATGAGTTTAGAATTCATGTTACTTTATTTCGATACCACGACGCTGCGACGTGCCGAGGGATGACGCAACGCATAACCAATAAAGTAATATGAATTCGAAAGTCATTGAAATAAGATTCAAAATAACTTGATAGTAATAAAATGCCATGCCGTGCCATGCCGTCAGTGAGCGCCGGCCCTAATAGAGCGGTTTTGCTTTATAATCGATTTTCAGGACATTTTTATAGCAGTTAAAGTGTTTAAATTGCTTTTGAATCCCTATTATAGTCTCATTAGGTTTTAGTTGTTCTTTTAAAACACAACAGCGCACGTCGTCACGCACTTCATCTTCATCACTGGTTGTATCCAATAAGATATTTATTTGTAATTGTGTTTTTCTGTAGTCTTCCATCGCTTTGTCTAGGGCTAGCAAACGCATTTTCAAAATGTCATCGCTGGCGGTATTGTTGAGTTTTTCACTACTTAAATATCTTTCAAAACGAGTAAATTGGGCTTTACACTGCCCCGCAGCTGCTCTTAACTTTTTCATTTGTATTTCAGCCATTGCTGACTCATAAATATTCTCGGCTATGTTTATAATGACAGCGTTTTACACAAATAATAAAACGCTAATTAAAATAACTTACCATATTCGAAACCTAAATTTATATTGAGAGTGGCAACACTGTGTCCTCCTGAGCGGTCGCTTACTATACCTGTCCCTTTCTAGCACGCCTATCTCCCTCACACCTATCCCTTCCACTTCAGGCAGTCGTTAGCTAGGTTTTAGCATTTTATATTTTCATTGTCTCAATTTTTACTATGTTTACATAGCTACCAGGCAGGTTTGAAAACTTTAGGTTTCGAATATGGTAAGTTATTTAATTAGCGTTTTATTATTTGTGTAAAACGCTGTCATTAAACAACTACCGATATTCGAAACCTAAAGTTATATTGAGACGTGTTTTTTATCGCCGGGTGGAAGGGACGCCAATGTGTGACTATACTATATACTTTTGTATATTGTTTTAATTTTTAAGAGCCTGTTATTTAAAATTACAATTTGTCGTGTTGAGGGAGCCAAAGAGTATTAAGACTACATAGAAAGCTATGGAGATAACACTTGTTTTGCTTAATAATAAAGATAATTTAAAAGGTGGACTTTATTCAGTGCCCAAAGAGTGAGCTTTCAGTGAAAGTGCAAAGAGTGCCACAGTGCAAGGAGGTAATCAGTTACTATGATGTAAACAAGTGTGAAATCCAGCCAGCGGAGTTCCACGTCTGTTCCAGAGAAGGATTATAAATACAAATAAAGAGATTAGAAATTACCAATCGGTTGTGTTAATAGAAATAAGAAATAAACACTCAAAATGATTTAGTTGTTTTTATTTATGAGTTCCATCATCATTTACGAATACCCTCAATCATAAATAAGTAAACTAATCTTGTAACAATTAAAATATAGTCTTAAACAGATACAGCATATTTTGTGATACAATATAGCTCTATAATACATTGATTCAACAATAACAATAATTCCACAGCTTTTGTATGGTACCTGTAGTTAGGTTAATTACTCAATCACCTGTTACTAATACAATTCTTGATAGGTACCTTATTTATTATTACAATCTATAATGTGTGATAATTTACTTTAGTTTGCATTTCCTTTAAAGACATTGTACAAGGATCATAAACAAAAATATATTTCACCTCCCTGACACCATAATGCAGATCTATGCCATAATGTAAGGCCATCTTTTTGTATTTTTATTTTACTCTAAATAAATTAACATTTATAACAAACAAGGGCATTTGAGGGGTCAATACACTGGTTGGAATAAATTTTGTGCCAAATCTTTACCCGGTATACCTGTTACTTCTTTTCTGTAGAATTTTGAGAAAGTGTTACTTGATCTCCAGTTTCCCCGTTTAAGAATATCTTCCAAGGGAAAATTATTCATCCAATTTTTAAAGGCCACAGCTGTAGCAGCAATGCCAGCATCCTGTAATAAAGTTTTTACCCAATCTGCAATGACCGTACGTGATGCCTTTTTAGGAGGGCCATTTATTGTTAGAAAGAGGCTGTTACATTTGCAAACGCTCCTCCTGTCTTTTGACATTTTAATAAAAATTTTTAAGAAAATGAAGCAAAAGCGTGCATAAATATGAAGCATGCTCTCCTAGAATCTCTAAATAATAGATTTTCTTTTGTGAAAGGACATCCCTGACTAATGGCTGCAACTTTACTTGACCCAAGGTTTAAATCCAAATATATATGCACAGACGAAGTTAACATTGCAATTTTGGGAATTATCATGGACCAGACATTTTCCTGGTCAGCTCAGGTTGCTGAGGTCAGTCGGAAACTTTTTGCCTCACTTCACTCGCTCAGACGCTTGCAAAATTTCCTGCCTCTCCAAACCAAAATTACCCTAGCTCAGTCTCTTTTACTTCCTTTGCTCGACTATGGTGATGTTGGTTATTTGGACCTTGCTGAGGGGTTGCTTGATAAGCTTGACCGCCTTCAAAACGTGTGTATCCGGTATATCTTTGGTCTCCGTAAATACGACCACGTTTCTCACTTTCGCGCGCAGCTGAGGTGGTTGCCCATCAGGGAGCGTGGGAACATCCACGTTCTGTCATTGCTTTTCAACACTCTATTTAATCCTTCCGCCCCTTTATACCTTTCCGAGCGTTTCAGCTACTTGGCTGAAGGAAGCCAGCATCGTTTGCGGTCGAGTACCAATCTTCTTTTGGCCTGTCCTTCTACTTCTTCCAAAATTTACTCAAAATCATTTACTGTGCAATCTGCTAGACTGTGGAATCGATTACCCACCTCCATTAGGCAATCTCCTTCCGTGGTGTCGTTCAGGGAAGCTTTGAAGAAGATGTGGCTCACACCATCACTTTAATATATTGAGAACACTGCTTATTTATTATATGTATTTTGCATATATATGTTGTATATGGTAGTATATTATTATTAGGTTTCTTTATATTATGAGTTTATGTATTGTATTTACTAAAAGTTGTATTGTAGCCTTTGCTTTGTCCGACTGTATTATTTTGACTTACTCTTTGTCGGTCCCTTACTAAATGCTCCTTTCATCCACTCAAGGGTTGACTGGTAGAGATCCCTTAATGGGATAAGTTCGCCTTTGTACATACATTTCAACGGTTGTCAATAATGTATTTCTTTTTTTCCTTATTTTTGTACAATAAAGAGTTTACATACATACATACATACATACATTGCCACAAATTAGATCGTTAATTTTCTGGCAAGGTACAGCAAAAATACTCACCGTGAGCAGAGCAAGAGAACGACATAAATGCGACATTGTTCTCTGAAAGTCAAAATATCTATAGCCAAATAGAGAGTCTTTGGGATACACACGACCAGTCAAATATCGAGCAGATGCACACCGATGAAAATCTTGACCCAACAGCGACACTCAGACAGACTCTACAATGTTACCTATCAGAACCCTTGTTACAGCGTAATGCTGATATTTACTCCTATTGGAACTCCAGCCCATATCCTTTCTTACGAAATGCTGTTCTAAAATACCTGTCAGCACCACCGACAAGTGTACCTAGCGAGCAGTTGTTTAGCGCTGCTGGGCAAATATATGCTGATAGGCGAGGTAATCTGCTTGGAGAAAATGCGGAAAAACTATTGTTCTTGGCATATAATATAAGACTGTTCAACTTCGATTACTAAGACTGTTAGCGTTAGTTAAGTAACTATAATAATTATTATTTTACTATCTGCTGATTAATACGTAAAAAAAATACTATAGTCAAACTTACTGTACTGTAAGCAAAGTTGATAAGACTGTTGTAAAATTAGATAATTAGTTATAAAAAATAAAAAGTATAAGTATAGATTTGTTACTATATTATACTTGTTGATTTGTTATCATAACCGTTATGCACCTTACATAATAAAAGAAAAGGTTCGCTAAAATGATTACAAAAGGTGATCAATTTGATTATTTTGACTATCTAATTATATTTGAATTAGCCATTCGAGGCTAACTGATTGTGATATTTGTGAGTATAATTAAAATGTAAGTAACTAAAAATAAATAAACATAATATATGAGCATCATATTTTAATAATAAATTTGTTTTATTTTATACCACCATTAAAAAATCGCTAACTTTGTGTTACAAATAATGCATTTTTTTTCACTTTATAGGGTAGTTAAATTTTCAAACAGAACCTCTGTAACTGTGCTAAAATTTCCTTGTGATAAATCTTTGAAAGTAGAAACCTGTAATTATAGGTCTGCGAGATATTAATTTTAGAAAAAAACGGGCTTACTAACATTTTTTCGACTTTTTAAGGACTTTTTTTTATAAAAGGTTCGGTTTCGGTTTCGGCCGAAACTACAATGAAACCGAACCTTCGGTTTCGGTTTCGGTTTCTGCAAAATAACATGTTTCGGTCGGTCACTAGTTTTAACCCAAAAAACTGGGTCTATCGACTTATCCATTGTGTTAGAAATTAGCTTCCAACCCGACTGCTGCTTGCTGTTATGACATGACAGTCGGTTTTTGAACCACCCAAAATATAATTTCATTATCTGAATTTTTGAATGATGTTGGATCAATGGAGAGGAGGGTCAAATCATGCACTCTCCGCACTGAGCAGAGTAAGAGAATGCATGCCGTCCTTCGAGAGCAATCATATATAGCAGCTAGTCTCCAGGATGCGTTACTTTCTACGACGTTTTTGATGACGTAATGGCAACATTTCATACCATTTTTGAGAAAAGATTATTTATTGACGACGACTTACAGATTTCTTACCCATGTACGGTATTACCATTTCATCGATTCTAAAAGCGTTTTCTTCTTCAACAGTTAAGCATCGTTCTCGTACTTTTTCAATTAGAGGCCGCAATTTGTAATACCTATCTGAAGTGTCTGCCTCATTATTGTCGACGAAATGTATCGTCTTATTTGCTGAGATCTCTTCACAGGCATAACATCGGCAACTTTATGGTACCTAAAAGAAGTTTTCCAGTAATCTTTACACGACGGCATATCCACCATACCCACCAGTATATTTAATGCGAGGAAGTCTATCATCTCTTCTGTTGTAACTTTGATTCAACGTCCTGTTTCTTATACACTATATAAATTTGTGTTGACAACAATATCTTCAATGAGACTTTTCGGGAAGAAATAATAAAAGTACAAAGGAGACCAGACTGTTGGCAGTGACTCGGTAAATACAACTTTCGGTATGTCAGCGCGGTGTTGCAATCGAGTTTTCTTCCATTTGAAATCAAGTTTCAGTTTTTCGTTACGACGTCGTTTTTTATTTGCCGGCAACGGTCTTGCAGCTTTGCGTTTACTAAAGCGGTAAAGCGATTGTTTACAGATGTGGGCATGGAACTTGGCAGATCAGACCACAGAATCAGACCTTGTTTTGTCTTATTGTTGGTGGTGGAACTTGTAGTGTTGGAGGGGCTGGTGTGTTCGCGTCACCTTCTTGTATTGACGGAAGTGAAGGGATAGAGGAAATTGACGGTACTGCATTATAGTCATGAAGGTTCTGGAAATACTTCACGTAAATTGGGCGAAATGGGTCTATCACAAATGCTGTCTGATTTGTCCACGTGGTGGTTATTGGTCCACGTGGAGAAACATCAAGAATCTGTGATGGTTCATAATCAGCATCGTCTTCGTTGCAACTGAGCATACTTTCCTCATTCTCATTCAATGAGTTTTCATTTAAAGAATTATCATTCAATGCAGGGTCGTCTTCTAGTATGACTTCAGAGTTATCCTGTTGGATATTTTCATCACTTTCTTCTATGAATATTTTTGATATATTCTGCCTTTGTTCAGGAAATTTATTCTCATCAAAAACAACATTTCTTGATATTTTAATTTGTTTTGTTTTCATGTTGAACATTCTGTAATTGTTATTATCATATCCCACCAATATCATCTTTTCACTCTTTTTATCTAATTTGGTCCGCAACTGATCAGGAATATGTACATACCCTTCACTACCAAATACTCTTATATGCTCCAAAATTGGTTTGATTCCATTCCACAACTCGGATGGCGTTTTGTCAGATGTTTGGCTAGATGAGGTTCTATTAAGCAAATAAACTGCACAATTTACGGCTTCTGCCCATAAATCCAAAGAAACATCACGTGCATACAGCATGGATCGAGCGCTTTTTACGATTGTTCTGATTTCTCGTTCTGCACGCCCATTTTGCTCTGGGGTATATGGAGCAGTACATTCATGAACAATACCTTCTTTACCTAAGTAGTCTTTAAATGCTTTATTAATGTATTCACCTCCGTTATCTGTATGCAAGGCTTTCACACTGTGCATATATTTGTTTTTCACAATAGCATTATACTTCTTGAAATATTCAAGAGTATCACTCTTATTTCTCATGAAGAACACATGTCTGTGGCTAGTTGCCGCATCTTTGAATAATAGAAAATATCTCATACCTTGAACCGATGTATGACTCATTGGACCACAAACGTCACTATTCTAGGTCACCAGGTTGCAGTTCTGCCCGGCTTGATTTCTGGAATGAGAACCGAGACTGTTTCCCATAAGCACAAGCTTCACATACTAAGTCAGTTTCATCACTTTTTTCAATAGGGGAACCTGGGGAGGGTTGATCACCCACTTTGATTATGCACTCTATTTTGTTTATTTTTTGTAGTATAGGAAAACTTTTTAAGCTAAACGATTTGGAAATTATCTATCTATTGATAGTTTGAATAAGAAGCAGATTGTGTCACAATTTAACTCATTATGTATTGAAACTCCTGATTGTAAACTTTTACCATGTGTCCCCGATATTAGGGAGACTTCTTCACCCTTGTTTGGGAGCCTTGATCCTGGGGGGATCAAGTCTCCCAATTGCGTGGGAGACGTTGTAAACAGATTTTTACCGTGTCTCCCCACGACTGATTATCATTGACTAAGTAACTCTATTTGCACTCTACAAAGCATATAGAAATAGAAAAACACACAACAAATAGCTATGTACCATACCTAGCATTGCTACAAGTTTAATTCCCACCAGTTAGATAACTTGATCCGCAGGGATCAAATCACCCATGATTGGGGACACATGGTAAACAGATTTTTAGCACGAATGTCAAATTCAGAGGGTTGATTCCTGTTTAATTCATTAACTTAATCCTTAGGAAATGAATTTGTGAGGAAATCAAATTCATGGTGATTCATGTCTTTTAATGATTAAATAGGGAACTGTATTATTTTTCCAATAACAACACATTTTTAGTGATAATTTTTTTACTATCCAAA
Source organism: Archips crataeganus (assembly GCA_947859365.1). NCBI lineage: Eukaryota > Metazoa > Arthropoda > Insecta > Lepidoptera > Tortricidae > Archips > Archips crataeganus. The sequence goes on along the minus strand of OX402067.1, from coordinate 9,713,308 downwards.
TAGTTAACATTCGGTATTAGAAATTGAAAACAAAAAGTTTCTTCTAAAAATTAAGCTTATCTTTATAATAGACATTTTAACAATCACAAAGCAACCTTCAAATAATCAAATAATAAATGTTTTTTGTAATCTTGCGTATCTTTTTAACGTCATTAGAGGGACACCATATTGCTTTGAAGTCCCCTTCAATGTTTTTCCACCTAATACTGCAGCTACAGCATTTTTCAATTTTTCCTTGTCTATCGGTTTTCTCTTTTTTGATCCCTCTTTGGTCGTATATTTTCGCGGCATTATTACCTAAAAAAATACATGTAATTATGACAGGTCTGTAAACCCTCTGATTTTTCGACGCCAAGGTAGACTTGATCCCTCTCGGGGACACATGATCCCGGGATCATGTCACCCCCAAAGAAAAGGACAAAGTCTCCCCAAACATAGTGAGTTTATAAACCATGCCGTACTCAAAATGAATGTACACGTATTTCAAGTGAATCAAAGCTAATGTATACTCAAATAAACTACTAACAAAATAAACATAGTCACTAATAGCAATTACTTCATATTTTAATAAATAAATCCGACCGAAAATCTCAATTCCAACTTACCGAAAATTAAATATCACACCACGCGAATATTTCACCGTCCGCCATTTGCAAACCACTGACATTTGTCAAAGAGTGCTATGCTAGAGAGTGAAGTTAGGAATGAAGGAATCAGTGTTACCAGCTTAAAAAAACGTATCACGTTTGGTAAAACTTTTAAATAAAGTTACCAAGTGTCCCCAGGGATCGACCCTCCCCAGGTTCCCCTATTTAAACCTTCAACTATATTGTTCATGCTCATTTTTTTTATTTCTTTAAAGTTTAAATGTCCTAATCTCTCATGCCACTTTTTAATGTCACTTTTATTTTTCTGCACTAAGTTGCATGTGTCAGGAACAACTGTTTCAATGTAAATGAAATGAAATGAAATGAAAAATGAAAAATGAAAAATGAAATGAAATGAAAAAATTTATTTCGCACACACAAAAATAAAAAATAAATAAATATAAAACAACTATTAAGACAATACAATTTTAAAATATAAAATAAAAAAAATAAAAAATAAAATAATATATGAAAAAAGTGTACGAAAAAGGTCCCGCCTCAGCATAAATGCGGACTCCTGGGGTGGAGCCAGCGCTGGTCTTCCGGCGAGACCATTTTTATCGGTCACAGAAACCCTGCCGCGCAACACGGCCTTACGCGGTATGCTGAACGCAGCCGTTGCAATTGCATCGAGCAGCGCTCTCTGGCGGCAAACAGAACAAACGACCGATACATAACCTAAAAAAGACCGTGCGCACGACATGGTTCCTGTGATTGAGGAGAGATTGATACAAAACAACTTACGCAAAACAGATATAAAAATTAGCCTTATTACACAAAAAAAAGAGAAAACAAAACAAAAAATGTGAACATCGAGTTAGATTAAATTGTTAATTCCAATCGTTTGTATTGGGGACATAAAAATAGGTAAGAGGTTAAGTCTATATAGTATCATAGATCTTCTAAGCTCTTGTGTCACCTTTCAACAATCATAATAAAAAAAAAAAAAAAAAAAACTTTACTTATTATCCTTCAGGTTCCACATCATCCACATGGATAAAGCAGGTTAACCAACTTTTTGTGCACATATAATTATAAAGTATGTAATCATCGGAGAGAACAAAAGGAGATCTTATATTGTTTTCTTAATGGAACAGAAAAAACAGGTATATATCATTATAACACTCACTAGATAAACTAAAGAAAAACAGACTACCTAAACTAAAAACTAGAAACAGCTTATGTTTAAAGTTAATGTTTCCTGTTGCCGCTGGTGTTCATTTATAAACTTTTTAAGTGCATTTCTAAAACCAGTTTCACTTTGCAGGTTCCTGAAGGGCGGCGGGATATTATTCCAGCATTTTGTCGCCATATATCTGAAACTCAGATCATACAAACAAGGGAGATATGCCCTGCTACGCTAATTGTACGAGTCCAGATGTCTCCAAATGTCTCCCACTTCTTTCACTAACACAAAAGCAATAACTGTCAATACAAGGTCAATACGGCATACAAAGTCGTGTTTCCCACGCACACTTAAAACATTGCGACAATACTAGCAAAGTCACTAATAGTGCACATGCAAAAAAAGGGCGGGGCATCTTTCTGTAGCTATGGATTCCAATTACAAACACATGTACAACTAGAGTTGCGAAATTGTAGTCGATTAATAACATCGAACAATTTAAAAAAAAGTCTCAAACTAAAACCCGACTTTTTTGTTTTGAGATTTTGAGATTTTTGTTTTTTTATGACTTTCTCTTGCACGTAAATCACCTGGCGTAATTTGCGCTTGCGAGGTGATTCGTTGTTTTCATTTTTGTTTGCTTCTGGGTTCTCAAACTGAGTTTCCATTAAGCATTCGGACGGAACAGTCTGTAAATATTTTAATTATTAGTATTGTTATTAATCTATACAATAATAATATAATTCAGATGTATGGGATGTCAACGTGATATTAGTAGCACAAAGTAGTACATGATTAAAATTTTCTTGACTGTACATATGTTGACATTATGCCGTATAGCTACACCATAGTTTCTAAAAAAATATGAAGGCCATGAGAGTGCCTACTTTTTTAAGTTTACGTTAGGCTTAGTTTAGGTTTATAAGGAAGAGATACGCAGAAAACATTTTTTTCGGGTACCTATTATTAGATCTACTCAGCTACTCACTAGATCAGGTTCAGTTTTATCTTGTTCAGAATAATTGAACACTTCGGATGTGGAAGATTCCTTATGATCGGTCAACATCATCCGTAATTTTAATGTTGGAATTGAGAATTCGAAGAGCCGACGAATTTTTTTTAATGGTTGAAAGCACTTTGACTCAAAGTGGGTAGAGCATATTGTGCTAGTTTTCGTTGGAAACCAGTTGGGATTCCGTCCAGTAGCTTTTATCCATCGTTCTTTAATATAAGCGTCCTTTGGATACCTAAAATTTAAAAATTCAATCAAGACAAAGTCAGATAAAACTTTAAATTTAACTTAAAAAATTCTAAAAGTGGCCCTGAAATGTAAATATTGTCATGGTTCTGTTTTCTGAGTTTCGTTTTGTGTGCTCTGCCTATTCTCTTTAGCAATATAGGCTAGATGTTGTGTATTTATAAAACTTGTTAATACGCGTGAAAACAAGGTTTATATGTATTTCAATTATTAAGTAAATGAACTAATATAAAAATAATTCATTTTATTAAACACAATGTTTTCCTACCCTTTTCGTATAAAAATATCGACACCTAAGCACACCACCGCGTGATGTATCACATCACTACTTCACGGAAGCTAGCAGCGGACGCACTTCGACTCGAATGTGTTGTGAAAGTATCTTCGTTCGACTCATCCATTGCGCTGTTAGACTAGCCTATTCAGCAATCGAATTGTACAGAGCAAGCAATGGTTTTTGTTTCTATTGAAATTATTTGATGTATTACGAGACCATGTTAAAAATAATACGAAATCATTTTTACTGTTTATTATAGAAAAAACAATTATATTGAAGTACTTACGTGTGAAACGATATTCCATCTTTCACATAATTCACTTTACTGCTGGTATTTTTGCAAACAATTACGGAACAACGCGGCATTTCGACAAAAATTTTGAGAAGTGAAGCTGTCCCGAACTGATATTCGACTAATGACAGAAACTCGCATTAAGCCTCTTTGAGGCCAGATGCGTTCGCACGTGCCACGCCCCCTTGGCATATCTCCCTTGTTTGTATGATCTGAGATCTGAAACTACCTCTGAAAGCTGCGGACGCGTGTTGAGGTGTCATCAGCTGTATACTGCATTGTCGTGTTCTCTGCGACCTCTGAGTGGACAACCACGACAACTTATCATAGAGATATGCTGGAGCTTTGTGCTTAATAACACCAAAAAGGAGGCACGCCAAATGCAGCCTGCGGCGTTGCTCCATCTTGAGGATATTGTGCTTATTTAAAAAAGGTGTGACATGCGCTCTTGATGGAATATTAAAGCAAAACCGAGCACAGGCATTCTGCACCCGTTGTATTAGACGTTTTGTTTTTGCCAGGATTCTTGGACCATTTACAGAATCCATGTAATTCAACTTTGATAGGATGAGTGACTCAACCAACTGCATGCGCAGGGCTTCACCAATAAAGGGCCGTATGCTGTAGAGTAATTTGAGCCTGTAGAAGCAGTTACTAACAGAGCCCGCTACATGTTTCTCAAATCTAAGTCCACTGTCCAGTATAAGGCCAAGACTACGTGCCTCATGTATACGCTCTACGGGTTCATCCAACAACTTAACATCTATAGTGGGCCTAATACTATTTATCTGACATTTTGTACCAAAGAGGACATATTTGGTTTTGGTAGGATTAAGCATTAAGCTATTGCTTGCGGCCCAAGATGCTATATTTTCAAGGTCAGTATTTAGTTTTTGTATTGCACTGTCAATATCTGTAGGCTTACACGAAATGTATATCTGTATGTCATCTGCATATATATGAAATCCACAGTGCGTGATGCGGGTCCTGATGTCTGCTGTGTATAAAATAAAAAGGATCGGTCCGAGGATTGATCCCTGCGGAACGCCCCTAGAGAGGTCCTTCACTGCCGAAAATTTAGTTGATCCGTCACTTAAGCCAAGCTTAACATACTGGTTTCGCTTATGGAGGTAACTATGGAACCAATAAAGAGCACTATTATCAAAACCATAGTTACTCAATTTTGATAGCAACAAATTAACATTTATACAATCAAATGCCCTAGAAAAATCAAGTAGGACAAGCAATGTGCAATGCCCCTATCCTGTGCCCACAAAATATTGTCGGTAACATCAAGCAGGGCAGTAACTGTACTTCGCCCTTTCCGGAAACCTGACTGTACATCTGGTAAGATGCCATTGCACTCAAGGTAATCAGTCAACTGTGCGCATACAGCCTTTTCAAGTATCTTTGACATACAGGGTAGTATACTGATTGGCCTAAGATCTTTTAGTTCAACAGGGTTAGAGTTTTTAGGGAGTGGACGCACAACTGCTGTCCTCCAGGCATCAGGGAAAGTGGATGTTAAAATGGACATATTGATCACATCAGTCAACAAATCCACTGTGTACGGAAAAGTCATAAGTAGCATATTCAAACTAACCAAATCATTCCCCTCTGCATTTGACTTTAGACTAGAGACAATTTTAAGTAGTTTGTCCGAGCTAACAGTTCTAATATGAAAATGTCCAGTTCATATAGATTGTTCAACTTCATTTTTGCACACATCACAACTTCATCACCATTGTAAAGTAGAGCACTACTGTCCATCTTCACTATGGAATAACCTTTTCTTGTTATCATGCCTTCAGAAAATAAATTTCTTCTTAAGTTAGGCACATGTAGCACTCCATGTAACATGCTTAGCTCCCACTGTCCATTGACACATCTTTTTATTAAAACTTTTCCAATTCCACACACTTCTATGGACTCTTTGTTTCCCAATGTCAATGATTTCTGAGTACAAGCTGTATATTCTTCAAAAAACTCTTTTCTATATGTCATATGGGCCGACGCGCCACTATCCAAGATCCAGGTGTCTTCTTCTGTACCACTGCATATATTTGACTCATCAGCTACATTAAAAGCTAGCATGGTATTCTTCTCTTGAGCTGGTTTCTTATTTACTTTCTTTGGTGCACGACACTCTCTGGCGAAATGCCCCCTTTTTCCGCAATTGTAACATTCAAAACGATGCTTCGCAGGTTTCTCTTTGCTCATACTACTTGTACTAGGTTCATTTTTGGTTGATTCTTTCTTCAGTTTAGTCTTAGCAACCAAAAAAGCCATTTCTTGTTCTTCTTCATAAGTAGTATTAGCTTCCTCATCTAGTAGTCTTGCCGTTAAGTTGTTCAAGTTTTGGTTTTTTGGATCTAGCGACATCCATGCTTGCCTAAGTGATCTATATTTAGGGGGAAGAGTTCCCAATATTTTCGTGATTATAGCAGTGTCACTGATTCTTTCACCACTTTCTTTAAGCTGTTTGGCAAGATTCTCAACCTTTGCGATATGTTGTGCCACGCTGTCACTTGGTGACATCTTGTACTGGTAAAACCGTTCATGAATTAACATTTTGTTCAATTCACTTTTTTGTTCATATATAGATTCTAATTTTGACATAATTTCCAAAGCGGTTTCACAGTTTTCTATTAGGGTTATTTGATTTAAATCCATCGACGACGTGATGACGTACATTGCCATGCCGTCCTTTTTTAGCCATGCATCCGCATTTGCTTCTGTTCTTTCTATCGAAATATCGATACCTTTCGCTTTCAAGGCACATTTTATCTGGAATTTCCATTGCCTGAAGTTTTTTCCGTTGAATTTATCCACACTCAAAGTTCGTTCCATTTTGAGGTTATATGGCGTGATTTATTCGGAAAAGCAAAATATGACTTCTTCTTTGCTGTTTTCTTAGTTCTTCAGTTTTCAGAGCTTCCTGGGCCCATAACCAATTAAAGTTAGGGCTTCTATTGCTAATAAAAAAACTGAGAAATCTCCTGAATCGTTTTATTTAACGTTATAAAATACTGCACAGCAAGAACACAAATCAGAGCAAGACAGTGCTGCCCTCTATACGCACTTATAAAAGTAAATGGGCAAAGACCTTGTGGCTATTCAGCCAAGACAAAGTTTTCAGATAGAAAGTTAACATTAACTCCATCGTCTTCGATAACCTTGAATGGTCCTTTAAAAATGTTATCAAATTTTTTCTTGATTCATTTATTATTAAAATTAAATCATCCTTATTTTATACATTACCGGATTTACTGATTTATCATAACAGATTTTTCTGTCTTGCTTAGTTTTTAATAAAGTATTCCTAGCATCCTTATGAGCTACTTGTAACCTATATTTTAATTCTAGAGCATAATTGTTTTCACTATACAGTGGTTCGACTGTAGTCCGTAAGTTACTGGGAATTTCACATTTCTTCCCGAAAACCAGTTCAAAAGGTGAATATTTTGTTGATGTATGTACCGTTGTATTGTACGAAAAACACCAGAATGGTAACCAATGGCTCCATGTATCTGGGTGACCATCACACTGAGTTCTAATAAAAGCTGCAAGATGTTTGTGCATATTTTCAAGTGCACCTGTCGATTGATGATGGTAAGCGGTTGAGTGAGACTTATCTATTTTTAGTAACTTACATACTTTGTCCATTGTCTCTGACACGAACTCTGTGCCGCGATCCGTCGTTATCGCTCCTGGTGTACCATATCTTAGTATAAAATTACTAACGAATGCCCGTGCCACGCTGATTGCATCCTTGCGTTGTAATGGGTACGCCTCAATATACGTATATTTAGTGAGTTCACATTGTAGTGTGAGAATGTACTTATTACCTTCTACGTCGGTGTCTAACGGTCCCACTATGTCAAGATATATTTTTTCAAAAGCTGATGATGCTGTGGTCGTTCCCTCGTCTGCACGCATTGTGTGTAGCAGGGCAAATTTGTATTTTTTACATAATATACTTTCCTATGTACGGTGTAGTTTATTGGGTTTTATTTATCCCATCATGCCCGCTACAACGTCGTTCTCTTTAATTGTTTTTCCGAAAGTAGCTGATAAATACATACAACTGGTTATCATTTTCTGTCACTGTTTTCATACGTCCTTTAACATTTCGTATAAATCGCTTACAGTTTACACATTTCTCAGACATAGTTCTGGTACTGGTGCCTACTTATAACTAACAGCGGTTACATGAACCACATCTATGAGTGTACATTCATATCTATAACTTGTTTTACTAGTCATATTAATTATCTTAAGAACTGTAATGATAATTCTACACGGGGTAGCGGGGTAGTGCTGCGGGAGAGTAATTAAACTGCGTTGTAGGTGCAACAAGATGTATATTTTAACTTAACAATTTCTTCCCCAGCTATCCCGCCCTCTCCACACACTTACATACATAGACCATATAGGCTTAAGCTTAAATCCCAACTCACTACTATAATTCACAGGGTCGTGAATGCAATTGGCCAGTGATCCGATATATCAAATGTATTTAAACTAATATAGGGGCAACTCCTGTACCTGGGCTGTGAAACGGCCAAACCTGGCTGCGGGCCACTGTAGGCCACACTCGGACGGCGTCTCGTGCCCGACGTCCCAGCGTCGCCGACAGCCGCCACACTGCGCAGACCAATCTGCTTCACAACCACCAAGCCTCCTTGAAACGCTTCTACACGAAGCCACAACAGCCACACACAAGGCCGTGTCTTAACACCTCCTGTGGACGGATCACGGATTAGAAATAACTCTAGAGTGGTTCCTTAAGGACAGAAGGAACCGGCTTGCTCAGTTCGGTGAACGGACACCATAGAAACTTGAAAACTACTTATCTACATATTGGTTTTGTCATAGTAAAATATCCTATTATATTACATAGTTTTGACTAAGGAAGGTTCGTCCCTTTTTATATCCTTTGTGCCCTACTTACATGGGTTGACGAAGAGAACAATATTTCTTGGCCAAGGACGAAAAAAAAGTGAGCTTGAGTTATTAAGAAGAGACAAGTACAGTGTTCCTTCCGAGAACTGGAAGAAACTTGAATGTACAGTAAAATCACGTGGTATATTTATTTAGATGAACCGTCAGCCGTCTTACATAAAAAAATTATGAAAACTCTTAATTGACATTACTAGCAACAGTTTTAAATTGAATGTGACATCAGTATTAAACTAAAGACATATTTGGGGGTTTTCAGAAAAAAATGTACTTGTTTTGCCTTAATTATCCTAAATTTTCCATACAAAATTTATTAGTCAGTTTTGTGATGGTCCATACAACATGTATGGTTAAACCTTTTCTTGGCAAGATCAAAATTTCTTAAATTATTATATTTTTTTGCACTTTCTACAACCAGGTAGATTATACCAAAGCAGAAAAAAATCTTAAGTTCCCCGATTTTGGAAAAACGTATGTATCATATATGTTACAATGCCAAGTTTGCAAACATTCATGCTCAGATGAATATTAGTATGCAAAAGTAACTAGTTTACAAAATAAAACAACAGAAACTATTATAAAGCCGTTTTATTGCTTATAGAAGAGAAAATTTTAATTACTGGAGTCGTGGTATAAATAAAAACAATTTGTTTTCATACTCATGCACAAAATGTATGTCGCATTTTGGAGCAAATTATCTTCGTCGTCTGAAACAGCATTATGGGAGAGTAAGAATGCTATGATGTTATGAACTAAAGCAGCTTGAGCCTAAAAGTAAATAAAACAAATAATTCAACCCACCAAAAATCAAATCCAAAGAAATAAAAAATATCCTCAAAAGTGTCCATTGACGAGTTAAATGCCATTATGATGCTGTAAGAATAATTGTTTATTGAGCTGATAAATAAAAAAAGAAAAATTAACATAAGTAAACCCAAAAGAAACGCCAATGTTTTTTTTAATTCATAAAATTTTTTTTTCATCTAAAGTTCGATTATTAGGAGATTGGCAATGTAACAAATATGATGCACTCTCAAATGTGACAACTTTGATAGATTCGCAGTGTATCAAATGTAATACATAATACTTATGGACGGTATTGTGGAAAGTTACGTGTTAAAATGTATAACTTTCATACATAATTACATACGTTAGTAACATACACACTTATCAAAAATTACCGGGTGAAATATTGGTCGATGTTTTCGTTCTGACATTTTGGAAATTTCTGACTTACTCCTGCGCAGTACGGGTGTTTTCAATTTTGTTTTACAATACTGAAGTGTTTTTTAAACTCCCCTAATTAGTAGAAACGTTTTCGCCACAAAAATACGGTTGTAATTTTTTTTTTAATTCTTTGTATCACGGGTGTGGCAATGCCAAGAAAAGGGAACTGCATCACAAAACTGTAATTTATTATTTCTTAAATCGATAGTGCTCGTGATTCCGAGTAGAAATAACCCAAAATTTGTTAGGTTTAAAAAAAGTATAGGGTAAGTACACTTTTTTCTGAAACTGCCCATTTAGTTCTTTTTAATGTGTTAGTTATAATAAATTGTACTTTGTTTACTTTCAGCCGTATATAGTTTCGGTTATATTTAGTTTAATTTAGGTTTTATATTTTGTTTAATAGAGAACAACCTAGATCTCTATTTCTCAAAATTAATTATCTGAAAAATACTTACTTGGAGTTAGATTTTGGGGAATATTTAATTTCTCAACTTTTCTGTGGAATCGTTTCGGTTGTCAGCTCATTTTAATTGCATTTAATTTAAGGCACTACGCTGCCGGAAAGTTTGAGGAGGTTTAGACTCATGATGATTTTTTTTTAACATTTAGTATTATAATGTTCTGGAACATTGACGTAACATGGTTACCACACAGTTACTACACATTTTTTCTAGACTGTACACTAGTAACAAACTACACGCAAAGTGTATAAAATGAGTCGACGGAAATGTACGTATAGTGTGGACACAGCGACAGCACACTGTTACTGAAAGTTTTTGTGGTCGCGATGTGTGAGAACTATTACTACACAAAGAAACCAAACCCGACACAGTCACTATGTGTCGTAGCAGTAACGAAACTAAGCGACCAGTAACTACTTTGAATAATCTGCGACCGAAAATGGCTATATGGGTAGGCTTGGTAAAAAAAATCGACCGATGGCGGCAGGCCGATATAACGGCACCGCCGGTTTAAATCAACCGATATCACAGTTTATAAGCGCGCGAAACGAATGACGCGCGCGGCCACGTCACGTTGCCACTCCATCTCAGCGGGCGGGGCGAAGGAAGCGCCCGCCAGCGAGAGCGAGATGGCAACTTGCCAACGCGGTTAACGGTCGTCACTCGTCAGTGTTTGCTTAGTTTTGGCTAAGTGTTGTAATGTAGGGATAGAGGAATAAAATATATCGATATATGTCGTATCGATACTTTTGAAATGTATCGATATATATTTACAAGAAGCTTTTACCTATATTAAGCACTGTCAAAAATTACATCTGGCATATTTATTATTTTATTTATTAAGAAATCGTACATTTGTTATCTGGTTCTCGGCGATAAAGGCGAAGCCTAGTGCGGGGACCCCTGGTAATTATTGTCAGACATTATGTTTTTCAAATAAATGATTTTTTTTTTTTATTTTTTTTTTTATTTGACTTAAAATCAACATCATTCAAACCAGTATTCGTCTTATATTGACATCAGCAGCACTCTTTGTTTAATGTGTTCCTCTGTCAATCTGCTCCTATTGTCCGGCACTGTTAAATTAACAACCGAAGCAAGTCTTTCGGATGATACCGAGGAAGCTTGACATATTAAATACTTAAGAGCAATTTCCGAAAGAAAACTCTCCAACCTTTCACAGTATGACTTCCAGCTGCCACTCTGCAGGTCAAACTCGCACATCCTCCCAACAGACATGATGTCATTTTAATTATTAATCCTCGTCAGCCACTGGTAAATAATAGACCGGTGTGTAACGTAGTACGTACTCGTATATTTCGGAAATAAAGGCCTATTTACATGGTACGAGTTTCTCGCCTCGACCATACGATTATCGTAGCTCGAGAAAAAATATAGTATCATGTAAACCACACGTACGACATCGCACGCACGAGAAGGGGCGATAATCGCCTCGGCTTTAATGATTGAATGTCTCCGTGTAAACAAAATTTGAATACGAGAATCGTATTTCGAGTTCATGTGCTTTTCAGTCGCCGTCATCTCATGAGTCCATCGTATGACATCGCATGCGTATAAAAAAAAAACAAGCTCAATACTAAGTGCAAGGCTACTTTTTCTCCCGAAAAATGCAAAAATCCCGTGGGATAGAAATAAGTGAATTCAATTTCGGGCCTAATTTTAAAAATTATTTCACCAATAGAAAGCTACAACTACACTATCCGTGATAAAGGCTGTTTTTTCCCTGGTAAAAATTAAAAATTCCCGCGGGATAGAATTAAGTGAACCCAATGGGTGATGGTGATGATGGTGGTGATGATGATGATGATGTTGATGATGGTGGTGGTGATGGTGATGATGATGATGATGATGATGATGATGATGATGATGATGATGGTGGTGGTGGTGGTGGTGGTGGTGGTGGTGATGATGATGATGATGATGATGATGATGATGGTGGTGGTGGTGGTGGTGGTGGTGGTGGTGATGATGATAATGATGATGACGATGGTGGTGGTGGTGGTGGTGGTGGTGATGATGATGATGCATGTTTGAGAAAAGCTCTACCCAAGACTCTGCCACGAACAGGGATTGCCGGCCTCTATCTCTAGATGGCCTCGTATAACAATCCCCTATTTCGCGGCCGCTGCAGTAATGTACTATTTGAAATCAGAAACTATTTCAAAAAATCCTCCCTATATGCATTTCTATGATGCTTTAATTAAATGCTAAATTTCAAGTCTCTAGCACTCAACTAACCACGTAAATTATCTGGTAAAACTCGTATTGAAAATCGGATCGAACCGATTCGTGCGATAATCGCATGTTCGTGAAAAAATGTCATACGAGAACGAGTTTAGACAAGTCGAGAAATCGTAAGCAATAATCTCCCTAAAATGCAGGTCCTCGTGTAAACTACATCGCCTGGCGATAATCTCCTTTCGAGTATCGAATGACATAATCGTAGGCGAGTTTTTATTTCTCGCATTAGTGTAAACATTTTCATACGATAATCGCTTGGCTTGCGAGAAACTCGTACCATGTAAATAGGCCTTAAAGGTCCAGAAGATGCCTACCCACATCTGGTGTTTTACACAAATACCCACTAAATACATAACAATAGGCTTGCGTTTGAAAGCGAAAGCGAAGATGAGGCCTACGATGGAGCTTGCTTTTTTGATGATACCTTCTATATACTATATAGATAGAGCAGCATGGTAGATTCTTCGACGTTTATAGGAGCATCAATTGATGCCTTAATTGAATAAAGAATTTTGACTTTGACTTTGAAATTGTGGGCCATGAAGCCATTTTATTTTATCCTCTTTCGAGGAAATAGGTCTTGTTCCAACATCCGCTGGATTAAGCTCTGATGGTATATCTGATGTCTAACTTCTGGTTCTTCTTTATCTCTTCTTCTACCCACCTTGCTATAAAAGGTGGTAGCAATTTGTCAGACTTGCACAAGTCTATCGCGATTTGACTATCAGTCCATAAAGTTGGCTTTTTTATATCTTGTTGGAGAAATCTCGAAACAAACTTCATAAGTCTACTTCCTACTAGAACACCCAACAGCTCTAGATGAGGAATTTTATATAAGGTTGTACTTTATTGGTACTGGTCGTGATTTGTCCATTATGAAATATGTGTTTGATCCATTAACTAGATATATACGAGCTGCATATACTTTAATTGATGAATCTGTGAAACAGCTCAACTCGTAATGGTCTTCATCTTCAGTTTTATTCTTCATTATTATGGAAATTCTTCGGGCACAGTGCCCTGTTATGGAGCCCATATTTACCACAGTATGGGCATTTTCTTTTCTTTTTGCAAAGATTAGCTCGGTGTTCAGTTTAAAAACAATTGAAGTATCGGTCTACTAACTTAAATTTCCTTTCAGTCATGGTCTTAAACTTTGTACTTTTGTCGCTATAGTGAGCCTAATGACAGAATACACAAGTTATCTTCTTTCTCTTATTAAACTTGTCATTAGTTGTTTCCGCCTTAAGCTCGTGTTGCCGCTTTTTTGGGATAGATGAGGTATTAAAAGTAGAAGTGTTATGCCTATCAATTGATGCTCCTATGAACGTCGAAGAATCTACCACCGGATCGGAAAAACCCTGTTGAGAAGAAACCGGCAAGAAACTCAACAAGGTATATTTTTTTCAAACAGATCTACATTGTTATTAAATTACATACATCTTAAAGTATTTAATACAATTAAATTTTTTAACACAGTAGATTCGCTATTTGAGACTAGAGATCGCCCCAATGCGGATCGGAATTATTTCCAAACATCCCTGTCCATGATGTAGGTGGTCATTAATTTTATAGTTCGCCTTATATGTATACTATGTAGGGGAAAGTGGTCACCATTCGTACGCTTTTTATATTTTATTTTTTTAATTTATGATGGATTGTTGAATTTATCTAGTTTATATACCTAAGCGTAACAAATATATTGTAGTTTGTTATAAAAAAATCCGAAACTATTATGTCAAAAGGTTAAAGAGTTATAGTAATTTTTCTACGATAAGATATTTGTACGAACGTACCCCACGTACGGGGTACGTTCGTACAGTAGGTGGGGTACTTTCACACGCCATGGGGTAGATTCATACAGGGTAATTAAAAAGCCTATTAAAGTCGTTAATTTTTTATTAATTATTACAAAAATATTTATTTATTAAAGAACTAACTTAAAATATTTGACTTGACTCATAGTCGATAAATGTTTCTTTAGAAACATAGCAAAAAATTAAATCGTTTATCCACAGTTTACTTATTGATAATTCTTAGCTTAACAATCAGTCTTAATGATTTCTTTGCAATCATTTTTTATGAGTATGTTGCACAGTCTTTGACAATCTAAACTTAAAGTCAATAATCATACATATTTGGTCTAAACTTAAAGTCAATAATCATACATATTTGGTTGTTACTTTAGAAGTTATTGCACATTATAATTATTTAAATTAAGTGCAAAAGTAAAAAGTCTAGCCATTCTAGCTGTACAGCCCGCTCGTGGTTGTGGATCAGGTAGGATCATGACGACATCACTGATATACAGAGTGTGTATGTCTTCTATATCAGGAAAAAAGAATGACCATGATGATCCCGGTTTCTTCTACTTTCAGCTCCGTACCCGAATAATGACCAAGAACTTTTCCGACGTAGTAAACAACAGAGGTCTTTTTTTCAAACTTTACCAAAACAAAACAATTGTCTGTGATTTTATTTGGTGTCACATTTAAATTATTATCGCTACTGCAATCATTAGTCTCTTCGTCCGTTTCGAAACCGATTGGTGACGTTGAACTCTCCCGCAAGCTAAATTCCGATCCTTCAGATGCCTCTGAATCTTCATCACTTTGTACCATGATTCTGCAATAAAATATTAGTTATAAGGCTTACTTTATAAAATATATCGATTTGTTAGAAATAGAATACTTCATAAAAAGAAAAATGTTATTGTGATGTTCTGGTGGTTAATAAAATCTAAAGGGGAGCATTACGCGTACGAATGTGCCCCCTGTTTTGCTGTCCGAATGCACCCCATGCCTTGCACAAAATTAAAATACTACTTTATACAAATTCTAATTTAATTTGAGAAATATAACAATTAAAGCTCAAAATAATCAATGTTAACATTAATATTAATCAACACTATTTTGTCAAAAACATAATAATTCTACTTACAATTGCGAATTGAATTTACGTAAAAAATTTACTCACCGCGCGCGAAAACACGTTACGTCTTGTCAGCCGATGCACCGTGGTGCGACTGGCGCGACACTCTGCTTAGCAACATGGCGGCCGGTATGTCTATGCACACAAGCAAACGCGCGCTTGTGTGCCGTTTAGTTTGTCTGTTATACTAACTGTATGAATGTGCCCCGCGTCCGCGTACGAATGGTGACCACTCTCCCCTAATGTCGTCTTCATAATGGATTGATGCCGCGTAATTTTACTGTACATTTAAGTTTCTTCCAGTTCTCGGAAGGAACACTGTACTTGTCTCTTCTTAATACCTCAAACTCATTTTTTTTCGTCCTTGGCCAAGAAAGATTGTTCTCTTCGTCATCCATGTACTGGGCAGTCTGGGTACAAGGGATATAAAATGGGAAGAACCTTCCTTAGTCAAAACTATGTGTGTAATAGGACATTTTATTATGACAACAATGTGAAAATAAGTTATTAGTATAAAAGGGTGAAAAAAAGAACACCAAGGTACGGCAACTACATTAAATAAGGGAAATAGCCAATTCTACGCAAAAGAATCTTACTTTTATTTTTAATAACAAAAATACTGTAGCCGTAGTCTTTTTTTAATTCGCTTCCACTTGTTTGAAATCTAAC
This sequence comes from Archips crataeganus, assembly GCA_947859365.1. Classification (NCBI taxonomy): domain Eukaryota; kingdom Metazoa; phylum Arthropoda; class Insecta; order Lepidoptera; family Tortricidae; genus Archips; species Archips crataeganus. The sequence goes on along the minus strand of OX402067.1, from coordinate 9,697,193 downwards.
CAGTCAAATATTATTTTTGTTTTTAAAAATAAAAGTAAGATCATTTTGCGTAGAATTGGCTATTTCCCTTATTTAATGTAGTTGCCGTACCTGGGTGTTCTTTTTTGTCACCCTTTTATGCTAATAACTTATTATCACATTGTTGATCCAAACAAATATTTTTGAAAAATATATGTTGTAGAATATAAAATTGCATATATTATATCAAAATATGGTAGGTGTCGCTAAAGTGCAAATAGTAAAAAAAAAAAAACTTTAACAGTCGAAGTTTTTTACTTCAAAAAACGCTAGGACTTTTTTATATAAAAGTATTCCTAAGCACATGTATAAAATGTCCGAAGAACAAGTCAATCTGTAACGTGGTTTGGCTAATAAAAATTGAATTTTTATTTTTTATTTTTTTCGCTAACCGTATGCATTTAAGGGTTAATATTTTCCAAAATTATATGTTATAATAAAACAAATAAACGTATATAAGATGATTTCATATTCAGCCAGGGGCGATTTTACTGTGGGATTCCGGTCAGACCCTTTATTTTTAGAATTTAACGAATCAAATAAATCGTCCATGTTTCTTACGAAATCAACTGTCTTTTTTGCGGTATCGCTTTTCAGCTCTCCGCTTGTTATAACGGTTTCAATTGCTGCCGCTACTGAGTTGCTCAACACTTGTGTCGCAAATTTGACCTTCATTTTCTGGAAGTTGTTTGACTGTTTATGCATTGGAGTCAGTTTTCTTAATGACTTACTCTTATTATTTTTATCAATATTATATACATTAATTATATCACTAAAAGAAATCTCATTCTCATTCAAATCATAATCGTTATCTAGTAAATTATTTCTGATATTTTTAATTAAATGAAGCCCATCAAAAATAGCAAATAATTTATGATCATCAATAAAACAAAGGATCATCTTTCGTTGCCCCCAAGGATTTTATTGCTTTTTGATTAGTTGTTGCTTGATCACATACAATCACCTTTGGTAATAATCCATTCATAAACAAGTCGCTTATAATATAATCAACACAATCAACTTCTCCGCTTTGACATTATTGTGTGACAAAACATATGCCAGAGGGATTTTCCAATTTGAATAAATCCCTCTGGCAAAATTCACCAACGCGTACTGAGCTTCCTTGGGGGAACGATCACCACCACCAAAATCTTCAAATCCCTCTATTAAATCATATTTTTTCGTGAATGCGTGCAATTTTAATTCTCATTTCATCTAAGCCCATGCTTTTTCTTTAATTGTTCTATCTTTAAATTTATTTTGAATATTTTGAAGAACATCTTGATTTAAACCTGCCAAACAATTAATGGCTTGTAGCCAGTTTTGTATTGTTGTAGGTGCCGTTAACACTACGCCAGTTTGCAGTAAATATTTGTACGCAGCCGGAGATTTGTAATACAAACTCATACAAAATTTTTTTCTTCTTCACTCCAAGGTGCTTTCGTTTTTTTCAATTTTAATTAAAATTAAATTTAAAATAATAACAAATTAAAAAAAAAAATTTTGTCCGGATAAAAAAATACATAAATCACAATGTACGGTCAGCATCAAAAGTAGCTGGTTACTTTTTTACTCTGTCACATTAACACATTTGTCAATTTTGTTTGGCGCTAAGTACGTGGTTGTAAAACGACAAACTACAAAGTAACCAGCTACATTTGATGCTGACTGTACCATGACAAAAATTCAAAAGTACATTGGTACATCAACACGCATTATCGACATGTCGCCACTCAATCAACGCGACTCCTCACTATTGTATTAACTGACGCAGAACTGACGACCTGCTACTTACTTCATGGCTGAGGTTTTGTGTTCCAAGACGCCACGACTCGCATTTTTAAAACAGCTAAAAATATGTTTATTGACGTTTTTGCTTTGATTGTTACACCAAATCACAGCACAATGAGGCATTTTTATCGGTTTTTTGTTAAAGTTAACTCCACAACGGTCGAATTCGAACTGGCGGCCGCAGCGAGCAATTGGGTGATTGTAGCTCCAGCTTTTGAAAAAAGTCGTTCACTAGGGACAGATGGCTGGCAAAACATCGATGTATAAACATCGCATAAAACAACATCGATATATCGATGTTTTGCAATGGTGAACATCGATGGCAAACATCGATGTTTTTTTACTGAAACATCGATGATTCAAAAACATCGATGTATCGTTTGCATCCCTCCCTAGCGGCCAGTCCAGGGTGACCGTTTGTGGCAGATTTCTGCCATTTTGGCAGATTTGGCTCTTAGAATTTAACTCTGGCAGAATAAGCTGACGATTTGAATAAGTGGCAGAATTTGGCAGATTTCCGGGATTCTTCTTAATTTTTTGAAATACAAATAGAAAACTCATAAATTTCTACGTTTTATTAGTTACTTTGTATTTTACAGGGCTGCCAGCAAATAAAACGCGACTATACGGTTTAGTCTCTGCAATTATACAAAATTTGATCGCATTATACAAAACCACTCTAAATCGATTTTTTTTATAATTTCATAAAAATAGAATGTATGTACTGTACCTGTACTTTAATCCTGTTTAGTTTTAGTTATTAATCTTTTAATCGCCGATTCCGACAGCTTAAGTACTTTTTAGAACTGGTCACATCGAAATCAAATAATCACTTTCGCAGTTGCGTTAAAGTTTAAATCTGGAAATAAACAAAATTAAAATTATTGATTAAAATTTCTATAATAATTAGTCTAATAATTTTTATTTTTCTATTAAGCAAGTACTATTTAGTTCAGTTTTGGTAATTTTTTTGTAAAAAAATAAACAAAAGCCACTCATAAAAAGGAAGAAATAAAATAGAACAGTTAGTTGCATTAGTTAGTTAGTTTTAGTTAGTTCTGAGCTTACCAAATTAGCAGTTAGATCTGAAATTCCATTCCAAGAGTTCATATTATCAATTATCATGCATTATTATTTCTTATTGCTATAAATTATTTTTTTATTTATCATAGCTTTGGTTGGCTCGAAAGAAATGCATCCTCCATGCTTAGCTACACCATTTTTTGTGGCCATGAGTGCTGATACTGTTTCTGTTTTTAAGCAATTTCTGTCTTGCGTTTTAATTTTTTTCAAGTGGCTGAAAGTGCGCTCCACTGATGCGTTTGAAAACGGTAGAACAAGTAACAGACCAATGACCACTTTTAAGTTAGGAAAAGCACATTGTCCTTGTCCATCTTTCACAACAAATACTTTTTTCCAGTATTGTTCGGCTGGAAGTTTGTTATCAAGTCCTAAACTTTCATGATCTAGAAGAGCATGTTTCTTCCATTCTATATCCAATTTTTGGTGATCAATAATTGACGACAAATATGGAAAGCGTTTAAGTACGACTCCTAGATCCTTTACTTCATAACCTTGAGCATAACATGGGTCGACAATGTTGATAAACTGAAATATGGGGTCAGTAAATTGAAACCTTGCTTTTAACTGTGTCACAACTTCAATGTAAAATTGGAGACACGCTTTTCTAATTTTGTCAATCTCTGATTTTGCTGCTGGATCTTCAGGGTGTTTTTCCAAAAATAATGCAATAGATGCAGATGCTTGAATCCCAATGTAATTTTTTTCCAGTGGCAGGAAGTTATTTGGGTCTTGATGATGAACAGTCCATGGATCTGATTTTGCAACTGGAAACTTCATGTAGTTTGCATATATTGTTTTTAGTAAGGACTGAACTTCTGGCTTTAGACGGTGAAGAAGTGGACTCTCGGATTGGAATAACTTATTAAAATCTGTTAATAATTCCAGTGAATAGGATAGAAATTCAAGATAAATGATCATTAGGTCATTCTTTAAAACTGTTAAAATTTCTTCTGTAGTTTTTGATGGGTCTTCAAATACCTCTTCTGTGAAGTAAGGAATCAGTGCAGGTAATTGTTCTAGTACTCTGTCTACACATTGTTTTAAAGACAACCACCTGGTATTTGCTGGGCTAAGAATTTTGTGGATGTCAACACCAAAAAATTGTTGCATTTCAGCCAGTTTTTTTTGACGCTTGTTGCTACGGGAAAAATGAGATCCTATGTTTCGCAAAGTATCTTCAAGTGATCTGGGCAAATGTAAACAAGCTTTTGATGCTACCAGATGTATGCTGTGGCAAGAACATTTTATGCATGTTATATGTGGTAATGCGTCCTTAAGGCGAGAGAAAATCGAATTATGTGTTCCAACCATTGAATTAGTAGTGTCTGCTGAAAATCCCACTAAGTTGGAGAACGGAATGTTTTTGCATTCTATACATTCTTTCATTCGCTCAAACAAGCTTTCTGCAGTACTAGATTCTGTTTCCATCATATCAAGAAACTCTGTATGTATGTCAAACTCTTTATTACAGTGAATTACAGTATTGGCACACTGTTTCTGTGAAATGGTATCTGTAGTTTCATCCATAATCAGAGAAAAGTAACTTCCGGGTTCTTTCAAATCATTGATTAGCTTTGTAGAAAATTCAGGCCCCAATACTTGAGTGACAACTGCAGTAGCCTTAGTCCTACCCATTGCCAATCCCTTTGCTATGTTAGAGTCTGGGAAAATATTTTGCATTAATGGTACTAAAGTGTCCATCAAAGTAAATGGCAAATTGTGCTCAGCGAGCATACTAGCTAGCTTAAGTTCAGCTCGTTTAACCATGTTAGCCTCTGGATTGCTCACTAAGTTGATTTTTTTATTTGAATTGCTTACAGATATTAACTGCAGATGCCTTTGGCTGGCTAAATGTTTTTCGAGCACAGCCCTGTGGTTGGCCAATTCTATATTGCAATATTTGCATTTAGCTACAACTACCCCATGTATATCAGCGGATTTGGTAAGCCAATTTTTGAATAAACTGGCTTCTAGCCATTTTTCATTGAAAGAAAGTTTAGTTTTTTGCTTTTTAGGGGGAGGTGCTACTGTTCCTGATGTTGACGGTAATGATGTATTTGAAGTATGGGTTTCTTGAGAAGTGCTAGGGGTAGGTGAGGCAGGTTTAGAAGCCTGCCTTTTTTTGGTTAAAAATTTATCCATAGTTAAAACACTGCAACAAAACACACAATCATGCAAAAAAACAAAACGTAGGTGCCCCAAACACATGCCATTATTTATAAAAGAGGGGAAAAAGTTACTTTGTTAGTTTTAGTTAAGTTTTTAGCAGGTACAGGTATCACTCAGGCTTCTTCATATTTTTTAATGGCTTAACTTGTCGGTTTTTAGAAAATATTGTACACAATTAAGGGATTTGTATAATAAAAACAAACGTAGATTCTTAAGATTCGGAGTTACCCAAATACTTTTTTTAACGCGAAATAAGCGATCGGGATTTTGTTTTGATCAAGCCCTTAACTACGTAAATTATTTTCGAAAACGATGCTAATAACAAACAAGAGCTAAAACTTACTGCAATTAGTCTATGTCACAAACAGCTGCAAATTGTTAATTATACTTGTTGCACTTCACAACACAGTATCGAATATCGATAGGCATTAAGTTTAAATCTTTATATGAAAATCACTACTTGTTTCTACGAAGCGAAACGATGGCGCCAAACGCAAAGGGCGAAAAGAGTACGTAAGTTCGTTAGACAAGAAAAAGAAATATGACAAACTTTGAAAAAGAAACACTCCACAGACTATCGAACGAAACCTCAAATAAGCGATCATAGTTAGAAACTAGAGCCACACGGCCACTTGTTAGGTTGGCAATACTTTATTTCTATCCTTTTCATTTCATAAACAGTAAGTGGTTCGAACAAAGCAAGAGGCAACTCACGTTTCATTTCAAGCCGAGTGCTTTTGTATCAAATTATACAAAATGGTCATGGATACAATGTGGATACAATAAGCCGTCCGATTATACATATTTTGTATCCAATTATACAATCTGGCAGCCCTGGTATTTTATGACAATTATGACTTATTTGGTAGGAGATTATTTTACTTACTGAGCTGGCAATTTTTGTCCTATATCAGATACTCCGGGGATTTCCCGATAATTATATTTTTATGTATGTTACCCCATATGATTATGGATAGTCGAGAGTCAGCAATAAGGTTTATTTTCTTATAACAATGATTGCGATTATAATTTTTTTTTGCTTTCTTGTCTTGTCTTGTCTGTCACTTTCCTTGTTCTCTTTCGGAGTTTAATGTGTCCAGTTGTGTCAATCCTGATCCGCACACGATGAAGAGAAAATACGAGCGTTCGTACCGACGTGAGTGGGAACAAGATCCCTTGCTTTCTTCTTGGATTTCCAGAGCCAAGGAGAATCCTGATATTGCATTTTGCAAAGCTTGCAATTGGCAATGTGTAAAAACAATTACCAGTGGTTTTTATACTTTTTTTTGTATAGAAAAGTCAATTATAAGAAACTAATTTCAATATTTTGTCATTTAGTTCTCTACTTTTTTCAAAATTAATTATCGAAACTATTTTAGTTGATGACGTCAGATTATAATTGAGGGCTCCCACAATGCCAAATTTCTAAATCTATCTAAATGCGTACGATAAGGCAACCCCTTTCATTATTTTTTGCGTAGTGGTACACTATACACTGTGTCACTTTACTGGCACTGTCAAAGTGCTAGATGTCAGACAGCGGGTCCAAATCAAACTCCGTAGTATAATCCACGCGTAAATTGTGAAGAAATCTAACCACACAGAATAAAGTACGACTTGAACCGATCACGCAATTTACACCAATGTCAAATGAATGTTATTTGTTATATTATAAATTCATTACATAATATTAAAATTAAATAACTATAGAAAACGAGTTAAAAAGCATTTATCTCGAAATGGTTTTCGATTTACTACATTGAGTTTTTTTTTTTTTTTTTTTATTAGACATAATAATTTCATTTGTATTTTGTGGCATGCATGATATGATATTGGTTTATTTTCTATTTTCTATTGTAATGTAATCTTGACATTTGTTTTAAGTTACTTATATTACTATTATTATTATTATTGATATTACGTCATGTCAAATGTTTAGGCTTAAGACCATTTAATTTTGTTCTCCATTTTTTTAATTAATGTGTGAGTGTTTTGGTTCTGTACTGTAAGCTTGCATTAATCACATCAATAAATAAATAAATAAATTGCAAAAAAATAGACGTCCCCAATTGTAATTTAATTACACGATTGTCTTCATTAAAAGAACATGTCCATCCCAAAAACATAAGAAAAATATGATTAGGTATAGCGGCCAATCATCGGTAAGTACTTTAAACTAAGTTTTTTTTTTTCTACTTACTTACCTACTGGAGGTTGTAAGTTTTGAAAATCTAATTTCAATAAACTATTTCAGGTGCAACAGTTCTTTAAGAAATCTTCGTTACAAGAGGAAGTGAAAAAAGCAGAACTTAATTTTGGTGCTATGTTAGTGGAACACAATTTACCGTTTCGGTTAATGGATCATTTGAGTAAAATCGTTTCAAAATGCTTTCACGATTCTGAAATTGCAAAAACTGCCGTCTCTAGTAGAGGGCGGCGCGAGGCGATTCCGTGCTCTGTGGGCACAATGGATGTCAAATCAATACGTGCTTAACCATAAGAATAAATAAGAACATAGTAGAACGGAAACTCCCGCTCCGGCCGGACTCAAGGTCACTATACTTCGCTGGCTCAGCTTTCTTTGTGCAATCTTTAATGCTGTGACCCAATTCTCCGCAGTGGCCGCAGGTGTTGACCTCCTCCCGGCATGTCTTGGCTGCGTGGCCATACTGTTGGCACTTGAAGCACCGTGTAACTAGAGTAAAGTCCCTAACCGGGCACGACGACCAGTTGATAAATAATCTTTCCTTTATTATTTAGGCCTTTCGGATATGCGCTGGGACTTCTATGACGTAATTACAAGTCTCCGCTTCCCTCTTACCAGACTTATGGCTTAGCTTAATTGAGGTCAAAAAGTTCTCGATAGTCATACCTTGGAGTTTGCCGGTTAGATTTTGAAGTAAAAACCTGTGTTTCCTGCATGGACGTGGGCACACCGATGACTGCAATCCTTGGCTTGCGCTTGAGCGGGTCATCTACAGTGAGCCCGGCCCGGAGGTCGTCAGTTGTGTCGACTTCTTCAGTTTCTCGATATCGTCCTTTGTATCGGTGCTGATGATGACACCGCCATTTTTGGTTTGATGAATGAAAGTTATAAAATGCATATTAAGATAGATATACGAGGGGCGTTCAATATAAAGTGAGAATGAGATGCAAACTCTTTTAATATTACGAAATTAAATACTGGCCGGTAAAGCTAATCTATCTAGCTGATTGCTATGAAAAAAAAACTAACTGTCTTTTGTGTAAAAAAATATACGGTAATTTCTTTGCAATGCTATTGAGTACGTTAGCGAAAATGGAGAAAATGGAACTGCGCGCCGTTATCAAATACTTGTATTTGAAAAATTTTTCTACGGACCAAGTCAATTTGGATTTGCGGGACACTTTAGGGTCTAATGCTCCTCCGTATTCGACAGTCGCACGTTGGTGCGCCGAATTTAGACGTGGCAGAACATCGACAATGGACGACCCCCGCTCCGGACGCCCTACTACAGCAGTAACTGAAGAAATTGTGAAAAAAGTCGAAAACTCAGTTTTGGCGGATCGTCGTGTCACAGTTCGTTTTATTGCTGAAAATGTAAAGATTTCAACGGGGAGCGTGCATAATATTTTACATGAACGCTTGGGTATGAAAAAGGTATCTGCGCGTTGGGTACCAAGAATGCTTACTGACACGCAAAAACAAACTAGACTAGAGATTTGTCAAGAAGCTTTGAACCTGATGCAGCAAGACAGGGAACTTTTTTTGGCGCGATTTATAACAATGGACGAAACATGGCTCCATCATTACGACCCTGAAACGAAACTGCAGTCTATGACATGGAAAAGGCCATCATCTCCAACTCCGAAGAAATTCAAGGTGAGCCCATCTGCCGGTAAGGTCATGGGCTCTGTTTTTTGGGATGGTAAAGGGATATTAATGATTGAGTATCTCGAGCATGGAGCCACTATTACGGGCACTTTATACGCCAAACAAATAGCAACATTGCGCAATGAAATCCGCGAAAAACGGCGAGGTAAACTCTCGAAAGTTGTGCTGTTCCACCAGGACAATGCCCCGGCACACAAGTCCGCCGTTGCAATGGCTGCAATTCGTGATGCTGGGTTCGATATCCTTAAGCATCCTCCGTATTCACCAGATCTCGCTCCCAGTGATTTCTACCTATTTCCGAGATTGAAACAATACCTGAGAGGCCAGAAATTTGAAGACGACGACGCGGTAGTCGCTGCAGTACAAGATTTTTTAAGTACTCAAGATGAGACCTTTTTTAAAAATGGAATTTTAAGTTTAGAAAAAAAAATATACTAAGTGTATTATGCTAAAAGGTGACTATGTCGAAAAATAAAATGACATTTAGTAAAAGTTGTTTATAACATACTCATTCTCACTTTTTATTGAACGCCCCTAGTATATAAAAAAACTAACAGTGAGTATTTAAAAGTAGATACTAGCACATTAGTGACATCTATCGCATTATTGCGACAAAACTTCGGGTCCAAAAAGAGATGGGGACTACGTGATCTCAAGAGATGGCGCTGTAATTAAGTTTCAAAACTGTCAAAACCAAATGCTCCAACTTGTCTACCCCTGGACAAGACAGAAACAGTCATAGACCAGCTAGATATTTTTTTATTGTCTCTGGATTCTTGCATATTAGCCAAGATGTTAGTCGAATTCAAATGACGTTCATTTCATTTCATTGATTAGAAGTGCTCAAGTGCTAGCCCCAAAAAATCCCCATAGTCTATTTATTTTCCCCAAAAGTTTCCCCATATTTTCCCCTAGAGTCAATTTTTTCCCCAGAATTGCGAATAAAACCCCCAATCTGGTAACGCTGGATCTTAGACGCAGACTGGACATTTACTTTATTTTCAAAATATGTGCGACCCAATTGCGCCAGGCGTGTTTAAAATTTTTAATTTATTTCTTGGTACAGTCAAATGCAAAAATATGTATCTCTTCGGACCGCTCAAAAATATGTTATCTCGACTTTATTACGTCGAAATAAGAATTTATGATACATATTTTTGAAACGTTGGATAAGTTTAAACATGAAACTACCATGAGACTCACTCATAGTGAAAATAAACGGATCACTTACGTCTTATGTCGAGTTAAACTCGTTTTAAGACGTGAGTGATCCGTTTATTTTCACTACGTTGGACGATTTCATTATTTTTAACTCAACGGTACTTGGTAACCTAAGTACAGCTCGCGCGATAAGAGTTTGGCTTTGACCTTCGGGTGGAGGGGATTACTGCGCATGGGTACCGTCACGCACACAATACTTTTCCTTTTTTATGTACCAGGTCGGATATTTGAGAGGGTCAAAATTCATGTACAGTGGTAATAATGCTAGAAAATAATACGAAATAGATAAACTTCTTCATTTATTAAAACTATTGATAGTTATTTTACTTATATAAAATGTTTATTTCCTTTTAAAGTTTACAGAGACAGCGATGAAAATTCTAAATAATTGTTTTTTAATAAAATTATTTATTCCAAGATACATGTAAAATTGGTACATAGAAACAAAAGAAAACTTAAAATAATTATTAAATACAGTGTGTCCCTGGATAATCTGCAACCCCAAAAGGGGGTGAAACTACTACACCAAAATGTAATTTAAAAAAAGTTAACACTAAAAAAAAGTCTTTAGCAGCAGTGCTATTCAGATTCTGAATCAGTTAAGGCGAGGTATTTCAATGCGAGACGGAAACACAGGGGGTGAGGGAGGTCGGTTTGATACCGCCTACTCGGGGCGCTCCCCGCGTCCCGCACCGCGCGTCACATGAATGTCACAGTACACAGTAAAAGGATATTCCGTACGATAACACTGTAATTTTAACTATTGTATATTTTTATGTAATGCTAGATAGTTTCCAAGACAATGCTGAGATTTAGTGGAACATATTTCAGGCAAGTATATCTATAATTACATGTGTTTTCTGTACATATTTATCTTTTCAAGTTTTGATTTGTTATTTTGTGTGTTTTGGTATCCGTTTTATTATAAACGTTTTCAATTATATTTTTATTATTTTTCTTCTGGAAAGCAATTTAATTTCATGGGTTTATCCACCAGAGAGGGTTGTAGTGTTATTTATTACAAGGGCTGATTGACATAAATATAATGGGTCTATAATGGCTCCCATAAAATGTTAAGTCATAATGTATCATTAGACATAATCAACGTTAGTCATACAATGATTTATTTCTGAAACAATTTATTTTTCGGAATTGTTATAAAACAAACCTAACCTAACCTACTGCATTCTACATATAAGATGGCATTTAAAAAAGTCCTGAAAAAAATACCGTTTCAGAAATAAATCACTGTATGACTAACGTTGATTATGACTAATGATACATTATGACTTAAAATTTTATGGGAGAAAAGGGGCACCGAAATGTGGTAAAGGGTATCAAATAAAACAAATTTATATATTAAATTTTAAATATTAATTTTTATGTATACCTAATCTCAAAATTCTTCAAAATTTATTTCTCGTGTGCTTGTACCCGGTTGCAAATCTGAATGTGCCTCAAAAGATTTTGAGGCTGTGGACTGTACAGAATTAACATTTTCCATTTGTGGCTCAAGTGATGGTAAGGTTGGGGAGTCTACATAATTAACATTTTCTTTGTCATCTTGTAAGGACAACGTTCTTATTGGCATTCCACGTGCGTGTCTACTGTCTACAATTTCCGGCATTACACATTTCATGTAAAATTTGGTCAACTTTGGCTCCATTTGCGTTTTCCAGAAATTATCGTCCCTTTCGATGAGTTTTGTAAGCAAGGGTTCGTTTTCTCCAGCCCAGATTCCTAGCAGACAGAGTCGTCTTTCAGTGACGTGAAGCTGCCCCTGTATTTGATAGAACCAATTACATTTTTTATTTATAGTGCTAGTGCAAGTTTTTTTGTCAAATTTAAAAATTTGAACTTTGTTTTGCTGTATTGCATTTGTTAGTCCTTTTTTTACTACAGTTAAAGGGCACTTGATTTCTACTAGCATATCATCGCCTACTAACCCGTCAGGAGTTGCTCCAATAAATGGATAACTTTTATCGATGAATAAACCGCAAGGCATAATATTTATATTTTCTTGTTTTTGTAGCTGTTGAAGTGCTTGCCTTTCGTGCTCTATTCCGTGTGCAACAGCAACTACATGTGACAAATTTTTTTGGTATAGTATGTTTTTCACCAAAGGAGCAGTATTAAGACTAACTTTTCTTTTACATATTTGGCCGAAATTAGATGCGGTGATTAGGTTTTTTCTTATTTCTAGCCATTCACTGCTATCTCGTTGCAAAACCGTAGCTCTCTCGATAGCATTTCTATCAGAAGTAAGCATTTTTAAATTATTTAAGAACTCTTCTTCTGCTTTCTTTAACTCTTGTGTAGACATATCTGGTGCTGAGCTCGCTGGACCATAGTCATGTTGCTTTTGATTAACTTCTTTTAATTTTCGTGTTTTTTTTACCGGATGTTCTAAGTTCAACTTTCGTTTTTGTGCTCTTCTTCTTTCAATTATCTTTACCCTGCCTTTAGGACTTTTATTTAAAAAAGATTTTTGGATGGCTGAAAGTGCGGATTTGCAGTTAAACGAAACAACAGCTGCTGAGCACCTCCCTTGGTAACCTCCTTTCAGTGCAAAATTTGTTCGTTTCCCCCCAATGAATTTGGCGATGACACTATTAAAACACTCAACAGTGTTTGTACTAACGTCTTCAACTAAGCTGCGTGATTTAGCAGCAACGTTTGAAACAATCGCGTTTATTCTGAATATGAATGTGGAATTCTGGATCTTTTTGAGCTCTTCGTTGTCATTTTTATCTTTTGTACAATAATATTCTTGGCACATTCTATGGTCGCCGAAAGCATGTGCTACACAGTTAATAATATCATTGTGAAGACTTGATATTGCTACATTGCGAGGACCTTTAGAGGCTTTGTGATGTCTTATACATTGTACAATTGATTTCCGCATTGTCAAAATTTTGACGTTGGTAAGCATTTTACGATGCGCTAGAATATATTTTGTTTCTGTAGCCAGACTACGTAGTTTTTTGCAAAAGTTACGCAGTATATGATTCCGACATTCGATTTTTTCTACGGTCACATTTTCGGTCTCATACGGTCTGGCTTTGAGTATTGCAGCATAAGTAGAAGCATCTCCGTCTCCTATCATTCGCTCATATATGATGCCATACATTGGGATCGACGCCTTGAAACCTTCTACAATTATTTCCGTTTCCATGGAGCTCGAAGAACCTTCATAATTTTTAAAGCATTTGTGTTGCTTTGGCGACATATTTTTGTGCTCAGCTCGAGCACATACCAAGCAATATTTATTTTTTATTCCAATGTAAAGGACTTGACCTGTTCTTCTGCCGATTATGGCTGCTGTGCCTGATGACGCTTTATAGTTGGTGCCGTAAGATCTAGCGCACCATGAGCCGTCAACGTAAACATCAACGACAGGGTAGCCGTTCTTAGTTCGACCTTCCGCGATAGCGATATCCTTCTCTATTTGAACTGCAGCTTCCATGGAATCACTTGCAGTCTTTTTCCATTTTTCAAATACTTCATCCTCTAATTTCGAATAGTAGTTTGAACTAAATACAGGGATATCCATAGCTGAACATAATTCCTCAAATTGAGAAAAGCCGATACCGGAAGCCACAATTCCAGTAGTGGCGGCTATATTTAGATTCACTCGTTCTTTGTCGTTTTGATCTTCAGAGTTAATCAAGCAAACTTGTTTGCACATATTGCATTCAAAACGATATACCGATAAAAGTCCTCGTCGCTTTTCACTAATTAAACGGAAGTTACCTAATGTGCAGTTAAATAAACCGTTATGTCGAGCTTTTTCTTGTAACTCCTGTAAAATATAATTTATGTCAATAATTCGCCGTCCCAAAATAGGTTGAACTTCATCTTCTTTATGTTCATTCTCAGTGATAAGAGAGTTTTCTGTCTCTTCAGTATCTCTGAAACAGTGAACGCATAAAATAATTAATTATAATAAATATTTCATCTTTTAGATTAATATTATATTTTGTTAGAAGGTATATTACCAAGTCTTTTTTAAAAAAAATATGTTTGCACATTGTAAAGTTAATAAACTGACAGTTAAAGATAAAAATATTATCACACAAAATGTTATACTTACGTAAAAGTTACAGTTTGTTGTGGATCGACCATTTCCAATCTAGTAAAGTTTTCGGACACGTCAGTCACGTTGTTACATGTTTCAATATCCATGGGCCTGAAAACCAATTACATTATGTTAGTTATATTATAATTAAGGTTTTGTTTATTATGTGAATAATTTTATATAGATACTCACTCATTCATATTATTTTGAGATAAACTGTCATCATATTCTGCAAGTCGTTCTTTATCTGTAGTGTGTAAAGTCACGCTGAAACAGTAACAGTTAGTAATTTATTTCAATTTTCATGTTCAGTAAATATAATAAAACATTTTTGTACGCATGACTATGACCCACTTACTCATCTACTGTAGTACTGAAATTCACAGGTTGCAATTCTTCTAAAGGAGTGGCCATACCAGACACTCGTGGCTGTTTTTTTGACCTAAAATAAAATAGTAAATTAATAAACACAGAATTAGTTCATTCATACCTACTTTTAGGAATTTGGAACATGTGGCCTGCTTTTGTTCTACTATTGAAATAGACGAGGGTCAAATGCAAGCCCATTGGAAAAAAAAGACAACGGTCATTATTTTAGCACTATAAAAAATTTGGCCTGGTTCAAACACGTGCTTATCTTTCGTTTATTATTGCTTTGTTAGGTACTATAGTATAGGTACTATTGACTAAGGCTCTTTGCTTTCTTAGACCCACCGCCATACAGCAACAGAGTGCAAAAGAAAAACTTCTAAAAAGATGAAACTAAGTCTAGTGGTCTTTAAATTAGCTATTTTAGATATTTCTGTGATAACGGTAGATTAGAAGTATAATTACCCATATATACCTATATATAGAATGGGCTAATTATTAACTTTCATTTGATACCCATATTATTATTGTGTTGGTACGGATTTCCGATCACGGGCCCATGGTGAGCCGGTCATTTGAAAGGCATTCATGGGGCCAAAGCCAACATGAAGAGGCCTTTGGTACCATATTATAATATAAATGAGATTGGCGCAACTATGGAGGTCTATCCCCTAATATACCATGAGGATGTGCTAGCGGACAGTCCTCCACAGTTGCCAATCTATATCCTCCAAGAAGAAGTCCAGTTCATCCCGCCATCGCCATTGTTACAATACAAAATATTTTTTTAATTACCCCGCCATATTTTTTTTCGCCGACGCCATGTTGAAATATTATATACCTTCTCTATGTCACTCCGACAGTTATGGCGAATCTAATAATACCTCATATTATTATGTTAAAATCCGTCCAGCCGTTTAGGCTGCAGCGAGGACCAAAGAAATGGACATAAATACCCACATACCTACATACATACATACATACATACGCTCGAAAAACATAATCCTCCTTGGGGCAGTCAGGTAATGATGAACTACTGTTTGTTAATTTTTACTGTGCAATTAAATCAACTACATAATATTGGTTTTACTTTTATGTGTCAAGTAATTACGAAATATACATAGAAAATTCTCAGTAGGTACATTCACACTAAACTTTTGTCATACTGATATTATATTTAGTCTGTGTCGTCGCTCATCAAGTACTCGTGATCTACAACTGCAATGAAAGTAGGGATGAAAATATGGAAATTTACGTACCGTTTCATAAAGTTCTCTTTTCCTGTTCTTCTTTTAGACATTAGCACTGATTTCTTTCTTATTTTGTTTTTTTTATTAGCCATTTTCAAATATTTTACCCTCGCACGGACGCAAAACGGGCGGAGAAAATTTGACACTGATCCGACGTTGGCAAGCGCCTGATTGCGACTGGCGGGGTAGCGGGCGGCGCGGCATGTTGTCAAACCGTTGGGCAGCGGTCAAGTTTTAGGATAAATATTGAATTAAAAAATAAACAACATCGATTGAAAACCAAAATTTAGCAGATTCTCTGTAGTACTTAAAGAGAAATATTTCCATATAAAAATTATGTAGAAAATAAAAAAAATAAACACTAAATAATGCATTTTAGTTTTTATTTTAGCCTGTGTTCGGGATTTTATATGATCGAGTAAAGTACATCCTATCGCGTAACCAATTAGCACGTTCTTTAGACAATATCCTTAGGTATAACGTATATTTTTTCGAAGACTGTCATTTAATAGTAAATATCTAAAACATTGGATCTTGCAACCTTCGATTCCGTCTCCCATTGAAATACCTCGCCTTAAAGGTTTAACGCCTTCTATGAAATCACCGCATGGTCCAGTGGTGCTGCCGCGACATGAAATTGTGCAACGTCTTTTGCTTGTTGAGGGTCCGGGTTCAGGGCTTCCTCGGTCGCAGTTGTCATCATCATCATCATCTTCATAACCATCATTAGAATCATCGTCTTCGGAACTATCATCGACGCGAATTATAAATTGCTCAGTAAGTAAATCAACTACATGGTCACTCTTGGCGTACTCTTCTTCTATATCTTTTACCTTTTTACATATTTTTTCCCATTCCTGGGCACCCATTAAGGATACTTTTTCTTTGATAAGTTTGGTACATTCTTGTAAATTCCATTTAACATTTTTGCTAGCTACATATTGTTTAATAGTAGCCCATGCCATTTCTATAGGGTTGAGGTCTGGATGGTAAGGCGGTAATCTCAATATGCTATGGTTTGCTTCTGCTAAAATTTGATCTATTGAAAAAAGCTTTTATCAAGTTGTACAATTGTGGCTTGAGCATTGTTGAATCATATTGTATGCCTTTATCAGTTAGCCAATTCTGCATATCGGCTTTTTTGGTATTGGAGGACGGTGCTAAATCCCATTGTTTATTGTGGTATGAGGCGTTGTCGACAACCACTACAGAATTGGGTGGTAGGTTGGGAATTAATTGTGTCCTAAGCTATTTTTCATAATTCTCGTAATTCATGTTGTCGTGATAGTCCCCTGTTTTGGTGCCGGCTTTAAAAGTTAATAAAGCATTTGGTATAAACCCAGCTTCAGATCCTGCGTGGACTATCACGACTCGTTGTCCTTTAGAAATGGGTTTTTTTAGTCCTTCCGTAGGGCCATCGCTCCAGGCTTTGGTTGTTGAGTGCGATGAATCTACGTAGGGATTTATCTGTGTAAACAATGGGTCTTCCTTCTTGTCGATATTTTCTTATTTTTCTTAAATATTCAATGCGTTGTAATCGGATATTCGATGTTTCTATTAGTAATTTACGGTTGTTTTCTGTTTTTTTCCAGCGAAATCCTAACTCCTTTACAATTACACGAAGACTTGTTTCTGACCCTTTAAAGTTTATATCTTCCTCAACTTTCTTTTTTAGTTTCCCAATGGTGGGAAGTTCATTATTGGTCTTGTGAAAATTGTGTATACATCTTTTTATAACACCTTGGTCAAAATTATCAATATTGGTAACTGGTTTAGCTCTGGGACGTTTTTTTCCAGGTGTTCTGAAAGTAATTAACAAATCGGAACTCTTGGCTTGATTTGCGATATTTTTTACAGTGCCAATTGAAGTCTTAGTGGCCTCCGATGTCCGTTTTTGAATTTGAGCTAATTTACTGACTACACAATTTAATTTAGAAACAGTTTCCGTTTTCATTACCTGCATAGTCTGTATAGTTTGGTTATTCTCCGACTGACTGAGTAAAGTAGCAACTTCCTCAATCTGACTTCGAATTTGCTTCAATGAATCGATACATTCGTCAGCTTCTTTCTTTAAAAAGCAATTCACGTCATATATCATTTTCCGTGCTTGCCTTTTTAAAACAATGTTTTTTTTACGCATTTTCAAATCACTTTTTAATATTTAACAAAAAAAAACTTAACTGACAAACTTAAACAAACAAACTCAACAAATAATAACAATCGACAACAATAAACAATTAACGAAAATAGCAATTCACTTGTGAACGTGATTGTACAACAGGAGTGCGCGGTACGTCGTATCGATGCGAGAGGCAGGGAACGACTGGAGCGCCAATCAGAGCACCGCGTGCGCCTACACACCCGCCCCGCACCCCGCTAATTGCCCGTTGATACCCAATTTCTGATTTCTGCGCAATAACGGTCAAAGCCAAACTCTTATCGCGCGAGCCCTACTGATTTTCATTTAAAAGATTGTCCGTTGTTACCTTATAATTTTGTATGTAGATTTATCTAAAAACAAGGGGGTGGACAGAGTTTCCATAGTATGTCTACTTAGGTTAGGCACATAGGTCTTCCCATACCTACATAAATTAAAATTTTTGAAAACCACCCACGCTATTATGTCATACGTATGTTTGATTGAACATAAAGTAAATGCCCATTATGCGTCTAAGATCCCTTTCGCAGCTAACAAAAGAGCTGATAACTTTTGAAAGGCTGAACCGATTTTAATGAAACATATATAAGAACTATCGCCAAGAAACCTGCTTTCTAATAAAAAAAAACGGCATTCAAATCGGTTCACCCGTTTAAAAGCTATGATGCCACAGACACACACATATAGCGGTCAAACTTATAACACCCCTCTTTTTGTGTCGGAGGTTAAAAATGCATAAAATGTTACATATATAACTTTTATGCATTTTGTAAACGCCTATGCGCCTTGACATTTGAATAAAATAATTTACATACCTAGTTTAAATTTTGAAACGATTAAATTTTACTATAATATTTTACAGTGTTTTCATTCTTTTACGACCTAAAATAATTTTGAAGTTGTTCAAAACGATTAATAATAAATAATGTTCATGTTTACTGAATCTAAGTCAAATTCTTCTTCTTCATTATCTCTTGAGAAGTTACACAACGTAACTACGCAATTAAATACCAGGCATGCAAATCTTGGAAGTCGTAAGTGGTTCAAGCACGGAAAATTTTCCTTGAAAATTCCTATGGCACATTCAATAAACCTTAGGTAGTGTTTTTTTGTGTGCTTGAAGAAAACGCATATTGCCTTGGTCGTTTTGATGAGTCATCATTGGTGTGATTAACCACTCTTTCAGCGGGTAAGCAACTAAACACTATCTGCTAGTAATATTGTGTCATTCGCTGGTCTCCAGCCATTTTCTATTCTACGATAAAGACAGCTGTTCTTTAAAACTCTACTGTCATGTACAGCCCCTGGCCAATTTCCATAGGAATAATAAAACTGTAGATCTGGATCACAAACAACTAAACAGTTTAAAGAATGGTTTCCATGTCTATCAACAAATTGCTCCTCGTTTTCACTTGGGGCGTCAATTGGTATGAGCGTACCATCTAAACACCCGGCTACCAATGGCATTCCAGCTAACATATGAAATCTTTCAACGACGTGGGTAATATCGTCGGGCCACGTGACAGTCATTTTAAATAGGTCTTGTACAACTGCACTTACCACTTTATGAACAGCCCGACATACGCTTACTTTTGATATGCCATGCATGTCTCCTACTGCATGATATTGAGCACCCGTGCCCATCCAGTGTAGTGCCATTTCAATCATCAGTTTAGCTGATAGAGCTTGGCTTCTTTCTGTCGATCTGTGCAATCTAGGCCCTATTTTAGTTAAAAGTTCTTCATGTTTCGTGCTTCCAAGTCGAAATCTTTCATTGAATTCAAATGAAGTGCCAAGACGCTACTCAATTCTCGGTAAAAAACTCTCTGACGACGAATAATAACATCATCTTCATCTGTGTCGGAATCTGTCCACATTGTATGTTATATTTACTATTGTAGCGGGTTGCTTGAGTAATTGAAACCACCGGGGAATTTTAAGACTTATAATAACCAAAGTATTAAAGAAAGTAAGCAAAAATAGTTAAACACAAAAAAAAAATAACAAAGCGGGTAGCAATAGGTGAGTGCGCAAACAATGGTAGGTAGCAGCTACCAAGTAGACAAAATGAAAGAAAATTATACAATAGCAAGTTTCGTGTAAAGCGCCATCTCTATTTTGGTACCGGAACTAAACTATGAAAATATTGTTAAAGTCAACATGTGGCTACCAAGAATTATAACATCGATGTCTAAGCTTACAAAAAGGAAATTAAAGTGAAAGCGAGGCAAGCAATATAAAAGCGTGAAGCGCGTACTAATTAAATATCAAAACAAAGTAACTTAATTATAGCGATCTACTATAGAAAGCCAGTGCACATCGGACATTCCGTATTACGGAAGTATCGTTATCGCGCAGCTGATTCCTATGTACAGAAAAACTAACTATGGCTTTACGAGCGAGGTGGGAATAAACAATACGGCTGAACGGCACGTTCCGTGTTGCGAAAACATTACCGGGCGGTCGTATTGGGTGCGTACGTCTAGCTCAGATTTCGTTGCAAGTCATTGGAAGCGGTCACCTGCGCAAGACGGACTGATTGAATGCCGTCCGGCGGGCGCTTATAAAGCCGCCTGGACGAGCGCGGGGGCCGCGCGCGCGGGGCTAGAGCCACGCGCGGTGCAGCGCCGGCCGATCCTTGTACTTGGTACGTTAATATGGCAAATGCGCGCGGTGGTTTCTACCTAGCAACGCTACACTATTTAATTTAATAAATCTGATAAATTACACACGAGAAAAATGTTACTAGTATCTTTTACAAAGCTTCGGACCTTGGTAGGTTTACTGTGGTATTTTACAAGCGTTTGTAAATATTTTCACTTTCGTGTATAGCTTGTCTAATTTAAAATGACGCGCCCCACCACCGCATTTACGCACAGGATTTGAAACTCAATTTAACCTACAATAGAGAAATATTTCTCTTGGCAGATGTGCGTGAATGCGGTGGTTCGGCGCGCGTCATTTTAAATAAGACAAGCTCTAACAAAAGACAATTTACCACGGTAAAATTCGCCAGTATTTACTAGTTGGCGACTAGTAACTAAGGTAGTAGGTTACTATTGTAAATTTGTGAAACATACACTAGTAATATAATAGTCCAAGGGCTATTAATACTAGTTTGGTAACATTAGTGAAATAGATTTTACTAGCACTTGTATATTGTAACACTAGTTACTGGTAACTAGTAAATCCGTAACTTGTAGATTCGTGAAATAGGGCCCAGATGCACTAGTTCTTTCGGTCTTTTAGTTCTTTTTAGTACACTAGTACAGTTGTAATAGAATACATGCAATTTTGGTCCCGCCCGTTCCTTCTAAAATCCACATCGAATAGATATCGACAAGTTTAATACGGTTTTGAGTAGTTTTGAGTGACTAGTATAAAAAATGTTTTAAGACCTTTATTACCGTAGATCTTGCTCTACATACAGCAAATACGAATTAAAGTATATACTTTATTTGTTTTTCAATATTTTATAAATTTCATGTGATTTCCCTTCATACTTTCACAGATTTAAAACTGTCAATATAAAAGTGGCGTATTTAAAAATCAAACAAATATATACAGAATTTTTAATTTTTAAGCTTTGTTTTTTTATTCATTTTTACATGTTGCTATGTAAAAATAGCAGTTGAGTCACTTTATCTGGTTTCAAAAGTGTTCGTCTTTGATTTAAAACCTGGCCTGCAATGGAGAATCCCTCTCGCAGGAGACGGATTTGGCTTGCATGGACAGGCGTTTTATCATGTACTGGTATATCCTTGGGTATACCATTTTTTTTGTCCCACTATTTTAAATGATCTTCTCTACGCGAAATATAGAGTTCTCTCATATAATTATCAAACTCCCTAATTCCTGCGGCAGTATTGTTTTCAGGTGTGATATACGTGGCCATTTCCTTGTCGAAATCGTCCCAGATACTTTGCGTCTGCGGCTGCCCACTTGAACTTGTGCTCCCGCTTGGAGCTTCTATATTACGCTGACTGAATTTCCATTCGTCCTGCAGTCGTCGTAGTCTCGATCGTTTCTACTGGTAACTGCAATCGAATCTCACTAATTCTTTTCTTCAAACTCGGCAGCCCTCAAAAAGGAATCTGGTGTCTTAAATCCTTTTTTCTTGAAGCGAGGATCTAGTCTAGAATGGTGCTGTCGGCGTATATGGCATTTTTTTCTAAATCATAGAACCGATATTGAAATTGCTCTGTTAATGTGCGGACTACGGCACCAACTTCGTCGTGTTCGTGCGATTCAAGCGCACTACTTGCCAAGTGCTTGCTCATCAGCTGCTCGGAATACAAGAACCTTGGAAAAAGTTACCATTTTCTCTGCGCTTATTTCTGTCGTTATTTCATTAAAGAGTTTCAAAATTGGAACGACCTTTTCAATAATTTGCCACTGACGCGGTTCTAAGAGCAAGTCGTTTTTTAACAAAGCTTCTACGTTGCAATGACCGCATCTTTGACTCTCAAAATCCGCTCCAACATGTCGTAGCACGAATTCCACTCTTGCTTCAACTTTAAAACTTCTAAGCCCATTTGTTTTTGACTTTGTAAAAACCATTGTTACTCCTTTTAAAAAATTCTACAAAGGCTTAAACCTTGTCTAGAACTTAAGGAATATCCGTGATAGCCCTCTGCACCATCAAACTTAAAGAATGGGCAAAGCAACCTATGGGTCGCAAGCCCCCCAGCTAGGCATGTCGATTTTAAATCGATTAATCGAAAAATCGATTATTTTTAATGAAATAATCGATTTTTCAGATCGATTTTGAACCCTACATCGAATCAATGAATCGATTCATAAACCTCCCGAATCGGGTATATAGTTTTTTAATTTTTTGCTGTTATCGGACGCAAAAGCAACTGGTAGTACTTATTTGGTCGATAATTTGAACGCATCTTAGAGTTAATTTTTATGAACGCTTCCAAAGGATTTTTCCGGGCGCGTCTCTAACAAAACGTCAAATACGTCAATCAAACACTCAAACTTAAACCTAACTACTAACCTAACTTTAATTTAACTTCTTAACTAACGTATTCTTGTGTTGTGAGTGAGTTTATTTATCAAAAATATAATATACTGACTGTGGATAAATATTATTCATATAACATTCATTTTAATTTGAAAAATAGTAAGTGATTAGATTGATTGAAATCGATTTACTTTATCGAGCGCGTTGCAGTTTGCATTTTTGTTAAAGTATGTATGTATGTATGTAAAACTCTTTATTGTACGTAAAACATGAAAATTAACAGTATAGTATTGTTATGTTATTCTTTTTAGCCTAAAATGACAACTAAAAGTGATACATGGTATCACTTTGTAAAAAGGGGATCAAGTGGCGTATGCAAGTATTGTCATATGGAAGTCAAAACATGCGAAAATACAACAAACTTACGCAACCATTTATTACGAAGACATCCATGTATTAAGTCCGTAAGTCAACGGTAACTGGTGGTGGCAAGTGATGGTATTGGTGTTGGTGTTGATAAAAGAAAAACTGGAGTGTGTACCCGTACCTTTTCCTTACAATATAACATATGCCTTTGCCTTTTTTTTAATGCATGCTTGTTTGAAAGTGATATATTCTTGCATTTTTTTATCCTTTTATCTAATCTAATCTACCTATCTATCTAATCTAATCTAATACCTTTAAACGAGCAATTCTTGTATATATATACTTATATATATAATCAGAATCTCAGAAACGGCTCCAACGATTTTGATGAAATTTGGTATGTGGGGGTTTTCGGGGATGAAAAATTGATCTAGCTTGGTCTTATCTCTGGGAAAACGCTTGGTACGGAGTTCCAGCCCGAGCGGAGCTCGACCGCCCAGGACTTTTATTTATTTTGCAATTTGAAATAATAATAGAATATAAAAACTTAATTATTTTCAGACAAATGACGATATTGCTACTACGTCCACATCTAAGGAAAAATTTGGCATAAATGATGTTTTGAGTTTGACCAGTTCAAAAGAAAAAGAGTATGATTCTGACTTAGAAAGTATAGCGTCAGCGTCATCATCAGTATCAGTAAAAAAAACAAAACTTAATCAACTAACTATGGATTCATGTGTTAATAATATTAAAGCATTCAATGGTAAGATTTTTTGTTATCTACCTAATAAAGTACTAACTTTGTTGATGATGGTCATTGTACATTTATGGGCGGTGATAATGTATAATCTTCATTTTTTTTTCAGTAAACGGACAGAAGTATGGACAACTAAGTAATGCTATCATGTTAATGATTTGCAAGGATACATTGCCATTAAATACAGTTGAAAAAGAAGGTTTCACATACTTAATGAAAACAGCAGTGCCTTTATATAAACTTCCTTCACGGCAGACAATTACACAAATGATAGATGACAAATATGATGTTCTTTCTTTGCAATTCAGAGAAAAGCTTTTAGAAGTAGAGTCAATATGTTTAACTACAGACATCTGGACAGATACACATAATACTAGAAGCTACATGGGTTTAACTGGACATTTTATATATGAAAGTGAACTAATCAGTATAAATTTTGGTGTGTCCTATTTAACTGAGCCCCATAATGCTGATTATTTATGTCAAATATTAATAACAATGACTACAAAATGGGGTATAACTTCAGAAAAAGTTGCAGCAGTTGTTACTGATAATGGTGCGAATATCGTCAAGGCCGTAACAATTGCATTTGGCAAACAAAAACACTTATGGTGTTTTGCCCACACTTTGAATTTAGCAGCTCAAAAACCTTTTGAAGAAAAAGGTATTGAAAGTGCCAAACAGTTACTAAATACTGTAAAGGATATAACTAGATACTGTAAACAAAATGTAAATGTAGCTGATGCCCTTCGTAAAGCGCAAAATGATATAACAGTACCACTCAAATTAATTCAGTCAGTTTGCACACGATGGAATTCAATTTACTATCAGCTAGTTCGGTTTGTAAAGTTATCGGAGCTACTTGCCCCGATATTACTCAATTACCCGAGAGCTCCACCTATGTTAACAGCCAGTCAACTAGAATCTATCAACTAGATGGTATCAAAGATCTTATAAATATTTTAAAACCTATGGAAGCTGTGACAAAAGAAGTATCCGTAGAGAAATTTGTAACATCAAGCAAAATTATACCAATAGTTTCCTATCTTTTGAAAACATATAGTACAATGAAGACGGAAACAGATGTAGGCGCTGCAACCAAAAATTTAATATTGGAAGAATTAAAGAAGAGATTTGGTACAGTGGAACAAGTACATGTGTTAGCTATCACCACACTACTGGATCCAAGATTCAAGAAAATTCATTTTTCTGACAGAATAGCATGCTCCAGAGCTATTGATAAAATTAATAGTATGATTGTAGCTTCAAAAAAACAATTGGAGAATAAATTAAGTAATGAAGATCCAGGAAATAATATGGAATGCCAGCTAGAGAAAGCAGAAAAATCAAACATTTGGGAATTCCATAATATATTAGTAAAAAATCAGCTACAATTATTTCAAGCAGAAAGTGAAGGACAAGGTTTACAAGACGAATTAAAACATTATTTAACACAGCCTGTCGTCGACTTTAAAACGACGGATCCTATTACATATTGCTATCACCAAAGAAATTCCTTGTACAGCTCAATAACGCAGATTGTCAACAAATACTTCTGCATAGTTGGAACATCTGTTCCTTGTGAAAGGCTTTTTTCTGTTGCGGGAAATATTGCGACTGACGAGAGGAGTCGTTTAGATCCTGAGCGATTAGATAAGTTAATTTTTTTAAAGTCACTCGACTTAAAATACTGTGAAATGTAATTGCTTGTTAAATTTGTATTTAACTTTAATAAAATTTTATAAACTTAAAATTTGATTAATTTATTGACTGACTTACTTAGGTGAGACTAGAAGTTTAAACTGCCACATTAGTTTAGTGGTCCTGGGTTCAAACCCCACCTCCCAAGTAGCACAGTTAGCATTATAAGAAATCACTTTGGGTATAACTCGGAACTTCATGACTTAATAAACAGTTAATATGGTTCAACTGAGAACTTTGAGCTACGTATTACGCTTTAGTCTGTATAACAGCATCATAAAAGTAGAAACGGATACTATTGTTACGGGATCAGAGTTAGTGCCGATGTTAAAAATGCCTTCTTACAGTCTCTTTTGCATTGGTTGCTTAAGAGCATTATAGTGGTAGTAAAATATGCTATTGCTGTTTAAAGGCGTAGAATTATACCACTGAAATGCTAGCGTCTTAAAAGTACGTTGGCTTACAGGACGACGAACAGAATCTTTTTCTTCTTTGAACAATAATTATCGAGGTTCTACTAACGGTCATAATTTCTACCCTCGCGTTAAAAATCTTACTAATGTGGAATTTTTGGATAATGAGAATCAGTTATTGGAAAAAGGTTTAAAATATAATCTACCCACTAAATTTAGTCAAAAAATAGTGGAAGGTTTGGCGGTAGATTCTGAGGTTGCTATTACAAGTAACTGTGGTGATTTTGAAACAAAAGTGTTAGTGGCAAATACACTTAAAAATACCAATTCCACAGAGTGTATTGTCAATATAACCGAATTAAATTCTTTGAGATCTATTCAGGAGAAAGTGTATGATAATGATTTAGTGGTGACAAGGGCAGACAAAGGAAATTGTATTGTTTTATTGGATAGGTATCAATATAATCGGAAAGTTTTAGATATCGTTCAAGGGGACGGTTTTACAGTTTTACGTAAGGACCCTACAATTACATTTCACAAAGATCTAAAGAGACTAATAAAGGGTTCTTTGTTTGCCTTTGAAACCGAACAACAAAAGAATTTTGTAATTCCCATGAATCCGCAGGCGCCAATTCTATATGGATTACCTAAAATTCATAAAGATGATGTGCCTGTTCGTCCAGTTGTCTCATACGTGAGTGCTCCAGCATATAAATTGGCGAAGAAATTAAATAGTATTATTCGTGTGAAGGCTTCCTTTAAACCTTCTTATAGTTTAAAAAATGGTTTAGATTTGGTTAGTAAAATTAAGGACATCAGCATACCGCCGAATGCAACGTTGCTTTCTTTGGATGTAGACAGTTTATTTACTAACGTACCATATAGTGAGACACTAGAAATTCTAAAAGACCACTTAGAAAGGAAGCGGTTGCATCCGGGTGAAGTTTGTGAATTAATAGATTTGGTAACTTTATGCATGAAACAAAATTATTTCCGGTTCAATGGTCTTTATTACTTACAGAGTGATGGTTTAGCTATGGGTTCACCTCTGAGTCCTTTAATGGCAGATATATTTATGGATCATTTTGAGAATCAGTATATTGTGGGTAATAGTAATATTGTGTACTATTTTAGGTATGTTGATGATTTGATCCTATGCTGGAGAGGGAGTATGAGACAGCTTGACGTGTTTATTAATGGTTTGAATAACAAGCACGTAAAGATAGGGTTCAAAAAAGAATTGGAGGAAAATTGTTCGTTGAACTTTTTGGATTTAACGATTTCAAAATTAAATGGTAAACATCAATTTAAAATATACCGTAAGCCCACGTACACAGATGCTGTTATACCAGCATCTTCTAATCATCCGTGGCAGCATAAACTGGCTGCTTTCCATTGTTATGTTAATAGATTGTTGACTGTGCCTCTTTCTAAGGAACATTTTGATTTAGAGTTGAGTACTATTTATCAGATAGCGATCTCAAATGGTTATACAAAATCAATGGTAGATAGTTTAGTTCAAAAGAAGCAGGCACGGTTAGTAAATAGCATGCTTTACGCTGCGTTACCTTCTCAGTCTACTAACAAATATAGATCTAGCATCTCTTACGTCGGGGGTTTGTCTGATAAGATTTATGGCATTTTAAAATCAAACAATATTAATGTTGCCTTTAAGACTAACAACTCTTTGTACTCTAGGCTATGTAACCACAAAGAACAGGTAGATAAGGGAACTAGATCGGGGGTATACAAGCTTACTTGTAATGACTGCAATGGGATATACGTAGGACAGACAGGCCGAAGTTTTAATACTAGATTTAAAGAGCATGTTTCGGCATATAGGAATGAGCATCCAGATAGATCGAATTTTGCAAAGCATTTGTTGGAATCAAATCATTCATTGTTAGATTCAGATTCTTATGAAGTGTTACATTATTGCGGCAAGGGGTTGCGTCTGGATGCTCTGGAATGCATGGAAATAATTAGGTACAACACTATGGGGTCTATTATTAATGAACAGGTAAATTTAGTATCTTCTCCTTTACTGCGGCTTGGGTCGAATTTGAACAGTTAGTATTAATTAAATATGCCTTATAAATAAATAAACAAAAAATTCAAGGTAGTTTTAAATATGTCAATAAAAGTTAATTTTTGTGGGGTAGTTTGAGAATAAGAAAAATAAAGTGGGTACTTGAGAAGTTACAGTGACAAGTTAAAACATTTGTTTTGGTTTGTTAGTTTAACATTTGGTAGCATAGCATACGGTTGTGGTAACTCTGAAGATGAGCTCTGGTTGAGTTCGAAACGCGTCAGTGTAGCTTGGTGGTGGTGATGGTTGGGTTTATGTGATTTGTGTGTGTTCGTACAGTGTGGAGGTGGAGGAACTGCATGAACGCACATTTCTTGCATAAACGTAACTATTGTAAGGTCGCGGGTGAGCAAAGTAATTGTTTTAGTTCGTTTCTTAAAAGTGTCACTGTGAACTACCGTACAGCCAACAGTTTTAGAGTAGTGTACACTTAGAGTAATTTAACACAAAAAGTTCCACATCGGTTCGCCTCGGCTCTGTTATAAGCCTATTTTTCAAAGCAGTTAAAAGGTGTTTTATTAATACACGGGAACACCGAAGGTATTTCATGATCCTTGTTTAACTCAGAAATGCAGCATTTGGCTGTGAAATATACCAATATATTGTTTTAGTCTGCATAAAAGAACACTTTACATATATTATAACGCACGAAGCTGCAATCAGGTTCACGTTAGTCAATCATTAAATTCTTAAGCGGTAATTTTAACAGTTGGCGTGGATCGTGTATTAAATTATACAAAATGCTAAAAAAATTGAAAAATTAAAACACTAAATAAAAATTAAATAACTTTTAAAAGGTAATGCGTTTAAGTAGTTCAAATAAATGGTTTTAGCGTTTATGTGAACCATAATAAAACTAATAACAGCTGACAGGCTGAATATTGGTTCACTTGAACTCTTATTTACTGCAATAAGTATAATAAAGGAACTGGGGTGTACTCTTGTACAGCCATGGTAATTAATTCAGGATAAAAAGAGTTCACAAAAGTTTCTTAAGAATGCGCCATTTTATTATAACCTAAATCGTATATATTGATAATTATTCTGTTGTTATTTATATTTTACTGCCCTAAATTACACGTTATTCATATACACTTATTATAGTATAATATAAAACTTCGTATAATTTTATGTAAATCGCTCAAAAATGTATACATATATTTTTGGTGTGTTACTTTTTTCACAACATTTCTAATTAAAACGAGATATTTCCGAAGCGCGTAAAAATTTTGCTAAAAAACCATATAAACATTCACAGTAAACTTGCATTCCCAAATGTTTTCACAGTAGGTTGGCTATAAAGGTGTACTTTCGAGAGTTAACACAAATTCTCAATAAAATTGTGACATTTACTTCGCCATTACACATCACACTCTGGAAATTTATCGGCACCGCTATAATACTATTAAAAGCAAATCTGCAAATATAATAAGCAATTTCAATATGAACGAAGGGTAATGTAAAACCTAAAGCGTTATATAAGACTAGCAGTCACCCAATCCTGACGCTTAGTCTGTATAACAGGACACTCGTATTCTGTTAAGCAGCTGATAAACAGCCTGGTGACCCATAATAATTCCAATATAGTGCTACTGTAATGCTGTTAAACAGAAATGTGAACTAAACTAGAACTTTAGGCTGAATAATTTGTGCCCAAATAAGAGTTATTTCAGTGTTAACAGCGCTGTTAACACCATTGTAACACTGTCTTGTACAGCTTAAAGTTTCCGTGTACACCAAAAGTGATTTCTTATAATGCTACTTGTGCTACTTGGGCTCTACCTATTCATTCGAAGGAATATAGGCGTGATACTATGTTTATTAATTTAATAACTTCTATCCAATTACTTGTGTTTGCGATAAATGGTCATCAATAATGTCTTGTATAATTGATTACCATTTATCATGGGCATGTTTGAAATTGGCGCGATTAATCGAAAATCGATCTTTTAATGCTCGATTTGAACAAGAATCGATTCTAGTATGTTCGATTCGAATCGAATCGGAGATCGATTTTTTTTAAAGAGAATCGACATGCCTACCCCAGCCGAATAGCCCCCGTGATGTTGGCAGCATTATCACTCACAATGCTGCTCACTTTATATGTAATTTGCCAATCGCGAATAACATCCTTTTACAGAGCCATTAAATTGACGTTCGTGTGTGTTTATAGCGCACACAGCCCAGCAAAGCCGACGATAAAGTCGTGTCGTGCTCATTGATGAAATGCGCCGTAACAGCTATGAAGCTTTAATTTGTTGAAGATGACCATCTATCAGTATCCGTCATCCATATGGAGATTCACGATGATCAATTCTTCGTATCAACAACGAAGACGGAGATTGCGGGTAACCACTAGAGGACGGCGGGCGAAGGACTAGACTAGAGATGTAATACGGTGAACCAGGATTTAAATGACTTGATATGGAAGGGCGAGAATATGAAGATTCACTATTAATGATTCGTTTGACTAATTTAAGCATTTCAATCTTAAAATAGAATTTCTGGTTTGTAGTCATTCTTGCTTGACATATCTCCACGGAAGCTGAATAAAAATTGAACATCGTCCTCTTGTACCGGAGCTTCTGTGGAACGTGGTTGTGGTTTATTGTGTCGTTCTAAAATGTTAAGAATTTGCTGAGGTATATCCTTTTTGGTTTTTGTGGTAGTTTTCGCTCAATTCGATGTGATTTCTGGGACTTTCAAAATTAAATTCTCATCTTGCTGCAGAGAATCCTGGTTTGATTTGATAAACCTGGTTCTTGGTCATCTGGGATTGTGGATCTAATTTTTTATCTTCCTTATCATTGTAGTTACCTTATTTCCTGAAATGCAGATTTTGTATGAAAGTCGAAAAAAATTTTTCATTTCCGTTATATAGTTACTTTGGGAAAGGTGCTCAGAATGATGGTCTGAATCCATGGTAAAAGTTAAAGGGTTGCCGACCCTTATCCGTACACCCTGTATACATAATAAAACTCGTAAACTTACTGCCTTCTTTTGAAGTTGGGCTTCAAAAAAATCAAGGAATGGTGCATAGCATGTAGGATTTTACTCATTGAACAGAGTGACTGGATGAATGACTGGGAGGAAGGAATGCGAAGGAGTGAATGGTATGAGTGAATGGGAGAGAAAAGGAGAAATTAACGGAGATAAGGTGTGTCTTGATTGTAAGAAGTGTTTAATTTGTTTTTTTTTTGCGAAATACAGTGCTATCACAGTTGATTATCTTTCAATGGTGTCCCCGAGCCTACAAATCTCGTCCGGGATATACCAATTTTTATTTACGAGGTAATAGCACGACGACGTAATAATACCTACCTAACAACGTGGCGCTGGCGTTTGACGACGAGAAAAAAAAGACAATTAATCAACTACGAAGTGAATACTTACGAAGATAAATAATTACGAAGCTAAACAACGAAGAAAACACGAAGAAAAGTGTAAGGAAAGATGCCTAACAATAACGACGAAACGCAGTCTCATAGCTCGTTTAATATGGCGGAGGCAGTAGCTAAGTTCAATGGCGAAGATGTTACTTACTCGTGTCAATAAAGTGGGCACAGGATATTGAAGACAACGCCGATATTTTTGGTTGGACGGCTCAGCAAAAATTAATAAT
Organism: Archips crataeganus; assembly: GCA_947859365.1. Classification (NCBI taxonomy): domain Eukaryota; kingdom Metazoa; phylum Arthropoda; class Insecta; order Lepidoptera; family Tortricidae; genus Archips; species Archips crataeganus. The sequence goes on along the minus strand of OX402067.1, from coordinate 9,665,259 downwards.
CGCAAGACGCTCACTTACCGGCACGGCTGAACTATGGCTTAGGTCTGAAAACGCTTTTAAGACTTTCGAGGACCTCAAAGCAGCCCTCGTGAAGGAATTCCCCGAATCAGTAAATGCTAAGCAGATGCACGAGATGATGAGCTCACGTAAAAAGAAGAGAGAAGAATCCTGCTACCAGTATATGCCCGTGATGAAAGAGCTGGGAAAACGAGCTAAATTCCCAGACTATATAGCAATTCAATACATAATTGATGGCATTATCGACTACGAACCTAACAAAGTCATTTTATACGGAGCTAACACGTACGCGAAGCTGAAAAGAAATTAACTATTTACGAAACTATGAAGAAAAAGATGAATAGTCGCGATAAGCCACCAACTTTGCCGCCAAATCCTGTAGAAAAAAGACGTTTATTTGGTACTGCAAGCACACACAATCAAGATTAACAAAAAAAATACAGAAATCAGTATAAACTTAAAAAAGAAAACCCACATCAAACAATTAAATAGCAAGCACTCTAAGCCAACGCTGTTTTAAATGTGGCGGCAGAGGACATTTGGCAAGTACTTGTGTTGATGGATTAAAGTGCTTTCGATGTAATGCATACGGTCATATTGGAGCTCAGTGTGCGGCGATCAACAACATGGCGGGCGGAGCGGCTCAAGTCATCACAAAATCTCATTCGCCGACCGGTTGCAATACCAACGTAACAAATCCGAATGGGAGCGGACGAAACTCATTCCTGCCCTGCAAAGATCGATGTTCGTCGAACAATATCCGTCAGATGACGCGGCGATGGCGCATGAAGTGAGTGACGCGAACGTTATGTTAGTGAATGATCAAAACCAGGGAGCGAATTACCTCTGTGACCGATTTGGAGAAATGTCAACATCAACCAATCATAGTGAAAATAAACGGATCACTCACGTCTTAAAACGAGTTTAAGACGTGAGTGTTCCGTTTATTTTCACTATGAGTAAGTCTCACGGTAGTTTCATGTTTAAAATCAACCAATCAATGCGAAAACATTTTCAATAAAGATGGTTCTCGTCTCGATCCCTTAACAAATCAATTAATGTTGTTAAAATACGTGTTATTGCTGTTGATGGCTTACTTGATACGGGCAGTGAGGTAAATTTTATCACAACCGATATGATATGTGACTTAAATATAACTTCTGTGGAACAAACAAAGACGCCGCTAACGGGTTTGGGTTCCTGCGCTATATATTCTATTGGTAAGCTGGTTATGCCACTTGAATTGAAATAGATGGTTATAACTAGTTACGTTGTATGTTTTCATGTCGTAGACCACCGGATAACCCCGTATAAAGTAATTTAATTTTGGGGCAACCTTTTTCTTGCAAACACTTTGATTCTAATAGATAAAGGTAACGTCAAAATAAGGCCCGAGTCATGCGATATTTCTTATCTTCGGTGTTTACTTTCCAGTAAGGATAAAGTGAAAGAAGCCCCAATAAAAATGAAAATTGTATTGAAAGATGAAATTCCTGTTGCACAACGTCCCCGCCGGTTAGCATTAACTGAAGAAGAAGTTGTTAAGAACCAGATCCCAGAATGGCTAGCAAATGGCATCATAAGGCCAAGTTACTCTGTATATGCCAGCCCTCTCGTCCTTGTCAAGAAAAGATGGTAGTACAAGGGTGTGTGTCGAACTGTCGATACCTATTATTGATGATCACATAGACAAGTTGAGTAGAGCACGAGTCTTCAGTACGTTGGATCTGAAAAATGGATTTTTCCACTTACCTATTGAAGAAGATTCCATTAAATATACAGCGTTTGTGACCAGCAGCCCCGAAGGACAATACGAGTTCCTGCGAGCACCATTTGGACTATCTATCTGCCCAAAGTATTTCATGAGGTATATCAACATCATATTTCAAGATCTCAGCTCAGTTTAACATTTGGTAGCATAGCATACGGTTGTGGTGCTTACTCTGAGGATGAGCTTTGGTTGAGTTCGAAACTCGTCAGTGTAGTTTGGTGGTGGTGATAGTTGGGTTTGTGTGATTTGTGTGTGTTCGTACAGTGTAGAGGTGGAGGAACTGCATGAACACGCATTTCTTACATGAACGTAACTACCTATATCGTAAGGCTGCGGGTGAGTAAAGTATTTGTTTCAGTTCACTTTTCATATTCCTCATAAGGGTTTGCTCGATCGTCATATCAGTCCACCCACGTGCCACACCAGTGTTTCTCCTATCGCCGAATAGTAAATAAACCATCCTTTGTACATTGCTCCTGTTCCTTTGGATTCATTATATCTTTCAAAGATTCCATATCCTGCAGATATAATTGGGAAATGTCCAGTTGCATGGAAAATTGGGAGCATTGCCTTAACACATTTTTTATGAAGATCCTAATTTGCTGTTTCCCCTTGAATGAAATGCAAAATGATTGTTACAAATTCACAGTACTGTAACCATAGCTGTGAGGTTTTTCCGATGTCCCGAAGCGAACAAATGTGAGCTTTGTGACTATTTCATCATTTTGCAGCAAATCATAATTGGGAGCATTAAAAAGAAGTTTATATTATGTGATCTTTATCACATTATTCCACATCTATTCGTTAAAGAATGAGAACCGAAAGAGCTCGTAATGTCGTACAATGAGCTCTAACTGCCCTAGCATAGGCATGACCTGACATCATATGTTTGACTGATGCAGGTGCGTACACTGTGGCCCATAAATCAGAGTGACCACTGCCTTCCATGAATCCATTCGTTAAAGAATGAGAACCGAAAGAGCTCGTAATGTCGTACAATGAGCTCTAACTGCCCTAGCATAGGCATGACCTGACATCATATGTTTGACTGATGCAGGTGCGTACACTGTGGCCCATAAATCAGAGTGACCACTGCCTTCCATGAAGGTACCTACGGACCCCAAAAACGACATGAGCATGTGGAAACCTCCCAATCTGACTACTACATCTTTGGCTTTCATGTATAAATAATGATCAAACGTCACAAAACAAGTTTGTTGATTTTTTTTTGCCTCTTCTGCTACATATGTTAAAACCGTAAGCTCACTCGGCGATTAATTGACAAATGGTAGTGGTAAATTCCTGGTATATCCAAAAAGTCTGCAAGCATCCATCCCATGTCTTGATTAGATGGTTGAGCCACTTCTTCAAACACACCGTCAGAATACACGTCATTTAAAAGAATTTCTTCGATTCTTTTTCTTTTGTACCTTACAAAAGTCAGTTGTATTATTTTTCGCGCTTCAGAAATTTCATTAGCAGTTGGAATTTTAGACAGTTTTTCTACTGTTTGTGGCTTTTTCTTGCGCTACTAGGTGTAATCGTTCTGATTCTGCCCATAGCATGAAAGGTTCCTTTTCCAGTAGCTATATTAGAATCGGCATTATCGAAAACAAATTGTGAAAAAGACTCGTTTTGTATTAGTTGTTCCCAGGATTGAACGGCGGAAAACTCAAATGGTTTACACTATTTGAGTCTTCCGCAGTAAACAGTTAGGTGATTTATCAAGGCAGTTATTTCACTGTCACAGATGGTCTAAAAAATTAAGGACACGGCGTAAAAAACTGTTTTCTAAAGTAGCCCCGCATTTCAAAGTAACCCTAGTTTACGGTATCGGGTATTTGTTAGTTCAATAAAACAAAAACTACTGGTATTTTTTTTTAATGTTGATTATTAGAAAACAAAATGGAAAATTATTTCGAAAAGATAATGCTATCCAAATGGTGACCGTTACGCTGCTGGCACTCTTCTAATCTGGAACGAAGATTGGTGATGACACGCTGACACAAAGCCCACGATATTGCTGCCATTTCTGCCCTAATGTTTTGTTTCAATTGCGTTAGGTTCGTCGGATTATTCTCATAAACCTTACTTTTATTTAAGAGCTGCTAGAATAGAGTCACTGGAATCACATCTGAAATTGTAACGATTTTTAATTTCAAGACATGCTTTAACAAGGAAATTCCTGCAATTAGTCTGAAAGCCCAATATCAGTCTGGAGTTCCCAGCAACTTCAGGTCTAGTCAAATGTGTCATTACACCAACTCCCATGTATACCTAAAAATTAAAACATTAATTATTTACAATACAACATGTAATACAACAAAAAATATAATTTATGATAAGTACTAAAAATATGAACACATTACAGCTAACTTCGGGGGAACTGCGATACGAAATATGTATGTATACTGATTATTTTATTAGCTGTGAAGGTGCAGTATCATGGCAAGATTCTAAAATTTAGGGTAATTACGCTTTCTACTGTTCTGTGTGTGGTCATTTAGTCATGTAGTGCTAAATGCACTACCAAGCCCTAAAAGTACAAATTGACTGGGCGTTTTGAGGTTAACTTTAACAAAGCTGCCATTCTCGCTAACGAACATTTTCCGCAGCAAATGCATATCTGATTCGCATCCCTCATACCTTAGTTAGTAACGAAAGTAGCTTTCTAAACAGGAATACATAATATCTGAGTTTTAAACAGGGATAACAATTGCAACATTTTGGCCCGCGGTTCATGCGACTTTGTGCACAAACCGCTGGACAGAATGATGCAGTGTTATATATATTTAGAATCAGAAAAGTAAGATCTAGACGATTAGCGTATTAGTTCAGCGAATTTTGAGAAAAATAAGAAAAGTTATTATTTTTGGCGGCAGTTAAGAAATCCGAGGGAAGCACCTGACAGCTAGGTCCAGACGACCGCCAGTCGAGAATTTCGTAGATTAAAGATTATTATTAGGTTAGCGCCTTTTGCATGACCTTAATAGCAGCTTAATACTTAAAAACACTTCGCGAACCTACTTTTTGTAATATAATTAAATTAGCTTGCATTGTCCGCGTCGATTAAGATTTGAGTCGGTCGATTGACGATCAATATCGAACGTTTTAGTACCGCCCTAGTGACGTCGTGACAGGCAGTCACGAACCGGAACCCGCGCGGAGCGCACGCAGCTTTGCGTGCCGATTTTGACAGCCGAGACGGTCGGTGCATCTGGTACCTAATGTCTGCTCGCCGCTAGTAAATAATGCAAATCGTTGAGTGTTGTGAAGTGGTGCGGTAGTGGCCTTAGAGGCGTTTTCCCAGTGTTATTCGGATTGGCTGCGACGATTTCAAGACTACGGGCCGGTTCCGGCGTGACTCATTTAACCGCCCATGTGTGGCATTAGGAAGATGCGCGAGCCGCGTCTGTGACGCGCGCGCCGCCGTAGGCCTCCGCAAGGGGTGTCCCGCGCGCCGCATTGGCGCGTGGCACGAAGCCAAGGTGACGCGCCGTCCCCCGGCGTGGGAATCACCGTGCCGCGAAGAATTCGCCGCCCCCGGCGTCAGCGAGGCGAGTGTGACGCGCGCGTGACGCGCGTGTGACGAGCGCGCGATGCGCGCGCGCCGCCCGCCTTCTTCCTTTCTTCGCGTATAGCGCTGACATGACCTCACGGTCCGCTTGCTGGCTTGTCGTCGCTAGCGCGCGTCTCGGCACGCCGCCTTCGTCTCTTCGTTCGTTTCGTGAGTTTACCTGCTCACCGGATTTCACGTTAGTTGAAGCTCGGGACTTGTGAGTACTGAACATTCTATAATTACTGGCCAGTAAAGTGCGCGTCGATTTAAGGGCAGCGAGCCCTCGTGTCCGCGTCCGTTAGATCGGGTGCACCCAACGACTTTCATTAGGCCCTAGCGTAAGAGACCTTTGTTCCACCGCGGCCGTAACCGCCATGTCGCGTTTTATGTAATACATACATTGTTGCATGCCAAATGGTGGTATTATTGGTGAGGAATCCTGGTCCCTTAGCATAAGCATACACGGTCCTTGACACAAAAGCCCGTTGCTCTTCCGAGACCATTCCGGTTTATTTTAATTCACATCTAACTAACTGTTACGGCGTAAACTCATACTTGCTTATAAATTAACATCACCGGTCAGAGCCCGAGAGTTCCTTCTCTCCTCCTTTATCTTTTTTCTTTTTTTTTTTCACGCCGTTACAGTCATTCAACTTATGTGTACATTCTTTTTAGATATATAATAAATCTTACCTGCCAGGTTTTTTTCCTTACTGGTTTTATCATTGAAATTGTTATAAAAAATTTGGCACAATTCATCCCAAGCATTTCTTTTTAAAACTTTGTTCGAATATTCGGGCAGCAAAGAATTCCATATACAGGGTGATTTAGGGGTCGTAGAGCAAGAAAGAAGCATTTAATTTACTTTCTCCTAAGGATCACGATAGGTTAGGACTAAAAGTAGTCCTGCGACTTATTATAGTCAGTACAGCAAAAAATAATAAATAACTGGGATGATTTGAGATCATGGTCACCCTAATGTTTCCCAAGAAAACTTATGTCAAGTGCTTGTACTTAACAATCGTCGCAGTAAGTATGTAAAGAGGTTGTTTTGACGATACTGATAGACAGATAAGAAAAATTCCTGCGATGGCTACTACGATTACTTTGAATTAGAAGGAAAACACTGAATAAAAATTTAAACTTTGTTTACACAAAATTTGCAACGCTAAATGTACTCTCATCAGTCCACAAGATATTCGTTTCTTCATTTTCTAAAATCCATCGACACAGGTTCATTCGTAAGGGAAGATCAGGGGCGAAGATATCTTGGACGGGTAAAAAATGGTATGGATGCAATCCAGTAGCGTTGAGCAACTGCTCAACCAAAGTTTTGCCAAAGTTTTGTCTGGCAACTGCTAGACAAAACTTTGGCCTTCTAGCTGCTTGTCGGGTACTACGTTGCGGATCTCGGTGAAAATGTCTCAGTATGCGTTGATCCAGGTTCTCGGGGTCGCCTCGCCTTTCTGGCCTGTCGCCACCTCGTGCTTGGGCGTGGGTTGGAACGCTGAACTGCCCGTGTTCTCGAAGATTTAGCACCATTGCGTTAATCAAACGTCTAGTTGGTATTGGCGAATTGGGATATCGCTGATGAAACATCTCACGCGCTCTGGTAGTGTTGTTTGTTTGATAGTAAAACATTACCATATCTGATCGCTCGATATTCGAAAATGGGTACGCCGGAGGCTTAATTCATTAATTTTATTTTAAACCTTTGTTTGTCAACGTTTATTGACTTTGATTTGCTGTGACATGACATTATTACTCATAAATTTTATCAGACAGTTTGTTTTCCAAGAGGTTGTAATTGGAAAAGTAGGGTGACCACGCATTTTAAGTTACTAAACGTTTTTTAATTAAAATACGTAAATAACGAACGATCTCTGTTTCAACTGAAATATATACAGGTAACATCGCAATCGTTTACTGAGTCAGAAAAAAATGGTTGGGATCACGACCCCGAAATCACCCTGTTAGCTGGTCGATTGTTAATTTCCGTTATAAAGCTGTCGGTGTCAAAAGGTTCCATTTTAAACCAAAATACACGCGCAGCACACAATTAATTATTATTGCAACTGCGGCACGGGCGCGCAGTGCTGCAAACTCCCACCTGTAACAAACAAGGAGATTATGGCCCTAAAAATCAGGAGATAGTAAAAAAAAGCAGGAAAATTGTAAAACTTGAGTTACCATATTTTGTATAGGTGCAAACAGAAAAACCATGCGTGTTATAATTAATAAGGCACAGTTCCCCACCAACCAGGCATTATAATGTGTTAGAAATAACAAGCAGGCTGTTAGAACAATTGGCTTATTATATATATATATTTTAATCATTAGTTACAAATTCTGACATAGGAACATTATTTTAACTGTCATCAGTCATCCATCCATCACTCATCATCTTCATACATATTCTTATTAAATTTAGCAAGCATTTCTTTGGTTACAGTGTGGGAATAGCATTCACACTTATCATAAAGCCTTTTGCTGTGTAAAATTCCACAGAGTGTTTTTGTGCTCAATGCATTTCTTTGTTTAGTTTTATTTAAATTTATCACAGAAAACACTCTCTCCACTGCTGCACTGGAATGAGGAAATACCAGAAGAGTTTTGACCAACTTTGTTAGTGTAGGAAAGGCTAAGTCATTTCCAATCTTTTCCTCACCCACGGATTTCCAAAATTTGGTGATTGGCTGTGAGAAATCTAGTGGGGCATTTTGCAGCAATCTCCACTCATCATCTACTTTTTGCCAGTTTGCTTCCTGAATGATGTTGGGCAGGTGTGTCAGAATTGGTGCCAGAGTAATGTGTTTTTTTTCAGTAACAGTTTTTGGGTCCAAGATTTCTATGTATTTTAGTATGGGATTTGCGAATGGGAATCTTTTGTATATTTGACTTATACCTTCTATGTAGAAGTCAAGCACCTTAAGCTTAAAAGCTTTGATGTCAGTTTCTGGGTATTGGGGAACTAAAGACATAACTTTCACTCCCATGTACAAATCCCGCAGCTCCACAAAGTTATGGGGATTTTTATAGTTGACTAGTTCTATATCTTTGTCAATCAGATATGATCTCTTCATGTAAAATTCTAAGATGGTCCTTACTAGCGTCACAACATTTTTTCTTAAATGGTGGACTTGCAGGCTTTCTGATTGAATGAGTTTATTTAAATTATTGAAGTGTGGCAGAATGAAATCTAAGAATAAGAGATATAATTTTATATATGGATTGTTCAGATGAGTCAGAATTTGTTTGGCATTTCCAGATGGCTCATTGGCAACCACATCAGCAAAATATAGTTTTAGGGCATCAAATTGTTCTATAATCCTTGCTACAGCTGCATGAAGAGAAAGCCACCTAGTTTGGCTAGGATGAAGGAGTTTGTGTGGCTTAATTTGTAGGAGGCTTTGAAATTTTTTTAATTCTCCTGCCCTCTTTGGACTAGAATGGATGTAGTTGTATACATCTTTGACAAGATCTTCAACCATTTGTGGAAGTTTGTCACATGCATAGGATGCACACAGTGCAAAGGAGTGACATATACACTTTATGATAAATATATTAGGAATTTGATCTCTCAAGAGAGTGCTCACCGAGTGATGTATTCCCATTAAATTATTTGCTCCGTCTGATCCAAAACCTACTAAATTTATTCTCCATGGGATAGCATCATTTTCAAAGCAAGTTGTGATATGTGTGAATAAATCATTAGCTGATGCCCCTTGAATAGGTATTAAATTATAAAAATAATCACAGACTTCATTATTAATCAAAATTCTGACCACAATACATAAATGTTTGAGGTCTCCTTTGTCCGTAGACTCATCAATCATGATAGAAAAATTTTCATTTTGCATGTGTTCAATAAGCATTTCTTTGCTATATTTGCCCAAAACATTTTTAGCTATGAAGGTTGCTTTAGTGCGGCTTAAGGATATATTTTTGGCTACTTCAGAATCTGGACATAATGCTGTTATAAGTTTGGGCAAATGTTCAATTGAAGCAAATGGCAAATTATGTTCAATTATGTATGAAACTAATCGAATTTCTGCTTCTTTTACTTGATTCGTTAAAGTCGTCGTTGATGTTGATGTTGACGGAAACGATTGAAACAATGTTCTTTGAGATGAAAATGTGTTTGAACTGTCAATATGTTTCTTTGTATTACGATGGCGATCTAACTCTGGCTTTCCAGAGTTAGCAACAGAAATGTCGCACCTGCACCACTTGCAGTATGCATACAAATTTCCTTTGGTGCTAGCTAAGAGCCACCCCTTATACACTTCCATTTGCATCCACTCATCCTTAAAGTTCTGCATATATTTTTTCTTTTTCTCCGTACTGGCCATGATATTTTATTAGCAAACAAGCAATTCAAGCAGTCCTTTTCGTTTTCTCACCTTTCCTTTAATTACTTTAGTAATGGCTGAATAGCACACAAATTTACTCACTAATTGAAACTAAACTTAACTGACTAATATAACATTACATTCGTTTTATTGCAAAAACGCGACGCGAACGAAACTAAGGAAAAGAAACGGTCCGTTTCATCCATTATGCCATTCGTTTGACGTCTCAGTCAGAGTCAGAGTCAGTCTCACTTTCAGCCGCTGAGCAATGAGCACGAGAAACTTATTTATGCGCAAATTAGAAAAACGTTCCGTTTCATTCGCCAATCGTTCGGTTGACAGGCCACTGATGATGATGACATAAAATTAACAAAGGAAACAGGAAACGGATACCTAAACGTTCTTAAATTGCCACATATATAAAAAAAAATAGTACTTACAGTCGTATGTTCCAAAAATTATCAAAAATCAGGAGATTTTGCAGAATCCAAAAAATAAATCAGTAGATCAGGAGACGACCATAAAAATCATGTAATCTCCTGAAAATTCAGGAGAGTTTGCAGCACTGCGGGCGCGGGCGGTGAGGTGGCGTGAGCGCGCGCCCCTCCTCTGCCCCCCCCCCTCCCCGTTTATAAGCGCTTCAAACGAGTTTCGAACGCGCTTCTCACGCGCGTGTGTATCGCGTTTTAAGCGCGTTAAGCTCGTACAAACGCAAATCGGGGCATCTACGGCGCAGACGACGCGCGTTCCTAAAACGCGCGTCGTCTGCGCGTTTAAAATACGCCGTGTGCCCTTAGAACAATTTGACCTAATTACGCCTTTTTCCCCGCACCCGTAACAATAAGTAAACATGATTAAATACTGTTATTGGTAATGTTATTACTGTTGTGAATCGTATCATTGTTATCAATCTTTCAATTTTTAAGTTTAGCACAATTGTCTTTAAAATGATTAGGCTTTTTACAATAAGAACAGAACATACGTTTCTTTTTGTTGGGATCCGCGATGCTTGCACTCGCGCCAGTCGGGGTCGGTGACGGCGGCGGCGCGTTTGATGTCGAGCGGCGCGCAGCGCCGGCGGCTGGCGGTTTCCCTGCGCTTGAGCGAGACACTCCTGTTACCTCTAATGCGTCTTCGATAGAATGAGCTGTAACGTGTTGGAAAAAAGGTAAAATCCCCACGCTACAAAAAAAAAAAGTGAAAACTATGGAAACTGGAAAACGAAATGAAAATGGGAAATGTAGGGAAATTTGGATCAGAAAGTAAAATGCAGAAATGGGTAAATAATTTAGGATTTATTCCCTAGTTAAATCACATGAACACATACACTTTATGTAAAACATTGAAAACCAGAGCATAAAAAAGTCAGGGTCGGTTCGTGCTTATGGTAGGACTGAATTATAACTAAATATGTATGTGCTAATACTAAAGTCCCTACAATATGTTATACCACCATTTGTGTGTAAATTACTGGAAACTTACTTTTAAAAGATAAAATCAGTTACCGAAATGTGTGGGAATTAGAGCCCACCTCATGGAAACAGGGCGTGGCTCCACGCCGGGAACTCCCTGCTGTTTCCTCCGGCCGTGGTCTCGGGAGCCTCGTCGTCCTGCCTCTGCTACCACGAAGTGTTGCCCCGCAACTACTCAGTTGAGGTCATGCCAACCAGTATCACCGCTCTCATGCCTTGCTCATGCTCTCACTCGTGGAGAAAATATTGAGATGAGGCAAAGGATTTAAGAATGAAGTGGTGAAGTCCCCAAATGTAGCATTAATTGTTATTCTTGAAAGGTGTTATGGAAAAGCAATCATTGCCAATTGTCTTGAAAATCTCTTGACACAAACTCTTGCAAATGAAAATCTTGAAATAATCTCTTGTAAATGAAGATCATCCCCTCCAGCCGCAACACGTCGGAATCGTGACAAAAATTACATGCTGGACCCGCCAACCCGCCGATCTTCGATCGCCATTCAAGTCTTCTGCGGACTTCGACTTTAAATTAAATGTATAAATTTAGATCTTGCGTCCGCGTCGCTTCAGCTCGCAAATAGGAAAGAACGTCTCACGCCGGAGCATTTCTAATGACAGCTCCGTTCTGTCAGCCCGGAATCTAACCGTTTTGGCCAACAAGAACGTTTCTGACAGAAAATTGGAAATATTGTTTATAATTACAAAGATATAATGAAATGAAATCTGGAATATTATTTTGAATCTGAAACGAAACTTAAGGAAAATAAAATGCAAAACCTGTGTGATTAAACTTTTGACTTGTCAGAAATACCGCATTGTGAAAAGTTAATATCACTGGCTACACCAGATGTTAAAAGACGAAGGACGAATAAGGAGCCTCTGTGGCTCGCCCAATCACGTCACGGGAACGAACCAATGACGATGTAAAATGTTTAAAGCGATAAGCGCGAAAGTTTAAATGTGGAACACTTTTCATAGTGCCGCGAAATTTAAATTGTAAATGCGAAAAACGCAACGTTACAGAGCTCTGCTGAGAAGCTCGTCAAAAGACTGGAACTCTTCAAGACGAAGGCGTTCCCGGATGCGATGATGTAGTAAGCCGTACACCATAATATACTGCCAATATGCATTCTGCTTTTTTTACAAATATGCAACTGTCCCTGCGCTTGCATAAACCAATCTGATTTTTTGTTAAAATAAATTTCACCATTTTTTTTATCTAACAGCCAGAAATGCATTTTGCCTTGTTGGATAGCTACATCAATTCCCATTCTATACGGAGCCATGGGACATTTAATTTCAACCACATTATTTTTATTAGTTATAATACCATCAGGGGTAGCGCCTGAAAATGGGTGCCGTCGATCGATAAAAAGGCCACACTTTTCAATCTTTACGTTTAGTAAATTAGATAGCTGTTCCAGAGCAACCTTTTCATGTTTTCTTCCGAGGCTTATAGAAGCCACATGCCCAATGTCTGGCTTATACAACATATTTTTTACTATGTTTGCGCAGCAATTGGTTTTATTTCTTTTGACGACTTTACCGAAATTAGAAGCAGTCAGAAGGTTTCTGCGTAGCTCCATCCACTCTCCACACTCGCTTTGTAATATCATTCTTTCTTGTAGTTCATGGCGTTCAATTTCAGTTTGTTGTTTTTGTAAAATGTTGCTTTTGTCATTTGATCATGTTTCTGGGTCCATGTCTGGTTTGTCCACTTTTTCACCGTTTTTAAAATCAATCTTCTTTGGCATTAAATGGTGATTTTTTTTCCTTTTAAGAGTTGTATTATACTCCCTCTGTTTTTCAATGTTTTCTTCAAATTTCTTAAGCCTTCTTAACCGCCTGACGACCAGAACCGAAAATTTTGGAATGTTTTCCTAAAACTTTCAGGGTTTGTTGCATATGCAATGAGTATGCGTGGAAAAATACTTAAAAAAAATCCTTAGATGGAAAATCTTGATTTTGTTTATGCACTGTATACAGCACATATGAAGGATATTCATATGTACTTTTCATAGGACATAGATTTTATGTTCTATGTAGAGTACTAAAGAAGCCAACACACATGTACTTCGTAATGTCAACGGTGCGACTACGGCAGTGCCAAAGATTTTCAAAATGTTTACCTTTGCCTATCCCGGTAAGGGAATTACTAAAGCCTGTCGATTCCGTTGATCTGTACGATACAGACACAGACGAAGAGAGTGATGCAGATAGAGAGTGGGCAATGACAACGAAGACAATACAACTCTTTTAAATCTGGAAACGGATATTTAAAATACAATTTATTTATCAAACAATTACATAGCTTTACAGTTAAAAACTAAAGCACTATGAATTACAACAACAACACAAACAACAAATCTAATTTTTACACTAAAAACAGAAAAGATATAAACTTAGTACACTACAGACGAAGCCCGGATATCCATCCTCTCGCAAAACCTCATGCATTCTTGGCACACAATTACCCAACTGCTTGCAAATACATCCCAGTCAGATGCAGACACGAGAAGCGCATTTAGACAGTGCAGAGCTCGTACCAGAGGGGAGTTTCTATGTGAAACTGTACGCGCCTCGAGCTCAGCCAGTATGCCCCGTAATGTAATATTTGACCTTTTTGTAAATTATTGTAAATAGTAGTAAACTAGGTGTGTATATAATTGTAAATAGTAGTAAATAGTAGTAGCGCTGTTGAATGCACTCGTGTCTGAGGTCCGGGATACTGACGTGTTCGCAGACAAATGGCAGACGCTACTTTCTAATATTATGTCATATTTGACGGGCTAGGTAGTTGTTTTTCGTTTTTATTTTTATATGTTTTAGTTTTATTAGTTTAACGATCTGGTGGCGTTGTGGTTTCAAACTAGGTCAATTGTATTGTTATTATTTTTATTGATTAGAAATTGTAGTTAATTATTTTTTGTTTTATGTATATAATTGATTATTATTATTATTTGATTGTTTTCTTTGTCAATAATAGTTATTGTTCTGTAGTTAATTTTATTGTATTGTAGCATTATGGGCGCTTTGGTTCTTGCTGTAAGTCCGTAATTGTGTAATTAATAAATAAATAAATAAATAAATAAATAAATAAACTGGGTGTATATATTTTTCGCATTTTCAGAGTTTCTGTGCCTTTGACTAATTCGGCTTTTGCCAAAAGACTACCCAACTTTATCCATCCATACCTTTATAATAAGGTTAACGCCAAACTCCCCATCAAAAACTGCTCCGTCAGAAAACTCAAGGAAAAAGTAACTGCATGGCTCAGCTCCCTTTCGTATGAGGACATAGAAAATCTTTTGCGCATAACCAAGTAGGTAATCACAGATACTACACATGCTCTCACACACACACACACACTCACACACACACTCACACACACACACACACACACTCACACTCACACACTTTTATTCTTATTTCTTATTTTAACAGTTTTTGTAATTTTCCTATTAGTTTTTTATTTTATTTTTTATTTTTATTTTAGTAACCTTTTCTTTTAAACGCACACACATAACTGTTCTTATTATCTTTTCGCATCTGCTATTGAAATTTGTGTTAAATTGGCTATCTACGGGACAGGCTGTGCCTAGTGTAGGGGCCAGTGCAATCTTATTTCAAGCACTGATGCATGTTTGTCACTTGGTCATCAGGTTATTGTAAACTGTTTTCTTATATTTTGTTAAACTTGATTTTCATGTATAATAAAGAATTTGTATTTGTATATAATTGTAAATAGTAGTAACTAGCTATGCCCACAACTTCTTTTTGCGCACGGACAAACCGACAGACAGACTTTTCTAATTTTGTGTTTTAGGTTATATTATTTACATAAATATATTTTTTCTAAATTATTTCATGTGCGGTCAAGTGCAAACATAAGTATCGATTTAATCCTCCCATCGTTACATACCTATACCTTAATTCGACGACATAAGAGCTATGGGACATATTTATGAGCAAGTTGTGTGCACCCATATTTTTACACTTGACTGTACAGAAATAGCACTGAGACGGTTTTATTGCTTTAATGTTTTAATGTTTATTTGGGCACAAACGGTACATTATTCTTAAACTAAGATACATAAAAAAAATGTATATATGTAGTATAATATTGCTATTAGAGCCTCAGGATTGTGATTAGAATTAGCTAAATGCGAAGAATCCTAGTTTTGAATGCGATCGGAGTAATTTTTTTTAATGGGGGTCCTTGGGGTGTCCCAAGGTGACAACCCTGACGGTACAATTTGAAATAAGTACACTTAATTCAAAAGTTAAGCGGAATTAGAGAATACTGCTTTGGTAGCTTATTGCTAACATCTTTTGGCGTGTTTCTATATAGGATAGAGATTCTACTTCGGCCTAAAAAAATGTAATTAAATAAAAACAAAAATTTGTAAAAAGTCAATTTAACTTCGATACTATTTACTTTTAGAGGAGCTGAAAATAGGAATATGTAGCGGCAATATGGCACAACAACATAAGATAAATCGATTAATTCTGTCGTACATAGATTTCCATAAAAATATTTTTTTTGTCATGTTCAATTTGGGGGGTCAAAATTTAAAAAAAATATTTTTATCGAAACTACTTGGAATTGACGCACGGTACGTAGTGATTATACCCGGGATGGTACCCAGTGATGAGTTTACAGAGGGATCTCCTCCTTCCCTTGTCTTGATCTTGAAGAACTCGTAGCGCTAGCGCGCTTAGTCAGCAATTGTTGGAGTGAACTTGGTTGATGATTAGAGTTTCGAAATAAATATACTTTATAAATTTAAATTGGTTTTTATTTAACCAGCAAAGACACGTGTTACAATTATTAAGTTAACACTTAGTTCACCGGGACGGAGGATAGAATGGCGTCCTCTCGGTGAGCTCTCCTATTTAAAGGGCCACTGTTGCTTAGTGGTGGGGACAGCGATGCCAGATCTACGGAGAAATCCGTAAATCTACGGATTTTAGGCCTTGTGCCCAGACCTACGGAAATGCTTGGCTAATCTACGGAATTTCAGACTAGCCTCATTTTTTTAAATTTACCTACTAGTTTCGCTGATGACTAGCAAAAATTAACAAAACGGATCGGAATGAACGGAAACCGAAGCGTATGAATAGAAAATGTCTTCCTTGTCAGAATAGATTGCCAATTTTTTTTTTTAATTTTTCGATTTTCTGTTGTCAATTTACTTGAGCCAGACTCTAATATAATTTTAAATAGCATTTAAAGGGTCAGGTGCAGTCGAATATACCTAATTCAAAAAAATCTGTAGATCTACGGATTTTTCTTCAGGTGATTTACGGAATTCTACGGATTTTTTCGCCTGGACTTACGGATTTACATAAAATGGATATGGCAACACTGGGTGGGGAGCATGGAAGCTTCATCTTATTCTAGAAAATACCATAGCTAACAAAGGGTAATAAAAATTGTAGATAAAATATTAATGGGACCCGTGACTAAATAGGCTTGCTAAACAAGAGTTGTCAAAAGGGACTAATAAAATTATTAATTGATTGTTTGTCAAATAGCTCGTAAAATCATTGATTTGTCAAAAACTCATTAAATTATTAGTTTAATGGTTTGTTATTTATAGATCATGCGTAGTGTCGCCAAAGTCACATTCGGGTACTAAGTACTTGGTCAGAGCATGGTGTCATACCATAACTACGTTCACTCGTAGATTCACAATTAAAAGCTTTATCTAACTATGCAATAAAAAGGGGATGTCACTTTTTTAGGGAAAATAATATACTGTGCCTTTTGGTGGTGTTTTTAATAAGTACGAGATTGAAATTTCAGTACAAAGTAACATAATTATTAATTATTTTCATTGTAGGTAACGAGATCAAGTATGTAGGTAACCTATTAATAGTAAATAATCAGCCTCTTAATTAGGAACTTATTCTTTACCATTTTCATGGAAACTTGGGAAACAGTTTCTGTTTGGAACAAAGCACAAGTATACTAGGGGCGTTCAATAAAAAGTGAGAATGAATATGTTATAAACAACTTTTACTAAATGTCTTTTTATTTTTCGACATAGTCACCTTTTAGCATAATACACTAAGTATATCTTTTTTCTAAACTTAAAATTCCATTTTTAAAAAGGTCTCATCTTGAGTACTTAAAAAATCTTGTACTGCAGCGACTACCGCATCGTCGTCTTCAACTTTCTGGCCTCTCAGGTATTGTTTCAATCTCGGAAATAGGTAGAAATCACTGGGAGCGAGATCTGGTGAATATGGAGGATGCTTAAGGATATCGAACCCAGCATCACGAATTGCAGCCATTGCAACGGCGGACTTGTGTGCCGGGGCATTGTCCTGGTGGAACAGCACAACTTTCGAGAGTTTACCTCGCCGTTTTTCGCGGATCTCATTTCGCAATGTTGCTATTTGTTTGGCGTATAATGTGCCCGTAATAGTGGCTCCATGCTCGAGATACTCAATCATTAATACCCCTTTACCATCCCAAAAAACAGAGCCCATGACCTTACCGGCAGATGGGCTCACCTTGAATTTCTTCGGAGTTGGAGATGATGGCCTTTTCCATGTCATAGACTGCAGTTTCGTTTCTGGGTCGTAATGATGGAGCCATGTTTCGTCCATTGTTATAAATCGCGCCAAAAAAAGTTCCCGGTCTTGCTGCATCAGGTTCAAAGCTTCTTGACAAATCTCTAGTCTAGTTTGTTTTTGCGTGTCAGTAAGCATTCTTGGTACCCAACGCGCAGATACCTTTTTCATACCCAAGCGTTCATGTAAAATATTATGCACGCTCCCCGTTGAAATCTTTACATTTTCAGCAATAAAACGAACTGTGACACGACGATCCGCCAAAACTGAGTTTTCGACTTTTTTCACAATTTCTTCAGTTACTGCTGTAGTAGGGCGTCCGGAGCGGGGGTCGTCCATTGTCGATGTTCTGCCACGTCTAAATTCAGCGCACCAACGTGCGACTGTCGAATACGGAGGAGCATTAGACCCTAAAGTGTCCCGCAAATCCAAATTGACTTGGTCCGTAGAAAAATTTTTCAAACACAAGTATTTGATAACGGCGCGCAGTTCAATTTTCTCCATTTTCGCTAACGTACTCAATAGCATTGCAAAGAAATTACCCTATATTTTTTTAAACAAAAGACAGTTAGTTTTTTTTTTCATAGCAATCAGCTAAATAGATTAGCTTTACCGGCCAGTATTTAATTTCGTATTATTAAAAGAGTTTGCATCTCATTCTCACTTTATATTGAACGCCCCTCGTACTTTACAATTTATGCAAAATACAGTGGTATTTTTATCGCAAAACTTATGTCTGCATCGTGATTGTTTTGGTGACACTTTAACCCATCACGCGTCCACCATACTAAAATTGGTCCCAAATTTTTTTGTGCGGGAGGTGTCCTAGTGTCTTCAGTAGTAGACTCTGGGACATTTCCCGCAAAAAAAAGTTAGGGACTAACGTAGTCCCTAGGACGCGTGACGGGTTAAGTCCTATGGGATTAGGCTTGTTTGGGCAATATTCTCGCATGTGGCACCGCCCGGAAAATGGAATGATCATTTCGTCTATGCACATATCTTGAGGCCGATTTTGCTGATGGCAGCCGTTTAAAATGCAATCAAATAATTACCATATTTTCTCTTTTTTTTCGTCAGGGGTAACATTGGCATAATAAACACACTTCAATTGCGTTCTAATAGAGTAAAACCTGGCTCGAGTCATGGCTGAGGCAATCACATTTACTCTCCATTTATCAGACCAATACATGTAAATTTGAGGATATTGAAGTGCTGACATAATAAAGTTAATCCCCAAAAAAACTTTGAGTTCTTGTTTTTGTTTTTAGAGTGAGACCAAGTGTTTTTCCTTTTAGCAAAATATGGGTCCTATTTGTACAATCGACCATTGTTGTCAACTGATCATAATACGAATGCCACTCCCAGCCCATGACATCTTGTTTTAAGTATGCTGGCTGCATCAACTCTCTTTTCTTGGGCTCTAAAGCCTCTGCAGACCATTTATCCTGCTCATTCTCATTAATCTCCTCATTGTCAGTGAGAACGCGACTGCGTAAAGTTGTCAATGATCGGCCTCATCTTTGATTCGGAATTGAACATTTTATGCTTCAACACGACTTAGACACAACTTTGTTGTCTGCATTCTCTGCAGACAACACATCGATGAATTATGGTCCGCATCGCACAATCCCGTGTACCAAAAAATTAATGAGAAATATTCTGACACCAAAGTTGTTAAAGCAAATTGTAATTGTCACGTTCTTCATAACGCTACCAGAAATGCCATGAAAGCTTTAACATACGACGTGGAAAACTTGATCATGAAGGTATGCGGAATTTTCGAACAGCGCAAAACGCATGAGAGAATTGCAAACGTTGAAGAGTTTGAAATTGAATATAGAAAATTTTTACGACATGGGCCAACTAGATATGTAGTTAAGTTTGGGGAGAGCTGTTGATCGATTGATATTTACGTGGCCTGCTGTATCAGCGTATTTTAAAAGTCGTGGTGAAGCAGCATGCCATAAAATAATATGGGAATTTGTAAAAGAGTGCGAATCCGAGGACGCTAGAAGTCTATCTAAAAAAGATCACACTACAGGAATGTTATTTATATTTCATTCATCATTACATGAATACGCTGACAGAAGCCATACTATTGCTAGAAAAGAACACCGTGACAGCTGCTGAGTTGCACCCAATTATGAGAAATATAAAAGACAAGGTTGAAAGCCGACTGCATGACGAGTTTTACGGTGCCAAAATAATGAGAAACATGAAGTTTTTGAGGCCATCTGAACAGGATCATTTTAAAAAAGAAGCCAATGAGGTTTACAGAAGAACTCTTGAATACATACAGAAATATTATGATTTTGAGGATTCTATATTCAAAATCTTTTAAAAATTTGATGTAACAAGTGCAGTACGTTACGAAGATACTATGGAAGCTGTCGTATCACTTGGTTTGAAAATTGTGGACGAAGATAAACTTTACGATGAGACCCGAAAATTAAACCAAGTGTTTTCTCAGTTCGCACAATCTAGTCTAGTGATTCACATTGCCTGTTGATTTACGATGGGTTCAGTTATTTAAAGCAATGCTTTTGTAGAAAGAATGCGTCTTTTCTTTAATGGGAAATTTGTGGACAGACGAGCTAAACTGTTTGTCAGTGGACATGGTAAAGGCAGAGTTAAGTGTAAAGATTAATTACAATGAATTGCCAAGAATTTTTGAAGTTTTTGAAGAAACCTGAGCAAGAAAAGATGCTTAAACAATCCCTTCAGAATAAAAAATATAGTAATGAACTAAAACAATTACTTTGCTCACCAAATAGCATGCTTTACGCTGCGTTACCTTCTCAGTCTACTAACAAATATAGATCTAGCATCTCTTACGTCGGGGGTTTGTCTGATAAGATTTATGGCATTTTAAAATCAAACAATATTAATGTTGCCTTTAAGACTAACAACTCTTTGTACTCTAGGCTATGTAACCACAAAGAACAGGTAGATAAGGGAACTAGATCGGGGGTATACAAGCTTACTTGTAATGACTGCAATGGGATATACGTAGGACAGACAGGCCGAAGTTTTAATACTAGATTTAAAGAGCATGTTTCGGCATATAGGAATGAGCATCCAGATAGATCGAATTTTGCAAAACATTTGTTGGAATCAAATCATTCATTGTTAGATTCAGATTCTTATGAAGTGTTACATTATTGCGGCAAGGGGTTGCGTCTGGATGCTCTGGAATGCATGGAAATAATTAGGTACAACACTATGGGGTCTATTATTAATGAACAGGTAAATTTAGTATCTTCTCCTTTACTGCGGCTTGGGTCGAATTTGAACAGTTAGTATTAATTAAATATGCCTTATAAATAAATAAACAAAAAATTCAAGGTAGTTTTAAATATGTCAATAAAAGTTAATTTTTGTGGGGTAGTTTGAGAATAAGAAAAATAAAGTGGGTACTTGAGAAGTTACAGTGACAAGTTAAAACATTTGTTTTGGTTTGTTAGTTTAACATTTGGTAGCATAGCATACGGTTGTGGTAACTCTGAAGATGAGCTCTGGTTGAGTTCGAAACGCGTCAGTGTAGCTTGGTGGTGGTGATGGTTGGGTTTATGTGATTTGTGTGTGTTCGTACAGTGTGGAGGTGGAGGAACTGCATGAACGCACATTTCTTGCATAAACGTAACTATTGTAAGGTCGCGGGTGAGCAAAGTAACGGGTGAGCAAAGTAATTGTTTTAGTTCATTAATATGGACCTCCGCAAAGTAACGCCTGATTCAATAAATTATTTAAAAAATATAGTTTTAAGTGTCAAGCTGACCCAAGTCAACCTAGCACTAGCTAATCATTTATATTTTTATAAATACAATAAATTAATTATATAATTTATTGTTTTATTTGAGTAAAAAAAATAATTACAAAATCTCCGGGTCTACTGGTTTTGAAAGGTGGCAGCCCTAATTAGCTCCTGCTAAGGTGAAAAACTTCCTTGATGAACAATCTTGGTGAAATACTTCACCCAACAGCTTTGCAGCACCATTTATCTCCTCAGTTGATATACGGGTGTTCAAATTGTCTTTCAAAATATTTGTCAAGGATTTTTCAGCGTTACTATTGGTTTGCGGTCATTTTCGACTTTCGTTTTTCACAATTGGATTTTTGACTCTAGTCAAAATAGTAATTATAAATCGATTGTACAATCGATACTAAATCACCTCGTTTCGGGAAAACAACCACTAAAATTTCACGGTGTATATCCACTTTGTGATAAGTTTTAACAGTTCAACCATACAATTTTTTGATAATTATTTTTGTTTATCCGCTGTGTGATAGCTCAAATATTGATTACATAAATGATCCGACCCAATGACCATTCAAATATTCCAGGCGTTTGAAGTGGCCAATGATTGAAAATAAAATGATCGTGGATAATTCCCCCCTATATGTAACTCGCCATTTGTCTGAGACGGTGCTCGCTCTGGTTGTACCGGTTGCGGCGGCCACCTTTCCTGCATCATCGTCGGAGACTGCGGTAGTAACGGAGTGTTCTGAACTCGCTCCAGCTTTTTTTCGAGTCTTCTTATCTTCTTTCTAATGTGTTCTTCATCCACTGGACTGGAACAAGATGAGAGTCTAGATGAATATGTGACTTATTTAAATAATTTATCGTCGAGTTGCAAATTCGAGACACTAAAAGAATCTCTAGTCAAAGACATGTTCATAATAGGCATTAAGGACAGTCAAATAAAAGAAAAACTTCTTCAAAAAGAATTCAAAGATGTAAATGAAGCAGTCGAAGCAGCCAAGACAATAGAATTATCATGCCAGAGATCAAAAAAGTTGGGAAATAAAGAAGGCGATCTTAAAGTACAAGCCATTGTAAAAAGAAGTCATGTAAGCAGAAGTTCAACACCGATGAGACAGAAATAAAGACCTAAGTTCGACAGCCAGCGAAAAATTAGAAATAATAGTCAAAGTCAAGAAAGAAGAACTAATAATTTATTTTCTAGCAATTTTAGGTCAAAAAGTAATCCAAGAGGCAATAATTCAATCTGTAAAAGATGTGGTCAACAGCACAGAATAAGATGTCCAGCCCAAGGAAAAATATGCTCCATCTGTAAGAAACCAAACCACTTTGAAGCATATTGTTACTTCAGCGACCGAAATAAAAACAATAAAAATGTAAGTTCTATTAATTCCAGTAATTTAAATGTAAATGAAACTGACATGAAGGAGACTAATAATTATTCTAATATTTTTGTAATTAATTCATTAAAAGCCAGCATTCATTATAGCCAAAATGCTAATAATTGTAATTCGTCTACTAATTGGAAAATAAATGTAAAAATTTTTGAACAGATAGTGAACTGTCAAATTGACACAGGAGCCGACATCAATGTCATTTCTTTAAATACGCTGTACCATTTAGAAAGTATTTGTAGCATTAAAATCCCTATAAAAAGGACAAATAACAAAATATTCTCATTTTCAGGTCAACTTATAGAAAATGTGGGTAGTGTTACATTGACATGTATTTTCGATAACGGTCAAAAGTTGAACATTGATTTCATTGTAGTAAATTGTAAATGTGCAACAATACTAGGTTGGAAGACTTGTGAGGAATGTGGCATTGTCAAAAGAATGTTTAAATTAACAAATAGTCCAATCACTAATGAGAATCAAAGGTCAGTACAATTTATTCTTGAAAACTACAAAGATACATTTAAAGGGTTAGGATTTTAGGATGTTTGCCATTTGAAGCTCATTTAGACGTAGACACTACTATTACTCCTAAAGGCTGTCCGGTTCGTAGAATTCCTTATGCATTGCACCCTAAACTTAAGTCAGAGTTAGACAGAATGGTAAAAATGCAAGTCATTCAAAAGGTAATTGAACCAACTAATTGGGTTAACGCGATAGTCCCTGTTGAAAAACCCAATGGTGCATTACGAATTTGTCTAGATCCAAGAAATCTCAATAAAGCTATTAAGAGACCTCATTTTCCATATCCAACTTTGGATGATTTACGCTCAAAAATGGCTGGCGCTGCTATATTTTCAAAATTAGATGCAAATTCAGGCTATTGGATGATTAAACTTGATGCAGAGAGTAGTGACCTCTGTACATTCAATACACAATTTGGTAGATATAAATTCCTTCGTTTACCTTATGGCATAAAGTCAAGTGGTGAAATTTTTCATCGAGTTATGACGGATTTATTTGGTGAATTGCCTGGTGTTTTAATATTTGTCGATGATATATTAGTATATGGCTCAGACGAAGTAGAACATAACAAAAGGTTAGAAAATTATAAGGGATAGTTCAAGTAAACCAGAATGCAATGAACAATGATTTTATTATCAACTCTCTACAGTAAAGTTACGTTACGTCTTAACTCAATCGCTCCCAGACACGGTCTGTCTTCTGCTCTCGCGTGCTGTCTTTCGCTCCGTCTCCCCTCCAAGCGTCCTCCGACCAGTCCCATCGTTTAACCAATCGCAAGACAGCACGCGGAACAAGAATTGTACTTCCGGATCCGAGTATAGCAAAGTACCTACGTTATTTCAAATTAAGATCATTATTATTACTTATTTATATAACATAATTCTATTTAATATTTATAAATGCTAACAAAATGTTTTAAGGAAGGCTAGAGAAGTCAATTTAAAATTCAATAAGTCAAAATGTCAATTTTATAAGACCGAAATAGCTTATGTAGGACATATCTTTAATAAAAATGGTATATCGGCAGATTGTTCAAAAGTAGAAGCTATAATGAAAATGCCAAAGCCGGAGAATGTCAAAAATCTCCAGCGATTTCTAGATATGGTGAACTACCTGGGTTCATATATTCCTAATCTAGCTCATGAAACAAGTCTACTTCGAGATTTACTTAAAAAACAAAATATTTGGCAATGGACAATCAACCATGATAAGCAATTCATAAATTTAAAAGAACTAATTTGTCAGTCACCAGTCTCAATACATTATGATGTCAATAAACCAGTTAGAATGTCAGTCGATGCAAGTCAAAAAGCAGTCGGGGCAGTCATATTTCACGGAAAAAACCCCATAGCTTATTCATCCAAATCTTTAACTAAAACCCAAGAAAGTTATGCTCAAATTGAAAAAGAATTGTATGCAATTGTTTTCGGGTGTAAAAAGTTTCATCAATACATCTATGGCAAAACAACACATGTCGAAACTGATCATCAACCTCTTATCACTTTATTTAAAAAGCCATTATCAGATGTTCCAGCACGGCTTCAAAGAATGATGATCACGTTACAATCATACGACTTAATTGTGTCATACACAAAAGGTTCTGAAATGTATATCTCAGATACTTTGTCTAGAGCACCTGTCTTGAATACTGAGGTAGAAAAGTTAGATTTGGATGAATTTGAAAACAATATTATTTGTCAAGTCAAATTATCAACTTCAAATTTATCAATAAGTGAGGGTAGATTGAAGCAAATTGTATCTCATACAAAGTCAGATGAAATCTTACAAAAACTAATAGAATATCATAAAATGGGTTGGCCCAATAATAAACAACAATGTGATCTTAACCTTACCATATTGGAATATTAGAGATGAAATTCATGTAATTGATGAAATAGTATTCAAAAATCAATCGGTAATTATTCCAAAGTCAATGAGATCAGAAATACTCCAGCAGTTGCATGAGGGTCACATGGGCATGGAAAAAACTAAAAATTTAGCCCGTGGTATTGTATTTTGGCCAAACATTTATCATGACATAGAAATAAAAATTAGATAATGTGAGACTTGTATGACATACAGTGCAAATAAAACTAAAGAATCTTTATTAACTCACGAACAGCCAGTTTTGCCATGGCAAAAAGTAGCAACAGATTTATTTGAATACAATAACAAAAAATATTTACTAGTTGTTGATTATTAGGTACTCTAATTATATCGAAATAGCTGAGTTAAATACAGATAGTCGAAGTCAAACTATAATAAAAAAATTAAAGTCTATTTTTGCCCGTCACGGAATTCCAGTGCAGTTGGTGAGTGACGGGGGTCCGCCGTACAATTCCCATGAATTTCTTAATTTTATGAAAGATTGGGATATTGAACACATTATGTCTAGTCCTCATTTGTCAAGGTCGAATGGTCTCGCAGAAATATCTGTAAAAATAATTAAAAACATATTAGGAAAATGTGAAAAGTCAGGCACGGATATTTATATAGGTTTATTACAATATAGGTCAACACCTAGAAGTAATTTAAAGTCACCGTCAGAATTATTAATGTCAAGAAAATTAAGAACAAAAATACCCATAAAAACAAGTCAATTAAAGCCTAAAATTGACAAATTTTCTAATCATTTCAAAAATAAGTCTGAAATGATAGATAAAAGAAAGTCATACTATGATAGAAATGCTATAGAATCTCAGGATTTTCAGCTTAATGATCAAGTATATTTTAAGAAAAACCCCAAAGATCTAACATGGTCTAAAGGTTATATTTTGTCAAAGTCTAAATTTCCTAGATCATATCTAGTGAAAAGTGAAAATGGTGTAACATATAGAAGAAATTCTCAGCATATTAAATTGTTCAAGTCAAACATATCAATGCAGTCAAGTCGTCATAGTCAAACTAATAAGAATCAAATGTTGTCGAAGTCACATTCTAATCAGTCAAGCCAAATTCATACAAACAATAAAAATAAGTCTAATTTCAATGTCAGATCGAAAGATCAAAGTCCAAGTCAATGTGAAAAAATAAAGGAGAATGATAATGTGAAATATTATTACATTCCAGAGTATATTATTAATGCTCAAAACCATTTGATAAATAATGGTACAGTCAGCGTCAAAAGTAAGTGAACAAAAACAAGGTACCAAAAGTAATAGTCACATGTAAGTACCTCAAGAAACACAGCATTTAAAATTTCAGAATTATCTGACATGTTTAATATAATAAATGGTTAAGGTAATTATGCAAAATAAATATCTGGCTTTTTCCAAAAGAATAGAAAATAATGTAATTTCAAAATTAACGGAAAGTGCAAAGGTTCATAATAGAATTAACGTATTTGATGCCTTACGCATTGCTGTGTCGTGACAAATCCATACCGAGATTTTAAAGGGGCTACCACGAAAATCGAACGCCTAAAATATGTTAAAATCATAATAATTTTATTTACAAAAAAAGCTAGTGACATATTCGACGCAATTACAATTGGTTGTATGACGACATTCTATAAAGCAGGGACTAGCACATAATTTACAAAATAAAAATACGGCATCAAGTTCGTCTTCTTCATAAATTCCTTCATCGCCCAAAAATCCGTTATAAACGCAGTTAGTGCATATGCCAATAAATAATACCATTTCTTTTTCCAAGTTTAACTTAAAGTTTAGGTCCTGGATTAAATCCAGGAAAACATCACGTAATACGCATTTTGGCAGAGGCAGCTGAAAAATCTTTGTTTGCCATGTTTTAATAACGTTCCAGGATATAATATCTAGCATATTGCCGTTTATGATAGCTGTGATTTTTGTTAAACACAGTGAATATAGAGAATCAACAACAAAAGCCATGTTTTGCACATGTCATATTGAAGTGAATGAAGATAAATGATGTTTAGACCAAAGACTACCTATTTGTAACTTCAGATAGGTATTATTACTGACAGGTAGGTACATAGGTACTCTTTGGGGCCATCCATAAATTACGTCACACCAATTTCGATCAATTTGGACCCCTCCCCTCCCCCCTTGTCACACTTATTAGGTACTATGAAAATCGCCATTATTTTGTTCTAGTGTTTTCTAGTTCTAGACCCAATTTTCCTACGTTGCCTTTTATATAATATGTATAGGTGTATAGATAATAGATAGATTATATGTATTAATATAACACGGATTTTTATTTTTATAACATGCTTTATTCAGAGAATATTATGTTCATTATACAGCAGTTTCTGCGTTATTAACTTAAATTAAATCACACTTCAAAACAATACTATAGGAATACTAAAGAACTAAAATCGTGTGTGTCCTCCAGCATTGTCAATTATACACTGTAGACGTTCCCCCATAGAATCGACCATATTTTTGCATGTCTCTATTCCTCGGTAGTATTCCCATGACTGAAAAACGTGGTCACGAAGAGCGTTTAGTCGGCGAGGAGTTGTTGGATCCCATGTCTGGACTATTAGCCCCCATAAAGTCTACAATGTTTCTCGAACCTACTTTACGATACAGATAAACTGCAAGACCCAATTGAAGCAAGGATATTAAAGAGCGAGGTCTTGTTGCAGCAATTATGGAGTGAGCTATAGCCGTACACTTCTTATGGAGTGAGCTATAGCCGTACACTTCTTATGGAGTGAGCTATAGCCGTACACTTCTTTTCGTATGTCTGTTCTTTGTCTTTCTTTCCTTCGCCAATTAAATCACATAAGAAAGTAGTAAAAGTTTCGGGAACCACATTATCCAGCTCATCCAAAAAATTCGAGATATCTGGGTAATTTGCTGTGTTATAAGCCGAGGTCCGAATGTCTTCACGGATTATTTCCGCTGCCGTTTTCACTAGTCTTAATCTTTCGTCTTTATCATTGCTTACGCGATTGTTGCACCAGTTCAGTAATTTTAATCCAGTGCCACGAAAACACGCAACTTTGCGATTTTTAGTCAAACTACCTAAGACTACTCCATCACCGTATCTTTCTAATAGTTTTCTCTCAAAAGTCCTCATGGATATAGAAGTTCCTTAGTAATTTCTTTAAAAAAATCAAAAATTGAACATTAAGTGTTTTTTTTATAATCCTATCCAATAGCTGATAAAAAATGGCATAATTTTTCATAAGTATGTTTTGAGCAATTATTTGTAGATTTAAAGATAAGTATCTTAAGTTATTTAAATATCCCTAGACAGCGATAAGCGACCAATCCTTCTCACGTCGACATAGACGTGCTGCCAGATATATAACAACAGCAAGCTTTGGAAATAAAAAATGATTCTGCTGCTCATATATGGATAGGTAAGTCACAATTTTGGTTTGGGTTAAATACCTCAAAGTTTATCCCAGCCCAGCACTGCAAAGCAAGCACTAAAATTGTTTTTTACCTTTTTCAAGTACTAATATGTGCGAAAAAGCGGTATCAGCAGTTGTAGCAATAAAATCAAAGTACAGAAGCAAACAAGATATTGCTAGTGATTTACGATGCGCACTTTCTTCCATTGAACCCACAATTGTAAATCTTGTCAAAAACATGCAGGCTCATCCGTTACATTTAGCATTAAGCAGCAGTAGGTAACATTAGCAGTAGGGAGGCGTGATACATACCAATTTGGGAACCCCTGCTCTAAGTAGTGCAATGTACAAGACCCTATCTCCGTGGATCCTTTGTGGCCTTCTCCTTCGTGCCATACGTAACAATTGACAGGGCCTAATATCCCTTGTTACTTAAGTCGCAAATTGTAAAATTGTAAGTAGATAACTTACTTTTGTAGTAGAAAGTGGAAACTTCGCCCTTTGGAGTGGACAACGCGGCTTGCAGATCAAACATGCCACAATGTAGGTTCTACTTATCTTTTACCTATTCTCATCTCTGCTTAAAACTTTTTCTTCGTGATGTCTAATGTATTCAATTTCTTTGTCCAATTTTTCATTACTGTTCATATTTTTATAGACTTCGCAAAACTGGCATAAATCTATTTTTGGCTTAAAAAATTCCAAATTAAATTCGTAATTAAGTATTTGCTATACATCTATAGACTCACAAACTCTTTCTTTTTCTTGATTTTGGTAATCTTGCTTGTAGTCCTTGTATAAATCTACCAGCGTTCGGCCTCATTCTATGTATACGAGGGGCGTTCAATATAAAGTGAGAATGAGATGCAAACTCTTTTAATATTACGAAATTAAATACTGGCCGGTAAAGCTAATCTATCTAGCTGATTGCTATGAAAAAAAAAGTAACTGTCTTTTGTTTAAAAAAATATACGGTAATTTCTTTGCAATGCTATTGAGTACGTTAGCGAAAATGAAGAAAATTGAACTGCGCGCCGTTATCAAATACTTGTATTTGAAAAATTTTTCTACGGACCAAGTCAATTTGGATTTGCGGGACACTTTAGGGTCTAATGCTCCTCCGTATTCGACAGTCGCACGTTGGTGCACCGAATTTAGACGTGGAAGAACATCCACAATGGACGACCCCCGCTCCGGACGCCCTACTACAGCAGTAACTGAAGAAATTGTGAAAAAAGTCGAAAACTCAGTTTTGGCGGATCGTCGTGTCACAGTTCGTTTTATTGCTGAAAATGTAAAGATTTCAACGGGGAGCGTGCATAATATTTTACATGAACGCTTGGGTATGAAAAAGGTATCTGCGCGTTGGGTACCAAGAATGCTTACTGACACGCAAAAACAAACTAGACTAGAGATTTGTCAAGAAGCCTGAAGAAGATTTGAACCTGATGTAGCAAGACCGGGAACTTTTTTTGGCGCGATTTATAACAATGGACGAAACATGGCTCCATTATTACGACCCTGAAACGAAACTGCAGTCTATGACATGGAAAAGGCAATCATCTCCAACTCCGAAGAAATTCAAGGTGAGCCCATCTGCCGGTAAGGTCATTGGCTCTGTTTTTTGGGATAGTAAAGGGGTATTAATGATTGAGTATCTCAAGCATGGAGCCACTATTACGGGCACTTTATACGCCAAACAAATAGCAACATTGCGCAATGAGATCCGCGAAAAACGGCGAGGTAAACTCTCGAAAGTTGTGCTGTTCCACCAGGACAATGCCCCGGCACACAAGTCCATCGTTGCAATGGCTGCAATTCGTGATGCTGGGTTCGATATCCTTAAGCATCCTCCGTATTCACCAGATCTTGCTCCCAGTGATTTCTACCTATTTCCGAGATTGAAACAATACCTGAGAGGCCAGAAATTTGAAGACGACGACGCTGTAGTCGCTGCAGTACAAGATTTTTTAAGTACTCAAGATGAGACCTTTTTTAAAAATGGAATTTTTAGTTTAGAAAAAAGATACTAGGGGCGTTCAATAAAAAGTGAGAATGAGTATGTTATAAACAACTTTTACTAAATGTCATTTTATTTTTCGACATAGTCACCTTTTAGCATAATACACTTAGTATATCTTTTTTCTAAACTTAAAATTCCATTTTTAAAAAAGGTCTCATCTTGAGTACTTAAAAAATCTTGTACTGCAGTGACTACCGCGTCGTCGTCTTCAAATTTCTGGCCTCTCAGGTATTGTTTCAATCTCGGAAATAGGTAGAAATCACTGGGAGCGAGATCTGGTGAATACGGAGGATGCTTAAGGATATCGAACCCCCAGCATCACGAATTGCAGCCATTGCAACGGCGGACTTGTGTGCCGGGGCATTGTCCTGGTGGAGCAGCACAACTTTCGAGAGTTTACCTCGCCGTTTTTCGCGGATCTCATTACGCAATGTTGCTATTTGTTTGGCGTATAAAGTGCCCGTAATAGTGGCTCCATGCTCGAGATACTCAATCATTAATACCCCTTTACCATCCCAAAAAACAGAGCCCATGACCTTACCGGAAGATGGGCTCACCTTGAATTTCTTCGGAGTTGGAGATGATGGCCTTTTCCATGTCATAGACTGCAGTTTCGTTTCAGGGTCGTAATGATGGAGCCATGTTTCGTCCATTGTTATAAATCGCGCCAAAAAAAGTTCCCGGTCTTGCTGCATCAGGTTCAAAGCTTCTTGACAACTCTCTAGTCTAGTTTGTTTTTGCGTGTCAGTAAGCATTCTTGGTACCCAACGCGCAGATACCTTTTTCATACCCAAGCGTTCATGTAAAATATTATGCACGCTCCCCGTTGAAATCATTACATTTTCAGCAATAAAACGAACTGTGACACGACGATCCGCCAAAACTGAGTTTTCGACTTTTTTCACAATTTCTTCAGTTACTGCTGTAGTAGGGCGTCCGGAGCGGGGGTCGTCCATTGTCGATGTTCTTCCACGTCTAAATTCGGCGCACCAACGTGCGACTGTCGAATACGGAGGAGCATTAGACCCTAAAGTGTCCCGCAAATCCAAATTGACTTGGTCCGTAGAAAAATTTTTCAAATACAAGTATTTGATAACGGCGCGCAGTTCAATTTTCTTCATTTTCGCTAACGTACTCAATAGCATTGCAAAGAAATTACCGTATATTTTTTTAAACAAAAGACAGTTAGTTTTTTTTTCATAGCAATCAGCTAGATAGATTAGCTTTACCGGCCAGTATTTAATTTCGTAATATTAAAAGAGTTTGCATCTCATTCTCACTTTATATTGAACGCCCCTCGTATACTAAGTGTATTATGCTAAAAGGTGACTATGTCGAAAAATAAAATGACATTTAGTAAAAGTTGTTTATAACATACTCATTCTCACTTTTTATTGAACGCCCCTAGTATAATTGTTTGTAGTATCGACTCTAGTATAGTGACTTTCTTCTGTCGGAGGGGGAGGGGTGGGGGGTTGGAGCTATGTCTTACCAGTAAAATGAACGAGATGGCGTTAGTGGTTTCAGCACAATCGGAAAGGATCATCTTACCCCAAGGGATCAACATCAACTCGTACTACTTTCCCTGCTTAACAAGTTACTTACCAAAAATACTGATTGAGCGGCTTGTATTTGCTTAGGTACTCATCAACTATCATTTCTGTTGAAGTTAATTGAGTCGGTTTTTGTTTAGCTGTATAGTTCTAATATGTTTCAACCGTTCCCCACGGATGACAACAATTATTGAGCCGCAGAAATTTTTCATTTATATCATCACTTAGTGTCTGCAATCGGTCAATCGCTTCTTGAATATTAGAGCCTGTGTCAGGGAGAGGGAATCCTGCGTCACAGTTGGTTTATAAGATCTGGAGTCATCATCATCATTTCAGCCGTAAGACGTCCACTGCTGAACATAGGCCTCCTCCAACGCTCGCCAAACAGATCGGTTCCGTGCCATCCGCATCCAACACGATCTCGCAACCTTAACCAGGTCATCGCTCTATCATGTTGGAGGTCTACCTACACCGCGTCATCCGGTCCGTGGACGCCACTCGAGAACCTCTTTGCTCCATCGGACATCAGTTCTACGAGCGATGTGCCCTGCCCACTTGAGTCTGGTGATTCTTCGAGCTATGTGGATGACTTTAGTTCTTGCGTGGATTTCATCATTTCTAATGCGATCCCGCAGATAAACTCCGCAAGATACTATGTCACAAAGAAGCAGACAAAGGCAACATACAAGCAAATTATACAGGACTGTGAAAGTCCACTAAACAATTTCGATTTGGTGTTAAAACATAATAATAGGGGAGGCCAAGAGGGGATTTGGGGACTTGTAAAACACTGCAGGATGTACAAATTCCCAAAATACTCAAGGACCCATTTTTAGTTTGCGAACACGGATCAACCGACAAGATATTTATCTTTTCCACTCCTTTGGCAATTAAAACTGTACAATTATATGCAGAAAATACAATGTTTTGGCGATGGAACATTCGAAAAATATCCGAAACCGTTTTACCAGATTTTTGGAATACATTTAGACCTTAACAGTACAGACGAGCAAACTAACATCGTACCTGTGATCTTCGCGTTGCTCCCCGATAAAACTACGAACACATACACTCGGCTGTTTTCTGAAATCAAAGAACATTTTGCTGTTAATATAAAACAGTTCAAGTGCGGTTATGAAAAAGCAATAATCAATGGCTTTAAAGTCATTTTCAAAGATAGTATGGTTAGCGGATGCTTTTTCCATTTTAATAGAGCAATTTGGCGAAAAGCAGAAGCCTTAGGCCTGAGCAATGATAATGCAGTAAGATTATGCAATATTTGCCGCTCTTGCCGAAAGATGCTATAAATTAAGCATGGGATTTAATTTCAGGGCAGCTTCAGGATTCTACAGCACAGAAAACATTTGCTGAATATTTTACTCGGCAATGGTTATCGAAATCGTTATTGGCAGACATTAGTTGTGCATTCGAAAGACATCGCACCAATAATGCAATCGAAGTGTGGCACAGCCGTCTTAAAAGAAGAGTTCTGATATCAAAATAGTTATTTATGATACAAGTGCGGAAAGTAGGCAACTTTCAACGAATGGCCGACATGAGTTGGGAATTTCCTACTTTCGACACGTCTATCATACAACGTTTTACAATGCATTATTAAGCGAGGAAAAAAATTGGAAGATTGAGAAGATTGAGATGAATTGTCAAAGTTTCTATTAATTACAACCTTATTTGACAACACTGACCGATTAACTAGTTTTTTGAATAATTACAAGATTATGAATTTACACCTGGCTTTTTGCACTTGAAACAATGTTGCCCTACATATACTGTGCACTTACTATGATGATGAGGATCATTGCATTTTAAGGGTCGTTCCGTCATTTCGTGCCAATCACATGTTCTTGTACTTTTCGATAAAAAAATTCAAGTCAACGTAAATTCTGTTAATGCAAAACGATATGTATTTAGAACCTTAATAAAGTGCATTTAACTAATAAACTATTATTACAATATTTTAATTTATAAAGACACGAAAACTTGCAAATAATTCATTCATCTCCAATGTTCCAACACAAGTTCATAGTTGGAATTTTTTTTTTCTACAATCTCATCATAAGAAAGCCCAACTTGTTTATGTCAGTAGAATCCTTAAATACTCCTTATTTAATGGTACAAATTTCAATTTTTTTTAAAACAATTTTATAATAAAATTTCGTAACTATATTTTTGTCAAACAAAAAAAATCATTCACTTCCAACAATACGTTCCAACAAATTACACCTCCTAAATTCGTCTCTGGTAACTTTATATTGCTCCATCGCACGACGCAATAATCAGTCGACCGGCACGGTTCGAACGGGGTGGACGTACGTGAAATTTAAAAAAAATATTTGCGATCTCCGCGACCTCCAAGACGTTTGGTACAGTGTGTTTATAATTACCTTCCGGACATTTCACAAGTAAGTAATGGTTTTGATTTTGTATATACATTAAGAAAGTATCCCTTTT
This sequence comes from Archips crataeganus, assembly GCA_947859365.1. Classification (NCBI taxonomy): domain Eukaryota; kingdom Metazoa; phylum Arthropoda; class Insecta; order Lepidoptera; family Tortricidae; genus Archips; species Archips crataeganus. Next base: position 9,630,488 of record OX402067.1, on the reverse strand, counting down.
GGGCGGGTTTACTTACAGTTTTAATTTAAAAATTCAAGGACATCTGGTTTAAGTATAATTAATGAAATAGTCTCTATTTTTCATTCCTTTCCTTTGCATTACAGTCCATTCCTTCCACATTTGTAGAGGATGGTAATGAAAGCCGTTGGATGGTAATGAACAAATTGCGAAACATTAAATATTTTTTCAGTACAGTTAATATAAAGTAGTAAATAGTTAGTATTGAATACGGATGTAGGTATATCACCTGAAATAAAAACGTTAAATATGGGTAGAGTAGATGTTTTATGAAATTTTATGTAGGTAGATACAATTTCTGAAATAAACAAACCTTATCACCCCCCACGTTTGAGGTAAATAAAAGATAATTATAATGCGATTAAGTCCCGTTTTGATTAAATGATAAATAAGCCTAGTTGATGAACATCAGGTGATCATAATAATGATTTCAAATTTTGATTTGATTCGGGTCTGGCTAACGAAAGCAGAACCAACAAAAACAAACGTGGCAAAATTTGCATTTTGTAAAGAAAGAATTAAATCATAGTTTTATGTTGCCATTTAAACATGTACTTGGTTCTACATTTGTTAGTCAGGCTCTATTTACTATAATCAGATTGTCTTAAAATATGACATGGGTACGTAGATTTAATGAAAAAGTATAATAAAGTATTTTGTACAAAAAACCTCTAGTTAATTTTTAATTCAACAAAAACTTATTCGAATCAAATGTTTCAGATAAGGTAAAGTTTTCGATATGGCGAGACACAAGAAATCGTTAACTAAAGAGGAGAAACTTGCCAAAGATAGAATTCGTAAAAAACAAAAATATTCAGAAATAAAAAAAAATCCAGAACTATATGCTATCCAAAAGGAAAAAGAGAGAAAAAGGTACCTTCTAAGGAAAGAAAAAAATAAAATTTGTAGTATCAAAGATTTGAACCCTCGGGATCAAAGGGAACAACGAAAGAGATGGCGCAGAAATGCCAAAAATTATTTAAAGAGAAAAGAAGAAAAAAGGAGAATTGACCAAATTCTTATCGAAAATTCACCCCCTATTAGTGATGCCGAGGATCAAGTAAATGAGGTACAGGGTCCAGATCCATTAGAAGTAGTCGAAAACCCAAACATGAAAAGAGTATTAACTCCGCCTATTGTAAAACATCAACCTGCTCAGTCTTCAACTACATTGCGAAAAATTCGTTACAGACATCAACAATTAGTAAAAAAACTTAAACTAGAAAACGAAAAATTAATGAAGGAGAAGAAAATTTTAAGCCGGAAATTAACAGTTCAGATGAAACAAACAAGGAGCATGGAGGATAGCATAGAAAAAAAAGTAAACGATTTAATTAGAAGCGATTAAGTGGAAGTCGTAAAAAAGACATTACTTTTCGCAGAAACAGTGACGCGTGAGATGAAACACGGGTATGATTGTCTACAAAAAAAGGAAAAGAAAATTTTTGCGAAGAATATTATGCCAGATAAAGACAAATTGAAAAAGTACAAAGTGCTAAAAAACATGCCTTTTCGACTTAGAAAAAATTTACCGCAAAGAACACCAAATAAATTGAAACATGACATTGTACTTTTTTTTGAAGAAGATACTAACAGTAGTGTGGCAGCCGGAAAAAGCGAGTATGTAAAACGCAAGGGAATAAAAAAACAAAAAAGGTACATAATGGATAATCTCAAGAATCTCCACGATAAATTCTTAAAAGAACATTACTATGTAAGCTACTCGTCCTTTTGCAAATATAGGCCATATTGGGTAGTATTTCCTAACAATAAAAGAGACACTTGCCTTTGTAAATTACATTGTAATGTAGATCTTATAATGAAGGCTTTGAAAACAGGAAAGGTTTTAAAAGAAGGTTCAGGAACAGAGATGATAAAAAAAATGTGTTGCGATTCTTCAAATGATAAATGCGTCAAAAGAGAGTGTGAGATTTGCAGAAAAAGAGTTTTAGATTACATGGAGTTTAATAACGAACATAAAATAACCTACTATCAGTGGATAGTGGAAAAGGAAAAATACAAAGATAGAAAAGGCCAAGAAAAAACAAAAACAATCTCAACAAAAAAGAGAAGTGATGATCATCCACGAAACATTATTTTAAAATTGCATGATTTGCAAGACACTTACCTTCAACATTGTCATAATATTGTTAAGCAATATTCTGAAATAAAGCATCTGAAAGATAATTTGAAATGTGACGAGATATTAATACACATAGACTTTAGTGAAAACTATGCATTTAAATATAATCAGGAAATTCAATCATTTCATTTTGGCGGCAGTCGAGGACAAGCATCACTGCATACTGGAGTTATTTATTACTTAGATAGACTAACGCAAACCCTCGCAACAAAATCTTTTTGCACTCTTAGTGAAAATTTAAACCACGATGCTGGTTCAATTTGGGCCCATTTGATACCTATGCTTAAAGTAGTTCAGGAACTGGTACCATCTGTTAAAACCATTCATTTTCTGTCCGATTCTCCTAGTAGCCAATATCGCAACCGATATATTTTTTTCATGACTACGAAACTGATTGAACAGATTGAAGGCTTAGAAAAAGTCACTTGGAATTATCAAGAAGCAGGACATGGAAAAGGCGCACCAGACGGAATTGGGGCTGTTGTCAAGCGAACAGCAGATAATTTTGTAAAATTTGGCGGTGACGTTGGTTCATTCGAGGAATTTGTTAAAATCATTAGCCAAAAAATCGAAAGCATCCATTTTGATGTCATCAGTGAAGAGGAAGTAACCAAAAAAAGGTGGCCTGATAAAATCCCTTCTTTCAAAGGAACAATGAAAGTACATCAGGTATTTTAAATCTAAATATTGCTCTTCTTTATTAAATTCCAATTTGTACGTTACGTTAGTAGTTATACTATATTTAATTATATTATTTTATTTCAGGTTGTTTGGAGTTTATCAGTGCCAGACAGGGTAGCACTTCGTAGCCTTAGTTGCTTTACTTGCCAAGACGATGTACCATGCAGCCATTATCATCTTGGCACTTTGCATTATGCTGTATCACATGCAAATGATAGAAATGATGTTGATAGTTTGCGTATTGACACACCAACTTTGGCTAATAATATACATAATCTAGCTACAGTGGAGGATGAAATTAATTTTGACGTTCTTCCAATTCCCATCCCGGCAGGGCATGATCCAAATAAAAGGCCCCAATCTCCTGCAGTTAAGATACTATCTAATGTAAAATTAGATTGGCAAAATTCCAGTTTTTATAAGAAACCAACCAGCGTCTTCAATCCATTTGAACAGCGTGATTTTATGAAATTTATTGAAGCAAGGGCAGAAGAGCCAAATACTCTGAATGTGCAAGCTTCTACCCCGGTAAACATCGAGGACGATCAAGATTTAAAAGAAAATAACAATCCGGACGTAAATCAGCCTAGTCAAGAATCCTTAATGGAAGTCGATGGTGTTAATACTAAATTTGGTAAAAATGACTGGGTTATTGTTCAGTACCAAATACACTCTAAAATATACTCTTATATTGGAAAAATTACGAAATCCTGTAATAATATGCATAAAATTAACTTCTTGAAAAAAGTGCAAGGAAAAATTAAATTTAACTGGCCAGATGTTAAAGATGAAGACAGTGTCACTGAAAGCCGTATTTTAAAATTACTAGAAAATCCTACTATTAACAGAAGGGGGCAGTTTGAATTTAAAAATCTGCCCAAATTCGAATATAAATAAGGCTACCTTATCACAATGTTTAAGTTATGCTTATGACCATACTTTAATTAAGTAATAATTTTTGTTTTAAACTTTTGTAATTCTCACTCTTTAGACTTAACACAATAACAAACGATAACTATCTTGACGTTTCAGTCACATTGCAGTGGCTGTGATGACGAGTAAACCGAAGTGTAGGGTATCATATTTCCTCAGCCGTGCGAGTCCTTCAAACTACCCGCACTTGATTAGAATTCGTATCTCGAACTACCCGCACTTGGTCGTAATTTTGTAACGTCACCCTATCACAAAAATCGCGCGGCTGAGTAAATATGATACCGTACACTTCAGTCTATTCGTGACCACGGCCACTGCAATTTGGCCAAAACGTCGAGGTAATTATCGTTTGTTAGCGTGATAAGTCCCGGGGTGTGGTATCTAATAGTTATAATAATTTTTATTTGTTGATCTCATAAATGTTTTATTTTATTTTAAAGATTTTTAATAACGATTTTATTTTATGAATGTTGTCACTGCGGCATGTATTTGAAATAGTAAATAACTTGGTATTATAAGTGAATAATGTAGGAATATTAACATGACTATTATGACGCAGTGAAGGTATTTGTCCTCCGATGTGGGTTATTTTTGTTAAAAATGTTTTTTTTTTTAATTTTTAGTCCGGGTCTGACTTAAGATTTTTTTAAAGTTTATAATTCCTTATTATTTGTTTGTCACAACTAAATGAATAGTCATTATGTTTTAACGTTAACTACTTAGGAGATGCAATGGACTGTAAAATCACTGTTTAACCTATGTTATTGCATCTCTTATATGTAGTTAACGTTAAAACATACTGTTAATATTTTATAGAATGTCAAATTAAAGACTGCTCGTAATAAAGAGACTGATTAAAATAATTTAACAACAAATTGTTACATTACCTACCTAATCATAAATTACCATCCAGAAAAATTTCATTACCTTCTTTAGATGTTCATTACCAACTTGTCAAATTTCCTTACCACCCTGAGCAGCATTACCATCTTTGTCTTTACAGGGAAACCGGAAAATTGCTTGAGGTGCCTTTCTTAAAAATAAGTAGTATTTAGACACCTTATCAAGATTATAAAAAATCTAAATCTAAATACAAACTTTTTTTTATTTCGCGGAATGTCTCAAAATGGCACGAAATCACGGAACGACCCTTAAACATCTCACGCGAGTATCCGGATTAAAGGATGAAGTGTTAGCTGCAGGCTGGGCTTGTAATTCGCTAGGAATGACGAAATTATTGCCACAGTTAAAAAAACCTCTGTACTGGCACTTAAATTGTGCGATTTCAAGACGAGAGCAAACGGCCTTCAGCTTCTGGGTGGATGTAATGTCTGTCAGCGCCAGTCGCGAAATGTAAAATGGGTCCATATTAGTCATAATAATGTCAAGTTTCTCACTATCGGGCAACGGCCTACTTAAACGCGAGAACAAACTTTCCATGAAATTTATGAAAGATTTCACACTCTCACCCTGACCCTGCAATCTAGCCTTAATTTGATTTAATAAACACCTTTCATATTCTACTGGTTGAAATTCCGATTTTAAAAGCGATTCAAATTCTTGGAGAGAATGCATGTGTGACCCACTACTGCGAAACCACAACAAAGCCTCCCCAGTAAGCAAATGTACCATATTACGCTTGAATTCGGTTCTTGATACACCAGAGGAATGCATTAGTTCCTTGAGTCTAATTATGAAAATCATAAATCGGAGACCTACCATCAAATAACAAATTCCACTTTAAAAACTTGTGAACTGCGTTTAAAACAAGAGTCTACGACAGAAACTACACCACTAGTACTTTGAACAGATTGAGAGGACGGACCACTAGATGGCCTATTGCATTGCAGATTTTGCAACGCTGCATACGCCTTGGCAATTAGGCCAATTTCCCTAATTTGTTGTTCTGCTGAAGTATAATGTAACTTTTCCAACCTGAGAATCACATGCGAGAGACCAGTCAAGCACCGACGACGGCACGACGTGGAAGTGTGATCCGCACCCACTACTGCATTCACCTTCTCTTCGCACAGCAGGAATTCCGCGTCAAGAGACAGAGCTGAAATGTAAGTGGAAGCTTTTTTAGTGTCATTTGGTGTACCTTTCACTTTTCTCAGGTTTTGTTGTAAAAGATCTACTGTAATTTCCTCGGGTACGTCTACGCCCCGGGACTTTAATTCGAATATCAATTCGTCCAAGTTCAGGCAGTCTACATCTAAGTGGAGTGACATTGTGATACGGTTTGTAATACAGTAATCAAACAATTAAAAAAATTGTTGTACAATAAATCTCTAGTTCACAAATTGAGAAATTGAACCAAAAAAAATTATTTAAATCAACAAAAAAAATTTTGACCAAACAGCAAATAAGTTGAAGGTAGGTAGTTATAAAGGTATTCCCTTGATTTGCCTAAACTTTTTTTGCCTAATTATATTCACTTCGAGTTCCTCTTAATGTATTTACTGGGTGCACCCAGTATCTCCTCTTCTTTCTTTTCTTCTTGAGTTGGCTTAACATAAATAGGTGTAGGCAATATGTTCTTCAAAATCAGTATCTGAGCCGCAAGAGAACATTGTAAATAGGTGCGGACGTTCACGCGGTTACCACTGAACTGACACAAAAAATTAATCAGCACGCGCGGCGACACGATACTGCAGTATAATCACAGCCCGCTGAATCAGGCAGCGTTGCGACACGCGGCGTGGCTCTAATATAACCCCGGCTTAACTGATGCAATGCACTGTAGTGGGCATCGACCAGATACTGTTTGTTGCCATATCGGTTCTTCAGAGTTTCCACCGCAATAGTATAGTTCTGGTTGGTCGTTCCTAGGCCTTCAATTGCTTCTAGAGCTGGACCCTTTAAAGATGCAACCAGGGCCCAATTGCATAACAAAGTACAACTAAAATTACAAGCGGAACTCTCGCATCAGTTATATTAACTAGAAAGGGAGTTCCGCTTGTAATATAAGTTGTACTTTGTTATGCAATTAAAAAAAAAAAAAAAAAATTTACTGTTTATTTCAAGCAAAGAACATTTCATAAAACATGCAAAACGAGTCCTAATCCTAATTTTAAGGATTTTGCGTGGCCTCGGTTAGCGAAAGACTGAGTTGCTCACGCGTAATTAGCCTAATTATACATACGAGTAGATAGTAAATTTATTATATAAATCATGATTTCCCATGCATGCAGTTTTTTTGTTTTAACTTACATATAACCTAAGTCTGAGTGCGCATCCGTCCCTTCCCTCTCAAATATATCTCTCATAAAATATCTTTTAATCACGCTTTTAATTTGTTTACTGTTACTACTTTCTAATTTTTCCGCAATAGACAACGGTAAATTATTTAATAGTTGGGGAAGGATGCACTTCCAGACCCTTCTGCCATACTCATTACATTGCTTGGGGACCCGATATAGCGGGCGGTTGGGTATATGGCGTAAGTTATCTGGCCTGTTACGATGTTTTTCAAGTAATTCTATTTTATCAGTATTTTCACATATTATGGCTTGCTTTATCTTATTGAATACATTCATCACTTTACAGTATTGGAATAGTTGACCATAATTATCTTTATATTTATATTTAATTTTCAGAGGAACAATAGTTTTTAGAATTCTTATTTGTAAATTATAGATGTCTAGGAGGTAAGTTTTATATGTTTTACCATAGGTCGAGATACCGTAGCTTATAATTGAATCTGCCATAGACAAATACAACAATCTCAGCGTATTGTAGGGTAATTTATTTCTAAGTACAGATATTTTTGAAAGTATTGCCCTTAGCCTGTTGCACACATGATTCACATGAGGACCCCAATTGAATCTTTGATCAATCTTGAGACCCAGGTAGGTATGTTGTTCTACTAATTCAAGTGTATTACAATTACAATGAGGGGGCTGTTTGTGCATACATTGATGTTCGTGTGCTACAATTGTTGGGTAAAAATTAGTTTTTAGATAAGGAGAATGTACATGCATAAGCTTAGTTTTCTGATAATTAATAGATAGGCCTACGTCGTGTGCCCACTTACACATCAGATCGAATTCCTGTTGCATTATGGTCTGAGCCACTTCTGCATCTCTATGCGCTGACACAATGCATGTGTCGTCAGCAAACTGGTACACAGAGCCGCGCCGGAATAGGTTACACATATCATTAACATAAAGTAGGTATTCAGTTGGTCCTAAAATTGAGCCTTGCGCTGTGCCGCGTACGGTTGGTATTAGGTTGCTAAATTCGCCAGCTACATTAACAGTGTTAAATCTTTTCGTGTGATAGTCTTTGAACCATTCCAGCATCGGACCCTGTATACCATTTTGCTGCATTTTTGGGCATGTAAGCCATCTCGAGTGCATCATTAGTTGTTGCCATATGCACACTCGCTTCAAACTGGTCCCAGAAGTCATGCCATTTCAGAATTTCTCCGTCGAATATGGGCAATTGAAGCTTTGGTAACTTTGCACAGTTGCTCCGGCTTGTCTGCTCACATTGTTCTTGAGAAGCAACGGTGTCCTCATATCCGGATAAAAGAATTGTAATATCCATGATGGCTTGCTCAGCTCTGATCTCCAGCTCTGTTCAGTCCCTTATTAAATCCGTTGAAACATCAACAACCTTATCAATATAGCGGAGGCTTTCTTCCTTAAACTTAGGTGTATGTAATAATACACAACTCATGTTTCAGCCTCTTAACAACTGATAAGTCAGCTCCACTCTGTTCAACCTGTCTCTACACCTCCAAAGCCTTAAGAACAGTTGCCTCCAACTGCTTCTGGATGAGCTCGAGCCGTATACGAAGGGCGCTTTCCATTTTCCTTTGTGATGTTAACTGTAATTTTAAATAAACATATTTTGTTTCACACCATGTAAATAGACTATTGTTATGGATTTAATAAGGCGCAAGGATTGTAGAGCCAATATATATTTTTCAGAAAGACTATTATTATGTATTCACACAACCAATGTTTCAGTGACATTCAAATTTATTTGTAATCAAGGTAATGAACTAGTAAAGTACGTCACACTCGCGGGCGAGGAAAGCCGGGAGGTTACCCAAGTCAAATTTTAATTCAGTACATAGTCGAACAAGTGCTGTGGCAGCTTGATTTCTCGTCTCGGTCGGGTATACCTAAGGAACGTCAGTCGAGTCGTTGGAATCAGTCACTGTTCGAGTCGTGTCAACAGTAGAGTCTGCGTTTCGTATTTCAAGAGGGAAAAGTCATTGTAGGTACTGGCCTGATACGCTTTTTAGCTGCGGTCCGTACTTGCGCCACTCGCGCGACGCCGCTAGTGCCAGGAAACAGGTCTTCGATGACTGCCAGTGGCCACGTCACCCGCTTATTTTCCTTTCAGTCTCCAACAAAACGATGTCACCTATTTAAATTGGGACTTGACTCATTTTGTCGCGTTTTTGTATTAAGTGCGCTGATACTTGTATAGAAACCTCCCCACCGCGGAGCAGCCGGAGGCAAGAAGTTCCATTTGATCCTAAATGTTTGAGGCGGCTCATAGCAGAATCTAATCTCTCCTTAGCGAGGTCGTAGTTCGTTGGTGGACGTGGGATTTCTCGCCATGGCAAACAGACTTCGTACCTGCCTTCGTTGTTGATATGGACATTTTCTTCGGGAGCTTTAAAGACCTTATATCGCGGGTAGGCTCAAGTGTTTGTTCTGCAGGATCCCTAATGCCTACACTACAGCTTCCAGACTCCACCGATTTGAAATGTCAACATTTGTTAGGCTATGAAGTGCAGTGGTCATGTTTGTCATGGAACCTTGAACTCCTGTAACGGGGCCTTGTATAGGTAGTCCAACCCATTGTCGTTTTTATAGCTGTCAAATTATTTTCTAGCTGTACAAAGTCTGTCGTAATGAGTGAGCCAGAATAGTCAGCACCAATGAGTAGACTTACGTCGTCAGGAGCGTCCGTAGAGTCATTTAGTACGATGCCGCGTTGGCGCAGTTGCTCAAGTAATACATCACATTTCAACTTTGGTAAAAAACTACAAATTAAATCTTTATCTAAAAAACACATGAATTCATATAAAAATTTTCGTCGAGATTTTTGACGGAAATGTCATACACATGACAAGTCTCCTTTTTCGTCTCGATCCCGCCCAACAAACTATCAAAGTCAAAGTCAAAGTCAAAATTCTTTATTCAATTTAGGCATCAATTGATGCTCCTATGAACGTCGAAGAATCTACCACCGGTTCGGAAAAACCCTGTTGAGAAGAAACCGGCCAGAAACTCAACAAGGTATATTTTTTTCAAAAAGATCTACATTACAAGTTAAGTATGAAGTATCTTTTTCTATTTATTTTTTTATTTTCTTCAACTTCATTTTTTTATTACTTTTACGGTCATCCCGTGAAACCATATATTTCAAACTAAATACAAACTGAAATATAGATGCACAGAAAAAACCCCAGAAAAAAGACCAATGCTGGGAATCGAACCCAGGTCCTCAGCGTTCCGTGCTGCGTGCTTACCCCTACACCATCACTGGTCTAGAAGTTAGCGACGAATCTTTCCCATACATCGTACACTTCAGTCTGTTATAATCACATTTAGGCAGTGATAAAGCGCATCTATGTTATGCCCTCTACCGAGAGACTTCAACACTCCTTCGGAGCTACCCGCTCACCTGGACCAAGAGATGGCGCTACTAGGCCAACTTTTACAAGTTAACCTGGACCTGGGTTCGATTCCCAGCATTGGTCTTTTTTCTGGGGTTTTTTCTGTGCATCTATATTTCAGTTTGTATTTAGTTTGAAATATATGGTTACACGGGATGACCGTAAAAGTAATAAAAAAAATGAAGTTGAAGAAAATAAAAAAATAAATAGAAAAAGATACTTCATACTTAACTTGTAAAAGTTGGCCTAGTAGCGCCATCTCTTGGTCCAGGTGAGCGGGTAGCTCCGAAGGAGTGTTGAAGTCTCTCGGTAGAGGGCATAACATAGATGCGCTTTATCACTGCCTAAATGTGATTATAACAGACTGAAGTGTACGATGTATGGGAAAGATTCGTCGCTAACTTCTAGACCAGTGATGGTGTAGGGGTAAGCACGCAGCACGGAACGCTGAGGACCTGGGTTCGATTCCCAGCATTGGTCTTTTTTCTGAGGTTTTTTCTGTGCATCTATATTTCAGTTTGTATTTAGTTTGAAATATAAGATCTACATTGTTATTAAATTCATATATCTGAAGTATTTTAATACAGTAGAAACGCTATTTGAGACTAGGGATCGCTAATGCGGATCGGAATTATTTCCAAACATCCCTGTCCATGATGATGCTATTGAAGTAGGAAAAACACACCAACCGTGCCGTCGCCACATCGGTTAGCTGTCGTATCTCTCTGACTGCAAACGCAGCAGAGCTCAACCTACTCGCAATTGCTGTGGTGTGCGATCCCCACTGCAATTTAGAGTCCAGTGTACGGTGTGCCACAGGGGAGTGTTCTGGGTCCACTACTCTTCCTTATCTATATTAATGACCTACCTCAAGCCATTGATCATCCAATGGTATTGTTCGCCGACGACAGTACTATTATATTTAGTGAAAGCGACGTGTTCGTACATCAGCAAAACGTTACTCGAACCTTACACTTAATTATTGAATGGCTCAACAAAAATAATCTTCAAGTAAATCTCGAAAAAGCATGTATAATGAATTTTAAATTACGAGGCAATAACATATCCAACCTACCTATTGTGTTCCAAAATCAAATAATTAATGAAACTGACTGTACAAAATTTTTAGGATTAAGCTTAGATAGTAATTTGACATGGGAAAAACCAATTGACATCATATGTAAGAAACTTAATCAGTTTAGTTATGCTTTGTATAATTTAAGAAAAATAGTGAATAAATCAGCAGTTTTAACTGCTTACCACGCATATGTTACGTCAACTTTAAGATATGGCGTAATATTCTGGGGAAATGCTACTGACAGGGAAATCATTTTTAGAAGCCAAAAGAAATGTTTGAGATCTGTGTGTGGCATTAAATCCATTGAATCGTGCAAACCACATTTCATCAAATTAAATATTACTTACTTTGCCGTGTCTCTATATTTATGAAATTTCAATATATATTAAATGTAACATCCACCAATTTTCAAAATTTAATAGCATCCGTCACCATGAAAAAATTTGTTGTAAACCATCAAGAACTGCTTTTTTTAAAAAAAGTTTTTTTGGAATGGCACCCCGAATATACAATAAATTACCAACAAAAATTGTTAAATTGGAAAATATGAATGAATTAAAAAATATGTTATATAAATTCTTAGTGTCTAAGGCGTATTACTCAATCAAAGAATACTTCAATGATGTTTTTTGATTGTAACTAACTTTGTGCATGCGATACACTTAACTATAGGTAACTAGGAAATATTTGCATGTCCTTGTGATAAAACATGTGAAGCTATTTAACTTGTCTGTAGATCATCTTATTGTACCATGTTTAAGCAAATAAATGTTTGATTTGATTTGATTTGATTTGAGTGTTTTTCCTAAGAATGCCGTTGATTTTACAAATTCAATACTTTGACCGTTAAGTTTTATATTTGAGACCAAATTTGAATGAGGACTATGTGTCAGAACCTCTTTTTTTGTAGATTTCAGTCCAAGTTTTTTCACTAAATCCTTTGTAATATACGAACGTTGGGCACCACTGTCAATAAGAGCTCGTATCGGCATCTCTTTCTTGTCATGCACAATATTTACGACGAAAGTTTGTAGCAACGTTGTTGATGCAGACGTAGACTTCGTGTGGCATGACAAGTTGCTTTGCTCTTGCTGTTTTGTGTTCTTCGCCGCTAATTCTGAGCACATGATTGTAAAGTGCCTTTTATTACAGAACTAGCTGTTGCCAGCGACTCCGTCCGCGAAGAATAAGGGTATAAAAAATAGCCTACAACCTATTGTCCAAACTTACCAAATATAGAGAAAAAATTTGATAAAAATCGGTCAACCGTTTCGGAGGAGTTCGATAACAAATACCGTGACTGCCGCAATCATTTGAATGAATTTTTTTTTTTTTCATCGGTGTGTACTTTTTGGGGCATTTTGATTGCAAAATCGATTATTATTCTGAAATATGTACAATTATTTTCGTTTTGTTTACATCGGTGACATTCAATGACTTCCGACGTCTGTTGTCAAAAAAAATCATTGCCATTAAAATAAATTAGTTCCACTGAAAATCCGCAACATAGCGAGGGCTAAATAGGAACTTGTCATGCTTTAATATGCAGGTCAGTGCTTAAAGAGCTTTACAGACTGCAATGCAGGATAATGAATGGATTTCTTTTTCCCTGGATGGCAACACTGGCATAGATAATAAATCGCTCGCTTTTGGCTCGAAATTCGAACTTGTGATTTTATTTTGCTTAATATACGAAATGTACACACCCAATATCATATTTTCTCAAGTTTATCGCGATTCCCAGGGTCAAAGAATCGAATTCCTTTTAAATTCCAGAGAAATAATGCGTTGTTTGGGAGAAACGTGTCAAAATGGTGTTGTAGAGCGCCATCCTGCTCTGTCTCGTTTTTTTATCCCGTTCTGGCCGTTCACTTTTATATTATAGATAGGCATTTGGGAAAACTCTTACATTTTTTTGTAACGTGATTGCTTTTTAAGCAAATTAAACACGCTTTCTTGCCTTTGATGTACTCTAGACGATCTTTCAGCGTCATCTTAGCCGCCTTATGACACTCTACGGCAGAATTAGTATCTATCACACCACACACATGATAACCGTTTTTTCTTCTATCTTCGTCTTGCTTAAACTCTGTTACGAAGCAGGCGGTGGGTGGCATGGGTTCGACTAGGGATATGTCGTAGTCTCGCCTTGCTAGCCGTATTCTTTCTTCCGACTCTACTTCTTGTCCCAGAAACAGCATTAATTTGGACAGATTTCTGATTTCCGGTTGACTGCGATGCCAGGCACGAATAATTTCTTCCGGCAAAGCCGACTCGATCATGGAATAAAGCATGATGGCATATTTGTCTGTAGTTACGCCGAGTGTTTCAAGTGCTTGAATGCGCGTGTGAAGGCTATTAAAAAGTGCTGTTAAATTCTTTGCAGCTTCTTTTTTCTGCATCAAGGCATGCAATCCACGGACATACGTTTCGATGAGGATGTCATCTCTAGAAAAACTTGTTTATAAAGCTTCGACTGCCTTTTTGTAGTTTCCCGGAGAAGGTGGGTAGCTTTCGACGAGCTGTCGCGCGGCGCTGTTCACAGTCATGGACTGAAGAAGATATTGGAACTTATCGCTAGCGTCAATGTGGGCGTCTTCGTCTATCTTCTTAAACTGTCCCCAGAACTGCAGCCAGGACTTAACGTTACCATCGCACTTGATTGTTGCCAGCTGCCTTATAAGACGGTTGGAAATGTATTGTAGAACAAGCTCCCAAAGACGAAGCGACTAAAAAATTTATAAGTTATTTTGAACGGCAGTGGGTGAAATGTTACTCACTAATATATTGTGGGGCAGAATGGCATCGCACCAACAACAGCATGGAAAGCTGGCATACGCGTATGAATACTCGTGTGCCGCACAAGGCGACTTTAGTCTTATTTTTATACATTTTATGAAAAGAAGCGAGGCTAAAAGATATTCGGTTAAGACAATTTTATTTTGAACGGTCACGCAGATTGCGACAGCAGCAGCGGAGCTATATGAAATTATTCGAGAATCCATCGATGATAAGAAGACCTCACCCCAGGCAATAATAAAATACTTCCAGGAGCTCTTACAGCAGAGTAATAACATGGCGATTAAGCCTCTTGTTGACCAGGCCTCATATCGCAATTTGACTGCTTTGTATACCATCGTGAAGAGCTTCAGTCAGTTTGCGGACTTCCCGTGGGGGCCTGTGTAAAGGAAAAACCCTATCCTATCAAGTCAATTTCGGAAATTCATCAACATCACTACAATGATTCAGGGTGATACTCTGATAGGATACACGATTTCAGGGGCATCTTCTGCATTGCCAAATCTCGCAGGACTTTGCCTACAACTTCAGATTGTTGCAGGTGGCAATCACACCTTGCAAAATTACAACGGTGTCGGCAGCAGTGGCGTAGGGTGCTAACAACTCGATTCCCAGCGGGTTGCCTAAAATTTTGAAGTAACCAAACGCTTCTCTTAGTACCCGATTGTTTGTATAGAGACTTACTCTTCCATAATAAACTTTTAAGTATTTTTCAAAATGGTGCAGTAACAAAACGCATCAAAATATCCACAAGACCAATCAGTCATTCATAAATTCAGTATTCCGGCAGGAATTGTACACTCACACATGTAAATATTCATTCATAAAACCATAGATTCACTACAAGCGTCTACCGTAAGAATAGGCATGGAATAGGCTGAAGATAACCCGGTCTCTATCGGCTTATCACATTTAAAAAAAGACTTTCTACATTGTGCATAAGGCTTAATTTCACTTTGACACAAGCTTTTTTTTTAATTAATTTATCCCACTTGGAATAGCCGACGGAATTGACATTCATGCAGCTAGGGATGGGTTATACTTGCAAAATCGCGTACCAGGGCTTAAAAGTACGTCCACCTTCCCATACCAGGTGCAGAAACCAGGTATCAAACAAAATACTTTCAAAGTATTTTCTGTCCAACGAGTCGAATACTTGTTTCCTTGCAAGTTAAAACCTTGTTGCTATATATATAAGATTCAAAATATTCCAATCAAGACGTAAAATACTTTGAAAGTATTTTATTTCACGTATAAGCACAATCTGAACCTTATGTGTATGATTACAAGATATAATAATGCATTTTAGTATTTGATGGTTAAAATTTCGACTTGAGAAGGCGCGATTTTTGAGTATATTTTTCGAGGTCCTGATCGAAAAAATAAATTTAGGTTTGTTTATTACTTTATGGTACACAGCTGTGTTACTTAGAAAGTCTAATGAATAGATTCATTCCTTGCACGTGTAGAGAAATTGTGAAAAAAGAATTGTGCAGAAACAATAGATTAAATGCACCGGACATTCCTTTTCGATTTTATTACTTCGAGTTCGGGGAATTCAGAGTAAGACGTCATTATGTTTTACTAAACGCGTAAATTGAGTAGAATTCTAAATAATGCCATTCCACACCGATTAAAGTACAATTTGGATCGTCCATGTATTTTACTTTAATATTAAATAAATGTCATTTCTTATTTGTTACCTATGTAATAAATTCATTACATTATATTAAAATTAAATACATAACTCTTGAAAACGAATTAAAAAGCATTTATCTCGAAATGGTTTTCGATTTACTATACTATGCAAAAAATAGTTAGACATCCCCAATTGGGTATACAGTAGAAAATATTATGAAACCGTATTATAACAAAAATCTACGACTAATTGATATTTCGGTAGGTTTATTTATTTAACTAGAATTCAAACATTACATAGGTACTAAAACATTTTATGTGACTAATAAAACCTTTCCTTCCTACTTTAAAAACAGGCTTAGGACTGTCAGCTGAAAATAAAAGCTCCAAGCTGGCGTAGTTAAAAGGTTTCAGTTCATTGTACGTACAGTATGTAGTTATTTACAATTATGTACAAAAATCGATTAACAAGGTTCTGATTGTGATTATGATTAGCATTTTTTTTGTATTAATAAGGGTTTTTAGGGTTCCGTAGCCAAATGGCAAAAACGGAAACCTTATGGATTCGTCATGTCTCTGTCTGTCTGTCCGTTCGTATGTCACAGCCACTTTTTTCCGAAACTATAAGAACTATGCTGTTGAAACTTGGTAAGTAGATGTATTCTGTGAACCACATTAATACTTTCACACAAAAATAGAAAAAAAAAACATTGAGCTATTATTACTATTATTACTACGTAGTAATAATAGCTCAATGGGAAAAAAACAATAAATTTTGGGGGTTCCCCATACTTAGAACTGAAACTCGAAATTTTATTGTTTCATGAAACCCATACGTGTGGGGTATTTATGGATAGCTCTTCAAAAATGATATTGAGATTTCTAATATATTTTTTTCTAAACTGAATAGTTTGCGCGAGAGACACTTCCAAAGTGGTAAAATGTGTCCCCCCCCTGTAACTTCTAAAATAAGAGAATGATAAAACAAAAAAAAATATATGATGTGCATTACCATGTAAACTTCCACCGAAAATTGGTTTGAACGGGATCTAGTAAGTAGTTTTTTTGATACGTCATAAATAGTAAACCGCAATTTTTTATAGATAATGGTACGGAACCCTTCGTGCGCGACTCCGACTCGCACTTGCCCGGTTTTTACATTATTTACAACATATTTTGTTGTAGAAACAACAATTGTTGTACTTTTCGGCTCCCCAATCGGTTTCTTCGTTCGTTTAAAATATTCCCTGCAGCTGAAAACAATCTTTCGCAAGGCACACTAGTAGCCATAGTGTTTAATTTAGTTCTGGCTAATTTTGCCAAATTTGGGTATGTAGTCTGGTTCGCCCTCCACCATTCTAGAGGATTTAATTCCGGAGTTATCACATTATCATCTAAGTAGCGCTGTACTTCTACTATAGCCCTGCTGCTGGCGGTTCCTGCTGGTCGGACATTCTGCATTGTTTTATTATAATGTTTCCATATTAAACTTTGCGGTTTTCTAGAATGTGTCAGTTCTTCCTGTGACGTAGTAGGTAATGATAATGCCGCGTTTTCTTCATTAATGATCGCAGTCACCAATCCTATCACGTGCTTCTTCGTGTTTTCGGCAAGTGTTTGACTTTCAAAATACAATTTGTAGCGCGGGTCGAGAAACATTGCTGTAGTAAAGGACCTGCTGTTTTCGATGTTGCCGAATCTAGTATTTATTTCTGACAACAGGTCTTGTCTGCACATTTCTACCTCCACTGGAAAATATGTAATATTATTGTTTTGGAGATAGGAAGGATCAGCAATCTCATTCAAGGCGTTTGTGAGACCTATCGTAATAGGCAGTACTGAGCTACCGCTGACGTACTTTTGCCCGCTGATTTCCCTCGTCACCTCTTCACATGGCTGTAGTACCAAAATTAGTGCCGCACATACATCCCATTCATAATTCGTAAGAGGCATTATGTTGAAAATCTCTAAGTTGGACATTGCACACTTTATTTCGTCCCTAAGCTCCACAAATCGCTGCAGCATGTAAAAGGTGGAGTTCCAGCGTGTCGCAACGTCCTGGATAGGCCGCTTCACTGTTTTATTGGCCTGCTCCTGGTATTTTTTTAATTTATTCCATCCGACATTGCTGCGTTTAAAGTACGAAACTATCGCCTTCACTTTATTTATTACGTTAATCACTTCAGACGAATTACTAGTAGTAGTACTTCCCATACCTAACGCTTTTTGCACTGCGAGATTTAAAGTATGGGCATAACATCCGAACCGAAGTGTTTCCATTGCAGCATCGTAATTGCACTTTTGATATTAGCCCCGTTATCAGATACGACTAGCAAAACTCTTTCAGCCACGTTCCAGTCCTGAACCACATTCCTCAACTCTTCCGCCAAATTCATTCCTGTGTGGCTCTTTTCAAGAACCTTGCAGTCCAAAAGTACTGATCGTAGTACGAAATCTTTGTCGATATAATGACCTGTGACCGCCATGTATGAGTCATTATTTCGTGATGTCCATATGTCTGTCGTTAGACATATCGTTTTGGCATTATCATTTACAGACGCTTTCGTTGCAGTTTTGACAGCTTCGTACTGTCCTGGAAGTAAATTATTCGCAAAATACTTTCGCGTTGGTAAAACATAATTAGGAAAGGCAAATTTTATAAGATCGCGAAACCCTTTGTCTTCCACGATACTAAAGGGCTGCATATCTCTTATAAATAAATTCATGATAGTGTCGTCTATGTCCTTTTTTATTTTATTGCAGTCTCGACGAAGAAAAGCTGATAGCGGGTACGGCCTTACATTAGCTGTTGCTGCAATTTGCGCTGTTGATGTTGACGGTTGTGGCACTTGTGGCAGCGGCGGTGGTGCTAACTGCGAACGGCTTTCCTCAGATTGCCGTTGTTCGGCTTCTGTTCCTTCCCGTGCCACCAAATTAACGGCGAGATGTTTTCGCTGTATATGTTTTGTCAGATTGGACACTCCCGATTTAAATGATAATTTTGCCTTACACATTTTGCACTCCCCTATATAACCCCCTTTATCAATAAAATGGTCCCACGCTACACTTTTTTTCGGTGCCATATTTACAAACACAATAATAATAAATTTATAATAAAACACAATATAACCTTCTTTCTCAAAAGTTTACGAAAACACAGTTTCAGCACAACTAATTGCGATGATAACCGAGCGCAAGCACAACTTAAACAAACAAATTCAAAAATACAAGAACTTTTACTCCAAAATGGTGCAAGTTTAAAAATAACGTACGTTCACGCAACTATGTACCTTATAATCTTTTGCTGGAAAGCTGTACGAAGTGTCTTTTATTTAAATGCAATTTACAATTGCGCATTTAAGGTCAAACAACATGAACGAAATGCATTATTGTAACCTACTTTCATACATTTAAGGTTTACTTTCCAAACTTATCTAATTAGGTGGAAAACCGGGCGAGACCGATATACATTGCTTCGCCATTTGATCGCATACTCCGAGCCCAGCCGAATAGCACCGAACGACGAGCGAGACGAGAGGCCCTACCACGAAGTGCATAAATCGAACTTCGTTTCGTGCTGTCCCGCTCACGCTAATATTATTTGACACGAGTGAGAGGGATAATACGATACGAACTTCGATTTTCGAATTTCGTAGTAGCGCCTGAGTTCCGAGAAAAATACATTCGATTCGTTCGACGTTCGGCGTAGTAATACTTACTTTGAAGGGACAGTATACTTTAACGGAAAAATACTTTCAAGTCTTGCAAGTATATCGGGTCGGTACCTGGTTAGTATACTTGCAAGGAAATACCTGGTATCAAAACCTGGTAACGTAAATACGCACCATCTCTACATGCAGCCATTCGTAGACTTATTTAAAATTACTGGAGCGAAATTTAATTTTAAAGTATCGAGTTTTAGTGTAAAACAGAAAGTACGATATTTTATCTATTTTTATAATAATATTTATTAAACAGACAAAATTAAACCGCCACGGGCTGTGCTCAGCGCGCTGCACAACACCAAATCGTATACGCTGTGCCGCGCTGCCGGAATGTGTCACTGTATGTACGATTCGGAGCCATAGAACGTGCCGGACGTGATCCGCTAGCGCGGTCGATTTGTTTGTGGTGTGGTATTTATTGAAATGACAACATTAGGTAATGTCATGTCAATCGCTCAGTGTTTTGTAGTTTGTTTATTTATATTATAATAAAATTATGTGAAATAATTTTAATAAAAACACAATATTAGATCAGTGTTGATACGCAATATCGGTGAAATTTAATCGTACATATTATCGTCTGTCAGGTTGTAAATCTGATTATAATTCAGTGTCTAATTCATGTATAAGTAACATATTGTTTTGATACTGATATCAGTGAAAGGATAAATATGCTGCAGTCTTATGGACCGAATTACTGCACGTAAGTACTAGTTTTCAAGAATATAACCTAGTATAACTACTAAGAAATGGGGTATGATTTTTGTTTGCTTTTTTTCGTCCGGCTTTACCTGGAAAAAAATTCACGCCTCGCCACTGGTCGGCAGTGAGCGCTCTCTTGGAGAACATACCTGCAAAATATATCGAGACTGGGTTGAGTCTTACCTGCAAAGTAAGACCACCTCCCAGACAAATATTGAAGACATGATGAAGGATGATGTTATCACGACAGAAATTCAAGGATTATCTATTGTGTCCCGTCCGCTCACCGAATTTTTGCAAGAATATTTGGCTGAAGATGAAGACGAGGATGATCAAGATCCGGAATCTCAATATTTGAAAACTTTGATTGCAGGGAATGACAACAGACGAGATGGGGATGATGGTCAAGCAAAGCGTCGAGGTGAATCTCGTCCTCAAGGTCGTCCTCCGAAAAGACCAAGACATGACATGGACGATAGACAACCTGGACCTTCTTACCAACTAATCGGAAAAGAAACTGAGAAGGCAAGAGAAACTGATAAAGAAGAGAGGTCCATTGACACAAGTGGTGATGCACTTGGATTCTTATCAAGAGAGGACCAGATGGATGACGAACCGATAGAGGATTTGGGAGATGTTGAACCAGATCCATCTATTACAGTTCAGGACAAATCTGTCGAGGCAATTCCAACAACATCTCAAGCAGCTCAACCAACAGTCTTCAGGGTTGGAGAAATATATGCCATTGATTTCTTCTGTAAACATGAACTTTCTCATTCTGATTTTCTACAAAACAGTTCGACAAAATGTATAATATTAAATTACTAGTCTGCAGCAAAGTAACATTACTGTGTTGCAGTTTTTGAATAATATCTCACGAATAAAAGCACAAGATTTTACGTCAAAAGCAGTAAATGTCTTGTTTTTTTTGTTTTGGAACATTAGTACAAATTATTTTGTTTGTAAATAGCGGCGTAAGCAATGAATTTTCGTTTCTGTGAGTTGAATCATTTTAAATAAAATATTTTCACTGTAATTGTTGTTTTAGTTGACCGTATATTTTAAAAAACTTTTTAACAAAAAAATTAAACCGCCGAAAAAACTGAAAAGCAAAAAATAATACCTTTTTTGTTTGACCTTAATCTAGGTACCAGTTTGAAGTCGGTGCCTCAGCACGAGCCAGGAGGAGTGATAGAAGCGAATCAGGTAGAAGATTATAGGTCCACTCCTCCTGGCTCGTGCTGAGGCACCGACTTCAAACTGGTACCTAGATTAAGGTCAAACAAAAAAGGTATTATTTTTTGCCTTTCAGTTTTTTCGGCGGTTTAATTATTTTGTTAAAAAGTTTTTATTTTATACTTTTTTCTCATCCTTGGGGTAATTTTTTTTCCCCAAATTTATATAATACCAACTTCAAGGTATAATACCCTATCCAAAAAAAAGAATTATCAAAATCAGACTACTCTGTAAAAAGTTAGTCAATCATGCTCTGTTTTCTTACCCTTAGGGTAGGAATATTATTTCCAAATTTACATGGGACCACCCTTGGGGTATACGCTTTCTAATAAAAAAAGAATCATCAAAATCTGACTACTCTGTAATAAGTTATGCGTGGTCATATAGTACAATCAGTAACTGAACAATCAATCATCCCCTGTTTTCCTACCCTTAGGGTAGGAATATTATTTCCAAATTTAAATGGGACCACCCTCGGGGTATACGCTTTCCAATAAAAAAAGAATCATCAAAATCGAACTACTCTGTAAAAAGTTATGCGTGATCATACATAAAAAAAAAAAAAAACAAATTTCTTTTTACACTAAACAATTTTTTATAATGAGAAGTAACGCTAAAAAACCGAATAAAAATAATGCAGGATTAAGGAGATATTAAGTTTCAAATATTCAGACTAGGGTTGTCACCTCACTAATTTAGTGAGTAACAGGTATAAGCAGCAATATAATTTAAAATAAAGAAGGATTACTAAAACAAGGTTGAATGGCATATCGCTTACTCGTCACACTTACAACGTAAATTAAAAAAAAAAACTTTTCGTTCGCGAACGTACGTCATCCATCAGTTGAGAAAGGTATGTAATGTAATGTAAGGCTATTTATATTGTTTATTATCGAATACAATTCTTATTTAACTGTGTTTTATGTGTTAAAATTGCAATTTACAATACAATACAATACAATACAAATATTCTTTATTGATCACCAAAAAAAAACTGAAAAAAAAATATTCATAACAATAAAAAGAAAATTAATGTAGTTTTAGCAAGTGTCTTTCTACTATTAAGGTAAAGTCGAGAGGATAAAAATGAAATAAAGTTTAAGATACACTTCGTATAATGAGCCGACACAAAACGTACACTGTGTACACTGAGTTGGGTACAAACACACATGAATTACTGTATATCTAGGTTACTCTATATTTTGGCTAAACCAGGCGGGGCGCACACTAGGCTTACGCGACGGGATCGTATGGAAGGTGCTATGCGACTGGCCTCATGTGCGCCGTTCCCGGTGTCGCGGGAAATAGGAATGCTGACGTGACACACGCTTATCGCTGTGCCGCCACAACATTCCTCCCCTTTTGAAAAGAAAATTTACATAAAACAATAAATTTAAATGAAAATAAACACATGGACATACCAAATGCAATAGACTTACACTCTAACAGTTTGAATTCCCGGTGTGACTCAAACCTTACGTGCTCGCTAGAGCTGACGCGGCTTAAATCACTGGCGAATGTAAACACTTAAACAGCGCTGGTAATCAGCGTATATTTTTTAATTAAGCATTAATGATTAGCTTACATGTTATATCTAAACATTTACACAGTGAAAATACACACAAAAAAAAATTAAACCAATTTTGTATTAGGAATGTAAACGAAATTGAGCTCAAAAGACTTGCTGCTGTGGTGCTGGTGTAGGCTGCACCCTGACGGCTGAAGGTGGTAGGTCGTCTATCGCCTTCCTTAGCCAACGTTTGGCAGCGCGGCGACATTTAGCTCTCACCGCGTAACATAACCACAGAAAGATGAAAACACCAAACACGATTAGGGCTATGCCCAGGTAATTTAACTTTGTTTCTACGTGATCTGACATCGTCTGCACTTGCGCGATTGAGATGTTTGTTTGATCCTTGTCGTTTTTACTTTGGCCCCAACCCATCTTTAGGTTCAGTTCAAAGTGCTTGTAGATTGACTCGGAACGTGGGCTACTGTTTGTCTTGCACGACACGTGATGATGACTAGCTACGTACTTAGATACTGAATTCGATACAGATCTGTTGTGTCGTCTTAATGCTACTTATATCTAACAGTTATGCTTTAACCTGTGCTTAGCTACAATAAGTTTACGTCCTGACTCATGCGTGACCTGGTTACACTAGGATCACAGTAGACGTTTTAGGTCAGTAGGTACTTTGACTATGTGCGTACTGTCTTAATAAACAAATGATGTACCTACTTACTGTTGTCTTATTGTAGTACTGTGACTGTGTAAGTCTAGAATCAGCGCTTATGTTATTTGTTGTCTAACTCATCGATTAAAAAACGTACCGGCCTCTTTATCGTTCTACCGCTGCGCGTGGTGTAGGCCACAGGAGGTAGCGTGGGCGATACTGAGGGCGTTTTCGGCACCTCTGTTTCTTTTTCTGCGCATTGGGTGATGGGCGGAATTTCGGCGCGTTCGCTATCGCTGTGCTCGGTATATAACATAAACGCTGGTTTTAATATATGTAACGATACTTCTACGTCTCTATTTTGTACATTTATTCTATATGTTTTATCTCTTCTACTGAGCACGCGGTATGGGCCATTGTATGTTGGGGTCAACGGTTTTTTTACCATGTCGTTTCTTAAGAACACGTGTGAGCAAGTTTTCAAATCTTTATGGACGAAAATACTCCGCGAATCTCTTGCTGCGTGGACCGCTGGTCGTAAGTCGGCTAAAATTGCTCGTAATTTGTTCTACAAATGAAAACGCATCGTTGTGATTAATGCTAGATTTTGTGTAGAAATCACCTGGTAACCTCAATCCTTGACCATATACCTACCAATTCGGCGGAGCTGACGTCGCCGTCCGATTTACATGCCGCTCGCAGCCCTAACAGCACTATCGCGAGTTCATCTATCCAGGTGGCGTTATCGGCTAACCTGGCTGTTAGTGCTGACTTCAGCGATCTGTGGAACCTCTCGATTTTCCCGTTGCTCATGGGATGATAGGCCGTAGTACGCACTTTGTGTATGCCTAAGAACTTTGTGAGTCCCGTGAATAGATCACTTTCAAATTGACGCCCTAGATCTGTTGTGATTCTAGCTGGGCAACCAAATCTGCAAATCCAGTTGTCGTACATGATCCTGGCTACCGTGTCGGCTGTCATATCGACTATGGGTACGGCTTCTGGCCAGTGTGTGCTACGGTCTATCATCGTCAACAGATATCTATAACCCTGGGGCGTGGTTGGCAATGGTCCTACCAGGTCTATGTGTATATGCTCAAACCTATCAGCGCCTTGAAAGCTGCCTAACTGCGTTACAGTGTGCCTGTGTACTTTACTCTTTTGACAGTCTAAGCATGCTTTGGCCCATTTACCGACGTCCTTATTCATGTCCGGCCAGTAAAATCTTTGCGCCACCATTTTCCGTGATGTTCTAATTCCCGGGTGACTATTGTTGTGCACCGAATGGAAAGCTATTTTTCTGAACTTTTCGGGCAAGTAAGGTCGCGCGTTATTGGTAGTCGTGTCGCAATAAATTACTTTGTCCGACGTAGGCAGGCGCAAAGGTTTTAATCGCGTTTCGCAAGAACTCGGCTGTGTAACCCGAGCATCAGTTTCCTGTGCTCGAGCTAGCTCGACGTAATCGATCCCCGTGGGGCAAACAATGGTTTCTACACGCGATAATGTGTCAGCGGCTTTGTTTCGCGAACCGTCTATGTGTTGAATTTCGCTCGTGAACTCGCTGATAAACATAAGCTGTCTAGTTCGTCGCGGTGTTTCCTTATCGGTACCTATTTTCGTTAGCGCGAAAGTCAGTGGTTTATGGTCGGTGTACACTATCAACCGCCGACCTTCTATGAGATGCCTGAAGTGCACTATAGACATGTATATTGCCAATATTGCCCTATCGTAGGCACTGTAATTTTTCTGCGCGTCTGAAAATGCTTTTGAGAAAAAACCGAGAGGTTTCCACAGGTCTCCAATTTTTTGTTGTAAGACGCTGCCTGCGGCGGTTCCCGACGCGTCTGTCATAAGCGCCGGCGGAACGTCCGATAGTGGGTGTGACAATGTAATGGCGCTTTTTAGGCTCTGTATGCTGGCCCCTGGTGCGGCGCCGGCGTCTGCCCCGGGAAAGGCGAGCCCGACCGCGCTGGCTGCGGCTGCTGGCGTCCCCATGCGCATGGCTGGATGCATTGTCTGGCCTTCTCACAAAAACAGTAGTGGTAGCGGCACAGTCTGTATGGGTCCAACGCTGCCCCTCGCGATCGGGAGCGTGAGCGATTCCATGACCCTCGCTGATTGCTCCTGCCCCTTTCTTGACTTCTGATTTCATTTAGCTCGCCGCGCATCTGTCTCACCTCAAGCGCTAAGTTCCGAAATTCCTGCAGGAGATCTACGTTGGCTTGAGGGCTAGTTATTGGCATGGGTGTGGCAACCTCGGCGATCACGCCGTGCCTGAGCGTCTCCATGATTCTGTCAGCCATGGTCGCCAGGTTCTCCAGTTTGGCGTCCTCACTCACTACGAAGACCGTTCGTACCGCCGTTGGGAGCCGCTGGAGCCAGAGTTTCTTGACCGTATCCTCCGCGACGCCTGAATTTCGTCCTGCTTCAGCCATTTTCCTATGCAATTGCGAAGGCTTCTGGTCTCCTAGCTCCAATTCTTTGACTAGCCGATTGAACTGAGAATCCGCACTTTCCTGATACTTAGCTATCAGTCTCTCTTTGAGCGTTGCGTAGTTTTTTTCGAAAATCGCCTTCTCAATCAGATCGCTGACGCTGTTTAACTCCTCTTTGCTCAGCTTGCCTACGACCAAATCGAACTTGTGTCTTGCCCCACTTTCTGCGGCGCAACGATGGCCTCAAAATGGGAGAACCAAAGTTTGGGCATGTCGCGCCAGAAAGGCGCGATCCTCGAAGACACGCTGATGGAAGCCAGGTCGGGTTGCGCTGGAGCCGGGGCTGCGTCGTCGGGCATTTTCACTCGACTGTCACTTAACTGCACGACTATTTAAATGTTCAATGCCCCCGCCTGGTTCGCCTCGGCCGTTAGTCGCTTGAATAAAAAAGGATCACGTCGGGGTCACCAATTTCTTTCTACTATTAAGGTAAAAGTTTTTATTTTATACTTTTTTCTCATCCTTGGGGTAATTTTTTTTCCCCAAATTTATATAATACCAACTTCAAGGTATAATACCCCATCCAATAAAAAAGAATTATCAAAATCAGACTACTCTGTAAAAAGTTAGTCAATCATGCTCTGTTTTCTTACCCTTAGGGTAGGAATATTATTTCCAAATTTACATGGGACCACCCTTGAGGCGGGTCCACATTTGTGACAAACCGCCGAACCGAACACCGTGGCCGTGACAGACTCGGGAGTTTGTACCGATAGTGTGGACGGAATTTGTTACACGAACAAATGTTACGATCAGTTATCCGTTCAAATCTCCAAACAAAATATCCATACAGCCAAACATTGTACGTACTCCCACAATGTGGTTGTGATAAATGTGGACGATGTTTTGGTTTTGTTACGGTCAAATGACACGGGGTACGGGCCGATCCATCCAAAGTCGGTCTTTTTCAAAGGATGTTCGGTACTGTCTCGGTGTGCGGGAGAGGTCCACACTGCGATTTTTGTCACGCGTACAAGCACGCGTGTCATCAGGCTGGTACCTACACGGGATTGATGGATCGGGCGAATGCACGGTCGTCTTGACAAGACAACACCCGCTCCCCCGCCCGCGAAATCATTGCAACAATACATTGAAGGTAGTTGAGTGGCAATTTGTGTTGATAGATATTTAATTTAAGTATTAATACGCGGCATTGAAACGATTCGATTCATAAAATATGCAGTGGAATCAGGAAAATGTTTTGAAGTTTATAGAACTTTATCGTAATAAGGAACTACTGTGGGATCCTAAGCATAAACTATACTTTAACAAAATTCTAAAAAATGATGCTTGGACCGAAATATCAGAACAGATGAATTGTGGTGCATCCGTTCAAGAGTTAAAGAAAAAAATGGAAAGTCTACTTGGTCAATTGAGAAGAGAGAAGGGAAAAACAAAAAAAACTACAACTGGACAAGGTATTTTTTTATTAAATTGTATTTTAGCACAACTAATATGCCATGGATGTTTTAACCTGTTTCATTAGTAGAAAGTGCTTAATAGTGATATATTCAATAGTAGTTGAGTAGGTATAGCTTAAAACGTGTAATAACTAATAGTAATATATTCTGGAATTTCAGGTGCAGCTGAAGTGTACAAGTCATCTTGGTACGCATACGAACATATGACGTTTCTTCTTGATAGAAATAAGCCTCGCACTCATATGAATACGGTAAGTTAAAAGTTTATTTTAACCTAGACGTCATAAATATGATTATAAGGCCGCCTTTACACCTGTAAGTTCTTACGTAAGTTATAGGGACGGAGCTAAGCTAAGGAGTGAGAGGTGAATATCACTATCTCTTTCCAGTCAATAGCTTACGTATAACTCTATAACTTACACATCGGTAACACTCGGCATTTGGGTAGCACTTAGAAGATTAGTGATGAGACAAGTTTTCTTTTGATATCATCATCATCATCATCATCAGCCATACGACGTCCACTGCTGGACATAGGCCTCCCCCAGAAATTTCCACTGCGACCGGTCGCAGGCCGCCCGCATCCAGTAGACACCCGCGACCTTAACCAGATCGTCAGTCCACCTTGTAGGAGGCCTACCCACGCTGCACCGTCCGGTACGTGGTCGCCACTCTAGAACTCGCTGGCCCCATTCTTTTGATATAAAATAAAATATTTAATTAGTATTCCCAACACAGTATTAACATATGTTAAAATAGTTTTGATTACTAAATAACTTAACAGTAAGGAAAGATTATCTACTCAATATAGTCTTAGATTACCGCGATAATTATTCATTAAATGAAAATAAGTAATCGGATAGGTACTTTGGCGTTTAATGAAAATTTGTACATCACGACGTTTCGATATCTTTTCAGATGTCGTGGTTTTCAGATGTTTGGAGTCTCCCGTGATCACGACATCTGAAAAGATATCGAAGTGATATCTTCAGAATTTTCATTAAACGCCAAAGTACCTATCCGATTACTTATTTTCATTTAATGAATTTGTTGATTGACATATGATACAGTAGTTTTGATTAATAAAAAACTTAATTAAAAAATACTTATTAACGTACGATAAAATATGTTTTAATAAATAGATTTTCTCAAGTATAAGACGAAGACAAACTTATCTTATCGCCGAGGAGCGATCTCTATGCCGTACCTAACCTTTGGATACCAACATATTGGAATGTTTAAATAGGATTTATAATAATAATATTTGATTGGTGATTAAATGTGGCATTATATGACAAAAGGGTCCTGTGGCAGTTTCTAGATACTGACGTTATTGTAAACTCCATCAAAATAATATTTTTTTTAGTTTACTGCAAATTAATAAAATACACGGCTATAAATTACAAAATGTATGAAAAGTGCCACAAATAATTTTGTTATCAGGCTTATAACTACGTATTATTCAATAGCGATCTTGCCAGGAAACTCTGCCATTTGTAGAACAAAAATCAGCAAGTTCATTTCTTATTTCTTGCGATGAAGTAGAAGATCTACGTGGGACTGCCGGAATACGTAAAAATGAAGTAGCTGGCACTGGCTCATTCCTCCAACTACCTGGTGTAATTTCACCATCCTCCTCAACGTCAAGCAATCCTGGGGGAGCATATAAATTCGTAGAATTTTCGCTAGCTTTTAAGTAATTATGGAGATGAACTATTGCCATTACAACGAGCTGAGCAGTGTCTGGTTCAAGTAACATTGGTTTTCTCAAAACCCTAAAATTACTACTAATAATACCGAAAGCATTTTCTACAACTCTCCGGCACCTAGATAGCCTATAGTTGTAAATTCTTTCTTTAGATCCTCTTGCGTGTGCCGTACCAGGATAAGGCTTCATAATATGCGTTCCGAGTGGAAATGCAGCATCTGCTACAAAGAAATATGGTATTGGCTTATTTCTTTGATCCAATGCATTTGGTGGAGGCAAATTCAAAGACTCATTTTCTATCTTTTCTCTGAGAACTGAATCATGATACACACCGCCGTCAGAAATCCTTCCTTGGCTCCCAACATCGACAAAAATAAATCTGTATGCCGCATCCACTACTGCAAACAAAACTATGCTAAAGTAGGATTTATAGTTAAAAAATTCCGTTCCAGAATTGAAAGGTGCTTGCAGTATTATGTGTTTCCCATCCATTGCTCCCAAAGTGTGCGGGAAATTCCATTGCTCATAAAATTTTGAGACAACTTCTAGCCATTCGTCAGGCGTACTCGGCATCTGAAAAATAAAAAGAAAATTAATGGATGTTAATTAATTTACCTGTTTTTTTCTTCAGGAGAATCTTGAAGGAGAGGATAACCATGACTCAAATATGGCAACTCCAGCATCTGAAAATGATGTATCTAGAGAAGAAACGGAACGCTCCATTTTAACAGAAAAGGCGTTTTCCAAACCAATTGAAAAAGCACCTAAAAGGAAATATATTCCCATGATTCAGAAAATGAAATGATAAATTCTGCCTTCAAAATGCTCTCCTCGGCATCAGCTGCAGTAAACGAGGTTTCAGCCAGAGCGTCAGCTTCAGACGATAGTCAAATATATGCTAATTTTATAGCTAGCAAGATGCGGACGTACTCCCAACGTACCAAAAATTCCTTGCAGCATCAAATAAGTAATTTGCTTTTCCAAGCTGATAACGGTTACTTTGAGTATTATCAAGATTATCAGGGACCACATGGATATTCATCACGTCAAAGTAGTACACCAGTACAATCTCCGGTTACACCCAATGAGCCTGGCCCTAGTTCGTCGCAGAGTATATCTGCTACTTCACCAGGCATAATTAGTGATGAAAATGACACGCAAGATTCATTCAGAGATTTGTTATCCATTTGAATTACATTTCAAAAGAAGATTATTATTGATTGTTTACTCTTTTTGTCTTTATTAATAACTTAATTAATAAATAATTCTTACCTTTATGCATCCTTTCAATGAATTCACTATAGCCGCACATGTTTCTGGGATGATTTGACTTATAGCTTGCTTCGATATTCTAAAGAGATATTGTAATGAAGAATATGAATCACCCGTTGCCAAAAATCTCATTGTCACTGCAAGTCTTTCTTGTACCGAAATTGACATTCTAAATTGAGTGTCTTGTTTTTTTATTGTTGGACCAATCAAATTCAGCAAAACTTCAAAGTCTGTAGGAGACATTCGCACAAAATTTTTGTATTTTCCACTTATTTCTTGAAATCTAATATCTCTCAGTAACGAATTTCCACCATAAATATTACGATTTCTAAAAAGTTCACTTTGCCACCATCTCCTTTTTTTCACCGTCCTATTTTTTTTTAAAGCACAAAGTAAAACAAATGATGCACTTGCAAGAGCAATATTCAAATACATTTCGGTTAATTCTTCTGGAAACGACATGACTGCCTTGGTTGAAGTTTCAAAATGGCATTCATCGGTTGTAGAGGACTATCGTAACATTTGTACGCGTAACAAATGCCGTCCACACTATCGTTACAGACATCGGGCTTTGTCACGGTCACGGAGCTACCACCAGCGTCCGATCCGATGCAAACTTTCACCCGTCCACACTATACGTAACAAGTCCGCGGCGACGTCACAGTGTTCGGTTCGGCGGTTTGTCACAAATGTGGACCCGCCTTTGGGGTATACGCTTTCTAATAAAAAAAGAATCATCAAAATCTGACTACTCTGTAATAAGTTATGCGTGGTCATATAGTACAATCAGTAACTGAACAATCAATCATCCCCTGTTTTCCTACCCTTAGGGTAGGAATATTATTTCCAAATTTAAATGGGGCCACCCTCGGGGTATACGCTTTCCAATAAAAAAAGAATCATCAAAATCGGACTACTCTGTAAAAAGTTATGCGTGATCATACATAAAAAAAAAAAAAATTTCTTTTTACACTAAACAATTCTTTATAATGAGAAGTAACGCTAAAAAACCGAATAAAAATAATGCAGGATTAAGGAGATATTAAGTTTCAAATATTCAGACTAGGGTTGTCACCTCACTAATTTAGTGAGTAACAGGTATAAGCAGCAATATAATTTAAAATAAAGAAGGATTACTAAAACAAGGCTGAATGGCATATCGCTTACTCGTCACACTTACAACGTAAATTAAAAAAAAAAACTTTTCGTTCGCGAACGTACGTCATCCATCAGTTGAGAAAGGTATGTAATGTAATGTAAGGCTATTTATATTGTTTATTATCGAATACAATTCTTATTTAACTGTGTTTTATGTGTTAAAATTGCAATTTACAATACAATACAATACAATACAAATATTCTTTATTGATCACCAAAAAAAAACAGAAAAAAAAATATTCATAACAATAAAAAGAAAATTAATGTAGTTTTAGCAAGTGTCTTTCTACTATTAAGGTAAAGTCGAGAGGATAAAAATGAAATAAAGTTTAAGATACACTTCGTATAATGAGCCGACACAAAACGTACACTGTGTACACTGAGTTGGGTACAAACACACATGAATTACTGTATATCTAGGTTACTCTATATTTTGGCTAAACCAGGCGGGGCGCACACTAGGCTTACGCGACGGGATCGTATGGAAGGTGCTATGCGACTGGCCTCATGTGCGCCGTTCCCGGTGTCGCGGGAAATAGGAATGCTGACGTGACACACGCTTATCGCTGTGCCGCCACATTGTGATAAAATAGTTTCCACTTTGCCGTCATATTTACATATGTTTTAATGTCTTAACTTGCACGATTTTCTGCCACTATTTCAGTAGGTACTTTTTAGTAATTTATTCGTCAAATCGCAGTTAGCGAACATGATTTAATTAATTTGTGATTACTTTTGTCGTACGTCGAGTTGCGTATCTTCGCCTAGATTTTGATACTTTTCCCAAAAAATCTTTCAAATTTGAAAGCATTTTAGTCTGTTGTGGCAAAAAATCGTTTTTAAGTAGGTACTCCTGGCTATCAGTACAGACCATTAAAGCTTTGAATTACATGGGATAACTTAGTAATAAATGGCCCCAAAGGCAATAGGCGAAGTATGGGTATTTTCCCCTATCTTCGCCTACGGCAAGTTTTACCGCCAATAACAAACTTTCTGTGACTTAAACATGTTAAGTCTTATCTCCTTTGAATGTGCTAATAAAATATGAACCTAAACTTCACCACACTACACATGTTTTTAAAAAAATGTGTAGTAGGCGAAGATGGGCTACAGTCTGAAGTAGTTTCCATACATTTTCTATAATGGTGCTAGGGTTGCCTAAAATTTACCAACATGCCAAAAAGGGGAGTAATGGTTTATAAGTAAAAAAATATATTAACAAGATTGTTTTTTATTTAAACAAAACGCTACGTCACTGACTGTACCACGTTCCCAGTACGTACATAGTATGCTATGTACTGGGATCAAATAAATGTACCTACACATGTCATATCTTTAAGGCATAGCTTAATCTACTTATTAACTTTCCTCCAAATCGTTAAAGCCATTTTCGATAAACTAAACACAAGAAAATATTTAAATTTGGAAACAAATAATGTCTTCCGCCAATTAATGTGGTACAACCAATTTGACAACCCTAGAAGTAGGCGAAATTCGGCAACAAGGTGGACGCCAAATACCCTCACCAATGTTTTATCCAATTGTGACTTCTAAACGTAAGCTAGCCATTAAATAATAGTTCCATATGAAAAATAAATAGTTATAGGGTTTATACCCTAATGATTATTCATGTAAAAAGTTTAACATTACCTGGGTTGTATCACTGCTTAAAACTGAAGTTTAAACACTGGCTTAAAAAAAAACTGTGTTCGGTGTCGCGAAAAAACTTCACTGAACGTCGACTGTGTGAAGTTAGCCGCAGATCGTACGAATAATGTTGACAGCCGTAAAAAAATACTTTGTATTTAGCAGTTTTATGTAAGGCAAGCACTAGAAACATTTCGTCAGTGTCAACTTATGTCAAACTAGGCGAACATAGGTAGCTTAGGCGAAGATACGCAACTCGACGGTACCTAATTCTAGTATAAAGGACTCTGATAGCTATTTTGAATTTATTTTGCGATAATATTTTTAGGTTACTTTTTCACTTCCGTATTCTGGCTAACAGTATTATTCTGATTTTTGTATTTTTTTTTATCATAATAAAGCATTGTCGTGAGCACACTATGCCAAATGCCACATTCAACCATTTTTAACATTTTGACTATCTCTTTTTATATGGTTACCTACACTTTTTCAAAATACCATTCACGTTTTTAATTAATAATGGAGAAACCGCTTAATTTCGCTTATTGTTTTGTTTATGTCAGAGTATGGGACCGGGGCGCGTGAGTGAAACGCAAGAGTTGTGCATAGACTGACTTTATTATATATTTAATCTACCCTCAACACAGTAATATAAAACACCTACAACCACCTTTTTTAAAAAAAAATATTGCCATTATATTATTTTTGTATAATTCATATATTAAAATTAATATTCTATAATTCTATAATGCAAAATAATTTAATGTAGACATTTTTTAATTTTTTAATTCATAATAATTAAAAAAAATTAAATGGGTAATACATATTTGTGAAATAATAATATCATTCTCGTAATTTTACTTAATTTAATGTAATGAATAGTAATCATAATAAAAAGAATTTGTAGACAAATTGAAATGCTTGACTAGATTTAACTTTCATGCAAATTAAAATTCATGCAATGTAACTACTCGGACTTATTCTAGGTATTTATTAATGTGCTTATATTATTTTTAATTATTTACATACTTAATACCTACATGCAAATGTTTTTATACATTTTTATATATATATTATTATTATTATTATTATTATTATATATATATATATTTTTTAATTGCATTTAAACTGGTTGTATTTACAGTATATTTATTGTATAAGATACATTTGCTAAATATCATTATTATGCTTAATTTACTAGTTCACACATAATATTTCATTCATCGTATAAGTAGATAAGTAACTTATTTTACCTAACATAGTAAATAATCATTTCATTATTTTAGCTTTATACAATTATAAACATTTTATTCTATGGAATTAACATTCACTTTTGTTATATTATTTAATTTAAGTACCTACTAGTATTGCATCATGTCGCATTTCCGCTGGGAGTTGGTGGAGGGTATCCCCACCGATCAGGAGGCCGCACTATCCTGCCGGAGCGAGTACGATAAAGATTAATTTGCGAATTGAGATCAGCTGATGTAGAAACTGGTTGTCTGGAGCTGGACGCGGCGCGTGTGCCTTCTCAGGGGGGGATAGTGTCATCATCGTACGAACCAAAGAAATATTCTGGTCTCTGATTAGAATCTATTATCAAATGTCTTCTGTTACGTCGTAATACGTTGCCATTTGCCATTGTTATAAGATATGATCTAGGTCCTACAATGCCGTTGACCGTTCCTGGAACCCAACTATTATTTAGTCTCAATTTTACCTTTTGTCCGATTTTTAATAAAGTCA
Source organism: Archips crataeganus (assembly GCA_947859365.1). Lineage (NCBI taxonomy): Eukaryota > Metazoa > Arthropoda > Insecta > Lepidoptera > Tortricidae > Archips > Archips crataeganus. The sequence continues at coordinate 9,595,268 of OX402067.1, read as the reverse complement.
TATTTCTAGCCCCTCGATCGTAATAATATTTTTGCACTGCTTGTCTTTCCTTAAGTTGTGCATAAGTGTTGCGTTTAGGTATTTTAGGCATTAATAGTGTAGGTTTGCATGGTAATATACTGCGTAACCTCCGATTATATAATAGTTCAGAAGGCGACGGCAGTTTGTCGCTTATTGGTGTATTTAAATACTCTAATAGTGCCAAATCTAAATCTGTTTGTTCAAATCTTGTTTTTTTCATAATATTTTTGACTGTCTGTATTGTTCGTTCAATTTGTCCGTTAAACTGAGCGTATCTAGGGGATGAAGTTACATGATTAAACATCCACTTCAAAGAAAACTCTTTAAATTGATTTGACGAAAATTCTGGACCGTTATCGCTCACTATGGTTTCTGGTATGCCATGCCTACGGAAAACAGATTTTAGTTCCGAAATTACACTTTCGGACTTCAAAGAACACAACTTTGACATTTCAATATATTTACTATAGTAGTCTACGACAATTATGAATGATTGGTTGGCAAAATGGAAAATATCAACCCCGACTTTACTCCACGGTCTATTAGGAATTTCATGTGATATAAGAGGTTCTTTATAATTTTGTTTCCTGTGAGTTAAGCACGCTTGACAGTTTGACAAATAGTCCTGTAGTTGTGTGTTAATATTTGGCCAATATACAGTTTCTCTCGCTCTTAGCTTGCATTTTTCTAAGCCCAAGTGGCTTGAATGAATTTTTTTAAGCATATCGTGACGCATACACTTAGGTATAAGAATTCTATTCTCCTTCCAAACTATACCGAAATTAATTGTTAACTCGTCTCTAATATTCCAATAACATTTTAAATCGTCACGGACTTTGTCTTTTTGGTCTAGCCACCCGCGCTTGATGAGTTTGATTAGTTTTTGAATAGTTTGATCATCTTTTGTACATTTCTGTATTTGTAAAAAATGTGTGTCAATTAATGTGTTGCTAGCGGCGAGCGCGCACACCTGCGCCTGCGCCTCGAGATGGTCGCGCGGGGGCGGGGCCGCGGCCGCGCTCGGTGCAGCCGCACGCGATAGTGTATCGGCGATGTACAAGTACTTGCCCGGCTTGTATACGAGTGTGAATGAATAGGGCTGAAGTCGCATCAGCATTCTTTGTAGCCGCGCGGGGGCATTACACAGTGGTTTGTTTATTATGTTAACTAACGGTTTGTGGTCTGTTTCTATGGTTACATCCGTGCGTCCATATATGTATGTATAGAACTTTTCACACGCAAAGACACAAGCATACAGCTCTTTCTCGATCTGAGCATAGGCCTGTTCAGTCTTTGTTAAAGATTTTGAAGCATAACTAACAGGCAGCTTATTTTGCAGTAGACACGCGCCTAGGCCGTTTTTACTTGCATCTACGGAAATTACTATAGGGGTTTTCATGTTATAATATTGTAAGATGGGAGGACTCGTCAAACTTGTCTTTAGTTCGGTAAAACAATGATCGTGCCTAGTGTCCCAATGCCACTCTGTGTCTTTTCTCAATAGTTCTCGTAATGTAGTGGTTTTTTCTGATAAATTAGGTATGAAATTGCCAACGTATGTAACCAGACCTAGAAATCTCTCTACGTCCTTGACGTTTTTAGGAGTAGGCATGTCATTAATAGCGCGTATGTGCGTATCATCGGGACGTATCCCGTCACTGCTTATTTTATGACCAAGATATTGAATTTCTGTTAAGCCGATTTTACACTTCTGTTTGTTTAGTTTAATATTAATATCTCGACACCTTTTTAGTACTGCCTTAAGTCTCTCATCATGAATGTCTTTAGTATGACCATAAACTAATAAATCGTCGACGAAAAGAAGTACGCCCTCTATGTCATCAAAATGGCTATATAGACGCTTGTGAAAAATTTCGGACGCCGACGATATGCCATACGGCATCCGTAAAAACTTGTATCTTCCAAAAACTGTATTAAATGTACATAATTCTGTGCTACTAGGGTGCAATTTCACTTGCCAAAAGCCCTGTTTCGCGTCTAAAGTGCTAAAGTACTTTGCACCTAGTAAATTGGCCGTTAGCTCCTCAAAAGTGGGTAGTTTGAAAGTTTGAAATGCTCGCGCCTAATAGCTTTGTTTAGGTCTCGTGGGTCTAAGCATATGCGTAAATCGCCGTTAGGTTTCTTGACCACCGTCATGCTATTAACCCACTCCGTAGGGCCTTCTACCTTACAAATTATTCCTTCCACCTCCATTTCGGTTAATTTTATTTTTATTTGCTCTTTTAGCGCAATTGGTAACTTTCTAGGTGCGTGCACGACGGGAGAAACATTATCTTTTAATTGTATTTTATATTCACCCGGTAAACAACCCATACCCGTAAAAATATCCTGAAATTCGTCCAGTAAGTTTGCACTTAGGTTGGCAGATTTGCCAATAGACATTATTCTTTGAAGTAAATTTAACTCAACACTTGAAACTCTTCCCAGTACTGGAGGTGAATCGACATCAGCAATTATAAATTTTAAGAAAAATACGTTTTCTTTGTAATTTACTTTTAAAAAACACTTGCCCACTACTGCAATATTGCCACCTGAATACGCCTGTAACTTAATTGACGTTTGTGTCAAATCATCTGCTTTTATACCTATACTACCTAAAAGTCTCTTAGGCAACACGTTCACGTCCGCTCCAGTATCTAATTTAAAACTGATCCAACTATTGTTTATTTTTAATTGTACAGACCAATCGCTACTTTTATTAATATTGTGATAAATTACCTGATCGGTGGAGTCCTCCTGCAATGTATACACCCGTCGCGCCGATCTACACATTCTTGCATAATGATTCATCCTGTTACAATTGTCACATCGAACGCCGTACGCTGGACACTCCATCCTCCGGTGAGCTCGTCCGCAATTACCACACCTGCTTGTGATGCTGCGCTGGTCTCTTGCAGTCGATTCGGGTGCTGAGGCTCGTACATATGTGTTGGTGTTTGCTGGATGGTGTTTTGTAAAGGACGGCTGATAGTTGTTGCGATATATTTTTTGTCGTACTCCACTATCAGCACTCATTCCCGATGGTGCGAGCGGCGGGCGCCGCGCGTGATTGAGCGCGGGTCGTCTGTTCACAAGGTGCACGTCGCTGGTGCCCGGTTCGATTCCGGCGGTGTCTTGAGAAACCTCATGTATATGGTGGTTGCAGCTATCAATTTTCATGTTTTGTGCTTGCATTCTAGATATTTCAGCTAATTTGCATAAATCCAAGGCTTTTCTCAAAGTAACATTTGGTTCTCTGAGTAATCTTTCCGAGAGTCCTACATCCCTTACGCCACAAATAAATCTGCTGCACACCAAATCATCTTGCAGGTCCTTGAACTCACATTTTGCTGCAATTTTATTTAACTCAAAAACATATTGTTCGGTAGACTCTAAATCTTTCTGGTTACGAGTGAAAAATCTATGTCTTTCAACTGCTAGATTCTTTTTCGGTATAAAAAAATCATCATATTTTTTTAATAGTTGGTCTACCGTCTGTATGTCCCCATCAAATTGTTCGTATACTTCACGACATTTTTCTCCAATTATATGTAACAGAATGTTTATTTGCACTTTCTTTTCTTTCTTCGCTATCTCACACGCCTCAAAGTAAACTTTAAAGGCTTTTTGCCATTTTTGCCATTCTGTACTTAAGTTTCCAAAAGTTACGTTCGTTAAATTGTTCTCAAAAATGAAAGGCGGCGGTGGTTGTAAAATTGACTCCATCGTCGCTCGAGTAACGCTGATTTCTTCCGTTGAGTCTTCGTACAATATCGCTGCCACTGCTTAACGACATGTAGGTTATTCAATAATCACAAACACTTCCGATATTTAGATCCGGCTGCGCCATGTCAGAGTATGGGACCGGGGCGCGTGAGTGAAACGCAAGAGTTGTGCATAGACTGACTTTATTATATATTTAATCTACCCTCAACACAGTAATATAAAACACCTACAGTTTATATTGGATAATTTGGGAAAATTAAAATTATTATGGTCATAAAAATAAGAAAATTTTGAAAAAAGGATGCTATAAATTCGAAATAGTTTTATTTCATTCATGTACATCGCTAATTCCGCGGTTTTCGAACCTATTTGAGTGAAAAATTTCTTAATTCGTCGCAGAATAGCTTCAAACAGTCCGAATTGATTGCATATTTATTTCGTTATATTTGGTTTGGTTTGATAATTTATAATATATTAAATTAATGGCAGTGGGAAAATTTATACTAACTCTTGATCCACGCTGCTTTTCAACAGGACTGTTTTTTGTTTATTTAGTAAGGTTATGGTTTTAGCTTTTTGCACCTATTTTTTTTGTTTTCAGATAAATTATTCAACATGGATCGGATTTCGAATATATCATACTTAGAGGTGGCATGTGAAGCTCAAAATGTAAAATCGGTTTGGCATCATTTTTTTAAAGCGTCTGATAATAAGTCTGCGCAATGCAAGACATGTAACAAAATATTCAAGATTATGGGCGGCAATACTTCTGGCCTGCACAAACATTTAAAGTCAATTCACAAAATTGTCCTGCTGAGTAATGAACGAATTGTGGAAACTGAAATGATGCCTTCATCTTCTTCTACTCGCCTAGGGTTGTGATTGATGATAATAATAGCACTACCACAACCCATAAAATGACCATGTTTTTTCTGCCAAAAAGCAAAAAATGACGGATTTTTTCGAAACCAGTAATAGTTTAGAAAACATGGTCTCTAGGATGGTTTCAGTAGACGGCATTGCATTCCGGGTGTTTGCGAACTCTGTGGACTTGCGACAACTTTTTGCTAAACACCAGTTCAAATTACCAACTTCAACTACAGCTATTTCAAATATTGTTAACAGGCAAAGCGAAAAAGTAAAATCTGCAATTAAAAAATAAATTGCTGATCTAAAACAACAAGGTGTAAGATTTTCTGGTTCCATTGATGAGTGGATATCTAACAAGAATAAAAGGTATATGAATGTGAATCTATATTCGCCATCCTTTACGGGTTCTGCTGCTTTCAGAAACTTAGGATTAGTGAGAATTGTTGCATCACTTGACGCCTTCCATTGCATTGACTTACTACAAAATAGATTGTCAGATTTTGAGGTATCCATTGGAGATGATCTTATATGCCTAACAACCGACGGATGCAGTATGATGTGTAAATTAGGGAGAGTCATACCAGCACTTCATCAGAAATGTTTAGCGCACGGATTGCAGCTTGCTGTTTTGGATAGCCTATATAAAAAACAACGTACACAGGATATTAATCAAAATGACATGGCATTTATTAATGATTCTGATTCTGATACCGACGACGATGAAACCGAATGAGGGTTCACAATTGAAAGTACATGAAACAGAAATACACGGCGTCAGCTTAACTTTGAAGATGTCATAGAAAAATTGAGAAAAGTAGTTAGGCTGATAAAAAAATCTCCAGTCAAGTCGGATATCTTTAAAAAGCATGTCAAAGATGAGTTTAAAAAAGAAATGTCATTAATTTTGGACTGTAAAACTCGTTGGAGCAGTTTGGCAAACATGATATCGTGGTTTATAGAGCTAAAGTCATGCGTTTTGAAAACATTAATAGATATTGGGGAACATACCCTTAAATTCTCCGATTACGATTTCAACATGCTTGAAGAGACAAATTCCGCATTGCAAGTTTTGAAAGTAACTTTGGAATCTCTTTGCAGGCGTGATGCTAATCTGTTAACCGCAGTCACGGCACTAAAGATTTGTCTGAAAAAAATGGATTCCAAACCTAATGCCACATGCTTTGAACTAGCAAATGCACTAAGGAAACGCATAAAACAGTACAGACTGCAAGAAGCTAGCCTTTTACACTATTTGCATAATCCAAGTCAATATTTTGCTGACACAGATGACCAAGAGACGTTCGAAAGACCGCTTAACACAGCTTCAATGCCTGCTATGCTTGCTGCTCTCTACAAACGACTCAATGCCAAAAATACTGCAAGTCAAACCAGTCAGAGTGAAGATGAAGATTTAGTTGCCAATATTGCCATGAACGAGAGCTCTCCACTATCTGAAAAAGCGGAATTAGATAGAGAAATCCAAAAAGTCATGACCATGACTTCAAATATCACTGCTTCGAACTTTTCAAGCTCAATATCGGGATCTGGAGACCTTGATGATGACGATGTCTATCTTGCTATCAGAGTTGAGATGGCTCTTTTAGAAAACGGCGGAGATAGAGGCAAGCATTTGAAGAAATGTTATGAATATCTTCTAATGATACCTCCGACTAGTGTCGAAGCAGAAAGGGCTTTCTCAACAGCGGGATACTTTTGCAGTAAAATTAGGTCGTCATTGAGTGACGAAAGTCTTAATTCTTTGTCTGTTTTGAGAACATACTGGGGTGTCCCATAAGTAAAGAGACAAGATTGAAATGAAAATATCTAATGAAAAAATATAATAAAGTGCTAACATTTACATTAAGTCCAATCAAGAATATATTCAAATTTGTTATTTTATATTAAATTTGCTTGTGGAATGCCTTTATAGCCAATTTTTCTGAGGTTTATTGTTGCTCGTCACATTACAGCTTTTCCTGACCTAGTTGCCACAATTTTAGCCGATCTAGTCCATCGATGTTTAAATGCAGGCAATGATTTGGGGTTTTCCGTTTGTTTTTTATATTCTCGTTTGCATAAATACCAAAAAGGTTCAATACCACGAGCTTGGGGGACATTTGGGGCATCATTATGTTTTCGTATAAAATCTATCCCCGCAGCCTGTAAATGTTGGGTGACTTCGGTGGCGTAGTGGCATGACGCCATATCCGGCCAGAATATAATTTCTTCCCTAAGGTAATATTTATCAATGAAGGGAATCAATCGCTTTATTATACATTCTCTCAGGTAAATGCGTGCGTTCATAGAGCCTGTGCAAATATATGGTTCAGACGTATTACCACTCTGGTCTATGGCTTGCCAAAGTAGGTATTTATTGAAAAATTTGGCCTTTGGTATGATTTTTTGTGAATAATCTACAGCGTCCCGAACCCGATAAAAAAAATTAAATTAAATTTAAAGCTGTTTATTTCAAGCAAAGAACATTTCATAAAACATGCAAAACGAGTCCTAATCCTAATTTTAAGGATTTTGCGTGGCCTCGGTTAGCGAAAGACTGAGTTGCTCACGCGTAATTAGCCTAATTATACAATACGAGTAGATAGTAAATTTATTATATAAATCATGATTTCCCATGCATGCAGTTTTTTTGTTTTAACTTACATATAACCTAAGTCTGAGTGCGCATCCGTCCCTTCCCTCTCAAATATATCTCTCATAAAATATCTTTTAATCACGCTTTTAATTTGTTTACTGTTACTACTTTCTAATTTTTCCGCAATAGACAATGGTAAATTATTTAATAGTTGGGGAAGGATGCACTTCCAGACCCTTCTGCCATACTCATTACATTGCTTGGGGACCCGATATAGCGGGCGGTTGGGTATATGGCATAAGTTATCTGGCCTGTTACGATGTTTTTCAAGTAATTCTATTTTATCAGTATTTTCACATATTATGGCTTGCTTTATCTTATTGAATACATTCATCACTTTACAGTATTGGAATAGTTGACCATAATTATCTTTATATTTATATTTAATTTTCAGAGGAACAATAGTTTTTAGAATTCTTATTTGTAAATTATACATGTCTAGGAGGTAAGTTTTATATGTTTTACCATAGGTCGAGATACCGTAGCTTATAATTGAATCTGCCATAGACAAATACAACAATCTCAGCGTATTGTAGGGTAATTTATTTCTAAGTACAGATATTTTTGAAAGTATTGCCCTTAGCCTGTTGCACACATGATTCACATGAGGACCCCAATTGAATCTTTGATCAATCTTGAGACCCAGGTAGGTATGTTGTTGTTGTTGTGGTATTGTTTGCATGGTAGTATTGCTTCCCAGGAAAGGAACATCCACTGGGTCCACGGGCACGTAGGTCTCGTCATCAATTATAAGAACTTTTTTCGGTGTTTTTTCATACCCTCTTCGGCATCCTTTTTTAGCTCGCACTTCCTGGTCTTTAATTAAAATTAAAAATTAAATTAAAATTAAATTTCTTTTATTTCGGACTATTCAATCCATAGTATTAGTAATTAAAAAGACTTATTATTATTATTGTTAGTAAGACACATATATTTTGAACAACAACAAACAGAAAAAAAAAAAAAACAAAAAGAAAGGATTAAAAACGGCGGGGCACTGCGGCGACAGGTGCATGCAGTTCCACACAACGCTTTACAAGCGGGGAGTCCCAGCGCTGCGTCAGGGTGCTCAAGATGCTGTTTGTGCTGCAGCGACTACGACTGAGGAACGACGCACACCGCTTCCTCATGATCGCAAAGAAGCCGTCTGTTTGTGCCTCGGCGAACATCAGCGAGGCACTACTGTAACGCGGTAGTCCAAACAGCATCCTGAATGCATCATTGTATTGAATGCGCAGCGCGCTGAGTGCCCGCAGCGTAAAGCTAGACCACAGACTGCACGTGTAGAAGGTTTGGCAATAAGCTTTAAAAAGAGTTAACTTAACTTCCTTGCTACAACGTGCAAATCTGCGGGCCAACATATTACACCGAACACACAGCGCGCGGCGCTCCCGCTCGATGTCCTCGACATCAGACATAGTCGCGGTGACCCAGTGGCCCAGGTATTTGAACTTTTCTACTCTTTTTAACGGGCTCCCACAAAGCGTGACAGACTGCATTTTATACGATTTATTACCCGCTTTAAATTGTAGGAGCTCACTTTTGGACGCATTGTACCTGAGCCCATGGGCCTCCGCATATACTTCACACTTATGTAACAATTTTATTAGACCACCCATTGAGGGGCTCAGCAGCACCATGTCATCAGCATAGCTTATATTGTTGACACAAATATCCTCTACGTGACATCCAACACAAGTACTGCTGAGCTCCTCAATGAGTTTGTTCATATAAAGATTGAATAATCTAGGCGAGCTCAATCCCCCTTGTCTCACCCCACACTGCATGACATATCCATCTGAAAAAGCATCTGCCCATCTAACACTATTCCTTTGACTGCCGTACCAGTGCTTAAACAAATAGGTGACTTCATGCGGCACGGTTGTATCATAGTGCAGTTTCCGCCATAACTTGTCATAAGACACCATGTCAAATGCCTTTGACAAGTCCAAAAAACAAGCAAATATTGGCGTTTCTCTAGATGTATAATATTGAACAGTCTGCTTGAGACACAGGATTGCACTCTCAGTAGACAAACCAGGCCTAAACCCGAATTGTGCGTCATGCAGATTAATATGTTCACCCAAAATATCATCAAGCAGACCGTCCAACACTTTCGCTACAACAGTGGCAAGTGAAATGGGCCTGTAGTTGGACACGTCAGAGGCATCCCCAGTTTTGTTTTTTATGATGGGTACGACTACAGTATACATAAGCTCGTCAGGCAGATAACTATGACTTATACATAAATTAAAAAACATTGATAAAACCCCAGGAAGATGTACACCAGCGAACTTAAGATGCTCGACACTGAGGCCGTCGTGTCCAGGGGATTTGCCTCTCAGCATTTTACTAATTTTATTTTCAATTTGCTTAGCTGAAAAACGAACAGACGGAATCCCGACCTTGATCTCAGCGTCGAGAACCTCACCCGCCTGGAGAGGGGAATCAATTTTAAAGTGGCGCTGGAAAGCATTTGCGATATCGGCCGGAACATGCTTGCCCGCCATAGTCACCGGAAGACTCGTCCTAGGATTTAATTTGGCGGTGTTTTTCCAGAACTTGCCAAAGTTTTTTCTGGAATGACTTTTAGCAATAATTTCCATTTTTATGTCTTGCTCATGATTCTGACAGTATTTTAGCTTGGACTTAAATATCTTTTTGGACTCAATCATTTTACTATAAATATACCCGGAGCCAGGTTTACCATATGATAACCACCACTGATACCAAAACCGCGCCTCACGGTGAGCATCGCTGACGTGCATATTCCAGCCCGTTACATGCCTACGCTTTCCATGTTTGATAACCTTATAGGACTTTTCGGCCGCCTTTCTAAGAACAGATATTATACTACTATATAAATTTTCTAATACCTGTTTATGGGCACTGTTCGAACACATTTTATCCACACACTCATAAAACTCAGTAGGAAAGTGAATATCCTTAAATTCAGCTGAGCAATAATTTGAATAATTATCTATTTGGACAGAGTCCCGCTCACCCCAAATCACCTTATTGCAGGAATAATAATTATTAACATTCACAAATTTTGGTTTTATGCAATTAAAGTTACATTCTACTAACAAAGGGTAATGGTCAGACCAGTAAACATTATATAATACTGACGCGCTAACTACCGTGGATCGTGCAGCACTAGTCACCACACAGTGGTCAAGCCACCGCCTACAAGAATGGGCATCGCTAACATACGTGTACGTTTCACTCGGTAATATTTCCATGTCAACACAAAACCAAGATTGTTCATTACAAAAGTTCATTAGTTCATGTGAAAACGACTCACCCGGGTGCGCGTTAAAGTCTCCCAATACATAAACAGATTCCACATCATTACTTTCAACAATCGATTGTATTTCACCCAAACATTCCGTAAATTCACATAGATGCTCGGCCATATTGGTCGGCATATACACTGACATAACTATCACTGACCGTTCATTCAGAACTATTTTGATAGCCGCTAACCGCACACTATTGCACTGAATGACCGATACACACGGGAATAACGTTTTCCTCCACAACAGCGCAACTCCACCATGGGGTCTCCCTCGAAGTATCCGCGCTGAAGTGTCAACTGCTGTTTTGCCAGTGAAGGCGAAATCGTGATCTATGCTACCCAAAAAAGAGATGTCGTGTTGCAGCAACCACGTCTCCTGCAGCGCTATAATATCGGCTGTGCGACACAAACTACGCACACATTCCACCGAACGAATAACATTTCTACAATTAAAACTTATTAACTTAGTTGTATTTTCCATTATGGAGGACATTAGTGTTCTTCACAGCCTTCTCTTCGGTTTCAGGTCTTCTTTTAAAATTAACAAATCGTCGGAACGCAATACCATCCGGCCAAAGGTCATCTTTCAAAAACATATCTATTTTATGTTTAGGTACATAAACCTTGTATGCGTCGTAATCTTTTTCCATTTTCATATTCATTTTTTCCAATGTAACGGACACATTAGTTTTGCTCTTAATGTACTCAGAGATGTCACATATGGACGTCTCTTTTGCAACATTATAAATATAAACAGGGATTTTTATATCCGCTGCCTTGAATTTGGTATCCAGGTTCATAACAGCTTTACCCTGATGTCCTAAGAATCTATTTCTAAATCTCTTTCTTTGAACGACAATCCAGTCCTTATCGGGAATTTTTGATTTAAAGGCATCACCCTGTGCAATTGCTGAGTAAGACGCATTTTGTTCAAAGTCGCACGCAGCGTCCGTGTGTCTCGTTAAGTTATCAAGCGCAGCCACTCGAACAGGCGACGTATGAGTCATCGCCTTCTCAAACGGCTCATGCACAACCGCCGCGCGCTCGCTAACAGCCGATACGGTGGGTAAGTTACCGGCCGGTATGAAGCAGGGCGATTGAGTACCCTCTTTTGGTATTGATCCACTAATTTGATGATCGTTTTTGGCAACAAATTCCAACTCTGGATATATCTCATTTTCAATAGAAACATGCTGGAGACCCATCGGCCCACTGTGACAATCAAAACTGTTAGCTAAGCAGGCCCCTCGTTTGAAATTCAAATTGCCGTTGAAGTTGTTTACCAACGAAGCTTTCTTCAGATTATCGAGCTCTAGTTTTATTAAGCTCAGTTCCTTCTTGGTGGCAAATTCATTTATAATAATTTCAGTTTGACTACGCAATTCCACAAGATCCCTCAATATCTTTGTCGCATCCAAGTGGTTAAACAACACTGGTGGTAATTTGTGCAAATCCCTTGCAACAAAAATGGGAATTTCATCTACGTGACATTCTTTCATGACACCAATTATATCTTCCAGGTCTCGGTCCGTTTTTCCATCCCTTTTACGTTTCTTCAACTCTTTTGTCTTAGACAAAGATTCAAATAGTAAACGTTTTGCCGTTACGATGTCACTATCCGAAAATGCTGTAACGCAGATACGTCTTAGGCTCGGCTCATCCATGAGATGCAGTTTGTTGCTTATAAACGCCAGTATCTCATTTATCACCACATTACACGATCCACATTTAACAATATTAGACATTGTTAATAATAACACGCGTGACTCAAACTCATTACCGTTCGCAAACGCGTGCGGCGTTAATATATTTAGGAGCAGATAATTTTGCAAACGCTTTAAGCTATAGGTCGTGTGTTTTCATTCGAGCTATACTTGACTTCGATATTTTCAATTTATCCGCAGCAACTCTAACAGACATCGAGGGATTCCGTTTATAAACTTTTTTACCTTATTTATATTTTTAGGTGACGAAACAGTACGTTTTTTCCAGAAATATTTTTATAAATATCTCCGTGCGTTTCTTCATAACGCTTATAATTCGATACAAAGTAGTTCTTCTGACTCCCTCTGGAGAAAAATGACGTGTCGTGTCCGTTTTTCCATGACATTTATAAAATTGAAAAATTCTTTTTGCAAATACTTCGTGTTCAGCTCTCTTTATAATTAAAACTTTAAAAGTACTTTCAAAATTCCCGCTTAATCTGACAGATATAATGCCTACGGCGGCCATGACAGTTATTTTTCTTAAAAAAATGAAAATCTTTACAACCAGTTTGAAATTTGAAATTTGTCTCTTTACTTCTGGGACAGCCTTTATTACAAAGATTATTATAAATCTCACACTTTAACAAAATAGTGGTATAAACTAGGCGATTTTTTTTCAGCTTGGTTTAGTTTGTTGTGTGTTGTATTTGTATTCGTTGTGTATGTGTATTTGACTAATGAATAACCTGATCTCAAATGAATGTGATTTTGACTTAAGTAGAAGTATATAATATTTTAATTTGAATTGTACTTTTATTCGTAATATTTTAAGTCGTCCGCTCTTCTCCCACTACTTCTTTATCTGCAACTACGACTATGACTTCAGATTCAGAATTTTAGACCACCCAAAAGGGTTTGTCGTTAAGTCTCGAAAGTCTCGAAATTTCAAGACTCCCGGGACTGACGATAAAGTCTCGTCTCAGTCCCGAGACTCAAAATTATGTCCGAGACTGGACGCCCTACTTACTGTATACCGTTTTATCTGTTTTATTATAAGGTTGCATATATTTCGACGCATTGTCGAATCAAACCATAACAATATCACTGCATAATGCGAACAACATCAGGAAGAACCCATCCAATGTACACTAGAGGGCTCTTGGGGTTTCGACGGAAGTACTGGACAGTCGCTATATAAGCAAAACTGCCTGTTTGCGACAACTTATATTCCTTTAATTTTAAAGACAAACGACGGTTTCGTTTTGTGGTCCAACCCGAATCCACAATCATTTAGATATTGTCGACCACTGAAAATCCAATATCGGTCTGAAAACAAAAATTTAATCCTCGGTGAAAAAACCGAGTAGAAGACGAAATAAAAGAACTGTCGCCAGTTTACGCAGAAACAACTTGTGGAAGAAGCGTAATAGCGGAGCCAAAGCTATACCTTACCATAATAGACGGTAAGGTTTACAATATTATAACTGACTTGTGCTTGGTGTGGTGCTACTGCATCTGAATTTAACAAACTGAATGTATTATTTATTGTCTGTGGTCTTAGAATTTAAAAAAAAAAAATAATGTCAATGGACGACCGGCAGGGAACTGAGAGTACGTGTGTTTGATTTCTGTCTCCCATTTAAATAAATTTAATAATATAATCCTCCCCGCGCCCCAACACATGGTGTCAGAAGTCAGAAGTCGGCAATGGGGAACACGGACACAAACACAGAGGTACGAAATATTATTCTTGCAAATGGACTTAAGCCATTTTGCCTGTCTAAAGAGAACGGCGGCAAGGAGTGCGCAAACTCTCAGAAATGGAAGCTGTGGAAGCAGAAATTCATGATATATTTTGAAGCCAATGACCTAGGAAATATTCCTAATCAAAAGCAAATAGCGATATTTTTAAATTCAATCGGAGATGAAGGACTCGAAATTTTCAATTCATTTAACGTCGATATAAAGCAAGAAACACTACCCTCCATATTAGAAAAATACGATTCAAAATTTAACGAATACAAGAACATAACCGTTGAGAGATATAATTTTTTCACAAGATTTCAAAAACAGAATGAAAATTTAGATGACTATGTTACATGTTTAAATAATCTTTCGACTAGTTGCAACTTTGAAAGCTTAAAAGACTCATTAGTCAAGGATATGTTCATAATCGGAATAAGAAATAATCTAATCAAGGAAAACCTATTACAAAAACAATTGAAAGACATAAATGAAGCAATAGAAGTTGCTAAAACAATGGAATTATCGTGTCAAAGGTCTAAAAAATTGGGAAATGAAGATTCCGAGCTACAAGTTCAGGCAATATATCGAAATACCCGCACAAGCAGAAATTCAACCCCGTCAGGACGTCCATCAACATCTACATCAAGATCAAGATCAAAATCCAAGCCAGACTTTCAACAAAATTATCGAAACAATAGTAGCAGTCGAGAACGAAGACCTACAAATTCTTTTTCAGCACATTTCAGGTCTAACAGCAAATCAAGGGACAGCAATACAATCTGCAAAAGATGTGGCCAACGGCACCGTGTCAGATGTCCAGCACAAGGAAAAATTTGTTCAATTTGCAAAAAGCCAAACCATTTTGCATTATGTTGTTACTACAAAGACCAAAGTAAAAATAACAAAAATGTAAGTTATATTAATTTAGAAAATTTAAATGAATCGGACATTAATAATGAAAATAAATTTTCACAAGATTATGTAATAAATGTAGTAAATAATTGCCACAATAATAATTCGTCAAATTGGAAAATTAACTTAAATTTTCATAACCAAGTTTTTAGTTGTCAAATTGACACTGGAGCAGATATTAACGTAATTTCATTAGATACTTTACAGCAATTAGAAAAAAGCTGCAATATTAAAATTCCAATTCAAAGTGCATATGATAATATTTTTTCATTTTCAGGTCAATTAATTGAAAACTTAGGTAGGGTCATGCTGGATTGTTCATTTGACAATGGACGCTGTGTCAACATTATGTTTACTGTCGTTAAATGTAAGTGTGCAACAATTTTGGGCTGGAAAACTTGCGAGGACTGTGGTATTGTTAAAAGACTATTTGAACTAACAAATACACAAAATGCTAACCAAAGGTCAGTACAAGCAATCATTGAGAATTACTCTGATGTGTTTGAAGGGTTAGGATGTTTACCAGGTGAAGCTCATTTAGATTTAGACAATAGCATCACACCTAAAGTTTGCCCGGTACGCAGAATTCCCTTTGCATTACACCCTAAACTTAAATCCGAATTAGATAGAATGGAGGAACTGCAGGTCATTCAGAAAGTCACCAAACCAACTCCGTGGGTAAATGCTATAGTACCAGTGGAAAAACCTAATGGGGGATTGAGGATTTGTCTCAACCCAAGAAATCTTAATAAAGCAATAAAAAGGCCTCTCTTTCCTTATCCTACTTTAGACGAGTTGCGATCAAAAGTAGCTGGTGCTGCAGTTTTTTCGGAATTGGATGCTAATTCAGGGTATTGGATGATAAAATTGGGCTCTGAGAGCAGTGACCTCTGTACATTTAATACTCAATTTGGCAGATACAAGTTTCTTCGATTACCATATGGCATTAACTCAAGTGGTGAAATCTTTCACAGAATTATGACAGATTTGTTTAGCGAACTGCCTGGCGTTCTTATATTTGTTGATGATATTCTGATATTTGGTGTAAACCAAGCAGAGCATGATGCAAGGTTAGAAAATGTCTTAAAAAGGCTAGAGAAGTTAATTTAAAATTTAATAAGTCTAAGTGTCAGTTCAGTAAGACAGAAGTAACATATATAGGACATGTTTTTAATAAAAATGGTATTTCAGCAGATAGTTCTAAGGTTGAAGCTATCATGAAAATGCCTAAGCCAGAAAATGTCAAGGATCTCCAAAGATTTTTGGGTATGGTAAATTATTTAGGTTCATATATACCTAACTTAGCTCATGAAACCAGTATTCTTAGAGATCTTCTTAAAAAACAAAACATATGGCAGTGGACACATAATCATGATAAGCAATTTTTAAATTTAAAATATCTAATTTGTCAGTCGCCTGTTCTAGTGCACTATGATGTTAATAAGCCAGTTCGAATGTCAGTTGATTCTAGTCAAAGTGCTGTAGGTGCAGTAATTTTTCATGGGAAAAACCCTATTGCTTATTCATCCAAATCTCTTACAAAAACACAACAAAACTATGCTCAGATAGAGAAAGAATTATATGCCATTGTTTTTGGATGTAAAAAATTTCATCAGTATATTTATGGTAAAATTACTCATGTAGAAACTGATCATCAGCCTCTGGTAACACTGTTCAAGAAGCCACTTTCAGATGTACCAGCGCGTTTACAAAGAATGATGATAACATTGCAGTCATATGATCTAATAGTTTCTTACACAAAAGGTACAGAAATGTATGTGTCTGATACTTTGTCAAGGGCTCCAATAATGAACACAGAAGTAGATGAATCTGATTTAGATGAATTAGAGAACAGAATGATCCGTCAAATAAAGTTATTAACCTCTAGTATAGCTATAACACAGAATAAATTACAGGAAATTGTGTGTCATACAGGTTCAGACATGGTTTTACAAAAATTAAAAGAATACTATAAGACAGGATGGCCAAACAGCAAACAACAATGTGACCCAGTGACGTTACCATATTGGAATATTCGTGACGAAATTCATGTAATAGATGAAATAGTTTTTAAAAATCAGTCTGTAATAATTCCCAAATCAATGCGGTCAGAAATATTGGAAAAATTGCATGAAGGTCACATGGGAATGGAGAAAACTAAAAACTTAGCCCGTGGTCTAGTGTTTTGGCCAAATATTTATCATGATATTGAAATGAAAATAAGACAGTGTGAAGCTTGTATGACGTACAGTTCAAATAAAACAAAAGAAACATTATTAACGCACGAACAGCCAACTTTGCCGTGGCAAAAAGTAGCTACAGATTTATTTGATTATAATAATAAAAAATATCTTCTTGTAGTGGATTACTATTCTAATTACATTGAAATAGCTCATTTAAACACAGATCATCGAAGCCAAACAGTCATAGCTCATTTAAAGTCAATTTTTGCTCGACATGGAATTCCGTTGCAACTTGTGAGCGACGGTGGTCCTCCATACAATTCCCAAGAGTTCCAAAAGTTCACAAAGGACTGGGATATAGAGCACATTACATCTAGTCCACATTTTCCAAGGTCCAATGGTCTTGCCGAAATTTCTGTAAAAATAATAAAAAATATATTTAGAAAGTGTGAAATCTCAGGTACAGATTTCTATATAGGTCTATTACAGTATAGAACAACTTCTAGAGGAAAATTAAAGTCTCCATCAGAACTACTTATGTCTAGAGTACTAAGAACTAAATTACCTACAAAAACTAATAATTTGAAACCTAAAATTGTCAAATTTTCTGATCATATAAAAAGTAAGTCTGAGGTAATAGAAAAAAGAAGGTCATATTATGATAAGAGTGCTAGTGAATCTAAAGAATTTCATCCAAATGATGAAGTATATTATAAGAAAAGTCCTAAAGATCTAGTGTGGTCAAAAGGCTGTATTTTATCTAAGTCTAACTTTCCTAGATCATACCTAGTGAAGGGTGACAATGGTACAATATATAGGAGAAATACACAACATATTAAGTTGTCTAAGTCGTGTCTATCATAGTCAAATAATGAAGTCAATAAGTCAAATGGTCATAATGTCAATAGTCGCAGTCGTGCAAACAATTACAGTCAAACAATGTCAGGGTCGCGGTCTGAACAGTCGAGTCAAAAATTTAAAGTCAGTAAACATAAGTCAGAGTCAAAAGATGAAATTGAGTCAATGAGTCAATGTTCAAGCCAGTATGAGAATTATTTAAAGGGGAAGGATAATGTGAGATATCATTATTTTATTTCAGATTATTTAATTAGTGCTCAAAGTCAAGTGTCAAATTGTGCAAATAAAAGTCAAATTAATAATTCAAAGTCAAATTCTATGAATGATTCTTTTGTGTCTGTTGAGTCAAGTCAGTCAAATAATATAAGTCCTTTAAATGAGGAAAATATACAAAGTCCATCAAATGATAATGTATTGAATTTGTCAAGTGAACATGATTTGTTTGGTTTGTCAAGTCTAAGTAGTCCAACTAGTAGTTTAGATACAGTTTGTGAAAGCAATCAAAGAATTAACAATAGTGATAACAATGTAAACTTACCTGGTCCGTCAACACTTTTTATTAACAACCAGGAACCTCGATACAGTTCGAGAGGGAGATTGTTAAGAAAAACAAGTAGATTAGATTTATAAGGGTTTATTAAATAACTAATTGACAAATAATATATTGTATAATGTGACGAGGTTTCCACTGATGTAATTGTATTTGTTTTTGTTTTCTATAACTGAAATTAATTCTAATTCCAATACATATTGACAATTGTAATATTAAAATAATAATTATTGTAATGTTTATTATGACTCCACTAATGGCACTAATATGTTTGTTATAATTTTTAATTAATTCATTTTTGCTAAGGTATTCTGGAAAATAAATAACCTCTTAACTTAGCTTTCTTAAGTGTCAATGTCAATGTCAGTCAGTGGTTGTCATTTGTCAAGTGGTTTGACTTAAGCCCAATGCCATCTGTCAATTTGTTTATTTATTTTTTCTTAAAAAGGGGCATGTATTATTTATTGTCTGTGGTCTTAGAATTTAAAAAAAATAAATAATGTCAATGGACGACCGGCAGGGAACTGAGAGTACGTGTGTTTGATTTCTGTCTCCCATTTAAATAAATTTAATAATATAATCCTCCCCGCGCCCCAACACACTGAATATTGTTGGAGAAAAGACAATCAATTCAAAAGCCTTACTTCACGGATTAAGTCCTCTTCACGCATGGATAAGACTCTTCGAGTTCTTACTTTATCTTGGCTATTAAATTGATCCAGCAGTAATAACAAAAAAATCAGTTGCAGGGCGTATTGTCGAGGAAAGGAAGAAACGCATTCAGTCAGAAATTAGGTCCAAATTATCACTGTTAGTCGATGTAGTTCGACCTAATTTAGGGACTACTCGTACAAATGATGGAAATACTGCTCGGACAGCATTATCAGACGGAAATCGGAAATTATTTGCAGAAATTTTAGGCATAAATGAATGGCTCGTGGACGATTTACACACGATTTTAGTTGCTCTATCATGTGGTTTGCCAATAGGTAGATGTCAACAAGTTTCGCGTGTTCACTTCATCCGTGGCTGAAAAATATGTAGAAAACTACAGCTGGTTCTACATGTCAGTCACTATGCATAAAATTCTTATGCATGGTTGGCAAATCATCGAGAAGAGTCCTTTGCCGATAGGGATGCTATCCGAGCAGGCAGGTGAATCCAGGAATAAATTCTGGCGATATGATCGAGAACATCACACAAGGAAAATTAATCATAATACTACAATTCTTGACATCTTTCGTCGTTCTCTCGAATCTTCGGACCCCTTTATATCCCAATTATCTTTAAAAAGCCACGTAAGTAAGCAAAAGCGGTTACCTATTCCGACAAAAGTTCTGTCTCTTTCGAAACCAACCGACGCACAGACTATATTACAATCAGTAATTGGTAACACGGCCAACATTATCCTCAGTACAGACGAAGTCCATTTTCATAGTGATGATGAATAAATGTTTGTGTGATGTAGGAACTATCATAAAAAATGGTTAAACACTTACTTGGTCGACTATACCTTTGCTCATTGGTCAAAAATCTTCATTTGCTAAACTGTCTTTCTCAAAATTTTAATTCATCATCGTCATCATAGTTATTATTTGATCCTTAATATTTGACAACCCATTTCCCTAGAAATCGTGAGTAAACTTAGAAACGCTATAAATCTGCAATCCCACAAGATTAACGTCTAAAATTTTTAGGGTTTGTGGGTGTAAGTATACTTAATGTAATAAAACTAATAAAAAACGCTACTATTGCAAGATAAGTCAAAAATTAAAAAAAGTGAAATTAAATAAATTTCAAAACCTTTTAATTTTTTTACTAATGGTATACTGTGTTTTGTAATAATAATAATAATACTACTGTCCGAGCCGATTTCGGCTACAGCGACTGCTGGACAGGCTCAGCAGCTGGCCCCTCACTGTGTTTTGTATAAATGGTGTGAATCATGTCACAGAAGCTAAGGAAAAAAATGTGGGGCATTGGTGACACTATTTTAGGAAATCTAAAACTAAATATTATTTGTTAAGGTCATTGACCTGGCTTTAAAATGATATTATCTTGAAAACGAAACAAGCTATTCAAGTGAAAGTTTTATTCTAGGCTTTATCGTTGTATGATGCATATGAGGAGAGTATAAAACTTGAGTGAAAAAAAAAAACAATCAAAATCTCACACTGTGCTACGGCGCTATGCACTCCAAAGTTTCAGTAGTCTCTCGCCCGCCTCTGTGTAATAACGTGTGTGACGTAATAAAGGGAGTCCAACTAGAATTTGATTTGTCAGTGAGAGTAACATATAGCATCCTAGCATAGCATACCCCTATCTCATTAACCCGAAATTGGTGACCCGGACTTTGAACATTTATCATAATCAAGCGAACGACCGTCGTACAGAGAAAGCGATACTATGTACAGCAACAACGCACAGCAAGAAGTACAGGGGCAGTATTACGACAGCGTAGCCAACCCAACATCAGCGGACGTCATGGCGAGTTCAGTGACTAACAGAATTCCAGAGTTCTGGGTGGATCAGCCCCGTACATGGTTCATAAGGACGGAAGCTGTATTAAATTAACACCACAGAAATTGGGGCACGATACGAAATTTGACATAATCGTATCCAAGCTCCCCAAAGAAGTTATAGTGAGGCTGACGGATTTTTTGGGTAACCCTTCGGAGACGAAGAAATAGGATGCGCTTAAGTCAAAATTACTGGTAATGCTGGAAGATTCTAAAAATCGTCAAATAGAAAAATGGTTGGGCGAGATAGACTTAGGAGATCAAAAACCATACCAACTGTTGCAGCGAATGAAGAACATGGCAAGGCAAAGGACAATTTCCCGGACGAAACAGTTCGAATCACTCATAAAATACTATTGTAGCTCACCGTTTGGCTGAAATCGAGGACACCACAGTGCGTAACGAGTTGCGCTGGGTGCCAACTGCCAAGCGCATTAAATACGCGAAGGAAAGGCGTCCCGGCTAACTTTGATAAAAACCATAGTGGAAATAACGGGAACCTATCGATGTTTAGAAAATTTTATTTCCGAAGGTTTAGAATCCCGAAAACTTCATTAGTCCGAATGCATTTTTTTCTGAAACTGTAAATACCGTAACATCGGGGTACTTTAACCCTAGGGGGCAACTTTGGCCCAAAACGGAAAAAAGTTTAAACTTCCCGCCACGTCGCACGTCAGGAGCTATCGATGTAGTTCGCGCTACTTATCAATAGATGGCCGTATGGGGTGGTCGGTAAAACAGTTTCACGTTAACAAAGCTGATTGGTTAATCCATCATTTAGGCGGCAAATGCTACCTGTAAACTACGCGAATTAATAATGTGCAAACTTTTTCACGAAACAAAGAAAGCAGGTAAGTTTCAGTGTTTCATTGTTATCAATCGTAACAGATATGTATCTGGGATCCTAATGTGATATAAATCAAAGAGTTTAAGACATTTCTGTGAGATGTATATGATAATTAAAATCACAGTATTCTTTGGCTATCGTTTTCGGGTAACTTTGACCCATGGGCCAAAATAACCCAACGACATTTTTGCTGTTCCCAAATCCTATTTATCAGCTAAATATACTTTCTTTTTTTTCTTTTACACGTTCAAAGATTCCTACGATTTATAAAAGGAAACCAGGAAGTCGTAGTTACATTGATTACACAAACGAACGGTTACAACAATGTCTTTAAGCGATGTAAGACGTTGACCCAACGGGAAGCTTCGATAAAATACAATATTCCCCGCAGCACTATAAAGAATAAACTAAAGAACAAACCAGTGTTGTTATTGATACGGCAATTGCCGTAATATACGGTAATCCACGTATTATTTTCAGAAAATATGGTATACGGCAGGCCTTTCAATGCCGTATCAAAAAATACGGCAACTGGCTGTAAGTGAAACGAAACGTATTTTAATTAGCGATAGCGCAGCGAACGAAACGTACCACTCACAGCCGGGGAGATCCCGACCAACGACTAAAAACAGAGTTCATATCGCCGCATCGTGCCATCTCTTTCGTCTTAGGTTAAAATGACTGAGACAAAGTACTGAACTAAAGTAAATTGGGTTTGTCTATCTAGAGTCGAATTATCGAATAGCTCATTCGCAAGGTACACAATGCTCGAGCGCATTCGTTGCTTACGGTTTCGTTAAGAAATAAATTCTAACTAGTGTTTATTTGTGTTTGAATTGGCAAAATGAGTGATTCTGAAGGACCATCTACGCCAAAAAAGACTAAAAAAGGTAAACACATAAAACAAAAATATCGACAACAATGGGAGAGTGAAGATTTTTTCAAAGACTGGATTGCTCCTGTTGATGGTGATCTATATAGAGCAAAGTGCACCGTATGTGACGTTAAATTATCGTGTGAACTTTCAACTTTGCGACGACATGTGGCAAATAATCAACATAAAAAAAGACACTCGCTTCGTCGTCTACAAAATCTGTAAGTGCTTATTTTAAACCGCGTGAAAAGGACACCAACACCCTTGTTGTGGAAGCCGAAATAAAACTCGTTGCATTTGTGGCCGAGCACAACATTTCTTTCCTGGCAATGGATCATTTAACAGAGGTACTAAAATCTTGTTTCCCAGACTCTAAAATAGCAGCTGATTTGGCGATAAAAAGAGGCAAATGTACAGCAACTGTAAAAAATGTCATAGGAGAAAGCCAGAAAGAAATCCTAGAAAATATTTTAAAACAGCAAAAATTCAGCGTACTTGCCGATGAATCCACAGACATTTCCACTACTAAGACAATATGCATCCTTGTCAGATATTACGACAAAGATTGCAAAAAAGTTATTGCTTGCTTATGGCAATTGGAGCCTTTGCATGACAAAAAAAACAACTGATGGGGCGTCATCTTTACGAGGATGTACAGCTGAAGCGCTATATACAACAATCATAGAAACGTTTACTCAACGTGGTGTGCCATTAGATAATATAATCGGCTTTGCATCGGATGGCTGCAATGTCATGATGGGTCCTCACAACTCAGTTGCCAGTCGTTTACGTGCCGAATTGCCAGGAATACAAATACACTCTATGCATTTATGCGCCAATGAAGCTTGCAAAAAACTTCCAAGACGTTGTGAGGATTTAGCAAGAAATGTGTACGCATTTTTCAAACATAGTGCCAAAAGACAATCGGAATACATTGAATTTCAAGAATTTATGAATACAAAAATCCATAAATTACTACACCCGTCGCAAACCAGATGGCTATCACTGTTATCAGTAATAAATAGGCTGCTAGAGCAATGGGAGAGCCTGAAATTATTTTTTAGCCACCAGTGGCTAGAAGAACGCACCGTCGCTGCTGAGCTGATCCATCGTGAGTTAAACGACGACTTTGTAAAACTCTACATCCTATTTCTACAATGGATATTACCCAAATTTGTGAAGATGAACGAGTATTTCCAAGGAACAGATTCTAGATTAATAGAACTGGACGATAGTATGAAACTGCTTTACAAAGATCTTTTGCAGTGTTACATGACTAGAGACTACGTTAATCAAACTGAAATATGCTTGATTGACCCAGAAAATACACGATTTTTACTACCTCAAATGTATTTAGGTGTTAAAATCATGCAAGAAGTTCAAAAAACCAATATCGTGCAGCAAAAAGTGCTCCTGGCTGAATTTTATTCTCGTTGCCGCGACTTCCTAGTAACAGGCTGCAAGGAAATTCGGAAGCGTTATGATTTTTCCAATGAAATACTTCCACTCCTCAAACATCTGTCACCTGAAGAGGCTGTGCGCCACAGTAATAGAGAGAGTTTTCCGTCAATGTTGCCACTAACCCAGAAACTACCACGTATAGTCAAAAATGAAAATGACCTACAAAAAATCGATGACGAGTGGAGACTTTTACCTGATGTCAACAAATTTTCTACCTTGGACATCGGCACCTGGAAAGCACACGAATTTTGGGAAAAGATCCATAGCACAACCGACTGCAAAACTCTAGCGAAGTTTGCTTTAGATGTTCTATGCCTTCCTCACAGTAACGCAGATTGTGAAAGAATATTTAGTCAAGTCAACAATATGAAGACCAAGATGCGAAATAAGCTAATAACATCGACTGTAAATAAAACTCTATTAGCAAGACAACTCATTCAAAACCAAGGGAACTGTACTAAGTTTAAGGTGTCGCGCGACATGTGTGAAAAAATGCGTAGCAAAGACAAGTACACACTGGACAAACATGAAACTGATGTAACAGATACCATAAGAAACTTATACGGCGAAGTAGAAATAAATGAGGAATAAATAAATAATATATACGGCACTTTAGTATTTTTTCCCCTAAAATACGGCAAATCAGAATGTGACATACGGCAACCCAGATTTTTAAGATAACAACACTGGAACAAACACTGCACCAAACCTGGCCACCCGACAATACTTACAGCAGAAGAAGAACAAGCATTCGTTGCCCATACTACAGCACTATCAGAATATGGGTTTCCGATGGCGGAAATCCACCTCAAAATTAGGTAGACCAATCAAGCAGTTTAATGTATGTTCTTAATAGAAATAAAACGATTAGCAAATAATATAAATTCTATTAGACGATTAGCAAATAATATAAAGAAAGCCCGAGCTACAATAGCAGAAAAAAATATTTTAGACCATTGGAAATTAGAATGAAGAGTTAAAAGGTATTCCTCCGGAAAATATCTACCTACAACTACAACGAAAGCAATCTTACAGATGACCTCGGGAAGAAGCGAGTTAGCTGTCCGATATTTTACCTAATGGTTCTCAATTTTAAAGACTGATTAGTTACAGTTGACTGCTAACTAGGTGCCTACCTAGTAAAATAATTTGATAGGGAACCTACCTATTTCTTTAATGTTAATTATAGTTGCATGTTGCCTATTTCAAATGATTATAATGGATAAGTTTACAAGATTTTTCTGTTTGTTTTGGCAAAGTCTTAGTAAAAAAGCCATGTTACTAAAATTTTGTTAAATTTTGTTATGTTTTCAAGATAATGATGAAGATAAGATGTCTTTCTTCGATATGCGTAATCAATCTGAACGGGTTACATTGTGCTTTCATTGCAAACTGTTACGTTTTACTACATGAAAAATCGAGGGCCATAGAAACGCGATTCAAAGAGCAACTTTGGCCCAAACTTTGCGAAAAAAAATTAAATACTTAGGGGTTGTTTTATTAAGTTTTACGCAGAGTTTATTATATCCACTACTAAGCACCTATGCCTATAAAACAGTCATGATGTCATTTAAATTGAAGTACTCAAACGAGAAGTAAAAAGTATCATGATTTTGGAACAAAGTACCCCGATGTTACGGTATTTCATGATTTATTTCAGGACCATCGCGTAGAACCCTTTAGGTTAGGTTAGGGTTGTTTTATAAAAATCCTGAAATATTTACAGTTTCAGAAAAAAATGCATTCGGATAAATGAAGCATTCGGGATTTTAAATATTCGGATTTTTTTTTTCTAAATTTTGATAGGTAACCTATGATCAATAGGATTATGGATCATTGCAGTTAGAACTATTAAGCGATATGCTTTACAAAAATTATGATCATCGATATTTATGAGCAAGAATATTATGGACATCAATTTCTGACTTTCAAAATTCGGATAAAAAAGATTATGGGAGAAAAGGGGATCCCACATCATTGATTTCCATTTTCCAGAATTAAATGAAACCGATTTAAAAATACTGTTCACGGAACTTATCAACTGGGTTAGCAGAAATGTTGTTAGAAGATGGCTCACTAAACATGCAATACGTTAAAGACCAATTCAATATCTTAAAAATGCAAGTAGGGGAGAGCGGGGCTAGAAGTTACCGAGGTAAGTTGTTCCGATTGAAATAAGTCCGCGAGAGAAAGATATAAGAATATTGAGTAAACACGGTGTGAAATGGAACGCCACAGCGCACCGATGGCAGCCATCTTGAACAGGCCAGTGGCGCCCGTATCATCGGAATGTCAGTACGCGCGTCACTGGTTCACGTACAGTCGAGTTCACCAATATCTGTACAGTTAAACTTTCATAAATATCTATACATAGACCTTATTACGGTAACATAAGGTCTATGTATAGATATTTATGAAAGGTTGGCTGTACAGATATTGGTGAACTCGACTGTAAGTAAATATTTTCGTATTTGGTATTTTTGGTCTATTTCTACAATTAAACTTGTTTTTGTAAACTATGCGTTAGTTACGTATGTCTCGTAACCTATGAGCCTGTCCAGATGAGGCGTTTTACGCGCGAGTAACGCGCGAGTCGAGAGTCTCGCTCATTACCAGCGTTTACGCGCGAGTGAGGAAACGCGCGGCTTCATCTGGACGGAATATATGTAGCTCTAGTATCTCGGGAACGCGCGAGTCTCTGCGCGCGAGTCGACATTGTATATATAGTCGAAGGCCTGATTCCCACTCCGCAGTAGCAAGAAGACGAGCACGTTCTGCCTGATTGGACGCCGTATTAATTAGATTATTTCGTACCAGTTGGCAGAGAGGCTCGTCCCACTGCTTCTGGGAGCAGGCAGGGATTGGCTGGCGTATCTGTTGATGAGCAAGTTAATAGCCATACATTTTTGGCCTCGGTGCAGTGTGCAACCTCTAGGACTCCCAATGAGGGAGCTAAAATTTTACCTATAAGAGGTTGCGCACTGTGCACAGAAGACAAAAATACAGGCAGAGAAACACTGGAAATTTTGCTAGCCTACCTTATAGGTTTTACAAAGTACGTTTTTACGTTTTTACGCGAGGAACTATTAGGGTTCCTTCTATTAGCCTCGTAAGTCCAGATTATTTGTTACAGCCATAGTGCTACAGACCGAGCGAATCAGATTTATGATTTTGAACTTTATTCTAAGAAACATAAAGTTGTTATTTCAGGATTTTTCGTCGAAGAGAATGTTAAGAATGGAGGTGAGTGTCTCTTCGATTAATTTGTCTAATTCAAGCATCAAAGTAGGGTGTTTCCAAAGATGGCAGCCTCGAAGTACAGATGTGAATTTAGGCACGAAGAGACAGTGTCGAATAATAATACTGTATGCTGTATGCATGTTAATTTTGAGTAAACGATCTGAAACGGATACAAAATTTTGAATTTTCTGTTTTACAAATTCCTCAAAAGACTGGTCCAAAATTGGGCAACCAAGAAGGTGAAGCGTTTTTTCATTTAAAATTGTTATGCCTGGAGTTACAGTTAGATGTTAGCGCGGAATCTAGCGAGAGTCAGGACCTGAAGCGAGGTACGGAGAAACGAAGGTTTCTATACGACCTGGAGTGAAGGTATGACTGAATAGCCTCCAGCGAAAGTGGACTGTATTTTTTAAGATGTTTATGGCAGACAATCTACGTTGGCAGTCAGTTAGATGGAAAAGCACGCCTACCTTGAGGATCCTTGCGAAGCTCCCAGACCACCAGGTCTAGGTTCCACGGTCCAGCGTCCAAGGATGGAGCGGACCAGAACAATCCAGTAGGGCGTTGCCCGTCACACCACAAGACAGCACCAAATGTTCGTAAAAAGTCTATAAAAGGTGGCCACCACAGCTTCCTTCACTAATTAACACTCACGACGAATCGAGAGACTCCAAAGGTTGGAAAAGCCCTGAATATTAATATTTTTTACTGCGACAAGCTCATGCGCGTGTCGGTATCTCGCTAGCAGTCTTCATGTTGGCCGGCGCGTAGAGAGCCGCGTTTAAATCAGCCAATCAGAGCGCGCTTGTGTCGCGCGCGATAGAAGATAAGTAGGCGTGCAGGGAAGGAAAGGGACATATGATATAGGAGTTATACTGACTGCCAACCTAACCAAATTTCAAGTAATAAAATCTACACGTATGCCAGGAGGCGCAATAAATGCGCGCGAAATTATAAACTAATTATTTGGCGTTACCATTTCCTCCCCCCGTTAAAGGGTTGCCTTTACAGAAAGCTACATTATAATAGAGGAGCAAACTCCTGGTAATTTATGCTTAGTTAAATAAGAATTTAAAGTTTAAGCCCTACAACTACATGTATGTAGAGTACGAAACTCCAATAACTAAATTATTACTACTAAAACGACTAAAATTATTGAGCAGAGTAGCTGCAGACTTATTGACTAGGTAATGGGCATAATCGAACAACAGGGCGCGTAAAGGTACCCTTATTGGTCCTAACAGTAACAACACGCGTGGTACCATCCTTCGAGGGATGAACAGCATCCACTATACCCAAAGGCCAAGAAAAGGGTGGTATATTGTCGGTTATAATGACAACAACTGTACCGATTTGAATAGGCATAGTTGGTGTTGTCCATTTCGCGCGAGATTGCAATTGATGCAAGTATTCGACTCGCCATCGCTGCCAGAAACTCTTCACAATTTTGTCGAGGAGAGAATATCTCTCTTTTAAATTCATGGTCTCCACATACGGGGTGGGCAATGAAAGTAGTGGCGCTGTGTGGAGAAAATGAGCCGGCGTGAGCGCAGCAGGCTCTGCGGGGTCGCTACACATAGCGGTGAGCGGGCGCGAGTTAACAAGTGCCTCGACCTCGGCTAGCACAGTCAGCAGCTCCTCGTAGGACAGTATCTGCTGCCCAATGACTTTGAACAGATGATTCTTCACCAGCTTAACCATGCTTTCCCAGCTTCCTCCGAAATGGGGAGACGCGGGTGGATTGAATTTCCAATCGATGCGATTTTCTAAAAGTTCATTTCCAAAGTGGGATCGATACTGGTCGAGAAACTTGTAAAGATCACGTAAGTATGATCGGCAGCCAATGAAATTGGTTCCCTGGTCTGAGTACATGCATTGTACTGGACCGCGACGCGATAAAAAACGTTTTAAAGCAGATAAGAAATTGACAGTGCTCAACTCTGTCGCTAACTCTATGTGGAGACAACGAGTCGTGAGGCACGTGAAAATACACAGCCATGCTTTGCGGCTTTTGACACCCCGTCCACGCACTGGTGTATACTGGATAGGACCAGCGTAGTCACATCCTGTGTGCGTAAAAGGCTTGACTGCTTGGTTGACGCGGCAATCCGGCAAGTCAGCCATGAGCGGCAAAGACGGACGCGGTTTTGCTCTAAAGCACGTGTTGCAATTGTGGATGCGATGACGAATGACTCGTCGAGCGGCGAGTATCCAGTACTGACACCTGAGTAAGGACATCAGTAGTTCGGGGCCGGCATGCAAATGCTTCTTGTGATAGTAGTCAACTACCATATCCACAACGTGATCGTGACGCGGGAACACAAACGGATGTTTCTGCCCATAGTCAACGTTAGCATTTGTCAGACGGCCGCCGACGCGAATTAAACCGTCCTCATCTAAAAACGGATGCAGTTTTTGTAATGCGGGTGAACATGGTTCTTCGTTCTTCAATTTTTGAACGTCTTGGCTGAAGTGAACATTCTGAAGCGATGTTATAATTTTCTTTTCAGCTACTTCCAAGTCAAATCTGGAAACCGTCGCTCTACGAGGCAGCAATTTTAAGAAACGGCACACGTAAACCGTTATTCGCAACAGTTTTGACCAAGATGAGGTCCGCTGTGAAAGTGCATAAAGAGGAGTCTCGGCACTATCCGTAGTGACGGCATGTGCTAGTGGTCTCAGTTCAGGTACTTCACCTTCACCAACAGCATCGCGATCGTGCTCTTTTATGGGCCACTCTGAAGGATCACTTAACACCCATGGCGGTCCCTGGTACCACAGCGGATGGCTTATAAGCTTCGCGGGCGAGAGGCCGCGCGATAAGCAATCAGCCGGGTTCTCAATTCCAGCTACGTGGTGGAAGCAGTCGGCGGGTACGTTCTCTACTATCTTTACGACGCGATTGGCGACAAACGTTTGCCAGCGGTGAGGAGATGAATTGATCCAGCAAAGAACAATTTTCGAGTCGGTGAAAGCATAGACCTCAGTCATTTTATAGCGTGGTTCGAAGTTATCTAGCACCTTACGCATGAGTTTCGAGAGCAGAACTGCAGCGCAAAGCTCCAGTCTCGCTACCGAAGTCGTTTTCAGTGGTGCGACCTTTGATTTAGAACACACCAACTGAACCGTCACGTCAGCTCCGTTGGCGACCCTAAGGTAAACGACGCCACCGTAAGCACGCTCACTAGCGTCTCCGAAACCTACAAGCATCGCGGTGCAATCTTGCACTACCCCGAGATGGCGCTGTATTCTTATCTCGTTAAGCCTCGGAAGCTCAGCGCAAAACTGTTCCCACAGGTCTACAACACGTCGTGGAGGAGTTTCATCCCAATCACATTTTATGAGCCATAGCTCCTGAATAAGGAGCTTTGCATATAAAACGGTGGGAGCTACTAAGCCCACGTTATCCCACAGACGTGCTACAGTAGACAGAATGGCCCTTTTGGTACACGCTGTATCAGGTTCATTCACCTTGAAATAAAAGAAGTCCCCTATTTTATTCCAATGTAAGCCAAGGATTTTTTGAGGAACACTCTTATCTATCTCGAGCTCTGTGGACGCTCGGTGCGAAGCAGGTATCTCACGCAACACACTTTCCGAATTGCACGTCCACTTGACAAGATCAAACTGACCACGCTTAAAAAGGTTTATGAGCTCTTTGCTCGCAGCTATGGCAACGGCCTCGTCATTGGTCGGCGAGTCGTCAGCCATAATGCTGAAACAGACGTCATCCATATAGGTAGAGGTGGACGCTATGGACGCCGCGATAGGGAATTGATCACCGTCATCCTCGATAAGCTGATGCACTACACGCAGCGCGTGGAATGGGCTCGACTTCATGCCGAAGCATACTCGGTTAAACTCATAGGTGCTCATGGGATCCTGAGGATGAAATCTGAACAAAATACGTTGAAAACGGCGGTCAGATTCATGTACTCCTATCTGCAAATACATTTGACGACAGTCTGCGGTAAGCGCGATTTTAAACAATCTAAAGTTTAAAAGTATACAAAAAAGATCACCCTGTAGATTCGGGCCCGAGTATAAGACGTCATTGAGAGATATTCCCGTGGTCGTTTTGCAGCTCGAATCTAGAACCATGCGAAATTTTGTCGTCTCCTTGTCGCTACGAATAACTACAAGGGTCGGTATAAAATAACCAACACTATCCACATCAGTCGTTACCTCCGATAAATATCCCTTATCGACGTATTCGCGAATGATATCGTCAAAGGCGGTACGTAACGCGCTGGACGCCTCCAGCTTTCTTTCGAGGCATAAAAATCTGCGATAAGCGGCAGTATGAGAATCACCCAACTTATACACGTCATCACTAAAAGGCAAAGCTACGGTGTACCTACCACTATCATCACGAGTAGTGGTGGTGCGAAAGTGATTTTCACATTCAAGGTCATCTCGACTGTGAGCGAGTGGAGCGGTAACCTCCTCAAGTTCCCAGAACTTCTTTAGGACTTGGTCCAACGACGACTCATGGGTGACAGCGCAACAAGCAGTTGTAAATTTATATTTATATGGGGCCTGTACTGCGGCAGGAACTGAACCCATCATAATATATCCCAATACTGTCTGTATAGCGGGCGGTATGCCGGGTACACTGCTATGAACCATGTTAGGTAACAACAGGTGTGGAAATATAGATGCGCCGAGTAGCACATCCACCGAAGCGGGCGAGGCGAACGAGTCATCGGCCAGCGGGAGCGATGATATATGCGAAAACATAGACACGTCCACGGGCACCGTTGGCAGGTTGTCCGTTATGCGGTCTACTACGAGCCCCGATACTTCAAAACTAGTATTTTCATTAAATCGCGAATATATTTTAAAGTCGGCCGTACCTTTAATAGATTTTTCCGCGCCACCTATACCGCGAACCATCATGCGAGATTTCTTATTGTAATTCAAACCCAAACGTGTGCAACAATCCTGAGTGATGAAACTACTTTGAGATGCCGAATCTAACAAACATCTAATTATTTGCGATTTACCACTACTATCGTAAATTAACACCTGAGCGGTAGACAGTAATATCGTTGTACGTTGTTTACATTGCGCGTTTTGTATGGTGACCTTATCGGATACGTCACTTACATGCGCGGCACTGGACGTGTTACAAGACGGTATTGCGTCATTCGACAAAGGCGGCGACGACTCAGTATCGGGTTTAGCGGGAGGTGGCGGCGGCGAACCGACCGCGCGGCCGGGCGTCGCTTCATTTTGAACATTATCCCTATGCAATAAGGTGTGATGTTTCTGT
The DNA here is from genome assembly GCA_947859365.1 of Archips crataeganus. Taxonomy (NCBI): domain Eukaryota; kingdom Metazoa; phylum Arthropoda; class Insecta; order Lepidoptera; family Tortricidae; genus Archips; species Archips crataeganus. The sequence goes on along the minus strand of OX402067.1, from coordinate 9,562,529 downwards.
TGGCAGTTGCGACACTTGGAATTTGAACCACAATCACGGCATCGATGTTTTAGACTTAAACAATTAATACAGCCATTATTTTCTTTAACGCACTTGAAACGTTCAAGTGAAGTCAAATTACCAAACGTGGGACACTTAAATAAATGTTCGTGCACGATATTCTGACACAGACACTTGGTAGGTATCGTGCTGGCTACGTAACTCTGAGCGTTAGGCATCTTAGCTTTAAATTTAGGCGGTTGTGTGTTACTAGAAGATCGCGACGGGCCTGCACTAATGCTAGGCTGCGTATTTTGATACACTCTATACTGACTTTTGACGAAGTCAGAAAGATTACCAAACGTCGGCACTTTTACGTCGCGATATTTCATTTCGAACGCGAGGACCGTTTCGTCGTCTAACTTTTTTAAGGCGGTGTGTAATAACATATAATCCGCTAGATCAATCAGATTAAGATGTTTAATTGCATTCGCGGCCGTGACAAACTTGTCCATAAATAATTGTAAGTTAGACGAAGAAGCGGGTCCAGTCATTTTAAAGTTATTTATTTGGTCTAAGTACGTGGAAGCGAGCGTCCGCGTATCTTGATACCTATCGACCAGACAGTTGATGATCAGCTGATAGTTTTCGGCGCACGGCGTTATTCCCGAGAACACAGCCTGGGCCCTTGGCGACAACTTGCCTATTAAATAATACAGTTTATCGTCATCTGACAGCGATGGGTTGTTATGCACTCTCGACTTAAAACTCGTATAGAATAAAGGCCAATTTCGTATATCACCGTCAAACGACATAAGCTCCAATGGAGGCAAGGCAGGTAATTTAGGCATGATTGGACTTGGACTATGTTCTGCCCTCGGAGGCGGTTCACATTGTTGCACCACACGCTTAATGCGGCAAAACATTTCTTCAAAAGCAATAATTGGCTGGTAATTAGGTTTCGCGTCAATTTTGATTTTAAGCAATGTTCGATTATACTCATCAACTAAGTTTTTAAATTCTGTGCGAACTTCATCGATAGTCGCGACGGAACAGAGGAATTTCTCTTTGAGCTCTGAGCTCGTGTGAGCTTTAAGGGCATTTTCATATATGTTTTGAACTAATTCAAAAAGAATATTACGTCGCGCTTCCAACATAAACAAATCAGACTCGTAATTCGTGCTAGAGCTACTTTCCTTTTGTTTATCCGGCATAGTGACACGTGAAAATATTCTTTTATACTTACAAGTGGATGTTATGAGTTATGTCTATACTGAGCGGCGCGGCGCATGCGGCGGGCCCTCTTGATGCCCGTACGTAAGTACCTACCCAGCGACGAGTCAACGAGTGGGTACGACGCGCGTTATAAACGAGAGGTTAGGTAGTTACCCACACTGCTGTTATCTAACTACCTATAGTTATGTAGAATAAGTTAGCGGTTAGTTGTTATATTTTGTTGTAAGCTAATAAAAGAACTAGGTATTTTAAAGCACGAATGCAGTACAAAATTTAACGTTTCTTTAAAGTAGCTTAATAAACAAGTCGTTTAAAACCTACGAGTAGGATTTATTTCGCTTATAGATAATGACCTAAACCGGCGGTTGCGAATAATATACTTAAATCAGTTTTAGGCAAAACCTATAAGGGCGGGAGTTACCGGATACGTACTAGTATTTAAACCTAGGTATCCTAAGTGTAGAACTAAACGAATTTAGCCTAAAAATAGCGGTTTTTATTTTAGGTTAGGGAAATTAAAGTACCTAAGTACTTAAGTGAACAAAGAATGTGGGATGTTATAGGTACGTTAGGTATAAGATACCTATCACGGGACAAAGTACCTAACTAGATGCTGGTAGGTTAAAGTACCTATCCAGGCTCGAAGGAACAAATGTTAGCGCGGAATCTAGCGAGAGTCAGGACCTGAAGCGAGGTACGGAGAAACGAAGGTTTCTATACGACCTGGAGTGAAGGTATGACTGAATAGCCTCCAGCGAAAGTGGACTGTATTTTTTAAGATGTTTATGGCAGACAATCTACGTTGGCAGTCAGTTAGATGGAAAAGCACGCCTACCTTGAGGATCCTTGCGAAGCTCCCAGAGCACCAGGTCTAGGTTCCACGGTCCAGCGTCCAAGGATGGAGCGGACCAGAACAATCCAGTAGGGCGTTGCCCGTCACACCACAAGACAGCACCAAATGTTCGTAAAAAGTCTATAAAAGGTGGCCACCACAGCTTCCTTCACTAATTAACACTCACGACGAATCGAGAGACTCCAAAGGTTGGAAAAGCCCTGAATATTAATATTTTTTACTGCGACAAGCTCATGCGCGTGTCGGTATCTCGCTAGCAGTCTTCATGTTGGCCGGCGCGTAGAGAGCCGCGTTTAAATCAGCCAATCAGAGCGCGCTTGTGTCGCGCGCGATAGAAGATAAGTAGGCGTGCAGGGAAGGAAAGGGACATATGATATAGGAGTTATACTGACTGCCAACCTAACCAAATTTCAAGTAATAAAATCTACACGTATGCCAGGAGGCGCAATAAATGCGCGCGAAATTATAAACTAATTATTTGGGGTTACCAGTTAGATGTTTAAATTTATTTATTATAGATACTTGATCAGGACAAGACTTTGAAACAAAGAGTTCGCATTTAGAAAAATTTAGAGAAAGGTCAATATTTCTGAGGTTAGTCGTTAAATTTTGTAAATCGTCAAAAACTTCATTTGCTTCGCCTCCGAGGGTGCCGTCATCAAGGTACCATAAATTTAATTTAGAATTTAGGCTTTTGATGATTGGATGGATGGCGAGACTGAAAATTGCTGGAGCTAGAGGGTCGCCCTGTTGACAACCGACTGATGATGCTAAAAGATGATTTTATACAATAATTTGGAAGGTGAACTGTAACATTGCCAAAGGAAATTGTAGACTGAAGGGATTTTTTCTTGAATTTGTGTCAGCAAGGCACCCCTATCGACCGAATTGAAGGCATTAGGTATGTCAACCTTCAGCAGCACCTCTCCGCCGCTAAGCTCCATGTATGTACGCACAGCATGAACGGCGGCCTCGCAACCACTTTTTGAGCCAAAACCTAACTGTAGAGGTTGGAACTCAGCACTCAGTTGGCTAGTGACCGAACGGCAGGCAACTTTGGCGGTCAACCTGCGGTAAGTTGTGCCAACGGCAATCGGCCGAATGCCACCGTCCTTTTTCAATAACGTTTATTCTATGTGTTATTAGATTGTTTCATTTACATATTTGAGTGTAATCGATTCCTTAAGAATGTACTTATTGGGGAACGTATACTAATTAGCGTTCTTCAAACAGGATTTTGGTATTTTGTTGATTTGTTTTAAAATCAATACATGGGAACAGGCTGCTGTAATGAATTGTTCGCCATGTTTTATTGTAACGTTGTGTTTTCTCCAATGACTCGAACTGGCCAAGATCTGATTAATCTGGCAAGTATTTCGTAATTTTTTAAAGCTGGTAAACTGGAAAGAGAATGTGGTCATCTCTGATTGGAGCGTTTTTATAAACAGGTTTGTAGGGATGTCACTTCAGGAATTTAAATCTAATTTCGGGGGAAATAGAAGTAATTTTGGACATGGTTGAATAACATTTATTAACTTAAAGAAACATAACAAATTAAAGTCATTTCTTTAGACAATAAATGTTCTTTAAACCTAAATTTGATACAGAATCGAAGGCTAATAACATCTAGTGATAAATTGGTATAGTACGATACCTCCTACGTATACTGGTGTAACTGCATAATGGTGATTTTACAGTAAAGACCGTATCACGAAATGATGCAGTTACACCAGTATACTTAGGAGGTATTGAGTAAATGTTATTCATAAAATTGGTGGAATTCGGGGGAAATTCTTAGGGGTTTTTTATAGTTCAAGTGTTGTGCACTCAAGCTTTGAGTAGGGCTGTACTGGAGCCTCCATCCCTCTTGTCTTAGGCCTCCATCATGTGTGAGAGACAGATCATTTTGCATCCGCGAAGAGACGAAGATGGCAGCCTCCATTTCGAGCTGTTATGGCTGATGTGGCTCAAAAGCAGCCCATTTTAATTTTTTTTGTTGCTGCAAGAGAATTCAGTCAATTTGCATGCGGCTGAGGGTGGGAAACCAGCGTTGAGTTAATCCTGAGCTTCAGTTGATCTACACCGCCGGTTAGGGTTTTATTAATTTACTTGAAGTCATCTTTCTTCTTAGAATTTTTGTAATGTTAGTATAATGACTATTTGTACCCAACTAGAACTATTTGTACCCAATTTTATAAGAAATTATACTCCAACACGACTCAAGCCAACAATAATATAGAATATTTCTGTCCTGACACCATTGCCCCTATAACGGACATGGAAGTCACGTACGCTCTCAAGAGTATGAATTATGGAAGAAGTCCAGGACTCGATGGTGTCACAACAGAAGCGTTAAAACTTGGCAGTCCAACTCTCCTCCCACATTTGACAAAGCTTTTTAACATCATGTTACGTACAGGTAAACTACCACCCAGTTTTTGTCATTCTAATATTATCCTGTTATTCAAAAAGGGTGACAAAAGCGATATCGGCAACTATCGCGGCATCGCGGCAATATGATTCGTTACCTGAATTATTGAAGTCCATCGTTTACGCGAAGAGATTCCTGGCATTCCTGAAAGAGAAAACTACAAACCTAGAAAAAGCAATTACTACACAGGAATTAGAAACTGCCTTAGAGATTTGTATTAAGGCAGCTCAAATGGAATGTTTTAAGGAAGAGATAGAGAGTTTAAGAGAAAGAAATAGAGTAAGCACTAGAAGCAAATTAAGAACTCTTAACCCTTACCTTGATACAAATAACATCCTCAGGGTGGGCGGTAGATTATCCCATTCTACGTTGGATGAAAACAGAAAGCACCCCATAATCTTGAGTAAATGTCATCTTACTTACCTAATTATTGCAGACGCTCATTATCGAACCTTGCATGGGAGATTTCAATTGACCTTAAATTACATAAGAGCAAAATATTGGATCTTAAAGGTAAAGAGACTTCTTACGACGTATCTAAGAAAATGTCTGAAATGTGCACGGCAGAACGCCTCTACTAAAGAACAGTTGATGGGAGACCTACCAAAGGAAAGAGTGACACCAGCCAAACCCTTTTTGAATAGTGGCGTTGATTTTGCCGGACCTTATCAAATTTTAATGTCTAAGGGTCGAGGAGCCAAGACTCGCAAGGCTTACATTGGAATATTTGTGTGCATGGCCACAAAGGCTATTCATTTGGAACTGGTGAGTGACATGACCTCAGAAGCATTTATCGGTGCCTTCCGTAGATTTGTTGCGCGACGAGGACGGTGTGCTGATCTCTGGAGTGATCAGGGCCGCAACTTTGTGGGAGCTAGTAAAGAGCTCGCAGACTGTTTTCGAGAAGCAAAACTGGAACTGGACGGTGAAGTAGCTGAAAAACTGGCACTTGACGGAACGCAGTGGCATTTTATACCCGCGTACAGCCCCACGTTTGGAGGTTTGTGGGAGGCAGGCGTACGCTCGATGAAATACCACTTAAAACGAATTCTGAATACCCACTTAACGTTTGAAGAGATGACCACAGTACTCTGTCAGATAGAATCGTGCTTAAACTCACGGCCTTTGTGTCCCATAAACGATAAGGATATCGATAGCATGGAAGTGCTTACACCGGGCCATTTCCTGATAACTGAAGCCCCAATTACTGTCCCTTCCCCTACTCTTAAGGACACTTGTGTTAGCAGCTTAAGTCGTTGGCGTCATACACAAAAATTAATAAACGATTTTTGGCGTCAGTGGCAACAAGAATATTTATGCAGACTGCAGCAACGACCCAAGTGGCTTAAAAGGCAAGAGGAATTGAAAATTGGTCAAATAGTGGTTATCAAGAATGATCAGTTGCCCCCCGGTAAATGGCAGCTTGGGCGCATAGTGGATAAGCATCCGGGTGCTGATAATCTTACTCGCGTTTATAGTGTTAAGAGTGGTGATTCTATTGTAAAAAGAACTGTCACAAAATTATGCCTTATGCCTGTTGATATAGAAGATTAATAAAAATAAAAATAATTTTGCATGTAACTATACAAAAAATCAATATTCATTAATGTTATATTATATACTTATACCTAACCTACCTGAAATTATTAACTCCTTTGTAATTTAATGTATGTTAAATATAAGCTCATATTTGCCATTCCTTGCTATATACATAGTGCTATAGTTTGTCAATGCAATTGCATGTTGATAATTTAATCATACAATTTGTTATAGTCACATACTATGTACACTTTGTAGATGTATACCTATGTAATGTAAGAAAAGGTCAAGCCCTTTTGGTGGGCGGTATGTTAGTATTGTTAGTCGCAATTAAATCATCGAAGAGAGCACACGTTTGTTTCCCTGCAAAATCCCTACATTGAACTCTGAATACAGCTCAATTGGAGCCTGATCGGTGTTGTCCATAGCTGTTGTGTGGATCGAGCGTGCTGGATGAGCATTGACAAATTCTTGCACTTCATCACCCAGCCAGATTCTAATGTTTCTCATTTGTTCAGCACTGAGAGGTGAGAATGGCAATTGATAGGCATTGGCCATAATGCCTTCAAAGTGGACCGAGGACTGTAACCCACAAGCTGATAAGTCCGACATTATCTCACGGAAAGCTGATGCTTTTGGTGATTCCTTCTCTTTCATCACCTGAATCAAACTTTCCATATCTACCTGTTTGTAATACTGATTATTCTTACGGAGCTCAGCAGGTAGCTTATTGGGGTTCATTGCACCTTCAGGCATGGGGAGAATTGTGTCATCAGCGTCAGCCTGTCTTGCCCCCATTGGAACAAATATGGTTGGCTCTCCATCAACATCTAGCAGGACTGCATGCTTATCGATGGTTTGTCTCATGATGGAATTTACTGAGACAATCTTGGCAGAGAGACCCACAGAACTTTGTTGGATCTCGGTAGCCATGGATTCGAGGTCTCTCTTGTTCAATTTTAAGTATTGAACATAATCACCTGAGTAGTCATTCATGCTGCCTCGCTCGGTTGCACGTGTAGCACTCTTATTGATGCACATAGCCAAGTATGCTATGTCTGCATACTCTTTGACAGTTACTGGTGGACCAGCCAGTGTTCCAAATCGATTCACGATAACGTTCATGGCGAGTCTCACCAGTGCCTTAAATTCAGCCTGAGGGATCACTTGTGTAATCAGTGTGTCGAGTGGGAAGAACTTCATCTTTGACACAATGTCAGACACAACTAGGGCCCCTGTTATATTCGAAGCCATGGACTGCTCAATTATCCAGCAAAGAGATGATGCTGGCGTCTGTTCTAGGCACTTGTAGGTGGCAGCTAATGCAGCAAAGATTTGGTTGCTGGTTAGTTTATAACCTGAGTGCATGCGGTCAAAGTCGCTTAGGACTTGCACATCGATCTCCGGTAAGCCAGCGATGCTATCCTGGATGCGCTTGAAACGTGTTGTGATCCAGGATCGGGTCTTGTTTTGGCCCTTGGATAAAAATCCTAAGCAGGCAAACAAGGCATGCAGCAAATCTGCCTCACATTCTGATTTGCGAGAGAGTGCCCTGGCCTCATAATATGAGCACACAAAAACCAAGTCAGCTCGATTCCAATACCTTGTGAAGGCATCATAATTGATGTGAGCAGCTGCCACTTCATCTTCGCTGGGAGATATTGTAGTCGGTTGGGCTATCTCTTCGGGTCCGGAGATCGAGCAAATCTCCCTCCAATAATTCTTGATTATTCCAGACTCTACCCATTCCGGGTTGAAGGCACCCCCTCCACTGGTGTAAGCAGTTGCTTTCCTCTGGTTGAGGTAATCTCCAGCATTTAGCTGCAGAGACTCCCTCAAACCAGGACAAGAACTCGCTAAGTACCTGGCGGTAACATTTAATGTAAGCGTCTTCTTTAGTAGGAACATGAACGCGCATATCCGGTTCGAAGCATTATGTTCGGTACGTTAAGGTTCAGAGTTCAATGTAGGGATTTTGCAGGTAGTAAAGCAGGTGAAATCCAGCCAAGTGGATCAAAAAGTCGTTGAATATCAGCCAAGATGTTTCTCTTCGTGATTACTTCATGTGGGTTTGACAGGTTCAAGGTATATTGGAAAGTATCTTCACTCATATTCCAGCAAAGTCCAAGAGCTCTGATTGTGCCGTCAAGTTCGAGGTCTATTTTTACATGAGCACTTCTTTCTGAAGGTGCAAACTCGTTGAGGAACTCAGGACTATTAGATGCCCACTTTTGAAGTGTAAACCCTCCCTTCTTTAAGATCTCCACGATCTGTTTAGCTTTCTCGACAGTTTCTGGCACGGTATCTAAGCCGGTCATGAGATCATCCATGAAAAAATCTTCTCGTATAATCTGTGATGCTATCGGGTAGTCCTTCCCTTCATCTTCTGTAACTTGTAGAAGTGATCTTACAGCAAGATAAGGTGCCGATGCTGTACCAAAGGTAACACGGAGCAAACGATAGTCCTTGATAGGATCACTTGTATTTTTGCGCCATAGTATCCTCTGGTAATCAGTATCCTTAGGGTTCATCAGTATTTGTAAGTACATTTTCTTTATGTCTGCTACTATAGCTATCCGTCGCAAACGCCATCTCATGACTAAGTTCCTCATATCTTCTTGTAGGTGTGGTCCTATTAGAAGCTCGTCATTCAAGGAAACGCCATTAGATCCCTTAGCTGATGCATTGAATACTATTCTTGTCTTTGTTGTTTCCTTTTCTTCGTTGATCACAGCATGATGCGGGAGATATACGGCTGGATTCGCTATTTCTTCTTCCGGTACTTCCTCAATGTAATTCAGTTCCATGAATTCTTCCATAGCCTTAACATAATCGTCCTTTAGTTTAGCGTTTCTTTCGAATCTTCTTTCTAATTGTCTTAGTCTGAGAAGTGCAATGTCTCTTGTTTGTCCTCTTGGCGATTGTGGTTCTTCCGTCTTAAATGGTAATGTTACTATGTATCTTCCTTCCTCGTTTCTTGTATGTGTCTCTTTGTACTTATTTTCGCAATCCCTTTCTTCTTTCGTTAATCTTTTGTTTGTGTCTGTTGTGTCTATCTCCCAAAATGCCTTTAACATATCATCAACATTCACTTGATGATGCATGACGATGATATCTTCTTGATAAGTGTCTGCTGGATCTTCTGCCGTTCCAAAGAGAATCCAACCTAGGCTTGTGTCTTGGGCGCATGGAGAGCCAGGTGGACCCTTGATAATCTTACTCTTAAATATTTGTGCACACACTTCTACACCTAACAACATGTCTACTCGCCCTGGCTGCTGGAAACATGGATCAGCCAGGGTAAGACCTTGAAGGTGTGGCCAGGCCTTTGGGTTGTATGTTATTTTGTTTGAGGGTAATTTCGAAGTTAGCTTCGAGGACATTATATAAACGTTTACATTTATCTTAATCTTGTCATCTTGTGTTGACGTTATTTGAAGTTGTGCCTTGCTGCTGATTGTAGTCTGTGTCGAGCCGACACCGGTAACAGTTCCCTTCGCTGGTAATCTCTTGACTCGTAACGCTTGTGCTGCACGTTCGCTTATAAAACTTGATTGAGACCCTTGATCGATTAGGGCCCTCAGGGTAGTCGTACGTCCATCTTCGTCCCTTACAGAGACCATTGCTGTCGCTAGCAAGGCCGTAGATTTTTTGCATGCTAAATTGGACGAAATTTCTACGACTTCTTCTTGTTCTTCAATGTTAGGGTCCGCGTCCACGTGTTCCGTTGTTTGACTGTGGTGAGCCTGTGCCTTGTCTGATTCCCGGTTCTGCGCTTGATGGATCATGGTGTGATGACGCTTCTTGCATAGTCGACATGTAATAGGTAAGCGACATCGTAAAGCAGAATGTCCAGGTAGGAGACAGTTGAAACATAGATTCATTTTCTTCACGTACTCCATTCTTTCCACAGGTGACTTTCTTGTAAATTCTTTACAGTGACATAAAGTGTGTACATCCCTACATAAAACACAACTCTTCGCTGGCGCCGACACATGAAATGATTTCTCTTTAATATGTCTTGTCTCTCTTGATAATACTGGGGCAGTGACAGGGTTAACCAATTCTAGCGTGCGGAATTTCGATTCAAGGTAGTTTTTTAGTTCTGTCCACTTCGGTAGCTCGTCAGCGGTCGTTGATTTGTACGAGTATTCCTCCCATGCCTTGTGCGTTTCAGAATCGAGTCTATTCACTACTAGGTATATTATGAACGGGTCCCATTCCTCCACTTTCACTTCCAGATTTTGTAAATCATTTAAACATTGCGTCGTCGTGTCTAGTACATTCTTGATTTGGCTAGAGGTTTGTGCAGTGCATTTTCTTTGGTTAAACAATCTTTTTAACAGGGAATTCACAATTAACCTTTTATTTCCGTATCTTTGTTTTAAAGTTTTCCATGCCAGTTCATAATTTTGCTCAGTAATCGTGACAGGTTTTAATAATGCAGCTGCTTCGCCAGCGAGGCTTGACTTCAAATAGTGTAGTTTCTGAACCTTGCTGAGACTTGGGCTATTATGGACCAACGACGTAAACAAATCGTGGAAGGTTGGCCACTCTTCATAATTATTAGAAAACACAGGAAGATGTATGGCAGGCAATTTAACTTGTTGTTGTACCGCATCCACCGCCGTAATATCCATTGAATTTGATCCCTTCACTTGCACCGCGATCGTAAGCGCGTCCTTAATATCACCTTGTAAACATAGATATAAGTCCTCTATAACGTAATAATCTTCTTTAAGAAAGTACTGCATCTCGCCGCGCTCCTCTCTGCTGGTTACTTGTACAAGTTTTTGATGCGCAGATGTAAATGTCTGCCAGTACGCTTCAGTGCATTGCAATCGCGCTTCTAAGTAGCCCTTTGTTAACCTTTGCTTAGGACATTTCTTTAAATTGATTTCCGTCTTCTTTAATAATCCCGCAGTATCTTCCAAAACACGAAGTAATTGCTCGGGCGTACTCATATTGCACTATTTGCTTGTAAATTCGCGTAAACAACACACCGTAATCAATAACTTAATATAAATTTTTACAAGTTGATAGCAAACAACAAGTCTATAGGCTCAGGAATGCGGTCCTCTATTGTATTCGCCGGCCGGCAGTCTTCCTTTCACTTTTTCGGATCCGGTTCGATATTGACCATTATGTTCGGTACGTTAAGGTTCAGAGTTCAATGTAGGGATTTTGCAGGGAAACAAACGTGTGCTCTCTTCGATGATTTAATTGCGACTAACAATACTAACAGCCTAGTGTCCCATGTTTATAAGATATTCATAAAAGTGGTAGAACGTCGCATTTCATTACAGCTTGACCAACATCAGCCAGTGGAACAGGCAGGATTCAGGCCTGGCTTCTCTACCACTGACCACCTCCATACTGTAAACCAAATTATCGAGAAATCCAATGAGTACAATAAAACCCTTTACTTAGCGTTTGTGGATTATTCCAAAGCGTTTGACAGCGTCCATCACTCCGCAATAGTTACAGCCCTCCATAGTCAGAACATAGAACCTACCTACATACACTTAATACAAACCATTTATAACAGCAGCACTGCAGACATTAAATTACAGTCTTCTGGTCAATCGTTTCGGATTGAGCGAGGCGTCAAACAGGGTGACCCGCTATCTCCCAAATTATTTACATCTGTCTTGGAGGAGATATTTAAAAGCTTGGCGGTCTCATGGGAGTCCAAAGGTATCGTCGTCGGTGAGAGAATGTTAACTAACCTTCGCTTTGCCGACGACATTGTCCTGTTTTCTTCGTCACATCAAGAGCTCGAAACGATGCTACAAGAACTTAGCACGGCGAGCCTTCAGGTTGGATTAATGATGAACATGTCAAAGACCAAAATTATGACAAACAGTACGAAACATAGGATCGTAACAGATGGGCAAATAATACACTATGTCGACGAGTATATTTACTTGGGTCAAGTAGTCTCTTTCAAGTACAGGCAAGATAAGGAAATTGAAAGGCGCCTTGAGAATGCTTGGAAGAGCTACTGGTCCATGAAGGAGCACATGAAGGGCAGCCTTCCAACGACACTGAAGCGCAAACTCGTCGACACGTGTTGTAACCTTACAGACATCAATCTGTAATGTTCCATCTTATATAAACATAATTTTAGGTATAATAGTTAAAAGTGTATTACTAAAATAGCTAATAAAATTGTTTTATACGCATATAAGGCGATCTTATTGTTAAATTAAACGAACTTACCTGAAGTGAAGTTCTATTTCAATTTTACGAAATTCACCATCATGGAACACTATGCAGCAATACGGAGTATTGCGCCAATGCTTCACAGTCCAAAGTAGTTAAAAAAAAAATGTCTCGAACGGCTCCGCTTCCCGGATGACAGACACCCTACGCTCTATAATCACTAAGAGTTTAAAGCAATTACGAACAACCCTAAACAGGGAAAACAATATGTTGTTTGGGGTAGGGAGGGCCCTTCCATGATGGTGAATTTCGTAAAATTGAAATAGAACTTCACTTCAGGTAAGTTCGTTTAATTTAACAATTTTACTCATTCACCATCATGGAACACTATGCAGATGTTCAAAGCCAGGGTTGTGAGTGTAATCTAGAAAAAGAAAACATCCGCCTTATTTAAAGGAGTATTTATTCTGAATAACAAAAACAATGTCTTATAGGTAATAGATTCTTCATATGAAACATTAGGTATTTCTAAAGTTTTCCCCCCCATTGGTAACTTAACCAACTTAACATTTTTTAAGTAGCAAGGGATAATATAACATAAAATAAACTTTATGTAACAAAGTTGCAAATAACATTTCTTAAATTATTACTATCTTCTAAGTTCTATCGTAAAATTATAGTTCACATTAATCAATTATAAATCTTATAACATAAAATAGCCTTTATGTAATGGAATTGCAAATAACATTACTTAGATTATTACTATCTTCTAATAAAGGTCTATTATAAAATTTTGCAAAAGTGCTTGAGCTATGTGACCACCCTGCACATTTTCTTATAGCATCTATTTTCATTCCTGCTCTCAGTGCTGCAGAAGTGGATGCATGCCTTGTACTATGCGATGAGAAGATATCCGTGTCTATACCTGCCTCTTGTGGAGTACATTTTATCCACCGTCCAATAGTTTGCGTAGAAACTTTTTTGTATGGTTTCTTATAGGTGATAATAAGATCTTTAATATTTTGTCTAATAGTCCCTGTAAATTTGATGTAAGAGGTAATTGTTCTGGCTGGACAGATTTCTGGTTTTTGATTATAGTATGGTAAGTCTAGTAATGGTTGCTCGGAGCCTTGTCTAGATGTTTTGATTATATCTAAAATATTAATAGTGATTCCCCTATCTGTGTATGTTATATTGTCTAGTTTTATTAATGATAAGGTTTGAACCCTATGACCTGTAGTAAGAGCTAAAATAGTAACAAGTTTTTTGGTAATTTTCTCAGCATTTAAAGAGTCATTAGGGAACCAGGTAGTTAACAGGTTTAATACCTTGCATGGATCCCAAGTTGTGGTATATCTGGGTTTCAAAGGCCTTGCTTTATATACTCCTTTAAAGAAACGTTTAAGCCTGTCATCACAACCTACTTTAGGTCCTATGAGTAACGACAAGGCAGATCTAAAGCTATTAAGGGTACCATATGAAGCCCCACAATTGAAACGTTCTGTTAAAAAGGTTAGTATATATGGCACTGACCCTTCATAAGGCTGGATATCATTTTTAAAACAGAATTCCCACCAAAGTTTTAGACCTGTGTTATATTGTTTAATTGTACTGAGTGCTAAAGAGGATACCATAATGTTCATAGATGACTGAGGTACACCTCTTCTTTTTAAGGCTTCGCTGAGAGCAGCCCTGCAGCCAGGGTAAGATTCTTGTGTAATGGATGGTGATCTCTGAAATAAGACGATAACAATGTTTTACTGGGTTGAAACATAATTGGAGGCGACAGTAATAGAGAAGAGAATAATGGGAACCAGGCTTGTGTTGTCCAATATGGTACAACTAAAATACCAGTAGCCTTGTCATTTTTAATTTTTTGTAATACTCTTAGTATTATGCTTCACTGCTCAATTCTCGCGATTAATTTATACATGTAGTACTGTTTCCAATTCACGGCCATTATCACGAATTGTTTAGAGATAAATTAAAAATCTGTAATAAAACGTTAGTAAAGAGTAGGAACTTCACTCAATTATACTGGTCACCCTGAACTGTCAATATTCCCGCCGGATAGTATCATCTTCATTATCTGTTTTCGTGCAACGGCCGTTACACGTTAAATTTTTATTTTACGGATTTATTGTGTTAAAAGAGTGTTAAAACAAGTGCTTAAGCTTTAAACATGGGAAGAAAACGCAAACGCAGCGACAGAGATAGTGATGACAGACTGCTGAGAAAACTTCGGCGGTTAGAGGAGAAAATCAAAAGACGGAAAAGGTCGTCTAGCTCGGATTACTCATCAGGTAAGTTTTATTTTATGCTGCTCATGCTTCACGAAGAAAAAATAATGTTTTTTACTGATATATTTCTATATCGGTAATAAAATTGAAGTAGAATTTCGTCTATAACGTAACAAGAGTAAGGTTAACATGACTATTACGCGGTATTAACTTATGTATTTACCGTGATGGTTATTCGAATAAGGGTTCTGAAACATATAGGTTTAAAATATCTATACGTATACTACACATTTGCGACAGTATATTCGTGAAAGTATTCAACCAATTGTGATGCGAACTACACGATGGGGTAGTTACCTTCATGAACTTTTTAACCCTCTTATTATAAAATGGTACTGGTAAATTGTGATGCGAACAGTATGTCAGGACTGTTACCTTCACTGAAATTAGCTCTGTGCTACTTATACACCACTGTACCAATGTGTTGCGAATGATTTTTGGGATCATTACCTTCACTAGTAAATCAATGAATACCTACTTACTTTCAGACTATGAAAATGAGTACTATGATGCGGGAACTAAAAACACATACTACTCACCTAATCAGCATGTAGAAGATCAGTCAATACCAGAAACACCAATAGATATCAGTTCACCACGAGAATCTCCAGAAAAGCTTGTGCAGAACCCTTCTGAAGAACCACAGGCCTCTACATCCAATGCTGACCCTATAACTACCAACAATGAAGGCGAGGATGTGACCCACCTTGATGATGAAATCCTCACATTGCTGGGAGATGCTCCAAAGGAGATTTCGCCCGTGGGACCTGACATCCACATTGAGGTAGCATCAAGGCTTCAAGATGTACTCCTGAATGGCCTGAAAAAGGAACAGAAGGAAAAAATTTCTGAGGAATACCCAGTGCCGGGTAATTGTATGTTATTTAAAGCCCCAATCTTGAACCCAGAGGTGAAGGCAGCGGTATCAGACTTATTACAGAAAAAAGACTCTTCCCTTGCTGCAAGACAAGAACAGGTTGGAGTCGCCTTGTCTGCATTAGCAAGAGCTATGGACATGTTGGTGGCGGAAAAGTCAGATAAACAAGACCTAATCAAGCATATAAGCAATGCTTGTCGCATACTTTGCGACTCACATTATATAGACACTCGTCTTAGAAAAAATTTTCTCCTTTCCACATTAAACAACAAAATAAAAGAAACCTTGAAGGAAGAAAAACGAGGCAAACACCTCTTTGGCGAAGAGTTAAGCGAAAAATTGAAAGCCACTAAGGCAATAACAAGGTCAAGTCAAGACTTAAAATACATGAAGCCTAAATCTGCTGTATATAAGAATATACCGTCTTCAAGCATGTCCACAAATTTAAACTGGAAGCACCCGCAGCCGAACCAACAGACTCCGAACAGGAAGCCAGCTCCGGCAAATCATCGGACTGCGGGCGGGACATCTATGTATCATCAGCGGAGCAGACCGGAAGTAGACCACCGCCGCCGACAACCAGCGGCGCGTGCACGGGTGACTGCCCCTTACAAGAGGCGGCAATAAATACACAGGTAACTATGCCATCAGGCAGGTTACAATATTTTTATAGTGCATGGAAAAAGCTAAATGCTGATTCCACAGTATTATCTTGGATTCAAGGTTACAGGATCCCCTTTGCTTCTCAACCTTTTCAAACTGACTTCCCAAAGAATATACCTACTAGTTCAAGTGAACTAAAAGAATTTCAATTTGAAATAGTCAACCTGCTGAATAAGGGTGCCATTTCAGTATGTAAGAGGGTACAGGGAGATTATTTATCTAGTGTTTTTCTTGTCCCAAAACCAAATGGTGACAAGAGGTTCATACTGAATTTAAAGAAATTAAATTGTTTTATTAAATCTGACCATTTTAAAATGGAAGACTTAAGAACAGCAATTAAATTAATTTCTCCTGGTTTTTACTTAGCAACAATAGATTTACAAGATGCTTACTTTTTAGTCCCCATCCACCCGGACTTTAAAAAATATCTCCGGTTTGAATTCCAAAATACAGTTTATGAATTTAATTGCCTTCCATTTGGTTTAAATACAGCTCCACTAGTATTCACAAAGATCATGAAACCAGTTGTTGAGCATTTAAGACTGCATGGCTATCTCTCGACTATTTATCTAGATGATATTCTTTTAATGGGAAGCTCCTATTCTGATTGTGTTGAGAATGTACACATTACAAAAAAATTACTAAATAATTTAGGTTTCATAATTAATGTAAAGAAAAGTAATCTTGAACCAAGAACCAGCTGCAAATTCCTAGGCTTTGTTCTTGATACTAAGCAATTATGTGTTAAACTCTCACTAGAAAAACGACTAAGAATAAAAAAGGAGATTGAAAGAGTAAAAAATACTGAAAAATGTAAAATTAGATTCTTTGCAAAATTTTTAGGTTTATTAATATCCATATGCCCTGCCATTGATTATGGATGGGCACACACAAAAATATTTGAAAGAGAGAAGTTCGTTAATTTACTAAAACAAAATGACTATGAAAATTTTATGATCCTAAATAAGGAAATTATAAATGAAGATTTAGATTGGTGGTACTACCATATTGACCAGTCTGTAAGCCCTATTCGTAATAATATTTATCAATATGAATATTTTTCTGATGCTAGTAAATCTGGTTGGGGAGCTTCTTTTAATAATAGCAGAATAAATGGTTTTTGGACAGAGCAAGAAAAACATTACCATATTAATGTTCTAGAGTTGCTGGCAGCCTTCTTTGCTCTAAAAACTTTTGCAATGAATGTTCAAAATACTCAAATTTTATTGCGTATTGATAACACTACTGCCATCTCGTGTATCAATCGCATGGGCAGCGTTCAATACCCACATTTAAACGAAATCTCACGTGAGATATGGAATTTTTGTGAACAAAGGAAATTGTTTGTCTTTGCCTCATATATAAAATCATCAGACAATTCTATTGCTGATTTTGAATCACGAAGGAACCAAACAGACACGGAGTGGGAATTAGCACATTATGCTTTTACAAAAATAGTTCACAATTTTGGAATGCCAGAGATAGATTTGTTTGCTAGTAGATCAAATACTAAAACTGATTGCTACATTTCCTGGAAACCAGATCCATATGCCTTTTGTGTTGACGCTTTCACTGTTAATTGGTCAACATTTTTTTTCTATGCATTTCCACCCTTTGCAGTAATATTAAAAACTTTAAATAAAATAATTGTTGAAAAAGCCACTGGTATACTTATAATTCCTTACTGGCCTACACAAGCTTGGTTTCCTATTTTCAAAAAATTGGTTTCATCAAACATAATTTACTTTAAACCAAGTTCTGACTTACTGATTTCTGGCGATTCCAGGTCTTGTCACAGTCTGCACCAGAATCTTACCCTGGCTGCAGCAATATTATCAGGACAGCGCTACTTAGAAGAAGCGTCCCCCCATCATCAATAGATATAATGATTAATTCAATTGCCCCAAATACTCGCAAACAATATAATTGTTATTTTAAAGAATGGTTCCTTTATTGTCAAAAACATAATGTTGATTTGTTAAATGCATCTGTTCCTAATATTTTATATTTTCTCACAACATTGTATAACTCTGGTTACCAATATGGCAGTCTTAACTGTAGTAAATCAGCCTTGTCATTTATTTTGGGTCGTAATATAATGCAGGATGATAGAATACATAAATTTATGAAAGGCGTGTTTAGATCACGCCCCCCGAAGCCGAAATATGACTTCACATGGGACACAGATATTGTTCTAAATTACATATCCAATCTTTACCCTAACGAGAATTTGAGCCTTGAAATGTTATCAAAGAAATTAGCTGCTCTTCTAGCCTTGGTAACTGCACATAGGGTGCAGACTTTATCACAAATTCATCTTAAGAACATAAAAATTACATCCAGCTACATATCTATAATGATATCAGAGCAAATAAAAACCTCAAGGCCCAATGCT
The DNA here is from genome assembly GCA_947859365.1 of Archips crataeganus. Taxonomy (NCBI): domain Eukaryota; kingdom Metazoa; phylum Arthropoda; class Insecta; order Lepidoptera; family Tortricidae; genus Archips; species Archips crataeganus. The sequence goes on along the minus strand of OX402067.1, from coordinate 9,544,091 downwards.
TATCAACCAATGCTAAATTTACCATTTTACGATGAAAACCCTTGCATATGTCCAGCCAGAACCATGATTTGTTATAAAGATCAAACTTCATCCCTGAGACTGGCTAATTCAGAAAATCTTTTTGTGAGTTACAGAAAACCATATAGAAATGTGACGAGTCAAACTCTGAGCCACTGGATAAAGGACGTGCTCCATAGAAGTGGTGTTGATACCTCAGTGTTCGGCGCCCATAGTACCCGACACGCATCCACGTCGAAAGCTAAGTGCCTAGGTGTAAACTTAGATATTATACGGAAAACCGCTGGATGGAGCGCGTCCTCTTCAGTTTTTGCCAGATTTTATAATAAAGAAATTGTCTCTAATCCAAATGAAACTTTTGCTAGAACTATTCTTAACAAAGACTAATAATACTAATTGATATAGAAAAATAGTTCCTGTTAACATTGAGATAGTTTAATATAGTTAACAATCTATTAAAATTGTGATATCTTGTTAAGTTTCTTGTTAATTATATCACTTTCATGTGATCACTGTGTTCATTAGATGATTAATGTTCCTAATATTTTATTGGTAGAGTTGATTATATCATAAAGTATACCTAATCCAGTTTTTTATTTAGTTACTATATTCTCTATCTAGTCTAAATGGTAGTGACAGTTTACAGATTTATTTATTTTTTTCTCTCCTTTATTTACTTTTGTGGGCTCTAAACATCTACATGTATAAATTAATCGCGAGAATTGAGCAGTGAAGCATAATTAATGATAAAACGAACTTACCTGTACGTGAAGTTCTATCATAATTATGCGAGCTGCTCAATTCGAAGCGATTAATAGGTACTCCCTCCCTTACAACCCGCCCAAATTATATATATAAAAAAAAAAAAAAAAAAAAATCTGTAAATCAGGCTTTTAACTTAATGAAGATGATACTATCCGGCGGGAATATTGACAGTTCAGGGTGACCAGTATAATTGAGTGAAGTTCCTACTCTTTACTAACGTTTTATTACAGATTTTTAATTTATCTCTAAACAATTCGTGATAATGGCCGTGAATTGGAAACAGTACTACATGTATAAATTAATCGCTTCGAATTGAGCAGCTCGCATAATTATGATAGAACTTCACGTACAGGTAAGTTCGTTTTATCATTAATTATACTAAAGGGTGGGAAGGCGTAGAAATAATATTTCGACCATTTAATTGTAAATGCGTCAACCGCTATGGCGTCAGGATCCTTTTGCCAACTGATGAATTTCTTGCATTTGTTATTATATCGAGATGCAAAAAGGTCGATTTCTGGTTCTCCAAATGCAGACACAATTTTCTTATAAGCTTCATGTGATAATTCCCATTCTATTGTCTGTTTTCTTGACTCATGGTCTGCTTCTGTATTTTCATTTGTGTTGATGTAAGAAGCAAATAAAAATATGTTTTTTGATTCACACCACTGCCAAATTTCACGTGTAATACTGTTTAAATGAGGATATTGAATTCCTCCCATTCTATTTATATATGATACTGCAGTGGTGTTATCAATTCTTATAAGAATTTCACAATTACTAAATTCATTTGTTAAACATTTTAACCCAAAGAAGGCAGCTTTAAGCTCTAAAAAATTTATGTGACACTTTTGTTCATCCACAGTCCATAAACCGGATGATCTATCGTTATCACGTACCGCACCCCACCCAGACCTGGAAGCATCAGTGAACAGTTCTGTGACAAAATTATATTGCCTTATATCGTTACTAGATTTACTAATATTGCTAAGCCACCAATCTAATTCAGATTGTAAGTACTCTGGGATTTCCATGTGTGCATCATAGTTTTCATTGTGATGTTTAAGGGCTAAAAATTTTTCCCTTTCAAGGAGTTTGGTATATACAAACCCATATTTTACACCGGGACATGCAGAGTTCAGTAATCCTAGAAGTTGTGAAAACTCTCTTATCTTACAATGTTTTTTCCTTTTAAAGGACTTCAACAGGTCAGTGATAAGGTCAATTTTTGACAATGGGAGTGACATGGTCATACTTTCAGAATTTAACATAAATCCTAGATATTTGCAATATGTAGTTGGTACAAGATTACTCTTTTCTGTGTTAATAACAAAACCTAAAGATCTTAACACATCACAAATTTTATGAATGTTGCTGTGACAGGTAGTATAATCATTACTAAAACATATTATATCGTCTAGGTATATGGACAAAATAATATTTTGTTCTCTTAAATATGAGACTACTGGTTTCATAATCTTAGTAAAGGCATATGGGGCTGTGCAGAGACCGAAGGGAAGAGCATTAAACTGATATAATTTATTTTTGAATTCAAATCTGAGAAATTTCTTACTATTATCTGCAATTTTTATAGAAAAGTAAGCATCTTTCAAGTCTATTGTGGCCATATAACAATTTTTTGTTATCAGTTTACACACTGTACGAATGTCTTCTATTTTGAAATGTTCAACAGCAACATACTTGTTAAGGCTCTTGAGATTTAATATGAACCTATTATTTCCATTAGGTTTAGGTATTATAAATATTGGTGACACATATTGGTCATTGCATGGTTCGCATTCAGAAATAGCTCCTATTAATTTTAGCTTATTAATCTCAGTTCTCAACTCAGTAATTTCCCTATCTGACCAATAACGGATACAGTCCATTTTAGTCCTTGTAGGTTCATTCATTATTAATAAATGGAATATCATAACCTAAAACCCATGTTAAAATGGTATCATCATTGGTAAGCAACTCCCAGTTATCATAAAATCTAGCTAAGCTACCTGCATGTACCTCCGTTAACGACGGCGTGTTAATCTCGACTGTTGGTACTTCGAAGCTGGGCGTTGGTGGCGATACTGCTGCTGGTACTGCTGCTGGTGGTTCCGTGGTGGCCCGCCTCTTGCTCTGTTCTCTCTCTGAGGCCATTTCTGAGAGTTCTGAGACGGGCCCTTCCAGTTTAAATTTGATTTAAATGAATTGTTTGTCTTCGGAGGTTGCTTTTTGGCTGTAACCGGATTGACTTGCAAGAGTGATCCATGTCGTTCCAGGGCTTTTGCTGATTTCAGACGTTCACCCAAATTCTCACCGAAGAGGTATGTGTCTACTGTGACGTTAGCAACTGCTTTCTTCACAGAATTGTGTAAAGGGCTTAAGGCGAAGTGTCGCCTGACAAAGTTGTCATAGTGATTCATGTTGCATAGGACCTTTGCAGAGTCATTGATGCCCTCTATGAGTTTGACACTATTTAAGTTGCCCTTCATAATTTCCGTCAACATGGAACCCATGCATGATAACACCTTGCCGACCAAATTTTGTCGGTATTCAAATTTTTTATCACGCTTGAGTGTATTCTCGGATAATGCTGAAACTAATTCAGGATTGAGCTTAGGCGCTATGGCCATTGGAAAGTTTCCTGGTGTTCGATACTTATTGATCAACTTGGGCCAATTTTCTTTGGCAATTCCTTGTTTCAGAATGTTGTTCCATCTATTGACTAACTCTTCTCTTATATTGTTTCCTTTTTCTTCGGTGATTTTTCCTTCTTCACCAAGAGCTAATAAGAATTCTTCAGGCAAAATATCCTCCAGGACTGGAACCTCTGAAATTGTACACCATTTTATAATTAGCGATTTTTTGTGTTGTCAGCAACTATCCAATAACTTAGTGGCCTCAAATGGCTATGGGTAGAATTGTACTCCATATGATTTAACATGCCGGTTTAGTCTAGCCTCTAAATGAACTAGCTCTAGGACACATAATATTCAATTTTTTGAAAATTATTTGGCGCTATAGTGTCTAGGTCTTGTCTGCCCTCTCGTGACAGCTCTATAATTATTTAGACCTTTATCACCTAGGTGAAATAATTAAGTATATTTGTTATGTTTGCCCTCGCGTGACAACTCTAAATAACAAAATAATATCATCAAACCAGATAAATTGTACAAGTAACGAACCTGGATCCTCATTGCTGTCTTCATGTTCTCCAGATTGCGACTCCAACTCTGCATGCTCGTGTTCCGGGGTAACTGGTCTTGTTGCTAATCTACTAGGGCCTGCTTCATTGCTTGTTATCGGCTCAGGGGTAAATGATCCCGATTGTAATCGATCAGGCCCTGCCTCGTTGGTTAGCTTCGCCAATTTTATCTTTTTTCTGTTCAGTCTTGCCTCTAGTTCCCTAATCTGTTCTTCCATTTCTTCAGGGTCTTGATCCGCTTTTCTTTTTTCTTTTCCCATTTTGATTATTCACTTTCACTTCAAACACAACTAATAACACTTACAATATAGAAGGATTTCAGCGCTGCTTGTACTAGTTACCGGTCGATTCATAGGCAAGTGAAAAAAGTAACGGACATCGTACCATCATACGATTCATACGCAAAAAACGCGGCAACGAACAGTAAAATTAAAAAATATATATATAATTGTCATAGACAAGAAAGAAATAAACAGCGCTAGTTAGACCGGCTAACAAAAATCTGTCAAAACAAAACGGCGATGTTCGTAACTGCAACCCAAAGGCTAAAATAATTACTATTTCATCATAATTAATAATGAATAAGACGTACCTGATAACTCATATAAGTGAAAATATGAGTAGTAAATAAAACCGACAAACAAACCGTTGTCTTCCTCGACGAACCCCTCGTACATCCATTTATGACACGTATTTATTTTCCTATCTACACACATTATGGGCAAGAAAAATATATTTCACTCTTTGTTTTACACTTTAAAACAGGATAAAATAATATTAATTGCGAAAATATTCGGAACAACGTGAAGTCTTTTTGGCACAAAAAACCATAGTGATTATAGAGCGTAGGGTGTCTGTCATCCGGGAAGCGGAGCCGTTCGAGACATTTTTTTTTTAACTACTTTGGACTGTGAAGCATTGGCGCAATACTCCGTATTGCTGCATAGTGTTCCATGATGGTGAATGAGTAAAATTATTAATTTATCGTTAACAAACTACCTATTTACATACTGAACCTCTTATTGTAAGGAGAGGCCTGTATGAGGCTTTTATGGGATGTGGGAATGATGACGACAATGTTAGTAAGCCTAATTATCAATTACATTCGGAAAATCCTCATTTCTAACCCTTTTACTTGAGGAAAGGCCTGAGATGATGATGATGATAATGAAGATGATGCAACAATTTCATTCACTGAGATTATACCTGTAATATTACTCACAAACTAGCAGACCAGTTTATGAGGCAATTCAGGCAAATCTGCACCTTAAGTGAAAGGCTTAGAAGCTGTTTCATTATCAAGTTCGGAATAAGAATTGTCGGGTAGACTGATGGCACGTGCTCGAGATACGATCTTTCCACAGTTATTCGGGCCTCTTGCACCTAGTGCTCTGCGTGCGCCGCGTGGACTGAATGGCGTAAGTGTTCCAAGCGCTTCAATGGGATTGATTGGGCTAAGTACGCTTAGTGCGCCAATGGGATTGTAAATTAGTATAAAAGGCGGCGGGCAGACAGAGAATGTGCACGTAACTGTCGGTTTGCGCCGACGAAAGAAGTTCCGTTATCGGAGTATATCTGGCTCGGTGTCCCTCTTTTAGCGATAAAACGGCGAAGGCACATAATAGCAGCATCGGCTGTAAACCACTTCAAGGTGTAATGCGCCATCCGCTCCTGCTGCAGAGGTCTGAATCTGTGAGCTGGGCCGGTATCGGGCGACCAGAGGAAGATCCCAGTAGTAGGTGACTCGGTGTAAGGGCTTCAGGGTCAGTAGCGTCGGTCGACACGTGTGTGAGCGGACGCGCGTTTACGAGTGCTTCGGCTTCGGCCAAGAGTGTGGCAAGCACTTCATCGGTCGGAGCTCGTTCGCGGAGGGTAACCTTTAAGGCCAATTTGACGCTTTTTACTAAGCGCTCCCAGGCCCCTCCCATGAACGGCGCGGAGGGGGGAATGAAGATCCATTCAATTTTTTCATTAGCGGCATAGTCAGCAACGGCTTCATTATAAAGTGCACGTAACTGTCGGTTTGCGCCGACGAAGGAAGTTCCGTTATCGGAGTATATCTGGCTCGGTGTCCCTCTTTTAGCGATAAAACGGCGAAGGCACATAATAGCAGCATCGGCAGACAAGCTGTAAACCACTTCAAGGTGTAATGCCCGCGAGGTCAGGCAAGTGAATAATGCGACCCATCTCTTCTCTCGTCTACGGCCAATTTTTACTTGAAGGGGGCCAAAGTAATCGACACCAGTGAATGTGAAGGCGCGATGATGGTGCGCGAGTCGGGCTCTCGGTAAATCTCCCATAGGAGGCTGTAGCGGTTGTCCACGCAACAACTTGCATAGCTGACATGTATGTACAACTGATCTGACAGCGTTCCTTAACCCTATTATCCAATATTGTTGGCGAAGCTCATTTATGACAGTTTCGGCGTAGGCGTGGGCGAACTTCTTGTGATAATGGCCGATCAGCAGGCGCACGGCAGGGTCCTTGCCGTCGAGCAGAATAGGGTAGACGGTTTGAGTAGGAACGTGTTCAACAGCAGCTGTGCGCCCTTTCAGATACAGCAAACCATCGTGGTTTATAGCCGGTGACAATTTCGCCAGACGACTTTTCGGCGATATGGGCCGGCCACGAAGTAAGCATTGCAGTTCGCTGTTGAAAGTGTTATTTTGGCTATGACGTAAAATATGGGTTTCTGCCAATTCTAAAGCTTGAACATTAAGTTGCCGCAGGGTAGTCTGAGATGTGACCGCCGAAGGGTTATATGGGGGGAGGATAAAGTTCCCAGAATTTCCCCTGACCCTTGTGATGCATGCAGCAATGAACTGATGAGCTCTAGCAGTTGCCCTTACTAATTTTAACCAAGAACTAAAATGTGTCGGATCCGCAACTACAGCTACGGGCAACTCGTTTACTTCATTGTAGTGGCAAGCAACATTACTAAGTGCTGAAGTCGAAGATGAATTTAAGCGTGCAGATGATGATTTGATGGTGCGCTCTAATGGTTTTAACTCTATTTGATCGAGTGGTCCAACGGTGCCACTATTTGATGGATTAGGAGGCCAATCACTTGGATCAGTGAGCAAAAATCCTGGGCCAGATATCCAGCGTGACTCTACACCAAATGTACTAGGTTTAATACGTGTAGCATCGTCAGCAACGTTAAGGTCCGTGGGGACCCACCGCCATTCGGCCACAGAGCTGTTTTCCAAATGTCGCCTACTCGATTTGCCACAAAGGGCTTATATCTCCGAGCGTCACTTCGCAACCAACCCAATACAGACATCGAGTCAGTCCAAAAGTAACGTCGGCTGGGTTTAGCGCGGTGAGACTCGCAAATAAATGTGGCAAGGCGAGTGGCTATCAAACTGCCTTGAAGTTCTAACCTTGGAATAGACGCTGGTTTTAACGGTGCTACGCGTATTTTGCTGGCAATAAGTGCTAGCGTAACTTGGCCAGAGACATCAACATATCGCCAGTATGCGACAGCGGTATACGCCAACTCACTTGCATCGCAGAACACGTGCAATTCCCGTCCTACCACTTCCACGTTACTCATATTATACCACCGAGGTATTCGTATATTTGAAATTGACTTTAGGCTTTCGAACCACTCGTGCCACGCCTTGCAATCCACCTCGCAAAGCTGTTCGTCCCATTCCAACCCCTTTCGCCACAAAATTTGAAAGAGAATTCTATCTTTTACTACAATCGGTGATAATATCCCTAAAGGATCATAAATGCGCATGACTTGTGTAAGGGCTTGGCGCTTGGTTAAAGGGGCACATGAATCTTTCGATAGGCCAGAGTTAAATGTCAACTCGTCATGAAGAGGTTGCCAAATGAGACCCAAAGTGCGAGAAATGGCGTCCTTACACAAATCCACGTCTTGTGTTATATTGTTGACGGTGTCTGATAGCAAATCGTCCGGCAACGAGGCTACAGCTTCTGGCTTGTTTGTAGTCCAGTCGCGCATTTGAAACCCGCCACGTTTATAAATGGTTACCACTTCAGTGGCTAGACGATTTGCTTTTTCCACGTTGTCAACACTGCTGATAAAATCGTCCATGTAGGTATCGCTTTTAATAACCTCCACGGTCTCGGGGAACTCTTCTCGAAACTCTGATGCGTTTAGGTTGGTTATATAGATTGCAGTCGAGGGACTTGAACAGGCACCAAAAATCATTGAGCTCATGCGAAAGGTCTTAATAGGGCCGGAAGGATCGTCGCGCCACAAGAATCGTTGAGCGTCCCTATCTTTACGAATTATTTTTACTTGTGGAAACATTTCCTTAATATCAGCTGATAGGGCGATCCGTCCTTCCCTAAAACGCATCAAAATACTAAGCTGATTTTGTAAAAGATCGGGCCCTGTAAGTAACATTGAATTTAGAGACACTCCCTGAGACCGCGCAGCTGCGTCATGAACTACGCGAAGTTTTGCGGGTTTATTGGCATTTATCACCCCAAAATGTGGTAAATACCAACATATACCCGAAGGTTCTACCCCGGTACATTCTTCGGCGTAACCTTTATCCAGTGTGTCCTGAATATTTTTTCGGTACCGCTCAGCATAGTTGGGCTCCCTAGACATCTTTTTCTCCAAGCATTTGAACCTCGACAATGCTAAGGGGTAACTTTCAGGCGCGGTTAGTTGGTCTGCTTTCCAAAGTAAACCTACTTCAAAACGCCCGGAAGGAAGTCGACGAGCGGTGCGATCTAAAATTTCTAGCGCACGTTGATCATCGGTGCTACGTGCCTCGTACTTGGTGATTCCGATGGCATCTAATTTGTATTGAGTTTTAATCAGCTCTTCGAGCTCAGACCTAGAGTTTTCAGACTCAATTGAAAAGGCATGATATAGCGAGTCAATTGGCTTAGTTTTAGAACTGGTGAATCCAAAAAGAACCCAACCTAACGCCGTTTGAATTGCTGCAGGTTGCGACTTTGTGCCTTTCCTGATGGCGATCGCAACCGACAAATGCCAGTTATCAATCCCTATTATTAACGTAGGAATAGCATTGTCGTAACACAATTCAGCGCATAAGTCTGTTAGGTACGGATATTGCCGCAAATCAACTGACTTGACTGACTGCTTGCATGCTAGTCCTAAGTTTTCAATCGACCGTGCTCTATATACTGAAAATGTTTGACTAGTGTGTCGGCCTTTTATCTCAAAATCAACGTATTGTACTGACGTTTCTCGATGTAAACCACCCATACAATCAACGTGAATTTGCCCTAACGGTCCTCGTACACCGATACGAGAGCAGATGTCAGAATCTATAAATGATGACGTCGACCCGTCATCCAAGAGGGCAAAAGTGTCAACACTTCCTGCTGGCCCGGAGACTGTAACTGCGACTATCTTCAAGAGAGGCCGAGATGTAGGATTAACGTTGATTGTAATAAGACAACTTGGGTTAGCGGTGGTGTGAGCGGTGACGTCCCTTTCAGGGTTTGTGTCGTTTGAGCTAGTTACATTTGACATTAATGAAGGTGTGGCTTGTGCATAATTAGCGCGTTCATTTTTGCGATCCGATGTTATGGGAAGGAAGTTTGGATTGTGTAACAAAGTGTGATGTTTGCGATGACAATCATTTATTTCGCACTTATTTTTATTTTTGTTGCACAACATAAAACTATGCGAACCTCTTTGCAAACATCGATAACATATTTTATTTTCTTTAATGAAACTCCATCTATCATCTACTGTCATTGCTTTGAAGGTGTCACATAATGACAAGTCATGACTTTGTTTACAAAGTGCACACACAATGCTCTGATATTTTTTCCTGTTTTTAGGTATATTACCTGTATCAGAATACTTACGTAGCCCTGGTTCTGATTCCGATGTAGCGTGCGTGCGTTCTCGCTGCACGTGTGGGACATCGGCCGGTGAATCGAACTTTATGTGTAGATCCACTACTCGCGACAAAAAATGGGATAATAACTCTACTTTTGCGCTGCTAGACGGCGCCGCGGTGGAAGCCTGTGCTGCGGCGTAGTCTAGCCATCGTGTGCGTAGGAGCGGATGAAGTTTGTTGATAAGTGCGCTAAATAATTCCGGTGAACGTAAATAGTCGGTTTCGTTCAACAGCTTGACTACTTCAACGCAGTTACGCACACGAGCGGCAAACGTTGCTAGATCCTTTAGGTCGCCGGTGATTCTGGGCAGGGCGCGAATCGCTGCAACTTCCCGCAACACTATCTGCTCTGGTCGTCCAAAACGCCTGTCTAACTCTGCTATTATGATGTCGGGTTCTGGCGCTGTTGCGAGAAGCATGCAGACCGCATCACGCGCGACCCCTGTTAAGGCTGCACTCAATCGGGCTACATTTTCTGCTGCTGAGAATGATTTGTTCGAGTCGAAGTATGACCTTTTAAAAACGAGCCAGTCCATAGGGGACTTGCCGTCATAGGTCGGAAGCTTTATTTTATATTTATTGCGTTTACTAGGTTCGACTTTATTTACCAAACGTTCAAATGTCTGTACTAATCGAGACACGTTATCCACGCCGTCATGAGAGCAGAAATTGACCGGAGTAGTACAGTCGGTCGCCTCGTAGATGTCTCGGCAATTATTGGGCTGGGACGTCGTCGGCTGTTCCGCTGCTGATAACGATGGTATGTTCATCGTGTCATGGTAAAGGAATCTGTAAATAGTAGGCAGTGTTAGTAGGCACATGCTGGGGAATAGTATTATTATATAACTCACCTGAGCCTACAGTTGGGTTGCCGATTAGGTTATAACCATAAGGCAACATGTTAAAGGTGTCATTGCAAATTTCGGGCATGCCAGTACGGCTGGCTGTAGATTGCACCCATTCTTTGACACTATTTTGCCTCCTACTACTAACGGAACCATGTTCACTACACGCGTCAATAGCTGCGAGCTCAGCCTGGTATTCCAGTTCGGCCGTCCTACGCTCGAGCTCCACTTTCCTGGCATCCAACTCCAATGCCGCCCTCCGCTCAAGCTCCACTTTCCTGGCATCCAACTCCAATTGTGCGAGGTGACGGGCGTGCTGTGCCTCTACTGCGAGTTTCCTCGCAGTAACCGTCGCCGAGGAGCGGCTCGTGCGCGATGTTGTCGAGCGTGCATTTGAGGGGCCGGCCACGGGCGCGGCAGCGGCGGGATCAGTTTGGTGTTCCCGCGATGTCGCTGCTTCGCTCTCACTGGGGCCTTGACGTAATTGTACGTGCCTTGAAACATTACCTGAAGGAGGTTCCTGATTATCTGTAGCCGATTGTACTAATTTTGTTTGGCTACGTGTGACAACCATTTTGTAGGATTAATAATATGTACACTGCACTGTATTACACTGGTTTTACTTGTTATATTAAACGAAGGACCATTATTTGGTCTACTAATATTAAAATAGAAAAGATATTAGCATTTTGTAACCAAATTCGTATATTTTTCAATTTGACATCATCCTTAAATCCAAAGACAATACTACTCATAAAGAAGGAACAATAAACATAGGAAAACAAGGTTATATATGCCCAGTCGTGCACAGAGAAGGAGATGATTCTTGTTTGCTACGGGTTCGAAGACGGTTCTCCTAGTGGGGTTAAGGTATCATTTTCGTTGTAACTTTTACTGTGTATTCTCTTACTGTGCTTTCTTTTATTGTGTTTTCTTTTGTCGTGTTTCTTTTATTGGGTGTTTAATTGTTTCTTGTGATAGTTAACGGGGGGTTTTGTGTTATTGTCTGGCTTTGTGTCTTTATTGCCAAATATGGTGATGGAATATTCATTGTTGGATAATTACATAGTTGTTTGATAACTAAAGTGGGGATTAGTGGTTTTTGTGGGAATATTGTATGGGTTTTATTTATTTAACTGTTTCTTGTGATAGTTAAAGGGGGGATTTTGTGTGATTGTCTGGCTTTGTGTATTTATTGCCAAATATGGTGATGGAATATTCATTGTTGGATAATTACATATTCGTTGTTAGTTAAATTGGGGTTTAGTGGGTTTTGCGGGGACAGTGTATGGGTTAGGCTGTGTTAGTGTATGAGAACCTATTTGAGCATCAGCTGAAGTAATAGCTGACCTCTGATAAGTGACAGACGGGTCACCTTGCGGTTGTTAACTGATAGCCTGGTTCTTCTCGGAGGCGTTTAAGGGTAGGGTACCACCTATTGGAGAAGGGTGGGGGTCTGTATTATAACTCAAGAGTCGGACCTAATTTCTCCCTGGGTGTTGAAGGGTTTGAAGCGCCACAACCGGTGTTTCAAACTCATCAATGTCTAGTCCGCTTATCTATTTATATATATATTACACTCTGGTATTCATCTATCCCAATCCCCTCAGATGGGTACCAGAAGCACACGGGTATAGGGGATAGAAGCTGAGTTAACCCACTCAAACGTAGGCATTAGTGTCGGATAGGCCCTCTCTTATCAGTTGGAGAGGGACCCCGCGGTAATTGTAAATGTGGAATCCGGATTCCTAGCTTGCTAATTTCGTGTAGAATAGATGAATAGTTTAGCTGCTAGGATAGGTTTATAGGGAGTAGGTATAGTCGCCATTAACTAATATCATCGTTCTGCATTATACTATTTGATGTTGGAGGGCAGTGTTATGCTATCTGACTTACTTAATATCATCGATCTGCATTATACTATTTGATGTTGGAGGGCAGTGTTATGCTATCTGACTTACTTAATATCATCGATCTGCATTATACTATTTGAAGTTGGAGGGCAGTGTTATGCTATCTGACTTATTTAATATCATTACCATAAACTATTACAAGTTCTTCATTAAGCTATCTTTGTTGTGGGAGAGGGTTACATTTGTTGACCTAATTATTGAAGCCTGAGATCTTATTGACTGACTTTTGACTTTGACTTTGACTTTCTTGTACTTTCCGACGGATGGAAGATTTCAGGGTTTACTTTCATCCATGTGTCCTACCTATCAAACCTTAGTAGCTGCGATTTAGTGAGTCAAAATAAAACACAACAAGCTCACTATGAATATTTATTTGCTGAATAGTAGAATCTCCTTTGAAGTCGGCGGTCGTCCCTGGTGAAATAACCTTGGATTGCCTGGGCCTGTGATGGCTATTTATACTTACTACATCTAAAAGGGTAAAAGTCTTACCAAACATTTACATTTACAAACCGTCATTCTGACTATAACTGAGGCAGATGCAAGTTAGTGGCTTACTGGTACCATAGGATCTGGTAGCTACTCAATAGTCATTATGATAAACCATCGAAGTTACACTTACTACCGAAGTTCAGCTAGCTATTGCAGAAGCAATGTGATCACAGGTTGAATCCAAGAACGGCCACAGGCTGTAACTGACTTCCCTTTGAATTGTCCTCTCATTTACTTAAAGTAATGCATTTATTACCTAAACAAGGAAAAGGTATTTGCTTCTTCAAAGCCAGTGGGGGGAGCCCTACCCAAGTCTGGAAGTCGCGGGGCTACCTTTTGGGGCGGGTGGAGGAGCCCCAGAACTCTGCCACGTAATATAGTACCTTTTCCATACGAATTTAACGTAGATTATGGACATATGACATTAATTAAACTACAGACAATTATCTTTCTTCAACTACTCTTCTTTTAACGACTCTATGAGTTTATTGACTATATGCAATACTTAAAACTATATACAATGACTTAAAACTATATGCAATACTTAAAACTATATGGTATTACTTAAAACTATAGGCAATTACTTAAAACTACAAGCAATTATCCCTCTTCAGTTATTCATCTCTTAAGATCTGTATGGTTTATTATCTATAGACAATTATTTTCTTTAAATTATTCATCTCTCACCATGTCATACTTAAACTTAACTTATGTAGCCATCGACTCCATACCCATACCATATCGAAAAGAGCTGACGGGTTATTCTTTACGGACTCAATGTAGGATCCTTATTCTAGACCGCTAACGATCACTTGGCCAATTTTGTGACTTAAAAAAGGTAAAACAACTTGAGTTAGGAGCTAGGTATTCTAAGGGCTATTTTTAGGAAAATTAGATGCTATAGGTTTGCTTTATAGGTAGGCTTTCCTAGGTAGGTCTTAGAGATATATTGGTAGAAACATATAGGTAGTTATATATAAAGTAATGTAGGGATATAGGTAGAGATATATAAGGTTTAATATAGGTTTTTATAGGTAGGTAGCTTTAGTAGTATAGTATATATATAGGGTTAGGTATAGCGGTAGTCGATTAGGTCGGTACAGTGTATCTTGCCCGTCCTGACCTATGGTGCACAAACATGGTCTTTGACTGAGAATCAGAAATCCAGTCTGAAGATTTGCCAACGAGCTATGGAGCGCAGCATGTTGGGTGTGAAGAGAATCGATCGTATTCGAAACACCACTCTGCGCTCCAGAACTCGAATAGCCGATGTGGGAAAAAAGACCGCCAAGCTCAAATGGGATTGGGCCGGGCATGTGTGCCGGATGCATCCTCAAAGGTGGGCGCACTCAGCCACGTGGTGGGTGCCGCACGACGGTTACCGCCGGCGAGGCAGGCCCAGGCGCAGATGGCGAGATGACCTGGACGCAGAATTAAACGATTGGCCAGATTTCGCTCAGGACAGGGAGCTGTGGAGGACCAGAAGGAGGCCTTTGCCCAGCAGTGGGACACAATCATAGGCTAGTAAAAAAAAAAAAAAGTATAATGATGCTCATCATTTGCATATAGATTTTGTCCTTTTGCACCTCCATCTGGGAGCTTAAGCTTTAGTTTGATTCAGATTTCCGGGCTAGATATTTCTAATTTTGTGTTCTGAGAACTAGCCTTTCTGCGGAGCATCATTGCCTTGGCTGTGCCTTCTGCACCTAGCTTATGCCACGTCGTTTCTTCCATTGCTGAGACCAGAAGATTTATCTCCATCCTGTGGGATCCGTGCGGGCCATCTTCGGTGTGGTGTACAAGTTTGGCTTGTATTCTTGTGGTAATAATGTAGACTGTATAATTAAAATGCACTTTTACTAAGGAAAACTAGTGTTTTTAGTGTTTTATGTAACACACGTTACACTTCACACAATGGCAGTAACAAGAGAGCGAAGGGCGGGGGGCGCGGTCACCCACCATAGACAAAAAGTCAAAAGTCATAGACAAAAAAAACATTTTTTTAAATAAAAATTAGTTTATGCTGGCAGTGTTGCCAACATATTCGGGGCCCGGCCCATTTGTATAATAGGTACAATTGCAATTATTAAGTAAATGCTATATTAAACAAATAACTAAGTTCAATAATCTAAAACAACAAAAGGTCAATGACTTCTAACTAAGTTCAAGAACCTAAAACAACAAAAGGTCAATGACTTGTAACTAAGTTCAATAACCTAAAACAACAAAAGGTCAATGACTGAACACAGTAAGGTCGATGACCTGATAGGAGATAAGTATTTAAAACTACCACAAGTGTTACAAATTAATGGCAAACCATTGTCGAATGGTAGAAAGCCACCATAAATAGTGGGAAAGCAAAGTTACACAAAATGAACAAAGCTTAAAAGATAATTACATACATTCAAGGGTCATTTTGATAAATTTGATGGATTATTTAGAGCTAGTCAGTAACATTGTCATTTAAAGGCAAGAGGCTAATTTTAGATACGGCACGGTTGTGCATGTTACCGTTAGGAGTCTTTACCTTGACTGCTCGAACTAGTCCATCGTGACCTGGGTATACTTTAACTACCCTAGCCATTGGCCAAGACATAGGAGGAGTGTTGTCCTCTCTCAGAATGACGAGACTACCTACTATAATGTTATCATTAGTAGTGCGCCATTTTGGCCTGTTTTGAAGTGAATTTAAATATTGTTTATACCACAATTTCCAAAAACATTGCTTTAATTGGATACACTGCTGCCAAAGTTTTAGCCTGTTTTGCGGCTGAGTACTAACATCATTTTCAGGGTACATGGTCAACGCATTCCCTATTAAAAAGTGACCAGGGGTCAAATAACCGAAATCACTGACGTCGGACGTCGACATAGGAATAAGAGGTCTCGAATTAAGTACAGATTCTATTTCTACAAGTACCGTATTGATCTGCTCGTAAGTTAATGTGCTATTTTGCAAGATTCTCTTTAAGTGGTATTTAGTATTACACACAGCTGACTCCCATATCCCACTATGGTTCGGTGAATAACATGGGATAAAATGAAAATTAATGCCTTTATGTGCAATAAAATTATGCACCGAACTTAGGTGAGGTTCAGAGGAGTGCAATTTATACAATTCAAACAGTTGGCTCCTTGCAGACTTAAAGGTGCTGGCATTGTCAGAATAAATGTCACTCGGCAGCCCTCGTCTCGATATGAACCTCTTAAGGCAGGCAAGGTAAGTATCGGTTGTGAGATCGGATGCTAATTCCAAATGGATTGCCTTAGTGGCGAGACAGATAAAAACGCAAATGTAACCTTTTCCGACTACAGATCGCCTCACGCGCGAGAGCTTTACATTTATGGGGCCGCAGAAGTCGACACCGACCCTGACGAATGCACGCGTAGTTGCAGTCACCCTTGGCGCCGGCAAGGAGCCCATAAGCTGCTTTGATGCCTCTGCTTTCTGTCTGAAACACAATATGCATTTTTGAGTAACCTTTTTTACTTCATTTAATCCATTCACAATCCAAAATTTTTTACTTAAATTTGTGAGTATAAGGCTAGGACCTCTGTGCAGAAGCTTTAAGTGTTCGCTTTCGATAATAAGTTTAGTTATTATGGAGCTCTTGGGTAGAATGACTGGGTGTTTTTGAGAATACGGGATATTCGAATGATGCAGCCTTCCACCGACTCTTAAAAGACCAGTACCATCAAGAAATGGATGGAGTTCGAGCAAGTTACCCTTGATTGGTCCACCTCTACCTAGAGAACTTATTTCATCTTTAATGAAATTACTTTGCTCATTCTTAACAATTAGCATTAAAGAGTTGTTTAATTCGCTGTTAGACAAATATCTATTCTCAATCTTACTATTTGGGTCAATCAACTTTTTTTTGTTAACGATTTTCTGCTACTTTATATGAAAACCGAAATAATTAAAAAACTAATTATTTTTCCTTATTTAAAGTATACTTTTCAAAACCCTAGATTTTTGTACTCAATAATGGTATAATTACCATATTTATTTTATTTTGTTTAGCTTCTATTTCGTGGGTGACCCAGGGGATAATGATGTCCCCGAGATTTGTATGAAAATAGTGGTATGTCCCCTGGATGACCGGATTTTTTCATAGAAATACTTATTTTTTTGGTTTTCACATACGCACTATGATAAACAGTTTATCTAATTACTACAAAATCATGGTTTCACTAACCAGAGATTACAGAGTTACTTGTAAAGGGGTAAATAGAAATTTACAAGAAAAAGTTGATTGACCCATTTATAGATTGTACGTTATTGGTAAATCTTAAGACATATGCTAATACCCTAACCATTTTATGGATACTAGAATACTTGCGTAATTTCTCGAAAACTTTATCTTGAGCGCTCACCGCTGAGAATGTGTGGTTGCAGGAGAGACAAGTTTCACTTCAGGTAAGTCGACCGGAAGCTCTAAATTGTAGTCAAAATTATACATACTATCATACAAAAACACGGGGCCCTTAAACCACAGCTCACACGAACCAAGCACCTCTGGACTCACTCCTCTGCTGATATAGTCAGCTGGATTGTCCTTGGTATTGACATAAAGCCAATGGCAATTGGTAGTAAGCTCTTTAATTACCTTTTCTCAAACATGCTATGTAATGTTTACGTTGTGTTCCAAATAATAGGCCGGGACGTATCACGTTGCGGGCGCGTTTAGACAACTGGTATGTAATGGATTTTCATACAAAATTGCAGGCCTTGGCCGGCAATGCCATCGTCTATTGTTTCATGTGATACAGCACCATGACGTTTATAGGTCTATGGCATCATAGCAATTAGCCATTTAAAAAAAATCTATAAGCAATATTTGCGTTTTGGTTCATTATGATATTCAGCCACTACGCTCATTTAATAATAAGGTAATGGTGATCTGCCTAGAGAAATATTTCACCATCAACATCACCATCATCATTTTCATCATCATCACCATCATCATCACCTTCACCATCGTCATCGTCATCATCATCACCATCATCATCATCATCACCATCACCACCATCATCATCATCAACATCATCACCATCATCATCATCATCACCATCATCAGCATCACCATCATCATCATCATCATCACCACCATCATCATCATCACCATCATCATCACCATCATCACCACCATCATCATCATCACCATTATCATCATCATCGTCACCATCACCATCATCATCACCATCATCATCACCACCATCACCATCATCATCATCACCACCATCACCATCATCATCATCATCATCATAGTTATCATCATCATCATCATCATCGTCGGCATCATGATGATGATAATGATGGTGATGGTGGTGATGATGATGATGACGTTGATGATGACGATGATGATAACTATGATGATGATGATGATGATGATGGTGATGATGACGGTGATGGTGATGGTGCATGTTTGAGAAAAGCACTATACAAGCCTCGGCCGGAACAGGGGTTGCCGGCCTCGTATCAACTTAGATACTCGGCCGGCAACCCCTTACGTCCCGGCCTCTGCAGTAATGTACTATTACTCTGTTTGCGACGTAAGCCTGTAGCCTTGTTAATTCGGTGCGCAACCAAGCAAGCACGATTTGCGAATCACTGAAGAGATAGACCCGTCGAATGGTAAGTTTTAGTTTAAGCGTGTTAGAAACCCGTGCGATCAGCTTAGAGAGAAGTAGTGCAGCATTTAGCTCCAAGCGCGGCACAGTCAAACCCTTGTTTTGAAGAGGATTTATCCTTGATTTAGAGCAGAGCAAATGTATAGTAGTGGTACCTGTACAGTCTGTGACTCGTAGATACACGCAGCATCCGTAGGCAGTAGAGCTGGAGGCGTCTGCAAAACCAATGAGCTCGACTATGTCTGAATCAGATACATTAATATTTCTATTTAAATAAATTGGTGGCATTACCGCTAGGCTAGACGCAAACTCCAACCATTCCTTTTTAATGTCATCCGGGGGCACAGCATTCCAATCTATGCCGGCAGACCATATTTTCTGCATGATGGCCTTTGCATGCACGACGATGGGACTAATAAAGCCCATGGGGTCATATAATTTACTTATATAGCTTAGAATGTCCCTTTTTGTGACTTTACTTGGATCGTAAGACTCTGGGCAAGACATTCTAAATTGATCCTCTTTCATGACGATATGGAGACCTAGTGCCTTCAAACTACAGTTATCTTCTTTTACTTCTATTTCATCAAAGTGCTGTTCAGATAAAGTAGTGTCCATCAAAACGTCACTGCTGTTAGATGACCTTTTGTGAGTTTGAAAGCCACCTAAGCTCAATAGCTCACGCAGTTGATTTTTCGCCTTGAGAACATTGTCTAATTTATTGTCAGAAAATAAAATGTCATCTACACATCTGTACAGTTCCTAATTATAAATGATGCCAGGGGCAGATCGCGTTCATGCTGCATTGCGAGTTCCTCTAGGCAGCGAGTAGCTAAATAACTTGAGCTTTTAAGGCCATAAGTTACAGTGTCGAGTTTGATGCACTTTACATTTTCATTAGGGTTGTCTCTCCAAAGAATATTTTGTAGCGAAGTATGTTCTTCGCGCAAACGTACATTTCTGAACATAAGTTTTATATCTGAAGTGAATGTAAAACTACCTAAGCGAAACAACATAATGATGTCAAATAAATCTCTCTGTACTACAGGACCATTTAACAAGAGGTCATTTAGAGAAGTCCTTTTGTTTGTTTTCATAGAACCATCAAATACAGCCCGCAGTTTTGTTGTTTTGCTGTCGGTTTTGATAACTGCGTGATGGGGTAGGAAATACACTGCATCTTTATTTAAATCGTATAATTCATTATCTACATAATGACCATGCTTCAAAGATAAGTATTCCTGAATGAATTTTTGATATTCTGTAAAAAGACATGGATTTTGATGCAATTTTTTCTCTAGATTCAGGAATCTTTTCAATGCAAAATGGAATGAGTCTCCTAAAGTATCATTAATCTCATTAAGTGGCAGTTTAAGCGGCAGTGCAACTTCAAAATGGCCATCCTTCAACTGAACAGTGTTTTTAAAAATATTTTCAAATAGGTCTTCCTCCGAGGCCTTTTCATTAAAAGTTTGAGGGACACTTAAGACACTTTGCTACATACTTTAGAATGCGAGATATGCTGAGATAGGCTGCCCCCGACGATGTATCCAAATTGAGTGTTGATCACGCTGGGATGTGCTGCAGCGCTAGGCTGCTGTTGGCTGCTCGGTGGCCCCGCCATCGCGGTCGGCTGCGCCTGCGCGATGCTCGGAGGCTGGGACAGCGGCTCCGACGGTAGTAGCGTCTGAAAAACCACGTCAGCTCCCATATATCTGGATCTCACTGGGGATATTAAACTCATCGTCGGCTAATGTTATGTTGTGAGGCAGCATTATGTCAGACATTTTGAATTTATTTTGTGGTAAATTACAAGTAATTTGATCAACCACATGACATGTAGTGGTAGTTTTTAGTGGATTTACTAAGGAATGTATTTCTAATGGTAGAAAGTATTTGACATGACTTTTAGCATTTGTGATACCTATTACATTGGTACCGGCTTGTATGGGTGTCAACCCTAGCAGCTGTACAGCCTTGGCTGAAATAAAAACTTTTTAACAAAAAATTAAACCGCCGAAAAAACTGAAAAGCAAAAAATAATACCTTTTTTGTTTGACCTTAATCTAGGTACCAGTTTGAAGTCGGTGCCCCAGCAGTTTGAAGTCGGTGCCCCAGCACTTAGCCAGGAGGAGTGGACCCATAATCGTCTACCTGATTGGCTTCTATCACTCCTCCTGGCTCGTGCTGAGGCACCGACTTCAAACTGGTACCTAGATTAAGGTCAAACAAAAAAGGTATTATTTTTTGCTTTTCAGTTTTTTCGGTTGTTTAATTTTTTGTTAAAAAGTTTTTATTTTATACTTTTTTTCCATCCTTGGGGTAATTTTTTTTCCAAATTTATAATATTAACTTCAAGGTATACCCTATCTATCCAATAAAAAAGAATTATGAAAATCAGACTACTCTGTAAAAAGTTAGTCAATCATCCCCTGTTTTCCTACCCTTAGGGTAGGAATATTATTTCCAAATTTAAATGGGACCACCCTTGGGGTACACGCTTTCCAATAAAAAAAGAATCATCAAAATCCGACTACACTGTAATAAGTTATGCGTGTTCATATAGTACAATCAGTAACTGAACAATCAATCATCCCCTGTTTTTCTACCCTTAGGGTAGGAATATCGTTTCCAAATTTAAATGGGACCACCCTCGGGGTATACGCTTTCCAATAAAAAACGAATCATCAAAATCGGACTACTCTGTAAAAAGCTATGCGTGATCATACATTTAAAAAAAAAAAAATATATACACGTCGAATTGAGAACCTCCTCCTTTTGTTTTCGTCGGTTGACAAAAGACAGCTGAGATCCACTGTCCAACAGCGCCTTTAGGTGGAGTTCCTTTCCGTCGCGGCCTATGACCTTTACTTTTGCTGTTGGAAGAAGAACATCATTATTATTATTATTGTTGCCTGCTGCCAGAGCAGCAGGAGATGCAGCAGCCGATGTAGAAGTGGTTGGAGTTACAGAGGCTGGTTTTGGCTCAGCTGGGACAACCACAGCTGGAAGTGTTGCAGGAGGAGGTGCCCTGATGTTGCAATGCAGCAGTGTATTGTGTGCTTGTTTGCACTCTGTGCATCTAAAATGATACCTACATTTGCCTGAGTGCGCACCTAGACAGGTAGTGCACAGTTTTTTTGAAGTTACAAATTTGAGCCGCTCATGTGTAGCTAATAATTTGAATGACTTGCAAGTGAATAGTTGGTACGGCTGGTAGCGGTCCTGGTCACCAGCATTCTCCAGCGCCAGCGCCCTCTTGAGCTCGAGCATCTAATAATCTTGGTTTTTTCCAATAACATTCAACTGAAGTAGATGCTGGCTCTTCAGTTTCCTTGGAAAGCCAAAACAATGCAACGAGTGCATGTTTACATCCCCCTAAAGCAGCTGCACATCCATCACACTCTACATCAATTACTTCTTCCTCCTTTTCATTAATTGAAATTGTCACACAATACGCCTTATCTCGGATCCGATGCTCTGGAACCACTTTTGATCTTACTGTGCATATGTTAATTTCCCGCTTAACTTCAACATAGCCAATGCAAGTTTCAAGGTAAGAAGTTCATGATGAACTAAAACAAAACACAAAAAATGATCAGACCCTAAGTCAAATACAAGCATATTTAACATTTTGACTATAAAATAGTCAATCTAAAACATTCCAAAGTTGAACCATAATTAAATTAATTAATTTTATTTCAATCAAAACAAATATTCTTTATTGCTTATAACATACATACCTACAGTCGACTACAAAAAAATCGATACGGCCAAAGTTACAAAAATATGTATACACGACCTTAATGTTAAGTCAATAAAGGTGTGTATACATATCTTTGTAACTTTGGCGGTATCGATCTTTTTGTAGTCGACTGTACATACATAATGCTCTCGTCTGTTTACCTTCGGTGTAGGAAGAGACGACAGACCGCCACGGGTACCTCCCATTTGTTCTATGGAACTGTGACGTCATAGAACTGTTAACATTTTTCTTTCCCAGCAGTTCCATGGTAGAACTATTGAGACAAAAAATGTGCTATTTGTTCTATAGAACTAGAAGCACCTCAAGTTTCCCATCAGTCCTATGGAACTGTGACGTCATAGAACTGTTAACATATTTTTTTTCCCAACAGTTCCATGGTAGAACTATTGAGACAAAAAATGTGCTATTTGTTCTATAGAACTAGAAGCACCTCAAGTTTCCCATCAGTCCCATGGAACTATGACGTCATAGAACTGTTGCGATATTTTTTTTCCCAGCAGTTCCATAGTAGAACTATTGAAACAAAAAATATTTTTTTAGTTCCATAGAATAGTTGCTCTTGACATAAATTTCAAATAAAAATAAAAACTGTAAACTCAAATGAACTTAATTTAATGTGATTAGAGAACAATTCACAACAATTAAATACAAAATATTATAAGAAGTATTGATACCATTGATGGAGTCGAAGTAGGTAGGTACTGGCCATATATAGATAATGACACTTGATGACTGAATATGCCAATTCCTGCATAGTGTAATTTATTTTCCGAAGTGCGAAGAAGGAACATTCTAAAATGGAAAGCGATTCGACTAATTATAAATTCGAAGATATATTGCTTTTAAAACGAGGTCGTGGTCACGTACTGGAGCTTGATAGGTATGACTATTATAAACAAACGACCTATGGTTCCGGAAATACTATTTGGCGTTGCAGTAAATACAAAACAAAAAAATGCGTTGGCAGTATAACGATTTCATTAGTGAGTATTGACAACATTTCTTTTTTTGTCACTTACGTATTTTATGGGTCAACCTTTGGTCAACCAATGATTATTATTATAGTTACCTAGCAACCATAGTAAAAGCCTAGAGCTTAGTTTGGGACTAGGTCAATTTGTGTGAGATCGTCCCCTGATATTTATTTTGTATTTATTAATTGCAGTCCGAAAAAAAAATCATAAAAATCAAACAGCACTCAGCTGAAAACTGTAAGCTCACTGAAGATGAAAAGGCAGTTAAAGTAGCTTTCGCGGCTTGTATGGCAGAGGCAATCCGTGGCGAAGACACAATACCGGCAATATATAAAAAGACAGTAGCTTCGCTCGAAGACGATGGTATACCGTTTGTCAGTAAAATACCGACTTTTAATGGAATAAAGTCAACAATGTACCGGAAACGTAATCAGGAAGCACAAGTTGAGAGATTGTGTAGTGGAGATGCCTTAGAAGTAGAAGTACCCTCGCAGTTTTCAAATTTTTTGTTAACTGATTATAAAGATTCCGACAAACGCATTATTATGTTTTGCTCCGAAAAGGCAAAGCAACTTATAAGAGATAATTCGATTAAAAATTACTTCTGTGACGGAACTTTCGAAGTCTGTCCGAAGCCATTTGTACAACTATACACCATTCATGGAGATTTAGGAAGTACTGAAGATTCCACGAATATCATTCCCTTAATTTACAGTTTAGTAACTGATAAAACAAAGGAAACATATAAAAGCATTCTGGAGCTCATTAAATCGGAGTTCCCCGACTTGGAGCCTTCAACATTTGTAACTGATTTTGAAATGGCTGCAATAGCAGCTATAAAAGACATATTTCCGAGAGCAAAACACCATGGATGCTATTTCCACTTTACACAGGCATTGTGGAAGAAAGCAAAAAAATTAAATTTAACCAAAGATGTTAGTTTAAAATTGATTGTTGGCTTGTGTTGCACTCTACCACTCTTACCCAGTGATAGAATTGAAGAAGGATGGGCGTATATCCAATCCGTAACTATAGTTGACGATAATTTGAGAACGTTTATAACGTACATGACCAACTTTTGGATGAAAAATGACATGCGACACAGTTGGAGCTGCTTTGGCTTACAACATAGAACTACGAATGCAGTGGAGTCATGGCATCACCAGTTTAGAGGCAGTTTTAAAAAAAAACCCGCACAGTTGCTCCTGTTTTTGATAAAGTTAGAACAAGATGCAAAGTTTTATAATACTCAAGCGTCAAAAATTTTAAACTCGCAAAAATCCAAAAATAAACGCAGGATGAAAATAATAAATAGAGATCGCTTCATCGAAGATACGCAAAGGCAGTTAATAATTGGGGACATTTCAATAGAACTTTTTATGCACAAATTACTTTTTTTAATAAATAATTAATTCATTTATTTATTCACTCGTCCGCTTTCCACCAACAGTACTAAAATTTTTGGCAACTGACTTCAGTCTCTTCGCTTCTAGGTTTAAAAGTGCCCGCATGAGCCTGCAATTTACTGGGGAACTATTTTTTTTTTTTAACATTTCCAGATCATGTTCACGTACGATTATTCTGTCACTGAGCAAGCGCGGAAGAGGCAACAAAGACCAACAATTAATTTTCAACTAATATCTTTGGTGTTATATTTTGTTATCTTCCATAACGGTTGTATAAATTAGATATGGCATACATGTATTTTCAATTGTTTTTCCATACTTAAAAATCCATACAAAAATCCGTGCTAATCACACAAATAAATTCCCTTACTGGGATTCGAACCCAGGACCATCGGCTTCATAGGCCGAGTCCCTACCATGTCCCTAACCACTAGGCCAGACCGAATAGTCAAAAATAAATAAAAGTAAAAATATTGTTTTAATCAAAATTATCTCTTTAATGTGCCATATTTTGCTTGGGCATATGACTGACAAGCACAAATTTCACCGTGTCCACATTTAAGGTGGAACACTACGTTAGCTCATTGTAAAAGTCCCGTTAGATGGCGCTGAAATCAAAATGAAAAATTTTGCATGGTTTTTTGTAGTTTTTAGAATGTGCTTACAACACCAATGGTTGGTTTTATTATTTGCGGTTGCCAAATTGAACGGCCGATTTTTTGAGACTACATTCGAATGACGAAAGTTTGCCAATTCTGTAAAACGAGGGCTAGACTTTAGGTGTCATTTACAGCCTTATACGGACACTAGGGCCTCACGCACACATGCAAATGGACAGCGCCAACTAGCGGCTATCTATTGGGATACTTTTCTAGGCTGTTGGAGTTACCTACGACATAATATTCACATTTTTCTATCGGCTCCCGAAATTTTGTATCAACTGTACTTTTAACTTAAAATTTTCAATTTTCTAGGTAAACATTAGTGTATCATATGGTATGAAATAGATGAAACGTGGTAGAGTCTAAGGAATCTAGTCTCATGTGATTTTTGGCTTTGAAGTTGGAAACTCACGAGTATGATATCGTGCTCCAGTTGGTAGTTAACCATATATTATCAGATGCTCTCGTTTACATACTTTGATAATCTTGCGTTACATACGAGTGCCCCAACAATATTTTCGAATATTGGATACTAATAAACCTCTTCGTGTTTTGTTACATCTACCAGTCTTTAAAGTCTCCCGTGATGGAAGTTAACTTTCGAGGTCTTGGTGAACTTTGTGGTAAGATTTTGCATGGTCATTGTGCAAAGCTGAGGGATGGAAAGACCGTGCTGAGTGTTACCAGTGTTACCAGGTGTGCAAACATGATCTACAGATTATTTGGTTGCTATGCTTTCAATCAGTAGAAATCTGGTGCATTTATAGCATACTTAGTTTATGTGGCACCCAGAAGACAGGAAGGGAAACAAAAAGCTCTGTCGAAGCTGTCGGCACGTAGAAACCTGCGGTGAACGACGGTTTGACGGTAGGGATATTCGCTCACTCATGGAAAACATCATCATCATCATCATCATCATCATTTTCAGACGAAATGGTTTATTAAATGTATGCTACCTAGGGCGTGTTTTCTCTCATAAAATTCGGGTTCATCTCTGAGTATCTCAAAACGGGTATGCTGTGTTTGTAGACGCTTTATTACAGAACGATGCTGGACTGTAGCGTTTGCGGTAGCAAGCGAAAGCTTGTTGTGAGCTTTCGCTTGCAACTTCGATATACAGAAATTCGTCCTAGCCGAGCTCCAGAGAGAAGAGAATGTGTTCAAGCGTATTGCAGCCAGATGCGAGCAACATATACTACTTGTAAGATGATAAAGAGAAGAATCGCGCTTGCATAACTTTGGTTTGGTAGGCTTCTATATTGGATCCAAAGAAATTTGTTTTGGAGCTTTGATCTTATTCGCGCAGTCTAGTAATCATAATAATTGATATCATATTTCAATGCTTCAGCGTCTAAAGTCATAAGTTTTCGACAAAACCAATCCGGTGTATTCCCGATATTCCCACTACTTGTAACCATAACAAACACGACTCCAAAACAAATCGGATCTCATGATCAACGGTATTCTCAGCATTTCAGTCAACTGGTAGGAATTCAATTCCCACTAAAAGGTAGACATGCCCCTCTATTCCCACTAGTTCATTTGTCCAGTTCAGATGACTGAACTAGTGGGAATAGAGGACTGATAGAAATTCTCTTTCTCGCGAGGACAGACCCGTGGTTAACCTACAGCTTGTTTAGGACGGAGCTCCTTTCCTTGGGTATTTTGTGCCCTTCGGGCAACTGCAGATACCTATCTAACCTATCCTACCTATCCACTAGTTCAGTCAACTGAACTACCAAGAAAAAAATCTCACTAGTTTAGTCAGCTGAACTGGACAACTGAGCTAGTGGGAAAAGACTGACATGCCGAGACTAGGTACACCATTTGAATTATATAAATATACTTACACAAAATACTTGCCTATTTACTCGATCGATGAAAACCGATGAAATGACCGACGACAGGATGACGGATACCAAAACGGGAGTCCTGCAGTGTTTGCCCAATACGCGAACAAGCAAAATCGCTGCTTGACATGTATCCAATTCTAACTCAGGTTTAGGAACTAGTCTAGTGAATATTTTTCTATACCATGTAGCTACTATCATGTAACGATTTTACCTGTTACGCGGGTTTACGGGTGAAATAGTAAAGTACTCTCTATCAAGCATATTTTTGCATAAGTACTACGCATCATTCATTATGCGCACATTTGTTTCGCAGATTCATTTTTAGATGAACGATCATGTGGTATAGTCATACCTCAGAAGTCATACATATACAATGTATAGTGGGCTATATTGGGCGCTTGTTCCCTAAATATCAGAATTGCAAAATACTAGATTGCCGTCTTACCCTATTTCTAAAATATCAAATTTCCAGATTACCAGACTTTCCTGTCACAGAGCTTTTCTCTACATTTTTTGCCAAAAAAGCTTGTTTTCAATACAAAACCGGAATCCCATAATACCAGATAGTGAAATCACCAGGCTCGTAAAACACGACCCCTTGGCCTCCCCACGACGACCATGACCTGCCTGACGAGCCTGGTGATTTCACTATCTGATATTATAGGGAATTCGGTTTTCAATGGAACATGGTGTATTGAAAACAATATTTTTTTTCTCTATATATTTTTTTGTTTTCCTTTTTGTACAATAAAGAGTATAAACAAACAAACAAACAAAACAAGCATTTTTGGCAATCCGATATAGAGAAAAACACGGTGACAGGAAAGTCTGGTATTCTGGGTATTTGGTATTTTAGAAATAGGGTAAGTCGGCAATCTGGTATTTTGCAATTCTGATATAAGGAACGAGCGTTATCGGGTGGTCAAAGATTTTTTACGCTATTTTTTCATATCAAAGATTCGGCGAACGATAAAATGGCAAAAATTGTTTAGTAAGTATAAACAATGGAGTCAGACAATTCTGGCCTAGAGTCTGGCCCCATTTTTTCAGTTGCCATTATAGGTATAACGTTGTTAGTCTGAACATTGTTAGCACTAATCTTATGTTTTACTAGCTGATGCCCGCGGCTTCACCCTCGCTGAAGTTGTTTTTCTCATGAAACCTTGTCCTGGCAATTACGAACTGGAGCCTGTCATATTGCATAACGGTTGATTGTCCTAAATTTTTTTGGGCGAGAATGTTTGGCATAATTTTGAATGACATACTACTCGTTTATCCTATTTGCCTATCATTAAAATGGTTTCAATTATAGCACCTAAACT
Source organism: Archips crataeganus (assembly GCA_947859365.1). Taxonomy (NCBI): domain Eukaryota; kingdom Metazoa; phylum Arthropoda; class Insecta; order Lepidoptera; family Tortricidae; genus Archips; species Archips crataeganus. The sequence continues at coordinate 9,515,375 of OX402067.1, read as the reverse complement.
ATGGTTGGTATGGCAGTTACAAAAAAGGAGGAACGGGGGGGGGGGGGGGCGAATTCCCCAGCACTAAAAACTTCCAACACCAGCCTAGTTTGAAACTGGTTCCGTTCGTTAGTTACCTTGTGTCCCTCAGAGTGGAAATAAAAATTAAAAAATGGGCCAGTCATGCGACATAAAAATAGGTTCAACTATTTTATGTCACCCGAAACCCGATATAGATCCAATCATGCTACGAGCGCATGAAAAGCTAGCGCTAGGCAACAAGCGAGCATAAAAGGTTCCCGATTTGTAAGATTCTTATTTTGTCGGATTTTTTAGCAACAATATCAAACAAAACTATGGATATGATTAAAGATAGATGTGGATATAATTTCCGACGAAAGAAGAATCCGACGAATCAAGAACGAGCCGCGAGAATTACGAGTTTTTGCAGAAGCGACTCAGATAAGTTAAATTCACTTAGCCTTTGTTGCTAGGTTTTCTATTTGTATATATACAGCCCGGAAGAAGATCCTAGATATTCAGTAATCAATTCGTTGCTGACACGATTCAGTCATATTCAGTCTATGCAAAATTATGCAGAAGTTTTATTCCGTAATAATTTTAATATACTAGCTGACCCCGCAAACGTTGTTTTTCGATTCATCACCTAGGGTTATAAAAAATAGCCTACAGAATATTCTCAGAACAAAATTTGGACAAAAAAGTTTCATAAAAATCTGTCAAGCCGTTTCGGAGTTGTTCGATAATAAACACCGTGATACGAGATTTTTATACAGGGTGTTAGGTAATGAGTAGATAATCCTTAAACTACGGATAGAGGACACTTAGGACGTTATAATAAAGCTATAATAGGTTGTAAAAGTTGCACAGTTTCCGAGATATTTGGACTTTTAGGTTTTTTTCGAAAATGAACACCCTTGTTCAATATTTTGAATTAATCATAGCACCATTTTAACTTTTTTTTTATTTTATCTTGCTCAATATTCTTGAGTACCTACTTGTATTATCAGATAGGCATCACCATTTTTGTGAGACTACTTTGGATTTTTAATAAAAAAATAGCAAACTTAATTTTTGCGTTTTCAATCGTACATTGATCGAACTTTCAGCTCTCATGATGAAAAAAAAACCGGCCAAGTGCTACTTGGACTCGCGCACGAAGGGTTCCGTACCATTATCTATAAAAACGGCAAAAAAATCACGTTATTTATTTTTAAATTCTTCAACTTCAACTTCATTATTGTTAAAGTGAATATACAGGGTAATTTTTTAAGTGCACACATTTTAATATGTCATTCAATATCGTTAAAATATCAGATTTTAGAATATTTCATTATAATATTTATTACTTATTTTTTTTTGCTTTTCATAGTAACTCGAACAATTATTAGATGAATTACTAAAACCAATCCAAATTTAATAATGTAAAAAAACAAATTCTCGAACAGATAATCGTGATCCATCAACAATACTGAAACAAATATCAAAATTTGTGCATTGACTAAAAAAATACCCTGTAGAACTTAATATTCTGTGAATATTTCAAGCGTCTACCTGTTGCCATTTTTAATATCGAGCAAAATAATCGCGTTTTTTGTATGGGAGCCCCCCTTAAATATTTGTTTTATTTTAATTTAATTATTTATTTTTAAAGTGAATATATAACTAAATATTCTGTGAATATTTCAAGACTCTACCTCTTGTCATTATCAATATCGAGCAAAAACGAGCAAAAAAATCATATTTGTTGTATGGGAGCCCCTTAAATATTTATTTTATTCTAGTTTTTAGTATTTGTTGTTATAGCGGCAACCAAAATACATCATCTGGGAAAATTTCTACTGTCTAGTTTGATAGCTATCACGGTTCATGAGATACAGCCTGGTGTCAGACGGACAGACGGACGGACAGCGAAGTCTCAGTAATAGGGTCCACGCTCACCCACATTTTTCCCAGTGTAGTTTTTGTATCCCAGGCGTAGAATCAAAATGCATTTTGCTTTTTTTTTAATTCGATTTTGAATTTTGAATTGAGTGTCTAGATGTACACGATGTTTAGAAAAAAACCTAAAAGTACAAATATCACGGAAACCGTGTAAATTTACTAAGCCTTTTACTATAGGTTTATTATACGTAACGTCCTAAGTGCCAGTCTATCCGTAGTTCAAGGATTATCCACTCATTACCTAACACCCTGTATATTAAAAGATTAGGTAAACTTTTGCGTAACACTGATAGGCTGAATATTCATATTATGAATTTATGAGCGAATGAATAGTCTACTATACTCTTGTCTATTTAACAGAGTTAGTACTAAAAAACAGAGAATGCACGTAATTGGTCAGCAATAAGGACGATGCACCGGCACATAACATCCCACTGCAGGGCACATATTTAAATATTATTATCTACTACTTTAAATGACATAATTATGATTAATAGGTGAATAAACATGATATGTAATTATTTGAGGTGCCACGAGAAAAATTAAGAAATCACGCGAAATATTACGAATATTCCAACAAACGGCATGTAAGCCGAGCCCGCCATCGAAGTGCTATTATTGTTGACTGCCCACTGACAATTTCTTGTCCCTTTCATTTGCGTACAAAAGTGCAACAGGGAGAACGCCTTGCTAACTCTGTTAAATAGACAGGGCATAGGTATTCATTCGATTCTCTAGTCTATATTTTGGTCTCATTTCTGAACACATTACTAATAAAATTCTACGATAAATTATGAGTAGACCAATATGTAGCCAGGCAGGCGTGAACTAACAATTTTCTATGCTGAAAGCGTTTAGTCGATTTTCTAACATAAGAATCCACTTTTCTATGCAGTTATTACGAAAAAGTTTTCTATTATGGTTGACGCTATCTTGGGTAATATAAACGGTTGTTCTGGAGAAAATATAATAAAACAAAGACAATCCTAACGTTGATATTTTTAATATTAGTGTGACTATTGTAATTTACTGCTACTTACTCAAGTGCACTCAGCATCAAAAGTGGCTGGATAATGTAGTTTTTTGCAGCATTTACCAATCATATTATTATTAAATCTTTAAAACATGTTTGAACATGGCACGCTAGTGCTTAGCTGTTTTTGACATTGAACATTTAGTACATCAGATAATTTAGACAGACTTGTCTCAAGTCTTGAAAATTGTTTTCCATCAATCTGGCGCGAAAGGCGTTATGTGAAAACGGTGCACTAACTACGTCCCAATTACTTGCTGAAACCTGAAAAATTATTTTCTAGCAATACGGTACTAATCAAATTGAGCTACTATTGTTGTTTACATTTATCTTCCGGATCTGGTAACTGGGCCAACTTCTTGTCCCAAATTATGTAGCAGCATGCGGCAGCAGCTTTGACAGCATGCCACCTTTTGAACTCGGCACTCAGTTATGTACCTATCTAGAGTGAACGACTCTAACACAAAAATTGTATATTAGAAAAATCAAGAATGTATTCATACATTTTTCCTTTTATTTATTTATGTATTTTGGTTCGCCAACAGGTAAACCTTTTGTCTCTTTTTTCTATTGGCAACTACACAATTTTGAGAATCCTGTAAAACATATTCTTTAACTCCAACATTTTTTTTAAATAATGGTAATAAAATTAATACCACTGTTCACTTTACAAACCCAAAACCAACCAAATGTAAAAAAAAAAATATTTTTGCATAATATAGCAAGCAATCAACTTCTGATTCTTCGTGTCTAATTCTGTCACAACACGGCGAAATAGTTTGTTCCGTTATAACTTGATAAAATGCACTAAAATAAAATTTCGAGTCCATTGTGAATCTGAAAGTAGAATATTTTTAGTTAGTACAAAGAGTAAAACAGAATGACGGTCATTATTATATATATACAGAGTTATTTTTAATTCACTGACATCCTCTTAACCCTGAATTCCTATCACTCAAACAAATGTTTTTTGTTTTACGACTTTTTAAAATGAAGCACTTTTTTCCCATACAAATACACAGAGTATCGTAAAAATAAGAGGTAGTCTCAAATTTTCAAAACGTTATTACACCAAAAATATTAAGTTATGACAAAAGCCATAAAACAAAAAACATTTGTTTAAGTGGTAGGAGTTTAGGGTTAAAAGGATGCTAGTGAATTACAAATAACCCTGTATATGAGCAGAGTAACAAAAATATATAAAATATATTTTTGTGTGCGCTATATTACTAGCCGAGGTATGTAAGAAGTCGATATCTCAGCACGAGCCCCCAATATTTATCGATTTCATCGCAATATTATGTGGCAGGATTGGATGTAGCCTGTCTACCTACTACTACTACCTATTGGGTTTGGCAGTTACTTCAATTGATTTTACCGTTGGATCGCCGACGAACGTTTTACTAAAGCCGTTTTAAAGAAATATATCAAAAACTTAAAACTTGATATTTTTAATTTCAATCGATTGTTTCTATTTTTCATTAAAAATTCACCCCTAATACTTTTAGGGGCACATTTCATTTGTAATTTACCATGAGCTTTACAGTGAAGGATAACATCGTAAAAAAACCTACATACACTTGCAAAGAAATTCAGTGGTTTATGTGAAGTTCCCGATCCGCATTGGGCCCACGTGGGAACTACGACCAAAGCCTTCTCATTCTGAGAGGAGGCCTGTGCCCTGCGGTGGGACGTATATAGGCTAAGATGATGATGATGACTTTTAGGGAAGGCTTCAAAAAACTTAGGGCATAGCTAAAAAAAATGACATCTGGTTTTGAATTGATTTTCTATACAAAATTTCAACCCTTACTTCGTTAACAATGAATGCCATAATTTTTATTTACGATGGATAGCTAAATCCCAAATTTTACACCTATGTATATCTATGCAAAGATAATAAGCCCCGTGCAAAATTTCAAGCTTTTTTCCCAGTAGTTTGGATAGTGCACAGATATATCTGTCAGACAATCAATCAATCTATCAGTTATTCAAAGTGTCAATTGTAACACGGAAAACCTCCGTGGTGCGCAACTGGCTGCTTACAGAAAAACAAAATTCTAAATTCTGAAATATTGATTTTCTTTTGTTTTTTTTCCTGTCATTGGCTCTACAATCAAGGCTTTTGCCGAAATTTGATTTCCTGAATATACAGGGTGTTAAATCCAAATGGGTCAGTACGGCGAAATCAGAAACTATGAGAGATAGCAAAATAAATGTGTTCTTAGGAACCATGGTTTAGATTTTAGATTTAACAGAAATGGCATTCAAACATTTTTTTTAACTCTCATACATAACTGGGAATCGAACCTGGTCAAATGAGAGTTAAGAAAAATGTTTGAATGCCATTTTTCTTAAATCTAAAATCGAAGCCATGGTTCTTAAGAACAGATTTTGCTATCTCTCATAGTTTCTGATTTCGCCATACTGACCCATTTGGATTTAACACCCTGTATAATTATAATTTATACTCGGTAAAAATACTAATTTACCGAGTTGCTTGAATTATAAAGGGCTGCCGCTATTGCAGGTACTGTAAATATTATTTGTTCCGTTCTTTCTCTCTATTTTCTTGTACATAAATTGTGAAACCTAATCCAAGTCTCGTTTAGTTTTCTTTCCCTGACCTAGGCACTAAAACGAGGCTTGGATGGGTGCTTCAAGCAAGCAGTAAGGCAGGATATTTTTTCCAGCCCTTGCTTTTCCGCTTCTGCTTACTAATCCATGTTCCAACCTACCTACAAACGTTCTGCTCTACTGCCTCGGAGCAGACCGCCGGTGAAGCTTGAACCCCCTATTGGACGCTCCGAGGCTACATGAATACCCTGCCCTGCCTTCCCACCTGTCCAAAAAATCTAGGCCAGTGTTTTTTTATATATTTTATTGAAGAGCAGTGCTGACTGGAACAATTTGTTATATACATATTTTCTACTGTATTATATTTTTATTTCCTACATAGTCTCCTATTTCTCCGACCGGCTAGCCGGTTACACAATCAGGGATGCTATAGCATACTATTAGTGAAAGAATTTTTAAAATCAGCCCCATATTTGGATTGACTTACTTCTATTCCGCGGGAAGTTGGCATTTTCTCGAAGAAGAGTAGTCTATATGCATCAGGAAAAGTGTAGCTTTCTATTGGTGAAAGAATTTTTAAAACCAACCCCGAAGTTGAATTCAGTTTTTTGTTGAATTTGGAATTTTTCATTTTCCCGATGAAAAAGTAGCTTGTCAATCGGGGATATTCATATCATAAATGAAAGAATTTTTAAAATCAGTGCCGAAGTTGAATTTAGTTTTTTTCTATCTCGTGGGAATTTTGTATTTTCCTGAAGATAAAGTAGCCTATCTCAATCAAGGATAATGTTACTTTCTAATGGTAAAAGACATTTTAAATTCGGCTCAATAGTTTCAGAGATTCCGCTACAATGCTAATTAATAGAAAAATGAGCAAAGAAAGTTACGACGACGAAAGTTCAATAGGTAAACAATCTTAAATAAAAAAAATATTCTCGGTCGTTTAGAAGCTTTGTTACCCTTATTTTTTTGGACTAATTTCAAAACTCCCTTAAGTACCACGGTAATAGGCGCCGTTACCTTATGTCCCTATCCCGTGGGAATTTCGAAAACCCTTCCTTGTTGCACCTCTACAATACTCAAGGTGCCAAATTTCAAGTCTCTAGCACCAGTAGTTTAGGCTGTGCGTTGTCTGTCAGTCAGTCAGTCAGTCAGTCAGTCATTCAGTCATTCAGTCAGTCAGTCAGTCACAGTTTCTCAATTCGCACTAGGTCTACGGAGGAATTAACAGCCCAAGCTCCCACATTCTGAAAAGAGGTCTGTGCCAATCTGTGTAATAGGATTGCCATTGGTGTGTACGATAAAAAGAAATAGAAATATCTCACCTTCCATTGATCCACTTGAGTTCAGATTGTCAATTTTTTTACAAATTGGTCTCATCCCTGAAATTAGTTACGAGTTTTAGTTTAGAAATAACTATAAAGACTGCGTTGCATAGGGGTATAAAAAATAGCCAGATCGTAGGCTAGCTCTCAGACCTACCAAATATGAAGAAAAAAATTGATTAAAATTGGTCACGCCGTTTCGCAGGAGTTCGATAACAAACACCGTGACACGAAATTTTTATAATATAAATTTATATCTTAGTGTTATTTATATACCCTCTTGAACTGACCGACTTCTGGTGTCACTGTGACGTGGTACTTTTGGGACATCCTGTATACCTATCAAATTGCGTTTCCTTATTTATCGAAATCAGACGGGTAATTTCGAGGCTGCAGTGGAACTATATGCAGATACATACAAATATAGCTACATACATTTTACATGCTACATGCTATTTTGTATCAGGTTTAAAATTTCGCCTTTTGTAGATGGTGTGGTTCAGTGTGTTCAATATTGTCACATTGTATGATAATTTTTCTATGGAAGAAAGATTGTAAAGATAATTTTGGTGCTTTATGTGAAAAGATTAAAATATCACATTCATTGTAAGCAAGTATTTGTCGTACTGTGTGTAAACTTATTTAAATGTAAACATATTTTTGTAACACTCAATTGTAAATATATCTTGAACCTCAACAGTACAATAAAAAAATCTACATTTTTTTTCGCTTTGTCCGGATAATTTTGTTTTTCACGTCCATGTAAAATTACAGTTTTCTAGCCTTATTAGTCACTGATCTATGCTGCGGATGGACGGACGGACGGGCGGGCATGTCTGAATTCATACGTGCGAAATTACATTTGAAACTACACCTTCGAAACAATTCGACGGTGTGTGTGAAGTTCCCAATCCGCACTGGACCCGCGGAGGAACTACTGTTAGTTCCTCTTGTTTACTTGAGTTGCTTCTGCTTGGGCTATCCCAGGCTCTTACATTCTGAGAAGAGACCTGTGCCTCTGAATGAACTCCGTGATGTGTGATGGGATTGCTATTTTTGTGTATGGGAAAAAGAAACAGATAATGTCTCACCACAGATATAGATAGACTTATATCTTTGTGTCTCACCATCCATTTATCCACTTTAGTACAGCTTGTCAATTTTTGAAAAATTAGTCTCACTCAACCCTGAAATTAGTTACGAATTTTAGTTTAGAAATGACTATAAAGTTTTATAACACAAAAGTTAATCGATCAGGCATGATGTTACAAGAATGATAGTTTTCTTGCTGCCCTATCTCAAATGTACACACTGTATATCACGGTGAACGCTCTCTGCAAGTCCTTAGTGTTATCTCTATATCAAATTGCGTTTCCAGATTCATCAAAATCGGACGGCTAATTTCAGCTTAGGGCTGCAGCGGAACATACGCAGATACATACAAATATAGCTAAACACACAGATCCTCTTTCACTTTTTGACTTTGTCGTACACAGGAGGAAATAGATTTTCTGTGAAAATCCAAATCGTTTTTGTTCACTGTATACTTGAGTCAAATAATTATTTATAACACTAAACTACTTAGTCGATTGAATCACGGAAATAACTGAATCCATTAGCAAGGTTTGATTCAAACACGCATACAAGAAAATATCTTCATACTCCTCTACCAAATTTTAAGTCAGTCTGACCACTGAACTAAATCAAAATTCATTCGCAAGATTGGACCCAAACACACATACATACTCGTAAAGTTAATATAACTTTACCCAAAAATTAAAATTGAAGGTTTTACTCGCTGCTTCTAGTTTATGTTGACTGGAAAGTATGTATGCACGTGTAAACCAAATTGAAAGTCAATCTGACTGCAGAACAGGATCAAATTTGACATGCATAATTTAATAATAATAATAATTAATATACCTAGGGTTAGGGAAATATTTAATAACTACGTTAGACTTAGGTTATACTTAAGAAACTAGGAACTAAACTAAAGACTAATCTAGGGAGTGCCCTTAGCTTGAAAATGGCTGTAACAAATAATATAATAATCTTAATTTTTCAAGGTTTCGCTCTTATAATATAAGAGTTCGATTGTGACATACGGACGGACAGACAGACACTAACTATAAGGCCTCCATTGAGATTATCAGGTAAACTACGTTTCTTTTGCAGGGAATATATTTTTTACTATTTACATAAAAATATCGTACTAAAACCTTGATTTGAATGACATTTAGTTAGTCTTTCATAACAGATATTTTATATTATGAACTTCTGAATAATCACGCAAGCTTCATAATTGCGATCTTAGGACAGCACTGAAAATAACCAATTACCACTGGTAGTGGATGAAAATTCATCCATAAAATAAACATACATGCATACTACACATAGGTACATGCACAAAAGGAGGAGGAATTATTTCTATCATCATCATCATTTCAGCCGAAAGACGTCCACTGCTGAACATAGGCCTCCCCCAAGGCCCGCCAAATAGATCGGCCATGAGCCATCCGCATCCAATGCGTTCCCGCCACCTTCACCAGGTCGTCGTTCCATCTTGTTGGAGGCTTACCTACACCGCGTCTTCCGGTCCGCGGACGGCACTCGAGAATCTTTCGGTCCCATCGGCCGTCAGTTCTACGAGCGATGTGCCCTGCCCACTGCAACTTAAGTCTATTATTTCTATGTATAATTGTTATCTGCCGTTTACAGCCGTAGTATTAGGTACAGTGAATTGCCTATGGCCTCTCAAGAGGAATGTGGGTTTATTTGAAATTTACCATGAGTTTCTAGGCAAAAGAAAACAGTGTGAGGAAAACTACACACATCTTCGAAGAAATTCAGTGGTGTGTGTGAAGTTTCAAATCCGAACTGGGCCCCTGTGTGAACTTCAGCGCAAGCTCTCTCATTCTGAGAGGAGGCCTATACCCGCCCAGTAGTGAGACCGAGATGATGATGATTATTATCTTAATTTTATATTACTACCATAGCGATAAGTACATAAATACTTACTCGTTCTTACCAACTGGTTATGAATCTGAATGAGTAAAAATATAAAATATTAAAACTATATATCAATGAGTGTGTGATTGATTGATGCAAAACGCACCACAACTACTAGAATCAGGGACTTGAATTTTGGAAGGCAATATTTGTTTGGTGTCATAGAGAGGTAGGTACACTAAAATACTCCTTTTTTTCCCGCTGGGGCTGGGCCGCAGTAATGAGCTAGTGATAAATAAGTTATTTAAACAGCCCTGCAAAATATTTATTACTTTCGGCAGAAAGACAGACATGCAGACAGACAGAACCTATAACTAAAAAATTCACGAATCCAAGTATAGTCGATCAAGTAATTCCTTTACCACGCTAACGTTTACGTGAAGAGTTCAGTATCTAAGTACAATGTTTTAAAAATAGTTGAGTAAAAATTCAAGAGATAGAGCCCTGCGACAGACGACGAACAAACGGACGGACGGACGGATGGACAGACGGACGGACAGACAGACAGCGCAGTCTCAGTAATAGGGTCCCATTGGCACCCGTTGGGTACGGAACCTTAAAAAGTTTTAAAGTTCAATGTCAGTTTGTGTATTTTATTGGTAAACCGTGGTGGTCTAGTGGGTTTTGGCTATGGCCTCCCAAGACGAGGGTCTTCGGTTCAAACGTGGACACGCACTCTGACTTTTTTGGAATTTATGTGCGAAATTACATTTAAAACTGACCATGAGCTTTACGGTGAATGAAAACATCGTGGGGAAACATGCACACAACTGCGGAGATATTCAATGGTGTGGATGAAGTTCCCAATTTGCAGTGGACCCGCGTGGAAACTACAGCTCAAGCCCTCATCATCTGTGAAAATTTCAACTGTCTTAGCTATCACGGTTCGTGAGATACAGCCTGGTGACAAACGGACAGACGGACGGACGGACAGCGAAGTCTCAGTAAAAGGGTCCATTTTTTACCCTTTGGGTACGGAACCCAAAAAAGTTGTAAATAAATACAACCGTCGGTACCGCTACATTCACGCCACCACACCGGGCCGCGCCGCTACCGTTCTGTGCGGCCCCTCGCATATAAGTTGGAATATTACAACCGACACCTCCACCACACCGCGCCGCGCCGTTCCGCTACCGCTTTCAGTGCGTTTGGTGCTTAGCGGACGGTGCTAGACTGTTGACCATCAAGGTGGTGAGGACGAAATAATTGAAGGTTACACGCGAAGTATATGCTTTTATAACTTGGCCGCCGGCAAGAACCCGAACAAAATTCTTTGGGAGTACCTATGATAAACATGATATATCATATAATTATATGTGGTCATGAGAAAGATCAAGCCGGTCAGAGAGCGTCCGGTTATTAACAAACTATGTTACAAAAACGTACCTACTTATATTATTAAAAAAGGTGTGATTTACCTGTGTCGGATTTCACAGCACATTTTCAAGGTGTTGCTAATTTTTTTACTCAAAAGAGTTTAATTTTTCCATAATACACTGAATTTTTTGTTTGACACTGATTGACATTATTTTTTTTAATTATTTAGCTAGCTAAGCAGTATGTCATCTCAAGTTTTTTAAACAATCTTCAATGGCTAAAAACTATTTCTAAACGGCCTATTTTGGTATGACCGCTAATCTTTGCCGCTAATCGAATTTTACAATGGTTATAGAGGTTTAGGGTTCGATTCCTGTGATAGAATTTCGTAATATGAACAAAGATATGTTTTTTTTATTTATTTCAGTACTTACGTGTTTTCTTTTTGTAGTAAAATACCCCTTCTTAACATGGGGCTCACAACAAAATATAGCTACATTAAATATTAGGTACATGACTGCATGGCGCTAGCATCTATGCGAATGAAATGAGAATGTATGCAAAATATTTAGTTTTATTTCTAACCACGCGTGATACTTTTGCCCGAGAACTATGACTGCTCAAAACTAGGTAAGTATTGTCTCCAAACACATAGCAAACCTTTAAAATTTTGATCCGCTATGTGACCTTCTCACAATAAACGACACTATGATTTATTTTACAAATATGGCATGGGCTTACTACGACAAGGTTATAATACGATAATTTGAAGAGCAGTGCAGTAATCTAAATCTCCTGTTGTAATTATTACTAATAAACGCAGGCCTTTTACGAAATTATGAGTCTGTCTTAAATTATTTTAAAATAATTCCTGGACTTGATGTATTTGGTTAGATCTTACGTTTGAACTTTTTTTTTCATCGTTTTGAGAATTAATAATGTAAGGAACTAACATAGTAAAGAAGTTAGGAAATGCGTACTCGTATTTTGTAGTTATTCAAGAAAGTCCAAATTAGAGGCCCATAAAAAAAACCTCTTTTTCTTTAGTTTGTTTGACTTTAAAATTATAATTTTATAATTTTTTACTAAAAATTAAAAAACTGTTGTCAGCATTTGTAAATAATAGTAAAAAATGATTTTAAAAATGGAAAAAGAAAACATACATTACGATGAGATTTGAACTTGAACACTAGTTTGAATCGTTACCAGTGAGCCAAAGTAGGTGGTCACGTGACTGCTCGAAATAGTCAATATCTTTTTACAATTCGTTTTATTTGACATTAGCTACTCACACTATTGTAAAATGCATCGAAATTTACTGCATTTTACTGCAATTTAGGTATGATAGATCCTCTTCATTTTGTAATGTGCGGGTCCAACATGTCCACAACTAACTATCCTCAAAAAATCGCATTGAAATCAAGTCTGTGGAAGCAATGCTGAGGTACAGATGATTTGTATGGAACTCGAACCACCTTAATATAACATTGTCCTGTACAATATTTACAGAAAACGTCTTCTAGCTGTATGATTATGATTTCCATATTCGCGTGGCTTCATACAACATCTATATCTCTCTGTTAATATAATTTCTTCATCTTCTGTTAGTAGGGTCGGTTCCCTAACTTAAGTATCCACTTTTCCATACTAACTGTATAGAAAAGTGGATACTTATGTTAGGGAACCGACTGTACCTCACACTCCGGCAACATTTCGAAGAATAAATCACAGAAGATAGGCAATGGCAAATTAAGTTGTAAAAATTTTATCCTTACAGCTTTAACTTATAAAATAATAATTAACCATTCATTATAATACACACAAGGTTCCAGAAAGATCATGTCTGAAACAAAACCTATTTATTGTTATTACATTAGGTGTATTGTACCAAGGCTGATATAGACTGGATTGGCAGTCGCCATAGTACGGATCGGCCGCGGTTTTTGTAGTTCGATTATTAAATCTAGATGGCGCTGAAATATAGCCAGAGGCTTTGAAGGCGAAACAATAAGACTACAGATATTTCATATCACTACAAATGTATTATTACGCAATTGAAAAATAATACATTTGTCGTAATATGAAACATCTGTAGTCTTATTGTTTTGCCTTCAAAGCCTCTGACTATATTTCAGCTCCATCTAGATTTAATAATCGAACTACAAAAACCGCGGCCGATCCGTACTACGGCGACTGCCAATCCAGTCTATATCATCCTTGATTGTACTAATTATTTTCGTTGCGACAGTGAGTCAGGGTGAACTAAGTAAATAAAAGAATTTTTATTTGTTTGTAAGCCAGAAGGATGGTATTAATTTTTTTTTTTTTGGTTTTAAATAAATGCCTTAAAATGTTATTGTGTTTTTATACTAAGTAGATATTTAAATCGATAAAGCGATGCTTATCGAAGTACAACGGCAACCCCTATTAAGTCATTGTATCCTCAATAACAATCATTACATACTACGCCGTCGTCTTAAATATGAGACCGCATGTGACGTCAGAGATATTGCCATGTTTATCCAAGATAATCGAAAAGACTGTGTGCATGCAATTGACCAATTATTTGGAGGGTAACAATGTTTTGCCAGATGTCCAGTCTGGCTTTAGGAAGGGACGAAGCACAGCGACTGCTCTACTTGACGTAACTGACAACATTTTGTGCGCACAGGATAAAGGAATGTGTACTTTACTGGTATTGTTGGACTTTTCAAGGGCGTTTGATTGTCTAAATATTGATATGCTATTGTCCAAGTTAAGCTACTATGGTTTTGATAGTAATGCATTGAGATGGTTTGACAGTTACCTTAACAAACGCTATCAGTATGTGAAGTTGTGTCATGATGATGGTTCCTTTCAAACATCTGACAAGGCACATCTCACTCAAGGAGTGCCACAGGGATCGATCCTTGGACCGATTCTGTTTATTTTATTTACTGCTGACATACAGACTCGTATTAAATACTGCAAGTATCATATTTATGCAGATGACATTCAAGTTTACATCTCATGTAAGCCATCAGCGATCAACAGTACCATAGATAAGCTTAATGTAGATCTCACTGGCATTGCTGCTTGGGCAGCGGAGAACTCTTTGTTACTCAATCCTGACAAGACCAAATACCTAATTTTTGGCAGTAAGCAACTGGTAGCTGACCTTGATTGCACAAGTCTCACTCAAGTTACAATGATGGGTGAACCCATCGAGCGTGTGTATGAAGCACGTAACCTGGGTCTTCATATGGACTGTGGATTGCGTTATGAGAAGCATATTGCAGGGTCAGTTAGAAGTTGCTTCTATAAACTTAAAATCCTGTATAGAATTAGGCCATTTATAAGCGAAAGCTTGCGCATTCAGCTAGTGGAGACCCTTATTTTATCTAAGTTGAACTATGTGGACACAGTGTATGGTCCACGCCTTCTTGCAAAGACCAAGAGACTTGTTCAGCGAGTGCAAAATGCTTGTGCACGTTTTTGTTTTAGTATTCCACTGAGGGCCCATGTCACTCCATTTTTAAATAAATATAATATTCTTAAAATGCAACACAGGCGCAAACTGCACCTTGCATGCCTCCTGTTTGGAGTATTAAAACATAAATCCCCACCGTATCTTTTTGAAAAGTTGTCCTGGTCTTCTGGCCACAAAGTGCGTGGGGCTCGGCAGTGCAGTGTGCAGCTGTTGACACAAAGTCATGCTTCAGCTGCCTTCCGGGGTAGTTTCCGATATGTTGCCACTAAATGCTGGAATAACATCCCACCGCCAATCAGGAACCTGAAAAGTATATGTGGCTTTAGAATGAAACTTAAAAAACACATGAATGAGCATCAGCAAAGACAGGAAATGCTGATTCATGACACTAGCTGCATATAACTTGATTTAGGTTAATTTTGCATATTATAGGTGTTTAGTACACATATAGTTGGCTTAATTATGGGTCATAAAATATCTACAAACCTTTTGTTTTGCGCTCCATCTGCATTGCTGTGCATGTTGCCTGTGGCTTTGCCTCGTTTCGTTTGGTCTATTTAGTTGTGTTTGTTTAATCTAGTTGCTCTTTGTTTGTTACCATGGCCACCGGGGAACCTGCAAAACGTACGATATAATGTAATTAACTTATGGAACAAAATAATGATGTAAATAGTGTTGAGATGAGGATGACTACAAGTAATTTTTTTACTGTTTGTTTTATTTTTAGGTTAGTAATGTAATAATAACTAGTGCAACATACCTGTACGGCCTGTGCCTCTTGTTCGCGTCCAATGTCGGCGCTGCCATGTGCGTTGTTTTGTTTATTTGGTTACCACTGCACTAGTATGGCTTTATTTTCACTATAACACTACTGCTGCGTGTAGTGGTAGTGTTGATTCGCAAATAGATAGATAGGTAGTTTTTTTCTTTCCATTTACGCGTTTTATTTTGTATTATTTAAGGGTTACGGGATTATAATCTGTCCCTAGGCCCTAGCCTCGTGCCCACGCTACGCTAAACGCTAGTTGCGCAATTGATTGATGTTATTGATGTCCTTCGTTTTGCTCCTTTAAAAAGGGGCAAAGGCAGTCGGGGTTATGCATTCTGTGTCGTACTTTTTATTGTTTTTTATTTTGTATTGTTATCATATTAGTCGTGTTTTGTGTTGTATATTTTCAGATGTGTGTATGTATTATTATTTAGTTTGTTACTGTGTTATTGCTGTTGCCAATTTTTAATTGTCGGATTGGTTCCAACGGAAGACCAGCGTCGGCTGCAAGGCCGACATCATGCTGAGTTGGGACCATTTCGTGACAATATTTATTAAGTATCTGTTTCCGATTTCTCTTTTTGTATTTGTTTTTTTTTCTTTTGTCACGAATAAATGTTTTTCTTTCTTTCTTTCTTTCTTTCAGATATAAAATGGGAAATTTTAGTGGTGTGGTTCACTCGATATTTCAAAATAATGTTCAAAATAAAAAATAAATAAATGGTACAGATTTGCTGTCTAAAAATTTTCTCAGTTTACTATATTTACGATAAAAGAGCTGTTATAGCCAAAAAAGTTTAGTAAAATAATAATAATCAATACTTCTTAAGAGGGTAACAAAGGAGTTTGTACGCAAAGCCGAAGTCGAAGTCGAAGTTTGTTATATACTAAAGATGTTTTAAAAATTCAATGTTTGCAGACTACATGCTGGTAAATGGCCATTGGTCTCATAGACATTTTGAAATATGTCAGTTGTCACTAGCTTTTGTATTTTTTACTATGAAACGTACGTAAGTAAACAAAATCTATTCGCATCCTCATTTTTTTTAGGTTTTTTGGTGTTCATTTAAGTTAAACATGACCAGTTTTAGTTGGTTCACATGTCTGAATTATAATTTGCGTAAAAATGCTATTTTCTTAAAATTATTTCTATTTAAAAATTTTTTAACCTATTTATGAATCTTTGCTAAATGCGTCAGTATTTTTGAGGTTATTGCGTCAGTGCAACGCATTTGCCCCAATGTCAGTGGTCAATAACCATTTTCGTGATAATTTGGTTTTGATAGTTTTAATACGTTTTTCATGTTTTTATATTGCGACAAGTATTTAAATTATGTAAAGCCGGGTACATACTTACGAAATGTAACATGCAATGTAACTCGCAATGAAAGAATGTGTTTTCCACATTGTCGCAATCTATACTAATATTCTATGATATGGTAAACTTATCGGCCTATCATTACGGAAACCGTTTTGAGTAAGGTTACCCGTATTCTACATGGTTTCCGTTGTTGTTGGTTGTAGATAACTTGATTATTTAACCACTTACCATTTAATAGGGTTACCCCTTTCTTGTCTCTTTTTCACGCACTAAGGCAAACGATTGCTATTTCATGGCGGCATTTTACCTATTTACATTGAAGATCGAGTCGGGTCCGGGTGCAGTCAATTAAGTGCGGTGGAGTTGTATTGACGTTGCGTATTTAATTGTTCTCGAAGTCACTTACATTTATACAGTACCTTTATTGTTTACATACAGTACCTACAGCTCATTGGTGATAGCGGCTGGGTGTCAAAGTGGCATAAATCTTGTGACGACAATTGTGTTTTTTTTTAAAATGGAATCGCACAAAATTGATGACGAACTAAAGCAATGTATTAAACAACTGTACCGATATTCGAAACCTAAATTTATATTGAGAGTGGCAACACTGTCCTCCTGAACGGTCGGTTACTATACCTGTCCCTTTCTAGCACGCCTATCTCCCTCACACCTATCCCTTCCACTTCAGGCAGTCGTTAGCGAGGTTTTAGCATTTTAATATTTTCATTGGCGTGCTGTTTTTCCAACTGGACGGTCGTACGAGCTAAACTGCTGGTAAGTTTTTTTTTTTTTTTTTCTGAAATCATAAAACAGTTTAGCTTCTCCCTATCAGGGAAAAACAGTTTCTAACGGCTTTTGCCGTTCGAAATACGTGTATATTTACTTTTATTTCCTTGTCCCTCATATTAGCTAGCAATGGACGACGATATACAATACGTAATGCTAGAGCCCATATCGGCTCACGGGAACGGCGGCACCGCCTCCCTGGTGCATACTGCTATAGGGTCGGGGCAACCATCACGGAAGCGTAGCGCTTCACCATCGAACCTAGCACCTAGCGAAAAAAGGGCAGCCACGACCCAAAATAATGAGGTACTTGAGAACTTAGTACAGCAGGTTAGTCAAATTCAAAATGTCTTACAACAATTAACGCGCACTAATAGTGTACCTTACTATGAACCCGTGCCACAAGGGGAGGCCCTTCATAATCATAATGCTCATACGGACACGGGTGAGGACGAGATTTGTTTAGACACTAGTGGCGAACTATTTAATGACGATACTGCCCCTTCCACGCAGGAAGATTTTTCGTTAAACGTCCATACTACCCTAAAAGAACCAGCTATACTTAAATCGGAGGCCTCTCGCCTGAATAAATTAAAATCGGTTCAACATTTTGAATCCCCGGACTGGTCTGATGTCCGTTATTCAGAAACACAAAAGAGATTTTGCTCTACCCCCGGGTTTACTAATCTCGAATGTAATGACGAAATAAAATCTTATGACAAATTTAATCACCTAGGAACCACCGAAAAAGGTTTCGCCGCTATTACTCAGGGTTTAATGAAACAACAGGAATCTGTAGAAAAGGGTATCCGAGCCCTCTTAGCCTGGTTAAAAACTACCGAAGAGGTAGATCTAAATACTATAGAAAATAAAATTAAAGAAACTTTCTCTGAAGAATTTCAATCTATTTCAAATGATCTATTACAAATGACATGTGGTCACCGCGCTGACTTAATACAGCAGCGACGGGACGGTATCTTACGCTCAGTTAAGGACAAATTCGTCAAAGCTAGCCTTCGTAAAATACCCCCAACTTGCGAATATCTGTTCAACCCACAGGCCTTCTCATCAATTATAGAAAAGCACGGGGGCATGAGCAAAATCTTTTGGCCTTTAAAATCAACCACCAGTAAAGCCACGACTGGTACCCATAGTTCTAACCAGGCTAAACTTTCAAGAACGCCAGCGTATGGCTATAGTGACAGTAGTACGCCTAGTACCTTACCATACAATGTAAGACCAATGGCACCAACGCATGGACTGCCTTATTACCCTTACATGTTCCCTCCTGCGCAAGGAGTACCATCTTTCAACCAGGCAACCATGTCTGGACCTATACGACCCGCGCAGGGTCCCACATTTCGCGCCAAAGCGCCCAGATACAATAATAATAAGCAAATTAGAGGAGGTTTGTCCAACAGAGGACGCTCCAAGGGAAAGTTCTGACTCGAATTTCCAAGCAGGGTGCCTGCAGAATCACTTTTCAGTATGGAAATCCTTACAAGCACCCCATCACATATTAAAGATCATAAAGGAAGGGTACCGCATACCATTCGCCTCAAAGCCCCCACTAATCATGCCACAATTAAGACAACACTGTCTAGTAACAGTACCTTACTCCAAAGAAATGGAGGTTCAAATAAATTCTCTCAAAACTATGAGAGTTCTGGAGAGGGCACAGCCTTCCCCAAGCTTTCTGTCAAGCCTATTTCTCGGGAAAAAGGACGATGGTACTTTCCGGCCCGTATTCAACTTACGGCACCTCAACAAGTTCATTCATATAAGCAAATTCCGATTAATAAATCAACAAAAGATTCCATCATTTCTCCAACCCAACGACTGGTTGACAAAAATAGATTTGTCCAACGCGTACTTTCATGTACCGGTCGCTACAGGCCATCGAAGGTTTTTAAGACTAATGTTCCAGAACGAACTATTACAAATGACCTGTTTACCGTTCGGCATTGCCACCGCGCCGAAACTGTTTGCGACATTTACCAACTGGGTGGCCCAGCTCATTCGAAGCAAAGGAATAAGGGCACTAGTATATTTGGACGACTTCCTTCTGGCAAATCAGAATCGGAACATCTTGAAAATGCAAACAGACTATGTAATACATCTACTAGAATCTCTGGGATGGCAGTTGAACTACAAAAAGTCCGTGTTAGAACCCCAAACCCAAATGGAATACTTAGGGATAGTGTGGGATCCTCTAAACAATGTCAAATGTTTGCCACACCGGAAACTCGTGACCATACAAGAAAAAGTTTACAATGCTCTCAGGGTGAGAGCTTTATCTTTGAAAGAACTGCAAAGCCTAATAGGAGTACTGAACTTTGCAAGCCTCGTAGTTCCATATGGACGACTGAACTTCCGAAAGCTATTAAGGTTTGCCAACCAGATTTTAAACGAACATCCCCTAAAAATACAAACCTTGCCGACGGACACAATAAAAGACCTAAAATGGTGGAACTGTCATTGTCAAGTTCACTCTCCTCTTCACATGCAAAGTGTCAAACAATTATCTGTCGACAGACGCGTCGGGCAAGGGCTGGGGTGCACAATTAGACAACTATCGCCTAAGTGGCCTGTGGAAACCTCAAGAATTAAACCTTCATTCAAACCTGAAAGAAATGACAGCCATTCTAAAAGTGTTAGAAGGTCACGGTCAACTCCTGGCGGATACCACAGTCTCCATACAATCCGACAACAGGACGGTTCTTTCATATCTACGGAACGAGGGGGGGACGAAATCAGAGCCCTTGATGAGCCTAACATATCAGGTATTTCATATCCTGCAATCATACAAAATACAGCTCAACCTACACCACATACCGGGCAAGTACAACATAGAAGCAGATCACCTCTCGCGAGGCTCAACTCACCCAGAATGGCATCTCCTCCCGAGCTTGACCAAGACAGTTTTCGACAGATGGGGAACCCCCCAAATAGACCTCTTTGCCTCGCGCAGAGCCCATGTTGTGAAACAATATGCGACACTGGATGCGACAGACAAGAATGCAAAGTTCGTGGATGCATTCTCCCAGCAATGGATATACAACCTAGCCTGGATATTTCCACCACCATTCTTAATACCCAAAGTCCTATCGCATCTAAACAATGCAAGCGGCATATACCTGTTTGTAGCCCCTCGCTGGGAGAAAGCATTCTGGAGACCCGACCTGAAGAATCGAGCAATAGCAGCTCCCTTCACAATATACAATGTATCCAAAGTGTTAATCGACACAAACACCAACAAACTCCCAGCGAAAGTGCGAGACCTCCACTTCGAGATATGGAAATGTGGGGGTGGAACAAAACATTAACAAAATGGACACCAGAACAACTCGAGTTGCTTGGTTCAAGCTGGCGAGACTCCACAAAGAAGTCGTACAATGCTGCTTGGCAGCGTTGGTGCACCTGGACCTCTCAAAATATGGTGAGTTGTCATACTCCATCTGGATCAGATCTAGCTAGGTTCTTGTCAGACCTCTATCTTAAACACAAATTAGCCTATAACACTATACTACTCCATAAGTCTGTGGTCGCGACACTGTGCAACCCAATCAGTCAGGATAACCTTAGTGCACACCCCCTAGTTATTAGAGCCTTAAAAGCAATAGCAAATAAAAATCCCAAAACATCCAGACTCCCCATTTGGGATGTTGACATACTTTCTGATTGGCTCAGGCAGAACTTTATTAGCAATACTACCCTATATGATTGCTCTCGAAGGACGGCATGCATTCTCTTACTCTGCTCGGGGCGGAGAGTGTATGATTTGACCCTCCTCTCCATTGATCCAACATCATTCAAAAATTCAGATAATGAAATTATATTTTGGCCCCTCTTTGGTTCAAAAACTGACTGTCATAACTATAGGCAGTCTGGTTGGAAGCTAATTTCTAACACAATGGATAAGTCGATAGACCCAGTTTTTTGGGTAAAAACCCTTATTAAAATGTCAAAAGACAGGAGGAGCGTTTGCAATTGTAACAACCTCTTTCTAACAATAAATGGCCCTCCTAAAAAGGCATCACGAACGGTTATTGCAAATTGGGTAAAATCTTTATTACAGGATGCTGGCATTGCTGCTCCGGCTGGCAGTATGAGGTCAGCTGTGGCCTCTAAAAACTGGATGAATAATTTTCCCTTGGAAGATATTCTTAAACGGGGAAACTGGAGATCAAGTAACACTTTCTCAAAATTCTACAGAAAAGAAGTGACAGGTATACCAGGTAAAGATTTGGCACAAAATTTATTCCAACCAGTGTATTAACCCCTCAAATGCCCTTGTTTGTTATAAATGTTAATATATTTAGAGTAAAATAAAAATACAAAGAGATGGCCTTAAATTATGGCATAGATCTGCATTATGGTGTCAGGGAGGTTAAATATATTTTTGTTTATGATCCTTGTACAATGTTTTTAAAGGAAAAACAAACTAAAGTAAATTATCACACATTATAGATTGTAATATTTGTAATAATAAACAAGGTATCAAGAATTGTATTAGTAAGTGTGATTGCATAATTAACCTAACTACAAGGTACCATACAAAAGCTGTCGAATTATTGTTATTGTTGAATCAATCAATCAATCAATGTATTATTGAGCTATATTGCATCACAAAATATGCTGAACCTGTTTAAAACTATATTTGTTACAAGACTAGTTTACTTATGTATGATTGAGGGTAACTCATAAATGATGGAACTTATAAATAAAAACAACTAAATCATTTCGAGTGTTTATTTCTTATTTCTACTAACACAACAGATTGGTAATTTCTAATCTCTTTATTTGCATTTATAATCCTTCTCTGGAACAGACGTGGAACTCCGCTGGCTGGATTTCGCATTTGTTTACATCATAGTAACTGATTACCTCTTGGCACTGTGGCACTCTTTGCACTTTCACTGAAAGCTCACTCTTTGGGCACTGAATAAAGTCCACCTTGTAAATTTATCTTTATTATTAAGCAAAACATAAGTGCTATCTCTATAGCTTTCTATATAGCCTTAATACTCTTGGCTCCCTCTACACAACAAATTGTAACTTTAAATAACAGGCTTTTTAAAACATATATATATATATATATATAGTCACATTGGCGTCCCTTCCACCAGGCGATAACAAACACGTCTCAATATAAATTTAGGTTTCGAATATCGGTACAGTTGTTTAATGACAGCGTTTTACACAAATAATAAAACGCTAATTAAATAACTTACCATATTCGAAACCTAAAGTTTTCAAACCTGCCTGGTAGGTATGTAAACATATACAAACATAGTAAAAATTGAGACAATGAAAATATTAAAATGCTAAAACCTCGCTAACGACTGCCTGAAGTGGAAGGGATAGGTGTGAGGGAGATAGGCGTGCTAGAAAGGGACAGGTATAGTAACCGACCGTTCAGGAGGACAGTGTTGCCACTCTCAATATAAATTTAGCTTTCGAATATGGTAAGTTATTTAATTAGCGTTTTATTATTTGTGTAAAACGCTGTCATTAAGCAAGCTTTGAAACGTGAATATATATTTTGGTTTCTGTAATATCGTCAGAGTTATGCAGACTGAGAGCTCTTTACTCCTCTCTTAAGGCTTTTAAGTGTTATATAATAATTTACTTAAAATAGGTACCTATCTCGGTGCTCGCTCTTTCTTTCGCGGTTATAATTCAAACCTCGCCAGTTTCATACGAACCTGAAGGAACTAAGAGATCACAGCCTGACAATAATCTTACTTAGAATATAATAATATTTATAAATTTAGCGTAGTGTTGCCTATCTATAGTCCAATATCGATAGATTATCGATAGTCTATCGATAGACTATGACTAAACCAATAGTATCGATAGTCTATCGATAATATCGCCACGTGTCAATACTATCGATAGTATCGAAAGTGATTTATTAGCCATACTATTGATAGTGGCAATATTATCGATACTATCGATAGTTTTATGTACAATACAATCGATACTATCGATAGTGTCGATAGTTTTGTACTATCGATAGTGTCGATAGTTTTGTACTATCGATTGTACAAAACTATCGGCACTATCGATAGTATTACCATTATCAATAGTATTGCTTATAAATCACTATCGGTACAATCGATAGTATCGATAGTATTGACATAATGTGGCGATACTATCGGTAGTAATATCGATATCTTGAATTGTTTACGAAGTCAACGATCGATAGTCAAAACTGATTCTGATTCTGATTTCTGCAACACTGATTTAGCGGTAGATAATTTATTGTATGCCTTTAGGTATCAGGCTCAGTGAAGTGACGCTAAAGCTTTAAATAAAGAGCATGAACCTTTGCCTTTAGCTTATTTACAGGCATTTTTGCAAAATAATATCGGTACTTTGTACTAAAATCATATTTTTTTTAGGTCGAAACTCTAGCATTCCTACAGTTTTAAGCCGTCCATCTACTTCGAAAATGCATACAGATCTCAAAAACAAAATGCAAGAACGGAATTTAGTAAAAAAAACTACAGTGGACACAGCAACGCAATGCTCGATTACAGAAATGTGTTGCTGCAAATGCAGACGAAATATAATTGCTGTTCTAATAAGAGAAAATTTAGAAAATGTTCCAGAAGATAATTTAAGGGATTGTTATTATGACATTAAGGCGACTATAAAAAAATATGAGAATAAATAAAACTGTATAGTTGTAATGCCTTTAATTTTATATATTAAAATAATAGGTAATCGTTTGTTTACACAGCTAACTAAACTAATTGTTTTGAGCGCAACAACAGTCTCAATAATAGAATTTATATATTAAAACAATACCTAGGTAAACATTTTGTTGACACCACTAACTAAAATTATTGTTTCGATCACAAAAACAGTCTCGTTAATCGACTTTATAAATTAAAGCAATAGGTAATAATTTGTTTACACCACTTAACTATACTATTTCTTTCGATAACAACAATAGTCTCAATAATCGACTTTACAAATATATTTAAAAAAAAGGTACCTAAGTATTAGTTTCAAGTTCAATTGTATGTTGATTATTGTTAAAGTTTGAATGTTACAAATTTTAGATTCACTATTTTCAGTGACATAATGGTTGGTCATAATTATGGTACGTAATTATGTTGATTTTAAATGTTTTTTTTTATGTTGGTTTTAGAAGTATACTTGCTTAACTAAGAGTGATCTGTATTTCAATCGTTAATTATATTTCGATCTCGTTTTTTATATTCCAAAGGAATGATTTCCAAAGTACAGTCGGTTCCCTAAAATAAATAAATTCACTTTACCATGCAATTTGTATGGCAAAGTGTATACTTACCTATGTTAGGGAACCAATCCAACAATGCAGATTATCTAACAAGTAAAGGTACCCAAGTGTCCGACTCTGATTTAATTTATTTTTATATTACGTTAGAGTATTATGTAGTCTAAAATAGCAGACCCACATATTTTTTTAACTGCCCAAACTCAATCTATTTCGAGAAATTCCTTCAATGTACTGAAAAGTGACTAAACCCGCTAACTTCTATAGAATTATTTTTTCAAGTAAATTGTAAATTATTACTGGTAAAATAATGAGTAAATATTTTGTAATAATTTAAACTTGCTTGAAAAAAAAAACTATAGAAATTAGCGGATTTAGTCACGTTTCAGTAATCTGAAGGACAATTTTCTCAAAATATTTAGGTTGAGTTTGGGCAGCTAATAAAAAATGGGTCTGTTATTTTAGACTACTCTCTAACATTATATCAAAATTAATCAAATCGGAGCCGGACAATCGCGTACCCTTCCTTATAAGTTTTTATGTAAGATTAAAAAGAATGTATCTAGGTAATTATAAGTCTAGTTTTATGGTTATGCATGCTATTTTGTAGCAAAATATGTTTCTGCACTGGAATTGTTAATTTATCACCTATTGTACCATATTTTATGTGAATTTTGAATTTTGAATTTTTTTTAAATTGTGAACAAAATGTTAAACAAGCAACATTTGAAATTCAGATACTTATACTCACGAGTACATCTGAATTTTATATGTTTCTGCTGCGAGTTGCTGCGGTAACGGGTATGTAATAATGTAGGTACCCGCTTATTTTGATTTGTCTTTAAACTAACCAATCCAAAATAAATACTTATTTTTTATAAATGTCTTCTTTCTTTCTTCTTCTTTCTTTCTTTTATTTCAAGTCTAGCACTAGTAGCAGTTTAGGACTACTAGTAGTTTAGGCTGTTCGTTGTGTGTCAGTCAGTCAGTCAGTCAAGGTACTACAAGGTAAGGTATAGAAGATAAAAATTAAACCAAGTACAAGAAACGACAAACTGAGAACCTCCTCCTTTTTTTGAAGTAGGTTAAAAAATGTTTGCAACATCTGGTTTCTGCTTTGGATAAATGCGCCTTGCAAATGAAGACTCATTTTACGTAATTATACGATTTTTGTTCTCGGCTGATTATTCGCGTTTCTTGGTTCCTTTTATTAATAATACCTTCTAGAATATTGTATTGCGAACTCGTGCCATGGAGTTTTAGAGGCCTAATCACAATTGATACTCAATTATTTAAAAAAGATGCATTTTCCCAAATTGAGGTAAAAGCGTCTAAAAACCCGGTTTTTAAAAAAATGCTTGTATATTCTTTAATAATGGTGCAGCAAAAAAGTTTCTTCGGAAAATTTATTGTTAAAGACTTGTATAAAGCACAGATCCAAACAGTACTTCAAAAAACTTGATACATATTTCACAATTTGAGATTAAAAAAAGATAAAAAAAAACAAAAAAACTGGTACGCAATTACCTCAGGTGACCTTAATTGTTCTCTAATCACATTAAATTAAGTTCATTTGAGTTTACAGTTTTTATTTTTAATTGAAATTTATGTCAAGAGCAACTATTCTATGGAACTAAAAAATATTTTTTGTTTCAACAGTTCTACTATGGAACTGCTGGGAAAAAAATATCGCAACAGTTCTATGACGTCATAGTTCCATGGGACTGATGGGAAACTTGAGGTGCTTCTAGTTCTATAGAACAAATAACACATTTTTTGTCTCAATAGTTCTACCATGGAACTGTTGGGAAAAAAAATATGTTAACAGTTCTATGACGTCACAGTTCCATAGGACTGATGGGAAACTTAAAGTGCTTCTAGTTCTATAGAACAAATAGCACATTTTTTGTCTCAATAGTTCTACCATGGAACTGCTGGGAAAGAAAAATGTTAACAGTTCTATGACGTCACAGTTCCATAGAACAAATGGGAGGTACCCACCGCCACTTGCTTACAGCAAAAAATGAAGTAAACAACAAAAATAATAATATTGGATACTTACAGTAAAGCTTTGGCTCCGCGTTTTTCAGCGACATTATGTTGGTACTATCGCCCATGTATGTCAAGATCATAACATTATCCATTCTTGGTAGATTTGTAGAGTCAGCCTTTACAAATCCAGTATTCGTAGTCATTTTAGGCAAGCAAGGGTCAACGTGAGGGCAAGATTTTCGGTATCCAAATGTTGGTTGCAAGGGTCGTCGTAATAAGAGTGAAGTGTCGGCGTCCAAGGTCAAGCAGTGGGTCATAAATACAAGATAAAGCCGTCGGAGTCCGTTTAAATTAGTGTCCGACCGAAGTTTCGGTTTCGGTTTCGGTTTCGGCCAATTTCGGCCAAAAAAATGATTTCGGCCGAGGTTTCGGTTTCGGCCAGAATCCGGCCGAAACCTTCGGCCGGGCCGAATTTACTTCGCGGCCTCTCGCGGCTCTCGCATCGGGAGCGCTCGGCTTAATTCGGACACGCTCGGCCGGGTAGGTAGGTAGGTAATGCATCGGCGGCCGGCCCAGCTGGGACCAGCGACAGTAGTATGTATGAGTGTTGTTTATTTATTAAATTATTATTTACTTTTTAGAATCTGTTTGGCGACCGCTTTAGCCTAGTTGGTAGTGACCCTGCCTACGAAGCAAGAGGTCCAGGGTTCGAATCCCGGTAAGGGCATTTATTTGTGTGATGAGCACGAATATTTGTTCCTGAGTTATGGATGTTTTCTATGTATTTAAGTATTTATTTATCTATATAAGTATGTTTATCGTCGTCTAGTACCCATAGTACAAGCTTTGCTTAGTTTGGGACTAGGTTGATTTGTGTAAGATTGTCCCCTAATATTTATTTATTTTATTTATTTTATTTGTTACTGCGTTTTATGCTGTGATTAATGAACAATACGTTTGATATTAGGATTGTGAATTTAGTTTAGACGTATATACAGGGTTATTTGTAATTCACTAGCATCCTTTTAACCCTAAACTCGTACCACTTAAACAAATGTTTTTTGTTTTACGGCTTTTTAAAATGGAGCACATTTTTTTCCATACAAATAAATAATAATAAATAAATACTTCTAACACAACTTCGTACTCTATGATTTTTACGATAACATGATTTTGTACACACTCAAATTCTACGTTACTCGCAAGACAAGGACATTACAAACTTTAAATGAGCCGTACGGCGTGTTTGTAAGGGACAGAAAATGGGGCGGGGCATTTAGTACTCGCCGCCGTGCGCGCCGACATAAACAAAGCTCCGGCTTCAGTGCGTAAACTTTCGTTGCAGAGATAAGAAACGCGCGCGCTTATTATGCAACAACGTGATCTATGGCGGTTTACATCTTTTCCAAGATGAGTTATCAGTATTCCAACGTCGAACACACGGAAATGGTGAGAGTGCTCGCAAGGGCCGATGATAATGTGGCCCAAGCTGTTCGCGACTACGCGCGTTTATTTCCCAATTCACGAGTGCCGACTCGGACAAAAATGTTAGCCGCAACACAGCGACTTCGTGATTTCGGGCAGTTCCAGCTTCCAAGTAGGGATGCTGGACGGCCGCCACGTCACACGACTCAAGAAATTGAAAACATCCTTGATTTCTTTGAAAGGAATCCAGCGGCTAGTACTAACGATGCAGCATATCGGTTTAACGTGTCGCAGTATTTTGCCTGGACCGTGCTACACAATGAGGGAAAGCACCCATATCATTTGCAGCGCGTCCAGGAACTTCTGGAGCCGGACAAGGCTGCCCGAGTTGCGTTTTGCAACTGGGCACTGGCTGAGCGCCCGACTGCACTATGGACTGACGAGGCGACGTTCGGTAGAGTGGGACTTTTTAACACGAGAAATGAACATTTGTGGTGTGACCGTGGGGAAAATCCCAAACAAGTGCGACCACATAAATTCCAACACCGATTTAGTGTCAATGTTTGGGCAGGTATCGTGGGGATGAATTTACTGGGCCCCGTATTTTTAGATAGGCTCAACGCGACAAGTTACGGTATTTTTCTGCAGGACACTTTGCCAGTGCTGTTGGAAGACGTGCCACTCGCCGTTTTGCGAGCAATGTACTTCCAGCAAGATGGAGCTCCGGCGCACTTTGCTCGCCGAGTTCGCGAACACCTCGATCAAGAATTTAGTGGTCGTTGGATTGGACGTGGTGGGCCAGTAGCTTGGCCTGCGCGATCTCCTGACCTCACACCCTTAGACTTTTATTTGTGGGGGCACGTCAGGTCTCTCGTATACCATGGAGGTCTTGTTTCTGACCGCGAAGTGCTCAAGAATAAAATAATATGGGCTTTTAACAAAATTAAACAAAATCCTCAAGTGTTATCACGAGTGGAAGAACAATTTATGTACAGATGTGAAATGTGCGTTAATTGTGGAGGTGATTACTTTGAACGCTATGTACGCGATAGCCACCGACACCCTCGTGACTTGAGGTTAAGACGGGACAATGATTTGTAAGTAGTGTGTAGTGTAAGTAGTGTGTAGGAATAATTATTGTAAATAGTATCGCTGATTCCATTTTTTAAATACGCCTACGTTGAATTAACGAACGGACGTAATTTAATTGCACATGTAATCATTCCAATTTGTACTTAACTAATTCTTTACTTTCATGGATTACTTTAGTCATACCTTCATTAATTGAATGTAGCCAGTCCTGGTCAAGTATGAAGGGAAAATGGAATCAGACTTTATCAGACAGAACCAATTTTTTGACAAGTGCGAGGTGCGCGCGCGTCTGGAGGGCGGGGCCACGCGCCGAGGTCGTGGCGGGCAATGAATGAATGACACGAGTACTACGAGTAGTTAGTGGCACGGCACAGAGTATCGTAAAAATAAGAGTGTCTCAAATTTTCAAAACGTTATTACACCAAAAATATGAAGTTATGACAAAAGCCGTAAAACAAAAAACATTTGTTTAAGTGGTAGGAGTTTAGGGTTAAAAGGATGCTAGTGAATTACAAATAACCCTGTATATATAGATAGGTTGTTTGTTTTGAATAATATAATACCTATGCCAAGACATTTTTCATTAAAAATAAACGTTTTTTATTTTGTTTAACAAAAAAAGTAACTGTTCTCATATAAGAAATCCTTGCAATAACCTTTTCCTTACGATCTGTACAGTAATTTTGAATATTTTGTTTGATATGATACGTCTTCAAAAGTTTCGGTTTCGGTTTCGGTTTCGGCCGAAATCAGAAAAAAACCGAATATTCGGTTTCGGTTTCGGTTTCGGCTAAAAATCGTGTTTCGGTCGGACACTAGTTTAAATACTTTAAATAACGCTTGAGTTTATAGAAAACACGAAAACTACACCCGATTTCAAAGCAAACAAAATTTTAAAGTCAAGTGACAGTCAACAATAAATAATACAAGCACGGCTTAGGGTCCTAAATGAACCATGACAAATTGTTTTATTTATTTATCTTCTTTTAGCTCCGATTATTCGTGTTTGTTTAATGGTGTGATAGTAAATAGATATGTTTTATTAAAACCTGATATTTAATTTCTTTTATAATTACTTGTAACGTAGTAATTTAATAATTTAATTTGTAAAAATACATTGGAAATACTCGTATACATTTCGGACTTTGCGATAAATGACAACTGTTTAAAGCCCGGTGCGCATCAAGCGATTAAAGTTCTATCTTTGTCACTCTTTGCTATTATAAGCAAGACAGCAACATTTAAAACCGTCAATTTGCTTTAGTGTAGACCTGCTTTATAACTGCCTTTGTGACGATTCACTGCAGGGGTCAAATGAAGGTCATTACTTAAATTATGTTTATTTAATTCAGTTTATCATATTTTTGGAATCTGATTTCTGAAAACGCTTCACAAAGCCTATTTCTCCAAATGGTTTTCGTTTTATTATACGTTGCCAAAAATTGGGACATCCCAATTGCACTTATCAAGATCGTGTTTTAATTCTTTCATCGCTGCAGGCGCCAAAACATTTACTATATAATGTGCTCTATAATGTTCAAATATTATAGAGCACATGTGAAGTGCCTCATAGATAATGCGTATAGCTTATATTTAGATAGGATTCAGGATAGCATTTTCAAGTGTCCACCAAAGTTTTGGGGTTATGTTAAAGATAAAAAAAGGGAAAGGCGACAACTGGACGGGTCCTTTCGGTATGAGGGTGAGCTGGTGAGCGGTCAGGGTGCTGCGGACGCCTTTGCCAAGTATTTCAGTTCGGTGTTTCAACAGAACAGGCCACGATGCTGCGGCTGCGGCACGTGTCGCCTATGCTTTGGATGACTCTAGATCAGTTTCGATCGCGTTTGTTTCCGAGCAGGACTATAAGGCAGTAATTCGTGCCCTCAAACCGCGTTCGGCGGCTGGTCCGGATGGGATCCCAGTGTTTTTAGTGAAAGATTGCGCTTCTGCCTTAATGACTCCCCTGTTGCACGTTTACAATCTTTCGATCACTCAAACCCAGAGTTGCCACCCGTCCCGATTTTGTCGGGACCGTCCCGATTTCGAAGACATTGTCCCGCGTCCCGGCTACCTATCGATTTTGTCCCGATTTTTGACAATATGCGATAGGCTCAATCAATTCATTCACTCACTCAACTGTCAACTCAGTTACGCGCCACCGCGCCATCTGTCGCGCGCCGTATGTATAGCGTTGCGCGTCTTCGCCTCCTCCCGCGCGCGCATTCCATTAAGTAATCTGTGGCAGACACACACTTGGTAGTGCTTTGCGGCGAGTTTCTTTCTTCGTTGATAGTGAAAAAAATTCATTTGCTGAGTTGAAACTATACGAGTCTTGAAAAACATTATGTAAGTATCTGAGTTTACGTATTCTATTAATATTTTAAGTCAAGCGGTCAGTGTTTTATTGCAATTTTGTTGCATTGGTGATTTGGTGTGTATGTTGGGTTTGTGGCCGTTTGCGGCATTTTTCGCGCTTTGAGTAGATTCGATAGATTAATCTTTAGTTTCCTTTGGTTACAAAACATAATAGTTTTATGCTAACATTACTAACATTCACGATTGAAAAATTTGCAAAAGCATTAATTTTATAACCTAAATATTTTGTCTTTGACATTTTCACTTTTTTTTTTATTTAAAGCTTTGGGTACTGTTCCTGTCATTTTCATAGCATCAATTAGTGTTGCCATGCACTAAAACGATTGCTGGATTGCTAATTGATTGATTGGATTGGATTGTGTTTACAATTAATATAACATTATGACTTGAAATTTATAATACAGTATGATATGTATGAATGTGAATGTATGAATTTGCTGTTTCTGACTTAGTGTTAGTGACTTTAGTGTTTCTTTTTAGTGAGATTTCTTTAATTTATCATAAATACTTATCAATGTGATTTTGTTTTATACAATTTTGTGGTTGTATAATTAAGAAAATCCATTTTACTGTTAATATTACATGTAATATTAAAATATTTAAGAAAAAATTACTTTGTGCTAAGTTTCTTGCGGCGCATTCTTCTTAGCAAACATGGTCTTTCCGAAAGCGCTGGTAGATTAAAAAGACATGTAAAAGAGCCCTTGTCGGCCTACTTACAGAAAATAAATGATTTTGATTTTGAAAATTTCACAGAAAATTATGAAAGTGTGTATGTGGTTGTGGGTGGATAAATGGGCGTTTTCAAGAAAACGTGTCAGCGTTAAGAAAGAAAAAAAAAAAGCAAAATTTAACTTTTCCACTACGCGACTAAAATTAACGTATAAAAATGTACCTATTTATAATTTTAGTGGCGTAGTGGAAACCATTTTTACTTTTTTTTTCCTTAACGCTGGCACATTTATTTGAAAACGCCCAAATATGATAGGTAGGTCTCTTTTCATTTTTCATATCTAGGTACTTACGGGCGATTCAAAAATTTATTTGGCGGGATTTGGATATGGTTTGGTAGCATGGCATGGCATGACATTTTATTTCGCTTTCTTTCAGAAAATAAATTACTACAATGATGAGTGAGTCTGACGACAGCGACGATAGGGAAGTCGGGGAAACATCAAAGGATACACCCAAAAAAAAAGCAAAGCGGTTATGCAAATTTCGTGATGAATGGTTAAAAAGCAATTCATGGTTATACAAGGCTAATTCAGTTTTTTGTGCACGATGCCAGATATGTAATAAAGATTTTTCCATAACTCACGGTGGATTAAGCGACATTAAACATCACGCAAATGGAAACGAACATAAAAAGAAGCAACTATCGACTACCAAATCTAACTTAATGACCACTTTCTTCTCAAAAACTAATTCAGCAGAAACTAATATGATAACTCTTGCTGAATTAACACAAACATTCCATTGTGTTAAACACAATTTATCATATTCATCCACAGACTGCGGTATGAAATTGCTTCCTCAGATATTACCCGATTCAGCTATCGCAAAAAAAATATCTTGTGGCAGGACAAAATCTGAAAGTTTAGTTAAAGAAGTACTCGGTCCTAAAGCTGAAGAAATTGCAGTCACAGCTCTCAAAACTTGTGGTCTTGATGAATCTCGTAAAGTTTATTTCAGTGTCGCTACGGATACGTCTAATAAAGGAAACCGTAAAATGTATCCTATTTGCATTCAACATTTTTCACGTGAAGACGGGTGTCAAACACGACTACTAGATTTTTTTGAATGTCCATTTGAAACAGCTGATGCTATAAGCGATGCGATTCTAAACACGCTTTCAAAATTTGATTTGGATGTAGCATGTGTTTCGGCATTTAGTGCAGATAACACAAATGCTAATTTTGGAAAAAATAGATCGGCGTTTACCTTGCTAAAGGATAAAAATCCAAATATTATGAAAGCAGGATGTCTAGCTCACGTTTTGAATAATACATTCAAGCATGCAATGAACAAATTAAACCTTGATGTGGAAACAGTTATATTGAAAATTTACAGCCATTTCTCATCTTCTGCGTTGAGGAGGGAGAGTTTAAAGGAATTTGTAACATTTGCGGAACTGGAATGGACTGAGATCAACAAACACGTAACAACAAGATGGATTTCGTTGGGTACTGCAATACAAAAGATTTTGAAGGTTTATCCTGCCATCATTTCTTACTTTATATCCATAGGCAATGAATGTCCAAAAGCTTTAAAGACATTGCTTTGTATAACAACAGACGATGAGAGCGACGTAGAATCGTACATGTTCGGCAAGACGTTCTTGTACTTAAGTTTTTGTGCCAATATTTGCACAGTGTTTGAGAAGGCAAGTTTGGTGTTGCAAAATATGTCAACTAGTTCGACCCAACTATACAAAACTGTGGCAGATGTGGCAGAAAGCCTAAAGACAAGATTGAATGAAAAATTTTATGGATCCCATTTGCGTATTGCCCGGCACCGTGCAGAAAAAACAGTGTATGAACAATGTATATCGGATTTCAAGGAATTTTATGAAAATGCGCTGGATTATCTTCAAAACCGCTTTGATTTTGATGAATCGAATCCCCTAAAAAAATTGGAACCATTGTCGCTTGATGGGAATTTAAATTTTGTAGAACTTTGTGATGCTGCTTCAATTATGGGATTCGATTCTGAAGTAGGATTTTCTACGGACGAGTTATTTGAAGACTTCAGTATGGTGAAGAATATACTACCACAGATCGAGCAAAAGCAAAGCGTTGATCAAAAATGGGTCCAAGTATTTAAAGTCGCAAAGGAGCAAAAGTTGAACGCTTTATTTAGTGTTGTATCTCGTGCTTTGAGTATACCTCCTTCAAATGCATATGTTGAGCGCGTATTTTCACTAATGACCATGAAATGGTCTAATATCAGAAATCGTTGCTCAGTTGATTTAATAAAAGCGGAACTGCTAATTTCATTAAATATTAATATCTCTTGTTCAGACTTTATAACTAAATACAAAAATGACGTGGAATTATTAAAAGCGTCTCGTAGCAACAAAAAATACGTATGGAAAAAATAATTATATAAAATAGATACCCACATTATTATTATTAATAGTAAATTAGTTAATTAATTATTAAAAGAGGCTCGTTTAATAATTCTACGTCATTTTTGTATTAGTTATGCAATAAAAAATAATAAAAAAGTAATAAAAACACAAAATAAAAGTTTCATTTTCCTTAGACTCCGAACGTCTCTGGTGGATGCTCGATTTGTCCCGATTTTTTTTCCCCTAAAGGTGGCAACCCTGCTCAAACCATTTATCCAGATCGCTGGAAATTGTCTAGAGTTACACCTGTTCCTAAGGGAGACGCTGATAACGAGGTTACTTCTTGTAGACCTATAGCTGTTCTTGCTGTGTTTGGTAAAGTTTTCGAGATGATTATTAACCGGTGTATAGGCCTGCAGATATCTGACCGTTTGCACGATAGTCAACACGGCTTTCGCAGGGCTAGGTCGACCACTACGAATCTTGTTGCCTTCGCCGACTACGTTTGTAGTGAGATGGATGCTGGACGCCAAGTCGACGCTGCTTACTTTGATTTTAGGAAGGCTTTCGACTTGGTGGATAATGATATTCTGTTGGAAAAGCTAGCGATATTTGGGTTCACGCCGAAACTTTTAAATCTATTTGCAAGTTACTTGGCTGATCGGCAGCAATATGTAAGGGTGGGTGGTTTTGAATCTGTGAATTACTGTACTCTCTCTGGGGTGAGTCAGGGCAGTACCTTAGGGCCTACGCTGTTTCTGATCATGGTGAACGACCTTCCCGATGCGGTCCGTAATGCTGAGTGTCTTCTTTTTGCTGGAAGGTGGATGCTGACATCTGCCCGTCATCTGATCACAACGCCATCACTTTCACTATTATTAACGAGTCAAACAAATCGTCTCGACTGAATAGTACGATCAGGCAATCCACCTTCGCGTACGACACCAGCGGAGTTGATTGGAAGACACTGGAAAATGACTTCCGACATGCCCTCTCCAACTGTGTACCGGAGCCAGATTACATCGCAGAATGCTCCGCGGAACAAATCGACGATATCATCACAAAAATCACCATCGAACTGCAAAGGGCATGTGGAGGCCTGCTCCCCCCCCCCCCAAACGTCCCTCCACCCGGGCCCCATGGTAGAACGACGAGCTGGAAAAGTTAAAAAAACAGGTCATCCGCACACACCACAAGCTCAGCAAAGCCGTACGGAGAGGATTGGCCCTGGACCCGATCATCCAAGAGAGAGATAAACACAGGAAGGAGTACGCTGACGCCTGCCGAGAGGCCTCCACTACTACATTCAGAGACTTTTGCGAGAGACAAAGCAAGGAAGACGTTTGGTCGGTCACCAACCGAATCCTCAAAACTAAACCGATTTCACAGCCACCGGCCAGGCTTCGCCTCCCGAACGGATCCTATACCGAGAACAGCACAGACACCGCCAAAGCCCTGCTGAACACCTTTAACCTTGACGACAACACACACGAAGACACTACCTACCAACGCGACATCAGACATGACGTAACCATCCCCCCTGACACCAACGACGAACCCCCCCTTCACCGTCACCGAGGTAATCCAAGCCTTAAAATCCATCAGCCCCAAAAAAGCGCCCGGCTCCGACCACGTTCCTTCAGATATTTGTCTTCACTTCGCTAATATTTTCCCCGACACCCTCACCCACATTCTCAACAGATGCCTCCTACTTGGCTACTTCCTCGACGCCTGGAAATCCACCTTCACTAAAATCATTCCCAAACCCAACAAGACGGACTACTCTGACTCATCCTCTTTTCGACCTATTGTACTGGTGAAGGTGTTCGCCAACTGCTGGAAAAATTAATTACTAATCGGCTAGTTTATCATATCAACAGCACTGGCGCAGCTATCAGCAACCAGTTTGGTTTTAAAATGCAGACTTCCACCACCAACGCCATCAAACTCGCCCTCCAGATCGTCTCCAATGCAGCGCAAAACAAACAGCAAGTCCTGGCAGTCTCACTGGACATACGCGCTGCATTCGACAACGCCTGGTGGCCGGCCATCTTCCAAAGATTAAAACTCATACGCTGCCCTAAAAACATCTACTCATTACTACGCAGCTATGTATCTGATCGCACGGTCCATCTCAATGTGGCAGACAGTTCGGTGGCTAAAACTATGACCCGGGGATGCGTCCAGGGATCCGTCATCGGACCCATTCTATGGAACCTGATCCTGGACGAACTGCTGGGAACGGAGCTACCGCAAGGCTGCCACATACAGGCATATGCAGACGACGTCCTCCTGATATGCCACACAAAGACAGAAAAATGCACAACCAAACTGGAGCAACTAACAAACAACAAGGCCTTGAACACCATCGCTCATTGGGGTAAGAGCGTCAAACTCGACTTTGGTACTGACAAAACTCAGCTCATCGCATTCACCTCCCAAGCCCGCAGGGCAATTATAACTATGAACAACATCCCCGTCCCCCACTCAAACCACATTAAATATTTAGGACTAATATTGGACCACAGACTCAGATTCGTCGAACACGTCAAGCACACGCTTGAAAAAGCCAAAAAGTTATTCCAAAAACTCCAGAATTTCATCAGGCCCACCTGGGGTGTGTACACTGATAACATTAAAATCATATATCAACAGGTAATTGAACCTATCATCACATACTCCGCATCAATCTGGGTCGGTGCCTTAAAATACAAATACGTTACCAATAAATTACTCTCTACTCAGCGGCTATTCGCAATTGAAACAATTCACGGATTCAGAACCCTGAGCACCCCACTCTCCATCACCCTTGCAGGATTCTCTCCCCTCCCCAGCAAAATAAAATACGTGGCTGAAATTGAGAGAACCTGCCCAAGAGTTGATAGTACCCAGGGTGGTGCTTAAGATCGCTTGCTGCTGAACGGCTGTCTGCGGATGCTTTGGTTGAGCACGGCCTACCATCTTCCGTGACACAAGCTCCGTTGGACCCTTTTACAAACACCCAAACAGGTGATACCGTTTCATTTTTTCTATCCCGGAGCATCAGGCCCTAAGATTTAGGTTTTATCTTATTTTTTTTACTACACATATCGTCGTCCCTGTTCGAAGGTAGTTTAATTTTTTTATTCAGGCTAAGACCTAGGTCAATTTTAATTGGTGTTCTTTTATTGCTAATTTAGTATAATTTTTATTACAAACATTGTTCCCGAACCCAACTATCCACGACTCCTGTAATATTTTTTTTATAATATTATTTGTTTGAGTGCAACAATATTTTAATTTGTCTCTTTAGAAGTAAGTACCTTTTCCTGCTTTAGGTTTACAAAAGCACGGTGGCGCCCCTAGAGCATTTCTTTTAATTTATTGTGATTTTATTATTTTTTCCTTTTTCTTTCTATTTTTTTTTCAAATTGTTATTTGTCAAACCGAGCCCCAGCTGAACCTTCACCCTGAGCAGCTGGCCCGGCATATCATCTCGTGTGGAAACCTCTGCAGCCACCTCACACCTTTACATTTGGCGGGGGAGGTGTTCAGGAGAACATGGGTTGTTAACAGGGAGATCCGCTTGGGCCCGCCATTTTTAGCTTAGCCATTCACCCCATCATCTCTAATCTAAATTCAAAATTTAATCTTTGGTATCTAGACGATGGTTCTCTGGGTGGAGACGCTTTAACTGTTTTACAAGATATCCACCAAATCATTTCAAAATTTTTTGATATTGGGCTCTCTTTAAACTTCACAAAATGCAAAATTTATTTACAGAGTCATCTTTCTTCAGAAAAGAAAATCGAGATTTTAACAAACTTTAATGCGGTTCTGCCTAATATTTCGGTCCATTCAAATTCATCTCTCACACTTTTAGGCTCACCCATTTTCGATGAATCAATCAATCCGGTCATAAACTGTAAATTAAATTTATTCAATAGTACATCTGACCTGCTTTTTCAGATAAATCCTCACATGGCCCTTTTTATTATTCGATTCTGTTTATTTACCCCAAAATTCATGTATCTCCTCCGTAGTTGTCCTGTTTGGAAATGTCCGTCGATTCTCGCGTCCATTGACAATTCTCTCCAGGCTACTCTATCCAAAGTTCTCAATATTAATTTTGATTCTGCTTCGTGGTCTCAAGCGGTTCTCCCTGTTCGTTTCGGTGGCTTGGGTGTTCGCTCATCGTCCAGTGTGGCATTACCTGCTTTCTTGTCTTCCGCCTACAGCTCGCTGTCCCTCGTCGGTATCATTTTAAATAATCCACAGATATCCGACGTTGAGTTGGCGAGCCTGGCTGAGGCTGAGAAAGCTTGGCATGATGCTCGGGAGCGGATACACCAAGCACGAAAAATATCCGTAAAACCTGGGACACCCCTCAACTTAACGCAACCCATGCTTCCCTTTTTGAAAACTGTTCGGACGATTCAGGTCGCGCCCGTCTCCTAGCTGTCTCTGCACCCGAGTCAGGCCACTGGCTAAACGCATTACCGTCGAGGAACATAGGCACAGTCCTGGAACCAAATTCTCTACGGATTTCAATTTGTTTAAGACTTGGAGCCAGGATTTGTGTTCCTCACACGTGCGTTTGCGGCAAAGGAGTGGATCAGCTAGGACGACATGGTCTTTCTTGTGTTAGGAGCGCCGGTCGTATGTACCGTCACGGCACCATTAACGACCTAATACGTCGTTCACTTGCCACCGCCTCAGTGCCTTCCACGTTAGAGCCAGCTGGAATGGCGAGGGACGATGGCAAGCGTCCAGATGGTGTAACACTGGTGCCGTGGAAATTAGGTAGAGCTCTGGTGTGGGACGCTACATGCGTTGACACTTTCGCTGTGTCCACATCCAGGCAACTAGCTTGCAAGCCGGCGCTGCAGCTGATCAGGCCAAAATCCTCAAGCGCCGCAAATATTCGTCTTTAATAAAAGACTATGAGTTTGCAGCGCTTGCGGTTGAAACATTGGGTCCATGGTCAGCAGACATGAAAGAATTTATGAGGGCTCTGTCGTCCCGGTTGATCGACGCCTCAGGGGACCCAAGAGCTGGCGCGTACTTAGCCCAGCGGATCGCGCTTGCGATCCAAAGGGGTAATGCCGCCAGCATCATGGGGACCCTGCCGCAGTCAAATATTTTAGACGGGGTTTTCTTTTTATATATATATTTTTTTTCTGTTGTAAATAATAATTTTATTATTTATTATTTAAAAACAAACAGTGTTAATTTATAAAGACAACCGTCCAATAATTTGTAGTATCAAAGAGTTGAACCCTCGGGATCAAAGGGAACAACGAAAGAGATGGCGCAGAAATGGCAGATATTATTCAAAGAGAAAGGAAGAAAAAACGTGAATTGACCAAATTGTTATCGAAAATTCTCCCCCTATTAGTGATGCCGAGTATCAAGTAAATGAGGTACAGGATCCAGATCCATTAGAAGTAGTCGAAAATCAAAACATGGAAAAAGTATCAACTCCGTCTATTGTAAGACATCAACCTGTTCAGTCTTCAACTGCATTGCGAAAAATTCGTTACAGACATCAACAATTAGTAAAAAACTTAAACTAGAAAACGAAAAATTAATGAAGGAGAAGAAAATTTTAAGTCGGAAATGAACAGTGCAGATGAAACAAACAAGGACCATGGAGGATAGCATAGAAAAAAATCACGAGTATGGCGAACTAGAAAACAAAAAAAAAATACTAAGAAATTGGTGAAAACGCAAAAGACAAGGTTAAGGACAAGGTTAAGGTGGGGCAAGAGGCATCGAACACAGCTCTAAGGCGAGTGGACTCACTATTCTCCTTCATCACGGCGTGATGAGGAAGATAGTTGGTGTCTACGCCATCACTGCTCTTTGCCTGCGCAGCCGCCGCGCATGCGCGGTGGGAGCGCGGGGAGGGCGGGAAGAAGACGCGGCCGCCGCGCCGCGCCGCCGCCGCCACTGGCCAAACTAACACTCACGCGCGCGCACGCGTTCCTTTGATACATATATATATCGATAATTAATGTAATTGCTCTTCTTTTGTATTATACAAGTAAAATCCAGCATCTCGTTTTTCATTAAATCGACAGTAAAAGTAAAGTAATAAACATTTTGGCGACCGTGACAGGACTCGATTCGCTCTCCTCGCGTTCTAGAAGCTTCGCGAACTCGCGCGGCCCGTACATAACTAACTACGCCGACGCCGATTGCGATCGCGAATCATCACGGACGGCGGGTTGCTGTGTGGCGTTCAAGACTCGTTGAAGATTTCACGAAGACATTCAGCTCCGCGTCTGCTGTGGGGTTGGCACGGAACTTTGAAGAAGTCCGAGGGCGTGGCAAGAAACATTCCATAGACGCTTTCATCGTGTGCTTCGCTTCCTTGCTAACCAGGAACGTGCCGTGAGCCCAGTCCTTTCTTACCTTACTTCCTAATCAGTATTATTGTGGCCAACATTTCTCTGACTTAGTTTTCAGCCTACCTATCTAGCTCTTCGAGTGTCGGGTGTGTGATTCCCATGCTTTGAAGAGGCTAAGCAGTACTTAAGCTACAGAAAGATAGTCAGGCCAGTCACTTTTTATGGTTTAATATTGTCTTTCGCGCAACTTCTTTTTTAACGTCATAAGATAAATAATTTCCTGATTTCTTAACGCTTATCTACTCGAATTTCGTGTTTTTTTTTAGGTTCTAGCCCACTCTAAATTTAGTCTAAAGCTCTAACGCCATCTAACTTTTGCTCGAAAGCTCATTGCAAAATTGCATTTTGCCGTTAACGATTGCACAATTTCTCCGCCATCGTCTCGCTGTTATTATTGCAATTCGTGTGTTCAACATCGTTAACGGGTTCTAGGTTTTGCGTTCGTTCGCCGCGACGCCGGCGCGGCCCGCGTTGCCTCGTGCCACGCCCCGCCTGTGTGCCTGCGCGGCGCGGCGGCCGGCGCCATCTTGTCGAACGCGTTTGCCGCCGCTTCGCGCGGCAGCGGCACCGTGTCACACAAAGGAACAAAGGAGCGTAAGCCGTTGAGCCAATTTTAAATAGATATCACTTCTCTTTTTTTTTGACTTCACTCAGGTTCGTCATATTGTTTTAGTCGACTGACTCTCTTATAAATAAACATGGATGAGGAAGATTTAAAGTTTAAGATCGCGGAGCAGAAGACTAAACGCAGCTCCATCAAGGGGCATATGACTAAGTTCACCAATTATTTAAATTCTTTAAATGTTGACGAGCCGCTGAGTGAGTTAAAGATTAGCGAGTTGAATCTAAGGTTAAATAGAATGGTCGATTTATTCGCCAAGTTTGATGAGCTGCAAACTCTCATAGAGATTTTAAACCCTAATGAGCTTGATAATGAGCTTTCGGAGCGCGAACGCTTGGAAGACGGTTTTCACTTGGCTATTGCCACAGCACAATGCATCCTTGATAAAGCCGCAGCTTCCGGGCGAAGGCCTATACGATCTGAAGCCGCATCTAGTGGTGGCTGCCATCATTCGGAACATAACATGAGTTTTCAACTCCCACAAATACGAATTTCCAAGTTTGATGGCTCCTACTACAAATGGATGGAGTTCAGAGATACATTTGAATCCCTGATACATAGTAATGAGCGAATTAGGGCTGTCCATAAATTCCATTATTTGAATTCATACCTAGAAGGCGAAGCATCTCGAGTCATATCTAACTTGGAGGTCTCCGACTCCAATTATTCTGAAGCTTGGAATATTTTGTGCGAAAGATACAACAACAAGCGACAACTAGTCACTAACCATCTGAATTCTTTATTAAATATAGGTCTTATACAAAGGGAGTCTGACAAATCCCTGCGGTTTTTGAGTGATCATCTCACCAAAAATCTAAGAGCGCTCAAAGCCCTTGGTCTTCCTACTGAACATTGGGACGCTCTTCTCATACATTTATTTGCTAATAAACTAGATCCTAGTACCAGCACTAAATGGGAGGAGCACCGTGGGGAGCTGTCCGACTCACCTACTTTGGATGATTTCAGAAAATTCCTTAAAAACCGTGCTAATGTCTTGGAAACCTTGAATAGATCCAAAAGGGATAAGGATAAAAATTATTATAAAAACGAAACAATAAATAACAAAGGCCCAATTAAACATGATAAAAACATAAATACATTTGTAATTTCAGCTAAGCAAGCTGACAACAAGGGTCGGCCGTGCGTCGTATGTCGCGGCGACCACCGTGTGTACGACTGCTCGCTGTTTCGGCACCTCTCCGTCGAAGAGAGATGGGCGCGGGTTTCTAAACTCCAGCTGTGCCATGTCTGTCTGCGCGCGGATCACGAGACGCGGCACTGTAAACTCAACGACTGTCGTGTGTGTAAGAAACGCCACAACACATTTTTACACAAAGAACAAACACAAAACACAAACATACTGTAAAATAGGGTGCCCAGAAATGAGAGATAGGGTGGTTTTTGGGAGCTTATAATTCGAAGCCGATTGCTCGGGAATAGTCAGACATACTCTCAAACCTTAACTTATATACATAACATATACTAGCGCCACCACAAGTTGTGAGTGCAATTAGAACTACTGAGGTGATTGGTTGTCAATCAGGCATCAATTGTTATTACTTAATTAGCAAGCCATCTAGTTCGGCAAATACATTGTAGATGGCGCTGTATTAAACATGCTGGCGGCCCTAGGCCCTTAGGTACAGGATATAATATTAATCATGATAACTTAATACAGTAACCTAATAAATTCCTAAATAGCTTCTAATTCTGAATTTACTTCAACTTAGTTACTAATTCTATGTTTCAAGATTATCTGTTTACAGATAATTTTTACTACTATACTATAGTAATAATTAAACAATATAGGAGTAGGTTTAGCCTTTTCCAACCGAACTGAGATTGAAAGGTTTACAAAATTGGACCATGTTAAATTTACTTATCTTATGTTTTACATATAGGGTCCTCAAATTATAATAA
Organism: Archips crataeganus; assembly: GCA_947859365.1. Classification (NCBI taxonomy): domain Eukaryota; kingdom Metazoa; phylum Arthropoda; class Insecta; order Lepidoptera; family Tortricidae; genus Archips; species Archips crataeganus. The sequence goes on along the minus strand of OX402067.1, from coordinate 9,471,663 downwards.
AGTTCGTATCAATTCAATCGGATTGGAAAGGGCTATGCTATATGACTTAAACTGACAAGTACTTAAACAGGAAAGGATTTACTTTAAGTACTTGGAAATTACGTTACTTGGAAAGAGCTATATACATTAAACTGACAAGTATTTAACTAGGAAAGAATTTACTTTACTTGGAATTTACGTTACTTGGAAAGAGCTATGTAAATAAATTAAACTGACAAGTACTTAAATAGGAAAGAATTTACTTAACTTGGTACCTACGCCTTAAATGAAACTCGCAAATTTTATCCTTTATTTCTCACACAGGTAGAATGGACGTTAATTTAATACATTGCAAACTTATGTCTATGTATATCTAATCGCTTAGGTATATAGAACGGACGTTGAATTGAATATATGACTAACTTATGGCTAGGATTACTCTAATCAACATCGTCAATCGGGAGAACACAAATCTTATTAACGCGCGCTTGATAGTTGTTCGCTGCGTCTTGATAGTTGCCACTCGCGTGATGCCATCTCGTCCGTCGTGGCACTCGGTGATGCGGCCCAAACGCCAGTGGCACGGCGGCAGCTGGTCGTCCTTGATGAGCACTACAGTGCCCACTCTGAGGGCAGGTCCCTTCGCGGCCCGCCACTTCGTGCGCTGTTGCAGGTGTCCGATGTAGTCACGCGCCCATTGCCGCCAGAAGTCGCGTCGCATCTGCTGGATTTGTTGGAAACTTTTTAGCATGTGTACGGGAACGTCTTGATAATCGTCGTCGGGGAGGTCTGTCTGAGCCCTACCGAACAGAAAGTGAGCTGGCGTGAGGATGGGAATGTCATCGGAGTCTGAATCAGATACAGGTATTGGACAGAGGGGACGGGAGTTCAATATGCCTTCAATTTGAGTTAAGTAGGTTAAAAATTCCTCATAGGTTAAAAGTGCCTGACTTACAATTCGCTTAAGGTGAAACTTACAACTTTTCACTGCCGATTCGGCGAGGCCCGACATGTGAGGTGTATAAGCAGGTATGAATTTCCATGTGATACCTTCGTTAGCGCTAAAGGTCATTAGGTCATTTGAAGAAGTATGCAAACATTTAAACAGCTCGGTTAATTCGTTATTAGCCCCAATAAAGGCAGTGGCATTGTCACTTACCAGGACTTGGGGTTTACCTCTACGTGCAATAAATCTACGTAGGGCCGAGATAAATGCTTGTGACTCCAAGCTCGTTACCAACTCGATGTGGATTGCCTTAGTACTGAAACACACAAAAATACAAATATAACATTTATAACATTTGTAGCCACGGCCTCTCCGATCCCTTATGGCAAATGGACCCGCGTAATCAATTCCCGTTGTATCGAATGGGTAAGATGGAGTCACTCGTGCTAAAGGTAAGTTACCCATTACTGGTTCAGTTGTCTTTGGATTAGCCCTGAAGCATTTTACGCACTCATGCACTACTTTAGTCGCTAGACTCTTACCATGTGTAGGCCACAACCGCTCGCGTAATGAAGACAGCAACAACTGCGGCCCGGCGTGGAGTAAGCGTTCATGTTCGTTTTTAAGTATGAGTTTTGTGAGTATGTGTTTATGATGTAAGATAGCTGGATGTTTCTTGTCGTGGTCATACAACGAGTTACCTAAGCGCCCTCCTACTCGCATTAATCCATTTTTAATGAACGGTCTCAAACTCAATATATTCGATTTTTTTGGAATAGGTTTATTTTGTTGTAGTAATTTGTACTCATTAGGGAACGATTCTATTTGTGAATATTGTATTAATTTATTAATTGCATTATTTAATTCGTTAACCGAGAGTGGGCCCGCGAGTTTATTATTCATTGATTTTAAATTATTTATAAATCTTAACACGTATGCAAAGACTCTTTTTAATTTTGTGTCACTCGAGTACTTAGCGATTAAATTGTGTATTAGCGAGTTAGATTGTTGTTCAACTATCGTACTACACCAAATTTTCGATTCATTTTCGGTTTTTTCGTCCACTGCACGTAATGTCTCTTTACATGGCCACTCTGAGCGCGGCTTTTGAAGCCATGTACAGCCTTGCCACCACATTGAACAGCGGGCTAGCCCTGCTGCGGGCAGCCCACGGGTTATTAAGTCTGCGGGGTTATCGTGTGTACCAACCCAGTGCCAATTACCTATTTCAGTTAAACCTTGGATTTTTTCTACCCGATTGGCTACAAAGCATTGTAAATTACTTGGCTGGTTCTTTATCCATGCTAAAACAATGGTTGAATCTGACCATAAATAGACTGACTTAAGATCAATTTTAATCGCATTTTTAACTTTATTATAAAGGGTGGCTAACAGTACCGCTGCTCGTAATTCGAGTCTTGGTATTGTTTCCTTTCGTGCGATTCTCGATTTAGAACACAATAAATGCACCACTATATTACCGTGTTTATCTGTCGATCGTAGGTAAATAACTGCTCCGTAGGCAGTTAACGAGCTATCTGCAAACCCGTGCAACTCAACTTCTGTACAATTATGAATAACAACATGACGCGGTACCGACAACATGTTAAGACTAAAAATATCCTTGTAAAACAACTTAAATTCTTCGGTTAATAATTTTGGTAGTACTTCGTCCCACCCAGTCTTATCGACAAAAAGTCGTTGAATAAAGATTTTACCTGTAATTAGCACTGGAGTCAGCAATCCGAGTGGGTCAAAAATGGACGATAAAATCGACAATGCCCTTCGTTTCGTTAACTGATCTTCTATCGGTTGGTGTTTGAATGCACATATTAGGTTATCATTAACTTGACACCAAGCGAGACCCAGTACCTTACTTGAACTATCCCCAAATGATATAGGTGTATTTTTGTTTGTGCTGGCTGTACTTACCTCATTTAATATCGCCTGTGAGTTAGACTTCCATTTTCTGAGCCTAAAATTTGCACTCTGTAAAATAGAATCGATCTGTTTTACTGTATCCGCCATTTTGATTTCATCATTACCACTGTAGATCAAATCGTCCATATAAAATCCCGTGGAAATCGCTATAGCTGCATCTGGAAATCGTATTTTGTTATCATAAGCAAGCTGTAGTAAACAACGCGTAGCTAGGTACGGTGCGCATTTAAGACCGAAACTCAACGTATTGAGCGCATAAATACCTATAGGTTGGCCGGGGTTTTCTCGCCACAAAATGCATTGCAAATGGCGTTGTTTATGATTCACATAAATCATACGGTACATTTTTTCTATGTCCGCACAAACAACAAACTTATTCACTCGAAATCGCAATAATAAATTTGTCAATTCATCTTGATTGATATTACCTTTATATTGAATGTCATTAAAAGATAGTCCAGCATCGGTTGGGCAAGACGCGTCGTAGACTATTCTAATAGGGGTGGTTTGTTTCTCGTAATTAATTACCGCATGGTGGGGCAGAAAATTAACATTGGCCTCCAGTGGGCTTTGTAGCCTCGTCATGTGGCCTGACTGTTCAAATTCGCGCATGAAATGTGTGTAACGTTCTTTAAAATCGGTATTATGTGCAAATTTTATTTCTAGTTTCTTTAATCTTTTGTAAGCAATGTGTCGTGATTTACCCAGTACAGAAGGGTCCTTTTTTAGGGGAATAGTCACTATAAAATTACCATCAGTCGTTCGTGAGTGTGTTTGAAATATCTCCTCACATTGGAACATCTCATCATCTGGTAATTTGACACATTCTAGCTCTCCCCTGTCCCATAAACTACCTATTAATTCATTATTAGGTTTGTAATCGTTTATTATAAAATTGCAGCCTAGTGATGTGCTCGGTTGTGCTAGTGTAAGTGGACCCGAAACGATCCAGCCGAAACGAGTTTTTTGTAATATCGGTAAGCCCTTGCCCAGCCTATACTGACCTACGCACAAGATATTGTAAAATTGTTCTGCGCCTAAAATCATATCTATCTCGCTTGCCCTATAGAAATGTTCGTCAGCTAACTTGTATCGAGTTGGAATATTCAAGGGGTTTACGTTACTCACTTGCGGCAATTTGCAAAGAGTAGGTACAATAAAACAAGAAATATTGGTCGAGTACGTCTCGTCGCGAGACTGTACCTTTAAATTACAAAAGTGTCTTATCTCGGTCAAACTATTATTAAATCCACGCACCTCCATATTTATATCGTATTTAGGTAAATTAAGTTTTTCGAATGCTCGTTGCGTTATTAAATTCGATTGAGAACCGGAATCTAAAAGTATTCTCAAAGTGTGAGATTGGGTATTGTTATTAACGCGTACGTTAACTAACGCTGTCGACAAGATTACCGACTTATGTATGAGCTGTTCCTTACTTGGTTGTACAAGTGAGGTGTTAGTTACAAAACTACTACTAGGTTTAGGGTTCGGTGGTGATTCGGTATTTTGTTGTGAATGGGTTTGGTTCGGTTGAAATTTAAATAATGTCGTGTCCTTAGGTACGTGATGTGTTCGTGGTGTAAATGTAGGATCGTGTAATAAGGTATGGTGCTTACCCTTGCAGGTTCTGCATCGGCTGGCTCGGCAGTTCTGGATCGTGTGATTAGTTCCCAGGCAATTAAGGCATAACCTTAACCCTTTAATAGTGCGAGTGCGAGCTTCTATGTTCAGGGCTAAAAACTTAGGACATTGGTTTATATAATGTGATTCCTTACAGTTCGGGCATCGATTAGCGGGGCTACCTCTCGGGCTCGGTTGAGTTGTGGCTAAAAATGTTTTCCTCGTGGCACCGCTCCGCCTATCTTCGGTTGATGAATTTGCATTTAGTGTGTCTAGTAGGTCCGCGCGCGCTCTTAAGAATGACTTGAAGTCCTGCAAAGTAGGTAAATCTTTTGAGCTGACTTTTTCTTCCCATTTTCGCTGTAGGGTGGGCTCGAGCTTGGAGGACAAAAAAAATATAATTAATAAGTCCCAGTTCTCAATATCAACATTTAACGCTTTAAACGTTCGTAAATGTTTGGAAATATTATCTAAAAGGCCCCTCAATGCTGTAGGAGTCGCCTGTACTATATCCACATTGAATAACGCTTTCAAGTGGTTGCTAATAATGATTCTGGGATTATTGTATCGTTCGCATAATAATTTCCAAGCTAAATCATAACTATCCTCGTTGTACTCCAATGACGCAATGACCTCTAGCGCACTACCCTTAAGACACGTTCGTAAATACTTATATTTTTGAATCGGCTTTAATTTACTATGATTAATAATTGCATCGAACGTATCACGAAACTCAATCCACTGCTTTATATCGCCTTCAAAGTTAGGTAAAACTATCTCTGGGTATTTTATGCACTCGTCGATTTCTGACCTACTCTCTTCCCTTCTAGAAGGTTCGGCTGCCTCTGAAGGTTTTTCCTTCGACAGACGCCCCATTGCCGAGGAAACAGCCTTATAGTAATCGGTTTCAAAGGCTTCTCTAACTAACAACTGTTCCTCATAATCTGCGCTCAAGGTTTCAATTTCGTCCTGACAAATCTCAAAGTCATTGTAAACTAATTTTATTTTATTCGTTCGCATTTCCAAATCTATTAGTTGATCTGCAAAGAGTTCGGTTTTGGTAAGGGCGTCTAAATATTTTTTATACAAAGTAAGCTTACCCTTACACACACCTCGTGTTTTCTTTAAACTTTGTAAATTTCTAGCCTCTAATTTAGTTGGAGATTCGTCTTCGCTACTAGACATTTTATTTTAAAAGGGAAATAGAACAGGTGGAACACAAAAGGAACAAAGGAATTTGCCAACTCACGCGATCGGTAGGTACTTAGCCTCCACGTTGTGATCCCCTCGGCTGCTCGTGCTGTGTGTTTCTCTTCGTAAACCCTGGATACCTATTACCACTTCTCTTCTTTTGTCGGTTACAGTAGGTGAAATGTGGTGATGTGGTGGCGGCGTGGTTGCAAGTTATCCGATTTTATCTAAACAATCGTGGCTCCTTGACGCTCGATTCTTCTTTATTATTATTCTCTCACTTCGTAACACCTCGTCTGAGTATATATTTGAGTTCCTTCAAAGTATATACTTAAATTCTTCCACGTGCGTGTTTCTCTGATGTGCAGTCCGTCCGTGATGATACCTAGCGCTGTGGAATCGTAGACCTTTCCGCGATGTAATAAAATGCCTACACTACGCTACGAACGGGGAATTTACTTTCCCTGACTGCTAAGTATTCTAGATAAAATAAAACTCGGGGTCACCATGTAAAATAGGGTGCCCAGAAATGAGAGATAGGGTGGTTTTTGGGAGCTTATAATTCGAAGCCGATTGCTCGGGAATAGTCAGACATACTCTCAAACCTTAACTTATATACATAACATATACTAGCGCCACCACAAGTTGTGAGTGCAATTAGAACTACTGAGGTGATTGGTTGTCAATCAGGCATCAATTGTTATTACTTAATTAGCAAGCCATCTAGTTCGGCAAATACATTGTAGATGGCGCTGTATTAAACACATACCTAACCCCCAAGCAGGCAGCGCTAGCATGGAACCGGGCGTGCCGTCCACATCCGCCGCTGCTCGGGCTTGTCTGACCCCTGGTGAGAACACTTCGACTGTGTCCACCTCTGCGCTGTCCAGTAGTGAAGTTCTATTGTCCACAGCATTAATAGAAATTTATAATCCGTGCAACAATCGTAAGGAAACCGTACGGGCGCTACTGGACTGTGGTAGCCAATCATCATATATAAGTGAGGATTTGAAGTCCCGCTTGGCATTGCCATCTCTTCCCCTAACTGCCACAACCAATTTAGGTATAGGTAACACTGAACTAAAATGTGTCCCTGGGCGCTGCACAGCCCAGATAAATTCGTTATCGGATAACTTTACTACTAAATTAGATTTCTTAGTACTTAAGGAAATAACTGATAACTTGCCAAAAAATTATTTAGATGTAAGTCAATTGAAAATACCTTCAACGGTAAGACTGGCAGATCCTACCTTTAATATACCGTCTCAGGTACAGGTCCTCTTAGGAGCTGATATTTTTTGGCACATTGTAGGAGGTAAACAGATGCCCTTAGCCAATAAACAAGCCATGCTTATTGATTCAAAATTAGGCTGGGTAATAGCAGGCTCTGTCATGAGCACAGATTGTGCCTCAAGAACAAAAACTATCAGAACCAATTTTTCTGACTGAAATTTCTAATCAAATGACTCGTTTTTGGGAAGCCGAGGAATTGCCCTCAGCACAAATTTCAAAGGACAGTCCTTCTGCCAGGCAGCCCATTGAGGAGAAATTCATTGAAAATACCTATCGCTTAGATAATGGCCGCTTTGTAGTTAGACTTCCATTGGCAGATGCCTCAGACTGTTTAGGCAATTCATTTTTCATGGCAAAAAAGCGCTTGCTTAATTTAGAGAAACGCTTTCATAAACAACCTGAATTGAGAAATAGGTATAACGATTTTATAAGTGAATATAAACAGTTAGGGCACTTATCGGAATCTCATTCTCCACCTCATAATAATAATAATTATCTGCCTCATCACCCTGTATTGAAGGAAAAAAGTGAGTCCACGAGCTTGCGTGTAGTTTTTGATGCGTCATGTCCAACCTCCTCTGGTTATAGTGTTAACGATATCCAGATGGTAGGTCCATGCATACAGGATTCTTTATTCAATATTCTTCTTAGATTTCGTCACTACAGATACGTATTATCAGGAGACATAGAAAAACAGTATAGACAAATTCTAGTGAACGAGTTAGATAGACATTTACAAACAATTTTGTGGCGCGAGAACGACCGCTTGCCGATTCGTTCACTCACTTTAAACACTGTAACATACGGCTTCGCTAGCGCAAGCTTTCTTGCGGCACGATGTTTGTGGCAGTTAGGAGATGAGTGCAGTGACCCCAGAATAAGAGCTATTATACAGCGTGATTTTTATTGCGATGATCTTTTGACTGGTGCTGATACGGAATCAGATTTATTGCATATACAGGCAGCTGTGTCTAAGGCTTTAAACGCTGGCTGTTTTAATCTGCGTAAATACAGGTCCAACTCAAGTGAACTATTAAATTCAATGACCATCAACGCTCAAGACAACTTAGCCTGGAGTCAGTCCTGCCAAACGCTTGGCTTAGGATGGAATCCTAGCCAAGATACGCTGCACTTCTCTATTGATGCAACTAATAAAGAGGAGAAGGCAGTCACTAAAAGATCAATCCTATCAGAAACATTCAAAATTTTTGACCCATTAGGGCTGTTATGTTTGTGTACAGTCAAGCCGAAATTATTAATACAAAAATTATGGGAGGCCAAATTAGGCTGGGATGATCCAGCGCCTCCTGAAATCCAACGGATCTGGTCCCGTTTCATTAAAAATATTCATCATCTAAGAGAACTTTCAGTCCCAAGAAACATTTTAATCAGCTCACCATGTACAATAGAACTTCACTGCTTTAGCGACGCATCTCAATCAGCCTTTGCCGCATGTATCTATCGATTAATGTCAACAGTGAAAATTATGGAAGAATGATTACGGATTTGTTCTTGCCGAATCTGCGAGCTCATCCGTCGTTCTCGTCGCACACGTGGTTCCAACAACATGGGGCGACCCCACATACGGCTAGAACATCAATGAGTTTGCTGCGAGAAGCTTTCCCTCAAAAACTGATCAGTCGTTTTGGGGACATCCCATGGCCACCGAGGTCGCCTGATTTGACCCCAATGGATTTTTTCTTATGGGGGGGGCTATCTCAAAGAGAGAGTTTACAACAACAATCCACGTACTTTCGTGGTCCTAAAAGAAAATATTCGTCGTGAAATCCGCAACATTCAACCAAGCTTGCAACAGAGTGTGGCACGAAACACGAGGCTTCGTTTCGAACAATGTGTGCAACTCAATGGAAGACATAATTTACAAAAAATGAAATCCGCATCATTGCTTTAACTGTGAATATAATTAATAAAAACATGCACTAAAAATAATGTTTTATTTGTTAAATTTTTAAATCATAAATCTGCCACCAGGCTCCCTGTACTTTTTATCCCGGAAAATAGTTCCTGCAGTAAATTCTATAAAAAAAAACAACAAAAGAATTGCATATTCCCGTCGAAGTTCTTACTCTTAGCCTACACTTTCCTCAAAGGGCCGGCAACGCATCCGTGACCGTAAGTCAACTTGTGTTGCGGGTGTCTATGGACGGCGGTGATTGCTTTCCATCAAGTGACTCGCTTGCTCGTTTGAAAGCTATCATATACAAAAAAAAATACGATAAACGAATTCTTTACTGAAAGAATCGCGCGCAACAGCTAGTTTATAATAATTAATATTATATTGAGATTATGTATCATTTATTATATCAGCTATCCACCCGGTGCGCCGCACCTGGCTTACAGCTCTGTGCTGCCGTCGTTGAGAAAATGGAGGCGCAGTACACAACCGCCGGTCCCAAGCACTCTGGCCGAATATGGCTCGGCCTTAAGCCACACACAGTGTTCGGGGCGATTTACTTGGGCACGGATAGCGCGGGGGGCGCTTCTGCGGTGGTCCTGGGGATGCCGGGATACGGGGAGTGCCTCCGTGAGAGCACTGTAGTGGTGACTGACGACGGCACATTCCTGACTGTGCCGGTGGGGTTGCGGGCCTACCAAATATTAACACTGCACTGTGTAGCCCTGGGGCAGCATTTTCATCCAGGAGAGAGAGAGAGAGAGAGAGAGAGAGAGAGAGAGAGAGAGAGAGAGAGAGAGAGAGAGAGAGAGCGAGAGATGTTTATTTACATATATTCGATACATAGGAAATACAGTTGACAGGAAAAGATAAAAAAAAAATCATCGAATAGAATAAAATTGGTAGTAATAGCCCTAATGGAGAACAGGAGACAGCCGCTATACATAGCAGTTATCCAAAGGATTTGGGAGCTGGCCGGCAACCCGCAGCCAGAGGAGTGGTGACAGATTACGAGCCGGCGCTGCAAAGTGCTTTGCGGGCATTAGTCCAAGCTCCTGTGCAAGGGTATTTTTCCACTTTCTACAAGTTCTTTACTCAAATACCTACTTGTTTATATTTGTTGTATTGTAACCAGAGATCGGGCAAATTGGCGTAATCGCTCGGAATGAGGACATGACTCCAATATTAATTAATAATTCAATTCAATTTTTGGGACAATAATTTCCACATCGAACGGTGCGATTATTCCGTCAATGTAGACGTTGGATAAGTAATTAATAATTTCTTGAAATTAGATTTGAATTCCCGGAGACAATAATTTACACATGCATACAATGGCAGTTGTTGTAGTTTCCATTTCTTAAATTTCTTTATAGGTAAAGCAACTATTACGTCTTATGGACCGCACTCTGACATGGTTTCCACACGTGTGTGAAATTAGTAGGAAGGTGTTTGCTGCGATGCGATCCCTAAAACGCCTTCAAAATTTTTTATCGTTTGCTACCAAGGTTGCGCATGCTCAGACTTTACTGCACCTCATTTCGATTATGCTGACATTTGTTATCCTGATCTTTAAGAACAGCACCTGTGGGTCTAGGCTTCTATTTATTACTCAAGTAAAACGAGAACACCACATTTAACTGTTACTGTATTCTATAAGTTCGAACATACAATAATGCTTAGAAGAGCAAAGGAAAAATAACATATAAAATGCAAGCGCGTAGCGCGTAAGAAAGGGATAAGCGGAGGCGATAAGCGAGTGGCACAGGTCCGGCGTGTAAGCCGATTGGAAGCGCTCTGCTGCTCCGGGCGGCCGACTGGGAGCCGGTCCGGGCCGCGCGTCCCGCGCGCGCGCACCCGCCGCTGTCGCCTGGGCAGGTTTTCGTCTAGTGATGTGCGCAGCTTTTAGTGATGCGCCACACCACCCCCTTGGGAGAATCAAAGTCCATCTGCAGAAAAACAATTAGGAAACTTGACTTGACGTCCAGAACGCGTAACCCTTATGGGTGCAGGTTGTTTTGCCATCTCAGCTGCTGGTATATCTGTGACAGTTGGGTGATCGACTATCATGAAGGCTGGCTTTACTCGATCTATTGAGATTGTTACAGGGCCTCTGTTAAATTCTACCGTGATGGTCTTGTCGGTTCTTGATATGACCTTGTGAGGTCCAGTGTATGGTCTCTCTAGCGACCGGCGCAAAGCGTCCTTGCGCACAAAAACATACTTTGCTGTCTTCAAGTCATTGTGTATGAAAACGGTTTTGGCAGAGTGATTGGATGCCGGCTGCGGTTTTAGGTGAGTCATGTGCTCTCTAAGCCGTGATACAAAATCGTTTGGCTGCAACATGTTCGTGTGAGTAAGTGTGTTAGATCGGAAAAACTCACCCGGGATCCGTAGTTGCTCACCGTACACCATTTCCGCAGCCGAGCAGCGTATGTCCGCTTTCCAGGCGGTCCGCAGGCCCAGGAGCACGAGGGGAAGGACGTCAGTCCAGCTCTTCTCGTCGTGAGCCATGATGGCGGCTTTCAGCGTGCGGTGCAGGCGCTCAATAATCCCGTTGGCTGCTGGATGATACGCCGTGGTATGGCGCAGCTGTACGCCGCAGAGGCGCGTCAGCGCCTGGAACAGCTGCGAGTTGAACTGCCGGCCCTGGTCTGTAGTGACTATCTGCGGACAACCAAATCGTGTTACCCATGATTCGCAAAATGCCTTAGCGACAGTCTCGGCAGTAATGTCGTGTATAGGCAGTACCTCAGGGTGAGTTCAATGGGTGAGGATGGGTTCTGTTGGGTCTCTGGTCAGTGATGGGAAAATCCACTATCAGTGATTGCCCGGATACATTGGGCACTGTGATCCAATGCGTGACCAACATGATCATTAATGCTGGTAGGATCATGGCAATTGGAGTTGGATTTCTGTGATTGGAGTGTGAATGTATAGTTTTGATTGGTTTTTTATAATAATGGAATCAGTAAGTGGTGTGAGGAGTTATAGATATTGGAGATCGATCTGAGGATTATAGGGAGGGGGGGCAGAGCTCTCAACAGGGGAATAAGAGATTTCCAAGCTGGAGTGAGAGACTATTTTGATTGGGGGTTCTTTTCTTCACTGAGAAGCTAACGTGACTTCCATTGATGTCCCTGGTAGAAACATTTTTGATCCTTGTATCTTGGAGGAGATCACATCGAAGAAGGAGGAAATTGAGGCCGGATAGTAGGGGATGGTGAAGTGTCCCCTGCCTCGCATAGTGTCTTTTTAGTCTGAGTGCAGGCTGTTACCTCGATGTCAAATATCAACAATGCTGACAAAGCATCATCTGGTGGAAAATATATCTCCCAGTTCATGTCGCCCTTTTTGGTGAATGGGAAGGAGTCAGAGTGAACAGTAGACATCATAGTAATCAGTTTGAAATCTAAATTTGCAGTCATCATCTCGGATACTCCATCGTTGATGGTATGTACAGTCATGCAGTCATACATCGTCTGTTTCATAAAGCATGCAAATGGTTTCATTAATGGGGCCAGATCTTTTCTTTCATGAAATAGATCTATAATCCATGATGTCACCAGTGCATTTAATAAATTTGAAGTGCAGGTGACTGGTAATTTCCCCTCTATGCTTAACTGAAGCTTAATTAGGATTGAGGCTGGACATGGCTTATGATGCTGGACTTGGGATAGTCTTCGAGAGTCTGATGTTTTCTCGCTCCCCCCTCCTCTTTTTAGCAGATTTATGAGACTTGTCATCGATTGTGCTGTGGATGATGGTATTTGTTTTCTGGGAGGAGGAGGTGAAAACCATTTGCACATTCTCCTTCTGGGGTTCAAAAACATATTTGGAAACTGCGGTCAACCTAACTCCAATCAGGACAACTTTTCCAGAGACCATGACAAATACCATTTTAATGAAACCGCTAGATGAAGCAGTGGAGGTCTTCGACTTAGAGGAGAATTTAAAGTATTACTGTTATTACTGTAGGAATAACTACCCTAATACTTATTATCGTCTTATGGCGAAAAAGATACATGTATTTAGATACCCTGACGGATCCATCCGATCTCCTCCTGGAGATTGGAAGGAGATCAGCGAGGGAATTTACACAGATAGGATGAGGATCTTACGAATCCCACACAGCCCATCTTCGGTTAGCCCCTGCCAGTTCATGTTTGCCCATGTTAGAGCGGGCATCATAACCCGCTCACACGACAACAATCTCATAGTTTCAATCCCCTCTACACGACAGCAATTCTCTTTATCTCCAGACCGCAACGTATTAAATTGTTCATTGAAACATTCGACATATAAAATTCACCATACTCTGGGCGGATACCTAATATCTCTCTCAGGAGAGAGTATAAATCATAACTCAAATCTTTGGAATCTCAATTTCAAGCAAAAACAGATGCAGCCCCAATTTTCAAAGATCCCATTGCCACTTCATTATCCAAGATGAGGAAAAAGAAGAGATTCTGAAACACTTCATTTATTTGCCTCTGATCTTCGGGTAGATTTGGTTTATTCTCAACTGAGATATGAACAGGCATCTATCATCCGTCAAATAAATACAAACATTGTCATGATCCAAAAATCCATATGTGAATCCATCCTTCATAAATGGTCGCTCCTCCAGCCGCCAAACCTAGCCAACAAAGTAGCAGCCTTCTATGAGGGGAAGGCATTTGGGATCGGGGAATATGTGGATGGATCCTACAAGATCACACAAACTAGATCCACCTCCAATCAGTTTAATTTAAACTTTCCATTAAATATATCACGTCGGGGTCACCAATATGTGGGTCTAGGCTTCTATTTATTACTCAAGTAAAACGAGAACACCACATTTAACTGTTACTGTATTCTATAAGTTCGAACATACAATAATGCTTAGAAGAGCAAAGGAAAAATGACATATAAAATGCAAGCGCGTAGCGCGTAAGAAAGGGATAAGCGGAGGCGATAAGCGAGTGGCACAGGTCCGGCGTGTAAGCCGATTGGAAGCGCTCTGCTGCTCCGGGCGGCCGACTGGGAGCCGGTCCGGGCCGCGCGTCCCGCGCGCGCGCACCCGCCGCTGTCGCCTGGGCAGGTTTTCGTCTAGTGATGTGCGCAGCTTTTAGTGATGCGCCACACACCTAAATAAACTTGATTGAGCGAATCCATAATATCGGACTATCTAACTATACCTACTGAATGTGTAGTGGTGTAAGGCCCTTCTGACACAATGCAAGGCAACGCAAATCTTCAATACCCGACGATTTAGGTCTCTAAGGGACTACCGCACCACCGCAGTACATACTCATAGAGGTTCGTACACACGTCGTCGTCGTTGACACGCCTGCCTGCGTACGAACCTCTATGAGTTTGTACGAAGGGCCTAACAGTGAATTCATCTGATCATTAGGCATTGGTAAAGCGAGCAAGGCAGAAGCACCTGCCTATGGGAAGTACTAGTCAGGGCGGACGACTGGTGCGTCTATACGCGACGCTGGCGCTGCTACCGCCGGGTCAAGTGGAAGCGGCATTCGCAGAGCTGCCTGCAGCAGCGCGCTTCCTCGGCATCTCGCTTGTTTGCAGACGTTCCACGACTATTTTCGAGAGTATTGGATGGCGAGAGTATATGCTTTTGCAAAACAAACTAAGTTTTCCCAGACCAGAAAATTACCTAACTGTAGGTACACGAGAACTCCCCATAAATATGTTAATAGGAATTCACAAAGGTATGTTCAAAACTCCTTGTTCGTCATGAAATTTCAAAAGTCGCTAAACACTACCATCACTTAATTCACACCAAAGTAGCTGAACACTAAAAACTCGATGAAATAATAAACGACGGGAGCGCATACTCATACTCATTCTCTTTTTTTTGAGGCATCTCACGGCAAAGGGGCGGCAGATGGAGTAGGTGGGGCTGTGAAGAGAACCTTGGACAATCTTGTATCTCATGGAACAGACGTTCCTAATGCAAACGTTGCTTTCAAGATGTTGAAGGAATCAGAAAAAAAAGTGAAGACGTTTTTTTGTATCGGAAGAAGAAATAAGAGAAATGCAACAAAACGTTCCTGATCAGTTGATTGCGTTGCCAGGTACGATGAAACTTCATCAGATTATCACAACTGCTAAACAAGGTTCTATCCTATATCGAGCTCTGAGCTGCTTTTGTGGTCCAAAACAGGGTTGTTGTGCATTTTATGAACCAAAAACACATGACCTATCATCAATCCAGAAATCAGAGGAAATAAAAAATAAAAGCAAGAAATTGTTAAAAAGGAAACCATTCATTGCAACCATGGTATTTACAAAATGGTATGTACTAAGGCGTAGCAACATTCATATATTTATACTTATATTTCATTCATTCCATTCCTTAGCATTTTGTATTAGGAAAGATGAAGCGATTTGTTAATCTTGTGTGAATAAGATAAAAAAACCGGCCAAGTGCGAGTCCGACTCGCGCACGAAGGGTTCCGTACCATTATTCATAAAAACGGCAAAAAAATCACGTTTGTTGTATGGGAGCCCCCTTAAATATTTTTTTTATTCTGTTTTTTAGTATTTGCTGTTATGGCAGCAACCAAAATACATCAGCTGTGAAAATTTCAACTGTCTAGCTATCACGCTTCATGAGATACATGGTGACAGACGGACCGACAGACAGACAGACGAACGGACGGACAGCGGAGTCTAGTTTTTACCTTTGGGGGAATAAAACAATGTCAAACAGTAGTGTCCACTTGCTTGTTTGCCACCCTTATGTCTTTAACTATATGTATAGGTATTTTTTCTTTATTCGGTGCATAATTGTACATAATTTTCAGATTCGGCCAGAATCATTCTCGGTCTATCAACGGACGTATCGGACGTCAAATACGGCCGAAAGCTTCCACACATATTTAAAAAATATTTTCGGAGCTTCTCCCAATATTTGGCGATTTACGCGTATGAAAACCTAATTCCCAACATTGCAGTTAGAACATCGCGGCGGCAGGCAAGTCTCGCTGGAGCCTCTTTCTTTGCCACAGAGGTGCGCCCGGCCAGGCGCACTGGTCAGACAAAATGTTGTAGATAGCAACCTAAAAGCTCTCTCCAGAGCCACAATCACGCTCCGGGAGTTTTTAGTCACAACCAGCCAGGCCATCGTCGTGGGACCTGGCCTGGCTGGTTGTGACTCATACTCATTTATTCTCTTAATAAAAATGTTGAAGAGAGCACTTTTGATTATGCTACATGGTCTTTTTTTGAGGCATCTCACGGCAAAGGGGCGGCAGATGGAGTAGGTGGGGCTGTGAAGAGAACCTTGGACAATCTTGTATCTCATGGAACAGACGTTCCTAATGCAAACGTTGCTTTCAAGATGTTGAAGGAATCAGGAATAAAAGTGAAGACGTTTTTTGTATCGGAAGAAGAAATAAGAGAAATGCAACAAAACGTTCCTGATCAGTTGATTACGTTGCCAGGTACGATGAAACTTCATCAGATTATCACAACTGCTAAACAAGGTTCTACCCTATATCGAGCTCTGAGCTGCTTTTGTGGCCCAACAGCGGAGTCTAGTTTTTACCTTTGGGGGAATAAAACGATGTCAAACAGTAGTGTCCACTTGCTTGTTTGCCACCCTTATGTCTTTAACAAAACATAATATAGGTATTTTTTCTTTATTCGGTGCATAATTGTACATAATTTTCAGATTCGGTCAGAATCATTCTCGGTCTATCAACGGACGCATCGGACGTCAAATACGGCCGAAAGCTTCCACGCATATTTAAAAAATATGTTGGGTGCTTCTCCCAATATTTGGCGATTTACGCGTATGAAAACCTTATTTCCAACATTGTAGTTACAACATCGCGGCGGCAGGCAAGTCTCGCTGGAGCCTCTTTGCCACAGAGGCGCGCCCGGCCAGGCGCACTGGTCAGACAAAATGTTGTAGATAGCTCTCTCCAGAGCCACAATCAAGCTCCGGGAGTTTTTAGTCACAACCAGCCAGGCCATCGTCGTGGGACCTGGCCTGGCTGTCAGCGATGTTCCAGAGGTGGCGGAAGAGGTGGAGATTGAGCTGGATCCAGCAATGTCCAGCTGAATCCAGCCGTCGCTGGGTATCCTCTTTCATCATCTTCAACAGCAGAAAACAACGGACCACCACGCTGCGGTATATGCCGAGACAGTGCGCCCACACGAGTATTAATACCGTGTGGCCACTTTATGTGGCGACTGTTTCGGTGGCATCGAAGAATCAACCTACTGTTCGAGGTGCCCATTTTGCCGCCGCGAATTCACGAACAACATTATCTATTTACTTGTAATAGCTATGTTGTTTGCAAAGGAGTTTTGGCTGATTTGAAATCCGTTCAGTAGTTTCAGAGATGAAAAAAAAAATGAAAACTGGGTTTCATCCAGTAGTAAACCTAATGGAGAACAGGAAGCAGCCATAAACGTCGGTCAAGCCGTTTCGGTGGAGTTCGATACGATAACAAACACCGTCACACGAGATTTTTATATATTAGAAGAAGATGCTCAATCACGAGTAAAGTCCGCTCGCCTTCATGACTTGCAAGAACTGTAAGTAGGTATATTAGGGTAGGTAGATGTAGATACAGGTTATATTCTTAAGGATACAATTCCAACCATGACACTGTGGTATATATTTTACTTGCGTGCTTACATTAATTGTTAATTTGTATTTCTTTTTATTTTCAGAGGTAATTTATCAAAAGTTTGCCGTGTGCGCATCGCGGCGGCAGGCAAGTCTCGCTGGAGCCTCTTTGCCACGGGGGCGCGCCCAGCCAGGCGCACTGGTCAGACAAAATGTTGTATATAGCAACCTACAAGCTTTCTCCAGAGCCACAATCACGCTCCGGGAGTTTTTAGTCACAACCAGCCAGGCCATCGTCGTGGGACCTGGCCTGGCTGTCAGCGATGTTCCAGAGGTGGCGGAAGAGGTGGAGATTGAGCTGGATCCAGCAAATGTCCAGCTGAATCCAGCCGTCGCTGGGGATCCTCTTCCATCATCTTCAACAGCAGAAAACAACGGGCCACCACGCTGCGGTATATGCCGCGACAGTGCGCCCACACGAGTATTAATACCGTGTGGCCACACTTTATGTGGCGACTGTTTCGGTGGCATCGAAGAATCAACCTACAGTTCGAGGTGCCCATTTTGTCGCCGCGAATTCACGAACAACATCTATTTACTTATAATAGCTATGTTGTTTGCAAAGGAGTTTTGGCTGATTTGAAATCCGTTCAGTAGTATCAGAAATCCAAAAAAAATTTTATCCAGTTTAGCCCTAATGGAGAACAGGAGACAGCCGCTATACATAGCAGTTATCCAAAGGATTTGGGAGCTGGCCGGCAACCCGCAGCCAGAGAGTGTGGTGACAGATTACGAGCCGGCGCTGAAAAGTGCTTTGCGGGCAGTAGCACAAGCTCCTGTGTAAGGGTGTTATTTCCACTTTCTACAGGTAAGTCAAATACGTACTCGTTTATATTTGTTGTATTGTAACCAGAGATCGGGCAAATTGGCGTAATCGCTCAGAATGAGGACATGACTCCAATATTAATTAATTAATAATTCAATTAAATTTTTGGGATAATACTTAATTGTCCCATCGAACGGTGCGATTATTCCGTCAATGTAGACGTTGGATAAGTAATTAATAATTTCTTGAAATTAGATTTCAATTCCCGGAGACAATAATTTACACATGCATATATACAATGGCAATTGTTGTAGTTTCCATTTCTTAAATTTCTTTATAGGTAAAGCAACTATTACGTCTTATGGACCGCACTCTGACATGGTTTCCACACGTGTGTGTGAAATTAGTAGGAAGGTGTTTGCTGCGATGCGATCCCTAAAACGCCTTCAAAATTTTTTACCGTTTGCTACCAAGGTTGCGCATGCTCAGACTTTACTGCACCTCATTTCGATTATGCTGACATTTGTTATCCCGATCTTTTAGAACAGCACCTAAATAAACTTGATTGAGCGAATTCATAATATCGGACAATACCTAACGTAACTATACCTACTGTATATGTATTTATTATACATACATACATACAATAGTATAGTGGTGTAAGGCCCTTCTTACACAATGCAAGGCAACGCAAATCTTCAATACTCGACGACTTTGGTCTCTAAGGGACTACCGCACTACCGCAGTACATACTGCAGCATTACAATGCCGCATGGATATTTTGGTTTTCAATCTTTTTACTTATTAAACCCCTTTTCTTGTCACTTGATTTCTGGCTCGAGGCCTGTAAGCATGATTTTTTGATGCCATAAGTGGGCAAATCTGATCTATATATCATCGAATACCTTCAGTGCAGTGTTGGGTGTGGTGTTCGCTTGAAAGTACCATCGTTTGGGTTTATTTTTTTAAAGTTTATGTGGAGTCTGTGACTTTTCTGGATTTGTTGCTACTGCCGAAAGTTCGTTCACGTTTCCCTGTTTGGAATTTCTGTGGGCCGAATTGGACATTCGGGTAAGTTTTTACCTCTTAGGTTATGGAACAGTGTTTAGGGATTTTGATTTGGTTATGTCCTAATTTAGTATAATTTTCTTCTTTTTAGCCCCGAGGTCACCTCAACTTCTCTGTGTTGTTTGCCCGGAGGTTGCCACTGATATACACTGGGCATAATCCAAGGAGACAAGCCGAGGGACCGATCACTGCACGTCTCCATATCTACCTTTTTACGACTACGCAGACGGAGTTGGCCAGACGTGCCGGAGAGGTGTAAGGCAGGAGCGGCGATTTCGTCGGTTTTTTTTTAGTATTACTCTGTAGTTTAATTTTTCTCCCTAAATTTTCTGTATTTTTTATCAAATTTTACCAGACGTCAACCACAAATTTATCGCATAGTTTAGTTAGGAGTAAATTTACCGGACGTATTTTTTTACTTTCAAAATTCTAAAAAGACCCATTTGTATAAAAATCATCGTTTTACCGTAAAAATTCTTCGTTATTTCCCAGGCAGCCGCCAGGAAGTTTGTCAGCCTAGTCAGTCGCTTTTCTAGTACCACAGCGACTGGCTATGCTACAATACCTACTCATAGAGGTTCGTACACACGTCGTCGTCGTTGACACGCCTGCCTGTGTACGAACCTCTATGAGTTTACAAGTTAAGTATGAAGTATCTTTTTCTATTTATTTTTTTATTTTCTTCAACTTCTTTTTTTTTTTTTTTTTTATTACTTTTACGGTCATCCCGTGAAACCATATATTTCAAACTAAATACAAACTGAAATATAGATGCACAGAAAAAACCCCAGAAAAAAGACCAATGCTGGGAATCGAACCCAGGTCCTCAGCTTTTTTTTTTTCTCAGCAGTTTTTTTTCTCTATGAGTTTGTAAGAAGCAGCTAGGGCAGCTGATGACTGAGTGCAAGAGAGTGGCTGAAGGCCAGATGCCTGAGAGCTCTGTAGCTTAAATGTTCGTTTTTCGATTTTTGTTCGTTTTTTGTTCGTTCGTTCTTTTTAATTGTTCGTTTGGATATACATATACATATATTCTTTTTGTTATTTGCTATATTATTTTTTTCACACGAAACGGCGGTAGCTTAAATTTATTGTGAACGACTTTACGAAGGGCCGGGCTGAGTTCCCGCCTAACCTTAAGTCATTAGAATGTTTTGTTGTTTTTAAGTTTGTTTTATCGAAGGTTGAGTGATGCGTCACAATATCAAAATTAGTGAAATTGCTGATAATTCACTACAGTAGCCAGATAATCCTTGGCGTAATTTGTTGCGGTTTAATGGTTCAGATGCCATACATACTTCCGGTTTGTACATATCTAGGTTTTGTTGCGAACTTCACTTTGCACTGGCGTTCGTGTCATCACAATGTGTTGTTTGTTTTTTTGTGTTTAGTTTTTAAATGGGTCCCACTGAAAAACAGCGTTGTGGTTTGCCGCAAAATTATGCTGAGTGGGGCCCAATTTATACTATTCGATGATTTTTTTTTTGTATCTTTTCCTGTCAACTGTATTTCCTGTGTATCGAATATGTTTAAATAAACATATCTCTCTCTCTCTCTCTCTCTCTCTCTCTCTCTCTCTCTCTCTCTCTCTCTAAATGGTATATGTATAATGTACTGTAATGTGTAATTAGATTAAGATAATTTGTAAGTTTGTGCTGTCTTGGCTTTAGCTGTTAAGGTACAAATTTGTGATGAATAAATAAATAAATAAATAAACTCGTTCATTTAGTTGCCCGATAACTGTGTTTACGTGAAGAAGTGTTCGCGATCGGGTGAAAATGTAGTCCAACGAGCGTGAAACGGTATTTTTAGAATATTATCAAACGGAACCAGTCATTTGGAACCCAAAGGATGTGAAACATAAAAACAAACAATATATTCACGATGCTTGGGTATAAATAAAGCGAACAGATGGAAATCCCTTTGGCAAAACTGGAAAAAAGCGAGATTCACTCATGGCCAAATACAGCGGCCATAAAAGAAAAGTTAAGGCATCTCTTCAATACGGAGCTAGTGCCGAATCAGTCCATAAACCTATTATGGTTCGCTTCGCTTACGAGTTTATAAGCGTAAATAATTATAGTAGCTAACAGCACAAAGACAAACGGCAGCAGCAGTGGTTTCTAAGTCCATCATGGCCTGTATCCGCTGTTCGAACGACTCAATACGACTGTGTAGATGGTGTGCTCTCGTCGAGAGCCTCTAGCCTCATCTGATCATTAGGCATTGGTAAAGCGAGCAAGGCAGGAGCACCTGCCTATGGGAAGTACTAGTCAGGGCGGACGACTGGTGCGTCTATACGCGACGCTGGCGCTGCTACCGCCGGGTCAAGTGGAAGCGGCATTCGCAGAGCTGCCTGCAGCAGCGCGCTTCCTCGGCATCTCGCTTGTTTGCAGACGTTCCACGACTATTTTCGAGAGTATTGGATGGCGAGAGTATGTGCTTTTGCAAAACAAACTAAGTTTTACCAGACCAGAAAATTACCTAACTGTAGGTACACGAGAACTCCCCATAAATATGTTAATAGGAATTCACAAAGGTATGTTCAAAACTCCTTGTTCGTCATGAAATTTCAAAAGTCGCTAAACACTACCATCACTTAATTCACACTAGAGTAGCTGAACACTAAAAACTCGATGAAATAATAAACAGACGACGGGAGCGCATACTCATACTCATTCTCTTTTTTTTGAGGCATCTCACGGCAAAGGGGCGGCAGATGGAGTAGGTGGGGCTGTGAAGAGAACCTTGGACAATCTTGTATCTCATGGAACAGACGTTCCTAATGCAAACGTTGCTTTCAAGATGTTGAAGGAATCAGAAAAAAAAAGTGAAGACGTTTTTTGTATCGGAAGAAGAAATAAGAGAAATGCAACAAAACGTTCCTGATCAGTTGATTGCGTTGCCAGGTACGATGAAACTTCATCAGATTATCACAACTGCTAAACAAGGTTCTATCCTATATCGAGATCTGAGCTGCTTTTGTGGTCCAAAAAAGGGTTGTTGTGCATTTTATGAACCAAAAACACATGACCTATCATCAATCCAGAAATCAGAGGAAATAAAAAATAAAAGCAAGAAATTGTTAAAAAGGAAACCATTCATTGCAACCATGGTATTTACAAAATGGTATGTACTAAGGCGTAGCAACATTCATATATTTATACTTATATTTCATTCATTCCATTCCTTAGCATTTTGTATTAGGAAAGATGAAGCGATTTGTTAATCTTGTGTGAATAAGATAAAAAACCGGCCAAGTGCGAGTCCGACTCGCGCACGAAGGGTTCCGTACCATTATTCATAAAAACGGCAAAAAAATCACGTTTGTTGTATGGGAGCCCCCTTAAATATTTTTTTTATTCTGTTTTTTAGTATTTGCTGTTATGGCAGCAACCAAAATACATCAGCTGTGAAAATTTCAACTGTCTAGCTATCACGCTTCATGAGATACATGGTGACAGACGGACCGACAGACAGACAGACGAACGGACGGACAGCGGAGTCTAGTTTTTACCTTTGGGGGAATAAAACAAAGTCAAACAGTAGTGTCCACTTGCTTGTTTGCCACCCTTATGTCTTTAACTATATGTATAGGTATTTTTTCTTTATTCGGTGCATAATTGTACATAATTTTCAGATTCGGCCAGAATCATTCTCGGTCTATCAACGGACGCATCGGACATCAAATACGGCCGAAAGCTTCCACACATATTTAAAAAATATTTTCGGAGCTTCTCCCAATATTTGGCGATTTACGCGTATGAAAACCTAATTCCCAACATTGCAGTTAGAACATCGCGGCGGCAGGCAAGTCTCGCTGGAGCCTCTTTCTTTGCCACAGAGGTGCGCCCGGCCAGGCGCACTGGTCAGACAAAATGTTGTAGATAGCAACCTAAAAGCTCTCTCCAGAGCCACAATCACGCTCCGGGAGTTTTTAGTCACAACCAGCCAGGCCATCGTCGTGGGACCTGGCCTGGCTGGTTGTGACTCATACTCATTTATTCTCTTAAGTAAAAATGTTGAAGAGAGCACTTTTGATTATGCTACATGGTCTTTTTTTGAGGCATCTCACGGCAAAGGGGCGGCAGATGGAGTATGTGGGGCTGTGAAGAGAACCTTGGACAATCTTGTATCTCATGGAACAGACGTTCCTAATGCAAACGTTGCTTTCAAGATGTTGAAGGAATCAGGAATAAAAGTGAAGACGTTTTTTGTATCGGAAGAAGAAATAAGAGAAATGCAACAAAACGTTCCTGATCAGTTGATTGCGTTGCCAGGTACGATGAAACTTCATCAGATTATCACAACTGCTAAACAAGGTTCTATCCTATATCGAGCTCTGAGCTGCTTTTGTGGCCCAACAGCGGAGTCTAGTTTTTACCTTTGGGGGAATAAAACAATGTCAAACAGTAGTGTCCACTTGCTTGTTTGCCACCCTTATGTCTTTAACAAAACATAATATAGGTATTTTTTCTTTATTCGGTGCATAATTGTACATAATTTTCAGATTCGGTCAGAATCATTCTCGGTCATTCAACGGACGCATCGGACGTCAAATACGGCCGAAAGCTTCCACGCATATTTAAAAAATATGTTGGGAGAACCCAATATTTGGCGATTTACGCGTATGAAAACCTTATTTCCAACATTGTAGTTACAACATCGCGGCGGCAGGCAAGTCTCGCTGGAGCCTCTTTGCCACAGAGGCGCGCCCGGCCAGGCGCACTGGTCAGACAAAATGTTGTAGATAGCAACCTACAAGCTTTCTCCAGAGCCACAATCACGCTCCGGGAGTTTTTAGTCACAACCAGCCAGGCCATCGTCGTGGGACCTGGCCTGGCTGTCAGCGATGTTCCAGAGGTGGCGGAAGAGGTGGAGATTGAGCTGGATCCAGCAAATGTCCAGCTGAATCCAGCCGTCGCTGGGGATCCTCTTCCATCATCTTCAACAGCAGAAAACAACGGGCCACCACGCTGCGGTATATGCCGCGACAGTGCGCCCACACGAGTATTAATACCGTGTGGCCACACTTTATGTGGCGACTGTTTCGGTGGCATCGAAGAATCAACCTACAGTACGAGGTGCCCATTTTGCCGCCGCGAATTCACGAACAACATCTATTTACTTATAATAGCTATGTTGTTTGCAAAGGAGTTTTGGCTGATTTGAAATCCGTTCAGCAGTATCAGAAATCCAAAAAAAAAAAATTTAAAATTGGGGCAGCATTTTATCCAGTTTAGCCCTAATGGAGAACAGGAGACAACCCCTATACATAGCAGTTATCCAAAGGATTTGGGAGCTGGCCGGCAACCCGCAGCCAGAGAGTGTGGTGACAGATTACGAGCCGGCGCTGAAAAGTGCTTTGCGGGCAGTAGCACAAGCTCCTGTGCAAGGGTGTTATTTCCACTTTCTACAGGTAAGTCAAATACGTACTCGTTTATATTTGTTGTATTGTAACCAGAGATCGGGCAAATTGGCGTAATCGCTCAGAATGAGGACATGACTCCAATATTAATTAATTAATAATTCAATTAAATTTTTGGGATAATACTTAATTGTCCCATCGAACGGTGCGATTATTCCGTCAATGTAGACGTTGGATAAGTAATTAATAATTTCTTGAAATTAGATTTCAATTCCCGGAGACAATAATTTACACATGCATACATACAATGGCAATTGTTGTAGTTTCCATTTCTTAAATTTCTTTATAGGTAAAGCAACTATTACGTCTTATGGACCGCACTCTGACATGGTTTCCACACGTGTGTGTGAAATTAGTAGGAAGGTGTTTGCTGCGATGCGATCCCTAAAACGCCTTCAAATTTTTTTACCGTTTGCTACCAAGGTTGCGCATGCTCAGACTTTACTGCACCTCATTTCGATTATGCTGACATTTGTTATCCCGATCTTTTAGAACAGCACCTAAATAAACTTGATTGAGCGAATTCATAATATCGGACAATACCTAACTTAACTATACCTACTGTATATGTATTTATTATACATACATACATACAATAGTATAGTGGTGTAAGGCCCTTCTTACACAATGCAAGGCAACGCAAATCTTCAATACTCGACGACTTTGGTCTCTAAGGGACTACCGCACTACCGCAGTACATACTGCAGCATTACAATGCCGCATGGATATTTTGGTTTTCAATCTTTTTACTTATTAAACCCCTTTTCTTGTCACTTGATTTCTGGCTCGAGGCCTGTAAGCATGATTTTTTGATGCCATAAGTGGGCAAATCTGATCTATATATCATCGAATACCTTCAGTGCAGTGTTGGGTGTGGTGTTCGCTTGAAAGTACCATCGTTTGGGTTTATTTTTTTAAAGTTTATGTGGAGTCTGTGACTTTTCTGGATTTGTTGCTACTGCCGAAAGTTCGTTCACGTTTCCCTGTTTGGAATTTCTGTGGGCCGAATTGGACATTCGGGTAAGTTTTTACCTCTTAGGTTATGGAACAGTGTTTAGGGATTTTGATTTGGTTATGTCCTAATTTAGTATAATTTTCTTCTTTTTAGCCCCGAGGTCACCTCAACTTCTCTGTGTTGTTTGCCCGGAGGTTGCCACTGATATACACTGGGCATAATCCAAGGAGACAAGCCGAGGGACCGATCACTGCACGTCTCCATATCTACCTTTTTACGACTACGCAGACGGAGTTGGCCAGACGTGCCGGAGAGGTGTAAGGCAGGAGCGGCGATTTCGTCGGTTTTTTTTTTAGTATTACTCTGTAGTTTAATTTTTCTCCCTAAATTTTCTGTATTTTTTATCAAATTTTACCAGACGTCAACCACAAATTTATCGCATAGTTTAGTTAGGAGTAAATTTACCGGACGTATTTTTTTACTTTCAAAATTCTAAAAAGACCCATTTGTAGGTCATTCTTTCTCTCGGTGACTTCGTTGGCTTAGCGTGTTTTGTATTAACATTTTATTTTTATTACATGTCTTTATAAACCAGTGACAACCCTAAACGTACTGATTTGCCCCATTTTTTGTGTTTTAAAATAAATCATCGTTTTACCGTAAAAATTCTTCGTTATTTCCCAGGCAGCCGCCTGGAAGTTTGTCAGCCTAGTCAGTCGCTTTTCTAGTACCACAGCGACTGGCTATGCTACAATACCTACTCATAGAGGTTCGTACACACGTCGTCGTCGTTGACACGCCTGCCTGTGTACGAACCTCTATGAGTTTGTATGAAGCAGCTAGGGCAGCTGATGACTGAGTGCAAGAGAGTGGCTGAAGGCCAGATGCCTGAGAGCTCTGTAGCTTAAATGTTCGTTTTTCGATTTTTGTTCGTTTTTTGTTCGTTCGTTCTTTTTAATTGTTCGTTTGGATATACATATACATATATTCTTTTTGTTATTTGCTATATTATTTTTTCACACAAAACGGCGGTAGCTTAAATTTATTGTGAACGACTTTACGAAGGGCCGGGCTGAGTTCCCGCCTAACCTTAAGTCATTAGAATGTTTTGTTGTTTTTAAGTTTGTTTTAGCGAAGGTTGAGTGATGCGTCACAATATCAAAATTAGTGAAATTGCTGATAATTCACTACAGTAGCCAGATAATCCTTGGCGTAATTTGTTGCGGTTTAATGGTTCAGATGCTATACATACTTCCGGTTTGTACATATCTAGGTTTTGTTGCGAACTTCACTTTGCACTGGCGTTCGTGTCATCACAATGTGTTGTTTGTTTTTTTGTGTTTAGTTTTTAAATGGGTCCCTCTGAAAAACAGCGTTGTGGTTTGCCGCAAAATTATGCTGAGTGGGGCCCAATTTATACTATTCGATGATTTTTTTTTTGTATCTTTTCCTGTCAACTGTATTTCCTGTGTATCGAATATGTTTAAATAAACATCTCTCTCTCTCTCTCTCTCTCTCTCTCTCTCTCTCTCTCTCTCTCTCTCTCTCTAAATGGTATATGTATAATGTACTGTAATGTGTAATTAGATTAAGATAATTTGTAAGTTTGTGCTGTCTTGGCTTTAGCTGTTAAGGTACAAATTTGTGATAAATAAATAAATAAATAAATAAACTCGTTCATTTAGTTGCCCGATAACTGTGTTTACGTGAAGAAGTGTTCGCGATCGGGTGAAAATGTAGTCCAACGAGCGTGAAACGGTATTTTTAGAATATTATCAAACGGAACCAGTCATTTGGAACCCAAAGGATGTGAAACATAAAAACAAACAATATATTCACGATGCTTGGGTATAAATAAAGCGAACAGATGGAAATCCCTTTGGCAAAACTGGAAAAAAGCGAGATTCACTCATGGCCAAATACAGCGGCCATAAAAGAAAAGTTAAGGCATCTCTTCAATACGGAGCTAGTGCCGAATCAGTCCATAAACCTATTATGGTTCGCTTCGCTTACGAGTTTATAAGCGTAAATAATTATAGTAGCTAACAGCACAAAGACAAACGGCAGCAGCAGTGGTTTCTAAGTCCATCATGGCCTGTATCCGCTGTTCGAACGACTCAATACGACTGTGTAGATGGTGTGCTCTCGTCGAGAGAGAGAGAGATCATTAGGCATTGGTAAAGCGAGCAAGGCAGGAGCACCTGCCTATGGGAAGTACTAGTCAGGGCGGACGACTGGTGCGTCTATACGCGACGCTGGCGCTGCTACCGCCGGGTCAAGTGGAAGCGGCATTCGCAGAGCTGCCTGCAGCAGCGCGCTTCCTCGGCATCTCACTTGTTTGCAGACGTTCCACGACTATTTTCGAGAGTATTGGATGGCGAGAGTATGTGCTTTTGCAAAACAAACTAAGTTTTCCCAGACCAGAAAATTACCTAACTGTAGGTACACGAGAACTCCCCATAAATATGTTAGTAGGAATTCACAAAGGTATGTTCAAAACTCCTTGTTCGTCATGAAATTTCAAAAGTCGCTAAACACTACCATCACTTAATTAACACCAAAGTAGCTGAACACTAAAAACTCGATGAAATAATAAACAGACGACGGGAGCGCATACTCATACTCATTCTCTTTTTTTTGAGGCATCTCACGGCAAAGGGGCGGCAGATGGAGTAGGTGGGGCTGTGAAGAGAACCTTGGACAATCTTGTATCTCATGGAACAGACGTTCCTAATGCAAACGTTGCTTTCAAGATGTTGAAGGAATCAGAAAAAAAAGTGAAGACGTTTTTTGTATCGGAAGAAGAAAGAAATAAGAGAAATGCAACAAAACGTTCCTGATCAGTTGATTGCGTTGCCAGAGGTACGATGAAACTTCATCAGATTATCACAACTGCTAAACAAGGTTCTATCCTATATCGAGCTCTGAGCTGCTTTTGTGGCCCAACAGCGGAGTCTAGTTTTTACCTTTGGGGGAATAAAACAATGTCAAACAGTAGTGTCCACTTGCTTGTTTGCCACCCTTATGTCTTTAACAAAACATAATATAGGTATTTTTTCTTTATTCGGTGCATAATTGTACATAATTTTCAGATTCGGTCAGAATCATTCTCGGTCTATCAACGGACGCATCGGACGTCAAATACGGCCGAAAGCTTCCACGCATATTTAAAAAATATGTTGGGTGCTTCTCCCAATATTTGGCGATTTACGCGTATGAAAACCTTATTTCCAACATTGTAGTTACAACATCGCGGCGGCAGGCAAGTCACGCTGGAGCCTCTTTGCCACAGAGGCGCGCCCGGCCAGGCGCACTGGTCAGACAAAATGTTGTAGATAGCAACCTACAAGCTTTCTGCAGAGCCACAATCACGCTCCGGGAGTTTTTAGTCACAACCAGCCAGGCCATCGTCGTGGGACCTGACCTGGCTGTCAGCGATGTTCCAGAGGTGGCGGAAGAGGTGGAGATTGAGCTGGATCCAGCAAATGTCCAGCTGAATCCAGCCGTCGCTGGGGATCCTCTTCCATCATCTTCAACAGCAGAAAACAACGGGCCACCACGCTGCGGTATATGCCGCGACAGTGCGCCCACACGAGTTAATACCGTGTGGCCACACTTTATGTGGCGACTGTTTCGGTGGCATCGAAGAATCACCTACAGTTCGAGGTGCCCATTTTGCCGCCGCGAGTTCACGAACAAAATTATCTATTTACTTATAATAGCTATGTTGTTTGCAAAGGAGTTTTGGCTGATTTGAAATTCGTTCAGTAGTTTCAGAGATGAAAAAAAAATGAAAACTGGGGCTGCATTTTCATCCAGTAGTAAACCTAATGGAGAACAGGAGGCAGCCGTTAAACATAGCAGTTATCCAAAGGATTTGTGAGCTGGCCGGCAACCCGCAGCCAGAGGAGTGGTGACAGATTATTATTTTAAGCCTCGATGCTGCAGGGCCTTCTCGTGGGCCACATTTTGTAGGTAAAAGTACTAGACTAGTGGGAAGGCACTTTGCAGAGAAAATACCACCGACACAAATAAAGGCGGTCGTTACAAGAGTCTGTAAAGTTTGTGCTGACACCATAAAGAAGGTGGTAAACGAGGGCGCAAAAAAACAATTTTTTATTGTCCTGATTGTTCAGTGCCACTATGCAATCATCCATGTTTCAAAAAATATCATACCCAGAAAGATTATACCATATAAAAGCCAACCATTTTGGCGACCAGATGGCCTAGTAGTTAGAGAACCTGACTATGAAGCTTGAGGTCCCGGGTTCGATTCCCGAGTCGGGGCAGATATTTGTATGAAAAATACGAATGTTTGTTCTCGGGTCTCGGGTGTTTATTATGTATTTAAGTATGTATCTATCCATATAAGTATGTTTATCCGTTGCCTAGTACCCATAACACAAGCTTTGCCTAGCTTACTTTGGGACTAGGTCAATTGATGTGAATTGTCCCGTTCGTGATATTTATTAATTTATTTAAAAGTGCAAATAAAACTTTGTTAGTTTTTTTTTCGCGAATCGAGTTCTTTTCAGTACATGATTTAGAATAAAATAAATATTATAAACACATTCGTTTATTTTTATCCTTATAAAATACGAAACCACCTCTTAAATAAAAAATAAAAAACATTCCTGTATCTACGCTAATTATTATTTTATAAATTTTACAATATCACCGAAAACCGCCGGCGAACCATAGGTGGTGCCTTAAAAAATGCACGGCGTACTTGAGCAAAAGAGCATCGCGAGTGGTGCTCGTCATCAGCTGTTGGAGCGCGGTACCGATTATAACTTACGGCGTGCAAAGTGTTAACTGTGTTTCTATTTTGTATGCATTACATTTAATGGGTAGGTTAGTTAAGTCTGTCTTGACATATTTCAGATGAAAAAGTTGACGCAGGATGTCTCCGAATCATAGATGATGGAGATATCAGACATTTGATTCCATTAGCAGGTGACAGGGCCCGCTTTAAAAGTAATTTAGCATTATGGAAAACCGAACTTGATGCGGACATTTCAAAGACTTCAACATCCGAAGTACAGTCAAGGAATTTAATTTCCTACCCACCTAAGTTTGAATATCGTACGGCAAACTGTCACCATAAGAGCTAGCTTTTGACGTGTTCCAATTGACATTTTGACCTTAATGCATTGCGAATATTACACGACCTTTTTACGAAAAGGGTAGGGAATTAAGTTCCTTGACTCTACAATAAATTATGAATTGGAATAAAATATGACTTGGAGCATCTTGTGGGTGCAGGAAAAGCGGATTAAAATTGCACTGTAGCTTGCTTGGAATGCAATGGTGACGGCATCTAAATCCTAACGAGGAGAGGCCGCCAAAAATAGACTCCCAGCCCCAGCGGGCCGGTTTCATCTTCAGGACTCGGGCAAGCCGGTGGAACCTACTCCTTCCACAAGTAAAAAAATTCTTTCACCAACGGATTTCTCGCCTCCCATAAAAGCGAAACCTCGTACCATGAAAAGACGCGTTCCAGGAAAGAGCATGCTTGGCACAAATACCCCGAGAAAGATGCTATTGCTGAAAAGAAGAAAAAAGAAAACAAAAAGCAGGTTGATACAACAAAACAGGACCTATTTAATCCTTAATTTGACGTTGTGCATGGTGGTGAACATTCCCAAAAAAAATCTGTAGATTACATGAACACATTATTCGGTTTTTTTTTTGGATAATAGTATCACTACGTTTGAACTGTTAGGAAAGTATTTTACACTGCTGGCAACATTTCATTATGTCAGTGTGTAAACTGTGTAAGCAAGATGGCACGCAGCAAGTTATCCGTTCTCCGCAAGGTATTTATTGATAATTTACTATCTAAATATTGCATTTTGATGAAAGTAATCATAATACTAAAATATTTTTTTAATGATTTCTGGCTATATAACACACAGCATGGTTAATATTTTAGCTTCCAAGCCACTTTTAAGTTAAATGTTCACCGGGGTGAACAATGCCAACTTACCGGTAAACAACTTTCTGATTGTAATGTTCACCTTGGGTTTTGGTTGAAGTTTTGTTTTGCTTGCTTGTCAACAGGAATTAAAAACTCGATCTGCAAGAATTAGCTCTTGTGCCATGATCGCATGCCCTTTCTGAGACTAGCGATATATCTAGTAACGAAATTCTTCATCTTCTCCCTCGCTTGACTCATCTCTCGAACGTCTGCACTTGCTTAGTAGCTCTGATGCTGAAAATAATAATGTTTAACCCATACAACGCGAGACAAATAATTTAGATGAAAATATGCCTCTAACTCCAGTTATGGAAGTAATATGCCTAATAAACAGGGAACCAAACTATTTTGATATTGCGTCCATATCTTCTTTACCATCTCTTCCTTCTGCAACTGCGACACCAACAACTCGACCGCCTAAAACTAGAGCAGAAACAAAAATTGCTCCAGTTACGAAGAGACCAAAAAGATAAAAAAAGTTCACCTTAGATTACAAATGGACTAAGGCATAGAGCCACAATAGAAGAAGTTGAACAAGAATATGATGAATACGTATATTTGCCCGATATTCATTCTTCACTAATCTTCACTTAAGCACTTTTACAAGTTTTTCTCATCCGATATTATTACATTAGTAGAGCAAACAATGTACTCCGTTCCACAAACTGGATAATCCATCCAGCTAAGTGATGAAGAGTTTCGCAATTTTTTAGCGATCCATATTATAATGGGTAGTGCAGCATTACAATGCCACATGGATTTTAAGTTTTCAAACTCTTTACTTATTTTAATTTCGTTGATACTGGCCGATTTACTTGGCCACTTTTCTCGGTCGTTTTTCGTATTTAGGTAGCTTTCAAAGTTTAAATTTTATATTTGGTTCTTTGGTTTGACAATCCCCTTTTTCCGGCACTTGATTTCTGACTCGAGACCCGAAAACGTGATTTTTTTGATGCCGTAAGAAGAGTGCAAATTTGATCTATATATTATCGGATACCTTCAGTGCAGTGTTGGGCGCTTGGAAGTACCATTGTTTGGTTGATTTTAAATTTATGTGGAGCCTGTGACGTTCCTGGATTTGCTGTTGCTGCTAGTTATGGGTCGTTGCGTGATTTTCAGATAACGTAACGTAACCGTTGTTGGTATTCGCAAACGTTTGCGACAACTATCTATTTCCATAACTATCTATTTTGTCTAAACCGAGCGCTTGCCGCTTAGGCATGTTGGTCAACGTACCTCAACACGTTATAGACGCGATTGCTAAATTAATTACTACTACAACTACAGCAATAATATAAAGTGAACTTCCCTTCATACTTTTTCCAGGCTTAGGACTGGCTGTATAAGTGTATGTACCTATACGATACACCAAGGAAAAGAAAGAGTAAAACTAATGGGTCGTTCTCTCATTTCGTGCAAATCGGCTATAATTAAAAATTATTATCAAACCAAAGCATTTAGGAGAATACTTTTAATGCAAGAATATTATTCAAAACGTAAGAATGTTGTATCTTTAATGATCAAACAGTTTAACTGTCTTATTTTTTTTTTACCAGCAAAAAACCCCAATTTTTTCATTCCTATCTGCTGTTTATTCACACATGTAGACTTTGACCTTTATTTTATATCTTAACTATTTAACATACAAGTATAGTTTTAAGTGATTGTAGGATCAATTTAATCAGGATTATAAATATAAAATATAAAGTAGCTCCAATGAAATTTTTGCATAAAAAAAAACTTTTTACGTCTTTGTCCACCGAATTAATTCATTACCAGCGCGAGAAACGGATTCAGGTATATTTCGATGTATTGCCAATGTACTGAGTACCTACCCCTGATTGAAAGATCGCTTACTGGTTAGTTGACCGCGAGCCGCCACAGGCAACGCACGTACGCAGCTTGTGAAAAAAAAAAATACGTTCCCGAGTGTGCTTGAAAACGATTGTCACTGTGCGGTGCTCATCACCATCCAAGGAGTCAAAAAGTAAGTACCCAGTGTATTAACCATATTTTTTTTTATTTTATGTACTCTTATGTTCTCTTTCGGTCAACTGAATTTGCAGATTCAAGGTCAACTGTTACACGTGTTAATGTGAAAAATCGTCTGATTATTCATTCAACTCCGTTTCATTACCTTCTTTTCCTTCCATATTTTAAACGGATGGTAATGAGCAACAAAAGAAGGCAATGAAAACATACTAGAAGGCGATGAATGCTGTTGGAAGGTAATGTTTATTATTCAAACGATTTAAAGGCGAGTTGTTTTTTCCCTTGTAAAAATACCAAACTGACAAGCTACTGGGTTATATTGATTAAAATAGTGTATTGTTAATAATTAAAAAACAAAACCAGCCTAGTGCGAGTCGGACTCGCGCACAAAGGGTTCCGTACCATTATCTATAAAAATTCCAAAAAAATCACGTTTGTTCTATGGGAGCCACCTTAAATATTTATTTTATTCTGTTTTTAGTATTTATTGTTATAGCGGCAACTAAAATACATCATCTGTGAAAATTTCAACTGTCTAGCTATCACGGCTCCTGAGATACAGCCTAGTGACAGACGGACAAACAGACAGACGGACGGACAGCGAAGTCTCAGTAATAGGGTCCCATTTTTAGGGTTCCGTACCAAAAGGGTAAAAACGGGACCCTATTCCTGAGGCTCCGCTGTCCGTCCGTCTATCCGTCTGTCCGTCCGTCTGTCCGTCTGTCACCAGGCTGTATCTCGGGAACCGTGATAGCTAGAGAGTTGAAATTTTCACAGATGATGTATTTTGGTTGCCGCTATAACAACAAATACTAAAAAATGGAATAAAATAAATATTTAAGGGGAGCTCCCATACAATTTTTTTATAGATAATGGTACGGAACCCTTCGTGCGCGAGTCCGACTTGCACTTGGCCGGTTTTAATACTTAAGTAGTACAACAAACGTGATTTTTATAGATAACTAGCTGTTGCCCGCGACTCCGTCGGCAAAGAATTCGTGTATCGCTATCCCGCGGGAACTATGCGATTTTCCGGGATAACAACTGTCCTATGTCTTTGCCAGGGTTTCAGTCAATCTCCATACCAAATTTCATGTAAATCGATTCAGCGGTTTGAGCGTGAAGAAGTAACAAACATACACACTCAGACACTCACAAACTTTCGCCTTTATAATAGTGTGATTGTACGGAACCCTTCGTGTGCGAGTCCGACTTGGCCGGTTTTTACCCTTTGTGTACTAAAGACGTCTTGCTTTTAAATTGAAATATTATTTGTTTTTTTTTCTATATTGCAGAGAAAAATGTCTAAACCAAAGAAGAAGTTATCAAACAAAGAAAAATTGGCCAAAGATCGCCAACGTAAAAAAGAAAAATATGAAATTATTAAGAATAATCCGGAACTTTACGCAATGCAAAAAGAAAAAGAACATAGAAGGTACTTGTTGCGAAAAGAACAACAAAAGATTTGTAGCATAAAGGACATGACCCCACGAGCTCAAAGAGAGCAAAGAAAAAGATGGCAATTAAACAGCTTAAAATATTTAAACAAAAAAAAGGAAATAAAAAAAATTGAAACAATCCTTTTAGAAAATTCACCACCTGATAGTGAGACAGAAAATATGATTATAGAAGAGAGGGCTAATCCCTTAGAAATTCAAAATATTAATGAGCCTCTTCGCCGGGCAAAACAACAAATAAGAAGATTGCGGTACAAACATATGAAAACAGTGCGATTGCTAAAAGCAGAAATCTTTAAGTTGAAGAAAAATTTAAAAACTGAAATACAGCAAGAAGCACAGAAAAAACAAGAAAAAGAGCAAGCTAATAAAGCTATCGAAAACTCGGTTGAAAAAAGAGTTAATGAATTAATGTCAGACATACAAGGCGAAAAAATTGAAGAAATAAAAAGAAAAATTCTTTTCGGAGAGTGTGTTTCAAAGAATCTTAAGCAAGAGTATAGAACACTCGATAAGAAAAATAAAAGACCTTTTGTGGAACAAATTATAAAGAATAGGGACCAAATGAAACAGTACCGACTTCTCGGCCAAGTACCTTTTCCATGCAGAAAAAAAGTGCACAAACCAGTAACTCAAAATAAATTAAAAGAAAAAATAAGAATATTCTTTGAAGACGATGCTAACAGTTCACTTGCTGCTGGTAAAAAAGAATTTATAAAGAGCAACGGCGTTAAAAATCAAAAACGATATTTAAGGGATACTATTGGGAACTTACACGAAAAATTTTGTAAAGATGAAATCAAAATAGGCTATTCGACGTTTTGTAGATATAGACCGGCTTGGATTGTTTCACCCAATACAAGAAACACTTGTGCTTGCAAGATTCATTCAAATGTAGACCTTTTAATGGAGTCATTGAAAAAAGCTGGCATAACCAAAGAAGGATCAAGCTCAGAAATTCTTAAAAGCATCTGCTGCAATGCCAATAATGAAAAATGCTTAAATAGAGAGTGTTTGCAATGTGCAAACAATACTCTTAACTACCAAGAATTTAGTAATGATGTGAAAATTGATTATTACGAATGGATAACAGATATACAAAGTTATAAAGGCAAAGATGGAAAGGAAAAAACAACAAAGGTTACCGTAAAAAAGAAGCTCGAGGATTATCCACGGAATATTATAAAAAAATT
Source organism: Archips crataeganus (assembly GCA_947859365.1). NCBI lineage: Eukaryota > Metazoa > Arthropoda > Insecta > Lepidoptera > Tortricidae > Archips > Archips crataeganus. Next base: position 9,435,292 of record OX402067.1, on the reverse strand, counting down.
GGAGGAATCTATTTTGCCTAAGTTTTTTAATCACGCCAAAAACATTGCTTTGCAATATGCATCAATCAAACAATTGAAAACAGATTTGAAAAATGACGAAATTCTAATACACATTGATTTTAGCGAAAACTATTGTTTAAAATACAATTCTGAAATTCAATCCTTTCACTTTGGTGGCAGCAGAGGCCAAGTGTCACTTCATACGGGTGTTTTGTACTATATTGACAGTGAAACAAACAAGATTACCACAAAATCTTTTTGTACCTTTAGTAAATGTCTACAACACGACGCTGCATCTGTTTGGGCTCATTTGATTCCGGTACTCGACATGGCAAAAAAGCTGGTTTCGTCGCTGAAAGTTATTCATTTCTTATCTGACTCGCCTACAAGTCAATATCGAAACAAATTTATTTTTTACATGATGACAAAACTAAAAGAGAACGTACCAGATATTCAAACAGTAACTTGGAACTATAGCGAAGCTGGACACGGGAAAGGGGCTCCAGACGGCATAGGTGCAGTCGTCAAAAGAACAGCGGATAACTATGTGAAACATGGTGGAGATGTAGGTTCGTTTGAAAATTTTGTCGAAGTTGTAAGCCAAAGTATTCGGAATATTCAGATTGAGATAATAGAAGAAGAGGCCATCTTAAACAGAAAGTTTCCGCAAAATATTCCAACATTCAAGGGAACAATGAATGTGCATCAGGTAGGTAACATAAACATAATTCAGCCACATCAAATGTCAGTTTTATTTATATTTTAGTAGAATTATGAAATGACTTATTGTAAAATTACGTTTTTCTTTTGTTAACAGGCGATTTGGTGTCTTTCCTTGCCTCACACAGTTGCTTTTCGAAAGTTAAGCTGTTTTGAATGTTCGAGTAGTTACATCCCGTGCCAGCATAAAAAGCATTTGGGAGTATTAAGCATCGGGATCGACAGTAAATCAACAACAACATCAAAGCCGAAAGAAGTTGAAAGCTTGGATCTGAATACATGCAATGAAACAATATTTAATGACGGAGTGAGTGCCAATTTAACAACAAACGGAATGACAAATGAAATTTCAGGAATCAGCATAACAGAACCTCTAGTTCATCCCATATTCAATGACAGCACATACGATCTAAATCTTGATTCACCGACCATTCAAAACAATATCAGTAGTATTGACGATGTTGCTCTTCTAAATCAAATCGATGATGAAGTGCTTTTAAATGACACTATTGATAATCCTAAGGTTACAATATTGTCCGACGTTAAAATCGATTGGCAAAATTTAAAATTTCGTAACAAAAAATCTGCCGTGTTTCATCAGTCTGGTCAAGAAGAATTAAAAAAATTCATATCTGATACTGCAATACTCGACTCGGATAGATCCCAAAATTTAATATTTAATGAGGATTTTAAATCAAAGCCCGAACATAAAGACAAACGATCTTGTGATTTAGAATTATATATAAAAAAACAAACAGAGAAGGACGATAACAAAGAAAATAATAAAAATAAACATACACAGAAGGACGATAACAAAGAAAACATTAAAAATAAACAAACAGAGAAGGACGATAACAAAGAAAACATGATAAACAAACCGAACGAATGTCAACGTCAAGATTACAACATTGGTGATTGGGTAATTATACAATACAAAATAAAATGTAAAGTATATGCATACGTAGGAAAAATTACGGAAAACAAGTTAGCTATGAAGTATCTTTTTTGTACTTATTTTTACGGGATGACCGTAAAAGTAATAAAAAAATGAAGTTGAAAAAATAAGTACAAAAAAGATACTTCATAGCTAACTTGTTTAAAGTTGCACAGTAGCGCCATCTCTTGTCCAGGTGAGCGGTTAGTTCCGAAGGAGTGTTAAAATCTCTCGATGAGGGTGTAACATAGATGTGCGCTTGTCACTGCATAAGGTGATGATTTAGCAGATTGAAATGTATGATGTATAGGAAAGATTCGTGTCTAATCTCTAGACCAGTGGTGGTGTAGGGGTATGGCACGCGGCACGGAATGCTGAGGACCTGGGTTCGATTCCCAGCATTGGTCTTTTTTCTGGGGTTTTTTCTGTGCATCTATATTTCAGTTTGTATTTAGTACGAAATGAATTACGGAAAACTCTAATGATACATATGCTATACTTTTCTTAAAGAAAACCTCAACAAAGTCTAACACGTTTTCTTGGCCAACTGTGGCAGATGAAGATACTATCCCGAAATCACGTATTATGTGTACTTTATCAAAACCAGTAATAAATAGGCGAGGTCAGTATTACTTTAATAGTTTACCAGACTTAAATTATAAATAATCTTTCATTGTCTTTCTTATCGTTGTTAATTTTTGTTTACTAAGCAGTAAGAATTTTAAATTTGCAAATGATTGAACTTCTTTACAACAAATATAATGATTTGAGCCTAATTTTTAGTTAGTTATGGGAAAATTTTGTACTCTTTAAATTAATCTAATTTACATAATTAGGCCCACTAAAGTTTACGAACTAGTAGAAGGTTATTCCTGTTCATAATATATATGCTTCTAAGGAGTTTTATATTCAGTTTTTTTCTTAATAATGGGTATAAGAACCGATTAAGTGTTTTGAGGGTAATTATATTTTCTTTAAACCTGATTCAAGAGCTTCTTTTTATTTAAAAAAAATCTGGAGTACAAACAGATTGGTTATTAAAAAACTGCTATGTTGATAAATAAAAACTGTTGTGTTACTTTTTGAAGAAACTTTACTTGTGTGTTATTTTGATTGTTAAGAATTTTATTTCATATTGGAACTAAGTTTTGATCTCAATTCTAATGTTTTTTTGTGAAAGTTATGTTTATATATGAGTCGTTCTCTGCTAAAAATAATATGGGAAAATTAAGTACTCTTTAAATCTAATTTACATGATTAGGCCCACTAAAGTTTACGTACTATTAGAAGGTTATTCCTGTTCATAATATATACCTCTAAGGAGTTTTATATTCAGTATTTTTCTTAATAATGGGTATAAGAACCGATTAAGTGTTTTGAGGGTAATTATATTTTCTTTAAACCTGATTCAAGACCTTATTTTTATTTAAAAAAAATCTGGAGTACAAACAGATTGTTTATTAAAAAACTGCTATGTTGATAAATAAAAACTGTTATGTTACTTTTTGAAGAAACTTTACTTGTGTGTTATTTTGATTGGTAAGAATTTTATTTTATATTGGAACTAAGTTTTGATCTCAATTCTAATGTTATTTTGTGAAAGTTATTGTTTATAAACGAGTCGTTCTCTGCTAAAAATAATATGGGAAAATTAGGTCCTCTTTAAATCTAATTTACGTTCTAAGGCCCACTAAAGTTTACGAACTAGTAGAAGGTTATTCCTGTTCATAATATATGCCTCTAAGGAGTTTCATGTTCAGTTTTTTTCTTAATAATGGGTATAAGAACCGATTAAGTGATTTGAGGGTAATTATATTTTATTTAAACCTGATTCAAGAGCTTATTTTTATTTAAAAAAAATCTGGAGTACAAACAGATTGGTTATTAAAAAACTGCTATGTTGATAAATAAAAACTGTTGTTTTAAACTTTCGCGATTTTCACTCATAATTACTAAACGGGACTTATCACGCAATAAATAAATATTTATTTCGTGATAAGTCCCGTTTAGTTTAGTAATTAAAAACTGCTGTGTCACTTTTTGAAGAAACTTAAATTGTGTGTTATTTTGTTTGTTAAGAATTTTATTTTATATTGGAAATAAGTTTTGATTTCAATTCTAATGTTATTTTGTGAAAGTTATGTTTATATACGGGGCGTTCTCTGCTAAAAATAATAATACATAAAGTCTAACTTTTTCAATGATAACTTACACGCATACTTTTTTGTTATCTTTAGTTATATATCGAAGTAGAATAATAGATAATGATTACTTTTATGTTTTTTTTTTATTAATAAACGATGTCACACTATGATTATGTTAATTTCAGAAATACATTTTATTTTGTTCTTGAATAACCTTTTTTATTATTTTAATATTTAATAGCAGTATCACTACCATCCTCAGGTTAAATTACCATCCCTGATGTTTTCATTACCATCCTGAGCTTCATTACCGGGAGTCTATTTAAACAGAAAGTATAAAACATATCAAGGTGCCTCCAGAATGATTATATTCATAAATGAGTTTACATAGTTATCAAAGTTTAAAATATGATAATTTTGTCAAAAAAAAATTGACAAGAGAATACTCCCGATTTGCACGAAATGAGAGAACGACCCTAATAGTACAGGCGTATTTAGAAGTTCATTTTATGTACATTTAATTAATCATAAAATCATATTATTATTTACATAATTTTAAACCGTTATGGGTATTTATTTACACTTTATGTTTATGTACACTTTACACTTTTAATTAAAATTTTGTCATTCATAGTTTTTTTTTTACTTTTTTTTGTATTTTTTTTTTGTAGTTGCTTAGAACTTTTTTATTTTTTTTAGGTACAATTTCTTTTAAATACTTTTTTATTTACAATTTGTCATTCACGTTGATGAACATAATTTGGCTTACTTTTTTATGGTCCAGCCTTGAGCGACGATCACTAATTAGAAGCCCGGCTTTGCTGAATATTCGTTCACAAGGAACTGATGTCGCCACTATGTTCCCATATTCTCGAAATATTTTGGCAAGGTTTGGATACTTTTGCGAGTGATTTTTCCACCAATCTACTTGGCAACTCCATTTCCCATCTGCAGTGTGCAAGGGTAACATGTCCTCTTCTAAGTATAGGTCGACTTCTTGAATTGCTTTTGAGATTGGAGTGCCTCGTTGTTGTGGCTTATTAGCACCGATAATCTCATTTAAAATGGCAAACGGGGACCATTTGTTTTCTTCCTGAGTGTGAGACTGAGATGTACTCGGTGTTGGTATAGAATCACGAGTTTGCTCTCTTATTAAAGATGCAACCAGATCCACCACTTTCTTTTTTGTTTTGGCAGCCTCGCCCTGGTCCATAAATCCAGATGTTTTGTAACGTGGATCGAGGAAAGTACACGTCGAGAACGTCCCACTTTTCGAAACATTCGCGAATCGCTTTTCAAGACCTTCCTTGAGTTTTAGAGCAACTGTGACTGCAGGGCTGACTACTGTTTCGTCAGTACATTTGGTGATATCGTCGTCTAGCATCAATCTTTCACACGTTGTTATCAAGCATATAGTTATAACTATAATTGAACTGCCTGTGACGTATTGTTCTCCACTCATCGCTGATGTAATGTCGTCGAAAGGCTTTAAGACTTTAGTAAGTTGAGAGATTAGAGTCCACTCTTCTACTGTTATCACCGGTAACAACTTATCTAATACTGCCATTGTAGCTTTGACGGCAGAGCTGAGTTCAGTGAACCGATTTAACATATGAAATGTTGAATTCCACCTTGTAGGTACGTCCTGAATTAATTTTTTTGGAATTGCATTCTCATTTTCCTGTTTTTGATATTTTAATAACTTTTCTGTTGCCTGAGGACTTTTCCTAAAATATGTTACAACGGTCTTTACTTTTTCGATGAGATCCGCAACAGTGCCGAATGAATTCTGGACAATTAAATTTAATGTATGCCCGTAACAGCCATAGTGTTTCCACCCGAGGTCATCAATGGCTTTAACGACGTTAGCCGCATTGTCGCTGACTACGAAGTTAATTTTTCCAATAAGTCCCCATTCTGCAACCGTTGACCTTAAATATTCTTGAATATTATAACTAGTATGCCGGTCGCTAAAATGGTCACATGCTAAAAGAATAGATTGCATGTTAAAGTGTTGTGTAATGAAATGACCGGTTACCGCTATATAGCTCTCGTTTGCCCTAGATGTCCATAAATCTAGTGTTAAGCAAATTTTTAGTAGCTCTGTTTCAGAAAGCAATTGTTTTACTTTTTCTTTCACTATCTCATATGCCATAGGAATTCAAGTGGAAGATAGGTGTTTTCTTGATGGTAATTCATATCCTGGAATCCATTTTACGAAGTTTTTAAAGCACTTCTCCTCTACAAGGCTGAAGGGTTGAAATCCTTCAGTGAAATGTCTTAATAAATCGGAATTAATGCGCGCTTTTTGATCCTTGGATATTTTTTTTGGAACATAGCCAACATAGGTATCAATCCGTTCTTGCGCCTTTCTAACAGGTAGGCGCCAACCTGGTAACGATGCAGACGGCGTAGCCATAGCCACTGTGGCTGTGGCCGCGTGCGGCGGTGGCTGCTCATTTACCGTATTCTCGTCTGAGCGTGAGCTGGTACCGGCTACAGCGGGTATTAAAGCCGTTTGCTGATTTTGGTTTGCACGCGGTTGCTGACTTGCGCTCTGCGATTCGGAACGTTTTCCGTTTTTATTAGCTAATTGTTCATTGGCTACACGTCCATAGGCTTCAATGTGCCGATTACGCAGATGTGTTTTTAAATTTCCGGTTGTAGTTTTAAAACTTATAAAACTATGACAAATGTTACACTTCGCTTTTTTTGTAGAGTCCTGTCTTTCGAAGTAATCCCATAACACACTATTATTTACACGTGACATTTTTTTTACCAAAAATTACACGGATCTCAAGAATAAACTATTTACAAATACAATTAATATATAATATTTACACAAAGAAAGTTCGCCGCTTGAGCGTCTCAAATGTTTTGTAAACTATAAAATGCGACTATAAAATGTTTTGTGTTGAAGAAACACAGCACTGAGTTCAATTACACAGAATATTTACAATTTGCACATTTATGGATGATAAATGAAATTGTCCATTTATTAAATTACTACATTAAATAGCGTTTACTGCCTAACGATCACTTACACTTACATTCAATCACTCATCAATTTTCGATGACCCGTTATCGCGAAAGGCAATAGTTCACTGAATAATATTGGGCTAAAATTAGTAAAAATATAAACAAATGCAAAACCATTTCTCCGGTCAAGGTCGTAATTTCGCGCGCTCGAGCATCTTTATTGAAAATCAAAATAATATAAACCTAATTACCTTAACCTTAAGACGCATTACAAGCTGTCAGTATTTGTTTATACCGTTGTGCAATACCAAAAAACGCTTCATGCGAAAGAACTGAAATGTAGTTATCTCGCTTTTACCTGTGGTCTGTGCGTGATACTTCGTTTCATTCGCACGTAACGTAACGCACACAACCACAACGGTCTGCGTTTAGCGCTGTATGCGTGCGTGTGGCGTTGTGTAATCGCGAGCTGAACCATAGAACACATACAGCGGCCGAATAGATAGTTTTGGAAATAGATAGTTTTAAAATATCGCCATAACGTTGTCGCTGTCAAAACTGAATAACCGTTGTGATAACTATCTATGTTGAATAACGCCCACTCCTAGTTGCTGCTGAACGTCCGTTTCAGTTTTTCTGCTTGGAATTTTTGTGGACCGAATTCACCATTCGGGTAAGTTTTTACGTCTTAGGTTATGGGTTAGTCTTGGTTAGGTATTTTGGTTTGTTCGTGTCCTAATTTAGTATAATTTCCCTCTTTTTAGCTCCGAGGTCACCTCAAGTTCTTTCGGTTGTTTGCCCGGAGGTTGCCATGGTTATACTTTGGGCATAATTCAAGGAGACAAGCCGAGGGACCGATCACCGTACGTCTCCATATCCTCCTTTTTGACTAAGCAGACAGATTTGGCCAGACGTGCCAAGACAGGAGCGGCGGTTTCATCGGAGTTTTTTTAGTACTACTTATTAGCAGTGGCGGATTTGCCCTAAGGCCCAGTAGGCCCGGGCCTAGGGCGGCCAGATATTAAGGGCGGCAAATCGTGCCAAAAATAATTATTAACTTTAAAAAATAAATAAAACCAAGTCCAATAAAAACCCGCACTAAAAGATTTAAGTAAAGTTCTAGTGGCCATTTGTGGTGTTCATCATAATTTAAGTTCATTACCGAAAGCGCTGTACATGTCCCTATAACATTTGAAGAGTTCCCTCGATTTCTCCAAGATCCCATCATCAGATCCAGATTTAGTGCCAACGGGACCAACTCGGAGTTATACCCATTCGATAAAAAAAATTTGAAAATCTGCTCACGGTTCTCGGAGATATCGAGTAACATACAAACAATTATTGTCATTTATTTATTTACTCTGTATAAATATGATTAAAAAAAAAAAAAAAAAAACTGCTGTAGTTTCTTGCGGCGCTTCTTCTCAGCAGATATAAAATAATCCTTTTTTTATGTTATCATTATATAGGTAAAGAACATAAGAAGTGATACCGAGTCATATTTGTATTTGTTTCAATATGTAAGATGCAAATCCTTCTGGCCGGCACCGTCATTTCATTACTTACACACGTGAAAAGAAACTAGCATATACATTTTTTTACGGACGTTAATTTTCTGTACGACTCATACAACATTATTAAATTAAATAAATTAATATATCATACAAAAAACATCACGTCATTAAAATAACAAGTGTAACGCGCGAAACCCATCGCCGTGTTAACGGTACCCTGTTGCTCGCGATGTTCGCCGCCATACTGCACGGTTACCTGGCAACGCTCGGTCGCCTAGCAACCGTGCCGCCATTATGGTTTTCATCGCCTGCGCCACTCACGGCGCATGCGCGCGACGCCGCGCGCGCCGGCCGCGCCGCGCACTCATTCATTCAATTCGGGATCGATCTGCCGTCAAGATCAACTTAGCCACGCGCGCTGTCCGCGCCGCGCCCCGCGCACTCTCGCGTATTTGTTTATGGATTAAGTTTTTTACTAATTTGGTAATAACATTCGCGACGCGACGTGTACGTACTGCTATATTATTATACCTGTTAATTTAAATATTTGTAATTATCTCACGCACACGTAAAAACTTTGTGTTGCATAGTTAAATATGGACGGAAAGAAAAGGGTAAGATTAAGTGGGGCAGAGTATCGCAAGCGAGCGAAAGAAAAAGAAGACAAACAAAAGGATACGATTCAAAAAACACGGAAATTAGACGATTTCTTTGGAAAACCGTCTACAGCTACAGATATTAAATATCCTATAATTGATCCAATACACGACGTTCCAAGTAGTAGTGGCGCTCCGTCAACTTATGATTCTGCAGTGTTTTCAAGTAAAAATACTTTGATCGATGTGGCAAGTATATCCAAAGAACAAGCCGAAGATGTTCCTCTAGTACCAGGAGTGACAGGAGTAGGAGTGCAGCCCAATCCTCCGGACCAGGAGCTCTACGAAATCAGCGACGATCCAGCTAAATGGACAATCGACGAGTTCAGGCGTGATCTCATTTGTAAGAACGGAGCCAATCAAAACATCCAGAATGATTTTCCTAAGAGTGAGCGCATTTACAAAGATAAAGCGCGACAGTTGTCGAGACATTTATTCGAACGTCAACTTCTAAATGGTGAAAAAGTTCCGCGAAAGTGGCTAATTTATTCTAAAAGTACTGGATGTGTTTTTTGTGGTCCTCGTCTGCTTTTTAATGGCGGGGAGAGCCAGTTCGACAAAAAAGAAGGTTTCAATGACTGGAAAAATTCATATCGTCGAGTGTCAACTCATGAGAATTCGCCTACTCACAAATTATCTGTTCTGCATATGAAAGAACGAAGCAACGTGTTAGGTCGCATTGACCACGCATTAACAATGCAATTAGATGAAGAAATAAATTACTGGAAAAACATTCTGAAAAGAGTAGTTGCATGCGTAAAAGCGCTTGCATCACGTGGTTTGCCTTTCAGAGGACACAACGAAAGATTTGGATCAATCCACAATGGCAATTATTTGATGTCCTTAGAGCTTATCGCTGAGTTCGATCCGTTCTTAGCCAAACACATTACACGTAATGGAAATCCAGGCTCAGGATTTACGAGTTATCTTTCTTCAACAACATGCGAAGAATTCATTCGACTTATGGGAAACAAAGTTTTGGAGACAATTGTAATGGAAATATTAACAGCAAAATATTTTTCTCTGATCATTGACTCGACACCGGATATATCTCACGTAGACCAGCTCACTTATGTAATCAGATATGTGGGCCATTCTACTTTTCGATGACCATAAAGATGTCTTCGTACAAAATAATAACAAAAAAAAGTAAAATGCTACATAATGGAAAAATAACAACTCGTTATATTATCACAATAAACAGTTTATTAATGTGAATATATAACTATTAGGACATATCTTATATTTTTTTAATAAATAAGGTAACTCCGTTGTCTATTTTGGTAACGCCGATGATTTCCATATAAAGATAATGTGACCCCAGGTACATGTCCCATGACGTATTTCAAAATTACCAAAATTATTTCCATGGACCGATAAAAGTTAAAGTTCTATATAGCTTTATTGATAAAACACCTAGCAAATGACATTTGCTTATAAATTTTCATTCTAACATTTAAGTAACTTTTTATTTATCTTTCGTCTGTCCCCTCTGGCGGATATTATTAGCACTACTTCGAGTTACCGAACCTAATTTATCAAAAATAGACTGTATTGTCTCTACATAGGGTCTCATTATAATGGGGAAACGGTCCTTGAATTACGGCTGAGGTACAGTGCCGCGGGGAGGAAACAGGTTAGAACCAGTTGCGAACGGGCTGCCGTGCGGAGTGAATGTGTTTTTTGAGTATCACCTGAGTTACCGCTAAAACTCGGTAAGTTTATGTCCTTTTTGCTATTTTTTTGTAATAATTCTATAATCATTCGTAACACCTACTGAATTGTAATAATTATAGCAGTAAAATATCAATTAGTGCTTACGTATAAGGTGGATTAGGTAAATTCTACAACTGCGTTACTCATACATTGCGTTACCGGCTCATGGTAACGCAGTTGTTCCTACAGTAACGCAGATGTCGAAATAGTCGTTCACATTGATGTTGTGTTAAATTGAGTTTAAATATCGATTTTATATTGACAGGCGAATAACCAGAGCAACATGGCATTAACACCTGCTGAGAAACAACGGCGGTACAGAGCCAAATTAAAAGAAGATCCCGCTCGTGAAGCTGAGTCAAAGAGGAAACATCGTGTGAGGTATCATGCAACAAAAAAGTCAGTACGAGATATGACAGAAAGAGAACATCGAGCTGTAAAGAAGCGATGGAGAATCGCTAATAAGAAAAGACGCGAACGTGAAAAAACCCTCCAAAATGTAATTTTAGAGACTCCAGAATCTTCACCGCCACCGCCACCACAAGAGTCTGCTAAACAAAGAGGAAGAAAACGGGTAAGAAGAGATAGAACCGCAGTCTACAGACAAAATATCAAACTGCAAGACGAATTAAATGAGGTGAAAAAAAAGCTAAACAAATATAAAAAAAGATTGCAGAGGGCAGTAAAACCCAAAAAAAAAACCATCGATTCACTTTCAGTTTCATCCAATAACACTTCTGATAAATACATGGTGTTATCCAATTCCATAAAAGAGCGATTCTCCAAAATTAAATCCGTGAAAGAACGGTTACGCGCCCAACATTTATTAAATGCTGATAGATTGAAGGCTTCTAGGATGAAGGCTACAATTTTGAAAGACTGTTTAGGAATTCAACGCCCGAGAAACAAAATACGAGTCCCAAGAAATAACCCTCTAGTTAAGACAATCCGCTCATTTTTTGAAAGAGACGATGTTTCAAGGGTCACTGCAGGGAAGCGAGAAACGGTTACATACAGAAAAAATAAAATGCAAAAACGATATCTCCTGGAATCCATGAAACAACTATTCAATGCCTTTAAAAGGGAAAATCCAGGGTTGAAATGTTCGTACAGCTATTTTGTTAAATATAGGCCATTTTACGTAAAACCGCTATCCATTGATGCAAGAGAGACCTGCTTGTGTAGATTGCATACCAATGCACAATATTTATTGGACGCTTTACACAATAAGAAAGTAACTTCAGAAAAAAGTTTAAGTAGAATCATAGAACAAACGGTATGTAAAACAGATTCTAAAACTTGTATGACCAACACCTGTGATGTTTGCAAAACGAAGACAATTGACTTTAACAAAGAGAACGACCAAAAACTATTAAAGTGGGAAGAATGGGTCAGAAAGTCGGAAATTATTGACAAATCAGGGAAGAAAGTTAAAGTGACGAAAAACGTTAAGGAAACCATTGAAGGAACGGTTCTTGAACTAAAAAATAAACTAGAAAACACATTAAAGCAACTGAAAAGACATGTCTACAATATTAAGATTCAGTACAGAGCCTACCGAGCTGCCATCGATGATTTAAAAAACGATGAAGTAGTATTACACATCGACTTTAGCGAAAACTACGCTTGCAAATATTTCAAAGAGATACAGTCTCATCATTTTGGCGGCTCGCGAAACCAAGTGACACTACACACTGGAGTTATGTACCGCAAACCAGATATGAACGAAGATTTAAAACCTGTAGTTGTTGACTCTTTTTGTACTGTTTCCAGCAGTAACTTGCATAATCCGGCAGCTATTTGGGCACACCTCCATCCAATACTCCTACAAATAACAGATTTTTCTCATATAACAAAAGTACACATATTTTCTGATGGCCCAGCGACCCAGTATCGCCAAAAACAAAACTTCTACCTGTTTTGCTCAAGGTTGTTCAGCAAATATAACATTTCTAGAGCCACCTGGAACTTTTTTGAGGCTGGGCACGGCAAGGGAGCAGCAGACGGGGTTGGTGGCTTCCTTAAACGAGCTGCTGATAGAAAAGTCGCTGCCGGAAAAGACATCAGTGATGCTGAAACCTTTTATACAGAGTTAAAAGACTCAAGTAAAATTGAAATGTGTTTTATTACAGATGATGAGATCCAAAACGTCGCAAATTGTCTTCCTGAAAACATAAAGCCGCTGCAAGGAACTATGCAAGTGCATCAGATTTTTACCGACTGTTCTGGAACTCTGCAGTATCGTGATCTGAGTTGCTTCTGCCAGAGAGGTTTCTGTTCATGCGGAAATCCTAAAACCTATCAACCAATACCAGAGATCGATTTAGTTAGTGATGAGGAAATTTTGACAGATTTGACTAAAATTGCACAGAAAACCGGAAGGCAAATTTATAACGCTGTATATAATTCTTCTTCAGAATCAGACGACGAACCTCTTGTCTCATTGAAAAAGTCGTCTGTTAATGTGGACCCGCTTCCTAGCACATCGATAGCACATGAACTGAATGATAAAGAAAATTTACATCCCACAAAGTTAGTAGATGGAGTGTACGTACTGGTAAAAATTTGTAGTGACAAAAATAAGACCTATACATACCTTGGTGAAGCAAAGAGTGATTTAGAAGAAGACGGCGAAATCAAAATAATGTTTTATAAAACATTAGATAATAGCGGGAAAAGATTTAAAGCAGTACATAGAGATATATCGTATGTATCTTATGATAATATCCTACAAATTGTACCTGGTCCAAAGAAGATGTTTAAAGGTAAACGCGTATTTTTCGAATTTGGTAACCCTTTACCAGTTTTTGAAAAATAAAAAGATTTTATTGGTAATCGAGTAAAATGCAACGTCCTTATTTGATTATTTACTTTATTTTTGATCTCATTTTGTATTTTAATTCTAAGACCATTTGCTCGATCCAAAACTATGCATGACGGTATTATTTTATAGTCTGATTAAAACGTCCCAAGTGATTTGTATGACAATGTTATTTTGTGTTCAGAGTAAGACTGATTTTAGTTACATTTATAAGCATAAGAATTATATTTAACTGTTGAATATGTTACTCAACAAACAATTATTAGAGCCTAAACACCACAGTGTTACTTTCAAACCACTGCGTTACTTTTGTGTCCTTCTTTCACCGTTGCCTTAAGAGCTAATATATTATTTATTGTATTAAAAATTATAAATATTTTGATACCAGATTGTTTATTTCGAATTTGTCAAGCTTTAGGATAAATATTAATTTATGTGAGCATACTAAAAGCTTTTATTGGAACAAATTTAGGATTGTAGTCTTTAAAATAATAACGCAGTGGTTTTTGTTATTTTAAAAGTTTATTGTTAACATATATATAATATTATAAAGCCTGTGCTATGATTTCTAGAGGGCCAAAGTTTATTAATGTTAATTACTTAAAACAAAACTAGAACAAGTTTTATAATTAAAAAATAATATTACAAGTAACGCAGTTGTTTAATTTGCTGACCTTTCGTGACACAAATACCCTAATTTATGATAAAGTGCCCCTTGAACATCGCTGTTCGATTTAATTTTGCAAAGAATAGATCTGTATACTTAAAAAAAAAGCAAGTAAATTAAAAATATTAATGACTTTTATTTGATTTAATGATTTTTATTTTCTTTTACTTAAAATCACGACGAAAATGTACAACGAAAAGTAGAATGGCCCATGTCCTGCCTAATGGATCACCTGTAGAGCGGTTCCTCAAGTTTATTCCAAACACAGGCCACAAATCACAACAAATGGCAGATCTGCCGTGTCACGCACAACTCGTTTATCTTGAGTTAGACGAGTTACGCCTAACCACCGTGAAATGGTCTTATTTTGGATGCTTTATATGGCTCACAAACAATCACGTAAAAATTATCATTAGTTTTTGAGATATTTGATATGGCAAATTCGTTCAACTACATTTTTTAGTAACTCTGTCATGCACATCTCATCTATTTTAAGTTACAATAGTTGCGCGTGGCCACTCGCAGTTTCGCGACGCTGCCACCTTATCGTTTAACGTAGAGTTAGAAGAGATACGCGTGACCACTAGGTGAGTTTCGTGGGCGCGTGATCGTGTTATCTCGCTCACCGAGGGACCGCCGAGTGCCCGGTTTGTTTTATTTGCCATTTGTTTGTAAACACTATCACGGGTCGTTTATCGCTGCGTTGTTTTTAAGTTTGTTTAATAGTTCAGTGATAAATAGTGTTCAAAATGAGTTCTATTCGAGGTAAGACATTAATAACTATGTGTAATGAAAAGAGAGTGTTGCAAAACATGGGAACTGTAACTAATTACTCGGAAGTTCTTGAAAATGCACAGCTTAGAGTTAATTGTAACATAATCCATTCAGAAAATGAGGGTGATGCAGATTTTAATGATGAAAACTTTAATTCACTAACCAGTTGTTATGAACTTAATCATTTACCTTTGAGCGCCGCGATACCTACCGAAATATTAGGTCCAAAAATGATTCAATCGCAAAATGAGGCCGAGGTACAATGTCATGAACATAATTTACTATCACCAGTTACGTATTGTGAGCTTCAACCGATATCAAAGTCTGTGGCTTCTATCCCAGAATTACGCAAGGAAGATTTAATGGAACTGGGATCAATTATGAGTGAAGATATTGATATGATCGATTTGGAATCTATTAATGAGAGTGAGTTGTTACTCGATTTATCGGCCAAGAAACGAAAAATTTTGTATAATGAAAACAACGTTTCACATAGCAAGCAATCCAAAAACATTGAGCCTGTAACCTCAACCCCGAAACCTAATTTAACGTGTCAAATAAGTACCGGAGATATATCAGAAGTCATTCCTGATAAGTCGTTTGAAAATAGTGTAGATGAATTAGTTCAACAGCTTAGTGGGAATCAGAGTGGAAATAAAACAGATAAAAGCAAAGAAAAACAGCAGCATGACAATGTTAGCCAATCAATTAGTCAGTCTAATAGTCAAGAAGAACAATTTAATAAATCTGATAAATCTAATAAGTCAAAAGAGTCATTAAAATCTTCAAAGAAAAGGAGAGAAAGGAGTGCGAAAAAACGCTTAGAAGCAGAAAAGAAGAAATATGGAATGAAACCACCCTGCAAACAAGCTTGCATAAAAAAGTGTTGGCAAAAGTTTACTGAAGAAGATAGATATCAAATATGGTCAAATTTTAGAGATCTTGACAAACAAAGTCAAAGAAATTTCATAAGTAGGAATGTGAGAAAATATGCCAAAAAATATAAGACTAAGGAAAATTCACACCGCCATAATACTTTGACTTGGTCTTTGCATAATAAAAAAGTCTGTAAACCTTTTTTTTTAAACACACTAGGTTTCATTAACGCTCAACCTGTAGTTACCATATTAAAAGCAAACTATAAATGCAGAATAATAGATGTTGACACACAAAACGCGGCTCCTGAACAAAGGGGTAAAACAAAAAAACCATGGAATGCGTTTCCTGATGGTTATGAACAAGCTGTGAAGCAGTTCATAGAAAAAATAAAACCGACTGTTTCGCATTACAACCTGCAACATGCTCCGAAGAGGCGGTATCTTCCTTGTGGCGTATCTTTCAGGGATTTGTTTAAATTGTATACTTCGCACTGTGAAGAATTAAATATTCGAAGCTGCAGTTGGGCTTACTTCCACAAGCAAATTAAAAAACTGAATTTGTCTACGTCAAATCCCAAACAAGATTTGTGCACATTATGCCAAAAACATAAAGAAAAACATAGCGAAACCAGTCATACATGTTCAGATTGTCCTGACAATTGTGACATATGCAAAGAATTTCCAGTTCATGTACAAAACAAAAACGAATCCAGAATGCGTTTAGAAGACGATTTAGCCGATAAAAGCACAACCAAAAAAGTATTTACAGTAGATATGCAAAAGGCAATATGCATGCCAAAATTAACAATAAAAGACTATTATTTCTCCCGGAAATTGGTACTTTTCAATGAAACATTTGTATCCCCCGGTAAAAATGAACAGGCATACTGTGTGGTTTGGCATGAAGGAGAAAGCGGAAGAAAAGCGCATAATATTGCATCGGCCTATACTTATTTCATTATAAATAATGCACGCGATTATAAAGAAATTGTTATGTATTGTGATAATTGCACAGCGCAAAATAAAAATAGAATTCTATTCACAGCTATGATAAGACTTGTTAATTCGTCATCTTTGATATCGGCAGAAAAAATCAAGTTTGTGTATTTTGAACCAGGCCATACTTATATGGCAGCAGATACAGTCCATGCATGTATAACAAACAAATTTTCAAAATTAAAGGAAATGTATGATTTTCTTGATTACACAGACAGAATGAAAGAATCCCGAAAAAACATGACAGTTCAAACAATTACTCATCAAAACATGATTTTATTTAAGGACGAATTAAAAAAGATGTTTCCAAAAACCTATAACGTGCATGCTTTGAAGATGGTTGAATTTCGACGAGGCACGACAAATATCTTTGTTAAAAATTCATACGATTCAACGAATTTTAAAGAGGTCAACATACTTAAAAAAAATGTTATAGATATTAAACAGTCTGCTGATTTTATTAGTAATATTGCTCATGAAGGAAGTCCGCGAGGAATAAGTGCCCTGAAAAAAAAAGAATTACTAAAATTGTGTACATCAATGCCACTTAATCGCAGGGTCTTTTACGAAGAACTGAATGTAAATGAAAATATTTGCGATTTAGATACTACTGTTACAGATAATTAGTTTATTTTAAAATTATGGATTGATTTTATCCCAATACATGTTTTATGTTGTCCATAATTTCATTGTTTTGGATTTCGTACCTGCGTGTTTAGTTTGACAAAACAAAGTAAAATTTTTTTTACCATTTTAAATGGTTCTGATCTCATTAATTTTAATTGAGTACTTATTTTTTTAATTCAAGCCAATTTAATTTTTAAATGGCGGATTGATTTTATCCCTATACATAAACATGTTGTATCGGGATAAAACGCAGGTACGGAATCCAAATAACAATGAAATTATGGACAACATAAAACATGTTGTCCATAATTTCATTGTTATTTGGATTCCGTACCTGCATGTTTAGTTTGACAAAACAAAAAAAGATTTTTTTACCTTTTTAAATGGTTCTGATCTCATTAATTTTAGTTTAGTAGGACTTATTTTTCTTAATTCAGTCAATTTAATTTTTTAAATGATAGATTGATTTTATCCCAATACATGTTTTATGTTTTCCATAATTTCATTGTTTTTTGGATTCCGTACCTGCGTGTTTAGTTTGACATAACAAAGTAAGTTTTTTTTTACCATTTTAAATGATTCTGATCTCATTAATTTTAATTTAGTACTTATATTTTTTATAATTTAAGCCAATTTAATTCGTTTTAAAGATATGAATATTATTTTAAAAATAAAAAAATATACTACTTGCTATTGTTATTATTTATCCTTATATTCCTCATGACGTACTTATTATATTACACGATGCGCCTATTTGTGACAGAAATAATAATATATTGAGGATATTAATATAATAATTACGTCATGAGGAATATAAGGATAAATAATAACAATAGCAAGTAGTATATTTTTTTATTTTTAAAATAATATTCATATCTTTCAAACGAATTAAATTGGTTTTAAATGATTCTGATCTCATTAATTTTAATTTAATACTTGTATTTTTTTAAATTTAAGCCAAATTAATTCATTTTAAAGATATGAATATTATTTTAAAAATAAAAAAATATACTACTTGCTATTGTTATTATTTATCCTTATATTCCTCATGACGTACCTAATTATTATATTAATATCCTCAATATATTACTATTATTTCTATCACAAATAGACGCATCGCAAGTCACGCATATCGCTTATAACTATTAGTAAACATAGATAGTCATTCAGAACTCGCTTACATTTAGTAACGCGTAACTCTTTTAACTCAAGTTAACACATGACGCGTGACCACCTTTGTATGGAGCAGTGGTTATGGTAAACTCGTTTAACTGAATTTAAAAGGTAAATAAAAGAATAATTAAAAAAAAATTAAAGACCTCTTGTTCTAAACCCTATTTATAAGTTATTTAGCTAGAAATAATGTGCGAATGAATTAAAATAACAATTCTACCATCTTTTGTTTGTAAAAAGTTGTTTGGGCGTTTTTCTCAAAACTCACTTTTTAAAGATAGATGAGTTGTGCGTGACAAGGCAGAGATGCTGTTACCTCAACTTTAACTGAATTGGGAATTGACATTTTAAACTGCCGCGGGCAATCGTATGACAACTCAGCTAACATGTCAGGCATATACAACGGCCTGCAAGCTAAAATAAAGGAAATTTCACGCCTTGCCGACTATGTTCCCTGTTCAGCACACTCGCTTAATTTAGTAGGTGAATGTGCAGCTGAAAGCAGTCAAGAAGCTTGTTTGTTTTTTTCTCTACTCCAAGAGTTATACAATTTCTTTGCAGCGTCAACTCAGCGTTGGGAACTCCTTCAAACCCATTTCACTGTCAAAAGTCTATCAACGACTCGTTGGTCAGCTCGTGCAGACGCATGCAAAAGTTTACGCGAATCTTGGAATGAAATCCATAAAGCGCTAGTCACCATCGAAAACGACACACAACAGAAGAGAACCGTTATATGCGAAGCAAGAGGTATTCGTTTGAAACTGGAACGTTTTGAAACGGCCCTCATGGTTGTTTTTTGGGGATGTTTACTAGATCGCATTAACGCCACAAGTAAAAAACTTCAGAGTGTGGAAATTGACATTACCATTGTCATAGAACTGTACGAGGCTTTAATACATTTTGTTGGCGAAACAAGAGAGAATTTTGATGATTTCGAAAAAAAAGCGAAAAAACTGTCGTTCGTACACGAATATGAAAAAGATTTTCGACGCAATCGAAAGCGTAAGCTGCTTCCTGGTGAGACAAATACAGGCGAAGAGATGCAACAAAAAAATGGCCGTGATAATTTTAGAATAAGTACTTTTTTGCTAGTAATTGATACATTGTCAGAAGAACTGAAAATTCGTCGGGATGCTTATAAATTACTCTACAATAAATTTTACTTTATTACCAACCTGACGAATCTAAGTACCTCAGAAGTCGAAGATAAGGCCAAGGCATTGCAAATGATTTATTCTACTGACTTAGAAGATAATTTTACAGAAGAATGTCTTCATTTTCGTTCTCACTGCAGCATAAAAAATGAGGAGCGAAAGAGTGCAGTCAGTTTGTTGAAATGGTTACGAACCGAAGGTCTTCAAACCATTTACCCAAACGTGGATATTGCTCTTCGTATGTGTGTGTGTACACCTGCCAGTAACTGTACAGGAGAAAGATCGTTTTCTTGTTTGCGCAGAGTTAAAAACTATTTACGCACAACAATGACGGAGCAGAGATTAAACGATCTTGCTTTGCTTAACATAGAAGCTGATTATTTAAACAAATTGGATTGCGAAGATCTAATTAATGATTTTGCTGCGCTTAAGTGCAGACGAGTTTTGTAACACATTAACATTTATTTTATTAAAAACAAAACCTAAAACCGTTTTAAATGTTTTATTTAAATGTCCAATCATCCCTAAAACCTCGGAAAATATTACAAACTAGCTTTAGTTAGCTTTCAGTTAAACAATTTTCTGAATCAAAAGTGGGAATAAAATTAATTGATGAATTATGTATCTAGTCTATAATGATGGGTGCTGAGAAAGGGGCGGCACATGGGCTGGGGCCTAGAGCGGCCAGGACTGTAAATCCGCCACTGCTTATTAGCTTATTTTCTCCCTAAATTTTCTGTATTTTTTTTAACAAATTTTACCAGAAGTCAACCACTGATTTATCTCGTAGCTCTACAATGCGCATGGTTTATTTAGGAGTAAAGTAAATTTACCGGACGTATTTTTTATTGTGGTTATTCTTTCTTTCGGTGGTTTCTTTGGCATAGCGTATTTTATATTAACATTTTATTTTTATTTCGTGTTTTTATAAACCTGTGACAGACAACCCTAAGCTAATTTTCCCGTTTCTTATGTGTATATTTTAAAATAAATCATTGTTTTACCATCAAAATTCTTCGTAATGTCGGGAGTTTGTCAGCCTAGTCAGACGTTTTTCTAATACCAAAGCGACTGGCTATGCTACAGTAGGTATTATTGACATACCGTCATATGTTGACTATTGGTCTTGCAATTTTCGATGTGGACTGGTTGCTGATTTAATATCACTCAAGCGTTATCAACAGATTAGTCTATTTTTACACTTTGCCGATAACACTCTAGATGACGGCGATCGATATTACAAAGTGCGACCGGTTGTAGAAAAAATTAAAAGAAATTGCCTGAACTTTGAAATTGAGAACAATTTCAGCATAGATGAGACGATGATCCCATACAAAGAGCGAATAGCTGGAAGTCGAAAACAGTACATGAAAGACAAGCCCAGCAAGTGGGGCTTAAAAATTATGTTCGAGCGTTCTGGGATAATATACCATTTCATTTTGTATAGCGGCGAAGATACCTTTCGATTTCATACTTTCACGGACCAGGAGGCTTCAGTTGGATTCGGAGCTCAAGTAGTTATTGCTTTATGCCAAAGCATAAAAAATAAACCGTCAACAATTTTCCGTGACAACTTTTTTTTCATCTCTCGAACTCTATCATTTGCTGAGAGAAAACTATGGCATCTTTGGTCTGGGTACTATTCGGAGTAATAGAGTAAGAGGTGCTGAAAAAGTCTTACCTTCAGAGAAGATAATTAAAAAGAAAGGAAGAGAGAGCTGCGCACAAGCGGTTTGTAATAAAAACAAACTCGCCATTGTTAGATGGAACGACAGTAAACCAGTGACTTTGATAAGCTGAACCTGTACTCATGATCAAAAGGTTTTCGAAAGAAAAAAAAAAATCGATGTTGAATGCCCTAAGATTGTGAGGGACTATAACAAACATAAATATGGGTGGTGTAGACCTGGCCGATATGTTAATTGCCTTGTATAGGACGCCACTTAAGACGAGAAGATAGTACCATGGGATATTTGCCCAGCTAATAGATATAAATGGCTGCTTTATAAAAGACAGAAATTGGGATCAACATCACCAAAGATATAACAAAGGCACGAGAGCCTTTACACAGCACACTAATGGCATTGAATCCCGTTTACAACGCTATAGTGGCATTAAATGCATTTTACAACACTATAGTGGCATTAAATGCATTTTACAACACTTTAGCGGCATTGAATGCCTTTTAAAACACTTAGGTAACAATAAATGACTTTTACAACGCTTCAGTTACATTGAATGCCTTTTGCAACACATTAGTGGCATTTAATGCCTTTTACGACCCTTTAGTGGCACTGATTGCCTTTTACAACACTTCAGTGGCATTGAATGGCTTTTGCAACACAATAGTTTAATGGCATTGAATGCCTTTTACATCACTTTAGTGGCATTAAATGTCCTTTACAACACTTTAGTGGCATTAAATGCCTTTTGCAACACTTCAGTTGCATTGAATGCCTTTTGCAACACATTAGTGGCATTGAATGCCTTTTACGACACTTTAGTGGCACTGATTGCCTTTTACAACACTTCAGTGGCATTGAATGGCTTTTGCAACACATTAATTTAGTGGCATTGAATGCCTTTGACGACACTTTAGTGGCACTGATTGCCTTTTACAACACTTCAGTGGCATTGAATGGCTTTTGCAACACATTAATTTAGTGGCATTTAATGCCTTTTACGACACTTTAGTGGCACTGAATGCCTTTTAGAACACTTTAGTGGCACTGAATGCCTTTTAGAACACTTTAGTGGCATTGAATGCCTTTTACAACACTTCAGCGGCATTGAATGCCATTTAAAACACTTAGGTAGCAATAAATGTTTTTTAAAACGCTTCAGTTGCATTGAACGCCTTTTGCAGCACATTAGTGGCATTAAATGCCTTTTACGACACTTTAGTGACACTGATTGCCTTTTACAACACTTCAGTGGCATTGAATGGCTTTTGCAACACATTAGTTTAGTGGCATTGAATGCCTTTTACGACACTTCAGCGGCATTGAATGCCTTATAAAACACTTAGGTAGCAATAAATGCCTTTTACAACGCTTCAGTTGCATTGAATGCCTTTTGCAACACATTAGTGGTATTGAATGCCTTTTACGACACTTTAGTGGCACTGATTGCCTTTTACAACACTTCAGTGGCATTGAATGACTTTTGCAACACATTAGTGGCATTGAATGCCTTTTACGACACCTTAGTGGCATTGAATGCCTTTTACAACACTTTAGTGGCATTAAATGCATTTTTCAACATTTTAGTGGTATTAAAAGCCTTTTACAACACTTCAGAGGCATTGAACGCCTTTTGCAAAACTTTAGTGGCATTGAATACCTTATACAACACCTCAGCGGCAATGAATGTCTTAACAACGCG
The DNA here is from genome assembly GCA_947859365.1 of Archips crataeganus. NCBI lineage: Eukaryota > Metazoa > Arthropoda > Insecta > Lepidoptera > Tortricidae > Archips > Archips crataeganus. The sequence goes on along the minus strand of OX402067.1, from coordinate 9,412,155 downwards.
TCAGTGGAATTTAATGCTCTATGCAAACACTTTAGTGACATTGAATGCCTTTAACAAAACTTTAGTGGCAATGAATGCCTCCTTGAAAGAAAAAAATATTTATTACACAAACTAAAAGTTTACATGAAGCAGTATCTGGTGGACCCCAAACTAGACTGAGCCTGTATCTTGGGAACCGGTGAGTTGGCTAACATAATACATTTTTATTTTTACAGTATGAAGTATGGTATACATTAACCAGATAGATACACATGATTTACTACAGACTGGGCAAGGACAGGAATATAATAATAAAAAACCAATGAACTAATAAAAAAAAAAACAAAGAATAGGGCAACCATCACACGTAATTAATATGAAGCGAGAAGCGAAAGTGTCGACGATTACCTGGTAAAGAAATATAGCAATAAATATACCCAATTCCTATAACCGTCCCAGTGTTGAAAGCCAAATAAAACACGAGATAAACAAAGCAATTGCTATCACATCTAATAAATAAAAAAGCTTCATTAAGAGATTGTGATAAAAATTGATGTGTTTACCCCTACAAATGTTTGTATCCACATCTTTTATTAATAAATTAAAAACTATCTTTCGCAGTTCATATTGAGAATAATGATTTTATCAAGCTCGTATTCCATATTTTTTAATTACTGCAAAATAAAATCAAATTTGAATCTTGTCGAAATTGTACGAAGTATACGAACTTGAGCAACTTATACAATCAAAATCACATGTCTCTTCATGAATAATTTTCTCTTACATAATACGTAACAACATTTACTATTATATACAACACACACAAGGCCTCTTACATCTTGACAGATGATTTAAGCAGCGTCTATTTGAGAGAGGCAACAATACAACATAAATCTAATGACACTTGTTTTACAGATACTTTAATACAAAAATTCGACGCCGTAAAAATGCACGTTATATTTAAATGTAGAGTTTTTTTCCAAATCCTAACCCAAAATGGCCTCTACCAAATAGCTCTCCTTGTTTTTATACTATTAAGGACATCCTTATATGGGCTATTTGATTTGATTACATGTAAAACATGGATACTTACCAAACGTTAATTAGGTACTGACTGATTGTTCTGGGGAAAAGATGATCTGGTTAAACTGACGTTTCTTTTAATGGAAATTTTTAGAACTTTAGTGCAGAAACGGCAGTTGCCACTTGTGGGCTAATTTCCACATTATAAAGTAGTTTTTTTTTTTTAACTAGTAATGCGCCGGACATCCGTATCAGTATCCTTTATTATTTTGATGGATCTTTTACCTTATTAATATTCAATGCATAGATGTAATTATATACATAGGTAGGTAGGTTAAGTAGGAATTAAAAGAAAAAGATATATAAACGATACTCGAATGGAATTGGATAGTTTAAATGTGTCAGTTTAGATTAGCCTTTTTGTCAAAAACCGGACTCCCGTACACGGGCTCTGCACTCACTGTTCACTCGAATCAGTACTGGTGAGGTGATGACGAAGAAACATTTACGAGCACACAAACGCATAACTTGTTGTACTGGTTATAGAAGGCGTGCTTACACGCGTTTCCAAAAATGAGCTTATACACGACCAGATGGCCTAGTGGTTAGAGAACCTGACTATGAAGCTTAAGGTCCCGGGTTCGATTCCCGTGTCGGGGCAGATATTTGTATGAAAAATACGAATGTTTGTTCTCGGGTCTTGGGTGTTTAATATGTATTTAAGTATGTATCTATCTATATAAGTATGTTTATCCGTTGCCTAGTACCCATAACACAAGCTTTCCTAGCTTACTTTGGGACTGGGTCAATTGGTGTGAATTGTCCCGTGATATTTATTTATATGCGCTTATAAAACGCTAGTCGAAAACCGCTCTAAAAAAAAGTTAACATCTGTATCGGTATCTGCGAATCTGTATCCGCGGATACACATTTTAAACAACCCGGCACATCACTAGTTTGAATTCTATCACACAAAATTATTTACAGTCTATGTCAATATCGCGTAAACAAAAGACACTTAACAGGAAGTTTTGCAGAAATGGCGCTGGATCGGGTAGCTTTTAGAAACTCATTCATTTAAACATGTGCTGAAGCCGGAAGCCTGTCATAGCTGGCCTCACACGTGGAAAAGATATCCTCGCCTCGATCGGTTAGGACCGGCGGGACCTTAAATTAGGGTTCTGACAGGAAATATCGCTAGATAGATGTATGTTGTACCAACTGTGTACATTTTAGCAAAATAACTAAATTAATTGATGAGATGTCCGTTTCACGTTAGTCTTGCGTGAGATTGGCTCATTTAGTTATAAATCAATCAAAAACGTGACACAAATCGTCGATTATAATGCAATGGTGCGTAACCAACAACGACTAATGCCGCGTATGTGACATAAAAGCCCATTTTAGAGAGAAGAGTGTTAAAATTAAATATCTTTGTGTTTACGAGTACCTCTACTAATAGGGACCGTGCAGAAACTATAGGCGGCAGCACTAATGCGACAGAATAGATACTATACGGACAGTAAAAGAAAGTTGTCAGATGTGTCATCGTGCTATCAAGAATGTAAACAAGAATCAAAATTATTTTATTTATATCATGATTAAAATTACAAAATATAGGTTCAGATCAATTAATACGACAGCGTGGCCAAAATATATTAAAAGGTCAAAAGCTCTTCGGGGCCGGCCACGTGTTAGATGTTGAAGAGAAAACAGATGAGAAAAATGAGACAGTGATCATTGGTAAAATTGTCGCACAGACAAAAATTTCCATTGTTTACGACGTGAAAATAACGGTAAAATATTTTCTGAATGATGTTTTAATTCATAGTGAAAATAAACGCACTCCTCCTGTGGGTGCGCGTTTGGCAGCCGCCGTGACGTGCGACTCCGAGAGGAAGGGCTACGAATTAGCCCGAAACATGTCGAGTTAATCTCGTTTTAAGACTTATGTATGTTCTCAACTTTTTGTAACAAAAACATCACAAATGCAATTTGTAAATGCAAGCACGTCTGTGCATTAGTTCAGTATGTCAATTCTCCAGAAAGTGCTAAATCAAAAACTAGTGATGCCCAACAATGGGGTAAACCATCTCACCGGCAGTTATTGAGTTATGATAAGGGACTGAAAATGTCTGAGCTTCCAACAACAGCCAAAAAGCCTAAACTAATGAATGTAAAAAAATTTTAAACGTTTTATATTTAAATAAATATCTTTTTACTTTTACTAAATGAAACAGCTAGAATCATGGGATATTTCCACAGCTACTTTAAGATAATCATTAGCTAAAACACCCTTGTGTAGAATCCTGTAGTTAGAAGAAAAACATGAAAAAGAAATTATGGGAGTGGAAACTTTAGTAGAATTGGTTAAAATTACTGAGAGAAGAAACATAAATGAAAAAATTCACCGCATAATACTAGACATCTTTATGCTGCAAAGTATCGCTATTTACTATATTTTTCAGACAACAGAGTAGAACGGCCTCCGTAGCATTTAGATACAAAACTTATGAAACTAAAAGGAATGCAGCCAGCCAACTAAAAAATTGATTGTACTTATAACCATGTTTATAATCTGAGTACATGTGGACTCTTCGTTTAACTGTTGGGGGATATTCGGTGTGAACCTCAGTGCAGTCTATAACACTTGTATTTGCATAGTGAAGTTTAAATGCTTCTGGCATAAGCGTAATTATCGGAACAATGTTGAATGTACATTTTTTACGTATAACGAAACGCGACCGAAGAGTCAAATGACGTTTAAGCGACGCTTCACCCCGCACCTCAGTCGGCCGACACGCTTTGGAGGTAGTGGACGTCGCGCGATCTGAGCAGTAAGTATTTCATTTTGATTCTCCAAAATTTGTCACCACAATCGTCATTCTTATTTTTGACTGTATCTCAATTATTTCTTCTTAATGAAGTGTTTTTATGTAACAAAGTTGAAGTATGCGTGAAACTAATACTGCATAGTGTACTCTTTCCCGACGAATATACCTAATTATGTTGTAAATGGTGAACTTTCTAGAATTCGTCATTATTGGCAACATCATTTTCAGCAACGTCGCATGAGACGACAATGACACGTGTTGCTAACAATGATATTGTCTTGAGTGAGCAATGACGGTTGTTACCGATAATGATTTTAGTATTCGACTTCTTAGTTAGATATATCATGTTTTTGTTGGTTTCAGTTATTTTCGGCATAAAGCTTGGTACAAAAACATTAGTTTTTTGACAAATTCGGAAAAATACACTTTTTTTTGTTACCTGCATTTTTTTTGTTTGCTTAACGTTTATTTGAAATTTATTGTCATTTTAGCCGAAAAATGAAGCTGACATATTGTCTTAGAAAACAACCAGTTTCGATACGACAGTGTTCAAATTGAACTGGAGGGTAACACTCCGGAGCAGATACAAAATATGTACCAGTATGTAAAGGACAGAAATTTATAAGTACTGCTCTGTAAGTTATATATGAAAAGATACACAGAATAGTAGTTAGTTTAATCGTAGTTTTAGTAGTGTAGTTTGCAAGTACATAGTTGTTATCGTTTCGTTATGTTACGAATATAATGAGTTTTATTGTCTTTACAGATTCATATGTTAAAATAATTTAAGCCCTACAACCAAAAATGCCCCCTAAATAAAATAAAAAAAGAAGAAGCTCTGACTAGAAGAAGGCTGGCTCAAAAAATTTGCAAAAGACGACGGTATAATGAAATAAAAACGACCCAGAATTAATAGAAATAGAAAGAAGAAAGCGGAGAGAACGATACCTAAAACAAAAAGAAACGAAGAAAGAAAAATCATCTCGCGAGCAAAGAGAAGAAAGAAAAAAGTGGAGAGAAAATTCTAAAAGGTATTTGTATCATGATTACTTTGATGTTTTTATTTATTTTCTTTACATTTACAATTTGATCTAGTATTAAAATCAGCGTTTTCATAATTATGTAGATGTTATACTTAAATGTAATTATGTTTAAATTTTCTATAGATATCGTCAAAAGAAAACAGAACAATCTACCATAAGAAAGGAGCCATTATTTAAAACGGTTAATATCCAAGCTGTTGCTGATGACAACGGCTCAATTATCCCAGATACTGAAGCCACCATTAGCAAAGTTGATGATCCTTTGCACCGTTGCCCACGCATTCGAGCAGAAGTCAGAAAGGTTTTTTACGCAGAGCTGAAAAAACGAAAAAAATTACTGCGAATCATAGCAGCATACCAAGAAAAAAAAACAAATCACATCGTAAACATATCCAGAGACTTAAGATTAAATTGAAAGAGATGCAGGCAGAGATCAGACGTCAAGATTTGAGGCAAGAGCCGCAATCAGAGAGTGACAATAGCAATAAATCAGACGAAAAGGAAACTCCTATTATGGAACGCATAATAAAGTTTTACACAGATGATGCAAACAGCGCTATTACCGCTGGTAAAAGGGAATTTATCACACGCAATAAAGTTCGCCAACAAAAAAGATATTTATGCCTACCTATAAAAGACCTTTGTAAAAAATTCCGTTCAGAGACAAAATTGAGAGTAAGTTATTCATTTTTTTGCAAACTGCGACCTTATTGGGTGCTTTTTCCAAAAAATAATAATAGAGAAACATGTCAGTGTGCTGTCCATGTTAATATGGAATTACTTATAACCAGTTTTAATAAAGCATTAATAATAAATGAGAAAAACAGCAACCAGGTGCTTCCTAAATTATGCTGTGATTCTAGAAACACCAATTGCTTGCAAAGAAAGTGTGAGGCCTGCAGAAGTAATCATCTAGATTACAATAATGATTTTAAAAATAAAAACGTAACTTAATTTCAATGGGTCAAGGTAACTAAAAATATAATTCTTAAAAACGGCACAACAAAAAAACAAATAATTTCGGAGAAAAAGAGTGTAACAAGCCGTTTTATGGAAGCAGTTGCAAAGCTGGAGCATGATTTAATAATATTTCTTCAGCACATATACAAAATTGTTGGCCAATACAAAACAATCAAAAATCTTAAAGAAAACCTGAACATTCAAGAAAGTCTGATTCATGTAGACTTCTCCGAAAATTACGGTTTGAAATATGCCGAAGAAGTACAGTCTTTTCACTTCGGTGGCAGCAGACAACAGGTTTTGTTACACACTGCTGTTGCATATGTCCATAATTTTGATACTGGAACTGTAACCCCTACATCAATATTCTGGTGCCTTTAATAAAAGAAGTAATGAGATTGAACCCCTTAATTGACACAATCCATTTTTTGTCGGACTCACCATCATCGCAATATAGAAACAAGACCATGTTCTACATAATCACCCAAATTTATAACGATTTCTCGGAGTTAAATAAAATCACATGGAACTACTCTGAGGCCGGCCACGGCAAGGGTGCCCCAGATGGTGTTGGAGCTACATTGAAAAGAACAGCGGATCAAATGGTTCTCTACGGTGAAGATGTGGGAACATTCAATTAATTCTATAATCTGATTAAGGGACGCAACGAAAACGAACAGCTCAATATTAATGTAAAAAAAATAGTAGAACAAGATATAACACAAAAAAGTAACTTGATTCCCAATAACATCAAACCCTTCAAGGGCACATTTTCCGTGCACCAGGTGTTGTGGGAGAAATCAAAAAAAAAGTTAACCATGAGAACAATGAGTTGTTTTGAATGCTCCGCTTCACAAATCTGCGTTCACGGACATCATCTTGGGTACCATGCCAATTTCAATGCTGCGCCAAAAAATATAGAAAAAGCTGAAACTCTAAAATTTCAATCAGAACCTTCGACCTCAAGGGTTATGACCAAAAACGTGGAAATATTGTCGGATATTTCACTGAATGTGCTTAACACGCAGAAATCTCTACCGAAAGATAAGACGTCCACAAAAAAAAAAGTATAAAATAACAAAATCAGAAAATAACCCAAAAAAAATTAAAATAACAATGAAGAAAAAGTAACTATTCTTCTAATTGTTATCATAATCAATAATAGTGTAAGTTTATTTAGGTGATTATTATTATTCCTTTTGACTTTGTTACGATCGAGTAATTTTTGATGATTGAATTGTCAAGGCATTGTAGGAGAGGAGCATTTCTGAGCCTAATTGGTTTAAATTAAAGGCTTGTTAATCATCGTCTTCTTATAAAAATAAAACTATTTAGAATATCGTTTTTAAGATTCAATTGTGGTTATGGTTGTTAACGTTACCTATTATATAAAACTTATTATATAAAATAATTCTTGTTACCTTTTGCTTTAGAAGAAGCTGTTTTTGCCAAATATTAATTTGAATGTTTTGTTAAAAAATATTATCGTTAGATTCTATTAAGTGTTTCAGAGGATAAAAGTCTGATTAGTTTAGAGACCGTTGAAGTCTTATAAAACTGTTAGGAGAATAAATAGCATTTTTAATATAAAATCAGGGTTTAGTTTAGTCGCTTAAGTATAATTTATGGTCTCTCTAAGGCTGTTATTTATTTTGAAAAATGTTTATGTAAGTATAGCGTAAGTCGAGTGTTTTTTGTTTCATAAAACTCTGTTATCGTCAAAATATCCAATCAGGAGACCAAAGAATCAGTTACATTAAGAGGATTTTTAAATTTATTTTTGTATTAAAGTCTTATTTTTATAATATTCCATTTTATTTTCCTTGTCCATATCATAATATCATAACAAAATAATGCCTAAAACAGTATTTAAGTCACATGTAAATTCATCTCCATATTTATAATACCTACTTATTCAACTCATTGTCGGCAACATTGCGTCATTATTATTCTCACAATGTGACATTATCAGCAACACCATTTTTTAATGATTTTGAAAAATATCCAAAATTAATGGACTGCTTGGGGTGCCTTCATGTACATCGGGCCTTAAATAGAAGCTCTGTCGCGAGGTCTAGAAAATCTTAATTATTTTCGCCAAGAATATTGTTTTGAGGAGATCCGCCCGCACGTTCCCTATATGCCTAGAGCCGCGAAATCTCAGCTACTTTTGTAGGTTACGCGGTGGTCAGGCCAAATTTATACAACCTACTAGCTTTTGCCCGCGACTTCGTCCGCGTAGAATTCCAATTTGTGGTAAAGCTTCTTCATCTCTTTCATTGTATAAAACAAAAAACCGGCAACGGCAACATCCATTATTATTATCCTTTTATCATCATCAGTATCAGTTAGTGAATATTATAAATCCCGTTTATTCACTATCCCGTGGAAATTTCAACAAGTTTGTCCTTATTCTATGCAAATTTTCCCTTATATTTATCCCGCGGGAATTTTGCATTTTCCCCGAGAAAAAGTAGTCTATATCCTTAAAGGTGTAGCTTTCTACCGGTAAAAGAAGTTTTAAAGTCAGCCCCGTAGTTGAATTCACTTATTTTTTTTCCGTGTGAATTTTGCTTTTTCACGGAGAAAAGTAGTCTATGTAAATAATGGTTGGTGTAACTTCCTATTGGTGAAAGAAATTTTCAAATCTGCCCTCAAGTGATGTTCACTTCTTTCTATCCCACGGGAATTTTTCATTTTACCGAATAAATAGTAGGTAGTCTAGCCTATACCAACACAGGATAGTGTAGCTTTCTACTGGTAATTTTTTTTTAAACTCAGCCCCGAAGTTATATTTACTATTTTCTATACCGCGGGAATTTTGCATTTATCCGGAAAATAGCATCCTATGTTAATCAAGGACAGTGTATCTTTTCTATTGGTGAAAGACATTTTAAAATGAGCTCCGAAGTTGAATTTTGTAATCGGCTCGGAAGTTTCAGAGACTAAGTATCTATCCCACAGGAATTTCCAAAAATCCTGCAATATGTTTTTTTGCTGTTATGTATGACCATTTACGTTTATACTGAATTTGAAAAGTTTAGTACTTAATTGTAGTTACGGAGATAGGATCCAGTTGATTTGAGTATATAAATCCTGATTTATCCTTATCCCGTGGATATTTTCAAAAGTATTGAAATTAGGTTTATGTTCTAATAGTCTACTGCATGCCCTAGTAATCTTCGCTAGTAATCTTCGTTATGGGGATAGGGTCACTCTCGATTGATGAAATATATACATCCCGTATATTCCTTATCCCGTGGGAATTCCGGAAAATTCTTTCTTATCGGATGCCTACGTCATACAAAGGACACATCCTCCAAGTTTCAGGTCTCTACATACAGTGGTTTAGGCTGTGCGTTAATCCGCCAGTCAGTCATTTAGGACTTCAGGACAAAGCATTTTATATGTATTTGCATTGCACCAAGCTTTTATGCGAGTTCAACAATGATGTTTGAATACTCAATTCGATTTTATTCGAAAAAGGTTGAACTCACATAAAAGCTTCATCATCATCATCAACATTTCAGCCGTAGGACGTCCACTGCTGGACATAGGCCTCCCTCATTGACGCCCAATCATTACGGTTGGAAGCGACTTGCATCCACCCTGAACCTGCGGCCTTCAACAAAACGTCCGTCCATCTTGTTGGTGGACGTCCCACGCTGCACTTGTAAAAGCAAAAGCTTGGTGAAATGCAAATACTACTTATTATAATTAGTTATTATCAGAGATCAGATCAGGAAGTGGTTGACAAACGTAGACAAATGGTTTGCAAAATTTGAAGTTTCGTTTTGTGTCAAAATAAAAAGTAATTTTATATCAAAAGCACTAAGGAGTATTGATATCAACTTAGAAGCAAATCACCCCCAAAATAACTTTCTACTCCTTTTTAACCCCGTCAAGGGATGAATTTCAATAAAATACGAAACACGTCTTCCATCAATTCTGTTAAAGAATGTTTATGCAAAATTTGAAGTAGATTGGACCAAGGAATCACGTTGTCCCATACAAACTTTGCCCCCCTTTTTTACCCCCTTAGGAGTAGAACTACGAAAAATCCTTTCTTATCGGATGCCTACGTCATACAAAGAACACACCCTCCAAGTTGTAGGTCTCTACGATCAGCGGTTTAGGCTGTGCGTTGATCCGTCAGTCAGGACAAAGGATTTTATATGTATAGATTACAGACAACATCTTACATTTATAAATCAATCACCACACACCGCACACTCATCTTAACACAATTTCCTTTTTCTTTTCGTTATTCCTGAACGCACCTTTTTTGTATCTCTGATGTTGGCACTACTGCTTGACGTCACGCCCTACCGAGCCCCTTCGAAAAAACTACGAATCGTGCGCGCATCCTCTCTCTCGCAATTTATTTAAAAAATATTACAAGCTCAAAAAGTGAACCGCTTAGACTTCCCTGATTGTGTGCAGTCACGGACAAACAAATCAGAAAACTAGTGGCAGTGCTCAAGAACTTAATAAACGCAGAACTAGTGTATCCAGGTACATCTCACTTTATCCTCTAAAAAACTCACAACGCATTGTTGGTTACGCGGCATTGTATCATCGACGAAATGTCAAACGGAATAAACAATCTTATACTTTTTTAAACTTTCGTGATTTTCACTCATAATTACTATACCTTAACTCCATCTAGTGACATTCCACCTGCCGGGAAAGCCTCATCCAAAGCACAGGACAGCGACGCTTACAATTACCTATTACGAGTCTTTTGTCCCTGCCGAGGGACCACAGGACACAATCACAATCACATCTTCTGTGGGGGCGATGTATGTTTTACGCGAGGCCGGGTTCCGGTGGCGGCGGCGCCATGCAGTTACCGTCAGGGTACCGTTTCTTGAAGGCCGCTATGAGCTCTGGATCCACTAACCGCACTCCGTCCACTTGGTTGCCGAGAGTTATCCTAGTAAAATGATAAGTTTTTTTTTATTACACATCGTGAAATACTCCGACTATGCCCCACTTTTAAGGATTTGCCACACCGTGCGGTCCGTGCGATCAGATCGCATATCTATACAAAATATATAGAGACCGACAATGTTGTTCATACATAATGCGGGCTGCGTTCAATTTGACCTGACCGCGGACCGCAGAACGCATCCAGTGTAGCAAATCCTTTGGGGCACTAGGCGGTATTTAAAGAAAAGCACCCATTACTAACTTTAAATTGCTACGCCCCAAAAAGGCAAGAGAAAGGCATTTTTATGCATGCATCTTGCATTGAATGAATAAACACTGAAATATGCGTCAAAATTAGCTAAATCTTACCTATAACTTGACCAAAAACCTTAGAATTAATCCTGTGAAGTTTACTCGAAATAGCTTAAAATATTCATACAGGGTGAAATTTTGAACGTGATACAAAATTAGTGTTTCTAGCTTAGTTAATGCTGGACAACATTATGCAATTACCCAGTTGTTAGAATTCGTATTGTTAAATTTGAGGTGTCCATACATTTAGTTCATAATTTAACGACCGCTTTAGCCTAGTTGGTAGTGACCCTGCCTACGAAGCAAGAGGTCCTGGGTTCGAATCCCGGTAAGGGCATTTATTTGTGTGATGAGCACGAATATTTGTTCCTGAGTTATGGATGTTTTCTATGTATTTAAGTATTTATTTATCTATATAAGTATGTTTATCGTCGTCTAGTACCCATAGTACAAGCTTTGCTTAGTTTGGGACTAGGTCGATTTGTGTAAGATTGTCCCCTAATATTTATTTATTTATTTATTTAACTACCACAAAGTATGAAAATCCAAAATTTTATCAGACCAATTTCAACAATTGAGTAAATGCATTATGTTATCCAGCATTAACTAAGCTGGAAACACTAATTTTGTATCAGGTTCAAAATTTCACCCTGTATAAGTTAAAGAAACATTTGTCTTAACCTTTTGAACGCCACAAATCGTTTTTGTTACGAACAAAATTGATTCTTACGCGGATGCGGGTAGGCTCGTTTTTTATAGCCGACACTGGCATTCAAAAATACAGCGCTAGGGTCATCTCATTAAGTCTTCTACTTACCAGTTGGGTTGTACATTGTGCGGTCGTCCGAAAAGCTCGATTTTTCTCGTCCCGGGACTTAATCGTTCTGTAACAATGACGCGACGTGATCAAATATCGATTCGCATACACGTAAAAAATACATAATATACTGAGCCTAAGTTGTATCGGGGACTTACCAATGATGCCGTAGATTTCATCGGGTTTATGCGACGTCGCCCGAACCTCGGCGACTATGACGTCACAGTCCAATCCCCGGTTCAGGTTATCCGGGTTTCCTTTCATACCCACCTAAAAGCAGGTTTTAAAAAAAATGACTACAGGTAAAAAAATGTTGGACAAATTAAACCTAAAATTATATTTGTTACGAGACTAATTTGTTAAATTGTGACGTCACTAGCCTACTCTTTTGACTATTTCAAAGCTACATTTATATTAATGGTAGCTACAGGATGTAGCGATATACTTGCACAAATACACTGTACGTGTGTTAAAAGATACTTGCGCAAATTTGGTCACTTGAAAATTTAAATATGTGTAGAGCTTGTCTAGGCTAAAATGACGCGCTGGACTGAATCAGTTGATTATGATGTGTGCGTGCAAATATTCTTCTGTTTGGGAGCGTCAACTATTCCGTGAACTATGATCAGTGTGCAATATTACGATCGACAAAGACATGAAAAATCCTGTGTGTAAATGCGGTGGTAGGGCGCGACATTTTAAACTAGACAAGCTTGTGCTAGTGTAGTTAGATATTATACTTCATTTAATTTAGAATTGAAAACCACAACATCATTATATTGCGGCTCGTCAACTATTTCTTACCTAGCAAATAGTACAGTACAATACTCTGGGAGCCGCAAAATAAAATTGTTTTAATGACACTTTATTTGCGTGTCGTCAATTTTATTGTTACTCTAATACAAATTGTAAAGAGATTACAGTTCCCGAGCCGCAATATAATGTTGTTGTGGTTTATAATTCTAAATTAAATGGAGTATAGTGCAAGTCTAAACCACAAAAATTTAATTTTAAAGTTATTCATACATTTATCTTATTATTTTATTATCCGTACAGTTGGTCACAAAACGGAACCCTTACAGAACACTCGTGTGTCCGCCTGTTTGTCTATCTTTTTTTTTTAATTAGCGTTGTCTTGGAATTATTGCTTCATGGTGTCAAATACCCCACTCAACGATTATTTGTGGTGAGCGTATTAACCCCCGAATTAATTAGCTCTCTCTCTCCGTAATGGTCCTAACACTTACCAAGCAGTGTTCCTTCCCGTGATTGAGCCAATGGCCGGTCCTCCCGGTCCTAATGATCCGTTGCAGCTGATTGGTCTTCACCCAGATCAGTTCATCCACGCGGTCGTAGCCCCAAAGCTTGAGGCATTCGCGCCCAAGCTCCATGGCTCTGTTGAAAGACGATGTAATTATGCCAATTTTTTTAAAACCGCCTCAGGGGTCGCACTCAATCATCAAAAATACGCTTTGGCTACGACTGTACAGAAATTCGTATCGTATATTTGTCCCTTTCACTCTTCTGTTTACTATAATAAGCGTGAACGGAACGGACGATACGAAGCCCGAAAATCGAATTTCATAGTATAAGGACAGGACCAGAGGCCGCAACGACCAACCAATTAAAGAAACCAATTGCGACCAAGTTCACAACGTTCATCTGGTTTCTTTAATTGATCTGGTTGTTGTGGCCACTAGTCGTGATTATAGCCGTCTATCTAGGGCGTCTAGTGCGCGAGGTGCTTTATTGTAATGTGACGGAGCACCTATGAGTTCGGAATATACGACGTGCGAAATTACATTTGAAATTTACCGTGAGCATCATCATCATCAGCCTATGTTCGTCCACTGCTGGACATAGGCCTTTCCCATGGCACGCCACTGAGCACGATCCTCGGCCACTCTCATCCAGCTCTTGCCAGTCGCCTTGCAAAGATCATCGCTCCACCGAGTCTGAGGACGCCCCACGCTACGTTTACCGATCCGTGGTCTCCACTCAAGAACTCGTCTACCCCAACGGTTATCGGTTCTTCGGGTTGTATGGCCGGCCCATTGCCACTACAGCGTGCTAACGCGGGAGAACCGTGAGCATAAAGTGAAGGAAATCATCGTGAGAAATCCTACACGCACCTGCGAAGATATTTGGTGTGTGAAGTTCCCAATTCGCACTGGGCGCGCGTGGGGAATACGGCCCAAGCCCTCATATTAAAAAGGAGATCTATGCCCAACTACTAGGCCACTACGACTGTGTAACATCATGTTCATTGATAATTTAATCAAAACGTAATTAACAAACCCTGCTCCCAAATGCAACTAGAAAAGTGGCTGCTGGTGTGTAAAGTGGTGAACAGTCTGACCTGCCGGTGACCCAGAGGAAGATGAGCCCCTGGTCTTGCAACTGCGGTACTCCCAGACACCTCATCTCGTCGTCGGACATCGTGCCGTACGGCAACTCCATGTGGATGTCCCACGGCGGGTCCGCCATTATCACAGCGAATTTACCTGATAAAATCAATTACTCATCATTGATTTAGGGTTGCCAACTATTTCTTAAGCAAATATAGTATTTCCCAGCCCAAAGTACAAAAAATATAGTACTCTGAAATAAAAAAAATAGTACAAAATACTTTAAATAGCGAAAATTGATTCATTAAACATAAGTATAGTAAAAATGGCCTATCCAAACCGCATGCGTAAGGACTGACTGAAATATAGTATTTTTGCGTACTATACATATATTTCTTCAACAGTATATAGTACACAGAGCGAAAATATAGTACAATACTATAGTACAATATTATAGTACGGTTGGCAACCCTAGATGAGTAGTACACTTAGTACCCGTGTGGTGTCGGTTTTACAATTACATTACACCTCTCCTGATGGATGTCGTAAGAAGCGACTAAGGAAATAGGTTAAGGTACACTGTAGGCGTTAGACTAATTACAACAACTCACTATTGTACCACTTCTAACTTTAAACATAAAATTGCTAAAAGTAGCCCCAAAACGTAAATGGGGTGAATCTTTTTTGTGTTGTTTACTCTGTCCCCGGTTTTCCAAATGACACTTCATACTGTTTCACAGAAAAATGCTTAGGTTGTCCAAGGGACAAAATTTGTGTAACCACAGCACCGTTGCTATGGCACTAAAAAGTTGATTCACCCAGGTAGTGTTTTATGTGCTCTGCCTACCCCATTTGGTGATACAGGCGTGATGTGTGTATGTATTAGTATAGTACAGTCAAGCTCAAAAGCAGTTTAACTCCAAGTACAAACATAACAATAACAACAAGCAAGGCGAAGCCGTGTAAAAGCTAGTGATTACCTAAAAATGTCATGTCTAAATACCGCAGATCGCACTGAAGCCACTGCGGGGGTGTCAGTGTTAACACTCCATCTGGTTTAGGCGCTATACTCACACCTAGAACAAAAACACAATCGAATAAATATAGGCAAAATATTTGCAAAAGAAATGGCAAAATAGAATTAACATTTGAAAAAATAAAGAAAACATTAGTCTTGAGGTCCGTGACATTACAATGGTTACAGCAAAAACCCAAGAAAAAGAAATAGGTTTGGTTATGGTCAAGGGTCGGAAAAACGCCCTATTTACATACAGTATAGACTTGTTTACAATATTACAACACACTGTCCAATAGCTGGGTAAAAAAGAATTATGAAAATCAGACTACTCTGTAAAAAGTTAGTCAACCATCCCCTGTTTTCCTACCCTTAGGGTAGGAATATTATTTCCAAATTTAAATGAGACCAGCCTTGGGGTATACGCTTTCCAATAAAAAAGAATCATCAAAATCCGACTACTCTGTAATAAGTTATGCGTGGTCAAATAGTACAATCAGTGACTGAACAATCAATCATCCCCTGATTTCCTACCCTTAGGGTAGGTATATTATTTCCAAATTTAAATGGGACCACCCTCGGGGTATACGCTTTCCAATAAAAAAAGAATCATCATAATCGGACTACTCTGTAAAAAGTTATGCGTGATCATACATAAAAAAAAATATATACACGTCGACTTGAGAACCTCCTCCTTTTGTTTTCGTCGGTTGAAAAGTAAAATGACGGACATTTTTCCGACCCTTGGTCATGGTTTCGCCACATCTATCGACGCGGAATCAAAAAGCTTTATATCCACGAAATAAAAGAGAATAATAATAAAACGAATCTATTGACACCTTATTTATTAAAATCGGATGAATAGTCTCGACGCTACGGTGGACAACAGAGTCTTTCGCGCTATTTTGCTTTTAAAAAATTGAAAGTAGGAATGCCAGTAAACAAATAGAAAAATTAATAAATTTTTAAACAGTGACTTGCTCTCCTGAAAAAAAGACTTTATTTTGATTTGTGTGGTGTTCATAAAAGCAGCGAATTATAAGGGACCACTTCTGATTTCCACATAATTAATGGCATCTTAACACCTTTTCCCTGTCTGGATGCCCCCAATTTGGGCTCTTGAAGCTTTTTTCAGAACTCCATGCTTCCACTATGGGTTCACTTCAAGTGGAAGCACACCTGGACGTGAGACTTTGTCAAATCATTTTGTATGGCGACAGTGAACGTGTTAAACAGTTTCCAAAGTAATACTTACCATTTACAGTATTCTTCTGCGTAGCTTCGACGATTTTGTTCGCAGCAGCGTTCGGATCGGTGTTGTCCACTTCGTAATGAACATATCTGTACGACAAAACAGATAATTTAGACCATTTCAACGCCAAGCCTCGATCAAACGTAAAGCTACTTTGAATCTTATATCATTGCGTGAAGATCACTTTGACATTGTACTTTGTGATGCATACATCCGTTGTTGGCGTTGAAAGGTTAAAACCAATATTTTATAATTGCTGAGCTGGATAGATAGATGTGTGTTGTATATGTTACTCTTTCACGCTTGACAGATCCTATACTTCGTTTTTTTTAGCATTAGAAAGAAGGTAGGCAATCTTGACGTGTCTTTTTATAGAAAAACACTTTAGAAAAATAAGTCACTCCTAATATGTAACAATTTGAAGGGAAATATGGTCACTTACACTCTTTTGGTTTCATAAGTAATAGTTACTGTTTTTTTAAAAGAGTTTTCAATAATAGTAGATTGTACACCAAGGGGATAAAGCACTGCATTATGTCACGGGCGCGATATTGAATCCTGAGCGTATCGAGGGAGTCCAGATTTAACTCCCGAGCGTAGCGAGGGGGTTTTTAGTTGATTCCCGAGCGAAGCGAGGGAATTAAGATGGAGTCCTGAGAGCAGTGAAGGATTTAAGCGCGCCCAAGGAAAAATCAGTTTTATCCCCGAGGAGTATACTCTACTTTTCTCACCTTTTGCGAGACAATAAAAACCAAGGCTACTAGAAAAATACTCGAAATAGACCCAGAAGCACTGATTTTGCGCCTTTCGCAGTTTTCCATTTGTCGAAATCTTTGTAAGCTTTTAAGTATTTTTGCTTCGACTTCTCTGGGAGTACATTATTAACAATTTCTAAGGCCGGCTTGCGCAGACCTGGGTTAGCTACTTAACTTCGAGCGAGTTAACTGCTAACCCAGGGTTAACAAGTGTCAAAATGTATGGAACTGTCATTCTTAACCCAGGGTTACCGATTTAATTTTTTTACCCTGAACTGTGCAAGTGGTCCTAAGGCGTCTAATTTAATGGAATCAGGAGTCAAACCACTTTCGTCACTCGATATTTTCTTAATGTTTTATCTCCTTTTTCTCAAAAATATCCGTAAAAGTTGACATTATTCTTTACATATCAGAACGTGAAGTGCATAGTTTATGGTCAGTAAAAGAATTAAAAAGTTAAAAACATTGCAGGCTCGATAAACTCTACAACAATGTCGCATACAAATTCCATTATTGTCGAGTCTCAAACTTTTTAAAAAGTTAAAACGGCCATGGCAATAAGTTGGCACTATTCGTATACAGCCAATTCAAATGACCGGTATCAGTTGTTTTGTTGGAACTCCAGACTTTTTTTATTGTGTTTGAAACAGCTTGTGGTGTTTTCGGTAGAAAAATACACCTGCAGTTTTTTCTTTAATGAAAAAAGGCGGGAAAGGGTTTAATGACATTTAATTTTAAGTGATTTGCAATTATTTGTACCTATTTAAGGTTAATAAAAGTTTATTCTATTTTTTTTCCTTCACCATTTTTGAGAAAAGCTTAATATTAGTCTCGGCTGGAATAGCAATTGCTGGCTTCGTATTAGTTAAACGGACTCGCAAGCTCGTTCGTTTAATACTCATACTCAGCCAGCAATTGCCTACTTCCAGGCCACGACAATAATGTACTATTGCAGTTTTGATACTTAAAATTGCAGCGTATTGAAACACTCGCGGCTTTTGTTTAACTGTGTTGTGTATTTGACTTTGTTTTCGTTCGGCCGCGGAACTGCAAATAAATGAGGCGCGGCGCGGCCTCCGCGGCCCCCGCGGGGCTGAGCACGTTGAGCACCAGCACGTGCACGAGCTGCGCGCCGGCCTGCACGCCGAGCGATTTTGAAATTAGACTTTAAGTGCATACCAATAAGAACTACGAGAAGTGAGAATCACATTACTGCCGGCGGGTTATAATGAAATTCAGTACAACATTACGCCCCGGCGAAAGCCAAGGGCTATAATGATTTACTTTGAGAGAGATTTGCATGATTTAAAATAAGGCATTGTCGAGCAGGTGGTATGAAAAAAATATTGTTTACTATTTCTAATGGTAAAAAAATGAAGTATAATGAAATTTGGCACACAGACAGTTTATAACCTGGATTAACATATAGGATACTTTTTTATCTCGGAAAGTTGCAGTTTCCACGGGATAGACAAAATTTTCGCATACAGAGTCACGCGCGGCCGTTAATCATCATAAAAACCAATTTCAACTGTCATCATCATCAGCCTATGTTCGACCACTGCTGGACATAGGCCTCTCCCAAGGCACGTCACTGAGCACGATCCTCGGCCACTCTCATCCAGCTCTTGCCAGTCGCCTTGCAAAAATCATCGCTCCACCGAGTCTAAGGACGTCCCACGCTACGTTTGCCGATCCGTGGTCTCCACTCAAGAACTCGTCTACCCCAACGGATTCAACTGTACTTACTTGCAACTATCCATGTGAAAGCATGTGTTTAAAAAGGAGCAGTCTCCTAGCGACTCGTCGGTGTGTGACTGTATTATCTTTTTAAAGTGCAGCTTCTTGCAGGCTGTCTGGCTGCCATCTTGATCGTGTGCGTGCGCGCGTGCGCACTCTGCGCGGGTTCCGTGCGGACAGAACTCCATTACCTGTGCCCCTGGTTAAAAATAGGATTAAATTTAAAAAAGTAAGCCTTTTCACTGACTGTATTAAATTTGATGTCTTTTAATAAAAATTTGAATTCCAAGATTTACAGGGCAAGTTAAATAGAAGTTGTAACAAATGGACAAAGGGAAACACAATGATACGAAACAAGTGTTGTTGGGGAAACTGGGGAATCCCCGGGAAAAAAATTATCACCGTTAGTGTTACCACATTTAACAGTGGAGACCATGAACGATCTCCTGCCCGCGGACCTGAATTAATGTACCTACTGCAGGTGACTTGCATTTTTTCACGATATTTCGCGTTATACAATGAGCTGTAGCCGAAATCTATAGATTTGACAAGATTAATTGACTTAACGGACATCAATATGAGTGGTAAAATCAAATAAAATTGAGCCCTATATTGACCAGTACAAAAAAGTTTATTGACATTAGCTTACTTACTCCTGATACAGCATTAATTTTTTAACCGTTCTCGAAAAAAAATCTTAACTAGAATTCATAATAAAACGCACATAATTGACAACACTCGCTGCCAACCTACAGAAAGAATTTAGGGGAATTCCCTAGGCATAACTTTTGAATTTCTCTCAACTGAGTTGTCATGATTAAAGTAGGGTTTGCAACCTGTCATATTTATTTTGAAAATGGGAGAAATTTCCAAAAGTTCAGTTCGATCGAGATTTCTGGTAAGGATTCGAGGGCCCCCTGAACTTGAGGGCCCCGGGGCACTGCCCCGCCTAGCCCCTTGGTAGCTACGCCACTGGACAAAGTGTTTCTACAGCGACATTTTGTGGTACAAAAGTACCATAAAAACTTGTAAGTTTTGTGGTAGTCAAGTTCACCAATATCTGTACCGCCAACCTTTCGTAAATATCTATACATAGACCTTATTACTGTAACATAAGATTTTTAGGGTTCCGTAGTCAACTAGGAATCCTTATAGTTTCGCCATGTCTGTCCGTCTGTCTGTCCGTCCGCGGCTAAGCTCAGAGACTGTTAGTACTAGAAAGCTGTAATTTGGCATGAATATATACACCGTGAAATTTTAGTGGTTGTTTTCCCGAAACGAGGTGATTTAGTATCGATTGTACAATCGATTTATAATTACTATTTTGACTACAGTCAAAAATCCAATTGTGAAAAACGAAAGTCGAAAATGACCGCAAACCAATAGTAACGCTTCGTTGGTACAAGTAGCGTACGATCGTACGATAGGTTAGGTAAATGTGACGTCATTTATGGATGACCGCTACGGGTTATTTAAAGAAAAATAGTTATTAATTACGTCACAAAACTGAAACGTCGCACTTAGGTAAAATTGCTGACAAATTAACATTCTGATAAATAGTTAGTCTATGATTTAAAAGCCAATGACCAGAACAGCTGATCGCTAGTGTTAGGAATCTTCTAAAAAACATGTCGATATTTTTAAAAAGTTTCGATATCGGTTTTTTCCATAACCATTATAGCTAGAAAAACCGGCCAAGAGCGTGTCGGACACGCCCAAGGTAGGGTTCCGTAGCCATTACGAAAAAATTAAGTAATATTTTTCTAAGGATTTCGTATGTGTACGGAATCATCCAAGTTTAGGTATGTTTTATACCTTAGGCTACTATTTACTCTTAAACTACAAATAATTTCCAAGCAATCTTAGCCGCTATAATTTTCCTAGTAAATTTGATATATTTACTACCCTTCTGAATTTTTTCAAATTTTTCCACCCAACAGTTTAGATTTTAGAGGGGGGGGGACGGCCGATTTTAATGAAAATTTTCACTTTAAAGTTGAATATTTCGCAAACAGATCACTGAATAGAAAAATCATGTTAGCAACCCCGCAATGATTTTAAAAGACCTATCCAACGATACCCCACAATATAGGGTTAGCCGAGAAAAAAAAAATCACCCCCACTTTACGTCTATGGGAGGTACCCTAAAAAATTTTTTTTTACTTACACACACACACACACACACACACACACACACACACACACACACCCACACTCGCACGCGTAACTATAAATATAAATTGTACCTACTGTAAATCTAGTTTAGTAAGTAATTTAGTTGTTGTTTCTTATCATTTTTTGCTTCAATGTTCTTTTTATTTTATTTTATTTTTATATATATTTTCTCTCTAGTAAGCTTTCTAAGTAAACTATATGTATAGTGCACTCCAAGGCCCCAAGATACAGGCTCTGCCTAGTTTGGGGTCTGCCAGATATTCCCTTGTATTTTGCTGATCTATGTTTTTGGAAATAAATTATTATTATTATTATTACTTTTTTTTTATTCAATCACTTTGTCGGCGTGACTGATATACTAGGGGCGTTCAATAAAAAGTGAGAATGAGTATGTTATAAACAACTTTTACTAAATGTCATTTTATTTTTCGACATAGTCACCTTTTAGCATAATACACTTAGTATATCTTTTTTCTAAACTTAAAATTTCATTTTTAAAAAAGGTCTCATCTTGAGTACTTAAAAAATCTTGTACTGCAGCGACTACCGCGTCGTCGTCTTCAAATTTCTGGCCTCTCAGGTATTGTTTCAATCTCGGAAATAGGTAGAAATCACTGGGAGCGAGATCTGGTGAATACGGAGGATGCTTAAGGATATCGAACCCAGCATCACGAATTGCAGCCATTGCAACGGTGGACTTGTGTGCCGGGGCATTGTCCTGGTGGAACAGCACAACTTTCGAGAGTTTACCTCGCCGTTTTTCGCGGATCTCATTGCGCAATGTTGCTATTTGTTTGGCGTATAAAGTGCCCGTAATAGTGGCTCCATGCTCGAGATACTCAATCATTAATACCCCTTTACCATCCCAAAAAACAGAGCCCATGACCTTACCGGCAGATGGGCTCACCTTGAATTTCTTCGGAGTTGGAGATGATGGCCTTTTCCATGTCATAGACTGCAGTTTCGTTTCTGGGTCGTAATGATGGAGCCATGTTTCGTCCATTGTTATAAATCGCGCCAAAAAAAGTTCCCGGTCTTGCTGCATCAGGTTCAAAGCTTCTTGACAAATCTCCAGTCTAGTTTGTTTTTGCGTGTCAGTAAGCATTCTTGGTAGGTACCCAACGCGCAGATACCTTTTTCATACCCAAGCGTTCATGTAAAATATTATGCACGCTCCCCGTTGAAATCTTTACATTTTCAGCAATAAAACGAACTGTGACACGACGATCCGCCAAAACTGAGTTTTCGACTTTTTTCACAATTTCTTCAGTTACTGCTGTAGTAGGGCGTCCGGAGCGGGGGTCGTCCATTGTCGATGTTCTTCCACGTCTAAATTCGGCGCACCAACGTGCGACTGTCGAATACGGAGGAGCATTAGACCCTAAAGTGTCCCGCAAATCCAAATTGACTTGGTCCGTAGAAAAATTTTTCAAATACAAGTATTTGATAACGGCGCGCAGTTCAATTTTCTCCATTTTCGCTAACGTACTCAATAGCTTTGCAAAGAAATTACCGTATATTTTTTAAACAAAAGACAGTTAGTTTTTTTTTTCATAGCAATCAGCTAGATAGATTAGCTTTACCGGCCAGTATTTAATTTCGTAATATTAAAAGAGTTTGCATCTCATTCTCACTTTATATTGAACGCCCCTCGTATATATTGATGCCAAATTACAGCTTTCTAGTACTAACAGTCTCTGAGCTTAGCCGCGGACAGACAGACAGACAGACAGACAGACGGACAGACATGGCGAAACTATAAGGGTTCCTAGTTGACTACGGAACCCTAAAAAAAGAACAGCGCGCAAAATTAGTTTTATTTACTGTTCATGGGGTTTCAGGCTTTAGGGGTTATTTTGTAACACCCTGTATATCAGTCACGCCGACAAAGTGATTACATAAAAAAAACTAAAACAATTCTTTTTAGGGTACCTCCCATAGACGTAAAGTGGGGGTGATTTTTTTTTCTCGACTAACCCTATAGTGTGGGGTATCGTTAGATAGGTCTTTGAAAACCATTGTGGGGTTGCTAACATGATTTTTCTATTCAGTTATCTGTTTGCGAAATATTCAACTTTAAAGTGAAAATTTTCATTAAAATCGACCGTCCCCCCCCCCTCTAAAATCTAGTGTTGGGCGGAAAAATTTGAAAAAAATCAGAATGGTAGTAAATATATCAAATTTACTAGGAAAATTATAGCGGCTAAGATTGCTTGGAAATTATTTGTAGTTTTAGAGTAAATAGTAGCCTAAGGTATAAAACATACCTAAACTTAGATGATTCCGTACACATACGAAATCCTTAGAAAAATATTACCTGATTTTGTCGTAATGGCTACGGAACCCTACCTTGGGCGTGTCCGACACGCTCTTGGCCGGTTTTTAGATATTTATGAACGGTTGGCTGTTCAGTACAGATATTGTAAGTCTCGACTGTACATAAATGGTATAAATAAATATCATATTTTTCTGGTATTTTAACAGTTTTATAACTTGCATAACAAACAAGCAGCTTAGGTTCGATCCCAGCCAGCGCTTAAGTTTTTTGTTTACTCATTTCGGTAGTTTGACCATATCAAAAATATACATCTAATATATAAAAATCCTGTGTCACAGTGTTTGTTATCTGATCTAACTCCTCCGGGACGGCTTGACCGATTTTTGTAATTTTTTTTTTCATACTCGGTAGGTCTGAGAATAGGTCGTAGGCTATAACTTATGGTAAAACAACGTTTGCGGGGTCATCTAATAATATATATAAATACCTCCTTGACTCTTAAACTTGTCAGCGAGCGACTTCTCCTTTGCTGTAGGCTTGCTTAGCAAGTCCATGATTTCTTCGCCCACCCGTTTCACAGCTTTCTCACGACTCGACGGCATCGCGAGTAGAGACTATTAAACGTAAATATAACTATATGTATAAAATTAAAAATTTTGAAAGCCCCCCACGCAATTTGGTCGTAAATATGTTTGAAGATAAAGTAAACGCCCATTATGCGTCTAAGAGCCCTTCCGCAGCTGAAAAAAGAGCTTTGAACTTTGAAACGGCTGAACCGATTTAGATGAAACATGTCTAAGAACCATCGCCAAGAAGCCAGCTTTCAAATAAAAAAAACCGCATCCGGATCGGTTCACCCGTTTTAGAGTTATGGTGCCACAGACAGAGACACACACACACACACACACACACACACACACACACACACACACACACACACACACACACACACAAACTGCAGTCAAACTAATAAAACCCCTCTTTTTGTGTTGGGAGTTAAAAATTATTATTGCCAGGGCTGAATTTAGAGGGGAGGGGGGGGCATCTAGCCCAAAGAAAGAGCCCCTACAATAGAGGTTCAGGTTCAAATAAAAAAACAGATTTTGACGGGTCAGCAACATGTTCCATTTTTTCAGTCTTTTTTTCGCATTAGGAGCCTTCATTTCCCTAAGGCAATGATTAAATGATTTTAATGTTAATGATTCACTTGTCTTTGTTCCTACCATTAAATCAGTATCCTTCTTGGCAGTCTTCTTTTCTTCTGTGGCAGTCTTCATTTGTTTCACTTTAGTGCCCTCTTCTGGTGCCTTTTCACCTATAATAAATAAGAACTTTGTCAAATCACAAGATACATTTTATAGTTCAAGGGTTGACAATACAATAAATCAATGTGTCTTAGACACGGGTTTCGAAGTTACATATCAAAAAGGTGATGCATGAGTCAAGTCACTGCATTTACAGTATTATGAGTTTTTTTTTGAGCATCAATGTGGTTGATCTTTACTCTACCTACTATGTATGTATGTAAACTGTTTACTGTACAAAAAAAACACATTGATAACCAAAACACATTGACATATATGCACAAAGACAAACTTATCCCTTTAAGTGATCTCCACCAGTACACCTTTCCACAAAAACACTATTCAAAAATGGATTAAATTAACTTAAGATAAGGTACCTTTTCTTTTATGGGTGGACTGTTCCTCAATTAGAGCGGCAAGCACAGCGCCCAGTCTCACAGACTCGGCACTCACTACTTCAATGCCAACATCAACAGCACCTTCTGGCCGCTCGCGGATACTGTGTGGAGAATTATTTATCTGTTTCAAAATTAAAGTTACTGCTTAAATGGTACAAATTTATTTAATTTGGTCATCAATACCAAAGGGCTGCAACAATAATCAAAATAATTAGAATCTGTTCAGATCAGACTGATAGAAATCACAAATAGTGTGTTAGCATCCCACTTTTGATAAAGAAGTTCTGTCTGAATAATGCATTGTAATGTAACCTTCCAGGCTGTTTGGAACTAATCTCGAAATGCCCATTACTCAATACAACCTAAGAGGCTAAGATCTAAAACACCTTTTCTCATAAGGGATGAATCCCGAATGGACTTACTACCAAGAAGAGCGGTTCTCAATATACACTATTGTCAATAAGACTCGATTTCAAATGGACCGAATCTCATTTAAACATATTCCCAAAACGTCTCATTCCCAAAATACACAAAATTTTAGTATCAAAGTACCCCATTATCATAAAAACTGATTCCCAAAACATTCTATTCCCAAACAAAACACACTCAATTTCGTCATTTATACTCTCGTAGAAAGACAAAATCATTAAGCACATTTTTGACGCAGTCAAATTTCAACACTATGTAAGAAAGAGGTAATAAAGATTAAGTTTCAGGTTGCAAAAATTTTTTCTTAATGAGTTTTGCCTGTCAATAGACGATAACTATGCAGTCTCCAGGATATTCAGCTTTTTGGCACTAGTTTGAAGATCTCAGTAAATATTCAAGCTATAATTTTTTTCAAATTTTGGTCATATGAAAAAAGTGAATTTAAATCGGTCCCCATTTGTTTGGAAGCTACGGTGTCACAGACAGACACTGACGCAACATAGGCTTCAAACTTATAACACCCCTCTTTTTGTGTTGGGGGTTAAAAACTAAAAACTGCTGAATCAAACATTTAGTGTATTTTGGGCCTAGGACGTTTTGAACATTAGTCATTATGAGAATCGTGCGTTTTGATATTTCCATGTGTATATATTTTAGTGTATTTTGGGAATGAGATGTTTTGGGAATAAGTTTAAATGAGACTCGTTCCATTTGAAATTGAATCTTTATTGACAATAGTGTATATTGAGAACCGCTCTTTTTGGTAGTAAATCCATTCGGGTTTCATCCCTTATGAGAAAAGAAAAGGTCTTTAGATCTTAGGTTGTATTGAGTAATGGGTATTTCGAGATTAGTTCCAAACAGCCTGGAAGGTAATGTAACAATCAAATTCTTAATGTTGTTGTCACTAACAACATATGGAATATGTTTTCTGAATAAAATGATTTTTTTTTCTTAAACATTGTTTTCATAAGTTATAAAAGTACTAGCTTTTGCCTGTGAGTAAAGAAATAAATAGACAGACACTTTCACATTGATAATATTAGTATAGAACTATAGAGTATGGATGTTGCAGATTGCCTTACTACAAACTTTCAACCTTTTCAACATTGTCATACAACAGCTCTCACTCATATGCCAAGACATCGGAATTTCAAATGCGAAGTTGAACCCGACAGAAATGCATGTAGGCAGATATTGGTACGGATATGTAGTTAGCATCGAAAAGGTTTAATAAAGTTTTAGATCTTAGTACAAATCCTACAAACTTACGTTATAAGCTTCTGTGTGGCAAACTTCTGCAGCAAACTGGCTACAATCTCAGTGTCCACATCTCCAAGGCCTGGCAGCAGGGCTCCAGCAGTCGCTGGTAGCTGCAACTGCATATCGGAGAGCACTTGTAAGAGGCGCACCTCCAGGGAAGCTGACGGGACCACAGGCTTCAGCTTTTCCTTTTCTGTACAAAAATAGTTACAATTAAATGTGGATATTTACAATAGGTTATGATATGTTTAAAACTTTATATAATTAACAAAACATATTAAACAGAATGTTGGGCATGGCGAGCAAAGCTAGGAGGGTTAGGTTGAACAGTGACACAGAAAGCATCTTATTAAAACATCCTTGAAAGAGTGCATGTATATAAAACTCTTTATTGTATACAAAAACATGAAATTAACAGTTAACAAGAGAGACAGAGTGTTAGGGCCACCCTTTACTATACTCTGATGGTACACTTAGTCTTTTCACATGTGCCGAGTGCCAGGTATCAGATGGTGATTGTATATAGGCGTAAATTACTCTGCACGCTCATACATTTCACCAGCTGGTACCTGGCAACAGGCAACTGTAAGGTAAGGAGATACTTCTAGGCCCAATATGTAGATATTAAAATTAAGACAAAAGTAAAACTTACCTTCATTCTTAGTGGCCGAAGCGGGGCTAGAAACTGGCCTCTCCTTACCGCCCGGTGAACCTTCGGATTTGTCCCCGCTAGCCAACGAAGCGCCGAGGATATTCTGACGCTCCTTTTTACGTTTCTCTAGCTTCTCCCTCAAACTATTTCTTTTACTTTTAACTGCTTGTATCTCCTCCCAAGCGTCAGACATTTTTGTATTTCAAATACTTTTTGGTTGGACAACAACAAGAGTGTCAAATGGTTACCGGTTCTTTTTCGAATACATTGTTTTTTTGAATCTCAAATAACGCGTAAATACACGTGTAATATGTAAGTTTTAATGCTTTTAGTTACATAATTTTATGTATAGTATTTAAAGTCCATAGAAAGAAAGAAATAAAACTCTTAACCGAACTACATTTACGAATTCATATTACAGCACAACAATATCACATCACAACGAAACCGAAACGAACCGAACGAACGAATGAAGAAAAGAAAATAAAATGAGATGAAAGGAGTGTTGCCAATTGCCATATCCATTTTATGTAAATCCGTAGGTCCAGACGAAAAAATCCATAGAATTCCGTAAATCACCTGAAGAAAAATCCGTAGTACTACGGATTTTTTTAAAGTTAGGTATATTCGACTGCACCTAAACCTTTAAATGCTATTCAAAATTAGATTAGAGTCTGGCTAAAGTAAGTTGGCAATAGAAAAACGGCAAAATTCCAAAAAAAAAATTGGCCATCTATTCTGACAAGAAATAAATTTTCTATACATACGCTTCGGTTTCCCATGCATTTTATTCCATTTTGTTCACTTTTGCTAGTTATCAGCGAAACTAGTAGGTGAATTTCAGAAAAATGAGGCTAGTCTGAAATTCCGTAGATTAGCCAAGCATTTCCGTAGGTCTGGGCACAAGGCCTAAAATCCGCAGATCTACGGACATTTCCGTAGATCTGGCAACGCTGAGAGAAGGAAGGAAGACAACTAGAAGAGAACGCGCCATTTTGTTTCATAGACAAGATAAGACAAATGACAAATCATGGGCAAATCCTATTTTGAGGCCGGCCACATACACGCGGAATCTTTCTTCGGTTTCCGTACGGAATGTGTGCGAGCGAGACAACGCTATATACTTTCGTAGCCCTGTCTCGTTTGGACGCGTCATTCCGTACGGAAACCGAAGTGTATGTATGTGGCCGGCCTTATTTTCTTGTCTTTGAGTTAGGTCTATAATGGAACATTTATACTCCATTATAACATTTGAAACTTAACGGTATAATTTACACACGTTTTTAAATGAAACAACGAAACTATTTAAAATTGTGTTAACTTCTATAATAAATACCGCTAATAAATGTACATGTAGGTATTTTTAGTCCATTTGTGTTCGAAATACCGAGAAACGTGTGTTACAATTTGACCGTTAATTGTAACCTTAAATTAAACGAAGTATACACGAGGTCAGTAAAGTTATCTTATAACATTCATTACATTGCAGGGCTACTACAAAATTTGATTGAATTTCATATCATGCCGTCCCTTCCACTCTTCTGTTTAATACCATTAGCCTGAACATCATCATCATCATCATTAAGCCGACGGAGCGTTCCCAGCGCGTTCTACAACACTGAAACATATATACAGTGACACACTGTGGCAGCCTGGCATAGCGTTATGATTCAGTGTTGTATGTAGAGCGTTGCTGGGTACGCTCCGTCAGCGCCCCGCGCTTTGGTTTGTGGAGGGCTTGACTTACTAAATGAGTTTTTTTGCAATGCGTGTTCCTAATTATTGAATTAATAAAACTAGTTTATGCTATATTATAGAATTAGAATTTGTGGAAAACAAAAGCTTGTATTTAAATGATAATTCTTTCGCGATGTTATTGTTTTTTGCTTTGCAATTGAACTAAAAAGCAGGGTGTAAAACTTATTCATAAAACACAAATTTTACTCTCTACTTAACTATTAACCCTCGCCCGCAGCTCGGATGAATATAAATATACGAGTAAAATGACGCGTTTTATGCACTTGTTGATAGGTGCAAAGTAACAAAAATGTTCGATTCAGAAAAAAACGTATTTATATATTAATGAACTAAAACAATTACTTTGCTCACCCGCGACCTTACAATAGTTACGTTTATGCAAGAAATGTGTGTTCATGCAGTTCCTCCACCTCCACATTATTTATATATTCTCTTTGAAAACATCTTCAACTGACAACACAACTATGCTGTCAGGAAGAAACAAAACAAAAGTAACAAAGAATTGAAATTCTTTATCTACGATATAAATTTCCATTTGTTCATCAAAAGTACATTTTATCTGCTGTCTTAGATTATTTAAATAACATTTTATTATTCTTTTCTTTAGTTAGCATTCCAGAAACTATGCCATTTGCACCGGAATTAAGGAGCCATTCTCAAAAAGTGTGCACGCTTTACAAAACTGCTATGCGACTAATCGAATCGTATTATGTAGCAAGGTAAAAGGAAACTGTGTAGTTGAGCATATCTTTTTTTTTGTCCACAGCACTTTGCTCAGTGTCCCACAAGTTTGAATTTCAATAAAAAATATTTAATCTATAAAAAACGATAAACTACAATTTTGTGAAGACAGTTCATTTAATTAGTAAACACACGAAATTTGATTTTTGGTCAAATACCTTGTAATTTATTAAATATAAAATTTAAACCAAAACATTATAATTTCAAATGTATGAAAACCGGCGTGTCCCATTCAACATTTTGCTAATTCAAACTCATTTTTATTAATAACAGTCAAAGACACTATATGAACCTTTTGATTTTAAACTCTGCACTGTTGTAAGAAGATTCATATTACAGTGTATTTTTTATTATTAAGCATCGCTTTATAGTAGAAAATATTTTATAAAGTTTGTCCCAGGAAATATTCCATACAAAAATTATTTTTTTGTTACTCATTTTGTTTACTAAATTATAAGAAATTGTACCAAACTTCGTTGTTTTTACCATCGGGCAACACTAAAATATGTGCTAACATACGCCGCCATGTTATTACGTCAGCCATCGTCGAAATATTGCCACGTAAACACATTGCTACTTTTCGTACCAAAGTAAAGTTCTGTTTTTGATACCACGGTTTGAAGGTTAGTTCATACAAAAACATAATTTGCTAAAATTTCTTGTATAGTTAATAATACTATTAGTTATTAGAAAATGTAAATTAATCTGTTATTTAGTTAAATTTGAGCCAGCCACAATTTTTCAAAGTAGTTGAAGTAGTGTTCGTTACTTCTTTTTTTGTTACTTTCACGTGGGTTCGTATCTAAGGAAAATTGAGTAACAAAGGAGGAAAAAATATAAGGGAGTGTTTTATTGTCGTACAGGGTTAGAAAATGCCATTAACCGGCTGAAAAGATGAGGCGCTATTCATTATATTCGATCTCTTGGTACCCAAAAAATAAGTAAATAATTTTAAATTATCGTTTTTCTTTATTTTATTTTCACCTTACATCATCTAACCCCTTTTTAGTTTGAATACGGTTTCATGCTTTATGATGAACTTAGCCTAACATTATTTATTTTGTTACCAGTGTCTTTCTTTGTTACTGTCCCAAGATTTCAACTGCCGTATTTTGGATTTTTTCACTTTTTTAACATATCTCAATTAATGAAATAGGCGTAGAAAGTTAATTGTAATTCATATTTTCCATATAGGATACTAGAAAGCTAAAATTCTGGGTTACTTGTTCGTTAAACTTAAATATTATACATGATTCTTGACCCGAGTAACAAAATAAATGTATGGCATCGAATAAAGTAAGAAATATCTTCTTCGCAAATGTTTAATTCAGTTGATTAAATGGTTTACATTGTATTGTTCGATAGAAAACCATAAATGAATGATTTTAGCCCACTATTTATTATTTTAAGTTTTTAATAAAAAGTAACAAAATTGGAAAGACAATTGTACCTTTCGTGGAAATTTTAAGTTTTAATCGAATTTAACCTAATTAAATGAAGTGACTATATCATAATAACTAAATTTATTAAGTATTCTACCAAATAGTCTCAATAAAATATCAATATAAGCGTATTTATTTATTTTGACAATTATCAGAACCGTGGACAAAAAAAAAAGAAATGCTCAGTTACAGTCGAGTTCTCCAATATCTGTACAGCCAACCGTTCATAAATATCTGTGCATAGACCTTATTACCGTAACATAAGGTTCATGTTTATATATTTATGAACGGTTGGCTGTACAGATATTGGAGAACTCGACTGTACAAGTAATTTAATCTTAGATGCATTTATCAACTCTTAAATTATATTATATACATAATTAAATATATTTTTAGATTTGTTGTTCGTTACCATCAAGTTATTTTAAGAAATGAATTCGATAAAAATGCTTGCGAATGTGATCCTAAAGAGCAGCGTCGCTTATTGTGGGTAGGGCAGCATGAAGTATTCAGCAAGAAACATTCAGTGCCTGGTGCGAAATGTTAGTAATTTTTGTACAAAATTTTCTAAATAGCAAGGTATTTTTATTAGTACACATTTCAATTGATAGTACCTCTTGCTTTTTTTAGTTCCGTACTCTCAAGGACTAGCAGCAGGAGTGGCCCACGCGCGTGAGGTTGAACCACCAGATTGGGTTTTAGACTATTGGCATCCTCTTGAGAAGGCCCAGTACCCAGATTACTTTAAGAGACGTGAATGTAGGAAGAAGGAATATATTGCTTTGTGGGAAGCTGGAACGATACGTTAGACCGCCTATTGTTTATTTTTTACATTGAATATTTTAATGGAAAATAAAAGTTCAGTTTACCTTTTCTTCCGGAATTTGGAACTTTAAATACCAACTGTTAACGTGAGCGGGACGGCACGGTTCGAAGTTAAAGCTTTGTAGCATATTTGATACATGGTGATTATAATTAGTATAAAAGAAAGAAATAAACTACAAACATGTGTAATAAAAATAAAATTTCAAAGTATTACTTATCATGCAAATAATATTTACCTCGAAGTTTCGGCCAACATTGCAGTGGCCGTGATCACAAGTTGACTGAAGTGTAGGGTGTCACGTTCGTTTAGCGCGTCAGTCTTTCGAACTACCCGCACTTGATTCCAATTATGCTCCAAACGCATAGACAGCGGAGGTGTGGCGGTGCGGTGGCGGTTGTAATATTCTAACTTGTATGAACGAGTACGCGGTAACCGGTAGCGCGCGAACTCGTTCATACACGTTAGAATATTACAACCGACCGTCACCGCCACGCCACCGCACCGCCACGCCTCCGCTGTCTGTGCGTTTGGAGCTGTAGAACCCGAATTCCCGAACCCGTATTTCGAAATACCCGCAATGGATCGCGATTTGAATCGGGATGATGGATATAAGCTTTCATCTTCATGTAATCCTGTAATAAATAAATGTCGGTGTAGGGATGAATGTTCGGAGAGGCAATTACGTAGACCTAGACGTTGTCAATGTTGTGTCGGTGTAATGGGGTGTAGTTAAAAAATCGCGATGAAAAGTGCGGTTAGTTCGAGATACTTACGGGTGCTGATTCTAATAGCTTGCAGGCATCTGAAACTAGGCCATAAAATAAAACGACATAAAAATGAGTCGTGTAACGTGACCATTTTTTTGTCACTTTAAAACGGGATAACGACTTTTTTAGGAGATTTTGGGCAGAAATAAACTTTTTTTTACAATAATAAACTTCTTACAACCCAATTTGCAACTTGTTTATCAAAGAAAATACATGTTTAACTACCACTTACGTGTCTTTATTTGAATCTTATGAAAACGGGACATTTTCGCGTCCCCGACTTGTTTTTTGGGACACCGGGACAGAGTACCTGAGAGCGGGACAGTCCCGTTCAATACGGGACGTATGGTCACATTAGACATGTCATGTCATGACATTGACGTGAATGGAATGAGTAAAGATAACAACATAACCTCAAAATATCATACATGCATGACACTTTAAACCTACAATATTGAATACGCATATTTATTTATTATCAGTGGTATACCAGCTGGTTGCATTCTCGACCAATACAAAACTGAAGTAGCGAAACCAAAGAAGCAAAATCAATAAACGTAAGTGTCGAGCTACATTTATTGAAGTCAACGTAGTCTCAATTTCCGATAACTATTGAGCCATTATTTCATTTAATAGTTTCAGAATAAATCGACTGAATAACACTGAAAATGGCTGACGAAGTGCCTCAAGGTCCGACAAAGCCCATGACAGACGAAGAACGGTTGGCGCTGTGTCAGAAAATGGACCAAGAGTTAGATGACTTTATCAACAGTTTGGAGAGGAAGAGATACACCGACGGGTGGTCTGAGGACAAGTGGGAGGTAAAGTCTTACTTTTTGTTTCCTTTGAGTATTAAAGTTTGTTTGGTGAATAACATTACGAGTTAAACCTGCCTGTCTGCACCATTAGAATCTAAATCTCTTTTTAAAACATAACAGACCCAGTTTGGTCTAAAGACAGCGATTCAGAGGCCATATTATCTAATGCAGCAGTGGCCAACCGGTCGATCGCAGCTATTAGTTCAGTCGATTGTGGCAAGTCATAAAGTATAAATACATAGAACAGACTGCGCAACATATTCAATCACCAACTGCTACGTTTATGTCATTGGTAGATTGCCCAGGGTTTCGCCAGTGAACAGTAGATCTTGCACTTAATCAAGTTGGCCACCCCTACCTGGTCTAATGTATTTGGAATCACAACCACTTTCACCACATCTTGGTATAAATTAATGCTAGAAAGAGATGGTGAATGCAATTGCGAGCACTCATGCATTAGTTAGACAATACAGTCTCAGGTTTTAATAATTATGTGTGTGCACAACAAAACTTTGGGCAAACGCTAACTGTAGAAAACATATTAAAGGCTCCAACTGTTAATTTCAGGAAGAGATGGACAAGCATCCATTCTTCATGAAGTCTGTCCCAGAGAATGGTGAGATGTCAGCACTTTCTGAAGGCCTGGCCAAGCTGAAGTACGACCCAGAGGAGAACACAGCTTTGGAATTGGCTACCAATTATAAGGAAGATGGAAATTTCAACTTTCGGCATAAGAACTATAGGATGGCTATTCTTGGGTAAGACTAATACTAGGGGCGTTCAATAAAAAGTGAGAATGAGTATGTTATAAACAACTTTTACTAAATGTCATTTTATTTTTCGACATAGTCACCTTTTAGCATAATACACTTAGTATATCTTTTTTCTAAACTTAAAATTCCATTTTTAAAAAAGATCTCATCTTGAGTACTTAAAAAATCTTGTACTGCAGCGACTACCGCGTCGTCGTCTTCAAATTTCTGGCCTCTCAGGTATTGTTTCAATCTCGGAAATAGGTAGAAATCACTGGGAGCGAGATCTGGTGAATACGGAGGATGCTTAAGGATATCGAACCCAGCATCACGAATTGCAGCCATTGCAACGGCGGACTTGTGTGCCGGGGCATTGTCCTGGTGGAACAGCACAACTTTCGAGAGTTTACCTCGCCGTTTTTCGCGGATCTCATTGCGCAATGTTGCTATTTGTTTGGTGTGTAATGTATACCCCTTTACCATCCCAAAAAACAGAGCCCATGACCTTACCGGCAGATGGGCTCACCTTGAATTTCTTCGGAGTTGGAGATGATGGCCTTTTCCATGTCATAGACTGCAGTTTCGTTTCAGGGTCGTAATGATGGAGCCATGTTTCGTCCATTGTTATAAATCGCGCCAAAAAAAGTTCCCGATCTTGCTGCATCAGGTTCAAAGCTTCTTGACAAATCTCTAGTCTAGTTTGTTTTTGCGTGTCAGTAAGCATTCTTGGTACCCAACGCGCAGATACCTTTTTCATACCCAAGCGTTCATGTAAAATATTATGCACGCTCCCCGTTGAAATCTTTACATTTTCAGCAATAAAACGAACCGTGACACGACTATCCGCCAAAACTGAGTTTTCGACTTTTTTCACAATTTCTTCAGGAGCGGGGGTCGTCCATTGTCGATGTTCTTCCACGTCTAAATGCGGCGCACCAACGTGCGACTGTCGAATACGGAGGAGCATTAGACCCTAAAGTGTCCCGCAAATCCAAATTGACTTGGTCCGTAGAAAAATTTTTCAAACACAAGTATTTGATAACGGCGCGCAGTTCAATTTTCTCCATTTTCGCTAACGTACTCAATAGCAATGCAAAGAAATTACCATATATTTTTTTAAACAAAAGACAGTTAGTTTTTTTTTCATAGCAATCAGCTAGATAGATTAGCTTTACCGGCCAGTATTTAATTTCGTAATATTAAAAGAGTTTGCATCTCATTCTCACTTTATATTGAACGCCCCTCGTAAGTTAGTGTCTGCGTTTTTTAACCCTAGGTCGCGACCCAAATTCGGGTTGCGGGTGATATTGGGATGGGTCGCGAGAGTTAATTTAATATGATAAGTAAAAGTAAATTTCAAATGTTTGCGCATAATTCCAAAAAACTCAGAGGTGCAAGCCGCGATTTGAACCTATGACCCTCTGCTTGAGAGGCCCTAGGTCAAACCACTAGGCCACCACGGTTTTACTTAGGTCTGCACATGTCTTCACCATATTTTCCTTCACCATAAAGCTCATGGTAAATTTGAAATGTAATTTTGCACATAAATTTCGAAAAACTCACGAGGTGCAAGCCCGTACAAGGGGTTAATTTTGTGTTAATACCAATTCACAGATACACAGAAGGCATCAGAGTGAAGTGTGAAGATGCAGACATGAATGCGTTTCTCTACAACAACAGAGCAGCAGCTCAATATCATTTAAAGAACTACCGTTCTGCCCTGTTAGACAGTGAGAAAGCAGTAACATTCAAGCCAGACCACACAAAAGCCCGTCTCAGAGCATCTAAATGCGCTTTCGAAGTCTCCAAGTACGACCTATGCATTGAACACTGCGAAAAACTACTTGAAACAACTCCAAATGATAAAGAAGCGAGCGAGCTAGTAAAAAAAGCAAAAAGAAAACTTCTGATGCAAGCAAGAGACAAACGAAAGCAAGACAAATTAGAGCAAGTAAAAGTACAAACTAAAGATGCGGTTATAAAAGCTATACTCGAACGGGGAATAAAGATTGCCCAATGTGATGAAGATGATGACTTGGACTTGGCAAAGTTAGAACCAAGTATGCCCGGTGCTCATTCCCATATGGTGTACTTAGAAGATGGGAAATTACATTGGCCAGTTCTTCTGTTTTACCCTGAGACATTGCTAACTGATTTTATAGTTGATTGCCCTGAAGATGCCCCCTTAGAAACCCAGTTGGCTAAAGTATTCCCTGCTCCATGGGATACCCAAAATAATTACTCTTTAGAGAAGATAAATGTTTACTCGGAAGGATACAACAAGTTGCCTCAAGTGATTGACATGTCGATGAATTTAGGGGATATATTGAAGACCAAGTATTTTGAAGTGAAAGGCGGTACGCCGGCATTCACGGTCTTGCCTCGGGGGAGTCAGGCAGAGAAAAGATTCCTCTCTGCATATTTTTAATAGATTATGCAAAGTAGTGGAAAATTTTACTGTAATAGAATAAGATCAAGCATTTACTCTGGTAATGGTGTAATGTTATTATTTAAATGTTTATTTACAATGGACACTTATTGTAATATATTTGCAATTTGTGTTCGAAAATGAATTAATTTATTATTTGTTCCTAATCATTCTTTCCTGAATTTTAAGGCAGTTGTCCCACTGCTGACGATTATTGAGAAACGAGTTTGCGAGAGCTAGACCCTGGAAGCCGTGTCGTAGTATGCTGCAGTGGCGGCGCACCACCAGAATTTTGCGAGGCGCTATGATGGCCTGGGTATGTATTACAATACCGAAGTACGAAAGACCAAATGTATTAAAACATCGAATGGGTCAAAAGACCGACACGATTTTTTTCTGAAACCGTAAATTTCTCAGAATTTATTAAAACGGCATCATACAGAACCCATTAGGTTAGGGTTAGGTTTGTTTTATAACAATCTTAAAAAGTTAACGGTTTCAGAAAAAAATCGTGTCGGTCTTTTGACCCATTCGATGTTTTAATACATTCGGTCTTTCGTACTTCGGTATTGTAATACCTACATACCCGATGGCCTACGCATTCAGTAAATGATGGATTTAAAACCAAATCTTTTCGAGGCGCGAGACCTCATACAAATTAAATGATATGGGGGTTTTCAGAAAAAAATGTACCCGTTTTGCCTTAAGTTATTCTTAATTTTCCATACAAAATTTATTAGTCAGTTTTGTGACGGTCCATACAACATGTACCTATGATTAACTGCGTCACAAAACTGTCAATTAAAAGAGAGACATTTTTTTGTATTTGCTTAAATCGATAGTGCTTGTGATTCTGAGTAGAAATAACCTAAAATTTGTTAGGTTTTTAAAAAACTACAGGGTACACTTTTTTCTGAAAAAATGCCCATATAGAAATCAGCTAGATAAAATCACATTCCTTACATATGTATGACTTGAAAAACTTGGTAGGCACACTTACCTACATGATGCTATAAGGTGGTAGTGGTCTAAAACTACCCTCAAAAATTAGTTCAGGGTAATTTTTGAGGGCTCCTGAAATGTCCGTTTTCCAAAAATGTATCTTTAGACAAAAGTTGTCACATATTATGGAAAAGCAAACATTTTGGGAAAGATTCATTTTAGGAAAACGGACATTTCAGTTGAATCAGGCGTTACTTTGCGGAGGTCCATATTAATGGGTCTGGAAGTGCATCCTTCCCCAACTATTAAATAATTGCGAAAAAAATAGAAAGTAATAACAGTAAAGCGTGATTAAAAGATATTTTATGAAAGATATATTTGAGAGGGAAGGGACGGATGCGCACTCAGACTCAGGTTATATGTAAGTTAAAACAAAAAAACTGCATGCATGGGAAGTCATGATTTACTCGTATTGTATACTTAGACTAATTACGCGTGAGCAACTCAGTCTTTCGTTAACCGAGGCCACGCAAAATCCTTAAAATTAGGATTAAGGACTCGTTTTGCATGTTTTATAAAATGTTCTTTGCTTGAAATAAACAGCTTAAAATTTTAATTTTTTTTTAATGAACTGAAACAATTACTTTGCTCACAACACAACAAAACAAAGTCTAACGGCCTTGGAAGCATAGCGTATAGTCTTGGTAGCATAGCGTACGGTTGTGGTAAGGAAGTGGAGGAACTGCATGAATACGCATTTCTTACATAAACGTAACTATATCGTAAGGTCGTGGATGAGCAAAGTAATGGTTTCAGTTCATTGAGTATTGGGTCTCACCGGTGATACTCATGAGCATACAGAAGATTTAGTGATCCCACTGGTGACAACCGGTTTAACTGTACATGCATTACATGTAATGCACTGAAGATATTACATAAATTACCTTTGGGATAGTTGAAGTGTTAAGCTATATCAATTATTAAGCTATTCTTGTGCCAGGTGCCCTTCAAAGATGGTGTGGGGGGGGGGGGGATATTTCAAACGGATGCAGATTAAAAGTCAATTGTAAACGCATTAATTTTATTTATAAAACCTGCTAATTTAAACCAGTACATGAAGCTAGTGATTAGTGAAGCTAGTCCAATTCCCCTAGCTCTTCGCGGTCGAAGCCAGCCTGGTGAGGGTAGTACGATTCCGGGGTGCCAACGTCGTCGCTCATTGAAGGGTAGGGGTGGTGGGGCATGGCACCCATCCATTGCGGGTACCAGTATAGACCCTAAGAAGAAATCTTTAATAAACAAATGAAAACGACTAGGTACAAGAGGCGAACTTATAGCTTACAGATTCACGTTAAACAAATTCCAAAGCGGTCAAGTTAGTGCGTGGGTGGGCACAGTCGGGATAGAAAAGGTTTCACCTTAAAGTTGACATTTGCTTGCACTAAGGCAATTGCATGGAGTTATACTATACCTAACCTGCAGGCTTATTGTCTAACGTTTCTGACGCTTGCCTTCGCAATCACTATTTCTTTCTGTCAAACGGTATAAAATTATGACAGAAAGAGATCCCAAGTAGCACAAGTAGCATTATAAGAAATCACTTTTGGTGTACACGGAAACTTTAAGCTGTACAAGACAGTGTTACAATGGTGTTAACAGCGCTGTTAACACTGAAATAACTCTTATTTGGGCACAAATTATTCAGCCTAAAGTTCTAGTTTAGTTCACATTTCTGTTTAACAGCATTACAGTAGCACTATATTGGAATTATTATGGGTCACCAGGCTGTTTATCAGCTGCTTAACAGAATACGAGTGTCCTGTTGTACAGACTAAGCGTCAGGATTGGGTGACTGCTAGTCTTATATAACGCTTTAGGTTTTACATTACCCTTCGTTCATATTGAAATTGCTTATTATATTTGCAGATTTGCTTTTAATAGTATTATAGCGGTGCCGATAAATTTCCAGAGTGTGATGTGTAATGGCGAAGTAAATGTCACAATTTTATTGAGAATTTGTGTTAACTCACGAAAGTACACCTTTATAGCCAACCTACTGTGAAAACATTTGGGAATGCAAGTTTACTGTGAATGTTTATATGGTTTTTTAGCAAAATTTTTACGCGCTTCGGAAATATCTCGTTTTAATTAGAAATGTTGTGAAAAAAGTAACACACCAAAAATATATGTATACATTTTTGAGCGATTTACATAAAATTATACGAAGTTTTATATTATACTATAATAAGTGTATATGAATAACGTGTAATTTAGGGCAGTAAAATATAAATAACAACAGAATAATTATCAATATATACGATTTAGGTTATAATAAAATGGCGCATTCTTAAGAAACTTTTGTGAACTCTTTTTATCCTGAATTAATTACCATGGCTGTACAAGAGTACACCCCAGTTCCTTTATTATACTTATTGCAGTAAATAAGAGTTCAAGTGAACCAATATTCAGCCTGTCAGCTGTTATTAGTTTTATTATGGTTCACATAAACGCTAAAACCATTTATTTGAACTACTTAAACGCATTACCTTTTAAAAGTTATTTAATTTTTATTTAGTGTTTTAATTTTAATTCAATCTTGTTTTAATTTTTCAATTTTTTTAGCATTTTGTATAATTTAATACACGATCCACGCCAACTGTTAAAATTACCGCTTAAGAATTTAATGATTGACTAACGTGAACCTGATTGCAGCTTCGTGCGTTATAATATATGTAAAGTGTTCTTTTATGCAGACTAAAACAATATATTGGTATATTTCACAGCCAAATGCTGCATTTCTGAGTTAAACAAGGATCATGAAATACCTTCGGTGTTCACGTGTATTAATAAAACACCTTTTAACTGCTTTGAAAAATAGGCTTATAACAGAGCCGAGGCGAACCGATGTGGAACTTTTTGTGTTAAATTACTCTAAGTGTACACTACTCTAAAACTGTTGGCTGTACGGTAGTTCACAGTGACACTTTTAAGACGCTAGCATTTCAGTGGTATAATTCTACGCCTTTAAACAGCAATAGCATATTTTACTACCACTATAATGCTCTTAAGCAACCAATGCAAAAGAGACTGTAAGAAGGCATTTTTAACATCGGCACTAACTCTGATCCCGTAACAATAGTATCCGTTTCTACTTTTATGATGCTGTTATACAGACTAAAGCGTAATACGTAGCTCTAAGTTCTCAGTTGAACCATATTAACTGTTTATTAAGTCATGAAGTTCCGAGTTATACCCAAAGTGATTTCTTATAATGCTAACTGTGCTACTTGGGATGGTGAAAGCGAAGGCAAGCGTCAGAAGCGTTAGACAATACGGCCTCTGGACTGAGTACTGCGACAAAAAAGTGAGGCCGAAAAAAAACAAACCAGAGAGTTGCATCTCGTTCTAATTAGGGTGATCAAGTACTGGTTCGAGTGGAACAATTCTTTAGTTTCTCTAGTTTGTTGTTATCTCACGGACCGCTGTCTCTAGTTGCCATTATTATACTGTATGGCTTGGTAATATGGGTAACTTTTGATTGACTATTAAAAGTTAGTACCTACTCAGTCCAGGTTGTCGCGATTGACGCGAAAAAACTAATACAATGACAATTTCCTTGCGGCAACACTGAGCAGCGGCCTCTAGGTGGAAAAATGGTAAGTTAATTCAAAAGAGTAGGTCGTTAAAGTTAGTTTAAATATGGCACGAAGCGTGCAAGTTTTCAATACAAAATACAAATACAATACAAAATTCTTTATTTTCAAAAATTTGAACGTACATTTATAGTAAGGGATGCCTGCAAAAATGCCTGTATTGGGAAGCCCCGCTCTTCCATATATTATAATAAGTAGTACTATAATATCTAAAATAACATAAAAAATAATAAAGGAAATATAAACTAGAAACTAGAAATGGGAGTAGGCATGCAAGATCATGCGTGCGATGCGAGCGCAGCGCGCGCACGTGTGTATGAGTGTGTGTGTGTGTATGTGTGTGTGTGTGTGTGTGTGTGTGTATGTGTGTGTGTGTGTGTGTGTGTGTGTGTGTGTGTATGAGTGTGTGTGTGTGTGAGTGTGTGTGAGTGTGTGAGTGTACATGTTACATGTTTACATTGTGTATACGAGACTTATAAACACAAATTACACCGCAAGACTCACTCATAGCGAAAAATACGGATACGTGTGGCTCCGGGGAGAAGGGTTACGGATTAGCCCGAAACATGTCAAGCTAAACTCGATCATAGATGTGATTTATCCGTATATTCCACCACACGAGGCCTATGAGCAACACTTTATCAAACGTTCCGTGTCATCATAAGTTTTAGTTTTCAGCCAATTTGTAAGCAAGATTCCACACTCGTGATATAACTTAGGATAAATGTCTAGTTCCTTATTGATAGTGTTATATAGATGCACAGATTTATTGCTGAACTGTGTCCTGGCAAATGCCGTATTAGTTTTTAATGATTTGGCCACGTTACCTATTTTTCTTTTGTTTTTGTAATTGTGTTTATATGGTAAGGTCTTGTGTACTTTTAAGATACTTTGCAGAATATATAATTTTCTAACCGAAAGGACGTCACTGACTTGGTACAATAGTTGAGTTGGAAATCCGATTTTTTTAAAATACTATAATAGAAAGTGAGGAAGCGTACAGCTGTCCGGATTCATCTAACTAAAGCTAAGTATCTAAGTATTTAAGTATCTTATTTACTTGGTGAAAGCTCGCAGTGATGGTATGGTTTCTCTATCCAACCAATTATTATCTCTTTGTGGAGTTGGCTTGCCATGTGACCTTGTCATGGAAGCAGTATGTAACTATGTAAGAGTTTAGCTGGCTACGAATCATATCGTGGAAGCTGACAGAGAGCATCTTAGGCGGGACGGACAAGGTTCATATATTGGAGTGAAGCGTCTACGGATGCTAAGAGATCCTACCTATCAGGAGTGAAGCGTCTAAGGATGCTAAGAGATCCTACCTATCAGGAGTGAAGCGTCTAAGGATGCTAAGAGATCCTACCTATCAGGAGTGAAGCGTCTAAGGATGCTAAGAGATCCTACCTATCAGGAGTGAAGCGTCTAAGGATGCTAAGAGATCCTACCTATCAGGAGTGAAGCGTCTAAGGATGCTAAGAGATCCTACCTATCAGGAGTGAAGCGTCTAAGGATGCTAAGAGATCCTACCTATCAGGAGTGAAGCGTCTACGGATGCTAAGAGATCCTACCTATCAGGAGTGAAGCGTCTAAGGATGCTAAGAGATCCTACCTATCAGGAGTGAAGCGTCTAAGGATGCTAAGAGATCCTACCTATCAGGAGTGAAGCGTCTAAGGATGCTAAGAGATCCTACCTATCAGGAGTGAAGCGTCTAAGGATGCTAAGAGATCCTACCTATCAGGAGTGAAGCGTCTAAGGATGCTAAGAGATCCTACCTATCAGGAGTGAAGCGTCTACGGATGCTAAGAGATCCTACCTATCAGGAGTGAAGCGTCTAAGGATGCTAAGAGATCCTACCTATCAGGAGTGAAGCGTCTACGGATGCTAAGAGATCCTACCTATCAGGAGTGAAGCGTCTAAGGATGCTAAGAGATCCTACCTATCAGGAGTGAAGCGTAAAAGGATGCTAAGAGATCCTACTGGGGAACGTAGGTTCCCCATCTTATTAGAGGGCGGCGGCTGCGGCTGCCGTGACTGGGTGAGTACGGTAGCTTCAACCGTCGGGCGCCTCGACCTGAGGTGCCGATGTGCGGCAGGAAACCTCGATCTGGATGCTAGCGTCCAGGCTTACTGACCTGGTTGGTCAGTCCCCTTGGGGGGACTACCCTGAGCTCATGTACAGGGCTTAGGGTTCCTTCTTCCGACCGAGTAAGATGGTTCTCTTTGACTTCGAGTGATTATATGTATATGTAGAGATTGATTGTTTGGAGTATGCCATACTCATAGAGCATTGTTACCCACAGATCTCGGTGCGACAC
Source organism: Archips crataeganus (assembly GCA_947859365.1). Classification (NCBI taxonomy): domain Eukaryota; kingdom Metazoa; phylum Arthropoda; class Insecta; order Lepidoptera; family Tortricidae; genus Archips; species Archips crataeganus. Next base: position 9,368,200 of record OX402067.1, on the reverse strand, counting down.
ATATAGCCGCCATAAGCTAAGCGAAGCAGATGAAGGCTCCTTTGGCCCTGGAGTAAAGGGACAGAGAGAGTGAGGATGAAGAATCCTATATAGGATAGTGAAGGTATGTATGTGTTGCATTCCATTTCCTTTATTTGCACTCCACAAATATATACACATATATATAAACTAATAGATGTCGCCACCTTTCCCCATGCACGGTTTAACTTGTATAACGCGTGGGCGGCTTGGGGGAGAGGTGGCGACACAGGTTAGGTATAAGTCCAGGGGCAATTGTTAGTCCTGTCTACATTTTATTTGAAACGAAATTATATGGCATTGACGTTTCCCATTTTTCAAAAGGTACTAAGAGTCTATGACTTTATAAAGGAATCAATTTAAAAACTAACGAATGTTTTCGTACCCCGACTGCACGTTCACGCTAAAACAGTTTAATGTAATTTGATATGTAGGTAGCTGGATCTTAAACCTAAAATAAAAATTACGTAAGATGCATTACATCGCGGCCCTCGATGTATCACTTCAAACATGTTCGCTTTAAGGCCTCGCAATGTAATGCATCTTGCACGATTTTTCTTGCAGGTACCTACAGGTTTTCTTGTTGGCTTTACATAAGCTGTGTTGCTCTACTCGAGCGCCGCATGCTCATCTCGGCTGACGGTTAATGAATCGCTTTGAGTGTTACATTACAAGTCAGCATTTACAGGTAAACCGAATGACCTGGAGATGGAGCAGAAATGAGCAGGGTGCTTAAAATGAGCGTTTGCCGCATAGCTGTAATGTAACCGTAATGTAACACGATCACCGTGAACGATACATTAATCATTTTATTCATATATATAGTTGTACAAACAATGAAGGACAAACATATTTCTGTCAGCACGAAAAAGAAGATAAAAACAATTTGCACATTTAATTAGTTATAACTCTGGCCTCCAAACTAAGCAAAAGCCTGTGTTTTGGAGTATCAGCGTTCGACGCGTTACCGCTGCTTGAAAAGTTTACAATATGTACCACTATCAGACTTCTATGCGACAGACAGACTAAAAACTAAGAATAATAAACATTAAGTTTGTGTGGGTAAACGAGGTGAATGAGCATATGCGTGCGTGTTTGAGTATGTGAGTGAGTGAGTGTGTATGTGTGTGTGTGTGTGTGTGTGTGTGTGTGTGTGTGTGTGTGTGTGTGTGTGTGTGTGTGTGTGTGTGTGTGTGTGTGTGTGTGCGCGTATGTATGTGTGTGTGTGTGTTGTGAATCATGAATCATCATTACAAACAAAGATTTCGAGTCAGTCACCACCTGAATGGTTCAGGCGACCGAAGCCGCGGGTTAAGGATAGTATTAATAGTAGAGGAGACGTGGAAGACCGACCTTCACTGATCTGATAACTCGATGAGACATATTTTTTATTAAATATAATTTATAAACCTATGATAACTTTTATATGCCTATGATAACTTGCCTATCGAAAAGTGTTCATAGATATTCTTTTTTTTTTGTTTTATTGTGGAGTGCCTTTAGCCATCTTCCAGCTCCATCTTCAGACCCTGGTTACCATCTGGGATCAAAGTACTTGTTAAGACGAATCAAACGAGTCCAAACTCGATCGGGTAATTCGTAATTTCATTAATTCAGTATGGCCAAAGGCACTCCACAATAAAACGACACAACCCCATCGAGTTTGGACTCGTTTGATTCGTCTTGACGAGTACTTTGATCCCAGGTGGTAACCAGGGTCTGATGATGGAGCTGGAAGATGGCTAAAGGCACTCCACAATAAAACAAAAAAAAAAAGCTATGAACACTTTTCGATAGGCAAGTTTTCATAGGCATATTTGTTTATAAATTATATTTGATAAAAAATATGTCTCATCGAGTTATCAGATCGGTGAAGGTCGATTTCCAACGGCTCTTAGACCATAAGTACCTTATTTCCTGCCGCGTTGCAAGTAAACCGGTCGTCGTGAAGTTCGACGGCATCGAGATAGCTCTTGCCGGCGATGGAGCCGTAGTTAGGCGGGTACATGAACAGGCAGCCGTCCAAGATGTCTGAAACGTAATAAAATAATAAGAGGTAAGTACGTCATTGCCATCGGCAGTGGTGGAACCAGTGAGGGCGTCGGCAGTCGTAATGAATGCAAGTTTTGAAATGAACAGTCGCATAAATTAAGAAGTTCGTCATCTTAAAGATTTTAATCATGTCAAAAGACAGAAAGAGACGGTGAAAGCGAAGGCAAGCGTTAGACAATACGGCCTCTGGACGATTCAGTGTCCATGTCAGTTGGCTATGAAGCACCTCGCGCACCAGACGGCCACGACCATGAACGCCCCATAGCAACGACCTGAAGAAACTATATGAACGTCGTCGCGCACTTGGTTTCTTTAATTAATCTGGTCGTTGCGACCACTGGTCGTGATCGTGGCCGTCTACTGCGCGAGGTGTCTTACGGCCCGGCCACGACTTCTTTTTACTCTGTTCATTACGCGGCCGAGATGCCGCACAGTGGTTACCTGGCGACACACGCAATGAAGTGATAAAACGCTCACAGCGCTGCCGGTCGCCCGAAGTCGCGGCCCGGCGTTAAGTGTCTAAAGGCATAAGTTGGCAGCCGACTCCACGCAGCAGCAGCAGACGACGTGTCGCTAGCTACGCTAGCTACGGAGGGAATTTCATAGGAATAAGGTATAAGTTCGCGTAGCTAGCGACACGTCGTCTGCTGCTGCTGCGTGGAGTCGGCTGCCAACTTATACCTTAATAAATGATTGATCACATTCTATTGAAATCGATATTAGTATCAAAATATATGATATGGCATTGTCATCCATAAGCGGCCCTCATATTTTGCTAGGTGATATTAACAGATTCCCTATCCCGAAGCAATGTGCGGCGTTCTTTCGACACGTCCCCATAGTAACAACGACATTAAACGCTCATAGAGTCACGTACCAGTAAAGTCACACATGAGGCGCATGTGCTTCATATAGGACAGGGAACCTGTTAATGATTAAGAATCGTATTAATATTAATGGCTGCTACTCACAAGGCACGGTAATGTTGTCAGCTTCGTCTATCTCGGGCTTCGGCGTGGTTTCTATGTACGGCGGCATGGGGTCGATCCCGGAGCCCGGGTCTCCCGGGATCAGGAAGGGACCTGTCACGCAGAGAGGCAGTATAACTCAATCATCTACTGAAACGAAACATTATTCGCAGCGACTCCTTTTTAATGGCGTGGAAAATGCACCTTGTGCATTCCACCGTTGAGTGTGTGGGGCTCTCCCATATGGGCATACCCACTAACGACCACAAAAGTTCTCACATTTGCCATTGTGAACGCCACGGGAGCATATAGAGACACTGCGACGTCTACTGGCCACCTCGGGATGGGGCTCCTCTCAGACACCGTATAGTGCGGGCTTGGTTTCAGAGTTTTCAGACACTGTTTAGCACGCGCTCGATTTAATGTAGCGACTCTTAGCGCCATCTAGTTATCAGATAGAAAAACTGTTGCTCTGCTACATAACAGTAATAACTAAATACCTACAACGTCTAACTCTCTTTCTTCGGACTTCGTTATCCAGACAACATCTGCCTGGAGATAGATCTCTTAATTGTGGCCTATTCCCACATCAGCATCACCATTTTATGGAATTAAAACGAGTAGCTTTTACTTTGCTGTAGGTACCCTACGTGCGTGCTTATTTATTTATTTTACGCTCATTTTATTGGATAAAACCGGGAAAAGACTGGGGCTCCAATTTCTTCCTCCTCAATTTTCACCACTCAATTGTTGCACCGGGGTAACTTAGCTACGCCACTGCTTACCCCCGTAATGGTTCGTGTAGTTCCACTCGCACACGTGATGGTCACAGACGAGGGGTGTGTACCGCTCTTTGGTGTAATACGTTGCTCCATTCGGTGTGGTCTGGGGGAACAAGAAATCTTGCATCATCATCAATTGCTAAAGTCAAAGTTAAATAGGTATCTTTATTAAATTTAGGCCAAAACAAGCTAAAGAATGTCGAAGAATCTACCACCGGTTCGGAAAAACCTGTTGTGAAGAATTTGCCAAGAAACTCAAAGCCCCCTCGCGATGTTTTCCTTTGCCGTAAAGCTTGTGGTAAATTTCAAATATAATTTCCCACATAAATTCCGAAAAATTCTGAGGTGCTAACCCGGGTTTGAACCCACGACCTCCTGATTAAGAAGCTAAGTATAGGTCAAACCACTAGGTTATAGGTGGAAAACTTAAGTTAAGGACTGCAAGCTTATTTTCTAACGCGCGACGGTTGCTTTCGCATTCACTATTTCTTTCTGTCAAACGGTATAAGATGGTGATAGAAAGAGATGGTGAAATCGAAGGCAAGCGCCGTGCGCTAGACATACGGCCTCTGTAAGCCTATTGTCTGTCGCGCTGACGCTAGCTTTCGTATTCTCTATTTCTTTCTGTCAAACGGTACCTGACTATAAGATGCGTATGGTGACAGAAAGAGATGGTGAAAGCGAAGGCAAGCGCCCGCGCCTTATACAATACGGCCTCTGTAGTACGAGTATGTAGTAAGTATTGGACAGAATTGATATGGAGCTTAAAAAAGTCGTTTTTCTAATTTAGAACGTCAATTTCTTTAGATCATTTACTTAAGTACCTGTACCACGACTTACCGTACAAATCAAAACAAATTAAAAACAAATAATTTATTTTGCTAAAACATACACAAAGTTGGTACAATTGTCACGCAAGTAGTAAAGTTACATTAATGTATGTTCCTGTAACTGTTTGTACAGTCAGCATCAAAAGTAGCTGGTCAATTTTGTACTTTGTCGTAATAACACAATTGTCAATCATTATAACGTTTGCACCTGACTGTAAAATGACAAGGTACAAAAGCGACCAGCTACTTAATTTGATGATTCATAAAAAAACCTCACCAGAATATAGTCGTAATGCCGGTATCGCAGCCCTTGGATGTTGAAGTCGAAGATGAAGGAGCCAGAAGCGATGATGCAGGAAGCGGCTGTCAGCGGAGGCAGCTTGTACATCACCAGGCCACACTTCACTATCGCCTTCGGGAGCGTAGAGACGTCGCGGTCTCGCTGCATCAGCTTTTTGAAGGGGAACCTGGGGAGGTTAAACAGGAATCATTTTTAAAAAAAGCATCATTATCATACCACTGTGGAAAATAGCACATTCCCAAAAAAACATTCTACATTCCATCATTACCTATTTAATAAATTTCCATTAAATCTACCAGAATGAGAGGGAGAGAGCTTGCGCCGTAGTTCCCACGTGGCCCGGGTCCAGTGCGGATTGGTAAAAATAATACATTCCACTAAAAAAATCACTTCCTTGAGTAATCTTCGATTCTATAATGCGGTGAACGAGAATCTGATAGCTTATCTTATACTTATGTAGGTAATGTAGACAATGTAGGTACCTAGTATTTTAATAAATCTGGTATTTTGGGAACGTGGTATTTTAGGCACGCGCGGAAGCAGTCAATTCTATCCTAAGTATACTACAAACGGGCACTTGCATGGTGCAGGGTTCAAAAATTAAATCGTTAAACTTGGATTATGGTTGACAGATCCATACATTTTGACACTACTTGGTGTGCAGTTATCTCGGAGTTATGCGGTTAACTCTGCAATGGTCTATGCAAGTCTACATAAAGAATGTAAATCAATACAATTTAATTCGATTCATTCAAGTCAAGTGAATGCTTGTAGGTACGTGTTTGAAGCGCTGTGACCAAACTACGGCAACTGGGGGAAGTTCGAATAAAAATGAGTAAGTATGCGTTTATCATCATCATCATCATCATCAGCCTATAAAAGTCCACTGCTGGACATAGGCCTCCCCCAATGAGCGCCATTGCGCCCTGTCCTCGGCTAGACGCATCCAGCTTCTACCAGCAGCCTTTCGCAGATCGTCACTCCACCTGGCCGGAGGGCGTCCGCTGGCTGGGCTGGCCGGGGGAAGTATACGTTATCTCACCTAAATATACAAATACCGATGTGACACTCCAACCCATGCAAGAAGTTGTCAGTCGGGAACGATATGCTGGGGTCGTCGAGGAGGTAATACTTCTGCTCGTCGTGGTAGTGGAGGAATCCGAGGAACACGAACGAGCGGTCCTTGCAGTAGGGCGCGGGGCCGCGACCCATGTTGTAAATGTCGGAGTAGAGCTCTGACATGAACATGTACACGTTTTTACCGCAGTAGAACTCTGAAATGGTGATGTTCTTTGAGTAATGGAAGCTCGAACTCTATCTCTATATACTCTAACTATCCAGTGGAGCTTTTAGAATATACATATTGTGCTCACACAAAATTTGGGTCCTGCGCCGCTACTGGATATAAATATGTAAGGATTCAATTTGAAGCTAGCCAGAAAGTGAGTGACGCAAAAAACGACAGTTTCTTCACAAGTTTTTGTTTTTGTATGTATAATACAATACATAACTACAACACCTGCAGTAATTTTACCACGATCCTTGTGACACTTGCATATTTATGATAGTACAATCAAAAAAATCGAAAAAAAAAATCGAGAAATAGCGATCCATGATTTGTACAGTTGGACTTTACGCCAAAAAATTGACGGTTTTGCAGAAAGTCGCACTTTCATACTTATAATATCTAGGGGAGATCGAGGAGAGTTGTGACAGAGGAGAGTTGTGACATCGTCGTTTTTAGGGAACTTATTTACTATTTACTGCTAGCAAGCTCGCAACAGCGCGTGTTTGATAGCTCGAGACTTGAACTAAAAAACGCGTGCTATTGCGAGCTCGCTAGCAGTTAATAAGTTCTAAAAAATCGACGTTATCACTACTCTCCTCTGTCACAACTGTCCTCGGTCTCCCCTACTCTTTGTCATCGTCTTCTTAACAGATTCCCGGTCCCGAATCAATTGTACCTAACAATGACATTAAACGCCCCTAGAGTCATGAGGCACATGTGCCTCATGGACGTACCAGTAAAGTCACACATGAGGCGCATGTGCCTCCAGGGAACCTGTTAACATACCTTGGCTCAGATAAAACTCCATGGGGACGGGTCCGCCGGTGTACGTGGCCTTTCTCTCGGCCGCGATGGAGTTGTGGTTCTCGTACATCGTCAGCATATTATCTATCACGTCGTCCAGGGTGATCAGGAGAACCTAATGTTGTAACGCATCTTTAGAATGAAACGCTCTCATTTCAAAAATAAACTTCGTGTATAAACAAAAGCAGGTTTAGTTTTAAAATGAGAATAATTCGAATAGAGTTGAGTAAGTTTCAGCCATAAACGAGACTATTGATGGGGTATGATCACAATCTCGGCCTACATACGTCCCACTGTAGGGCACAGGCCTCATCTCAGAATGAGAGGGCTTGTATAGTCGACCAAGTAAGTGCTTTACCTTTTTTTTGTGACAGTTCCTACATCAGAATAAAAACAATAAGGCTGATTGTCACATTGACTTGTAAGTGAAAATAGCCTTTGATGTCTTAAGTCATACAACTGACATTGAACTTTAGGGTGGTAAAGGAGTTTCTTGGTCGACTATACCATAGCGCGGGCTGGGAACTTCATACACAAACCACACGTCTTCTGGTTCGCGGACGTCACTCTTAAGACCTTACTGCCCCATTCGCCGTGATATATCGACCCTTTTCTGTAATCTATCTATCTAACTAATAACTTTAAACGATCAATTGTATAATCCGAATCTCGGAAACGGTTCCAACGATTTCCATGAAATTTAGTAAGCAGGGTGTTTCGGGGTCAATAAATCGGTCTAGCTTTTAGAATATTACAACCGTCACCGCCACCGCACCGCCACGACTCCGCTGTCTGTGCGTTTGGAGCTTTATCTCTGAGAAAAAGTGTGTTTTCGAGTTTACTTTATGATGAACCACGAACGCTTTTATTCGTTTAATCTCTCATATGAGTTTGAGGTATTAGGCAATCGGGATAATGTAAATAAACCCGCATTTATACCTTCAGCTCTTTTATGTGCAGTTTGATGAAGCGCCCCAGGTGATCGCTGGCTATGTGGACTTTTTCATTGATCAGGTACTGAAAACGTTATTACATTTTATAATTAAAACAGAAAGAAATAGTTTACATGTAGGTAGGTAGAGGACTTTATTTACGATAATTTATTTAAAAGAATTAACTTGACATATAATCTCCTTTCGTGTCTTCTAATTGTCGATGGTTAAGATGTTGACGCGTGTCTCTCGATGTATTTCATATTATTATTTTGCAAAGTTCTAGCTAATTAAAGCCAAGTTTACAGTTGGTATTTCGTTTCTCTATGTATTTTAACGACCGCTTTAGCCTAGTTGGCAGTGACCCTGCCTACGAAGCAAGAGGTCCTGGGTTCAAATCCCGGTAAGGGCTTTTATTTGTGTGATGAGCACGAATATTTGTTCCTGAGTTATGGATGTTTTCTATGTATTTAAGTATTTATTTATCTATATAAGTATGTTTATCCGTTGCTTAGTACCCATAACACAAGCTTTGCTAAGCTTACTTTGGGACTAGGTCAATTGGTGTGAATTGTCCCATGATATTTATTTTATTTATTATTTATTTATTTATCAACGTTCGATCCATCTCAGCAGCCGTGGTCACGAGCTCAATTGAAAATTTAAAAATTGAAATTGTCGTTTTCTAGTTCCAGGTGTAATAATAACTACGAGTGAAGTCGCGAAAATTTAACTAGCCAAGTTTAGACCTGCAAGAAAAATCGTGCAAGCCTGAAAATGGGACAATCGGTGTCCCGCGCAAACCTTTTGCGGGACGCATACCTACTCCAGGGCTCCAGAAACGGGACGCTATACGTGGGAGGGTTGGCAACCCTATCCCTAGTTCGAAGGGACGTGCAGCCGGAAGCGTGGTAAACGTGAATTTGGGCGCTCTTGCTTAGCACCTTTGCTGCAGTTTTTAGTATTAAATAAGGCTAGGTATGTATTTACAACAAGGAATTTGACGCCTCCATAGAATTGGCCCCCGGGGTATGCCCCCCTCTCCCAGATTTGGCCCTGAGGATACGGCCCTGTCTCCCATCGCGCGTATGTGTAGACTGCCAAGTTACCTCATTAGTTATTGTTACGGTAAAGTTGTTTCTTTAGGTAAACATAGTTTGTGTTGGCGCTAGGTCTCACACTGTACCTGATCTTCGGCTGTTTTGATCTGCATCATCTCGTTCTGATACAGCCAGAGGTTGTCCAGCTTGTCGGTGGGGTCGTGCCCGTAGATCTCGAAGGCGTCGATGATCATCGCCAGGGTCAGGTTCTCGTTGGGGCCCAGGCAGCACGGGTGGTTCCGTATGTTGTAAGGTAGCTGCGGTAGTTAGTATAAGAGTCATAATCATAAGTACACATTTTATGTTTGCGTCTCTCCTGTGGACATGGCAAAAGTTAAGGGTCTATAGCCAATATTTTTTAGTCAAGTCTAAATCGGCGTGTGGAACGCCTGCCAACTTTCAGTCCATTTAAATTATTTACATTGCTGCTGCTTATACCGGACTGTTTTAGGCTGCCTCTAACTCAGAGCGAGGAGAGGCAGCAAAGCGACGAGTGAGACAAAAATCCACCAATACTTAGAATCGCCGCTCCTCTTCAGTTGCAAAAGTAGATCAAAAATTCATACAAAACCTGGAAGTGCAGCGAGGAGCAGCAGCGAAGGAGTGGAAAGGAGAAACGAGAGTGGGCTAGTTTCGTGTATGGAAAAATACAGTCCGAAATTCTGCTTCGGATTACCCCCTCACTCTCACTCCGCACCGCTGCCTCCCTTTCGCTCCAGCGGTCAGGCAGCCATAGAGTTGCTAAAACGAGGCTTGCTTTACGTTGCTTGTATTGACTCTAATTATAATATTTACCGCCATCCGCAGCCAGTGGAGCCATATTGCCAACAGCGCGCATGCGCGGCTGAACACGTCCATTTTGCTGTCATGGTGGCCGCTGAAGGAATCACGACAAAATAAATTGGCAATTATTTCGTTTTATCGCGAAAACCTTGGCCATAACTTTGGTTGTTAATTTGGTGGTACATTTTTTTATATTGCGTGAGCCTGTTCCACTATAATGTGATAAATTCTGATATTCTATGTAACACTAGCTGTTGCCCGCGACTATACAAAACATAGCCTACGACCTATTCTCAGACCTACCGAATGTAGAGAAAAAGGTTTCATAAGAATCGGTATTAGGAACTCATCAGACAGTAGTCATATCTGAAAATATAAGGTACTAGTTGTTGCCCGCGACTAAGTCTGCAAAGAACTCGTTTATTGCTATCCTGCGGGAACTATGCGATTTTCCCATATAAAAAGTAGGTATCCTGGGGCCTGTTGCATAACAAAGTACAACTAATATTACAAGCGGAACTCTCGCTTCAGTTATACTAACTAGAAAGGGAGTTCCGCTTGTAATATAAGTTGTACTTTGTTATGCAACAGGCCCCTGGTGTTCCGGATTGAAATTAAATGGGTTTTTATTAGAGCGGTGTCATAGAACTATTGGGTAACCCTCAATAAGGCCCCATTTATTGGGGCATACTACCTTACTACCACAGAATCAAAAGCAGCTATTGAATGCATACCTTTTAACCTATATTTTTAAAGCTATCGTTGTATTTTCAATAATTTCAATGGACATTGTGACATATTATAAAAGCAATAAGGAGGAATTGCCAAAGCAATGCATGTGGTGTCGGTAAATCACCTCTACCTTTTTAAAGGATTAATGATATCATATACTCTATTAAAAATGGTCACTTTTGTACACTGTCGTAATAACACAATTGTCAATTATGTATGTCATTTTCTCCTTACTGTAAAGCGACAAGGTACAAAAGTGATCAGCTATTTTTGATGCTGACTGTACCTATATATGTAGAATGGTGAGTGAAACCCTGAAGAGCGTAAAATTGAAACAAAAGAAAATAACAAAAGACAATCGAAAATAAAGAAATGAGAATCAAACGCGATTAACACTTTATATTCTTTAAAATACACATCTAGACTGGTTGTTCATCACAATACATATGTATTTATGTATATTTATACAACATTATTGCACTTGGATACATTTCTAAATACTTTTGAATATACCTAAGCGTTGTCATAATTATAACATAACAAATTATAGTTATTATTTTTGCATAACTTTCGATAAAAAAACTTGATACTTTTAGTTACGTAGGTATACATTCAATTACAAAAGTGCTTGATTTTTTAATAACATCTGCTGCTAAAAGCATTTATCATTTGGAGTATACTTCGTGGATTTTAATATCCTAATCGCATATCTAGTCTCTCTAGATAATCAAGCATTTTTATTCAAAAATTATAATATTTTTATACAAAACGCCAACTTTTGGAAGACCTTCGTTTTATTCAATTTACCTACACAGTATAAAGGAAAAATATGTTTATTTTTTTTTAACAACAATAATTCCTTTTGTTCAAAGTTTTCGTGTTTTTTCCATTGGTACCTATTTTATAAACAGGTGGCTAAACTGTAATAATTCCAAAAAAAATGTAAGTGACTGGATTTTCGGTTAAATTAACTAAATACGATTGCTAGGCCTGGTTTCATAACTGCACGGTACGGTAACGGTCAACGGCAAAGCTGATGTACCGTTTGACAGAAAGAAATAGTGATTAGAAGGCAACCGTCAGAAGCGTTAGACAATAAGTAAGCCTGCAGGTATCAGCTTTGCCCTACGTTCAGTTACAAACTGTTTACTTACAAGGTCTTAAGATTGTATCAAAACATTTCAGCAGATGGCTGGGCTAGCTCCACAGAACACCCTGTTAAGGATTTTCGTCGGAATTTTTGATTCAAAATGTAGAGTCACCCCTTTGATGCGGTACCCTTGGAACGTCGACCAATGTACATATGGGGATATTTATCCACCACAATTAAAAAATCAAACATTTACAGGGGTGTTAATTCAAGCTTGCCCAATCATTTGATGGATAATTCCCGCTGAATACAATACAATACAATGACTCTTTATTGTACACCACAAATAATACAAATACAGAAAAACAAGTACCTAAGTATTTACATGAAAAAATGTACAAAAAAAAGTTTTTTTTTTACGAATTTTACAGTCACTGGAATCAACGTAAAATGACTGTATTATTAATTGCTTGCACTTAAATGTGACACTTTAAAAAAATGTGCTACCTACCACCTTTGCTATTGCTATATGCTACTTAAGTTTGACTAAACATTCGTACTGTGCATATTTAAAACATATACTCCTTTCAAAATTTATTGTAAGTACATATATATAAATTTGCTAATATGTATAATAATTATTATTTATAAGTTTATTATAATCAACAACAGTTATTTTATTGTTAGGTTAGGTTAGAATGATAAATGGAAGACATTATTTTTAGTTTAATTAAAAACACGCAAGATAGAATAATTTGCATTTCATGTAACTTTTATAATCTTGATAGTGTTTTAGAGTTCCTGACGTACCAAAAGAGTGCCAACGGAATTATTACTAAGCCTCCGTCTGTCGCAGGACTTACAGCACAGGGCTCTATCTTTTGAATCGTACATACTTATAATAGAGTAATAAAATTTCGCTACGGAACCCCTCTTCGCTTCAAAACGCACTTTAATGTAAATATTTATCGTAATTTCATCAAGTTTTTCTTTTATACCAGTTCAATTTTTATCAGGATCAAAACAATTTCAAATTACATGGAAAATTGTATATAAAACAATTTACAAGTAAACGCTACTCTAAGTAGGTATGTGATATATTTGTAAAACGATATAATTTATACTCATACGTTATAAAACCCGTTTTGATATCTTGATTATCAAAAATTTTAACAATAATAGCAACGAAAATCTGTTTTTTATATCTCCGTATAAGCGGTGTAAATAACAATTTTGAAGTCTTTTTATTAATGTTATTTATATTAGCTATATTTTTAGAAATATTTATTTGCAATCAATTATAACTTTTGTGTGTTAGCAATTATCAGCTATTATGTTTATAATTATTGGAAGACTTCGTTGTGAAATAACATCAAAAACATAATTAATTTTAATCATCTTGGAAGACTTTGGATTAATGATTAATTATCATCTATCACTTTTATTATCCTTAATAACTAAGTATATTTTTCATTGGAAGACACCTTGAACAATTTTAAATAACGTAAAAATTACATAGCTTTGCATTTTTAAATACTATACAATACGGCCGGGTAATTGTGTAAAACAATTTACATTTATATCAGTCGTTTTTATATGTTCATATCAGTTGGTACTTATATAATGTCAGTTTTCTTTGATGGTGTTGTGAAGTGCCTTACGCAATTACCCTTTTGATCTAGTACGAATATCATTAAATCACATCTCTAAATGATTACGTGTTTGAACATTACGAACGCGCAGCTGATGCGACGAAACAGTACGAAGTATGCCATCTAAAAATAGTTCAACAATCACCTATAACTACGTTTTAAGAATTAAAACGGCAAACCGATCTTGAATGCTTTTATCAAAGCTGAACCGGAATCGTACATGCCGATCACCCCGAATAGAACACCTAAGGAAATGATGAAGTAGTCGTAAGCTACCGTCTGGCTGTCCAGCTGGGGACCCTTCAGCTTCAAATGGAAATACGCGGGCCAGATGAAGCTCAACATGGTGCCGGTGAAGCTGCCGATGAAGCCCATCAGTATAGCAAAGTGCGGGATAAATATCGCCATCATAATAGTGAACATGATGACGCCGAGCCTCCAGGCTAGACCCCACACCTTCAACTCCCCATCTAAAGCGTAAATGACAGGGAACAGGGTTTTGGGTTTGCCTCTAAAGAGAGCTCGTTCCAACAGATCGCAAGCCGCGTAGTACGGTAACGGGTAGCTTAAAACGGCTTTGATAACAAGGAAGAAATTCACGAGCCCTTTGAATCCGGCCGAACGGAGATTGTTCGTGATCACCTGTTGGGTATCGTTTTGAAAGGTCAAGAAACACATGTAGCCGAAGATTGACTTGAAAGCAGCTGCTGCGATATGTGACCAGTTCAACATCCATTCAAACCTTGAGGAATCTTCCATGTTACCTTCTAGCGTAGGTAAGAATATCTGTGACGTGTAGGAGAAAACGATCACACCGAGGCTAATGGGGAAGTTCTCGAAATCTAAACTCCATTTCACCTTACCCCAGCCCCAATCACCGATGTAAAGAAGGCAATATCCAAGCACGATAGCGTTTATTATTAAATGGCTCATGGTGCACCAGAAGGACAGTACACTGACGCTAGAGAGAGTTTTGAGGAATGCAAGAGGGAGGAGGAAGATTCCAGTAAGCATCATCCAGGAGCGGGTGTCGATAGAGCCGTCAGGGAAGGTTCCTATCATTAGGTCGCCGCAGACAACCACATAGAGAATACAAGTCATGAGCAGTTCAATGATTTGAGCAATATTGACGATCCTACCGCCATACTTTCTTCCGAAGCACTCCTTCGCGATACTGACATATGAGTCGCGTACTCTGACCCGCTTGCCGGAGACAGGGTCATCTTCGTAGAGGCATTCGACGAGGATTTTTCCTGTGTAGCAGCAGATGTGAGCGATGCCGATCATAGCTGCAATGGCCCAGTAGCCGCCTTGGAGTACGGCGAATGGAAGAGATACTACGAACATGCCCTGTAGACAAAAAAACATTTGAAATTCTGTAAGTTAATTCAGCAAAGGAACTATGCATATAGAAAGGAATTTGTATAATAGTACCTGAATAGCATTGGTAACGTTCCAAGCAGCCTGAAACTCGTTGATTTTAGCGCCTGGTTTTCCACCTCCCTCTTCAAAGCCCCCTTCTTCTGATGAAGCATAGAAATCGACGCTCTGCATACTTTGAGTTCTGAAATTTTACCAAGACCTCATTAAGAGTTTAATAATTTCAATAATTTCAAGCTAAAAGAGTTCATGTATAAAAGTAGGTGAAAATATGTCATAATACGATAATTATAGTACATGTATACAAAAGAAGTAATAAAAGGGCTAGAATCTCTAGTCTAGAGAACATACAGGTGGCACTATAGGATCTCTATCGTTTGCCCGAATTTCTTATGCCATAATGTATTCATTTTTCATAATTTTCATTTATCATAAAGTAATTTATTTCTGAAACAGTATTTTATTCTATAGATGACATTTCAAAAAAAATGAAAACATATTTTATGGTAAAAGTTGATATGAAAAGTGAAATGAAATGAAAAGTGAAAACAAATAGCACTAGGTAAATAGAAATTTCCAGAAAGCTCAATAGGAAAAGAGACTAAGCTTAGCGAGAGTTACCTTGGAGCTCCATCTTGCTGTGGATAGGTGTTCTGATAACTGGTGAAGGAGTCTTCAGCCTGCAGTTCTCCGCTTAGGAATGGGTTAGTTGGATTCGTTGACTGGTACGTTGGCGACGTCGTCTCGTTCATGGTGGATAGTTCACAGCTCTCCCCCATATCTGACATATTGATAAAATTAGAATTTGCTTTAAGATAATCCTACCAATATTGTAAATGCGAAAGCTTGTGTATATGAGAATGCGCGCGCGTTCTGAGTATTTTTAATACACTTTCACGCTAAATCAGCAGGAAGGATTTCGAGGAAATTAGGTATGTAGATTGGTGATCATTGGCTACTTTTTATCCCAATTTTCCCATGAGATGATATCCCAAAATCTAAATCGGTAAGTCTATCTAGAGACTTGAAATTTGGCACAGGTGTTCATCATACCATACCATACAACGTAAATAAAGACCACGATGTAATTTTTGGGAATTCCCATGGGGATATAGTGAAATTCAGGAATTTTAATTCGACTGCCAGATCTAATTTACACTAGCGACGCCCCGGGTAAATGCTAGTTAATAAGTAAGTATTATACTTAATTAGGTTTGAAAGATAAATTTTTATCAGCTGTTATTTTATTACTCTTTTAATCGACAATCCGTAGATTACTCAGAATAGACTTGAACTCGTATACGTACAGGTTGCCCAGTAAATAATGTACTTAATGGACAAGCTTCTATCCACCGACAGGGCACCTTAGGCTGGTCGTTAAAATGGACTTATAAGGTTAGTAAAAGTTTCGTGGTTTTCGAGATCATCTAAATTTTCCTTATTCCGCTATTAAAAAAAAATGTTCGATTATCTGGAAAACTTTTACTAAACTTAAAACAGGTGCGCTACCGGTGGATTTAAGCTTATCCATTATTTACTGGGTACCCCGTACAGCTCTATGTGGCATTTTGATAGTTCGTCGTACCCGGAAGTGGATCAATACGTAGAACCTTTCAATTCTTATTTTTAATGATAAAAGATTGTTACTTCGTTTCAAAGCAAAACATGTATTATTTAATAGAATGACCATAGTACGCATTGCATAATGACTAATATTGCAAACGCACAATAAACAAATTTTAATAGAGACCAAAATAATTTCAAACTAAAATGTAGGTCATAATTATTAGTACTTACTAATCATACGACCACCAACTTATTCGTACGTGCCCATTATACGTAGAGAGGGTGATAGTGTAAATAATTACTCTTAGGTCATTGTCTTTTGGTCTCTTACGCAATTGATCGGAACATTGTTCCAATGATGGTTAAACTCAATGGCATCTGAGTGACCCATAAGCCTATCTACAGAAGTAAGATGGAGGAAAATTATAGTTTTGATAGATACTTATACGTGTAGTCCAGTGTCTGTGGTACAACTTTAGTTAGTTTGGCCATTATTAATGATAGTAAATCAGTCACAGGATCTGTTTTAAATATGTACTAATTTTTCATAATTATAACGGTTACGAAAATCCACTTGAAATTCATGGAATTGCAGTTGATTTTATATGCCACGAGGACTGTTTTGTAATCGAAGTTATATGACAGATTAATTAATGTTACCTTGATTTGCAAATCTGACGTTCTGTGGCGGACGAGGCGGCGGTGCAGGCTTGTCCGGCATCTGCTGCCGCACCGTTTGCATCGCCACCTGCATCGCATTCTTTATCGGCGGTAATTTGAATCGACCTAAATTAATCATCTTTTCTTTTTTCAACACAATCTATACACTTATTATCGCAACAAGTATCTTACAATTGACTGGAAGACATTGATTCAACACTTTTATAAGACTTAATTACACCTTAAGCTATATTGGAAGACTTCTTTAGGTACTAATTTAAATTATTCTACATCCTAGCGAGCCTTTTGAGCGGCCATTTTCCCCGTTTTTAGCACACAGTTCATTGTTGAATTCACTTATTTCTACTATTGTTATTTTTTTAACACTTTTGTTGATTAAATATGTACAGTTTTATTGTTTTTTGTGTAGTTTTTGTAGGGTTTTGTTCATTTTTTGGGTATTTTCTCGGGGTTTGGCCGCTCCGGTCGGCTGCTACGGAAGGTGTCGAGGGAGGCTGCGCGATGGACCGATCGATATCCTAACGTAACGCACTTACGTTCTGCTAAACGTAGGTAATACTCAAGAATATCGGATGGGTTAAATTTGCTGACTATTGGCATTGCATTCTTAAAACTTTTTTGACAAGATCGATTCAAACTTATTCAAACAGGTCGATATATGATTTACTTTAACTTACTCATGAATTAGTACAAACCGGACAAAATTTGCATTTCCTTTGTCATTAAATTTTTGATTACTTGTGTCTTCAGCAGCGAAGATTGATTTTAATACTATCCTGTGGGAATACCAAATTTTAAACAAAGCGGTTCATCGATTTAAACGTGAAAATTTTACTAGAGTTACGCATTTATCAGATCAGTATCATCATCGTCATCCCAGCCTATATACGTCCCACTGCAGGGCACAGGCCTCCTCTGAGAATATGAGGGCTTGGGCCGTAGTTCCCACGTGGGCCCAGTGCGTTGAATTTCTTCTCAGATCAGCATCATAGATTAGATCAGTACTTAATTTTGCAGTTTTTTTTTTCTTTATTTTATCTATCAATTTGAAACTTCCGTCGTTGATTGTACTTGTTAAGAAACAATTGCTGCCATATTTAAAATTTTGATTGGTCGTTAACTTAGCTTTGTTTTGAAAGGTTTAACTACCGTTTTTTTAGGTCTAGGAAATACAGTGTCGCTCAATATGCCTGCGGCTAGCTGTAGATTGTTTAGTTTTATTTTATTTTTATTATGTTTAGTTTCAGTGGTAAGATACCTCATTTTATAAACTTTCATTTAACTTGCATTGTTTGTAAATCTACATCTATCTAATAGCTTTAAGCGACCAATTTTTAGATATTTATTTATTTCAAACGATTTCGATTAAATTTCCTGTGTGGGATCAGGGGCAAACGATCGATCTAGCTTAGTATTAAGTCCAGTTTACATACAAGGAAAATCATGCAACTTGTATTACATCGCGGAGCTCGATGCTCCACTTCAAACTCGTTCGCTTTACAGCCTCTCAATGTAATGCAACTTGCTCGAATACTCTTGCAGGTGTAAACTGGGCTTAAGGCTGCATGTCCAGTCGAAGAAACTGAATCACCTACCAGGGTTGCAAATGTCATGTTGACATTCCATACATCTGTCAAAGAAATCATCGTGAAATTGGTTGTGAAAAGGTTCCACCCTGGTACGCGCGCGATTCAGTTCTTCGATTGTATGAACAAGTAAGCGCTTTACCATTATTTATGACAGTTCCTACGTCAGAATAAAAACAATAAGGCTGATTGTCACATTTACTTGTAAGTGAAAATAACCTTTTCATCACTTAAGAGGGTGTATACCTGCTGAGCTGGCAACGTTGCATTTTTGTTAGTTTTTCTCGATTATTCTATAAAAATTGAATGAAAATTAAAAATGTTTTGTATACAAATTGTTCTAATATATAAGTTAATGTGTCTACTGCAATAATAATTCGTGATAAGACTTTTATTTTCTTTAAAAACCGTCAGGTAATTTATTCGTTATTAAAGAAAATAAAAGTCTATCACGAATTGTTATTGCAGTTAATTTACTAACATTAACTTATATATTAGAACAATTTGTATACAAAAGATTTTTAATTTTCATTCAATTTTTATGGAATAATCGAGAAAAAATAACAAAAATGCAACGTTGCCAGCTCAGTAGGTATAAACCCTCTTAAGCACTGAAAGTAGGTTGCATTTTTAATTCATCCATCCTCTTTTTTAATAGTTTAAGTTTTTCACAGACGTAGAGTAGGTACGGGTTCCAAATTTAAACACTTACTTATTTTTACTTGATATTTAATGGAATTTCATTACATACTTCCTGGACAGTTCGAGATTACTTCCTGGACACTAGCAGCTAGTCTCCAGGATGCGTTACTTTTTACGCGGCGTTTTTGATGACGTAATGGCAACATTTCATACCATTTTTGAGAAAAGGAATTTTTTGGTCGACTATACGTGATCAAGTGTTTATTTATAACTTTTATTTTTAGTACACGTACGATGTAAAGAACCACCCGTGCTGCCAGTCTCCTGGCGACAACGTGACCTTAGCCATGATCATAGACGCGTTTGAGATCTACGGGCATGACCCCACCGACAAACTGGACCATCTAGCGCACTACCAGATCGAGATGATGAAGATCAAACGAGCTCCGGATCAGGTATAGCGGCATTATTCATCATCATCTGCTGAACACAGGCGTTCCCCCAAAGCTCGCCGAACAGTTCGGCCCTGGGCCATCCGCACCTAACGCGTTCCCGCAACCTTAATCAGGTCGTCGCTCTATCTTGTTGGCGGCTACCTACACTGCGTCTTCCAGTCCGTGAACGCCACTCGAGAACCTTTTTGCCCCATCGGCAAAAATGGAAAAAACAAGAATTTCAAATAAACAACTAGGTATCAAGGGACTACTCGTACTCACACACACCTATTGACCTAGTCCCAAAATAAAAAAAAGGTTGTTTTGGTGGTACTAGACTAGACAACGGGTAAACGTACTTAGATACATTAAACATTAAACATCCAAGACTTGAGAGAAAACATTCGTATTTTTCATACTTATTGTAATACTTATCTGCGCAACCAAGAGTCGAGCCCGGGATCTCAAGTTTCGTAGTCAGGTTCTCTAACCTGGGCTATTCGGTCGGTCGTCAAAATTTTAGCTAACTAAATTTCGCATCGGTACTGTGGTTTTTTTTGGAACTACAGATCAAGACCACTCATTGTGAGAGGAGGCCTGTGCCGTATATAGGCTGAGATGATGATGATGATGGCTATATTTATACTTTACATAAAAAGTTAACCCTGATCATATCTTCAATATCTGCACAAACGATAATGAGGGAAGAAAACGTCCCACTGCTGGGCACAGATCTCACAGCATGAGATGGTTGGGGCTGTAGATCCCACGCCAGCCCAGTGCAAATTGGAAATTTCACACACACCATTGAATTGCTTCGCAAGTGTGTGCAGGTTTTCTGACGATGTTTGTGCTTCACCGTAAAGCTTTTGGAAAATTTCAATAGTGATTTCCTGATTTCGCACATGAATTTTAAAAAACTGTGATGTGCGAACCTGTGATTTGAACCCACGATCCTCTGCTTGAAAGGCCATCGGGGTCACCACGACTGTGAAATATTTAGGCTTAATTTTAATTTTTAATACACTTTGTAATAGAGTCAAACCCTCTGAAAGTTACTTTCAGTACTTATACGTATAGAGGTAATAAAATTACTAGTTATATTTTACGATTTTAATAAATAATTTATTTTTTATTTTTCAGTTTATTATAAATGAACACGTTCACATAGCCACTGATCACCTGGGACGGTTTATTCATATGCATATTAAAGAACTAAAGGTGTTGTGTACTTACTTATTATTATCTAATATCTAGCTAATATTTTTTTTTAAATTTGGGTTTTTTCTATTTTAAAAATCTTAGAATACGACATAAAACAACAAAATAGTAAACGGTTTAAATGAGTGCTCGCCCGCGCGGTACAGAGGCTGGGGGTATGACGACAAAGGGGGCCGGGAGAGGGGCGGGCGGCAGGCACACGAGTAGGGTTGCCATCCGTCCGGATAAAGCTGGACAGTGTTAGGCTTTTTGATCTCTTGTCCGGCCAAATTTGGCTGCATCCGGCCCGTCCGGCTTTCGTTAGGCTTTGTATTACTATCCCACTGCCCAGTCTTGCCACGCCGCCCCCGCCCGCATCGAACGGACACATACACACACTCAAAAATCCCTTTTTTTAGCATCCGGCTTTGGAATTCAAAAGTCCCACTTTTAAATGTGTGTTTTATTCGATAGTTTTGTCAAAAATCCCTAATTTTTCTTAATGTCCGGCTTTGGGACCCAAAAGTCCGGCTTTTTTGACGGGTAAGTTCGGCTTTTTGATTTTTAGAGATGGCAACCCTACACACGAGGCGCGCTCGTCGCCCGCACCTCTCCCGGCCCCCTTTGTCGTCATACCCCCCACCCCTGTACCGCGCGGGCGAGGACACATTTAAACGGTCTAGCTATAGAAGGGGCTTTTCAACAAAAGTATAGGTAGGTAACCTTTTACTTTTTTTTCATGAGGAAATTTTGGAGTTTTTTTATTAAAATCACGAGTACTAATATTATTTTCAGAAAGACAAAAAGTTTTGTGCCCTTTTATTTTCAAACATTTTACATGGCTCGTCACAAAACTGACACAAAAATGTAAATGCCTTAGGGATATGATCCTTATTGTCATCATTGTAAGGCTCATATCTCCATGTAATTTATTGCGGACATAGGTTAGTTAGTTTGTATAGGTTATGTAGTTATATTTATCAACTCACTTGTTTTTGAAAATGTCCAGAATTAAATGAGGATGAAAAAGAAATTATGTATTTTTAATTGTTGGCATGTTCAAGCATTTTGCGTCGATAATGTGACGTTTAGGTACATACAAAAAAACTAGAGCTCTGATTTAATTTCTATTGTTAAAACAATAAAGCCATACCTCAAAAAGGCGGAATTTGGTATTATTATTGGAAATGTTCCGTTTTCAAAAGTATTTCAAATCAGTTGTAACAATTCTAAAGTAGGTACCTACCTACCATAATAATTTAACTGATCACATGAAATAATAAAAATTAACATCAAAAAAATACTATTTACCACCAAAAATAACAAAATTAGAGCCCCATTGTAATGAGAATTTATAACTACATTAAATTAAATGTTTTATGAAATACGTATTTAAAATCAATAAGAGAAAATTATTTAAAAAACTGATATGGCTATATTTCGTGTAAAATGCTATTTATTTGATGTTTCCTATTACGTTCATCAATTTTTTTTTGTTTTTGTCGTGAAATAGTTACTGTAAATTTTTGTTACTTACCTTTTTAAAAATTGCTGACTTGCTTATATTTCGGAGAAATTTTAGAACACTTTGTATGTGTATATATTTTTTAGGTACTTCTTATAGCTCTGGATGACACGATAGACAATATGCTGACTATGTATGACAACCACAACAGCATAAAGACTGAGCGAGTGGCTACGTATAACAGTCAGTCCGGAGGGGCCGTACCTTCTGAGTTCTATTTGAGCCAAGGTATGTTCTACTCTAACTTTTTTTATATGAAACCAATCACCGCCGCCCACAAGTTGAGTTGCGAATGCGTTGCTGATCCTTTGAGAAAAGATTGGTTTTTTTGAAGATCACCTAGTTGTTCAAGTTGATTCGAAAGTTGCGTGCGTTGCGTGGCACAAAGTTCTGCAAAAAATGAACTGGGCGGCTACTACGAAATTCGAAAATTATTAGAAATTCTTTTGTTTAATACTAAGTAATAGTGTGAATGGACGCCACGATACGAAGTTCGAAAATCGAATTTCGTAGTAAGGTAAGTACCTATATGGTCTGTAGTAGACTGCCAGCTATTATTAGGTGCTCAGAGTGGAAAGAGAGTCTGTTATTATTCGCCCGCGATAAGAAAGGGATTGGAAGTTGACAGTAATTCTATATGCTTACGTCAAAATATGTACGAAATTACAGTTCTGACAGTCCCATTCTGATTGCGGTTTGATAGTACGAGTGGTCTAATTGGATGGAGAAACTTATACTTGGTTTTTTTAGCATTAGAAATAGGGTAAACAATCTTGATGAGTCTTTTTATTGAAAAACGCTTTTAAAAAAATATTAACTATTACTTATAAAACCAAAATAGGGCAGATGCCCCAGTTCTGGCCACTTTAAGACTGATTGTCTGTTCAAATGCCTGAAGTTGAAAATGGCCAAAACCGGCCCAGTGGCCAGAACCGGGGCATTTGCCCTAATGTAAATAACCATATTTCCTTGCTAATTGTTATATATTCGCTGTGATTTATTTTTCAAAAGTGTCTTTCAATAAAAAGACACGTCAAGATCGCTTACCTTCTTTCTAATGCAAAATAAAACAGTCTTACAGTAAAATGTATCGTCTCGTCGAATAAGAGACAAGACAAAAAAAATAGTTAGGTATAAGTATATAACCTAAGCAGTAAGTATAAAAAAGGAATCGTGCCCTAGGGCCTTAGTTAGATTACGTGGAAAAGTAATAAAAAAAATGTATGGTCAATTATTTGTATAAGGTAGATGATACCATAAAACAGTAATTCCAAGACGCGACTGCATCCACAGCGTAAGAAAAAGTTGTCTCTCCTGTGGACATAACTTCCCAGTCAGTAAGATTTATTTAAATGGGCCGAAAGTTGGCCAGGCGTCCCTCACGCCGATGCATAGGTACTTGACTAAAAAATAATTGGCTATAGACTCTCAACTTTTACAATGTCTACAGGAGAGACGCAAACAAAATAATGTGTAGACTCTAGTAAAAATAAATTTTGTTTTAGGTCTGAAAAGGAGATTAATTTATAAATGACTGCAAAATTAGATTTTTAGATGACTTGGCATAGAAGTAACGTTATAATTAGCATTTGCCACACAAAATCATTGGAAAAATTGTGTTTTGACAGTTCATTAAAAATTAAATTAATTAAGTAAATTAAAAGTGGCCATTTGATTGGTGGTATCATCATCCCTATTCTACGAGTACTTTTTCCCTCTGGACAGTGTAAATCCCTCTCAAGAATCATCCATGTGTACCTATGCAGTTTGGATGGGAACCCAACTAGTGAACAAAAATAACAGTCAAGAAGAAAGTTTTAAACGTAATTTTATTTATCCTTTTTTTTCAGAATATTATTGCGGGAAGAACGTGTATATATTTATATCAGAACTATATAGCGACATATACAACATGGGACGAGGTCCGGCACCTTTCTGCAAAGGGCGGGCATTTTATTTTATGGGTCAGTAATAAATATTCGCCAGTAAGCCTAAGTAGAACCTTTTCATATTCAATTACCTTCCCACGGAATAGAAAAAATAATTGTAATAAAAGTATTGCTGTCTTTCAGGTTTTGTTCACTTTTTGGACGACAAAAAGTATTTTTTGGAAGAAGATCCGACGGTGGCTTTCCAGATGGACAATTACATCCATGGACTCGAGTGTCATTTAGGAATTTGTATATTCAGGTAAGTTTAAAAGTATTAAAGCTTCGTTCTGATGACGTTTATATTTACATTATTTAATTTATTTACAATACCTACAACTTTACAGATATTCAAAATAAGATTAACAATAAAAATGAAAAATGAATCTTAAATTGAAAATTTATAAGTAAAACATATCTTTTAGGGTATCACCCCATGTCATAGTTCCCAGGAGGCAGGCGCGTGAGACGCGTTCCAGTGTTCCCGCGTTGAATAGACAGGCTCAATCGTTGTCGGAAATAGCCGCCTGCTTTCACCTGCGGTCACCAGTCGTTTTTATCAGGCGCGAAGAAATCTCTTTTGCGAGTTCCTTGGCGTCTGGACCTCATGCGCCCAGAGTTTCTACCCCAAACGGTGGAAATAAGTACGACTGTCCTATACAGGCATATTTGCTTTTTGAGGTGTTCAGCCGCAGTGGCCGCCGCACCTGCTCGAATGGAAGTGGTAGCAATGTGAGAAGGTGCCACCGTATCGACGCAGGTCGCATCCCAAACGAGACTCCTGCCTTGCCTCCAAGGAATAAGTGACGTGCCGTCGGGCCTCTTGCCGTCGTGACGTGTGATACTGCACGCGCCTTTGTACATCTGTTTCTCTTGTTAACTGTTAATTTTCATGTTTTATGTACAATAAAGAGTTTTACATACATACATACCGTTCGGCTCTAGACTAGACGGCACGTTGGCAGTGGCAAGGGCTCTCCGGAGCAGGTTATTCAGAGAGATGCGGCCTGCGCTTCTCGAGCAAGAGAGGCCATGATAGCCTAGGGTATCCACATTTTCTCCACAACGGCATCTATATGAAATTACTATTTAAAAAGTAGTAACTAATTTTTAAAATCTTGGTTACTATATTTAAAATCGAGAGCCATGGAAAAATAGTGTTCGTTTAATCATTAATTACCATCCCAGTCGTTGCACGTCATGTTCATTGCATCGAGGTAGGGCCTTATGTCAGTGAACACCAGAATACTAGCCTTATTCTTCTTTAGCATGAAACTGCCTATCCCAAACACTTTGCCAGTGCCCTTATCGGCACCCTTCTCATAGCCAACCAGCAAACCCCCAGACCCAATACTTACAAAATCATCATCATTTTTTACACAGAAGAAATAGCCCCAATCTCGAGGGAACCATTCTTCACAATCCTCCAGAACTTTGTCGTCATACTCGTATTCTTTAGACGTGTGGAGATGATTTTTATTGTAAACGTGGTCGTCATCCATGAAACCCAAGGAGATGACTTTAAAAGTGGCTGGAAATTCGTCCTCTGAATCTGCTATTTCTGTCACCCTGGGACCCACTACCATTACATCATATTTAACTTTTTCTCTTTCAACTTCATGCCAGGTATCATTGTGAATAAATTCCATTTTTTTTTCGGTCTTAAAGATCATAAGGTCATGCATAGGTGTGTGGGTTTTATCTGCTCCATGCCATTGCTCTTCTACTATGAATTTGTGTTCCATTGCCACTATTTGACGAGCACACGCGAGCTTTGCTGTGTCGTAAACGTAGCCTACCAACACAGTTTTAGTCATGTATGCCTTCGCTACAATGTAATTGATTCGCATTTTCTTCCTTGCTACTTTATGTCTAAGGGTCCTGAACGGGGTATAGGAAGTCAGTATGCGTCTGTCGTCGATGAAGATCCCTGAGACGATGACCCTCCCTTTCCCAAAGTCTTCACTATCGCTGTGAGCAACAACTGCTATTACACGATTACAGAATATGTCATCATCGTAAATGGGTTGGTCAGTGTCGCAGAATCGCATGTGATTTTTGTTCTGGGAACAAGACAAGAATGGTATATAAATAGCTATATTATGGACGTGAGTTCTGTGCGTGTGAGGTGTCATATCAGTATTATTAGGTATTTCACTAGCCTATACCCGCGGCTCCGCGCGGCGTGACCCAGTCGGTAGTGAAATTCCAAGATTTTACGGGGCCTGATTTACGTCGTACCAAGAACAACTGTGCAAACTTTAATGTCTAGATTTAGCTTAGGTATAAGATTTGCTTAGCGACCTTAATAATAATCTAGCAAGAAGGAAAAGTAAAACTGCTTTCATCAATTCATCATTCATATCATGTATGTAGGTCTCACGCGGACCCAGTGCGGATTAGGAACTTTACACACACCATTGAATTTCTTCGCAGGTGTGTGCAAGTTTGCTCGCGATGTAGCTAAGAACGTGGAGCTAGATAGGGACGCGGAGCTAGATAACGTCGCAGGGCTAGAAATTAATGCGGAGCGGTGATGCGGACTATGTTTTTCCATACGCGAAACTAGCCCACGCTCGTTTCTCCGCTCCGCTTCCAGATTTTACAATACAATACAATACAATACAACACAATACAATACAATGACTCTTTATTGTACACCTTAAAGAAAACAATACAGAAACAAGAACATGGAAAAAAATACACAAGGTAAGCAATAGGCGACCTTATCGCTTCGAAACTATCTCTTCCAGGCAACCACTTTACAAAGGAAAACAACAAGGAATAGATTTTAGCAGGTGGTGCAATATAAGAATAAAAATAAATAGTAATAATGTATAAACATTATACAAAAACAACCTAATTTATAATAATATAAAACACATCATAAAACACACAGATAAATTATACACAACAATAAACTTTACTTTTTTACGGACCATAGTTTAACATGACAACGTCATATCATAACAAAACGTTCAAAAACCAGGCGGTCACCCATCCATGTACTGACCGCGCCCGACGTTGCTTAACGGTGAGATGACGGTGTTTTGTCAAATATCTTGAAAACGGTGCATCCTACGGCAAAATCAATGAAATTTTCATCCCCCCTTTGAATTCGCCACACCCCCTACCCTCCCTAACCCCCCCCCGCACCCCCCGCATTGTACATCCTGGCGTTCGCCGCTGTCTTGCAACTGGCCCTCGCCGCTCTCTTGCAACTGGCATTCGCTGCTCTCTAGGTACATGTACGTTACATTGCGTCATCCTTTTTCGTGTATGCAGCCGGCGTTCATCGATTTATTAGACGTTGTCACGTCAAAATGTATTTATATGTCCTTTTATGAATTACTAGCTTTTGCCCGCGACTCCGTCCGCGTGGAATTAGTAATTTGGGCAGCTTACTTTTTTATCCAATTTGCTTTTTCATCAATTATGGCTCTCCTTAGTTCCTCGATAGTAAAAAAATTACCCCCCCCCCCGCAACCCCCCGCACCCTCCAACCCGCTCCCTCCCGCACTCCCCCCGCACAGCAACCCCGAACCCCCCTCGCACCCCTCCGCACCCCCTGCACGCCCTCCCACACAGCACCCCCGCACACCCGCGTTCGTCCCATCCCAAGTCAAGCGTGCCCTATACAGGGTTATTTTTAATTCACTGACATCCTCTTAACCCTGAATTCCTATCACTCAAACAAATGTTTTTTGTTCCACGACTTTTTAAAATGAAGCACTTTTTTTCCCATACAAATACACAGAGTATCGTAAAAATAAGAGGTAATCACAAATTTTCAAAACGTTATTACACCAAAAATATTAAGTTATGACAAAAGCCGTAAAACATTTGTTTAAGTCGTAGGGGTTTAGTGTTAAAAGGATGCTAGTGATTTACAAATAACCCTGTATACGCCTATTCTTCGCGGACGGAGTCGCGGGCAACAGCTAGTATATCTATAACAATGCCTATTGAGTGTCGTAAATGTCATTATGTTAAAGCATATATTTCGAGAAAGTGTTCTAATTGAGAAAGTGTACATTTTGCGGAAAGTGCACTTTTAGAGAAAGTATAATATGTTTTTCATCCCCCCTTTAATGCCCCCACGCCCTCTCCCCCGCACCCCCTCCCTCAACCCCCCCCCCCCATCCCATTGGTGTTTTTGTCAAATATCTCGAAAACGGTGCAAATCAATGAAATTTGAATCCCCCCTCCGAAGCCCCCCGCACCCACTCCCCCGCACCCTTACCTCCCCCCCTCAACCCCCCCACCGCCATGGTGTTTTTGTCAAATATCTTGAAAACGGTGCATCCTACGGCAAAATCAATGAAATGTTAATCCCCCCTTGACCCCCCCCTCAACCCCCCCCCCCCCACACACCCCTCAACCCCCTCCTTGGTGTTGACACTGAAAGAATTTCTCAAATCGGAGTAGTAGTTCCTGAGATTAGCGCCTATATAGAAGTTTTACTTCAAAAACCCCGATTTTGAAACATTCTTTCGCTCCGCTCCGCTCCTATTGGTGTTAGCGTGATGATATATAGCCTATAGCCTTCCTCGATAAATGGGCTATCTAACACTGAAAGAATTTTTCAAATCGGAGCAGTGGTTCCTGAGATTAGCGCGTTCAAACAAACAAACAAACAAACAAACTCTTCAGCTTTATATATTAGTATAGATACGCACTATATGAATTAATAAACTGATTTTAATGGTAGACAAATATACAAATAAACACCCATTTTTAACCTTATAACCATAACTATAAGTTATTTCACTGTCCGGTATCCGGCCGGATAGTATGCAACTATCCGGTAATCGGCCGAATAGTAAAATTGTGGCCGGATAGGCCGGATACCGAATACTGGTCGGATATCCGTTATATCGCTCTACTCTTTAAGGTTCGGCCATACCGCTGCTTAAAATACGGAAACGTTACGGAATCGCGGTGACGTGCCGTAAGAGCGCGCGCAGACAGAGAGCGGTCTGGAGTTCCGAGTTCCGCGTTCAGAGTTCTGTGTTTTGACCGCTCGAGAGTTCCGACCGCCTGCTGTGTGCGTTATCATAAGGGACTCAGTACATTCGAAAGAACGCAGAACTCGGAACTCGGAACGCGGAACTCCAGACCGCTCTCTGTCTGCGCGCGCTCTAAACGTCAGAATTTAACGACCGCTTTAGCCTAGTTGGTAGTGACCCTGCCTACGAAGCAGAGATCCTGGGTTCGAATCCCGGTAAGGGCATTTATTTGTGTAATGAGCACGAATATTTGTTCCTGAGTTATGGATGTTTTCTATGTATTTAAGTATTTATTTATCTAGGGGAGACCGGGTACAAAAGTAACAGCGGGTCGAAAGTAGCAAAGGCTCTGTAGTTTTATCCAATAGTCGAAACACCTCTTCGCTAGTCATATGACAGTCGATTCCACCCCTCTTACTTGCATCCAGCCGCTGTCGGTGCTCCGCGCTGCTACTTTGAGCTAGAGGACAAAACGTGATTTCACGAACTAAAAATAACTTTCTTGACTTTCATTCATGTCACGTTTTCATATTATTAAAAGAATGATTTTTATAGGAATATTTGTATAGTCATTTTTGATTAAATGGATTACACGGTGTTTGAGTTCGTTTGTGTCAATCACGTTCCACGTCAAGGCTAGGTTTAATTTTTTGACAAAAATGTGGCAGGGTACAAAAGTAACATAGAGAGACATGATGATGAAAACTGTGTGTATCCGAAACAAACACTGTTTTACCAAATACTTAGTTTGAATAGAAAAAATAATTCTCACGCCAAAAAAACATGTAATTTCCTAGACTGACAATAAATGCTAACAAAATGTTATTTTTTTGATTATTTTCATAAAAAAATACTTTTTCAATATTTTCATATACTTATAAAGTGCCAATATTTTTTTTTGCTCATTCAATGTTTTCTGATACATAACTTATTAATTTAATACTTCATCTCATATTTAAAAATACTTCTTTATCCTGTTACTTTCGGCAACGTATCGGGGTCGAAAGTAACAACAGGCGAATTTTTTTGAAGTCCCTATTTTTCACACAAAATAAGTAATAATTAGGTAAATAAAGACATCAATTTGAAGAGCATGAACGAAATTTATAGATAGCTATATTAATTTCATCAAAAATATTACGCTTAACCAGATAATGAGGTAAAAGTGCAAAATGTTAGTTTTGTCCCCGGTCTCCCCTATATAAGTATGTTTATCGTCGTCTAGTACCCATAGTACAAGCTTTGCTTAATTTGGGACTAGGTCGATTTGTGTAAGATTGTCCCCTAATATTTATTTATTTATTTACCGCATGCTCTCCAAAGTAAAGTTGTGACGTTTACGGTGCGTCACTGCGATTCCGTAACGTCACCGTTTTTTAAGCGACGGTTTTGATTCTATTTGTAGCATTCGAACATGGCGGATGTAGACAGTATCTAATTTTGGTATTTCTGTTTCTTTGGCTAGTTGAAGTATAATTTTGATAGTGTTTTATGCGGCGATTAACCTTAATTAACAGTGATCACAAAATTCTATATTGCTCTCGTGTCTGACATTTTTTAATGCGCAAGTTGTTTCCACGTGGTTTCTGGAATTTTTCTATCAAGTTGCAGAAACTACAATCACCGTACAACGTCGCTCCCAAGAGAGCTTACTTCGACACTGGCGAAATTGTCCTACCGTTAAAGTGGGACAGAAGCCATATTTTTAAAAAAAGAAGAAGCGGCGGTTTGGTCGCACCTTTATTCTACATAAAAACAGCAATCGTATGCAATTATATTGGCGGATTTGTATCTCGCTCACCGCTCCGCTGTCTCGCTTCGCTCCAGTAGACTTTGCTCACCTTTTCCATATCATAGACGGTCACCAGAGTATCCAACTTGGGGGGTTTAGGTTTTGGTTTAGGTTTTGGCTTTTTTTGGTTTTGTACTGGTGTTCCCATGAGCAAAACCAGCAGGCACACTTGCAAAACGAGTCTGTAACAGTTGTAAAAGTAGTGTAAAAAGTTATTAAAGTCATCACTGTCTATCTTCTTCTTCTAATATATAAAAAAACCGGCCAAGTGTGAGTCGGACTCGGACTGGCGCACGAAGGTTTCCGTGCCATTATCAATAAAAACGGCAAAAAAATCACGTTTGTTATATGGGAGCCCCCTTAAATATTTGTTATATTTTAATTTACTTAATTATTATTTTTAAAGTGAATATATAACTAAATATTCTGTGAATATTTCAAGCATCTACCTAATGCCGTTATCAATATCGAGCTAAAACGAGCAAAAAAATCCGGTTTGTTGTATGGGAGCCCCCTTAATTATTTATTGTATTCTGTTTTTAGTATTTGTTGTTATAGCGGCAACCGAAATACATCATCTGTGAAAATTTCAACTCTCTAGCTATCACGGTTCATGAGATACAGTCTGGTGATAGACGGACAGACGGACGGACGGACAGCGAACCTCTGGGTACGGAACCCTAAAAATCTCGTGTCACGGAGTTCTCGTCCGAAACGGCTCGACCGATTTTCACGAAACACTTCACTTTTTTTCTGTAGGTACTTATACCATACGGTAGGACTGAGAATGGGTCGTAAGCATTTTTTTTATACCTACCCCTATTCTTCGCGGACGGAGTCGCGGGCAACAGCTAGTAATAATAATAATATCTATATAATAATAACATAATGTAATGCCTATACGACTATGAGAAGTAACATTTATTTGTACCTAGCTTTGCTATCTCAAAATGTGAGATGCATTTCACAGATGGTAGTTTCCAAGAAGGTATTGTATAAATTATAAAATATGTGTAAGTATTACTAGCGACCCGCCCCGGCTTCATACGGGTGCAATTATGTATGTATTATACATATAAACCTTTCTCTTGAATCACTCTGTCTATTAAAAAAAAACCGCATCAAAATCCGTCGCGTAGTTTTAAAGATACATACATACATAGGGATAGACAGAGGGAGCGACTTTGTTTTATACTATGTAGTGATATTATAATGTGTGCTTTTTGGAAAACTGCACTTATTGGGTAGGTATTTTGTGCATATTGTCTTTGAGAAGCCTTTATAGGGGTTTAGACTAGTAAAACCCACTTCACTTTTCCAAAATGTGCACTTTCCGCGAACGTTGCGAACCTTGGGAGACGCCTGTGTTTATCAGTGGACGTCTTTCGGCTGAAATGATGATAATATTCTAAAATATAAAAACCGGCCTAGAGCGTGTCGGACGCGCCCAAGGTAGGGTTCCGTAGCCATTACGAAAAAATCAAGTAATATTTTTCTAAGGATTTCGTATGTGTACGGAATCATCCAAGTTTAGGTATGTTTTATACCTTAGGCTACTATTTTACTCTTAAACTACAAATAATTTCCAAGCAATCTTAGCCGCTATAATTTTCCTAGTAAATTTGATATATTTACTACCATTCTGAATTTTTGCAAATTTTTCCACTCAACAGTTTAGATTTTAGAGAGGGGGACGGTCGATTTTAATGATTTTTTTCACTTTAAAGTTGAATATTTCGCAAACAGATCACTGAATAGAAAATCATGTTAGCAACCCCGCAATGGTTTTAAAAGACCTATCCAATGATACCCCACACTATAGGGTTAGACGAGAAAAAAATAAATCACCCCCACTTTACGTCTATGGGAGGTACCCTAAAAAAATTTTTTTATTTTTTTCAATTCAATCACTTTGTCGGCGTGACTGATATATATATATTCATGCCAAATTACAGCTTTCTAGTACTAACAGTCTCTGAGCTTAGCCGCGGACGGACAGACATGGCGAAACTATAAGGGTTCCTAGTTGACTACGGAACCCTAAAAATCTCGTGTCGCGGTCGTGGCGGTTATCGAAGTCCTCCGAAACGGCTTGACCGATTTTTACGAAACTTTTTTCTCTATATTCGGTAGGTCTGAGAATAGGTCGTAGGCTATTTTCTACAGGGTTATTTTTAATTCACTGACATCCTCTTAACCCTGAATTCCTATTACTCAGACAAATGTTTTTTGTTCTACGACTTTTTAAAATGAAACACTTTTTTTCCCATACAAATACACAGAGTATCGTAAAAATAATAGGTAAACTCAAATTTTCAAAACGTTATTACACCAAAAATATTAAGTTATGACAAAAGCCGTAAAACAAAAAACATTTGTTTAAGTGGTAGGAGTTTAGGGTTAAAAGGATGCTAGTGAATTACAAATAACCCTGTATACGCCTATTCTTCGCGGACGGAGTCGCGGGCAACAGCTAGTATATCTATAACAATGCCTATTGAGTGTCGTAAATGTCATTATGTTAAAGCATATATTTCGAGAAAGTGTTCTAATTGAGAAAGTGTACATTTTGCGGAAAGTGCACTTTTAGAGAAAGTATAATATGTTTTGGGGAAGTGAGTTAGTCTTACGAGTCTAAGCTGTTTGACTGAACACCCCTTTAAACCATGTGAGTGTTCGCTGCGTAGATAACTACAGTGGCTTATTTAATCACTGCAGAATAATCAATGTGTTTAATAAGGCTAACATATCCCTGCTCACAGAGGAATGCGCTGCTATACCCACATTCGAACAAAAGACCCGTTCGCAACAACTGCGCTGTCTGCATTACCTGCCGGCTTATAACTTGCCAAGTAATAGTAATTCCTATGGAAGAAGAACCAACTCTTATCTAATACCCGCGACATTGAACACCCTCTCAAAGGAATTGCTAAACAAAGTTGTAAACGCTGCCACCAACCCCATTGAATGTAAAAAAGTTCTCAAAAAATTCTACCTAGAGAGTGACAATAAAGTACAGACCTACCTAGTGGTACTTTAGTTTACTAAATTTAAACTTGTACTGAACCGCTCTGACTCGCCTACTATTACATAAACCTCTAGTGGGTTTTCCAATAGTGGCATAATAATTCCTACCTTATTTATATGTGCTCTTGATTATCTATACATATAAAATCCTTTGTCCTGACTGACGGATCAACGCACAGCCTAAACCGCTGATCGTAGAGACCTGAAACTTGGAGGGTGTGTTCTTTGTATGACGTAGGCATCCGATAAGAAAGGATTTTTCGTAGTTCTACTCCTAAGGGGGTAAAAAAGGGGGGCAAAGTTTGTATGGGACAACGTGATTCCTTGGTCCAATCTACTTCAAATTTTGCATAAACATTCTATAACAGAATTGATGGAAGACGTGTTTCGTATTTTATTGAAATTCATCCCTTGACGGGGTTAAAAAGGAGTAGAAAGTTATTTTGGGGGTGATTTGCTTCGAAGTTGATATCAATACTCCTTAGTGCTTTTGATTTAAATTACTTTTTATTTTGACACAATGTAAACGAAACGAAACTTCAAATTTTGCAAACCATTTGTCTACGTTTGTCAACCACTTCCTGATCTGATCTCTGATAATAACTAATTATAATAAGTAGTATTTGCATTTCACCAAGCTTTTGCTTTTACAAGCGCAGCGTCGGACGTCCGCCAACGAGATGGACGGACGTTTTGGTGAAGGCCGCAGGTTCAGGGTGGATGCAAGTCGCTTCCAACCGTAATGATTGGGCGTCAATGAGGGAGGCCTATGTCCAGCAGTTGACGTGCTACGGCTGAAATGATGATGATGATGATGAAGCTTTTATGTGAGTTCAACCTTTTTCGAATAAAATCGAATTGAGTATTCAAACATCATTGTTGAACTCGCATAAAAGCTTGGTGCAATGCAAATACATATAAAATGCTTTGTCCTGAAGTCCTAAATGACTGACTGGCGGATTAACGCACAGCCTAACCGCTGTATGTAGAGACCTGAAACTTGGAGGATGTGTCCTTTGTATGACGTAGGCATCCGATAAGAAAGAATTTTCCGGAATTCCCACGGGATAAGGAATATACGGGATGTATATATTTCATCAATCGAGAGTGACCCTATCCACATAACGAAGATTACTAAACTGTTCCAATTGGGCATGCAAGTAGACTATTAGAACAGGTATAAAGCTAATTTCAATAATTTTGAAAATATCCACGGGATAAGGATAAATCAGGATTTATATACTCAAATCAACTGGATCCTATCTCCGTAACTACAATGTACTAAACTTTTCAAATTCAGTATAAACGTAAATGGTCATACATAACAGCAAAAAAACTTATTGCAGGATTTTTGGAAATTCCTGTGGGATAGATAATCTCTGAAACTTCCGAGCTGATTTAAAAAAAAACTTTTACCAGTAAAAAGTTACACCATCCTTTATTGACATAGGCTACTTTTTTCCGGAAAAATGCAAAATTCCCAAGGGATAGAAATAAAAATTAAACTTCGGAGCTCATTTTAAAATGTCTTTCAACAATAGAAAAGATACACTGTCCTTGATTAACATGGGATGCTATTTTCCGGATAAATGCAAAATTTCTGCGGTATAGAAAATAGTAAATTTAACTTCGGGGCTGAGTTTAAAAAAAATGACCAATAGAAAGCTACACTATCCTTTGTTGGTATAGGCTAGGCTACCTACTATTTATTCGGTAAAATGCAAAATTCCCGTGGGATAGAAAGAAGTGGACATCACTTGAGGGCTGATTTGAAAATTTCTTTCACCAATAGGAAGTTACACCAACCAATATTTACATAGACTACTTTTCTCCGTGAAAAAGCAAAATTCACACGGGAAAAAAATAAGTGAATTCAACTACGGGGCTGATTTTAAAACTTCTTTTACCGGTAGAAAGCTACACCTTTAAGGACATAGACTACTTTTTCTCGGGGAAAATGCAAAATTCCCGCGGGATAAATATAAGCGGAAATGTGCATAGAATAAGGACAAATTTGTTGAAATTCCCACGGGATAGTGAATAAACGGGATTTATAATATTCACTAACTGATACTGATGATGATGAAATGATAATAATAATGGATGTTGCCGTTGCCGGTTTTTTGTTTTATACAATGAAAGAGATGAACAAGCTTTACCACAAATTGGAATTCTACGCGGACGAAGTCGCGGGCAAAAGCTAGTATTAAATAAAAAACCGGCCAAGAGCGTGTCGGACACGCACAAGGTAGGGTTCCGTAGCCATTACAAAAAAATCAAGTAATATTTTTCTAAGGATTTCGTATGTGTACTGGAATCATCCAAGTTTAGGTATGTTTTATACCTTAGGCTACTATTTACTCTTAAACTACAAATAATTTCCAAGCAATCTTAGCCGCTATAATTTTCCTAGTAAATTTGATATATTTACTACCATTCTGAATTTTTGAAATTTTTCCGCCTAACAGTTTAGATTTTAGAGGGGGGTGGACGCTCGATTTTAATGAAAATTTTCACTTTAAAGTTGAATATTTCGCAAACAGATCACTGAATAGAAAAATCATGTTAGCAACCCCGCAATGGTTTTAAAAGACCTATCCAACGATATCCCACACCATAGGATTAGTCGAGAAAAAAAAAATCACCCCCTTTACGTCTATGGGAGGTACCCTAAAAAAAATTATTTTTTTATTTTTTATTTTACCACTTTGTTGGCGTGACTGATATGTATATTCATGCCAAATTACAGCTTTCTAGTACTAACGATCTCTGAGCTTAGCCGCGGACAGACAGACAGACAGACAGACAGACGGACAGACATGGCGAAACTATAAGGAACTAAAACAATTACTTTGCTCACCCGCGACCTTACAATAGTTACGTTTATGCAAGAAATGTGCGTTCATGCACCGGTTAGTAAATAGCATGCTTTACGCTGCGTTACCTTCTCAGTCTACTAACAAATATAGATCTAGCATCTCTTACGTTGGGGGTTTGTCTGATAAGATTTATGGCATTTTAAAATCAAACAATATTAATGTTGCCTTTAAGACTAACAACTCTTTGTACTCTAGGCTATGTAACCACAAAGAACA
This sequence comes from Archips crataeganus, assembly GCA_947859365.1. Classification (NCBI taxonomy): domain Eukaryota; kingdom Metazoa; phylum Arthropoda; class Insecta; order Lepidoptera; family Tortricidae; genus Archips; species Archips crataeganus. Next base: position 9,331,003 of record OX402067.1, on the reverse strand, counting down.
GGTAGATAAGGGAACTAGATCGGGGGTATACAAGCTTACTTGTAATGACTGCAATGGGATATACGTAGGACAGACAGGCCGAAGTTTTAATACTAGATTTAAAGAGCATGTTTCGGCATATAGGAATGAGCATCCAGATAGATCGAATTTTGCAAAACATTTGTTGGAATCAAATCATTCATTGTTAGATTCAGATTCTTATGAAGTGTTACATTATTGCGGCAAGGGGTTGCGTCTGGATGCTCTGGAATGGATGGAAATAATTAGGTACAACACTATGGGGTCTATTATTAATGAACAGGTAAATTTAGTATCTTCTCCTTTACTGCGGCTTGGGTCGAATTTGAACAGTTAGTATTAATTAAATATGCCTTATAAATAAATAAACAAAAAATTCAAGGTAGTTTTATAATATGTCAATAAAAGTTAATTTTTGTGGGGTAGTTTGAGAATAAGAAAAACAAAGTGGGTACTTGAGAAGTTACAGTGACAAGTTAAAACATTTGTTTTGGTTTGTTAGTTTAACATTTGGTAGCATAGCATACGGTTGTGGTAACTCTGAAGATGAGCTCTGGTTGAGTTCGAAACGCGTCAGTGTAGCTTGGTGGTGGTGATGGTTGGGTTTATGTGATTTGTGTGTGTTCGTACAGTGTGGAGGTGGAGGAACTGCATGAACGCACATTTCTTGCATAAACGTAACTATTGTAAGGTCGCGGGTGAGCAAAGTAATTGTTTTAGTTCATTTTTATGGACCTCCGCAAAGTAACGCCTGATTCAATAAAAGAAACTATAAGGGTTCCTAGTTGACTACGGAACCCTAAAAAAGGGTTCTCAATTACAAAATGGTAGCGCATTTCGAGCCCTCTACGAGCCCATTCTCAAAGCAAGAAAATATATGGTCAAAAGTGGTGTTGGTACCTACCTGCTGACTCGACAGAATTGCATACCCCTGCCTGTTGAGCGACGATGTACGACCATCCTCCGTAACTTTGATTGTATGTTGATGTAGCCTATACTTCGAGTAGATGAGTAGTAACCACCAATGCTGTTCTGAAGGAAAACTATTCTAAAAGCGAACCAGACTATAGGTCCCAGAAGTCCATGTCAAGCCGGAATCGGGTGATAGGCCAAGGCATAATAGTTATAAGAAAAAATATCAAGTTAAGCAGGTGCCTAAGGCGGGCGGGCCTGCGGACCAGAGGCCGTATTGTCTAAGAGTATTGGCGCACGAGAAACTTTTGTCTCCGCGACTATTTTATCAAGTCTATGGGTTAGTATGGAAGTGCGCACACGTAGCTTCGCGACTCCCGGGATACAAATACACATAGTCCAAAAAAATCGCCGTGCGAGTAAGTTGCTCGTGCGCGCATACCCTGACGCGCGGGCGCTTGCCATCGCTTCCATCTTCTCTTTCTATCCCCACCTTAGACCGTTTGACAGAAAGCAATAGTGAATGTGATAAGTGACAATTCGGCCTCAGGGTTACGTAATTCCGAGTTAACTCCTAACTCAGGTACCTAGTGTCAAAATGTCTGGAATTGTCACTTCTAATCCACGGTTAACAATGTATTTTTTTTAAACCCTAGACCATGAAATTATAGGCATTTAAATACAAGCAGATTAACATAATCCTCCTTGTGAGGTTTAACGCAGTCGGGTAAAAACCGAAAAGACAGTCACTTCACTCTTGTTGCTACACAATATTAATTTTCTTTGAGTTTTTTTTCACAACTTACATTTTTTTATATGCTCACTTTTAATTTGTCAAAATAATAAAAGAAATATTGAAATATTAGTAATAATTTACATATGTTTTATATTAGTTTGTCTGATAGAAATTATGACGTGATTTATCTCCCGATTCCGGCTGGACGTCGACTTGTGGGACATTGTCCCGATTACCAACCTGTTATACGGTAACAGTTAAACTTGCCGACTAAACTCTTTTGTTTGAGAAGTTTGCTTATAATAGTGTGTGTTTGTCAATACTGTTCTGATCAGAATCTCAAAGATTTCAGTCACATTGTTATCTGGTATAAAGACAATAAGATGTCACGACGATACGCACGTCCTGTAAACTTGAATTTAAAAATGCACAAGCATCGCCAGTTCTCGGAGAGTTATGGGAAAGCTGAATACGTAACATGAAATGTAATTTGAGAACCATAAAATTTTATCTTTGACTTTTGTTGCTGACTGTTCTTTTTGTATATTTTACTTACACTGTCATCCGACCTACACACGTATACTAAATTTCAAGTCAATCAGACCACTAATAGTAGGTTAATTCGGCTCCCAGGATTTGACCCATACTGAAAGGGCAAGTTGAATAGGTAGGTAAGTAGGCTTGTAATGAAATGACGAACTTAGTTAGCAGGTAGACAGCAGTAGTAGATTAGGTGAAAAACTTAAGTAAAGGTCTTCTTGTATGTAGAAGTAATGTGTCCAAATTAGAAAAATGACTGCAGCTCCATATCAATTATATCAGGTCCTTCACCTACTTAAGTTCTTTATCTATACTAACATAGAAGCGAAGCAGGAATATGCAGAATCGACCACTCACATTAATCCTACTAAAAGGTATTATAAATACGAAAGTTTGTAAGTATGTGTGTTTGTAACTCTTCTACGCCAAAGCGACTAAGTAAGTAGACGGATTTGGATGAATGATGTAGGTGGTGTAGTGTAGTGGATATCCGGACCTCTTGATTAACACATAGACTACTTTTTCTTAAGATAATAAGTAACGTCCACGGTTTGTTTATCATCATCATCATCATCCCAGCCTATACACGGTGATTTTTAATCGGTGATCAGGAGTTGAAAAATATTAATCCCAATCCAAAATGGAATTTAATAGAGGAGGTATCATTAAGTTTCTGTTTAATTTAAATAAAAAGTCATTGTTATAACTTTCTCCATCCACCGAATGCATGGTCATCCTAAATCTGTTGAAGTTAGGTAGTTTCGTCAAGTGTCATCGCTTAGGCGGGGAATTTGACAGGTCTCGCGTCAAAGTTTTTGTTTAAGAAGCTGACTTGTCAAAGAGGTTTTAGGCTCATAGAATAAATCATGGTGACAATGATTTTATTAAAAAAAAATCCTAATAGTCATTATTTAAAATAATAAACGTTTTGTTTCACATAATTACGACTTAAACGTGGTCGCCACCAAATACTAATCTAGAAAAACTGGTTCCTGATCACCGATTAAAAATCATCGTGTATCACTGCAGGGCACAGGCCTCCTGTTAGAATGAGAGGGCTTGGGGTTTAGTTCCCACGCGGGCCCAGTGTGGATTGGAAACTTTACACACACCATTGAATTTCTTCGCAGGTGTATACAGGTATCCTCACGATGTTTGCCTTCACCGTAAAGCTCATGGTAAATTACAAATTCTGAAAAACTCAGAGATGCGAGCCATGGCCGTGTAGCCGTGGTAGCCTAGTGGTTGGACCTATAATGGCCTTTCAAGCAGAGGGTCGTGGATTCAAATCCCGGTTTATGTTTACAGACACTAAATTGGTTTAATTTAAAGACTATTTACAGATTTCCCTTCAAGAAGAACCTGCAGCACTTAAGAGACGTGTCAACAATGCCCAAGGCTATAGTGAAATGCGGTACCGAGATGTATAAGCTGCCGCCCCTGACTGCCGTCTCCTGCATCATCACGTCTGGCTCCTTTATCCTGGATTTCAACATCCAGGGGATACGGTTCCGGCATTATGATTACTTCCTGGTGAGCACTTGCATCTTGGTAAAGTACGGTCGCGGAGCACAAAGAATTTCGCCTGTCCTTCACTAATTGTCTCTGTCTCTCGCACGTAAATATTTTCCGTCGCAAATGTGCGAGTGCAATGGCGAATATTTACGTACAAGCGACAGAGACACATAGTGACAGGTCATTGTACAATATTTTTCGTGCTTCGCGACCGTGCTTTAGGACAAAAAGGATTGTTCTCAATTCACACGATTATTATTGATTTTTAATCGGTGATTAAGAGGATACGATGCGCACCATTTCTCCATACAAACGTAATCCCCTGTTTCCTCCCTGGATAATGCATTTAGAGCCAAATTTTTTTTACTGTGTAATCTGTATCTACCATAGCTATGCCCCTATGTTTCGTTTTTTTCCATATTTCAATTAACATAAGAAATATGACCTTTACAAAACTGAAAAAATTGCCCAATTTCAACGTCATTTTCAGACACTCATCAGAAAAGAATCCCTCACATAAACAAAAAAAGGAAAACATAGGGGCATAGCTAAATCTGTCCTCTAATTATTTTTGAAAAAAAAAATATAATTTTATTGGTCCAGTTTTCGAGAAGAAAACAGGGGATTACGAAATGCTGTTTTGATTAATTTTACGCGCCTATTAATTTAACACGCAGGCGAGACAGCGACATTTCATTAAAATACCTATTTCTCAAAAGTCTCTCAGCCATCGTACCCTCTTAAATGTTGCCCGCAACATTGTCTGTGCTCCTCGGGAACTCTGAACTTTCCGCAGATGGGTGCTGATAAGGAATAACTTCTCAACCCATAAAAACACGGAAGTTGAGATTTGAATATGATATTTATTTATTTATTTATTTGTTTACACATAAATTTATTTACACAGCATTACAATAATTACACTAATGCACTGTGAAACTACATAAAACATAAAAAAAAAATCTAACAAAATAAAAAAACACAAAAGTAAAAAAAGTAAAATAGTAAAAAAAAAGGAAAGGAATCAAGTAGGAACACTAGTTTGCCTGTCATCCATCATCTCACAAAACGCCAGGCATTGGCAACACACGGTAGCCCAACACCCCGCAAATATATCACACTCCGGCTGCGACGCCAGGAGCGCGTTGAGCATCGTCAGAGCACGCGGCAGCGGCGAGCTTCTGCGCGACACGGTGCGCGACGCCGGCACCGCCAGCAGGGAGCGCATACGTGGTCTCAAAGTTATCTTGGGTACTTCTGGGACCGATAATCTTACCAATTGCTCTACATGCTCGAGACAATCTGCATCCCCTCGCAAAACTCGACACGCAAAAGTAAGGAGACTATAAATGCGCCTGACCTCCAAGGAATTTAAACCCAAAGTGCCAAGAAGGAATTTAGAGGGGTATAAATAAGGGTAGTATCCATACACCTTTTTATAAAAGATCCTTTAAGAAGGCTTGAAGGATTGTACATTGTCGTCTCCTCTACCTTCACAATGTCGAAAAACAGCGAAAATAGCTAGTTGGCATAAATCCCTAATAATGTTCGTGCGGATTGATATTGCTTAACAGGATCTAAGTATATAAAAAGTAGCCTAGTACGTACATATTATGGAATTCAGTAACAGTGTAGCTTCCTGCCGGAGGTCGTCTTGTTAATGCATTACAGTAAAATTACATAAAGTTTCCCACTGACAGATGGTTTGCCTTCATTTCATATTCAACTTTAACGACCTACAAATAAAGCCAATTTTAGAATACTGTTACCCCACGTTTGCAGATTTTGTAATAAATACTTTATTTGTATAGTGTTAAAGTTGGAAATGAAATGAAGGCAAGCAATCTGTCAGTGGTAAACTAAAAGTAAACGTATTATAACGTCGCTGCGCTACGTTCTGACAAAAATCCAAATACGTTCGTCCGTTCCTGTTCGTTGCCAAAATAATTAGGTATGTACCTACTAATTTATTTTTAGTTGATACCCAACGGCCAGACGTATTACACGAAGGAAAGGCAGTCACCGCTGATATGCGACCACCACGTGTGCGAATGGAACAACACAAACTTTTACGGTGGTAAGAACAGAACATGTTGTACCTAGTAGCAGAAGTTAGTAAAATATATCTTATAAAGTAATGAATTTCAAAGCCAACAGTTTTATGTACAATAAAGTGTCATGCATATAGGCAAACCAAGCTAACTCTGCAGAGAATAATAATGGTAACACGGTAAATCTACGCACATTATGTACGTGATCTGACGTTAAAATACAGTGTTACCATTATTATTATTTGCAGAGTTAGCTTGGTTTGGCTTTACATACTCACACACATTCCAGCACTTTTTTTTGCGTCTCTGCTTACCATGTGATTTTTTCCATGTGTCTGTTTTCTGTATCAATTTCTATGTGGTATTTCATTCAGTCGTTGATATCGCAATTACCCACAAACTGGCAACTTTTCGCGTGACTTCCAAAAAAATTGACATCCAAGACAGATAGACAAGTGGTTAGAGAACCTGACTACGAAGCTTGAGGTCCCGGGTTCGAGTCCTGAAAAATACAAATGTCTGTGCTCGAGTCTTGGGTGTTTAATATATATTTAAGCATGTATTTATCTATATAGTATGTATGTTTGTTTATCCGTTGTCTAGTACCCATAGTACAAGCTTTGCATAGTTTGGAGCTAGCTATAATAAAAAATAATGAGGTTGAACACTACTTCCCCTCTTACATCCATACAGGTAATACATACAGTTGCATTATTCAGGTCCATTCATAATCCCGGGTGACCCAGGGACTGGGCTGTCGCCTATCCCGCCCTTCATAGACGCTACTACGGAGTCCTACCAAACCACGACGAATCCAGGACCAGGACCCTTCGTCAACCCTAACATAACCTGTAAGTTCATTACTACCACTTGTAAGTTTAACGCTTTTCCAGGCATGGTGCATTTAAGCTCCAAACGCACAGACAGCGGAGGCGTGGCGGTGACGGTTGTAATATTCTAACTTGTATGAACGGTTGTGCGGTACCGCGGCCTCGTCGTAGAATATTACAACCGTCACCGCCTCCGCCACAAATTACTTAATAGTTACCCTCCGCTGTCTGTGCGTTTGGAGCTTTAGCGACTAACGATCATTCACCCTTATTAACTGCTTATGTACAGATTCATTGGACGGGTGCTGGTTCATGTTTCCTCCAAACTACGGATCCATAGCCGGCATCAGCTACCTGGATCCCTTGACCGTCAACGAGTACCGGTTCACCTGCCAAGGGACTGGCAACAAGGTACGAAGATTCAATTACAGTAGTACACACATCGTATGGCACGTCGTGTATTTTCGGCCGTGCATACACGAACAACTTATTCCGATGATAGCCGAAGGTACGATTCAAACTTGTCATATAGATACAAGATGCAAATTACAGTGCACTTGTTATCCGTCTCAGTCACGCGAACTCACTCGGAAGTATGGCGGCTGACTAACATGCCACGCGATGCGCGCTAACATGGCGGCAACAACCCACCAATAGTGGCACAGAAAAAAGATGCGCCGTGCGTGGAGTTTGCCGATTGGTCAATTGCATTTCCCGCGCTTCTAAAACGCGTCTTCTGCGCAGGTGCATCGGTGAACCATAACAAGTTGTGACTACTTGTAAGGGGCCATTCATTTATTCCGTAAGACAATTTTTGCCACTTTTTACGACCAACGACCGCTTTAGCCTAGTTGGTAGTGACCCTGCCTACGAAGCAAGAGGTCCTGGGTTCAAATCCCGGTAAGGGCATTTATTTGTGTGATGAGCACGAATATTTGTTCCTGAGTTATGGATGTTTTCTATGTATTTAAGTATTTATTTATCTATATAAGTATGTTTATCGTCGTCTAGTACCCATAGTACAAGCTTTGCTTAGTTTGGGACTAGGTCGATTTGTGGAAGATTGTCCCCTAATATTTTTTTTTGACCCCCCCCCCCCTATGTAAGAAAAAATAAGAATCGGCAGACCCCCTCCCCCTGTGTAATATTTATTACGTAAGAATCTAAAGGAAAGAATGAAACACGTTTGGATTGTTTTAATTTTTATTTTTCAAAGAGACAATTTTTGGGAACGTCTCTTTTATTGTAGTTAGTTACTAATATTTTTTATTTTTTGGTAATAATCAACTTTGGTTTTATTTTCGAATTTTTCTTGCCATTGAAATCGTTTACCTATACGCATATTATCCGAGCGCGCGCTTTTTCAAAGTATAATCTTAACTTTGCGCTTTTTTGTGATCTTACGTAAGAACTATCAAGACACCTTGTAAGAAAAAAATAAGACTTGGTCGACTCCCCTCCCCCCCTAAATTGTCTTACGTAATAAATGAATGGCCCCTAACCTAACATGTATGGATTTCTTGAGTTACGATTGCGAAACAACCGGTGCAAATTGCAATGCAAGACGTCGAATCGGTAGGTCATTTTGTGTACTGGCATAGTCGTTCTAAGGTGATTCTGTGTTGCAGGGTCTGTACTGGTACCCGCAGTGGATGGGCATGCCTCCGCACCACCCCTACCCGCAGTCCGGAGACATCCCCACGAGTGGAGTGCCAGACGAACCATATTTCCCCCATCAGCCCCATGCTGCCCCCAAACCCATAGTGCCCAACGCCCTACCTTAATACACGTTAAGACGAAGCAAAGTGTTTTATTTCGGCACATTCCGTTAAGGGTCAACCATAAATTAGGGGAGCCCAAGAAGGGATTTGGAAAATCCTTCGAGCGCGGCAGATTAATAAATTAATATATGGGGTGATACCTTATACACTCTAGAGTTCCTGCGAATATGAGCACTTCATGTGGGTTTCCTGGGGCACCCCGTAAGAAAACTTAGAAAAAATAGACTCTATGAAAATCTGACTCGCGCCCATCCGTATGGCCACCCCCACCATGCAAAGCGGTAGATTATCATACCTTTATTATCAGTGTCACGACGGAGTATCAAATTATCACAATCTGAAGCGCTCGAGTATTTCAAAGAATCTATTTTTTTAGCACAATACGAAGTTCGAAAATCGACTTCGTAATATAAGGTCGGATGGGTCCGTGCCATCTTCAGTGCACAAGTCCGATTCGCCCCTGGCTGATACGTAAGACGACTCAATCAAGTTTACAAAATGACTGTTATCAAATTATGCTACTTATTGTGAAACAACGCTTTATGAATGAGATTTTGGCATTCTAAATCCAATAGTGTTGACAAACAAACAACCATATAGGTAAGCGGGTTTCTCAAATAGAATGAAGTAGTAGTGAAAGATACTCCAGCCAGACTGAGCGTAGGGACGAAAGTTCCTGTTTCAAGTAGCTCTAGTGTAAGTTTTGCTACACATATAATAGTTACTGTGTAACAGATTCGACACTTGTGTTTGACAGCCGCAATATTCACCTTAGGGTTGTTAACACATACCACAACCACACCACGTCGCAGCGTTCAAATGTGGTCAAGCAGTGGTTACGTCTGAATAGTCGGTAGGTAAGTAGGTATACACGCGGAAATACATAATAATATAACGATGGCAAAATGTGGTAGGTACGTTGTGAATTATATCATTCATTTTCAATACAAAATATGCGCCCGACCACAATGTTGTGGTTGTGGTTGTCGTGTGGTTGAGGTACATGTGAAACAACCCTTACGTCGTAACAACGGCTCACCGCCGACGGTATTAGTGATAGTCATAGAGTACATTTTCGAGTGACAACTGTTTCGAGTGATAGCGGGGGGAAATAATCTACTGACTGTATGTTGTGACGTATGTACGTAGCACTTAACAAGGTACAGGGGGGCTACTACAAATTTCGAAGTTCGTATCGTGCTGTCCCTTTCATGCACGATAAGAAGTTCGAAAATCAAATTTCTTACTATAAATAAGGCCTCGACGATAGGGTAGTTGACAGTTGACACTTATAACCAATGACTCCAAGACGTGTTTTTAACAATAAAACAGCTTTATCCTTGAACATCAGATTACTTTGGATTACTTTGGCTATGTGTAAAATTCATTTCATGATAAATCAAATCAAATCATCCGTCCATCCGTTGGTAGACGTCCCACGCTGCGCTTGCCAGTCCATGGTCACCATTCGACAACTTTTCATCCCCAACGGCCATTTGTACTGCGTGCTGTATAGCCTGCCCGTTGCCATTTCCGTTTTGCTGCGTCGGTGACTTTTGTTGTTCTACGAAGGCATCCTCCATCCTATTACCATCCTATTGGAAATATTACTAGAACTTACCATCCAATGAAATTTTAGGCATTCTTAGTAATACAGACAGATGTGCTTTGCTTTCAGAATCAAAAGAAAGAGTCAATTTGAGCTTCTATTTTCCGAGAATTTTGTGCTAGAGAACATGTACAGACAAGCAAGTTGCTACCCAGGAGAGAACAATAACCGTTGGATGCTGTGTGTCAACAGGTACCATACAATACAAGTAATAATGTAGTCCAGCAGTTCCCATTTTTACGTTATCCTTATTCTTAGATTTTATTTGCATTTATCTATGTATGTAGGTAACGAATGTTTGAATATGATTTTCACCCACTTTTAATTGTGGTGGTGTGGTGACATGGTGTATTTTGACCAAGAAATGTCAAATATTTATACCAAAAATACTTCTTAACTTCCACAAGTAACTGGGGGAGCAGAATATATACACTGAACACATTATAAACAGTTCTATCGCAGTCTTATTGCAGCTGCCTCAACTGCAATAGGATTGCATTACAACCGTGCAGTCAGATCAGTGACTCTCTTTTGTTGTTGATATTTATGGGCCGTGGTGATCATTTTCCATCTGATGACCCGCTTGCTCGTTTTCCTCCCTCTCATAATTCATAATAAAAAACCGGCCAAGTGCGAGTTGGACTCGCGCACGAAAGGTACCGTACAATTATCTATAAAAACCGGCCAAGAGCGTGTCGGACACGCCCAAGATAGGGTTCCGTAGCAGGTACGAAAAAATCTTTGCATACTTTATTAATGTGGTTGTTTTGGTCCCAACGTCGGCGGTACAGCGCCATCTATCGGCGAATTGAAACTAGTATGAGAACTAGTATGTATGTTGATTGTTTTTCAGATGTAATATATTTTTTTTATTTGAAAGAAGATACTGTTAGCGTGATCTTATAGGTAAGTACTTAAAGAAAAAAAATGCTTGCAATGGCGGTTAAATTACAATCTTAGTTTAGAAATATTTTTTTACAAAAACTTAAAAACTGCTCAACTGATTAAGTTGAAAATAATTTTCCTAGAAAGTTTTTATTAAATTTAACTTACGTGATTTTTTTCATTTTTTTTAGACGTGCGGTTCAAAAGTTAGAGGGGGGGACACATTATTTTGAACTTTCGGAGTGAATATCTCCGAAAATATTCACTTTATCAAAAAATGGTTTTAGAAAACCTGTATTTATTTTCAAATACCTATCCAATGATACCCCACACTATAGGGTTAGTCGAGAAAAAAAAAATCACCCCCACTTTAAGTCTATGGGAGGTACCCTAAAAAAATTTTTTTTAGTTTTTTTATGTAATCACTTTGCCGGCGTGACTGATATATATATTAATGCCAAATTACAGCTTTCTATTACTAACAGTCTCTGAGCTTAGCCGCAGACAGACAGACAGACAGACAGACAGACTGACAGACATGGCGAAACTATAAGGGTTCCTAGTTGACTAGGGGAGACCGGGTACAAAAGTAACAGCGGGTCGAAAGTAGCAAAGGCTCTGTAGTTTTATCCAATAGTCGAAACACCTCTTCGCTACAGTCATATGACAGTCGATTCCACCCCTCTTAATTGCATCCAGCCGCTGTCGGTGCTCTGCGCTGCTACTTTGAGCTAGAGGACAAAACGTGATTTCACGAACTAAAAATAACTTTCTTGACTTTCATTCATGTCACGTTTTCATATTATTAAAAGAATGATTTTTATATGAATATTTGTATAGTCATTCTTGATTAAATGGATTACACGGTGTTTGAGTTCGTTTGTGTCAATCACGTTCCACTTCAAGGCTAGCTTTAATTTTTTGACAAAAATGTGGCAGGGTACAAAAGTAACATAGACAGACATGATGATGAAAACTGTGTGTGTCCGAAACAAACACTTTTACCAAATACTTAGTTTGAATAGAAAAAATAATTCTCACGCCAAAAACACATGTCATTTCCTAGACTGACAATAAATGCTAACAAAATGTTATTTTTTTGATTATTTTCATAAAAAAATACTTTTTCAATATTTTCATATACTTATAAAGTGCCAATATTTTTTTTTGCTCATTCAATGTTTTCTGATACATAACTTATTAATTTAATACTTCATCTCATATTTAAAAATACTTCTTTATCCTGTTACTTTCGGCAACGTATCGGGGTCGAAAGTAACAACAGGCGAATTTTTTTGAAGTCCCTATTTTTCACACAAAATAAGTAATAATTAGGTAAATAAAGACATCAATTTGAAGAGCATGAACGAAATTTATGGATAGCTATATTAATTTCATCAAAAATATTACGCTTAACCAGATAATGAGGTAAAAGTGCAAAATGTTAGTTTTGTCCCCGGTCTCCCCTACGGAACCCGAAAAATCACGTTTGTTGTATGGAAGCTCCCTTAATTTTTATTTTTATTTTAATTTAATGATTTATTTTTAAAGTCAATATATAATTAAATATTCTGTGAATAATTCAAGCGTTCTTGCCGTTATCTATATCGAGCAAAAACGAGCAAAAAAATCGCGTTTGTTGTATGGGAGCCCCTTAAATATTTATTTTATTTCATTTTTTAGTATTTGTTGTTATAGCGGCAACCGAAATACATCATCTGTGAAAATTTCAACTCTCTAGCTATTACGGTTCCCAAGATACAGCCTGGTGACAGACGGACAGACAGACAGACAGATAGACAGACGGACGGACAGCGGAGCCTCAGTAATAGGGTTCCCGTTTTTACCCTTTGGGTACGGAACCCTAAAAAAGGACTGCACTGCACGGCAACTGCAAGCGGGCTGCGCAGTTGGTTTGCAGTTTTGATGCAGTTACGCAACGCATCAGAACTGCACTCCAACTGCCATTTTGCAGCTGGGATGCGGTTCAAATGCAGTCCATCTGTACCGGCCCTTATACCATTCGATTGCATCTTTTCCTGCCAAATTTATTTTTTCCTTGTGTATCGAATATGTATAAATAAATCTGTATCTTTATATCTAATAGAAATAAAAAAAAAACATATTTTGTGATCTCTTTGTTGCTCGAAATTACCATCCTATCTTCGCTTTCTATTCCAGAAAAAAATTGAGCTTATGTCTTTTGGTTTTGTTCGTGGAGCCAATGAGTGGAAGGATCGACTTCAGTATCACACAAACGGCGATAACGTTAGCGACAACGATAACGACAGTGACATCGTCACCAAAACCTATCAAGACTAAAAAAACTACTACGACAAAAACTACAACAACAGCGACAACACCAACACCATCAACAACAACGGTGGAGACCAATCAAATTGATTTGATGGACATCCATCATGTAAGTTAAAGCGCAACACACACAGAGGACGGGTGCAGGCAGGGCCTATACTACGAAGTGCAAAATTCGAACTTCGTATCATGCCATTCCTCTCACGCTAATAGCATTTAATACGAGAGCGAGCGAGACGGTACGATGCGAACTTCGATTTTCGAATTTCGGAGTAGCCCCCCCAGGTCGAATGCGGGTCGGGTTGTTTCTGTCCGACGTGTGAGACGCGTGGTTCGTCGTATTCATACACAGAGCGGGTCACGGTTTGGCGGCGGGCCCGCAGTGGCTTTCGAGATGCAGAAGATGTCAGAAGAACATATGCCTTTAAAACAACATTTTTAGGGTTCCGGAGCCAAAATGGAAAAACGGAACTCTTATAGTTTCGTCATGTCTGTGTGTCCGTCCGTCCGTCCGTGTATCTTGCTGTCCGCGGCTTAGAGCAGTGGCTACTAGTGCTAGAAAGGTGTAATTTTGCATGGATATACCTATACAGCAACACTTACCCCGAAAACTGATAAAATAAAATGTAAAAAAAAAACATTTTTTTAGGGCACCTCGAAAGGAAAAAGCGGAACCCTTATAGGATCACTTTGTTGTCCGTCCGTCCGTCAGTCTGTCAAAACCCTTTTTCTTAGGAACGCGTGGAGTTTAATTTATCAAATACTCGGCTCTACAAGGGACACCTTGGATCTGTGAAAAAATCAAACTTCTAAGCCAACGCAATCAAAAGATACAGCCATTTATGGCCGCAAATTTTCGACACTCGTAGGGAATTTAAACCTACAGGGTACTTCCAGTGAACTCAGAATCTTGAAATATGGTACAAAGCTAGGTCTTATAGCACACACACTCCCTCACGTACACTCACACACTCGCACAAAACTTACACACACTCAGTCACACACTCATTTTGCTTCGATCTAACCAACCCCCTCTTTCTTATTGTAGTTTAAATTAAAGCTTTTTGTTATATTGTGTAATTTCTACCTTGATTTTGTTTTGGTTTATAAATTTATTTCTTATTTTTAAAATTTTGATGTGTTTGTTGCCACGTGACAGGCATTGCCTAGTGTGGGACCAACGGTAATCGTTTCTGTAAAGACATCTTGTATGTATGTATGTATGTAAACTCTTTATTGTACAAAAAAAAGGAAAAAAAGAAATACATTATTGACAACCGTTGAAATGTATGTACAAAGGCGAACTTATCCCTTTAAGGGATCTCTACCAGTCAACCCTTGAGTGGATGAAAGGAGCATTTAGTAAGGGACCGACAAAGAGTAAGTCAAAATAATACAGTCGGACAAAGCAAAGGCTACAATACAACTTTTAGTAAATACAATACATTAACTCATAATATAAAGAAACCTAATAAAAATATACTACCATATACAACATATATATGCAAAATATATATAATAAATAAGCAGTGTTCTCAATATATTAAAGTGATGGTGTGAGCCACATCTTTTTCAAAGCTTCCCTGAACGACACCACGGAAGGAGATTGCCTAATGGAGGTGGGTAATCGATTCCACAGTCTAGCAGATTGCACAGTAAATGATTTTGAGTAAATTTTGGAAGAAGTAGAAGGACAGGCCAAAAGAAGATTGGTACTCGACCGCAAACGATGCTGGCTTCCTTCAGCCAAGTAGCTGAAACGCTCGGAAAGGTATAAAGGGTACATCTTCTTTTAATAAACCATTTTTATTTATTTATTTATTTATACCTAGCACAGATAAAGGAAAAATTGCGAAAAGAATAATTTTTTTGTCTGCCTGTCTATATCAGTAACCAATCTACAATGATCCCACACTGCGCACATTTTGCAACTATAGTGGCTAAGTTGAATTGAGAATTATTAGTAGGTATTTAAGAGTAAATAGCAGCCTGACCTATAAAATATATACCTACTTGGAAGTTGGAAGTTCCGTACAAAATACGTTGAATACAGGTAGTACACGTCGTAACGGCTGCGGAACCCTATCCTGGACGTGGCCCACACGCTCTTAGCCGGTTTTTTCTATACAAAATTCAACTCGTTAAGGTGCGTAAGTTTACTGAGAGTTATAAGATTACCGATCGTCAATAATATCATGGCATGATCGGTTACAGTCGTGTTTAAGATCAAAATATTGAGGTTCGTTTTAGCTTTTATTAAGTAACTACATGTTAATAAAAAAGCTGAAAATAATTTAATTCTGATAAAAAAAAGGCTCAAATCATATATAACTTTCGAAGAAGTATTACAGAATTATTCCGAATCTTTCGGAAGTTTTGCAACTGTAGTTGACACGCAACAAGCGAGCAAAAGTTGGGAGATTTTGTATCGCAGTGGGTGGTTTCTGCCTACACTCGTATTTAGTGTATAAATAATCAAAGATCTAATATTTACATAAAATTATAACAATAGGTAGGTACCTAATATTGTACTTATTTAATTCATGCCATTTATCAACAGAATCCTCGTGGTTTTATGCGATTCTGTGACACCGACGCACCCATCTATGACGACGATGAGATCTGTAACGGTGTTGTCGGCATTGCGGCCCACGGTGATTACGAAGAACTAGGCAGCGGGCGAATCATCGCCTCTGGGATCTTCATCGACGATAGACACGTATTAACTTCTTACTCCCCGTTCAGGAAGCTCAGTAAATTTATGAATAGGTCGAAAATCTATATAAATTACCTAACTGAAAAGTGGTACACTACTGATGGATCACACCTCATAGGGTACGCAATTAATAGAACGAAGATCGACTGTGCCCGTCAAGTCGTAGCAATGGAAGACAAAAATATTGAGGACGAGCAATGGCACGGAGCAGGTCGGACCCATTCGCCGTTGCACGATCTTATGGTCATGCAGACCAATGAAACAATACGTTTCGTGGAAGTCAATGACGAGACTCAGTTTCGGGACGCCCCAGGCCCAAATGTGTTTAAACTTCAAGGATATTTTAAGGCCCCGTGGAAATACGGAATAGCAAGCTTAAAAGATGAATTTCCAAACAAGTTTAAAATCATCTCTTTTGGTCTTATGGATTACGACCACGTTTTCAATAAGAACCATCTCCATACGACTAGAGAGTATGATATTGATGACAAAATACTAGAGGATTGCGAGGAATGGTTTCCTCGAGACTGGGGTTATTTTTTCTGTGTTAAAAACGATGAGAATTTTGTAGGTATTGGTTCCGGGGCTATACTAGTAAACTCTGACAAGAATCAACAACCAGTAACCGAGTCGACACAATCTGTTAAAACTGATTATTTTCGTCAAACTACTACTAAATCTGTCCCTTATTTTATGGTATTTGGTATCGGTAGTTTCATGCTAAAAAAAGGCAAGGATAGTATTTTGGTGTTCACTGATATCAGGCCCTACTTTAACGTGATAAATATGACGTGCACGGAATGGGATGGACATCCCAACTAACAAATAGGGCCATTCATAATGTGACGGGACATGATGAAATTCAAAACGTTTCAGTCTATTCAAGCCGAAATATAAAAATGACTACTATCAAAGTATGCTAGATAAAAGATCACGTGATTAATGTACGGCCCCTTTGTCCTTTCCAATTGCTATTATAGTAGGAAATACATAACATACATTCATTTGTTATTTGCTGGCGATAAAGCTTATATGTTAGATTGACATTAGATATATCTACCAAACATTTGCCAAGTGCGAAGAGGTTGCCTGGCTAAATTCGGGGCTTTAAGATTTAAACTCTTGGCAACTATGTATGGTTGTGCGATACTTTGACATTCCTTCATCTCAGCTTATGTACTTCCCACAGCAGCAGGGCAGCACAGGCCTCCTCTCAGAATGAACTAAGCTATGATAGGTAATTTGAACCGAACCCTTCAGTCAGTGTTTGATTGGAGCGAAGCCAATTTAGTCTGTTTTAATGCCTCTAAAACCGAGGCGTGTTAATTTTCTGCAAAACGGAGTTATTTTAATCTAACACCAACTTTCCGGGGTGTGCCTGTACCAATATCTGACCACCTTCAGCTCCTTGGTTTAGACCTCTCGTCTAAACTGAACTTTGGGAGTTAAATACATCGAATCCTTGGCAAAAATCGCTGCGAAAAAGCTTAGTATCCTGGCTGTCCAAAGTTAGGCGATACTTCACTACGGACCAGCTCATTGGTCTTTACCGAGCCCAAGTCCTATCCTGCATGGAGTATTGCTGCCACCTTTGGGACGGTTCTGCTGAATATCAGCTAACTGCTTTGGATTTGGTAGAACGGCGAGCGAAGAGGCTCATCGGCGTCGTTTGTGATGAGGATTTTTGTCGTCAGAACCTTCGTCATCGCCGAAGAGTGGCTTCCCTATCGGTATTCTACAGGCTACATTTCGGTGAATGTGCTTCGGAACTGCACGACCTTATTCCACCTGCTTCTTTCTTCCACAGGTCGACCAGAAGTAGGCGGGTTCTCCACCCTTACGTTGTCAGAATTCCCAAAATCCGCACAAAGCGTTTTCGCTCTTCCTTCATCAACCGCACAGCTAAGGAGTGGAATTCCCTGCCTGCGACTGTGTTCCCTAAACACTACAATTTGGCCGCTTTCAAGTCTAGGGTGAATGAGGATTTACTAGGCAAGCGTGCTCCATTGTAGGCCTCATCTTTGCTTTCCATCGGGCGTGATTGTGGTGAAACGCAAAACTATAGGTATCGTTTAAAAAAAAAGTAAGTACCTAAATTACGTCAATAAGGGATAGTGTAATTCTATACTGGTAAAAGATTTTTTAAATCAGTAGTTTCAGAGATTACCCCTTACAAACAAAGTATTGATAGGCACATATTTTCTTATCCCACTGGAATTTCCAAAAATCCTGAAATCCGTTTTTTGCTGTTATGATTTACATTTATAAATACCGAATTTGAAGAGTCTGGTAATCGTAGTTATGGAGATAGGGTCACTGATTAAGATTGGTTTTTTGGAGTGTTTTTGTATTTTTTATCTTTCAACCCCAAATTCCCCAAATCCCGTGAAATTCATATATTCCAGAAAAAAGACCAGCGCTGGGAATCGAACCCAGGTCCTCAGCATTCCGTGCTAAACCCACTCCGTCCCCGTCCGTCCGTCCGGGTGAGCGAGCGGTTAAGGCAGGTTTATACAGGGTCAGTAACTGACTTCGAATTCGAGACAAGTCAGCGCTGACCCGAGAAATACCCAATGTAAATTGATTTGAAGTCAGTACAGCGGTGGGGGTCAGCGCTGACTTTCAATTTACATGGGATATTTCTCGGGTCAGCGCTGACTTGTCTCGAATTCGAAGTCAGTTACTGACTCTGTATAAACCTGCCTGTTCCGAAGCAGTGAAGACGTCTCTCGACGAGAGCATAACATAGATGTCGCTAGTATCGCTGCAAAAGTAATTAAGCAAGCAGAGTTGTGCGATGCATAGGGAAAATTTGTCTCTAAACTCCTGGCCAGTGATGGTGTAGGGGTTTAGCACACAGCACGGAATGCTGAGGACCTGGGTTCGATTCCCAGAGCTGGTCTTTTTTCTGGGTTTTTCTGTGCATCCAGTTTGTATTTAGTATGAAATATAGGGTCACTGAGTCAGACATAAATCGCGTTTATTCCCTATCCCGTGGGAATTTCCAAAATTCATGAAATTAGTTTTTTATTCCAGTAGTTACCTACTTGAATGCCAAATTTGAAGAGTCTAGTAATCTTAGTTGTGGAGATAGGGTCACTCTTAGTATGTTAGAGAGGCCAGACAAACGAACTAGTAGTAGGTCACCTGATGTTAAATGATCACCACTGTCAATAGACACCCGCAGCGCTTTACGCGATGCCAGTGCGTTAGGCACTCTAGACTCTTAGTTAAATATATAAATCCCGTTTATTCCCTATCCCGCGGGAATTTCGAAAAATCCTTTCTTATCTCGTGTACACGTTGTAAAAGGAACCTCTGTGCAAAATTCCAGCTTTCTAGGTTAATTTTTATATTTAAGTATATAGATTAGTATATAGTGAAGTACAAATAAAAGAATCATACAATTTTTAACAACTTTAATTCATATTTATTAATCATAATTTACACAAACATAACGAAATCTAGTGTCAACTCATACTCATTGATTAAATTATGTATACTTATTCCTTAACAAAATGATTATTTCGACCATGTTTTCAATGAAATTATTGCACTTAAACGTATGGGGGCCAAAAAATAACTCTTAAATTATATGTATTGCCACCAGAAATACTTGTGTATTTATTTAAATTGTGACTTCTAAGACATACGAAAAGTATTATAATACTAGAATATAAAGTATAGATCGCTAATGGATTGAATCACAAAACGGGAATAAGAATAGAATACGAATGTTTATTTATCAAACATAGGTACAAATGTAGATGATAAACTTAAATTTAGACCTTGTATGTTTCGTCACATGGCATACAAAATGCTTTTTCGATTAAATAAAACTGTTTTAGACAAAGTTGTATTTTGTTTTATTTTTCACGGCTGTTCATTCATGCATTGTAAATGAAAACTATGACATAACTTTTGGGAATTACTACGAGAATTTAGTAAAATACCGGAATTTCAGTTCCACTGTAATGTAAGGCGAATTCATCGCTTGTGCCCAAAATTCCACGTTCCCAAAATACGAGATGATTCTAAATAAGGCTTGTCCACGAAAAAAAGTAGCCATCTTAAACTAAGTCTCGACTGTCTCCCAGTAGGTCTAGGTAGTTCAAACCGCAATTCGATTGCCAACAGAGTATTCTTTTTTATGTGTAAGAATCTAAAATCCATACATTTTCCTAAAAAGTTGTGAAATCCTACATAATGCCAGTTAAGGCTTAGAGCTAAAATGATTGCATACAAATGTGTGTACTTCTGGCATAATTAAAAAAAAATTATGACCTACATACGGTAATTAAGAGTCTGGAAAGATATTCGCGGAACATTATAGCGTCGATAATCTATTTGAGTAAAGAAAAAAAGAACCACAAAATCTAAGACTAAAATCCAGAGATTTCGAAAGTAAGCCCAAAAAATGGAGAGCATCTGATATAAATATCCATAATAGCACTTAAAACGAAAGGTGAAGAGTCCTTCAATTTAATTAAATTCTTTAAAAAATGTAATTTCATATTGAATACCTGTGGCTACTTTTTTTCGTGAACAAGCCTTAGGTACTACCTACATTATATGTTTATTATATTCCCAGATGTCTAAAATAAGACATTCCACCAAAAAAATCACTTCCTTAAGTAATTTTTGATTTTGTAATGCAGTACAACAGGAATCTGGTAAGCTAGAAATGTGGAAAATATCTAATGTAGTATTTAAAAAAAAAATCTGGTATTTTGGAAACGTGATATTTTAGCAACAAGCGGTTGAATTTAATGTTTCATGCGACCGAGACTACGGGCAATAGCTAGTTTATAAATTAAGCTAGGTTAGACTACATACCACCGAACAACGGCTATATATAGCACAGGTTTCAGTTTTATTTCGTCCGTTTTCTTTTACTCACGAAGTAACTTCTGTTTTTTTTTCTGAGCGTTCTACTGTCACTCAAGGAAGGGGATGTTATCGCTTACTTTGTAGACATCATCTATTGTCAAAGCCATCTTAGGGAATGCCCTGGCTCTTGGGCGCCAACAAACATGGAGCACCGCCGGAATGTAAAAAGTGAATGTCATTAACGAATAAAACTCATTATTTTCGTGTACACGGGACCGACCCAGCCTCCGAGAGCGGTGTGCTCTCATGGGAAAGACGGTATTGGATGGATATGATGAGAAAACAAGAGTACAGAACGGATATTTTTTTTTGTATATAGATATAAACGGCATTACTTGTAAAACTGAAACGGAGAAAACAATCACAAGATCCTTCCTAAATAATATAAAGCGTGTAAAAAAATGGCTTCAGATCTCGGATCCAATCAAAACACTAAAATCTACGAGGTGCAACATATATCTAAAACGCAGTGAAATAAATGCATAAACGAGTGAAATTATTGTATTTTCAATTTTTATACTAGGCATAGGAAATTAAGATCGAAACGATTAAATAAGTGATGATTAAGTGTTGTGTGATTCTCTAAACCAACCTCGTCCACGGAGTCATCGCTGCGGTCGGCAGACTATTCACAACTTGGCTCATTCGCTCGTCGCATCCACTGGGCCAATATTTGGACACCTGACTCTGTATAATGCCTGCGAGTGAACGGGTCTAGTTACGATGGACCAAGCGCAGCGATGAAACGGCGAACAAGATTCGTTTCTAGAATCACACCCGTGAACAAAACGGGCAGTTTAGTAAAGGGAACCAATTGGGGATGTCTATTTTTTTGCAATGTATAGAAATTCGAAAACCATTTCGAGATAAATGCTTTTTAAATCGTTTTCTGTAGTTATTTAATTTTAATATTATGTAATGAATTTATTATATAACAAATAAGCAATGACCTTCATTTGACATTGGTGTAAATTGCGTGACCGGTTCAAGTCGTACTTTATTCTGTGTGGTTAGATAGAATTCTTCACAATTTACGCGTGGATTATACTACGGAGTTTGATTTGGACCCGCTGTCTGACATCTAGCACTTTGTCAGTGCCAGTAAAGTGACACAGTGTATAGTGTACCACTACGCAAAAAATAATTAAAGGGGTTGCCTTATCGTACGCATTTAGATAGATTTAGAAATTTGGCATTGTGGGAGCCCTCAATTATAATCTGACGTCATCAACTAAAATAGTTTCAATAATTAATTTTGAAAAAAGTAGAGAACTAAATGACAAAATATTGAAATTAGTTTCTTATAATTGACTTTTCTATACAAAAAAAAAAAAAACCACTGGTAATTTTTTTTAGACATTCCCAATTAGTTAACCTTTTAAAATGAAATGATATTACTTTGAATATAAGAGGAATACAAAAGTCATAGTTTATTTTTCTTTTTCCTTCCAGAATTGATGTCACCACATTTTCGCCTCTTCCGCTAGTTAATTCGTACGTTTTTGTTTTTATATATTTTAGAAAATGATTGCATTTGATTGATTGTGCATTTCACCAGTAAAATATCGATACCGGAAATCTTAAATGGCGTAAAGGACAAAAATGCGATAGGGAAAAAAAAGCACGATGGCATTTAAGACTCATTTTCGCATTTTCGCATTTTGTCCTTTACGCCATTTGAGATTTCCGGTATCGATATTTTGAAGCACAATATTTGCCATATGTACTTAATAAAATTTTAGAGTTAACTCGAGCGTCGCTTGGCTTCGCTACGCACTGGGTCGGGAAAAAGATGGCTTTTTTAACCACGTAGGCGCGTCGTAGGTAGGTCCAACTTATAGAAAGAGGTGTTTCGGTGAATCCAGCTCAGTTCCGCAGCGCTCGGGATGTTACGCATAGTCTACTGGGTTTTATACGATGCCGTGCCGTTTTAATAAATCCTGCGAAGTAAGGTTTCAGAAAAAAAACTTTTCGACGTTTTTATCATTCGAAATCTAATAAGTTCCATGTCCCATGTGGCACCTGATACGTCTATCAATAAATATCCGATAAATGTAAATGTGGCTTTATATGATAGAAGCTCATTGGCAAATTTAACAGAATAGCGGAAAATTAACTAGTTAGATCAAAAATGTCTGTCAGTATCAAATAGTCATTTTATGGCCAGCTAAATGTACAAACCGAGGGGTATTTTTAAGTGCGTTTAGACAGTATCAAAAAGATCTGTTCTAACGTTTTTAAACCTGAGACCGTATTGTCTAATGCGCGGGCGTCCGCAATCACATTTACCATCTCCTTCTACCCCCATATCGTTTGACGGAAAGAAGTGTTAAAAGAAATTATGATTCAGAGTGCGTTAGACAACATAGTGTCAGGATGGATAAGGAAAAATAAGGCTTTTTTATATTGATAGCAGATTAATTCTTAATAAATACGAATACAGGGCGATTCTGGAGACGGCATCCTGATTAACCCTAACCAACTCATATCTTTTGAACGCCGCACATCGTTTTTGTTACGAACAAAAATGATTCTTATGCGCATACGGGTAGGTTCATTTTTGTATTACCGTATTGTCGTTCATAGCCGACTCTGGCGTTCAAAAGGTTACAGGCTGGTTCTATCAGTAATTAGAGCTCTTGTTTCAGTTTTTTCATCGTACCAGTGTTTGATTTGTAACATTCCAGTAATGTACAGTCGCGGCACAAAAAGGTTCGTCAGTTTTCAAATACTTGTAACACTTTGCAAGCACATGATACCTTTCTAAACTATATGACACACCAGAAGTTGCATTGAAAATTATGCATAACAGTTTGACAACAGGGTTGAAATGAAGTCGAAAAAGAATTAAATGTACCACGGAATAGTTGAGCTAAAATATTTGTATTATTTTGACCTGTCATTATACTTTGATGAATAGTGATAATAGATATTCGCTTACGATGGTTAAAACTACTTAATATCAATATCATCACTGCAATTTCATGTGATTCCTTGACGTCAAGTACTTGTCTACAAACGAAACTCGACTTTAAGACGACAAACCTTTTCATTCCGCCACTGTAAATTAAAAACGAAAATTTAAAGGTTGACGTAAATATGGTAGTAAAAGACTTGTAGGTCCAATTTAGTTATATTTAAGCGCCAAACGCACAGACACCGGAGGCGTGGCGTTGCAGTTGTAATATTCCAACTTGTATGAATGGTTTTGCGGTACCGTACCGCGAACTCATTCATATGGCTCGTCTACACGATGGCCCATGATGGGCGATTAAAAAAGTGACCATCATCCCGCGATTATGGGTTGCTCTCTACACAATCGTGACTGTTCATTTACTCACTGTCGCCTGATCAGGGTATGTATTACAATACCGAAGTACGAAAGACCGAACGTATTAAAACATCGAATGGGTCAAAAGACCGACACAATGTTTTTCTGAAACCGTAAACTTCTCAGAATTTATTAAAACGGCATCATACAGAACCCATTAGGTTAGGTTAGGTTTGTTTTATAACAATCTTAAAAAGATAACGGTTTCAGAAAAAAACCGTGTCGGTCTTTTGACCCATTCGAGGTTTTAATACATTCGGTCTTTCGTACTTCGGTATTGTAATACATACCCTGATCAACAGACGACAGTGAGTAAATGAACAGTCACGATTGTGTAGAGAGCAGCCCACGACGACGACGACCAGATGGCCTAGTGGTTAGAGAACCTGACTACGAAGCTTGAGGTCCCGGGTTCGATTCCCGTGTCGGGGCAGATATTTGTATGAAAAATACGAATGTTTGTTCTCGAGTCTTGGGTGTTTAATATGTATTTAAGTATGTATCTATCTATACAAGTATGTTTATCCGTTGCCCATAACACAAGCTTTACTTAGCTTACTTTGGGACTAGGTCAATTGGTGTGAATTGTCCCGTGATATTTATTTATTTATTTATTTTTTATCTAATACATACCCGTTGATCATTGGCACGCATTCCTTTGATGTACCGACAACTCTCCGATTATTCCCGATTACAGGCAACGATGGCCACTCACAGACGATTATGCTCTATTCACAATCGTGCATGCCCGTACTCGCCCGTCATGAGCCATTGTGTAGACGAGCCAATAGAAGTTAGACTATTACAACCGTCACCACCACCGCACCGCCACGTCTCCGCTGTCTGCGTTTCGAGCTTTATTGAGCTATGTAGGGGTTGATACTAATTAACCCGTATAACCTATTCAAGCATACACTTTTTTGGGCTTCCCAACGGACAATCGAACGGCTGTAAATCGTAGTTAAACATGTCAAATATTGTCACATCTACAGCGTTTAAGAAAAAAACGGTTCCTTACGTTACAATATTCTATGGCCGGACTCAAGCTTTCTCCACGTCGTCAATTTCAAATTCCTTCTCCCAACTCTCATCCGAATTGGCGCTAGCGTCGTCTTTAACCGGCTCCTTCTCTCCGAAATAGTCTTCGACCAAGTTGTTGCCGCAAACGTCAGGTTTTCCCGCCTTTTTCGGCGAGCGGCCATTTTGTTTATTGTTCATCTTGTCTCTGGTCTGTGCTGCTCTTGTTTTTTGGCTAGCGTGTGCGTTTGTGATTTTGTTTTTCATATTGTTGTTGGTTAGGTCACGGGATGATGTCTGTTTGTGTTTCTTGGTGGATATCTCCTTTTCGTATTCCTCTAGTAGTAAGATTTGCTGTTCCTCTGTCAGCTCGACGTCATTCGCGAAGTCTTCTGCGAACAAAACGGTTAGTTGCAAAAGATTTTATGTCATTTCAGGGATTTCTCGATCCTCTGCTAGAGAGCAAACCACGTTCTTTTAGTTAGTAATGGGTAAAGACTAAGTGGTTTGCCTATGGCTTCTTTAACATAGGGTCGTGGGTTCACACCTCTGACTTTTTCGGAATTTACGTGCGAAATTACATTTGAAATTTACCATGAGCTTTACGGTGAAGGAAAATATCGCGAGGAAACCTGCACACTGCTGGTGTGTGAAGTTCCCAAACCGCACTGGACCCGCGTGGGAACCACGGCCCAAGCTCTCTCATTCCGAGAGGAGGCATAGGCCACCGGCCAGGCCAGGGCACAGATCCCGCAGTGAGGCGTAAATAGGCTGGGATGATGATGATGATGATGATGATGATGATGTGTTAGTTAAAGTAAATGTTAGTCATAACGAGTTGTCAACAACTTACTCACCGTCCTCCCAGGCCACGATGTTGTCCGTCTCGGGAGTCTCCGTAGGCATCTCCTCAACACCAGACAACACCTTCTTGGGGCTCCTGAAACATTACAATATT
Source organism: Archips crataeganus (assembly GCA_947859365.1). Taxonomy (NCBI): domain Eukaryota; kingdom Metazoa; phylum Arthropoda; class Insecta; order Lepidoptera; family Tortricidae; genus Archips; species Archips crataeganus. The sequence goes on along the minus strand of OX402067.1, from coordinate 9,304,901 downwards.
TATAATCAAGGAGCGCGTGTGACGTCATTATGATGCAAGATAGTATAGCTATCGCCACGAGAGTTGAAGTCACGCACACAACAACATTTCATGTAATGACAGCGGGATTTTGACCGACAGCAAGTTCAACAGACTCAACAGTAATTGCAAGATTGACTAAAGATTTCTTATACCTATTTAGTAAATAATTATTTAGAAAAATACAACAGAAAATAAAATATTTTTAATCTATTTTTTTTTTAGTTCAGATAAGAATATTTTTCGCTATTTATAAATTACAAATTTTTTTGTTGCGAATAATTCTTATCAGTTTCAAATTGTTTTACTTAAAAAATAGGTTATATTATGCATAGTATTGCGTAGGTATTTCATCATAAGATCATAACTCACATTTTCATTAATTCACTACTTTTTTTTGCAATCAGTACTTGATGTACTTAACTGTGTGTGTAATCATTCAACTCAACTCTCGTGGCGATACGTATAGCAATTATTTTGTTCGTGTATGACAGATTACCAGCCCCCCTCCCCTCTAAGCAAGCGATTAACGTAATTTATGGATAGTCCCTTAGAGATCCTTTTTAGGGTTCCGTACCCAAAGTCCGTCCGTTTGTCACCAGGCTGTATATCGGGAACCGTGATAGCTAGAGAGTTGAAATTTTCACAGATGATGTATTTCGGTTGCGGCTATAACAAAAAATATTAAAAAAAAACCGGCCAAGAGCGTGTCGGACACGCCCAAGGTAGGGTTCCGTAGCCATTACGAAAAAATCACGTAATATTTTTCTAAGGATTTCGTATGTGTGCGGAATCATCCAAGTTTAGGTATGTTTTATACATTAGGCTACTATTTACTCTTAAACTACAAATAATTTCCAAGCAATCTTAGCCGCTATAATTTTCCTGGTAAATTTGATATATTTACTACCCTTCTGAATTTTTTCAAATTTTTCCACCCAACAGTTTAGATTTTAGAGGGGGGGGGGGGACGGCCGATTTTATTGAAAATTTTCACTTTAAAGTTGAATATTTCGCAAACAGATCACTGAATAGAAAAATCATGTTAGCAACCCCGCAATGATTTTAAAAGACCTATCCAACGATACCCCACACTATAGGGTTAGCCGAGAAAAAAAAATCACCCCCACTTTGCGTCTATGGGAGGTACCCTAAAAAAATTTTTTTACTTTTTTTTATTCAATCACTTTGTCGGCGTGACTGATATATATATTGATGCCAAATTACAGCTTTCTAGTACTAACAGTCTCTGAGCTTAGCCGCGGACAGACAGACAGACGGACAGACATGGCGAAACTATAAGGGTTCCTAGTTGACTACGGAACCCTGAAAATGGAATAAAATAAATATTTAATTGGGCTCCCATACCACAAACGTGATTTATTTGCTCGTTTTTGCTCGATATTGATAACGGCAACAGGTAGACGCTTGAAATATTCACAGAATTTTTAATTATATATTGACTTTAAAAATAAATCATTAAATTAAAATAAAAAAAATAGTTAAGGGGGCTCCCATACAACAAACGTGATTTTTATAGATAATTGTACGGAACCCTTCGTGCACGAGTCCCGACTCGCACTTGGCCGGTTTTTGAGGTTGGTGATATGATATAATACTGACTGTTGTATGGGAGTCTGGCACTGTAGGGGCAGATGAGCCAGCACAGGATCGGTCGTGGGAGTGGTTTCTTCTGCGGGCTGTTTGCGGGACGCAGCCGCCAGCCGGTCTTGGAGTAACGCCACGCGGAACAGATACCTGGAGCAAATGTACTTCTCAGAATAAAGGAAATGGGTGGATCAACTAAGTATTTCTTGTTGTTATTCTGTCCCGTCAGCGAGGGGACAGAAGTAATACAGTTTAATTAGAAGAAATGTTGTGTCACAGTAACTAACATGCTTATTAGATGACCAATTGTAGAAGGGGTTTAAAACAACCACAAAAATGCATGTTTGGCAAATTTTACTTAATCAGATAAACTTACGGTTTAAAGAGTGACCCAGGAGACTGTCACTATAGCAACGAGTGACAAAAAAAAGTTGATCGACCCATATATCGAAGAAAACTTATACGGAACGGTAGTTTTAAATTTAAAATGTACCTTCTACTTTTTTTTAGAATTAGGTTAGTTTTGGGGTTTTTTTACTCAGAAATCTCAGAATCAAGAGAATCTTCATAGCGCATCTTTCTCGATCCGCTATACCTACACGGTGATTTTTAATCGGTGATCAGGAGTTGAAAAATATGCATCCCTAGCCAAAATGAAATTTTCAATTTACATGAGGTCTCAAGCAACTAACTACCTAAAAAAGATATAGGTACGTTATTGCTAAAACTTCATCCATCCACCGAATGCATGGTGATTATACGTTTGTTGAAGTTAAGTAGTTTCGTCAAGTGTCAATGTTTGTTCAAGAAAATTACTTGTCAAAGAGGTTTTAGGCTCACAGACTAATCAAAAAATGATTTTCCAAATAATAATTATTTAAAAAAATAAAGGCGCGGCAAAATCGTTGCGCGCTCGCCTCGCTTTTAATACGTTCGCAAATCGCCTGGGTGATAAGGCTCTCAAAGTAAAGCGACTGACTCGTAGAACTAATGGCCGATGGGGCCAAAAGCTTCTTGTATGGCGTCCACGGACTGGTAGAAGCAGTGTAGGAAGGCCTCCAACGAGATGAAGCGACGACCTGTTTAAGGTTGCGGGAACGCATTGGATGCGGATGGCGCAGGACCGACCTGTTTAAAGCCGAGCCCGCATTGCACGGTGTTGACAGAGGAGCCCCATCCCGGGGCGGCCAGTGGGCGTCGCGGTGTATTTATCCTCCCGCGGCGTTCACAATGGCAACGAGGGAATCCGTGCGGTTTTTAATGGGTAGGCCCCTTGTGGGAGAGCCCCACATACCCTCTGTTTCCCCGAATAGAGACGAAAGCATAAGGCGCATTTTCCGTACCAAAAAAAAGGACCGATCTGTTTGGCGAACCTTGCGCTCGCCTATGTTCAGCAGCGGACATCTTTCGACTGCAAGGATTATGATGAGTTAAGCGACTGACCTTTCCCAGAACTCTTCATGGGTCACCGCATCAGGCACCAGTTTCTGGTACATGGCCCGCAGGATGGGGCTGGCGCTGAGGCGCTTGGCGGCGGACCCTGGCGAGATGAGCGGCTCGGCCGGCTCGAGGGAAGCTCGCCAGGCTTCGAACTCCGGGCTGTACGCTGGCACCAGGAACGTAGCATCCACGCGTTGGAGAGCTTCGAGCTCTTTCTGTAATAAGATTTATACTCTGTCTATATAACAGAGTTAGTACTAGAAAACGGAGAATGCACGTAATTGGTCAGCGATAAGGACGATGCACCGGCACAAGATAGGTTTACATGCGTGTCAAAATTTAGTCAACATTTGTCTCTCGTACGGTGCGGACGCTTTCAAGTGTTTATCTTTGGTTACTAATTTTTAAATAATTTATTGAATCAGGCGTTACTTTGCGGAGGTCCATATTAATGAAGAAGTTTACTAATTTTTGTTAAAAGAGGCAATTACAATGCAAATACTTTTTACTGTTAGTAAGTAGAACTTATTTAATGGGGATGTTGACACCACCAATCAACTGACGTTCTTTTTATGAGCTGTCAAAACACAATCTCCCATTGAGTTTAAATGACAATAGCGACATATGACGTCATTGTTCGCATACTCAATCAACTAACTATTTATTTGTTTGAAAGCAACAAAAAATCTAATATTGCATTTATCGAAAATTAATCAGACTTTCAGAGCTGAAATAAAGCGTTTTTTTATTGGAGTCGTGTCTTATAATTCTTTTTTAATGGTGTCAACATCCCTATTCTGTCAAAGGTTTACGTCAATAAGTTTGAAGCTTCCGGTTCCCTGTCTCGTTTAGCTTTTGTTACTTGAGAAAATTCAATGTCAAACGGTACGAGCTACGAGCATATAACCCCTAGAGACGTAGTGAAAGGCGACACTAATCTGTCGACTAGTCAGTGATTTATCAATGATGTATTTCCCGACTCCTTGGTTTACCGTCAGTTTCAACCATAAAGTATGACCGATGAGACAGCTGACATTTACGACGTAAAACAGCTTCAATATACGGCATCATGTCTTGTTGTACAGTTAAATGGTGCGGAAACAACAGTAAAAAATGTAATGAAACAAAAAACAATGTTACTTTTCATCGGTAAGTCCATTTGTTTATTTTATCAAAATATTTACGAAAATTTGATTAGTTGCAACGCAGGTCAAGTTGGATTGGACTGGTCCGTCCCCCATCTTTTTCTTTCTCACTGCAATCGTGTATATCTATCTCTTATTATCGTAATTAGTCTCGTGTCGCCAATGACTAGTGTGGTGCGCTGCATTTATTTTGTATTGTTGATAATTATCCACTAAATGATTATTGTATCTATTGATATCGGATTTTTTTTCGTGGTTTATTACTATTAGACTTCGTGTTATTAATTATAATTCTTATTTTCGTGTACGGTCGAACAAATAGAATCATGACACAGGATAGAACCTTTTAATAATCAATTTCACTATGATTTCCATGACAAAAGTATGAGATGTCAACATAACATTAGTAGTACAAAGGTCCACCCTGGGTCATGATTCAATTTGTTCGACTGTACCTGTATTGGATAGGTATAACGTAATTTTATTTGAACTATACCTATTATGATAATATTTTAGTACTTACTTAAGTTCAATAAACCATTAAAAGTACTTTTCAACTTGTTTAGTTTAAGCTTAAAATAAATTCAAAGTTGGCATTTAAATTTTACCAGAGTGTACTGCTTGAAAAACCTTTTTGCACAACCTTTTATCGATATCGATAGAAAGCATAGTCATTACGATGCACGCCCTAGCGATCGGGTTCGGAATACTTCGGAACACTTCGAACCGATCGCAACTCCCCCCGCACCTCAGCTAGTTGACAGAATCGTTTCCTTTTAAATTCGCAGGCATTACGTCTCCAGGGGTTATATGCTCGTAGGGTACGAGAGACAGATGAAAAAATTCCAACAAACAGCATGTAAGCCGAGCCTGCCATCGATGTGCGATTGTTGACGCCCACTGATAGTTTCTTGTCCATTTCATTTGCATACAAAGGTGCAACAGAGAGAACTCGCTTTGCTAATTCTGTTAAACAGACAGGGTAGAGGTAGGCAATTTTTGTTGACTTTAAAACGGTGATATCAAAAACGTTCCTTAGGACCACAGAGCTCTTAAACTTTATGCGTGGGTAGTTCTAGCATTTCGATATTGAATATTAAAGAAATGAGCCACACCGAATGAAAGGTAAGACGATACAGTGTGTTTGCAGTACAATTTAAGAGCGCACCGAGTTTCTGGCGCACATAGTAGGTAAAGCTTTAGTTTAGAAATATATGTGTAAGATTTTTGAAGATGCCCTAAAAGCCAGCGAGGCAGCGAGGGCAGAGAACACCTGCCCAAGAGTCGATAGTACCCAGGGTGGTGCTTAAGATTGCTTGCTGCTAACTTTAACTACGCATATCGTCGTCCCTGTTCGAAGGTAGTTTAATTTTTTTATTCAGGCTAAGACCTAGGTCAATTTTAATTGGTGTTCTTTTATTGCTAATTTAGTATAATTTTTATTACAAACATTGTTCCCGAACTCAACTATCCACGACTCCTGTAATATTTTTTTTCATAATATAATTTATTTGAGTGCAATAATATTTTGATTCATCTCTGTAGTTAAGTACCTTTTCCTGCTTTAGGTTTACAAAAGCACGGTGGCGCCCCTAGAGCATTTCTTTTAATTTTTGTGATTTTATTATTTTCTTTTCCTTTCTATTTTTTTCCAAATTGCTATTTGTCAAACCGAGCCCCAGCTGCACCTTCACCCTGAGCAGCTGGCCCGGCACATCATCTCGTGTGGAAACCTCTACAGCCACCTCACACCTTTACATTTGTTACTTTAGAAACACGATTACTTGTAGTTCGCTGTATAGAAAAAAGTCGTCTCTAAAAACAAAATATACTCTTAGTACAGTGTAAATATTGTACGGCAGGTCATATATGTATGTACAAGTTTTTGAATGATAATAAAACTAGATGTTTTCCTTAGCGTAGTTCGGTGCCCCCTTAAATACACATTACCAACCCCAGACTCGAGAGCAAATATTCGTATCTTTCATTCATAATATCTGCCCCGACCGGAGATAGAACTCGGGACCTCAAGCTAAGAACTTCTTTGACCACTGGGCTATCCAGTCGTCTCGGTCGGTGATCATCTTCCGGATAAAGATAAGATAAGATAAGATAAGATAATTTATTCAATAATTTGCAGTACAAGATGACAAGAAATACAATGTTTTACAAAAGTCTATGTAACACGTATGCCTGCACTAGGGTTACTGAGAACTCTGTGTCGCAGGCTAGACGAGCTGGTTACCTATCAAAATTTAGAATTATTTTTTTCCGAATATTTAAAATCCCGAATGCTTCATTTATCCGAATTCATTTTTTTCTGAAACTGTAAATATTTCAGGACTTTTATAAAACAACCCTAACCTAACCTAAAGGGTTCTACACGATGGCCCTGAAATAAATCCTGAAATATTTACAGTATCAGAAAAAAATGCTTTCGGACAAATGAAGTTTTCGGGATTCTAAACCTTCGGAAATAAAATTTTCTAAACATCGATAGGATCCCAGACGGGCTAGCATAATGATGATGGAAAGACAAAGTTTTGTACATATAGGAAGGAAGTAAGGCTCTTACCTTGTATGTGGACAGCATAGTGGTGTCTCCTGACGACAGTATAACCTCGGTGTCGTCTTCATCATCAGGCTCAGGGTTCAGCACTGTGCTCACTTGACCTGGCAGTTGATGACATATTACCTTTTGAACGCCACGCATCGTTTTTTTTAGGAACAAAATTGATTCTTATGTGGATGCGGGTAGGTTTAATTTTGTATTACCGTACTGTCGTCTATAGCCGACGCTGGCGTTCAAAAGGTACAATTGGTAGATATCACTATCAAATATTTTGTACTTGTATGTGTTATGGGACTTATGGGTTGTAGGTTGCGCATGCGCATAGATGACGTGGTGCTTAAAAAGATTCGCAAGTTTGAAAAATAATTTCCGAAAATACGTTGCTAAATTTAGCTGTACAATGCGATCTTCTCGGGTTAGTGTATGGTGCAGTACGCATTGATCTTAGCCCCAGCGGTACTTTTCTGGTTTTTTTTAATGTGTTATAATATAATTAATTTATTGCATAGTGATCATGTCGTACATTAGGACTTACATAGAATAGTTAGATTCGAGACATGAACCCCTTTTGGGCACAGCAATTTATACATATAATATTTAATATTCAAATTCATTTAATAATTTAATTATCATTTAAGAACTCTTATACTAGGGGCGTTCAATAAAAAGTGAGAGTGAGTATGTTATAAACAACTTTTACTAAATGTCATTTTATTTTTCGACATAGTCACCTTTTAGCATAATACACTTAGTATATCTTTTTTCTAAACTTAAAATTCCATTTTTAAAAAAGGTCTCATCTTGAGTACTTAAAAAATCTTGTACTGCAGCGACTACCGCGTCGTCGTCTTCAAATTTCTGGCCTCTCAGGTATTGTTTCAATCTCGGAAATAGGTAGAAATCACTGGGAGCGAGATCTGGTGAATACGGAGGATGCTTAAGGATATCGAACCCAGCATCACGAATTGCAGCCATTGCAACGGCGGACTTGTGTGCCGGGGCATTGTCCTGGTGGAACAGCACAACTTTCGAGAGTTTACCTCGCCGTTTTTCGCGGATCTCATTGCGCAATGTTGCTATTTGTTTGGCGTATAATGTGCCCGTAATAGTGGCTTCATGCTCGAGATACTCAATCATTAATACCCCTTTACCGGCAGATGGGCTCACCTTGAATTTCTTCGGAGTTGGAGATGATGGCCTTTTCCATGTCATAGACTGCAGTTTCGTTTTAGGGTCGTAATGATGGAGCCATGTTTCGTCCATTGTTATCGCACCAAAAAAAGTTCCCGGTCTTGCTGTATCAGGTCCAAAGCTTCTTGACAAATCTCGACTCTAGTTTGTTTTTGCGTGTCAGTAAGCATTCTTGGTACCCAACGCGCAGATACCTTTTTCATACCCAAGCGTTCATGTAAAATATTATGCACGCTCCCCGTTGAAATCTTTACATTTTCAGCAATAAAACGAACCGTGACACGACGATCCGCCAAAACTGAGTTTTCGACTTTTTTCACAATTTCTTCAGTTACTGCTGTAGTAGGGCGTCCGGAGCGGGGGTTGTCCATTGTCGATGTTCTTCCACGTCTAAATTCGGCGCACCAACGTGCGACTGTCGAATACGGGGGAGCATTAGACCCTAAAGTGTCCCGCAAATCCAAATTGACTTGGTCCGTAGAAAAATTTTTCTAACACAAGTATTTGATAACGGCGCGCAGTTCAATTTTCTCCATTTTCGCTAACGTACTCAATAGCATTGCAAAGAAATTACCGTATATTTTTTTAAACAAAAGACAGTTAGTTTTTTTTTTCATAGCAATAAGCTAGATAGATTAGCTTTACCGTCCAGTATTTAATTTCGTAATATTTAAAGAGTTTGCATCTCATTCTCACTTTATATTGAACGCCCCTCGTATATTAGAAACCAAATGAGTCTATTTAGCTACCGCGGAAGCGATGACTTGTGTTTGAGTGTGTGTGTTTGTGTGAGTATGTTGCAGTTAGGGTTGCAACGATATATCGGAAAACCGATAATATCGATAATATCGAAGGTAAAATATCGATACTTGCGCTATAACAATACGATAATATCGATATCATATCCTAAGAAAAAAAAACGATAATTCACGACCTTTGGTAGGGCTGTATGGGCTTTGAACATTAGCCTTTTCTTATAATATAAACAAATAAAAAACATCCTGGACTTGTTTTGTTTCTCTAGCAGCTATAATGAGGTTTGCAATGTTAAGAAATATTTCTGGATTTTATCTGGACATTGTATATTTTCTATATTATTATTATTATTATAATTTCTAGTTTTCATTCCATGAAAAAGTATGTAAAAAACTGCTGATATATAATAATAATAAAGCACTTATTCAGTGAACTGCATATTTTTTATTCAAATTTAAATAAATTCGATATTATCGATATCAATATCAATAATTTCATTACCTCGATATAATTATCGATATTTTTATCGATATTACAACAACCTTGCATCCCTAGTTGCAGCAGGTAAGAGCCCGTCTAGTGACTCAAAATACAGTACTGACTGTATTTTGTTTTTTCTTACCAATAAAGCTGCTAAGACTCTTCTTCATCACATTTGCTGGTGACTCCGGTTCGTCCAACTGTAAAATATTAGGTTTCTTTAAATGAAATAATCGTACCCTTTTCTAATTAACCTTTTTACGGTGAAGCGGGTGAAGGAAAACATCGAGAGGCAACCCTGCGTAGAAATTAAATGGTGTGTGTGAAGTTCCCAATACGCACTGGGCTCGCGTGGGAGCTACGGCTCAAGCTCTCTCATTCTGAGATTAGGCCCGTGCCCTACAGTAGGACATTTAGATATAGGCTGGGATGATGATGATGACTCCCGGAACTTATCTGTGGGTCCTTTTACTTTTCGTTGACCAGTAATTTTTTGTAATGTGCTCTTCAAATTTTTTTTTTTACAAAAACGGTAAAGTGCTCGGTTTTATCATTAAACATTTAAATAGGCACATAATTAGGCTTACATTTAAAATTATCACTACGTATAAAAAACAATCATTATTATCTATAAAGTAGGTAACGCAGTGGACATGCATGTCCCCACCAGTATGGGAATTGGTGTATTTTCCGCTGAGTTACCGATTTTTTCCACAAAACTTCATTAAATTTATTTATTTTTTGCTTTAAAAGATTAAATTTAGTTAATTCAGTTTTTATTTAAGTTATTTACACTTGAAAAAATAACCAGGTATGCCTTATATTTCACAAAAGATTAATGGTTACCTACTTAAAAGTACAATGGCCCACCTACCTTAAGCGTCTTCCCAATGACCGTAGAGGTACTTGTGAAGACATGGCTGGCTTCGCTCTTCACCGCTGTGCCGATCTCATCGAGGTCTTTCTTCACCATAGAATATACTTCAGCGGACTGAAACAACAGGAACGATGCTTTTAAGGATTTGCCACACTGGATGCGTTCTGCGGTCGCGGTCAGGTCAAATTGAACGCATCCCGCATTATGTATGAACAACATTGTCGGTCTCTATATATTTTGTATAGATATGCGATCTGACCGTGCCTTTAAATTAAATTGGCCAACTTCCTAAACTGCAATAATAGAGCAAGAGATGGCGTTATTTTCAAGAAAAATGAATGAATGGATGAATGATTTATTTTGAAATACATCGCAACAAAATTAAACAATGTTTAGCTTAAGTCTAAGAAAAGTAGGCACAAAAAAATATTGTTGAGGTGATTCCAAAAAAGGATTTCACTCAGCATTTGTCGATACATTAAATGCAACGACACTGATTTTCAGTGAATCCGTGCAGACAATCACAAAACATAAAAAACCACTATAAAATTACACAAAAATCACTATAAAATTCGAAAAAAGTTTACTTTCCGGTTTTAATTTTTACTTTTAGAGGAAGCTTTTAGGCCGTTCGTACTTTGCGCTACGCAAATCGATATATATCAATATCGATACCCGACGATTTTAGTCTCTATGCGACTACCGCAGTACAAACTCATAGAGGTTCGTTCACACGTCGTCGTCGTCGACACGCGTGCCTGTGTACGAACCTTCCTGTTTACCCGTAGGTTAACTGTTTGGTAAGTACTACGAATTTTGAGCCGACGAAAACGCAAGAAAAAAATTGTAAAAAATAATAACGTTTTATAACTATAAATAAAATAAAATAAAACTAACTTAAACTAAAACTAAATAAAATTAACAAAAGGTTCCCCCCGCGGCATGGACCCAAAGACACTGGCAGCATTACCTCGCTGTATAGCAATGCTGATACGTTGTGCGAGGTAGCTGCCAGCTCTTTGGTCTCCTGTAGTGTCACAAAGCCGTTTACAAATATCTTTGTAAAGACTTTTTGCGCTGGAGCCCCACGGACCAAAGGTCTCAACCCCGAATGGAACAAAGTTGTATTCAGAGCCAAGACCTTTGTATTTATTTTTCTTAAGCTTTTCTGCCGCTTCTGCTGCTGCACCAGCTTGATTTGCTGTTCCGCGGATGTGGGACGGAGCCAGTGTGTCTACACAAGTAGCGTCCCACACTAGCACACGACCCAATTTCCACGGAATCAATGACATTCCGTCTGGTCTCTTGCCATCATCTCTGGCGATGCCCGATGGCTCCAGTAACGCAGGCACATTGACGGTGGCAAGAGAGCGACGGATAATGTCATTGAGAGCAGAGTGTCTAGAGAAGCGGCCCGCGCTCTTCTGGCACGAAAGGCCGTGGTGTCCCAGCGCGTCGACCTCAAAGCCGCAGGGGCATTTATGCGGTGCGCAAACTGCTACTCCAAGTCGCAGGCAGATGGAAATTCTACCTAGTTATAGTATTAATTTATTATTGTTATTTTTTCTTAATATTTGTATGTGTTTAATAACCGCATTATTACATTAAATTAATATATATTTTTATAACGTTTTTCTTTTTTTGGCTATGGATATTCTGACTAGCGATTCCCCACGAATATTCCGCTAAATATAGCGGGTCTTGCTAAACCTTGTGTTAGGGGTCCGAGATACCCTAGGACCCTATTACGAATTCTCTGTCTGTCCGTATGTCTTAGGGCTTTACCTTCTGAACTGATAAGTAGACACCAGAAGATTGCACATAGTGTATTACGAATGCTCACAGAAATAATAATAAAGAGGATAGAAATGCCTTAGTTCCTATTTTCTTCCGGAACTCGTGTCGCTGCTTCATCCCCTCTACTTACTGTGTTAATGCACACATGCAAAAGACCGGAACCGTACTACGCAATCACGCACACAATTACTAATATTTTTGCTTACAAACAATTATGAACCTTACACCTTAGAGATAGCGTTGAATAACACTCAACGTAAGTCATACCCACATTTACACAACGGCGCCATTTATTGGCCGCGTCGGCATTATGTCTGTACTAGTCGTAACCTGTTTTTTTGTCCGTACCACGAACTTTTGTGCAAGACGGAAGGGTTATCAAAAATTACTTTACATTGCTGCGTATAATTCAAAACGATCTGCGTTTTTATGGGCATGAGTAGCAATGGTATATGAAGTTTCGTGTTAATAACGTGTAAACCAATATTTCATAATGAAATATTTTCTCAAGTTGTATTTTGATATAATCCGCATTATTACATTAAATTAATACATACCAATGAAATGTAATCCCCTTATTAGTGTAATTACACAGTGTGGACGAGTTTCCGTAATTGCTAATGCTGCAAAACACCATTTTAAAGCACTTGTTGTCATACCCACGTTTCAAATAGCACTGAGCCACAAGTCGCGCGCTTGTGACCTACGAGTCACAAGCGCGGCGCCAAGGTCACGCGTCTAAGGCACTTCTATCCTCTTTATTATTATTTCTGTGCGAATGCTGCTATAATGATTTTTAATTAATAAAAATAATAATAATGTTTTTATTCCACAGTTTTTGCATTTACGGCTTACATCATTATTGCAAAACAACTTATGGCATTGTGCAGGATAAAAATAAAGAAAGATTAAACTGTTATCATTTGATAATAAATACCTAAAATGGAGCGGTTCGCTATAAAAACATAAAATGTTACGATAAAGTCACCCACTTTAATAATATTAGGTACCTGACAGTGTGACAGTGGCGGGGCGTGAAAATTTTTGCAAGTAAAGCCGGAGCGAAACACATATAAACCCCATTTATCCTCATCTTGGAAGTGCAGTAATGGAAGATAAGCGTTTGGTATCTTCGAAAGTTTAGTCAACCCGGGGAATCGGGTTGTTAGTACCCTTCGGCACTGGTACCTAATAGATAGGTAGGTACTACAAATAATTCATCTTTTTTTGTCGCGCCTGGTTAGAAAATTCCAATCTCTGCCCTAAAATCATTCATCTAGTTATGTGCAGACCAGCGACGTGTTTACGTGATGTATTGGCAAGCACAGTTACCACCACAAACCAAAAACAAACTACCATATTAAGCAAGTAATCTACAAACGCATGATGACGATCGAAAAGATCTTAGAGAAGCTCAAATTGACGTAAACGCCACATGAAATCGTGGGCAATCGAGACTGCAGACCAGGAGAACCAACTCCTAGCAAATAAGACTACCGGTCTAAGAGAAAGAAGAAGAATCTGGAAACTACACCTCGGTTTCACGTGCTCTCTCAGTGATGAGATCTCTGACTAAAGGGTCTAGCAGGCTAAGCTAACAAGAGTGGCCCCCGCAAGGGATTAAGCTACAATAGAGAAATATTTCTCTTGGCAGATGTTACGCATGCAGTGTTCTTCGGTCCTGCCACTACTGCACCTCAAATTACAACCAAATCTCTTGCGGGGGCCACTCTTGTTAGCTTAGCCTGCTAGACCCTTAGAAGTAAAGACGGAGTGCTGCGAATGGCAAAGTCGGTTTAAACTATGCCTCGCCTTGAGCGGCTCATCTAGTTTGGTTGGTGATGCTTGGTTACTGTATGCATGCATACATCTGTATGTAGATCTGTTTACATACGGCGAGGCGTAGTCTAGCTAAGAGATATATCGACGGGTCTTTGACTAAGGGGCTGTTTCACCACCCATTGATTAATTTAAACTGACGGATAAATGTGATGCCGTCTCTGTCTATTCGAACAAAACAAACAGAGACGGCATCATTTATCTGTGAAATAAATTTGATCAATGGATGGTGAAACAGAGGGCTCGTATGTAAAATTTTACGAAGTTGGAATGACCACTTTAAGCCGTGCGTCTAAAGTGGTTATTCCAATTTAGAAAAAAATATATAAAAAAGGAGAATCAGAGACCCGTGCGTCGATATATCGCCCACATACAGTAAAATTACATAAAGTTTACCACTGACAGATGGTTTGCCTTCATTTCATATTCAACTTTAACGACCTACAAATAAAGCCAATTTTAGAATACCCACGTTTGCAGATTTTGTAATAACTATTTTATTTGTATGGTGTTAAAGTTGGAAATGAAATGAAGGCAAGCAATCTGTCAGTGGTAAACTAAAAGTAAACGTATTGTACATGTATTTCAAAGTGAACTTTAACAGTTACATGATACAAATTCGTGATTAAGTGTAAAGTGACGCTTGCTATCGCTTTCACTATTTCTTTCCGTAATACGGTAGGTATGAGATGGTGATAGAAAGAGATGGTAATACGATCGCACGCTTGTGCGCATGCAAATTCAGCGTGTTGCTTGTAGATCATTTGCTGGAATTTACTGTGCCATAATTGCTTTCGCAGATTTATAGAAGCCTTGGCGATTGGCGAGGAGCCAAATTTTGCTGTCTCAGACGTATTGACCGGCCTCGTGACCTTTAAAGGGGATGGGTTTTCTGAAATATATAAATATGGAAAACGAAACCGAGATAGGAATAAGAAAATAAGAAAATGTGTAACCACTAAATGTACAAATTCGAAGCAAGTTAGCGTCGTAGCGGTTAAAACGTAATTCATCATCATCATCATCATCATTTCAGCCGAAAGACGTTCACTGCTGAACATAGGCCTCCCCCAAAGCTCGCAAAACAGATCGGTCCGCGCCATACGCATCCAACGCGATCCCGCAACCTTAACCAGGTCGTCACTCCATCTTGTTGGACGCCTACTCACACTGCGTCTTCCGGTCAGTGGACGCCACTCGAGAACCTTTTTGCCCCATCGGCCATCAGTTTTACGAGCGATGTACCCTGCCCACTGCCACTTGAGTCTGGCGATTCTTCGAGCGTGTCGAGCTGTGTGTCGTTGTAAACCGTAATTAGAACTACCCTTATCGCTATGGGTGAAGACCAAAAAGTTGCACACTGTTAAAGCTGCATTAGCAGGTAGTTAAAATTACCATTAACTTTTTCCATTGTGACACGAAAATTAACCATACAAATGTGTACAAATGTATGGTTCATCATCATCATCATCATCATCATCATCATCATCATCATCATCATCATCATCAGCCTATGTTCGCCCACTGCTGGACATAGGCCTCTCCCATGGCACGCCACTGAGCACGATCCTCGGCCACTCTCATCCAGCTCTTGCCAGCCGCCTTGCGAAGATCATCGCTCCACCGAGTCTGAGGACGTCCCACGCTACGTTTGCCGACTCGTGGTCTCCACTCAAGAACTCGTCTACCCCAACGGTTATCGGTTCTTCGGGTCATATGGCCTGCCCATTATTATTATTATTATTTTTTTTTTTTGCCACTTCAGCGTGCTAATGTATGGTTAATTTTCGTGTCACAATGGAAAGATTTAATGATAATTTTAACTACCTGCTAATGCAGCTTTAACAGTGCAACTTTTTGGTCCTCACCCCTATCCCGCTGGAATTATGCACTTTTCCCGGATAAAAACTATCCTTTCTCCTTCGCAGGTTCTAAACTATTTCCATACCAAATTTTGATCTAAATCGATTTAGTGGTTTAAGCACAAAACGGCAACAGACAGACAGATTTACTTTCGCATTTATACTAAGTATTTAAGTACCTACAGACACTGACAGAGAAAAAGTTCTTCGGACTTTAAGTGCGAAATTACATTTGACATTTACCACGAGCTCTACGTTTAAGGCAAACATCGTGACGTGAGGAAACCTACACACACCTGTGAGAAAAGTCAATGGTATGTGTGAAGTTCCCAACTCGCTCTGGGCCCGCGTGGAAACTGCGGTCCAAGCCCTCCCATTCTAAGAGGAGCCCTGTGCCCTACAATAGGAACCAAAATAAACTAAAGGTACCTTCTACCAAATTGAAATTGGTTTCGTCGTGCGCGGGCATCCATGCTTATCAAAATATACAATCATATCCCGAACTATATCAAAAACCAACAGAAGCTAACTATTTACATTGAAGAGTTAAATAATTACTACTGAAAAAAGGATATTACAATTTAAAGGAATTTTTTGATGATAAATTTGAAAATGATAGTTTCTAGTTTTATAAGTACTAATCTATTTTATTTTTATTTTTAATACTAACAACCTATGGAGAATATCTGAAATAAATGAAATTATTATTATTATTATTATTATAATAAATAAATCTGCCGAAGTACTTCGTTGTCTCTTAGTTTTAAATTAATTAAGTAAATAACTTATGACATTACTATAATAATTAAGTGTACTAACAAATATTAAAATGTGTGTATGAATATTGTATAAATTTTGACTAAGAATAATAATTTGATAATAGTGACTCCAAAATGATATCCATCATCTTTTGTTGTTTTTGCTGTGCCCTTGCAGGGCGTCACATGTATACCAATTTATTTTTCTCAAAAATATCCGTAAAAGTTGACATTATTCTTTACATATCAGAACGTGAAGTGCATAGTTTATGGTCAGTAAAAAAATTAAAAAGTTAAAAACATTGCAGGCTCGATAACTCAACAACAATGTCGTATACAAATTCCATTATTGTCGAGTCTCAAACTTTTTAAAGAGTTAAAACGGCCATGGTAATAAGTTGACACTATTCGTATACAGCCAATTCAAATGACCGGTATCAGTTGTTTTGTTGGAACTCCAGACTTTTTTATTGTGTTTGAAACAGCTTGTGGTGTTTTCGGTAGAAAAATACACCTGCAGTTTTTTTTAATGGAAAAAGGTGGGAAAGGTTTTAATGACATTTAATTTTAAGTGATTTGCAATTCTTTGTACCTATTTAAGTTAATAAAAGTTTATTATATTTTTTCCCTTCACCATTTTTGAGAAAAGCTTTATATTAGTCTCGGCTGGAATAGCAATTGCTGGCTTCGTATTGGTTAAACGGACTCGCAAGCTCGTCCGTTTAATACTCATACTCAGCCAGCAATTGCCTACTTCCAGGCCACGACAATAATGTACTATTTTAAGATCCTTGTCTGTAATGTGACTTGCAATAAAGAAACTATAACTATAACTAGCTATAACTACAGTGGGACGTAAACATGCGGGGATGATGTTGATGACGTTACACGTTTCGTAACCTTCGCATCGCTACTAACCTATAAACCCACTGTATTTATTGACTAGGCCTAGATTTTTTATCTAAACAACAGTAGGTACCGTATCACTTACAGTTCACTGCATATTCGCGATAACGCAACAAAATATCTCTATTATAATATTTGTGTCTCTCAGACTACTCTGCAAAGAAAGAGATAAAAGTAACTCGAGGGGTTGCTTGAAATTTCATTGATATCACATCTGTCTCATTACATGGTCTAACATGTAGGTTTTTTCACCATACAATGGCCGACATGTTTTAAAACTATTTTTACGCGATATTGGCAAAATTATCCTGTCCTCATAACGGACAGTAGCCACATAGAAAATTTTCATCGTTTTCCTTAAGTAACTCTAAAACTGTTATAAAATTATATGAAGTAGATAGTCGTGTCGTGACTCTTACAATAAACTCTTTCATTTGATGTAATATGTATGTATCTACTATACAAACAGTAGTTTGAAAACCAATTTTGAATTTTCCTATTTACACCTTACAGTAGAAGAACACTGACACAATTACAAATTATTGTCATTTCAAAACTAAACTTGTTTTCTTTTTACATAAAGTTTAGTTTTGAAATGTCAATAATTTGTAATCATGTCAGTGTTGTTCTACATGAGCGATAATTTCTAAAGTTCTTCAAAGCTTAGGTATTAAATTGGATCCTTGTAACTGAACGAACAAAGTCGGTTATTGTTCCGTAAAGGCGAGTGACCTGCGCATGCACTTAAATTAATCATTAAACAATTAGTGATGGACTCTTCCTTTTAGCCTTGAGTTGTCTCTTGCAGTGGTAGAAAATGTTCAGGTGTTTTATTAAATAGCGTATCGAGTGGCGGACACATATCGTCGGGGATCCGCTTAACTGGCACTGGTTAATTTCGCGTATCTGACAAATATGGCCCATTTCCAATTATTACTCCAAATACGTAAAAAAATAAAGCAACATTTGCTTATCTACCATATGTAAAGACCACCACTATTGCCGCCACTATTATCTGCTTGAATTTTTATTTTTATTAATTTTTCTGTACTGTTTTGGTGTTCAATAAAGAATATTTGTATTGTATTGTATTATAAATACCGCGTATCTGCACTACATGTAGTTTTACAGAGGATGATTTTAACTTCAATCATCCCCTGTAAAACTAGGTGCATAATGTAGTGCAGATACGCGGTATTTACGTATGGCAGATAAGCGTATTTGCACTAACTAGGTATCTTATATTATTATCTTATTTTTTGTCTTATATTCTTATTACTACATAGGTACTAATTTTAACGAGCAATCCTGGAATATACCTACATACATATACATATGTACGAGGGGCGTTCAATATAAAGTGAGAATGAGATGTAAACTCTTTTAATATTACGAAATTAAATACTGGCCGGTAAAGCTAATCTATGTAGCTGATTGCTATGAAAAAAAAAACTAAGTGTCTTTTGTTTAAAAAAATATACGGTAATTTCTTTGCAATGCTATTGAGTACGTTAGCGAAAATGGAGAAAATTGAACTGCGCGCCGTTATCAAATACTTGTATTTGAAAAATTTTTCTACGGACCAAGTCAATTTGGATTTGCGGGACACTTTAGGGTCTAATGCTCCTCCGTATTCGACAGTCGCACGTTGGTGCGCCGAATTTAGACGTGGAAGAACATCGACAATGGACGACCCCCGCTCCGGACGCCCTACTACAGCAGTAACTGAAGAAATTGTGAAAAAAGTCGAAAACTCAGTTTTGCCGGATCATCGTGTCACAGTTCATTTTATTGCTGAAAATGTAAAGATTTCAACGGGGAGCGTGCATAATATTTTACATGAACGCTTGGGTATGAAAAAGGTATCTGCGCGTTGGGTACCAAGAATGCTTACTGACACGCAAAAACAAACTAGACTAGAGATTTGTCAAGAAGCTTTGAACCTGATGCAGCAAGACTGGTAACTTTTTTAGCACGATTTATAACAATGGACGAAACATGGCTCCATCATTACGACCTTGAAACGAAACTGCAGTCTATGACATGGAAAAGGCCATCATCTCCAACTCCGAAGAAATTCAAGGTGAGCCCATCTGCCGGTAAGGTCATGGGCTCTGTTTTTTGGGATGGTAAAGGGGTATTAATGATTGAGTATCTCGAGCATGGAGCCACTATTACGGGCACTTTACACGCCAAACAAATAGCAACATTGCGCAATGAGATCCGCGAAAAACGGCGAGGTAAACTCTCGAAAGTTGTGCTGTTCCACCAGGACAATGCCCCGGCACACAAGTCCGCCGTTGCAATGGCTGCAATTCGTGATGCTGGATTCGATATCCTTAAGCATCCTCCGTATTCACCAGATCTCGCTCCCAGTGATTTCTACCTATTTCCGAGATTGAAACAATACCCGAGAGGCCAGAAATTTGAAGACGACGACGCGGTAGTCGCTGCAGTACAAGATTTTTTAAGTACTCAAGATGAGACCTTTTTTAAAAATGGAATTTTAAGTTTAGAAAAAGATATTCTAAGTGTATTATGCTAAAAGGTGAATATGTCGAAAAATAAAATGACATTTAGTAAAAGTTGTTTATAACATACTCATTCTCACTTTTTATTGAACGCCCCTAGTATGTTTATAGTCGAGCATGAAATGGAAGTGTAATAATTGCGGCTCGATTGCTCTAATACAGTAATACACGCTCTGATAATTCGTGTCACCAATGCAATTTGTATAAAGTACACGAATTACCAGGGTGAACATTATAAGGTCGTATATTCCAGACGTTTAAAAATAGGTCATTCATTGGCATGCATAATTATTTAAATCTACATACCAACTGCACACATTCAAGTTATTATTTGCACAGGTGAATTGAATTATTAACTTTACTAACAATAATTCATACTGTATGAAGTACCGTCATTTTCCATTTACAGCATGTTTTTTTTTATTTGCGTTAACATTAAAGGAACATTCAAAACTCAAATGAAGTTAATTTTTCTAAGACACTAGTGTTGTAACTATCTAATATATAAAAATCTTGTGTCACGGTGTTTGTTATTCAACTCCTCCGAAACGGCTTGACCGATTTTTATGAAACTTTTTTCTCCACATTCGGTAGTTCTTCGCAGACGGAGTCGCGGGCAACAGATAGTTATTGTATAAGATAATCAAGAATTACATATAATTGACAACATTTCAAACTTCTAAGACTATAATTTGATTCATTCTCTGTATACTGCTTGGAAAGAGAAAGACGCTGATAGTTTTAAATTTTCACTAGGATTATTAATTAATTAATTACAATTTTTTAAAGATGTGCTTATTCTAAAAGAGCGTAACGATATAATAGATCCATTACTTTTGTCTAGTCTCTATTAAAAAAAAGTGATGAAGTGAATTTGACGTTAAGGTTGTTATCAAATTTAAAATTATGACAGCTCGTTTTTCTAGTAAAGGAAACCTATTACCTAGTACCTATTCTGTGGAAGTGTTTGTAAGTACATATATGTTTTTAAATTTGTTGTATTTTTTTTAAATATGGAGAAATAAATTATAATAAATATTTTTCCGTGTTCAGGAGGCGAAACTCTTTCGATTCCTGTAGTAATTTTCAGGTGTTAAAAAAATGAAAGGTTGTCAATTAATTATGCTTGTTACATTATATATGTACAACTAAGCTAAGCTGTGCAGACAAAGTAAAAATACATTTTGACAATAACTTTTTGTCAATACACCGTGAAATTTTAGTGTTTTCCCGAAACGAGGTGATTTAGTATCGATTGTACAATCGATTTATAATTACTATTTTGACGAGAGGCAAAAATCCAATTGTGAAAAACGAAAGTCGAAAATGACCGCAAACCAACAGTAACGCTTCGTTGGTACCTAACCTATCGTACGATCGTACGCTACTTGTACCAACGAAGCGTTACTATTGGTTTGCGGTCATTTTCGACTTTCGTTTTTCACAATTGGATTTTTGACTCTAGTCAAAATAGTAATTATAAATCGCTTGTACAATCGAAACTAAATCACCTCGTTTCGGGAAAACAACCACTAAAATTTCACGGTGTATATACAGGGTTATTTGTAATTCACTAGCATCCTTTTAACCCTAAACTCCTACCACTTAAACAAATGTTTTTTGTTTTACGGCTTTTGTCATAACTTAATATTTATGGTGTAATAACGTTTTGAAAATTTGAAATTACCTCTTATTTTTACGATACTCTGTGTATTTGTATGGGAAAAAAAGTGCTTCATTTTAAAAAGTCGTAGAACAAAAAACATTTGTTTGAGTGATAGGAATTCAGGGTTAAGAGGATGTCAGTGAATTAAAAATAACCCTGTAGAACCTTTTACAATGATTGACATTCATGGTTAGTTTCTCACAAATTAGCAACCTTTTGCTAATTTTCTATTAACTTCCAAAAAATTTAGTGGCAACATTGGCTAGATAGACCATAGACAACAACATACCTTTGTTTTGGCTGATGTCAGCCAAGAGTCCCACCAGTTGCCAGAAACCTTGTCCTCGAGTGGAGTGCTGGTCTCACTTGGTGCTTTCTCATCGGACCTAGGAAATATAAAAATATTAAGTAATGTGTGATCTTTAAAAAAAGCTAAGGTAGCCTAGTGGTTTGACCTATGATAGCCTCTCAAGCAGAGAGTCGTAGGTTCAAGCCCAGGTACCTCTGAGTTTTTCCAAATTTATTTGCTAAATTACATTTCAAATTTACCATGATCTTTATGGTGAAAGAAAACATCAAGAGGAAACCTGCAGCTACTAAACTTGAGAAGTAATTCAATGGTGTTGTTAAGGCCATTAACATAATAATGGTAACAGCGCCATCTATACCATACGTAAAGTTCTATTTATTCTGTTCAATAACTTCGATACAAGTGTTTCTTCCTTACTTAATTAGCAAATGTAGTAGTTACATAAAGATTCCTTCAGATGGCGCTATTATAGGTTATAAAAACGAAAGCACGTTAGTTTTAAGACCTCTTGGACCTCTCGCTGTACTCATAGCAACATTATAGCTATACAGTTATTTTATTCTTTTATTTGGCCGCCATTTTCACCCTCACTTCAACAGGTATGAATGAAATTGCTGCACTGGGCCTATGTGGGAACTATGGCCCAAACTCTCTGATTCTGAGAGGAGGCCTGTGCCCTGCATTGGGACATAACTATATAGGCTGGGATGATGATGATGTATGATCTTTTTAATATTTGTGAGGAATAAAGGTTACTTGGATGTTGCCAAGCAAGCACTGTCTAAAATAGCTTATTGGGACAAGATTTACACAAAATCAATATCCTTCCCTTTTATTCCATTCCTTGTAAGGCTCCTAATAAGGCACTGAAACAATTACTTTGCTCACCCTAATGAAACAAAGCAAACCTTAAAAAGGGGCTATATGTAATATAATTTAAAGTGAATACCTTCTAATATACACCGTGAAATTTTAGTGGTTGTTTTCCCAAAACGAGGTGATTTAGTATTGATTGTACAATCGATTTATAATTACTATTTTGACTAGAGTCAAAAATCCAATTGTGAAAAACGAAAGTCGAAAATGACCGCAAACCAATAGTAACGCTTTGTTGGTACCTAACCTATCGTACGATTGTACGCTACTTGTACCAACGAAGCGTTACTATTGGTTTGCGGTCATTTTCGACTTTCGTTTTTCACAATTTGATTTTTGAATCTAGTCAAAATAGTAATTATAAATCGATTGTACAATCAAAACTAAATCACCTTGTTTCGGGAAAACAACCACTAAAATTTCACGGTGTATAAAAATCTTGTGTCACTGTGTTTGTTATTGAACTCCTCTGAAACAGCTTGACCGATTGTTATGAAACTTTGGTAGGTCTGAGAATAGGTTGTAGGGCTATTTTTTATACCCCTAGGTGATATATGTGGCATGGTGCAACATGGTGGTGGTGTTTTTATACCCCTAGGTGATATGTGTGGATAATGTAAAATTATATAGTGCTTGGAAATTTATTTCACTTCAACATAAGCATCAAAATTGTAGAAGGTAATAAACAAGGGTTGGCAGAGCCCACAGAATTAATTAAAGCATATTGTAACATAATATGGAAATCTACTATACAAAATATGTCTAATTTTTTTTTAATGGCACAAGAATTTCTGACTGTGGTTTAAATATTAATTGTAATTTAACAAAACATATTGTGGTAAATGACCTCACTTGTTTCATTCTTTACATGTTATTTAACCCCTTGTTTTACGACTTGCTGTTAAGTGACAAAGTATTTATCATTATTGTGCCGTCTCTGTTTATTTTGTTTGACTAGAGATGACATCTATCATATAAAATAACGGGAACTTAACATAGAGTAGTGACTGTGGCCCTAAATGTTTTAAAGATATTATCATTTATCTTTACCAGGAAATGATCCTGGGATATTAGACTACCAAACAACAATGTAAACAAACCATTGATATAGAGATCAATACTTAATTTCAAGGTCCTCGAGGAGTTTCAATTGACAAAGAAATGATACAAAACTTTGCAAGCTTCACAAGTGACCTATTTAAATTACATGTCTCAGTTTATAGATAACAATAAGAATTTATAGTTTTCTGAAGGACACCTTGCCTCCAACGAGTCGTACTTGACATTCATAGTCGACAGTCCATTTCACAAACACCATTGTAGCAAAATGCGGAACTAATAAGTAACTGATACCAACAATATAATTACAAGAACATGACCTTACTTCATAATTTACGCAGCAAAATTGGTGATGAATTTGACAAGAAACGTCTTGCAATGATTTTGTTTACTAAACAATAAATATACGCCAATTAAAAACTGAGAAATTTACATTTTAGATAAGCTAGGCGTGTTGACATCAACAATCCAATGTTCATAATAAACATAAAATTAACTTACTTCTCAGCCATCATGAAACGTTATCACTGAAATTGGAAATAAAATGGGCACATGGGTTTCTGCACATTAAATTTTGCTTGACTTTTATTAATGTTTGTTACGAGAAATTTACAACAAATTTTGACATAGTTTTGTTTGCGTTGACATAAGTTAAGCAGGATTGTTTTTTTTCTGTCAAAAGAAGTGCGGCGCTAGCTTCTAGTGCTTTTGTGCCTGACGTATCATAACTTTTTATTAAGTTGCCAGTGCAAAGTTTTTTCGTCAGAAACATAAAGTTGCCAGATCAATAATAACTAATATTGCGCGGGAGAATTTGAACGGATTTAACTTTCAAACAGATCACTTAATTATTAAAACCCAATAAATAAAATAAGAAAATACTTTGCCTAATGTTTGAAGTTAGAAGTTGAACCTGTTTCACTGTTAAATACTCTCTGTAGTGTTACATATTTTATGTTACATAATATTAAATCTGTGATACAATACGGATGCCGTTAAAATAAAAAGATACAGCTTCATAGATATCTATGACATAAAGATAACAGGAGCTTAAAATAGATTTTTGAAACAGAGGACAAATATCAATAAAATACAAATGTTATTGCTGTGAACTACAAAAACTTAAAAAAAAATCATTGCTATACACCTCAACATAAATATCTCACACACAGCCTCACGGCAGGCACAAACTTTCTCAAGCAAGCCCAAAAGGGTCCCGTTTCGCAAAATGTTCGAATAATTACATTAATTTACCATACAAAATATTAATTTACGTCAAGACGGCGTTATCGCGCGATCGCACGTCGGCGTGGGTTATTCAATAAGGTATTGAGCGTGTATTTTTATAAATAAATCCAGGCTTAGTGTAGGTTTAACAGAGATGTCGGTACTACGATATAGAGTGTTTGTTTAAAGCGTACGGTGGGCAACGTAGATACCTCTAGTGTTCTTGCAACGATTATTTAAGTACTTAAGTATCCTTTTGTTTTTTTTTAGTCAATCATTATTAGCCACTTCATTCTAGAATTTCACGGGTAAGTACTATAATTAGCAATCCCTATTGCAAAAAAAAAATATAAATTGAGAATAAAAAAATAAAAACTACTTAAAACTAAACTACTAAACGTGTAGATAGAGGGGCTAAATTCAGGAACGGCCCAGCACGGTTTGCAAGCGGTAATTCAATCGTTTGGGAGAGGATAGGAATGGGTTGAGCTTGGGATGAGCCTTATTTTCGTGTTAATTCGCTTTGTAAATAAATAAATAAATAAACAAATAAATGAGGCTCATCCTAATCTCAGCCCAAACCTCTCGCAAACCAGTGATTTTTGGCGTTCCTGAATAGCAGTTCAAACCAAACCCAACCCAAACGATTGAATTACCGCTACCTACCAAACCCGTGAAGGCCCCCGTTCCTAAATTTAGCCCCAAGTTACGTCTAGGTACGATTAAAAATTCGAAATACTTAAAGCTTTTATGACACTCGTTTGTCATTTTTTTCCGTAAAAAAAATTTATTATTGACCAATAGGTACGAATTAAAAATTAAAGATGTTTTTTTTTACTTTGAAAACGAACCCTAGATCAATTTGTCGCACTAATACCTGTGGTACATCGTGTATTTTTATTCATCTTACTTTGCCTTGATGATCATTTCACAATAGAATTTTATTTAATTAAAGTACTTAGATACTCTTCCTAGTCTTTTTTTCTCATTTCGAACTTCCTCAACCGTCTCTTGTTTCGCACGAGATAAATACATAATATTATTTTTATACTTAGTACGGAAGGAACCGATTGACCATTTGGATTGGTTCATCTATTCGTAAAGTCCATACTTACGAACATTTCCTTTCGCCCACCGTACGCAGCCAAGCACTCCCACAGTACGGCTGTGATCAGATTTTGTGCTTTCTTCACGTTATTAATAAGTGCTCGAACGAAGCTGTAACGGCCCGCGATGCACAGGCTGTTGTCTATGGTGCTTAGATTTAAAAAAAATGCATGGGTTTGGAAAAAGGCCTGACATCCAAAGGTTATGGGTGATATAATAACCTTACCTGATTTATAATTAATAATACCTACCTCATCATCATCATCATCACAGTTTATAAACGTCCCACTACAGGGCACAGGCCTCCTCTCGTAATGAGAGGGCTTGGGCCGTAGTTCCCACGCGAGCCCAGTGCGGATTGGGAACTTCACACACACCATTGAATTTCTTCCCAGGTTTCCTTATGATGTTTTCCTTTACCGTAAAGCTCATGGTAAATTTCAAATGTAATTTCGCACACATATTCCGAAAAACTCAGAGGTTCGATTTGAACCCACGACCCTCTGCTTGAGAAGACATAAGTTCAACCACTAGGCCACCCACCACGGCTTCCACTACACTAGGCCACCGCGGCTTCTTCGAATACTTCTCCTTATAAGTAGTAGTTACCTACGGAGTTTCATGTCGCGCTTTCCGGCAACTTTGCTCAGCACTGTACAATAGGAGCAAAAGATCTACGGAGGTATAGGTAATGCCACCAGAGTTGAGGCCACGCACACAACCCTAGCTACACAACCACATCTCATGTAATGACAGCGGAATTTTGACGTTTATTCGTACCGACAGCAAGATCGACAGACTCAACGGTGAATTAGGTACAAAATAACTAAAAATTTCTTCAACCTATCTTCGTTAAGAATTATTTAAGAAAATACATTTAGTTCAAACAAAACAGAAAATAAAATATTTTGATATATTTTATTTAATCAGATAACCATATTTTTCGCTTTTTATAAAATACCGATTTTTTTGTTGCGAATATTTCTTATCAGTTTCAAATTGTTTTATTTCAAAAATAGTTTATATGATAAAAGAGAAATGGTAGCGTAGGTATTTCACCTTAAGATCATCATAATTCACATTTTCATTCACTCATTCATTTCATTTTGCAATCAGTACTTTAATGTAGCTGTGTGTGTAATCATTCGCCTCAACTCTGATGGCGTTACCTATACATAGATCAGAGGCTTTTTTTAGTTTACCACTGAAATCCCCCCTATCTAAAGGACTGTTAAAAATAATAATATTCTTAAGTGTAAACACTTTTACATTTCTACGACTAAGTCTCAAACTATGCAATGTGCAAGCGCTATTTTAGACTAAGTATTTAAAGTTTTGGGTCGGAATTTGTAATTAAAATGTAAGTATACTACATTTTCTACTTCGACGTATGTTGAGAACATAATACGTATTAAACATCAATCTGTCAAAGATCTTCGACATTAAATTTTTATTATTATTTCAATTTGATAGATGGTGACATTTTTGGGCAACTAGCTGAATTGGGGATGTCTATTTTTTTGCAATGTATACTAAAGCGAAAACCATTTCGAGATAAATGGTTTTTAACTCGTTTTCTGTAGTTATTTCATTTTAATATTATATAATGAATTTATTACATAACAAATAAGCAATGACCTTCATTTGACTTTCGTGTAAATTGCGTGATCGGTCCAAGTCGTACTTTATTCTGTGTGGCTAGAATTCTTCACAAATTTACGCGTGGATTATAACTACGGAGTTTGATTTGGACCCACTGCCTGACATCTAGCACTTTGACAGCGCCAGTAAAGTGACACTAGTTACAGTGTACCACCACGCAAAAAATAATTAAAGGGGTTGCCTTATCGTACGCATTTAGATAGATTTAGAAATTTGGCAGTGTGGGAGCCCTCAATTACAATCTGACGTCATCAACCAAAATAGTTTCCATAATTAATTTTGAAAAAGTAGTGAACTAAGTGACAAAATATTGAAGTTAGTTTCTTATAATTGACTTTTCTATACAAAAAAAATATAAAAACCACTGGTAATTTTTTTTAGACATTCCCAATTACCTCAAAGATGACGAGCAAAGCTTGGTTGCCCAGATCTTCTATAATTATTACGATTAATTAAAACAATAATAACAATATCTCGTAAAGAAATGTTATAACTGATTAAATAAAATAATAATCACCCTTTACCAAAAAATCTGAATGGATCATCCTGGCAACCTAATAATAATACGGCAAATCGACGCGCAAAGTTCATCGCTCAATCAGCGTGCGCCCGCGGCGGTGACGTCACGGCTCGTGACGCGCCCCGCCCGAGAGATGGCGCTGTGTGTGGGGGTGCTTGAACCTTGCGTTTGTTTTTCGGACTTGTCGCGTGCGTTCAGTTTGGACGCGGGGTTTTTGAGACGGGCAATCCCGGAAGGTGTCGATGTCATTGCCGAAACACCATCGAGTAAAGTTTTTATTTTTATTTTTATTTGACCTACCATCTCATCTGAAGATTTACCTCACCCACTAGGTAAAAATCTTCAGTCCACTTTTGTATGTCTTCTTCTCATAATCTTCTTTCTTCGTATCACCTTTATGCTGATGACTTGACGATCTTCCGTCGGTTATTGAAACTATTAATCTGGATTTGAAGAAAATTCTAAAGTGGAGCCAGCGATTTGGCCTGAAGGTAAATCCGACAAAGACTCAAGTCATTAGTATTGGCAGCTTGAAGCTTATCCCAAGGGTTGATTTTGCATCTTTGCCAACAGTATTCTTTGATGGAGTTCTGATACCGTACGCGCATCAGGTGAAGAACCTAGCTAGGTGTTATTATGGACCGCACTCTGTCATGGTCTCCGCACCTGTGCGAAATTAGTAGGAAGGTATTTGCTGCAATGGGATCCCTGAGACGCCTTCAGAATTTCCTTCCATTTGCTACCAAGGTTGCGCTAACTCAGACTTTACTGCATCCCATTTTCGATTATGCTGACATTTGTTATCCTGATCTTTTAGAAGAGCATCTTAATAAACTTGAGCGAATTCAAAATCTGTGCATTCGGTTCATATTAGGTCTACGTAAGTACGATCATGTTTCTTATTTTCGATCACAGCTCAAGTGACTCCCAATCCGCCTTCGCCGTAATTCACACATTCTACACCTTCTCTACGGCATTCTTTTTAATCCTGCAACTCCCTGCTACCTCAATAAGCGATTTAACTATGTTACTTCTGTTCGATGCTCTCAGAACTTTCTTCTTACTGTCCCTCTTTCCAATTCTAAATTTTATGTGTACTCTTTTACTGTCCAGGCTATTCGGTTATGGAACTCCCTACCAATAGACCTACGGCGTGCTAAATCTTTGCCCATTTTTAAATCTATGCTTAAGCAACACTATCTTTTATCCTGTGCTTGAGAATTGTATTATTGTGTCCATTTATTTACAAGTATATTGTGTATCACTTATTTATGTATGTTTTATGATGTGTATTATTAGATGTTTTCAGTTGTTTTCATAAAATGTTTGTTTTTTATTATTATTTATTAAATTTTATATTGCACCACCTGCTGAAATGCATTCCTTGCTTTCTTTCTTTCTTTTTTAAAGGTTGCCTGGAAGAGATCGCTTCGAAGCGATAAGGCCGCCCATTGCTTACCTTATTTCTTTTTTTTCATGTACTTGTTTTTCTGTATTGTATTATTTGTGGTGTACAATAAAGAGTCATTGTATTGTATTGTATTGTATGTAGTAAGTAACGTGTCATTCTGTCATTATGACAAGTTGAAGTTTCATATTAGAATAAAACCGGTCAACTGCGAGTCGGTCTCGTATAGTCGGGGTAAGAAAAGGTTCGTCACTTTTCGACCTTAACTCGTTGACATAGAGTCGAAAAGTGACAAACCTTTTCTTACCCCGACTATACATGGAGGGTTCCCTACCTGATACCTCCGTAGCTACAAAGTTTTAAAAACAGTTCAGTAAATAATCGCTGAAATGTAAGCATTAAAATCGCAAACTTATAGGTAGGTAAACATCCGAATAGCATAGGGTCGCTGGGATTAGGTACTAGCCTAGCCGTCGCCTAGCAACCGTCGCAGGAGTTAAAAACTTAAAGTTAAAAACATTGAAAAAAATACGTTTCTTTAATGACAATCCCCTTTAATTTTTAACTTTATTTTTTTGGTATTTGTTGTTATGGCAGCAACAGAAATACATCATGCGTGAATATTTCAAGTGCCTATCTAGCTATCACGGTTCATGCGATATAGCCTGGTGACAGACAGACCGACAGACGGACAGTGGAGTCTTAGTAATAGGTACAGAACCCTAAAAAGGTTCCATCCCAGTACGCAATTCAGTTTCTTTTACTTACTGTGCAGCCAGACTCTTTCATGTTACATGGTTAATTTCAAATGTTAATTTCGTTACTTCGCCATCTTCAATAAGATATCTAGTTTTAAAATTAATTGACTATTCTAACTTCGACATTTGCCGACAACAGAAGCATTTCACAATTCATTAGGTTCTCAATCCACGATAGAGTAAGGTTAGGTTGAAATATCGTTTACGATTGTTTCGTTGCGATCGCCTTGTCGATTGGTCGGAAAAATCGTGCGCGGGCGCTCGGGTGGGTTCGTTCTGTGTTTGGGGAGGACATAAAAGGAAAAGGGTAAACTCACTATTCACTATTTCTAACTATTAAACTTAATATTTCCCTGGCTAAATGCTACTCTCATACGCTTAAAGGTTGACTGATAGAGAACCCTTAAAGGGATAAGTCCGCCTGTGAATAGTCGACCAAGTAAGAGGTTTACCATTTTTTAAGACAGTTTCTACATTAAAATAAAAACAATGAGGCTGATTGTTACATTGACTCGTTTAAGTGAAAATAGCCCTTGATATATACACCGTGAAATTTTAGTGGTTGTTTTCCCGAAACGAGATGATTTAGTTTCGATTGTACAATCGATTTATAATTACTATTTTGACTAGAGTCAAAAATCCAATTGTGAAAAACGAAAGTCGAAAATGACCGCAAACCAATAGTAACGCTTCGTTGGTACCTAACCTATCGTACGATCGTACGCTACTTGTACCAACGAAGCGTTACTATTGGTTTGCGGTCATTTTCGACTTTCGTTTTTCACAATTGGATTTTCGACTCTAGTCAAAATAGTAATTATAAATCGATTGTACAATCGATACTAAATCACCTCGTTTCGGGAAAACAACCACTAAAATTTCACGGTGTATAGTAGCGGAATGAAAAGGTTCGTCAGTTTTCGACCTTAACTCGTTAAATTGACATAGAGTCGCAAAGTGACGAACCTTTTTATTCCGCGACTGTACAACTAGTTGTGTACAATAAGTAAATGGTATACATGTATGCAAGTATTTATAAAGTAAACAATCTTGTTGTCCGCAAAAATGAGAATGTTTTATGAAACTTACTTATCCACTTGTAGGTGTACCTACTTTAAATGTATGAACTTGCTATTACCTATTTATGTAATAATAATAATAAATATTAGGGGACAATCTTACACAAATCGACCTAGTCCCAAACTAAGCAAAGCTTGTACTATGGGTACTAGACGACGATAAACATACTTATATAGATAAATAAATACTTAAATACATAGAAAACATCCATAACTCAGGAACAAATATTCGTGCTCATCACACAAATAAATGCCCTTACCGGGAGTCGAACCCAGGACCTCTTGCTTCGTAGGCAGGGTCACTACCAACTAGGACTAGGCTAAAGCGGTCGTTAAACAAACGTTATGTAATATAAACAATTTTTTTTATTATTCACTAGCTTTTTCCCGCGACTCCGTCCGCGTGGAATTAGTAATTTGGGCAGCTTATTTATTTATCCAATTTGCTTTTTCATCAATTATGGCTCTCCTTAGTTCCTCGATTTAAAAAAAAAGAATGGGGGAGGGGGGGGGATAAAAAATAGCCTACGACCTATTCTAAGACCTACCGAATACAGAGAAAAATTTTTCATAAAAATCGGTCGAGCCGTTTGGGAGGAGTTCGGTAAGAAACACCGTGACACGAGATTTTTATATATTAGAAAATTGGGTTTTGTTCCGCGTCCCAGGATTTTGACTCATAAAATTAGTAATGACCGCGATATATTCTGTAGTATGTACTTACTTAAAATAAAAATTAAAAATCCGGAAGGCCTCTTGAGCAAAGGCCTCCCGTTTAGAATACCACAATGAATGACAACACTGACGGACGTCTCGTCAGCTACGGAGTATGGCAAAAGACAGGTTATTCTGCGAGAATCGAGTTGTTACGAGGCCACGCCACTGATGTATGGCCAGTAAAACGTGATAATGAGGCTACTTTTATTAAAACATTAAGGACTAGGCTACATTGTGCTTAGTTATTTTCAATATTCGAGCATTTTGACTGCCAGCATTTTTATTCGTCTACTACTGTTTACTGTCTATGGTTTTCATAAAGAGTTAAAGCTGAGCATCATTCCATTTCTTTTAATAATACTTGCTAAGTCGGTAAAAAAAGATACATACTTAGAGAGCGAGCCAGAAAGAGAGCCATAGAGAGAGCCAGAGAGAGATTTATTTACACAGTAAAAAAAATTTTGGAAAGTAAAGATATGAATAATAAAATATAGAATACCTACTTAGTATAAATTGCGTTGATTGTAACAGTTCTCGTGTAGATCCTATTGTATATTTTCTTACTGGAAATTTCAAAATCATGGGCGCCATAGTGTGGGCGAGCGTAGGCAGCTTGCGTCTGCGCATCCCATGTGATGCATCTGCATTGCAGCAATAGAATTATTATGGAAACTAGGTATTCATTTAACGCATTAACCGATTATGATTTATTACGTTTAATATTAATATCGTGGCATTACAATGGTTGCGATTGAGATGTTTGACATTTGGCTTTTATGAGGAATGAAATAACTACAATATTTAAGTGCTTTGCTTGAAATCTGTCTACTTTAAAACGAGCAATTTTTGTATATTTATTTCGGGGATCTTGGAAACGGCTGTAACGATTTAGATGAAATTTGCTATGAGGGGCTTTTCGGGGACGAGCTATATTCTATTATATGTATACTTTTCTTCTAAATAGAATCTGACAATTTCTTAGATACCTATAACCAAATGAAATGTCGCCCGATCATCTCTAAAGGTATGATTATAATCGAAAACCAATAAAAAAACATACAGGGTTATTTGTAATTCACTAGCATCCTTTTAACCCTAAACTCCTACCACTTAAACAAATGTTTTTTGGTTTACGGCTTTTGTCATAACTTAATATTTTTGGTGTAATAACGTTTTGAAAATTTGAGACTACCTACCTCTTATTTTTACGATACTCTGTGTATTTGTATGGGAAAAAAGTGCTTCATTTTAAAAAGTCGTAAAACAAACAACATTTGTTTGAGTGATAAGAATTCAGGGTTAAGAGGATGTCAGTGAATTACAAATAACCGTGTATATGGACGGATAATTCGTTGTCCATAAGTGTGTCTACAAGATTGTCAGATTATGTTAAAATAGAGTTTACGTTCTTTCCTCGCCTCTTTCCATGTGTCAAACAAAACAAGCCTAACGAATCCAAGGCTCATCAGCCACAGCAAATGTTAAAAATACAGAAGGCAAAAAGACACAGTTGACATCTATGATGAAGTTTTTCCAAGTACAGAAGTACTAGGCTCACAGGAGTATAAAGAAGCCGGCTTGCGTTCTATGTCAAAGCAGATAAACAACGACGTTATTTGGCGGCGACGCCGCTCTAGGAGGGCTACTACGAAATTCAAAATTCGGGATGTCTATTTTTTTGCAATAATTTTAATTTATAGTAAATCGAAAACCATTTCGAGATAAATGCTTTTTAACTCGTTTTCTGTAGTTATTTAATTTTAATATTATGTAATGAATTTATAATATAACAAATAAGCAATGACCTTCATTTGACATTGGTGTAAATTGCGTGACCGGTTCAAGTCGTACTTTATTCTGTGTGGTTAGAATTCTTCACAATTTACGCGTGGATTATACTACGGAGTTTGATTTGGACCCGCTGTCTGACATCTAGCACTTTGACAGTGCCAGTAAAGTGGCACAGTGGATAGTGTACCACTACGCAAAAAATAATTAAAGGGGCTGCCTTATCGTACGCATTTAGATAGATTTAGAAATTTGGCATTGTGGGAGCCCTCAATTATAATCTGACGTCATCAACTAAAATAGTTTCAATAATTAATTTTGAAAAGAGTAGAGAACTAAATGACAAAATATTGAAATTAGTTTCTTATAATTGAATTGAAAAATATAAAAACCATGGGTATTTTTTTTTAAGACATCCCCAATTGGAAGTTCAAACCGTGCCATCTCTTTCATTCTTCTAATTTTTAAACTGTGGTTAAAATGGTTCCAAAGGAAAACCAGCGTAGGTTGTAAGGTTGACATCATGCTGAGTTGGGACTTGGGACCATTTCGTGACAATATTTGTCTCAGTTTTTTTTTATAAGAATGTCACGAATAGATGTTTACAATTACGCTAATAAGCGTGAACGGAAGGGCATGCATGATACGAAGTTGGAAAATCGAATTTCATAGTGTAAGCCTAGGTTAGCCTTCACAGGCACAGCAGCCCAGATTGTGACAAACAATTTTCGTAGTTGAGTTAGAGCTTTTGTTGCAATGAGAGATAAAACTTTTGTGAGGCGGAGTGTAGAGTATGAGGCACAAAATTTTGAAAACAAAAAACTACTGTAACATTTCCAATGACAAAAATCATCATCATCATACCAGCCTATCCCACTGCAGGGCACAGGCCTCCTCTCAGGGCTCAAGCAGAGGATCGTGGGTTTAAATCCCGGCACGCACCTCTGAGTTTTTCGGAATTTACTTATGTGCAAAATTACATTTGTAATTTACCATGACAAAGATACTGATCTATAATTCTCGTTTCGGAGGCCAAGACCCTCTTTGGGTCCCTGAGCCAAATTAGTTAGTTAGTTAGTTAGTTATAATTCTCGCAAATTATAGTTTAAGCGGATTGGAAGCGAGTTAAACATTTTACAATATAGAGCTCCTAAACAAGTAAACAAACGTTGAAACTGATTCTTAATACTTGATTTACTTAAACACTTTTTATTCCAGATTTTATCCAAGTCCAGAGGCATTTTTAAAAACGACACTCATTTCCTCCCGAACACCTATCCATCAACTGGCCACTAAAAACAAAAAAAAAAACTAAAAAGCCATTTACGAATAAAGAGTTCCATATTCAAATCGTGGCGCGCGACGATTAGCATCCAACATGGCCGCCCGATTTTCGGCCAGTGATACAGATTTCAATTTCCTGTGTCCGTTATCGCAAGCCTGTCATCTAAGTTTGACAAATAAGTTCATTTTGATGCCCCGGTGATGGGGGAGTTATGGAACAAGTCATATTTTATTAAGCTCACATTTAGAATAGGTAAATACTCTTGCCTTCAGCGGAAGAAGAACCTGTGTATATTAAGTAACTATAGTTAGTTATGTAAAAGTCCGTCAGAAAAGATTAGAAATCAGGCGAGACAGCAATGGGGAACAAAGTTTCCTAATCAACATTTCTTAATACAACCTAGGGCTCTTCAAGGCTAGAGAGAGTAGGTAGTAGGCTGTTTGTTACTGAATCAGTGAGATACACCTTTGGCTTACCTGCACTTTTCATCAGGTGAAATAGAGGTCAATCACGGCGGTCAGTTTTATGTAAATAAAAACACATTTTGCCACTACCAAGAGATATATTCTTCTTCTTCTTCAACTGCCTCTCCATTACTGAAGGTTGGCAGTCAGCTCCTTGTATCTTTTCTTGTCAAGCGCCAATCTGAACAGTTGCTCGACGGTCTTGATCCCTGTCCACTCCCTGATATTATTACGGAGCCAAGACATCTTACGTCTACCTGGCTTTCGCTTCCCGGGCACATTCCCTATCATGATGGTCTGCAGGAGGGAATACCGATCATGCCGCAGTACATAAAAAAAAAAAAACAGAAAAAATAAAAGATATATTATTATGTTCTATTATGTTCAATTTCTACTCTACTTACCTTCAAGCATACCACGTTAGAAAGCCTTACCTTTCGGCATACTTTACGATACCCGACTCATTCTCAATAAAATCAAGCGTCGGCTATTTCAAACCTCCAACGGCTATTACCGCCAATGTTTCGCTACTTAAAATTCGAATAAAGTGAAAAAGCCGCCTACCAGCCAGTGCGCGTCGGTACAGTGAAATAATTGCGCGCAGAGGTCTTAAATCGGCGCGTGCGTCATTTGTTTATTAAGGGGCGAGCGGCGGGCCTTTTAGCATAAATAGTGCCCTCAGAAACGCGGTAGCGGTGTTTGTGACGATAGAAAATAATGTATAACTAGGCTCCGCGAAAGTTGAACCGTCGTGGTGGCCGGGCTGCTTCATAATATACCTACTTAATAAGTAAACTTTAGGTATAGTCGTCCAAGAAATTCATTTACTGCCCTTAAGATCAGTACAGGATAGTTGTATGACTTAAATACCTATACATATATTATATACTTAGATATATTAGGCATTAAACCTAAAATTGCAAAAAGTAGCCCCGGAACGTACTTAAATGTCGCGTTTCGTGTGCTCTACTGTTTGGGATAAGGGTGTGATGTGTGTGTAAATACATGACTTAAAACAATAAAGGCTATTTCCACTTATAAGTCGATGTAACAATCAGCCTTATTATTTTTATTTTGATGGAAGTGTCACAAAAAATGGTACTTAAAGCCTGCAGGAATTGGTTGGCTATACCTATCAGTGGCGTGAGGTGAAAATATTTTCGTTAGGCTACTCGGAGAGCTAGCACGCAAGAAGTGTGAATTTGGTAATATTCTCACAGTAGGTACTTTGCACTACTTGTCATCGATGTCGCAAAAATATCTAAGCATCACGGTGGAAAATGAGTTGCTACGGCGGCGCTAGGTACGCCTCTGGTACAGACAAGGAATTTAATTCCCAACCCACCTAAGTTTGAATATCATACAACAAACTGTCACCATAAGAGCTAGCTATGATGTTGCTTTGACGTGTTGCATTTGACATTTCAACCTTAATGCATTGCGAATGTTTAATTAAAACGATGTTTTCGAAATGGGTAGGGAATTAACTTCAAGCTGTACATAGTAATGCTTAAAACCAAAGGCTTTATTGTTTAAGTAATTTGGAATCACAATCGTTTTCACTATTTCTTTCTGTCATGCGGTATAGGATGACGGTAGAAAGATATAGTGAATATCGTGAGCACCCACGCGTTAGGCAGTACCAACGGCCTCAGTGGGTCTAAAGTGTCATTTACACCAATGTCAAATGAAGGTCATTGCTTATTTGTTATATTATAAATTCATTACATAATATTAAAATTAAATAACTACAGAAAACGAGTTAAAAAGCATTTATCTCGAAATGGTTTTCGATTTACTATACATTGCAAAAAAATAGACATCCCCAATTGTATCGAAATCCGTGTCGCCGTTTTTCCATGAAAGATAAATACACAAGCTTTCACATTTACTATTATTATTAGGTAATACTAGATGTAAAAACTTATAGAGCTACGTGATAATAAGAGTAAAACAAACCAACATTTCTTTTCCAATAGCAATTCTACTATCAAAATGACCAATAAATCATGATAAAGCATAAAAAAATAAGCAATGATTATAATTAGCACCGCCCGTGGTCGTGGCCGTTGACGAAAAATTGATTCGCAATCGCTTAGTGTTGCCCGAAAAATAAATACTGCGCGCTAATCAGGGAATTAAATCTGCTGGCAACACTAATTGAGGTTTTATGGGTATTGTAAAAACGTTAAATAAATTCAGCTTCATCTTAATTAGAGGCTTCGGTTCTTTAAATATGAATTATAATAATTAAACTGTAAGGCTTGGGAATTGTAACGTGAGGCGTTTTGTTTTTATAATTTTAATCGTAATATACTCGTAAGTAACGAAAGCTGGAGAAGCTAAGCTACATATACTTTAATATTTCGCGTAAATATAGGTATTAGCTTAACGTAAAAAGAAACAAACACTTTTTGAGAATGTTGACTGCTGCCCTCAAAAAAGTAGAGCCAGAAACCAGAAAGCGGTACTGTAGTTTGGGTATAGTTACCGTCTGTAAAGCCTCTCCTTGAAAATTAAAACCATGTTTTTTAATATTAAACATTAGAAGCTAAAAATAAAACAAGCTAAATATTTAGTAATTTTTATTTAAACTGTCAGTCAATTGAAATTGCAAACAATGTAAACAAACGTTGTATTTAAAATGTCTTTAATTTCCATTTTCCCTCATCAAATACTGCTAAATCCGTGTGTTATTTAATCAATAATAAATATCAATCACGGGAAAAGTACTGGCAGTTTAGTTTAGAACGGAAGAAATGTCATTCGTCGAAAGATAAACAACGCGGTCTAAAATCGCTGTCCATTGAAATTGCGAACAATGTAAATAAACCATTTAATGAAATATCCATATTCTAGCACTTGTTTATTGTTTTAATGGTTTAGGATAGCGTTGTGGTAAGTACTTACCACTTAAATAAACCATTTAATGAAATATCCATATTCTAGCACTTGTTTAACAAGTGCTAACATTTTTCGCAATTTCAATGGACAGCGATTTTAGACCGCGTTGTTTATCTTTCGACGAATGACATTTCTTCCGCTCTAAACTAAACTGCCAGTACTTTTCCCGTGATTGATATTTATTATATACTTACAATTTTTTTTTAATCAAAACACTGGCCAGTTGTACGCATCTCATTATTTTTCACATATGGACCGCGGCGCGTTCTGTAGCCGGCATTGCCAACATAACAGCTGGAAAGCCGACCATTCGTAGGGCCCTTATAAGGCCGGGCGCAGACTTTTAATCTAATCTTATCCTTTAAGTTCATTTCTCGGTTCCAAACGAAAAACTGCTTTAGGACTGTAAAAGATAACACAGAATTAAATGGCCCGTATCGGAACTGTGATATAGTTAGGTTGGCAAATGATTTTGTAGCCTATCTATTATAGTTTAGGGGTGTTTTTGGATTGAATTTGTAGTGGAGATGAGATGTTTCGGTATGGTTTAAGAGAATCTACGTTTTGCAGTCGAATGTTACATTTGTTTTACTTACTGTATTGAGCCGAGCCCTGCGCGGGTTTCGAGGTGTTTGGATAATATTTTATTTACGTATTTTGTTTGTGTTGGCTAGGAGAAAGGATTCCTTCATTCAAAGGATTACTTGAAACTGAAGTTATGTGATAAAAACGGTTCTACATAACTCATTGAACTAAACCAGTATACCTATCATGAATCAGTGAACTAATTTCAAAGACCTCATCTGATGTACGCAATAAGTTACATAAAGTTTGAAAATAAAATTGGATAAAATAGTTTTGCAGATATTTTAAATTTTATGGGATTATTATAAAATAAACATAACCTAATGTAACTAATGTGTAGATTTCACGATCAGAATAGGTCATGAAATTAATAGTTTCACCGAAAATTATATTATATCAAACAACCATTACGTATTTCATTCAATATTCTTTTTAAACTATATGTACTTTGACAAGTTTTTCTTCACCTAATTACGAGGGGCGTTCAATATAAAGTGAGAATGAGATGCAAACTCTTTTAATATTACGAAATTAAATAATGGCCTGTAAAGCTAATCTATCTAGCTGATTGCTATGAAAAAAAAAACTAACTGTCTTTTGTTTAATAAAATATACGGTAATTTCTTTGCAATGCTATTGAGTACGTTAGCGAAAATGGAGAAAATTGAACTGCGCGCCGTTATCAAATACTTGTATTTGAAAAATTTTTCTACGGACCAAGTCAATTTGGATTTGCGGGACACTTTAGGGTCTAATGCTCCTCCGTATTCGACAGTCGCACGTTTGTGCGCCGAATTTAGACGTGGAAGAACATCGACAATGGACGACCCCCGCTCCGGACGCCCCACTATAGCAGTAACTGAAGAAATTGTGAAAAAAGTCGAAAACTCAGTTTTGGCGGATCGTCGTGTCACAGTTCGTTTTATTGCTGAAAATGTAAAGATTTCAACGGGGAGCGTGCATAATATTTTACAAGAACGCTTGGGTATGAAAAAGGTATCTGCGCGTTGGGTACCAAGAATGCTTACTGACACGCAAAAACAAACTAGACTAGAGATTTGTCAAGAAGCTTTGAACCTAATGCAGCAAGACCGGGAACTTTTTTTGGCGCAATTTATAACAATGGACGAAACATGGCTCCATCATTACGACCCTGAAACGAAACTGCAGTCTATGACATGGAAAAGGCCATCATCTCCAACTCCGAAGAAATTCAAGGTGAGCCCATCTGCCGGTAAGGTCATGGGCTCTGTTTTTTGGGATGGTAAAGGGGTATTAATGATTGAGTATCTCGAGCATGGAGCCACTATTACGGGCACTTTATACGCCAAACAAATAGCAACATTGTGCAATGAGATCCGCGAAAAACGGCCAGGTAAACTCTCGAAAGTTGTGCTGTTACACCAGGACAATGCCCCGGCACACAAGTCCGCCGTTGCAATGGCTGCAATTCGTGATGCTGGGTTCGATATCCTTAAGCATCCTCCGTATTCACCAGATCTCGCACCCAGTGATTTCTACCTATTTCCGAGATTGAAACAATACCTGAGAGGCCAGAAATTTGAAGACGACGACGCGGTAGTCGCTGCAGTACAAGATTTTTTAAGTACTCAAGATGAGACCTTTTTAAAAATGGAATTTTAAGTTTAGAAAAAAGATATACTAAGTGTATTATGCTAAAAGATGACTATGTCGAAAAATAAAATGACATTTAGTAAAAGTTGTTTATAACATACTCATTCTCACTTTTTATTGAACGCCCCTAGTACTTACTCTGTATTACATAAATTTCTTTGGACGTGGTAGCCTATTGGGCTATGGCTTCTCAAGCAGAGGATCGTGGAATCAATCAAGCGCGGGCCCGCACCTCTGGATTTTTATATATGTGC
Source organism: Archips crataeganus (assembly GCA_947859365.1). Classification (NCBI taxonomy): domain Eukaryota; kingdom Metazoa; phylum Arthropoda; class Insecta; order Lepidoptera; family Tortricidae; genus Archips; species Archips crataeganus. The sequence goes on along the minus strand of OX402067.1, from coordinate 9,263,817 downwards.
GAAAATACATTTTGAAATTTAACTTGAGCTTTACGGTGATGGAAGGCATCGTGAGGAAACCTGCACTTACATGCGAAGAAATTCAATGGTGTACATTACAGTGGAACGTATATGTATAGTCTGGAATAATGACGATGATGAAATTTTATTAATGTTACTCCAGAGTCACTGAGCAGTCACACAAGTAGGTTAAAGTCTAGTTTAAAAGAATTTAATATAAATTAAATTAATCTATTCCGCGCAGGGTCCTACGGATTTCGTCCGGCGCGGACATTACCGCCGCGGCTGCGCCGGTGCACCATACGCCGCCGTTAGCTAATAATCGCCCCATTTACAATTCGTATTCTAAATAATTCTAATACTACTTGAATTGAAGTTGATTTTTTAACAGAATTGTTGCCATTAAAAAAAAATCTCAAAAATGTGGCAGTTCATGAGGAATATGACGCCCTTTTTAATTTTCTCTCTTGTAGCAAAATAATTCATTGGAATTGCCAACTTCTGGTGTTGGTGTGGTGGTGCAAACTTCATGTGCAAGCATCGCTGCATGGGACCATTTTTGAAATCGCATATGTCAAAATACTATTGGAAAGTGATTGTACGAATTCAAAGAAAATATAAAATATTCAAGAGCAATGTACACTATTATCTAGCAAATTGGGATAAATCATTTTATTCAGTCGCTTAGTTCACTTTCACGCAGTACAGATAGTTGTTGGGGCCGGAAAGTTCTCGAGTGAAGACCACGACTGGCAAGCGCAACATGGGACGTGTACCAACGACATAGACGGATAATTTGGTAGGCCGGAGGTTTACGGTGGACGCTAGCTGCTTCCAAACGTAATGATTGGGTATTAATGAAGTCGGACTATGTTCAGCAGTGGACGTCCTGCGGCTGAAATGAAGATTTAAAAATCAAATAAAGAAATACGGAGAAAGGTCTAATAAAAAAATAGGAAAACACTGGCTGACCAGCTAAAACCAGCCACATGGCAACGTGCAAAAAATTACAACGCAATAATAACCTGGATCGAGTAAATCCCAATGGCTAAAGTTAAGGCCACAACAATCCGGGAGCGCGGGGCGCCGACTGATTGTGCCCAGCGCGCTCTATAATACTAAATCAAATATACGGTGACACAATCCGGCAGCGTGGCACACCGTATTTGATTCAGTGTTATTGACCGCGCTGGGCACGCTTCGTCGGCGCCCCGCGTTCCCGGTTTGTTGTGGCCTTAACCATTCAGAGCCTAATTTGTAACTGAACTGTATAGGTTGCGCTAGTTTGGAGGAGGCAGGTAAAAACTTGGCTGGAAATAAAGTTGACAGAGCCGTGGTGGTAAAAGAAGCATAAAAAATATGGCCGGTGATTCCAACTAACTATGACATCGGTTCCTTCAAGAAAAGAGTGTATTGTTCCCTTAAAGGCCGGCAACGGACTAGTGGCCCTTCTGGGGTTTCTGGTTCTCATGGGTGGTGGTGATCGCTTACCAACAGGTGACCCACTTGTTCGTTTGCCTCCCTCTATCAATAAAAAAAATAAAAAAGGAAGTGAATGATTGAATGTTTGTTGACGTTGCCAACATGAGTAACACTTACGGTAAACTGTCAGTCAATTGAAATTGCAAACAATGTAAACAAACCTTGTATTTAAAATGTCTTTAATTTACATTTTCCCTCATCAAATAGGTACTGCTAAATCCGTGTGTTATTTAATCAATACTTACCACAACACTATCCTAAACCATTAAAACAATAAACAAGTGCTAGAATATGGATATTTCATTAAATGGTTTATTTACATTGTTCGCAATTTCAATTGACAGCGATTTTAGTCTTCGAAGAAAGGACAAAAGTTGAAATACTTAATCGCCGTTTAACTTCGTGCCACCGGCTCACCGCGTTTAATTAGTGCTATCGCTAATTATTTACGTGGCTCACGACACTGAGCGTTTCAACTATTCCCGCATCTATACAATGTATCTAAAGTCGATATGTATATCGATTTAGTGTTACCAGGTTTAGAATTATAAACACATGCATGTGGAAAATAAAAAAAAAGCAGTTGAGATTACCAGATTTTGCATGCGTACATCCCGATTCCGTAAGACTATTGGAATAAAAAGTATCATATGTGTCATTCATGCATGTGCATTCATGTATTTTAGACGACCAGATGGCCTAGTGGTTAGAGAACCTGACTACGAAGCTTGAGGTCCCGGGTTCGATTCCCGTGTCGGGGCAGATATTTGTATGAATAATACGAATGTTTGTTCTCGGGTCTTGGGTGTTTGATATATGTATTTAAGTATGTATCTATCTATATAAGTATGATTATCCGTTGCCTAGTACCCATAACACAAGCTTTGCTTAGCTTACTTTGGGACTAGGTCAATTGGTGTGAATTGTCCCGTGATATTTATTATTTATTATTATTTATTATTCCTGAGATTCAGCCTACGTAGACGTAATAGTCCAGCCATTTTAGCGTGAAAGAGTACAAACATTTATTTATAAATACATACACCCATATATTATGTGGTAAGAATTTTCGGCGTCTTTGCTCTATCATAGCAACGGAAAATGTAGGTTACAGAATCCTGAGTTCAAGTCCGATTCGCACTTGGCGGATTTTAAATAAGTATAATACTTATTTTTTAAAATAAATTGAAATAAAAAATTGTGTGAATGCAGTGCATATACATATCTACCACACAGTGCTTCTAACAGCACATTAAATCTGCAAAGATATTTTAATGGGTTTAACCTATGAACGAGACTTATTTGGTAAATTGACCGGAGTGAATGTATAGAATGCTGCCGCACGATCTGTGTGACATTATCATATACACATATATATCATATAATAATGATTCACTAGCGTTTATTCGCAGCTGCGCGTGCGCAAACTTAGATCTGGCAGTCGACTTGAGTGAAACTTCGTGATTTTAATGTTTATTTGGGCAAAAAAATGGCACAATATCATGAGTGAAATTAATGACAAACTTAATACTTAGCAGTTCCGTTTTTTAGGGTTCCGTACCCAAAGGGTAAAAACGGGACCCTATTACTGAGGCTCCGCTATCCGTCCGTTCGTCTGTCACCAGGCTGTATCTCATGAACCGTGGTAGCTCACAGTTGATAGGTTTTGGTTGCCGCTATATTAAAAAACACTAAAAACCACAATAAAATTAATATTTTAGGGGGCTCCCATAAAAAAAACGTGATTTTTTTGCCGTTTTTATAGATAATGGTACAGAACCCTTCGTGCGCGAGTCCGAATCGCACTTGGTCGGTTTTTTAGCTTATGATTTTGCCAGAAATTCCTATATTTCCCAAAAATTACATCGTGGTGCCTTCATTTAGGTACGTTGTATGATGAACACGTGTGAACTTAAGATAACAATAAGACAAGTTAAGTATGAAGTATCTTTTTCTATTTATTTTTTTTCAACTTCATTTTTTATTATTTTTACGGTCATCCCGTGAAACCATATATTTCAAACTAAATGCAAACTGAAATATAGATGCAGAGAAAAAACCCCAGAAAAAAGACCAATGCTGGGAATCGAACCCAGGTCCTCAGCGTTCCGTGCTGCGTGCTTACCCCTACACCATCACTGTTCTAGAAGTTAGCGACGAATTTTTCCCATACATCGTGCACTTCAGTCTGTTATAATCACATTATGCAGTGATAAAGCGCGCATCTATGTTATGCCCTCTACCGAGAGACTTAACACTCCTTCGGAGCTAACCGCTCACCTGGACCAAGATATGGCGCTACTAAGCCAACTTTAACAAGTTAAGTATGAAGTATCTGTTTCTATTTTTTTTTTTACTTCATTTTTTATTACTTTTACGGTCATAGTACGGGGAAAAAAATAAATAGAAAAAGATAAATAAATAAATAAATAAATAAATATCATGGGACAATTCACACCAATTGACCTAGTCCCAAAGTAAGCTTAGCAAAGCTTGTGTTATGGGTACTAAGCAACGGATAAACATACTTATATAGATAAATAAATACTTAAATACATAGAAAACATCAACTCAGGAACAAATATTCGTGCTCACCACATAAATAAATGCCCTTACCGGGATTTGAACCCAGGAACTCTTGCTTCGTAGGCAGGGTCACTACCAACTAGGCTAAAGCGGTCGTTAAAAAGATAAAAAGACAAAAAGATACTTCATACTTAACTTGTTAAAGTTGGCTTAGTAGCGCCATCTCTTGGTCCAGGTGAGCGGTTAGCTCCGAAGGAGTGTTAAGTCTCTCGGTAGAGGGCATAACATAGATGCGCGCTTTATCACTGCATAATGTGATTATAACAGACTGAAGTGTACGATGTATGGGAAAAATTCGTCGCTAACTTCTAGACCAGTGATGGTGTAGGGGTAAGCACGCAGCACGGAACGCTGAGGACCTGGGTTCGATTCCCAGCATTGGTCTTTTTTCTGGGGTTTTTTTCTGTGCATCTATATTTCAGTTTGTATTTAGTTTGAAGTAACAATAAGATTAGACGAAGCCACTGTTGGCTCTGCCTTGTTATTGGCTTCGTATAAACAGTTTTTCAAGACAAGGCTGCCAAGAAGCCTGCTGCATGGCTGCCAGCACTGTCAGGAATAGAGCACCGGGCTATTTTTCAAGCCAGTGAAATGAAAATAAATAAGTAAATCTATTTTTTCACATCCAAACAACACGGGCCAGGCCAGCGCTCGCTTGTCTGGCGACATGCGGCAGCATTACTGGCTTCGTCTAAACCTTACTTCACTTAGGGCTGATTTTTCAATACCCCGATAAAAGTATCTAAGTATCATATAAATGTAAAATCTGTCCTTTTTTCCCCAATGATTTGAGAAAAGGAATGCGATAATTTTAACTGACGGATACTTTTGTCTGAGGATTGAAAAATTGGCCCAGTAGTTAACATTTTGGGATTTTATACGGATCCCGTGAGAATATCAGAATAAAAAGTAGTCTGTGAGTTATTCTCTAGATCGAAGTATCTGTATACAAAACATCATCGAAATCCGTCCAGCTGTTTTAGCATGAAAACGTAACATACACACCTTTTCTCAATCTCAATATATTTATATTTAATTTTTATAAAAAAAATACTGCTTAAAACTTAAAACCAACTAAATTAAATCTAAAACGTATATAAATATGTCGTCGAGATTTTTGCGCCATAACTTTTCTATTCTGTATCCCCCAGGAATCTTCTAGGAGTCATTAGTTTTTTAACAATAGGCAGCATTAAAATCTAACTGGGTGCGCCTGAGCTTTATTTAAGCAGTATTTGTTAAGTATACAAATAAGAGGCGATCGGATCGCGCGCTTCCTGTAAGATCGCCGGGCAGATCGGAGGCAGGCTATGCTTAGTGTGGACATGCCTATGTAATAAAATGAAAAATAACCAATATATTTTTACACTAGGTTTATCAAAGGGTCCCCCTGGCAGAATATAAAATTGACTAGATGTCTATCTAGTGGGAATTTCCAAATGTCCCTTCTTAGTGCATTCCCATGATTCTTGATTAGTACTTAACTCTCATTGTATTGTCTTGTATTGTTGTTGATACCCCAAATAAAAAAAAAAACCATTACATTATAGGTATGTGTCAAATTTCAAGTCAAAGTCTGTAGCACCAGTGATTTATGCTAGGTACGTTATCTATCAGTCTGTCACTCAGTCAATTAGTCACGTTATTTTTTTATAGGTCGGTATAGATTTCATTAAAATGTAGAGATCCACAGAGGAACTCAACTTAAACTTATCTACTTTGCTGGCTTTTCAATATATCTAGTGTAGCGAGTCCGACTTACATTTTGCCAGTTGTTTAATTAAAGCTGCAAGAAAACATCGATTTTCACATCGATTTCAACTCAGCACCTCTACCAGTTCTTGTAAAAAAATGTTTAATGTTGATTGATGGAAAATGAAGTCATTCTACTTATGGAGATTCCTTTTTTCGTTACCCTAAAGATTTAGTTCATAAGTTCCTGTGTACAATAAATAAAACCTTTTGAAACTTTCTTTTAATACATAAAGTGTGGGAATCAAAACCTACTTTTTGGGGACATTACACTCTTTCTACCGTAGCCGATATTATGCTTTAATAATTTTAGTTTATTTGGGTTTCTTAAATTAAGTTTAAAAATACGTTTTGCATTTATTTGTGTTTTTTGTTCGTCAATATTTAAATTAAACAAACACTAGTCTTATCCACATTATTCCTCTTCAGCACAATTAAACAATTTTTTAAATACCCCATTAGTGTCCTTAATTTGTAAACTCTTTGGAAACACAAGATTGTATCTCGTTTCGCTAAGCAGCCAGAACTAAACCTTCCTTCATTTAAATAAGATTTACTTTTAATTAAACGTAGATGGTTTTGTCGTGTGCAATATGAACTTAGAGGTAGAGTTAACTTCGTGTTATGGGAAAATAAAGGTTGTAGCTGACTGTACCTTGTAAGGTGCTCACTGTATATCGTTTGTTAAAGTTAAAAGTAGATATAATGTTTTAAATAAACGTTTTTAGTGATTTGTGATCCGAGCCCGTGGCGTTCGAGTTATTATAATTTAAATTAAATTAAATTTTATTTTATAATTTTAGAGTCCACCAATGCCGTCAATGCTATTTTTACCAAGATTTTATTCAAGTAAAAAAAATATTAAGATAATCTTGATCGTATTCCATAATTCGTGAGGCTTCCGAAACACGATTAAACAGGCTCGATAGATTTTAATGCCAAAGTGAGCTTTTACTTCAATTTTGAATCCGAAAATACTCCGTTATTAATTATGGCACTATTAGTCAAATTACTGTTTGGTTATTATTCCTTCATTTTTCAAATATAAATCGTAATTTTTTTTTTATTGTAAGAATTTTATTAGCCTCACAAGCAGACTAGGGTCCTCTTGAGTTTTTCGGAATTTATGTGCGAAATTACATTTGAAATTTACCATGAGCTTTAGGTGAAGGAAAACTTTGTGAGGAAACCTGCATACACCTGCGAAGAAATTCAATGGTGTGTGTGTTACCGATCCGCACTGGGCCCGCGTGGGAACTACGGCCCAAGCCCTCTCATTCTGGGATGATGATGATCATGCATTTTATTTGTGGTTCTTTGATGAGCTTACGCCACGCCGACGCCATATTGCCGGGCGGCATTGTGGCCTCTTAAAGAAGGGGACGCCTACGGATACATCACATCAACTAAAAGACGTCCACTGCTGGACCAAGGCCTCCTTCAAAAAATTCCACAACGATCAGTCACGCCCTGTCCGCATCCAAGTGATTCCTGTGACCTATATGAGATCGTCAGTCCATCTTGTTGCGGACCTTTCTACGCCTCATCTTCTAGTTCGCGGTCGTAATAGTCTCATCATTATCTCATCGCAGCCTATATACGTCCCACTGTAGGGCACAGGCCTCCTCACAGAAAAGAGAAGTTGGGCCGTAGTTCCCCCGCGGGCCCAGTGCGGATTGGGAACTTCACACACACGATTGAATTTCTTCGCAGGTCGTAATAGTAACTTGGTTCAATCCACTCTTAAAATTTTACCTTACCTATAGGTTTACAATACCTAAAGACTTCTACCTATAGGTAAGAAGATATACAGGATGTTCCAAAATCCAACAACAAATCACTTTTAGTCTATACTAATATTATAAAGAGGAAAGATTTGATTGTTTGTTTGTTTGTTTGTTTGCATTGAATAGGCTCCGAAACTACTGGACCGATTTCAAAAATTCTTTTGTCGTTAGAAAGCTACATTATCACTGAGTGACATAGGCAACTTTTTACCGCGGGAAAATACCTTTTCCTACGGGAAAATTAATTTATCGCGGGCGAAACTGCGGACGGATGGCTAGTATTAGATATTTTTGAAAAAAATGTCTATTATCGCTTAAGCTTAACCAAGTGACATGCATTTTATTTCTTATTTTTCTCAGAATTGTTGTAATTTGGCATTTCGCCCGGTACCAGAGGTCATAACTGTCTAACGCGCAGGAGCTTGCTATTGCATTGACCATCTCTTTCTGTCACCACCTTATACCGTTTGACAGAAAGAAATAGTGAAAAGCGATAGCAGGCGCCCGCGCGTTAGATTAATATCTAGTTTACAGGTTACCGTTGAGTTTTGGGACATGCTCTATCTATATTAACAAAAATAATAATAAACCATTTACTATAATTAATGTAGCCCATATAATAAATACCTTATAGACTAACATACACATAATTAAAAACATTAAAACTTATATAGGTAGGCTATACTTATATTAAAATATGCGTCCACTGCCTCGCTACTAGTGCAGGCTGCGCGTGCGCAGCGCGACACTAAATAACAGTGTCGCGGGCTTTGGCGACACCGCCGGGCGACTAATGCTGCACGGAACCACCTGTACATCAAAATGACCTGTTACCTAAAGCGAACTTGCACGATTTTTGTAGCAGGTTTGAAATGGGCTATAGGTTTTGTATGGCAACACCTGGCTAATCGAATAACTATTTTTTAAATTCTATTTTTAAAAATATAGCTCCATCGATACAATGGCAACGTTGAAAAAGACACTATCGTTTGTTGTTGTTCGGTAGCTTCGGTTGTGCGGTGAATAACTATTTATTTGCTTCAAAGTATCCTAAAAATCTAGAAAGAATACCTTCAACACATGCATTCTGCCATGTCCAACTTACGGCTACGAGACCTGGGCAACCCAAGGACCAAGTCTCTTAGAGCAAAACAAACTCCTTCTAAAAGCAATGGAGAGGAATATGACAAGGACACGAAGACAAGACTGAATTAGGAACATTGTGCTTAGCTTTGCACTAGTTAACTCGTGACCTGTACAATCGTTACGTAATCGTAATCGTTTAGGACATTTACAATACAAATATAGACTAATTTAATAAATAATGCACATTACCGGACTTTTAATCCACATCTCATAACTAAAAACATAATAACACTAATGTCATTAATTACTACTACGAAACACTAGCCCTAATTAACTGAGTTGGTTAGAGTTGGTCCGTTGGACCTGAACGATCTAGAATCTGTATTAAATGTATAAAAAAAGTTATTGGCATTGTATTGCATACGACCATCCCGCGCGCGCGCATCTTTTCGCTCGCTATATTTCGGCGCATATATCTCGAGCTATCGGCTCGGCTATCGCCGTCGGCGCATCTGCGCGATACAGATACGTATACTGATTAGCCGATAGCTACTGATAACGTTTTTAAATTCTGCTTTTTTTAACTGTCAAGTTGCCACAGAGCTTTTACGACAGGATATGGTAAGTTCCATTCTAGCTAAAATATGACAGAAAAAATCACTGTCAAACTTGGTTTAACTTTAATTTGTATGTTTTTATTTTTATGGTTTTACCCATAGATAATTTTATTTACCTACAAGTATGGCTGGAGCTAGGAGCCGAACGCATTTTCCCATTATACCTGTGATTATACCGTGATGCTTGCTTCGCCATATACATCAACCTTCTAGTAGTTTTCTGTGTATAAGTGAAATAATTTGAAAAATCTCTTCATACAAACGAACAAGGTTTCAATCTAAGTTACTTAGTTATAAATAGACGATGCAAACGCATTTAAACTCACAATCAAAACCACTGCTTAATGAAAGAAACAGAGTAGAATTTTTACAGGATTATTTATAGAATAAACTCTACTTTGAAGAACTTTTTTAGTAGAAAAAAAAACATTTTCGTGGAACTCTGAGGAAAACAACCAAGAGCACAAAATGTTGTCATCACTAAAAACAATAATGCTTGCATTCATTCTTAATCTTGTATTAAACACCATCACTAACCTACCTTTTCATTCTTTCTACACAAAATGTTTTGACACAAACAATTCGATTGTACATAAATCAATCTACTTAAAATTTATCGATTCAATCGACAGAGTAATACCTCTTCAATCCTGGAACAATCAACATCAGATAGTATCGATATATCGGGTATCGAGTTAAGTCGGAATCGGATCACTTGATGATATCTTGACGGGTACAATCAAAGTACAATTAATTAGGCACCATGCAGACCTTAGAACTAAGATGAATAGAAACGACACGCGAGATAAAAACCTGACCGCGCATATGACTAAAAGGCCATATGTTTTATTTCAGTTTGTAAAGGCGTGCCTGAAGACGAAAATCTTTGACCAGTGTGTGTGTGTGACATACGGAACTGAGAAGTGGTCGTTTACAATGGAACTCATAAGGAAGACCAGTCACTCAAAGAACGATGGAGCCAATTGCTGCTTGGAGTATCCCAAATAATTCCTACAGCTCGGAGAGTTGCAAGACTTACTAGGGGCGTTCAATAAAAAGTGAGAATGAGTATGTTATAAACAACTTTTACTAAATGTCATTTTATTTTTCGACATAGTCACTTTTTAGCATAATACACTTAGTATATCTATTTCTAAACTTAAAATTCCATTTTTAAAAAAGGTCTCATCTTGAGTACTTAAAAAATCTTGTACTGCAGCGACTACCGCGTCGTCGTCTTCAAATTTCTGGCCTCTCAGGTATTGTTTCAATCTCGGAAATAGGAAGAAATCACTGGGAGCGAGATCTGGTGAATACGGAGGATGCTTAAGGATATCGAACCCAGCATCACGAATTGCAGCCATTGCAACGGCGGACTTGTGTGCCGGGGCATTGTCCTGGTGGAACAGCACAACTTTCGAGAGTTTACCTCGCCGTTTTTCGCGGATCTCATTGCGCAATGTTGCTATTTGTTTGGCGTATAAAGTGCCCGTAATAGTGGCTCCATGCTCGAGATACTCAATCATTAATACCCCTTTACCATACCAAGAAACAGAGCCCATGACCTTACCGGCAGATGGGCTCACCTTGAATTTCTTCGGAGTTGGAGATGATGGCCTTTTCCATGTCATAGACTGCAGTTTCGTTTCAGGGTCGTAATGATGGAGCCATGTTTCGTCCATTGTTATAAATCGCGCCAAAAAAGTTCCCGGTCTTGCTGCATCAGGTTCAAAGCTTCTTGACAAATCTCTAGTCTAGTTTGTTTTTGCGTGTCAGTAAGCATTCTTGGTACCCAACGCGCAGATACCTTTTTCATACCCAAGCGTTCATGTAAAATATTATGCACGCTCCCCGTTGAAATCTTTACATTTTCAGCAATAAAATGAACTGTGACACGATGATCCGGCAAAACTGAGTTTTCGACTTTTTTCACAATTTCTTCAGTTACTGCTGTAGTAGGGCGGGCGTCCGGAGCGGGGGTCGTCCATTGTCGATGTTCTTCCACGTCTAAATTCGGCGCACCAACGTGCGACTGTCGAATACGGAGGAGCATTAGACCCTAAAGTGTCCCGCAAATCCAAATTGACTTGGTCCGTAGAAAAATTTTTCAAATACAAGTATTTGATAACGGCGCGCAGTTCAATTTTCTCCATTTTCGCTAACGTACTCAATAGCATTGCAAAGAAATTACCGTATATTTTTTTAAACAAAAGACACTTAGTTTTTTTTTCATAGCAATCAGCTACATAGATTAGCTTTACCGGCCAGTATTTAATTTCGTAATATTAAAAGAGTTTGCATCTCATTCTCACTTTATATTGAACGCCCCTCGTAAGTGGCAGTGGGCAGGGCACATTGCTCGTAGAACCGCCGGCCGATGGGGCTTCAGCCGATATGAAAAACCTTTCTGTCAACGGAATAAGAGCAAAAAAGACGTTGATCGGCTCGGCTACGCGCCGAATTGAACCGTGCAGACGGACATTTTTTTCGCTCTTATTGCGTCGACATAAAGGTTTTCCCGATCGGCTGAAGCAGATTCCACGTTGGCAGATTTGTCGACCGGAAGATGTGGCGTGAGACGGAAGACCCAAGATCTGGTAAAGGTCGCAGGAACCACATGTATACGGGCAGTGCTGCCCTGCAGACTCTAAAACGCAGAAGAGGGTTTTTGCGTTTGTTGAATATTGAACTATAACAAGCACAGCGTAGGAACATAATGGTCTAATCTCTTTTTTGCTCTTACTGCGTTTTAGGGCCCGCAGGGCCGAGCGCTGGACCGATCGTTGTGGAACTCTTTGGCTTAGCCTTTGTCTAGCATTGGATGTGTTTTGACTTTTACCTATGAAAAGGGGAAAAATGCGTTTATTGAGAGCGGGGGATGCGAAAAGTGTCGTTTCTATTCTTATTGTTAGTTCTGTGATGCAGACTATGAGATCAATGGGTCGATGAACTTTGTGAACATGTGAAGTGTACCTGACTATAATTGTAGTCCATTATAGTTAGCAATGGGTGGCATACTATATATAGTAAATCGACACTAATGCGATAAAGAGGTAAACTTTGTTTTCTTATTTTGTGTGGTGTTTTGTCTGGAATGTCGAGGTGGTTATATTCTCTCAAGCAGAGGGTCGTGAGTTCGAGCCCGGGTTGACTTTTAAGTTCTTTAGAACTCATGTGGAAAATCACATTTGAAAACAAGAAGCAATTAAATAGTGTATGTGTCGTCCCCGACCTGCATTGGGCTCGCAAGTGAATTAGAGTCCACTTCTATACCGATCCATAGTGAAGATGATGATGGAAACCTTTAGTACCACCCCAAGAATGCAATAGAAGTGGCAACAGTACAATTTAATTCCAAATAAATAACCAAGACCGCCTTCCGCAGTCCAGTTCGTTCAGGCACCTACACATACATACATATATTATCCTTTGGACGCATCGCGGTAGCTTGTCCTGTCGCTTTGAAGCGCCCGCTGCGTCTGCGCATATAACGTAGCTAAGTAGATGTACACTAGCTTTATAGAAGCTGTATAGTTGTATAGTAGCTGTATATTGAGCCGGTTTCTTTGAAGGATTGAAAATTATTTATTTGCCTACATATTGAGGGAGATAATGATAACTTTTTGGTTAATTATTTTATTATTAGATTTATTTACATCGATATTATCATCATCATCATCCCAGCCTATGTACGTCCCACTGCAAGGCACAGGCCTCTACTCAGAATGATAGACATATTTTTAATTATACGAAATTTACATACTAATACACTAAAACTAATACACACGTAAAAACCGATCAAGTGCGGGTTGGACTTGTACATGCAGGGTTCCGTACCTCCCTACAATTCATTTTTGTTATTGTTGTAATAGTGTCAATTCTGTGAAATATCCAAGTACTCCTTTCACTGTAGCATGGTGCAGGTGACACTTGACACACCGTTTCGTTACACTTAGACAAAATTGCTGCGGTGTATTTAACAGCGATTTATTTAAATTCCAGTTTGAATTTTTCTGGAGTTAAACATTTAAACTTCGAAAACACTATCGTGCGCGAAAGAAATTTAACCTAATTATTTTTTATTATCAATAAAAAAAATAAAATACGATTAAGTCAAGTCAAGAAACGTAATATGATGCGACACTATCTACCACGAGAAGAAGATTTATCATTTGTCAGCGTTTTTACTCGATCTTTATAATGGTATTAACTAGATTCTTGAAATCTTCACCAATTATGTTAATTATGGCCGCTACAACAACAAATGATAAAAATATAATCAAATTAAACATTAAGGGGGTCTTGACTGACCAATATAAAATGATACCCGAATGCGTAGGTAAATTTTACTTAGAAGCAGGGCTCTGCTAACACTGGATTATTATAGTTACTGCTTTAGTTTTGTTTATTATAGTTTTGGTGTATGTTATGGCCTATTTTCGATATACCTAAAAATTTGTACGACCTCGACTTTTTTTGCGTTATAATAAACTCCGGTACTTAGTTTGCTTTACTTAATTTCAAGAAGTAATCGTAAATTTATATTATTAATTACACAATATACCTAATTAAAGTTATAAATTTATAGTTTTATCGATTCGAGTTTTATAGCTTTCACTTCTCTAGTCTGTGGGTTTTGACACCTGCCACCCGCACCATGCTACAGTGAAAGGAGTATAGTTACCATTAGAAAGATTTTTTAATTTTATTTTTGTGTTCTTTTTTCTTATTGTACTAACTAAATTAAAAACTAAACTAGATCTAAACAAACAAAAATAATATTATTACAAACTAAATTTAAAACTAAACTAGATCTAAAAAAGGCCCCTGCGGCATTGTGCCGAAGATGCTGGCAGCATTACCTCGTTGAATCGCTAGGCTAATTCTTTGAGCGAGGTACTTATTTTATTGTACTTATTTTTAGTCTAGGATAGTTGTACGTATAATATAATAAATAAATAAATAAATAAATATTAGGGGACAATCTTACAGAAATCGACCTAGTCCCAAACTAAGCAAAGCTTGTACTATGGGTACTAGACGACGATAAACATACTTATATAGACAAATAAATACTTAAATACATAGAAAACATCCATAACTCAGGAACAAATATTCGTGCTCATCACACAAATAAATGCCCTTACCGGGATTCGAACCCAGGACCTCTAGCTTCGTAGGCAGGGTCACTACTAACTAGGCTAAAGCGGTCGCCAATAATGTATAAATTTTATCTTATTTGTTGTTATAGCCGCCACAGTAACATGTACATAATCGGTGAAAACTTCAAGTGCCTATTACGGTTCAAGAGATAGAGTCCTGTGACAGACGAACAGACAGCGGAGTCTGGGTACTAGGGCCCCGTCGACAACGTTTGGACACGACACTAAAAAAAAATTAAATCACCTACCCCAAACAAAAAGCTTTATTACCTTTATTCATCTTTACACTTTTTTTTAATTCGTCCTCCTAAATCATAATAATATCAATATAAACCATAGCTCGTACGTCTTTGTCACAAGATGGCGCACCGGAAGTCAATCACGCAATAAATCCACTCTTGCGCACTGCACGTCTTAGCCACGCATCCAAAGGCACCGCGGATTTCAAAATAACTAGTAAGTAGGCAACTGTGCATAACTTGAAGGTAACTAGTATTTATGAAAACAAGTTAATACATATTAGAGGTTCTGTAACTATAGGTACACCGTGTTTTTTTATTTCAGTTAACTTCCAAAAATGGTTTAGTATAGTCGACAAAGTGCTTCACCGTTTTTTAGACAGTGTATCTGTCTGTCTGTTACCTCTTTTAGGATAGGTGACCGCGGGATAACTATAAATGAATTCTTCACAGACGGAGTTAGTGATAAATAAATATTAAGTTTACATTGCAGCCGTTGTAAAAAAGTTAGTGTTAGTTTCAAGTGTCCCTAAGCTAAACCGTTGGCTTGAAAAATCTTAAAAAAATATATACAATGCTACGAATATATAAACAATTTAAAACAGTTTATTATGCAACAATATAAAATACAATTCATAAAATGCTGTCAGTCAAACAAACCGCCCCGGATCGTAGCCGGCGCAAAGGTGCCCAATACACTAGCTGCGTTGCCACGTTGAACCGCGATGGACAACCTTTGTATCAGAAACGACCCAGAGCGAGGGTCAAGACATCTCTCACGCAGACGGCGCCCCACTTCTTTAAAAAAACCTTTGCCTCGGAACGCCAACAACCAGTTGTCACCACCGTAAGTGGAAGAAATAAATAATTTGAGAGAGCCGAGTACTTCTCGCGCTTTTTAAGGGCTGCCAATTCAGCAGCTGTTCCCCCCATCCCTGAAGTGCGACCGCACTGAAGAGGTTCTAAATATGTAATTAAAAATTAAAAATAATTATGTCCCAACATATCTATTTTAATTCTAATTCACTCAAGAGATACACGTATTGGCGATTATAGAGCGAGGGTCAAGACATCTCTCCCGCAGACGGCGCCCCACTTCTTTTAAAAAAAGCTTTGCCTCGTTTAAAACGATTTAAAACGAAACCTATCTCAGCTTAGTAGGCAGGCTTTACAAATTAACGAGTAAATAAGTAGTCGTTCAAATATTTTTATATAAAACGTCTGTAGCATGTTAATACCTACGGAACCCAACCCTGCGTGTCCGACACGCACTTGGTCGTTTTTAGTGTCGGTTAAAGACCGAATGTACTAAAATTTCCTTTTAAATACTGATTTAGGCATTGAGGTTCTCAACAAACTGGTCGAACTAAATAGTTGTAATAGCTTTTATCAAGTTATTCCACAGGACAATACTAGACCAATTAAGCCTTATTAACTCGCGCCGAGAATCTTACGTGTTGCATTGCATTGCTGGGCAGAGCTGCTGAGGATTTAGTGGCATTAGTTTACCGCAGCAATGTATGATAATCACGAGAATATAGTGGGAGGCGGCGACACAGGCTTTTAGGGAAAAATCCTGCGCGCGCGTGTTAGTGCCGCGCATGCGCTAATTTAAACTGTTGCACGCACAGTTGGACAGGGAGATGGTTAAATTATACATACCACTAGCGTGAAATGAACATTTATTTATTATTAGTAATAATACATTTATTGCATGAAAACGGGTACAGAAGGAAAGATATGGTAAAAATAAATTTAGTATGTACATGACCGTAATCTACCGTACCGTACCGTACCTATCGTACCGTACCGTATTATTTATTAAAGAAAGCATGAACCCTTCGGACGCTGCGCATTAAAAAAAGAAAAACCTGCGTTCCAATCTCGTTTGTCCCAAATAGTACCAATGTTACAGATTAAAATAAAAATACAAAAAGTTAGCCTTAAATTTGGCGCAGATTTGAACCATCATTACAGGACTCCCAATACAATGGGGTACCAACTTAATTATATACAAATTAGCTTACTTAAAGGCTAACATAAAAGTACATCCTATACTAAAATCTGTAATATTTGATAGGCAACTAGAGTAGTGAGAGCGTTAGTTTTTATATCAAGAACTATTAATTAATAAAAGCCTTTTATTTATTTTCTCGACTCAGTCTGAAGTAGAGATAATTGCTCAAATATTGGGTTATTGCTGAGACCAAAGAAGTGGTGAGACCAATGCTGGATGGAAAAGCACAGTGCGCAATAAGTTCTGTAGTTTAGTATGTTTTCGGATGTTAAATACACCTCACAGTTAGTGTACGTAACCTTTGCCACACCTGTTTACGACTTTACGTAATATAACTAGGGAACCCAGTAATAAACGAGTTGCTAAATAGGTATGATATATCCTACCTATTTGGCGGAGTACTGACTTAGTCATTTATTTGCTTAAACATAGTACAATAAGTTGAACTACGTAATGCGTTTTTTAATTCTAAATTACACCGCACTGAAAAAAACAAAAAATATAGGTGGGGTTAGGAATCGAACCCTTTTCTAATCATTTCGTGATGAATCCTTCACCTTCCACCAACTCAAGAAGTTTTCTCGCACACAAACTTTGGCATTTACTTACCTATAAGTATAATAACGACCGCTTTAGCCTAGTTGGTAGTGACCCTGCCTACGAAGCAAGAGGTCCTGGGTTCAAATCCCGGTAAGGGCATTTATTTGTGTGATGAGCACGAATATTTGTTCCTGAGTTATGGATGTTTTCTATGTATTTAAGTATTTATTTATCTATATAAGTATGTTTATCGTCGTCTAGTACCCATATAGTAGCTTTGCTTAGTTTGGGACTAGGTCGATTTGTGTAAGATTGTCCCCCTTATATTTATATTTATTTTATTTATTAATATTAAGTAGGATGCTAAATACCACCATCGCCATCGGCAGTGCACGTCAATATTTAATTTATCGCTGTGCGATATCGGGCGATATCTCGCCGGCGATACGCCGACGGCAGGTAAATGAGGGGACACCGCGTACGCGATTTATTCTCTTTATTAGGGATAAAAAATAGTTGACAGAGCCTGTGCATGCCACGGAACTAAGAAATATGTGGAACAGAAATGTCACTTTCATACGAGCTAAGATGCGATCATTTGGCTATAAAGCCACACATTTTCCTATCTTAGTCATCTTATCAGCCAAAAAACCTCTGCTCGACAAAGACCTACCCCAAAGAGTTTCACAACGGTCAGTACTGCGCTGCACACAGGTCCTGCGACCATTACCAGATCGTTGGTCCATTTTGTTGGACTTTCCTACGCCACATCTATCGGTTCGTAGCGCTACTCTTGAATCTTATGCTCCTGCGGGTGCTGTTGGTAACATTGCCTGTTGACTTATTCCCTACCACGCCGAAATACAGATCTTTTCGGATTCAAATGGAACGCTGATAGCGATCTGGATGAACTTTATACAAGGGCGTCCCATGCGCTTTTCCACATCTTTAACATTTCAAAGGCAAGCGAGTTAATCGTAATGCGCAAGCCACACATGTAGGACGTGGGACCTGCGTCTCCTCCTCGTCTCTTCTGTCTGCTTCGGATCGCGACGCTTCTATATATTTAGTATGAAAACTGATTCAAGGGGCGCCGCGACTGCGACGCGCCCCCGTCCCACGTTTCTTCTGTGTGGCTTGCGCCTAAGGGAAGTGCTTGAAAAGTATTTGAGCCTTATATATTTAAACCTTAAGTACCTACTTTACGACGCATATATCCGTCGTCGGTGTTGAAAAGGTTGAAAAAAAAACCTAGAGGGAATTTTTGCGTTTGTTTAGCTTTGAAATGCCAACTACGAACTCCGGTCCAGCACTAGCGTGTGGAAAGCACGAGGATAACGCCGAACTATTTGCTCAAGAAAGTAGCCATGTGCACCCACCTAGTGCGCCATCTTTTTTACAGTTTAATTTATTACAACTGGTGTGTGCGTGACGTGACACACGCACGCATCTGGTCTGCGCCGGCCTTAAAGCTAGCATTACACAACTGAATTTTAAGAATTTTATTGAATCCTAACAGTACCCTGATCCTCAACCGAAGCCAACAACCACTCGGTCAAGAGTGTAGCGATATAGAAGGATTGTATTATAAGGAAATGCTATGTTAGTCCCAAGCACAAATTACAAAAGCTTTCCATTCCTCTTTAGGTATAAAATACTTAATAATCAGTAACAGCTAACTAGGCCACGTGCGCTATCTAAAGATGTCCTTTTTACCCAGTTTCGAACCAAAACAAGTATAATAGCCCATTGTATGAGTAACGTACCTTTCAAAACACTACGCCTGGCAAAATAAAAGATTTGCGATAGCCGATAAGGCGTGAATGGAGGATATGAACGGATTAATAAAGTTCTTACGCTAATTTATTGACGGGGCATTTTGCGGGAATTCATTTTAGACCGGGTTACTAATAACCTGCATCCAAATGCAGATATATTCAAAAACCTTGCATCCTGCGCGAACATACTAACAGGAATTTCGTAGACATTTTTTTGAGATATTAAAAAGTAGGTAACTGTTAAATGTAATTTGTGTAATTTATTTTGCTACTTTGTCCGAGTGTTAACCCATTCAAAATTACAGACTTCTAGTACTAATAGTATCTAAGTTAACAGACGGTCAAGGCACAACTGTAAGGGTAGATTTTCACGGTTTTTTCTATATTATGTAAACACAGAAACTATAATAAAGTTGAATAGGATCTAATAAATCTTATCTAGTATTTCCACAGTCCTGTTGCAAGTGCAGTAAGGTAAGGATATTTTAAGCGGATTTTAAATAAGATATTTTTTTAGATTTTTTATGCACTCATAGAGCACGCATCGGTTTGTCTGTCTTTAAATCTGGGCCTATTGGACAATAAATAACTACTTACTCAAGTATCATTCATCTCAGATCATATTTACGCATCCTTTAGAAGTGGAAGAGCCGGGCCGTATTTAGGGGAGGGCATCCGGGGGCCACAGCCCCGGGGCCTCCACAATAGAGCCCCCCCCCAATAGAGACTTTGAAAAATTGTTTAATGAAAAAAAAAATTGTGCTTTTATTTGTAAAATGATTGGTGGCCTTCACTCCTTTTATGCCCAGAGGACTCCAGGTCTCTAAATCTGGCCCTGTGGAAGAGGACGGGTTTTCTGCTTGAAAACACATGTGTCGACCAGACTTAGTTATCTTGCATGTGTGGTAGCGGAGAAGGTAAAAGGTTAATTAATATCGATCTTCAATAAGTAACGCCTCGATCAATTAATTAGTAATAAAAACAATTATTCGCATTTTCAAATTTTTAATACTGGGAGGATATCAATTGGCGTATCTCAATATATCTGTCATGCATTATTTTCATTTAGTAAGTGCTGCCATCTCCCGACGCGGAACACCGCTACTGCGCAGCACTGCGCCTGCGCGCCTGTCGCATTGTTTTTGCCCATTCATATTTTACTCAGAGTCTGAAATAGTTTATTTAAGTGATTTCAATATCAAAGTGCCGCCATTTTAAGTTGCCGTACCAGATTGCTGCCAGTTTGAATTGGGTTTAAGTTTAATAATTAAGTATCCTAGTTTTAGTGCAAATTGTGTGTAATTAATTAAAGATCTTTAGGCTCTAAAGTCACCTTATCTAAGGATTGTGTCATCATCATCATCATTTCAGCCGAAAGACGTCCACTGCTGAACATGCCTTCCGCTTGTTCAGCAGTGCCATTCGCATTCAAAACCTTGGAGGTTAAGGAGGAGGAGGAGGAGGAGGAGGCAACGGTTGGAGGCCTACCTACTCTGCGTCTTCCGGTCCGTGGACGCCACTCGAGAACCTTTTTGCCCCGTCGGTCATCAGTTCTACGAGCGATGTGCCCTGCCCACTGCCACTTGAGTGTGGCAATTCTTCGAGCTACATCGGTGACTTTAGTTCTTGCGCGGATTCCATCATTTCTTGTGCGATCCCGCAGAATTGTATATACTTACTTAAAATACGTTTTAGATTGGCAGCAACCACAGCATCCTCTATTGTGGTCACCGGCGGCGGGTAGATCGACGTGTGGCACATCATGGGACGCACATCCAGACACCGCTGGTCGCGTGTGGCTGGCCAGAGAAACCAGGGCTTTAAGATAGAAGGTATAAATCGTGTTTGACCCTCTGCCAAGAAATAGTTTAAGGTCCGGTCAAAATCAACCAATGCTTGGTTAACTTTTTATTACCAAATCTTCTTGATGGGGTAAACAAACAGGGTATGAGGTAAATAGTGGATAATCTTTGACCTGTGGATGGAAGGCTTTATGACGTTCTAACAAAGTAAATTAAGATTCAGTAAATGTGCCCCCAGATTAGTATTATTCGGACTTTTTGTTTTTTCTTCCAAAATGAGACCCTTGTTCACCCTTGTTGTTTTATTTAGTTTATTTTTTATTAAATTTTTTTCTAAATAAATGATGATGATTTTTGCTAAATTACTATTCAATAATTATCACCCTTTTTATAACTATCTTGGTCTTAGTGAACTAGAATATTATCTTTAGGTATCTGTTTGAAAAAATATACCTTGTTGAGTTTCTTGCCGGGTTCTTCTCAATAGGATTTTTTCGATCCTGTGGTAAAGTCTTCGACATTATAAAGATATTTTGACTTTGATTATAGAAGCAGATTTATAAGCAGAGTTATCGATTACCTCCACAGTTATGGTTTGACGTATGAATTAATCAATTAGGTATTTACCTTGAGTTTGTAAAAAAAAACTTTTTTTTTGCTCGTACCTAAGTTAGTAAAAGATATCTCTTAAAGCGATAAGTTCGCCTTTGTATATCTTTTGTGCCTTGTTACCTGTTGCTTTTCTGTGTTTTATTTTAACCTATTAACGAGCAACATAACTGACTGAGGAACAGACCATGCAAACCTAAACCACTGGATCTAGAGACTTGAAAGTTGGCAGTCATACTCCTTTCGGGGCGAAATCATGGGGTTAAGCATACAATAAAAGAGTTCCATACACATAAAACTAGAGGCTCTAGTCCCCTACCAGGGTCCCCTGGCCAAGGTTAATTCGCACCGACATCTAATTCGGATAGTTTAATGTGCTGTCCTTATTTATTTTGACATAAGCACATAAACAGCTCTCAATCGTGCACGCGCTGAATGAAACAAAAATGGCGACTGTAATGGCCACTAGCGCGCGATAAATATCGTGCTGACCACTGGATGCGCGTGCGCACACCGGAAGATGCGCGATACTTGCCCCCGAGCTTGTAACCGGGAAATTATTATTTCACAAAGTATGTATAGTCAACCAATTTGATTTCTAGGCCACTGTAGAACCTTGTCGCATACTACTAGATAATTACAATGTCAGTGCGGGTCAAAGGATTATCCACCTTCCGATCACAACATGCAATAAACGTAAATAGTTTATAAACGGTTTCGCTCTATGACATGAGAACAAAAAGAAGTTTTGATAGACCAAGTGATAGACGGACAGTGACAATTCAAGTTGTAAGTTATAAGCAAACTCCTTTCCTATTCATTATCGATGACACAATGTTAGCAAAGATTGAGATGCCATCATGGGCATGGTTCTATAGTGGCCTAGGAATTAAATTGGTTGACTGTACAGTCAGTAAGGTATGAATAAAATCTCTATACACCTAACGCATCAAATATTATGTAAACATCAACCTAATTATTAGTGGCATAAAGTTGTATAGGTATTGACGCTTTGGTAACGTTCGTATTTATGCCCTTTATATGACAATAGAGAGAAAGACTGTTATTTCTAAAAATAATAAATAAATATCACGACAATCCACAGCAATTGACCCAGCAAATTGACAACGGATAAATGTACTTTATAAGTAGAGATACATACTTAAATATATACATACTGAAACACCGAAGGCTCGAGAACAAACATTCGTATTTCTCACGCAAATTTCCGCCCCTATGCAGGAATCGAATCCGGGACCTCAAGCTTCGTAAGTAGTCAGTTTTTCTAACCACTAGACCTGAGGGGCGCGTGGTCAAACCCGGTAAGTCGATCTAATATAGGAAATAGATAGGAATTTTGAATTTAGATGTTTTACACTAACCTACGGCGCCCAGACTTGGTCATTAACTGAAGCTCAAAAGTCCAGGCTTAAGGTTTGCCAACGAGCAATGGAGCGCAGTATCCTGGGTGTTCGAAGAACTAATCGAATCAGAAACACGGCACTGCGCTCCAAAACTCGTATTACAGATGTGGGTGTCAAAACCGCCAAGCTGAAGTGGGACTGAAGAGAAGCTGAAGAGGAGATGGCGGGACGACCTGAGCGCTTTTCAGCTCGATTGGCAGGTGTATGCCCAGGGGGTGCGATGTCGGAAACCTCCTCGAGTGCCCGGGCGTTACCACTCCCTTCTATCCGAGGCGTAGGCCTCATGGGGTGGGGAAGGGTAACGCTTGGGACGGTGTACCCTGGGCAACAACGGTAAGCTAATGTATTTGTACATTATCTTACCGGTGGCTAATATCCGACTTGGGGGGGGGGTGGGGGTGTCAGCAATCTCCACATGTGCCTGGTCGGTACTGATCATACCGCCTGGGTTGAACGACCGTCACGGTTCTCCCCTAATAACCCTGGTGGTTAAGGGGGAGAAGAGTAGCGGATGGGTCCATGACCTGTGGCAATTGACTGACATACTGGGGGGGTAGGGGTGGTGAGGTGAACCCGCAACTAGTTGCGGGGGATCCGAGCCAGCGGGCCCATTCGTGGGTCCGCAGAGAGGATGGCGTCTCGCCCTTGGGCGGACGCCTTTGACGGAGGCGAACCCGAACTAAGTACCTGCTCTGCCACGGCGGACAGGGAAAGGCGAGGGGGAGCCTAGTGGGCGGAAGCGACCGTGCCCTCAGTACTGCTCTGCTTCCAGAGCAGTACATGAGGGCGCGGGAGCTAACGTGAGGGCACGTAAACCCGGCTTGCCGGGAACGTGGGCATCTGCGGAAGCCACGAGGAGTAAACCTCTTTAAATAATCCTTCACCAGCGGGGGAGGCCGGGGAGTGCCGAGCCCGCATTGCACGGTGTCGACAGAGGAGCCCCATCCCGGGGCGGCCAGTGGGCGTTGCGGTGACTCCTTGTGCTCCCGCGGCGTTCACAATGGCAAACGAGGGAATCCGTGTGGTTTTTAGTGGGTAGGCCCCTTGGGGAGAGCCCCACATACCTCCGTTTCCCCGAACGGAGACGATGCATAAGGTGCATTTTCCACACAAAAAAAAAAAAAAGTGTATGCCCAGGATAGGGAAGAATGGCGGAGGAAAGGGGAGGCCTTTGCCCAGCAGTGGAACATATTATAGGTTATAAAAAAAAAGTTTTACATAGTGTTCTTTTTCAACTGTCAATTAGTTCGATTTATCGGGTTTGACCAGGCAACCCTCCATTTGGTCGTCTTCAAACTAGCTTGCAGTGTTCCCCAGCCTAACGGCAAGCGACAGGAGCGACTGGCTGCAAAGATGCGCCTTTGAAGATAGCGCCGATACATTTATAACTCGAACCGTTTGCATACCGCGCGATTTAGACCTATATCCTGAGGTATAGGACGTATACGGCTTATAGCTCATAAGTATAGGGCATGTGGACCTTATGTATAGGACGTATAAAATCCACATTAAAATGTGTTGGGTAGGACACATGATCCTAACCTAAACCGTGCCTTAATGGGGTAACGGGATTCTATTACTAATGTTTTGATGTCTGTCCATCCGCCTGCCTCAGAACAAACTAACGCCTAAAGTGATTGCTCAAAAAATGAGCTACTGTAGAAACTGTGGAGCAAAAAGTAGTGTATTTCACTGCTGAGTTTCACGATATATTGAAACATCATCATCCCAGCCTATATACCTCCCACTGCAGGGTACAGGCCTCCTCTCAGAATGAGAGGACTTGGGCCGTAGTTCCCACGCGCGCCTTGTTGGTTTGATAACCTTCACACATACCATTGAATTTCGTCGCAAGTGTGTACACGTACCGTTTCCTCACGATGTTTTCCTTCACCGCGCGAAGCTCATAGTAAATTTCAAGTGTATTCCGAAAACTTTGAGGTGCGAGCCCAGGCCCAAACCCACGACCTTCTGCTTGAGGCCACAGGTCAAACCACTGGGATACCACGGCCTAGTGAAACATGAAAATACAAAAAAAATTGTACGCTTTAAGATTATTACATGCGAATAAGTGGCGATATCGATTCGGAAGGGATATAGATGACAACATTTCTATTCCTCGTACTAATAGTTCTGTACCTACGACAGACGGATGGACAAATAAACAGCAGCGCAGGCTCAGCAATTAGATGTCGTTGGGGACCAAGGTTAAGGAACCCTAAAAATGACCATAAATCTACAACAGTCCACTTTAAACAGAAAAACAAATGAATGACCAATAAAATTTTATTCCCGCTAGTAATAAACAAAATCTACTGACTTCCGAATAATATCTCCATGCAAATCGATAGGAAATGCCATAGACAAGGAGATTACCATGGCACGTGCTTTGTGTTTAGACTGGCTATCATTTAAAAAAATAAAAAAGGAAAGAATTTTGTCTACGGCCTCTTTTTTTTCGGCTCCAAAATTAAACCCTAACCTTTGTGACCCGAACATAGAGTCGACATTGGAACTGATTTTATTTTACCGAGTGCATTTTATCTTGGTAATTTTGTCCGTGATGGGTATAGTAAAAGCTTGTAGAGCTAGGGGTGGTCCTTTTTTATTTTTTTTATGAATTTCTAATTTAATTTATGAGAATGCATCTTACGTGTCGAAGGTTTGATTTTTGATGATTGAAATGAATGTTCACATGACTCATGTCATCTTAGTTGACCTTTTATTTTACTATTGGTATGGTAAAAATTAAATTTATATGCTGATTACTTTTAACCGCCGCCGCCGGTGTTGTTCTCATAAACGAATAAGACTATGGTAGTCTTCTATCCCGTTCGAATTATGATAAACTAGCTTTTGCCCGCGACTCCGTCCGCGTGGAATTAGTAATTTGGGCAGCTTATTTTTTTATCCAATTTGCTTTTTCATCAATTATTATGGCTCTCCTTAGTTCCTCGATATAAAAAAAATACCCGCCCCCGCACCCCCCACCCTACACCATAGACCCCCCCGCACCCCTTCATACCCCCTACCCCCACCACAGAACCCCCCCCGAACCCCCCTCACACCCGCGTTCACATTCACCACCGTACCTACTCCCAAGTCAAGCGTGCCTATAAAACCCCCGATTTCGAGACATTCTTCCGCTCCGCTCCGCTCCTATTGGTGTTAGCGTGATGATATACAGCCTATGTCCTTTCTCAGGCTCTAGACTATCTGTGTACCAAATTTCATTTAAATCGGTTCAGTAGTTTTAGCGTGAAAGCGAGACAGACAGACAGACAGAGTTTCTTTCGCATTTATAATATTAGTAAGGATATCGCACAATTTGATTCCGAGGTCACCAATAGTACTTTCTCGCATTAACAAAATCTATAACAATCAAGTTTATTTATTACATATGTATATGTCATTATGATGTCATTAATCGTTGAAGAGTTCCGTACTACGGCAACCAGATTACTATATATTGTCAGCGGACTTAGGTAGATGAAACAATTACACACCATAACTAAAGCAAAATACTTGTACAACTTGTATATATAATGTGCAACTATTAGGATATTATGAGGACTCAAAATAAGAAATTTATAAAATATTTAAAAAAAAACCGGCCAAGTGCGAGTCGGACTCGCGCACGAAGGGTTCCGTACAATTATCTATAAAAATCACGTTTGTATCACGTTTGTTTGATTGTCACGTTTGTTGGGTTTGTATGCGTTTGTTTGTATGAGTTGTATGGGAGCCCCCTTAAATATTTATTTTATTCCATTTTTTTAGGGTTCCGTAGTCAACTAGGAACCCTTATAGTTTCGCCATGTCTGTCCGTCTGTCTGTCTGTCTGTCCGTCCGCGGCTAAGCTCAGAGACTGTTAGTACTAGAAAGCTGTAATTTGGCATGAATATATATATCAGTCACGCCAACAAAGTGATTAAATAAAAAAAAGTAAAAAAATTTTTTTTTGGGTACCTCCCATAGACGTAAAGTGGGGGTGATTTTTTTTTTTTTTTTCTCGATAGATATCTCGGGTATCGTTAGATAGGTCTTTTAAAATCATTGGGGGGTTGCAAACATGAATTTTCTATTCAGTGATCTGTTTGCGAAATATTTAACTTTAAAGTGAAAATTTTCTTAAATTCGACCGTCCCCCCCCCTCTAAAATCTAAACTGTTGGGTGGAAAAATTTGAAAAAATTCAGAATGGTAATAAATATATTATATTTACAAGGAAAATTATAGCGGCTAAAGTTGCTTGGGAATTATTTGTAGTTTAAGAGTAAATAGTAGCCTAAGGTATAAAACATACCTAAACTTGAAAGATTCCGTACACATACGAAATCCTTTGAAAAATATTACTTGATTTTTTCTTAATGGCTACGAAACCCTATCTTGGGCGTGTCCGACACGCTCTTGGCCGGTTTTAGTATTTGTTGTTATAGCGGCAACCGAAATACATCATCTGTGAAAATTTCAACTCTCTAGCTACCTATCACGGTTCTCGAGATACAGCCTGGTGACAGACGGACCGACGATCGGACAGACGGACGGACAGCGGAGCCTAAGTAATAGGGTCCCGTTTTTACCCTTTGGGTACGGAACCCTAAAAAGCAAATTTCATCGAATTTGCTAAAGCAGTTTCTGCTCGAGATACGCGAAATAAATAAATATACAAGAATTTCTTGTTTAAAGGTATAAGATACAGGTAAGACATATTATATCCTGCTAATATTATAGATGAGAATGTTTTTGAAGATTTTTGTATGTTTGAATGTTTGTTAACCAATCAAGCAATAACGGCTGAACGGATTTAGATGGAACTTGCCGTAGGGTAGAGGTTGAGACAGAATACTTAATATCCTGGTGATAAGTTCCCATGGAATAATATTTTAAGTTTTAAATATTGTTGTTCTTAACTTTGACGTTGTACTTACTTAAAAAATGGTAACATTTCTCAGGCCACAATCTCGTGAAGATATTTAGATATTTTTTTAAGAGCGGGCAAAACTGCGTCTTAAGACACATAAGATTAAGGTAAACGTCCCCGTGCTCGACACTGACCCAATACGTGGCACCGTCAATCTTATGTCATAGTAAGAGAGGTGGCAGATGAGTGTCATCTACTGGGCGTTGAGGTGTCGACTAGGTGTCGAGCGTTGGTACGTTTACCCATAGCCTTGTTAGACTGTCTCACAGATGCACAGATGGACAGCAAGGTTCATGAGGGTTTCGGATTTCCTCTTGAGATACGAAACCCTAAAAAAACTGATGAGTACGTAAATCGGGCGACAAACGTCTATAATTTGAGAGGATGTGACGATGCACCTATTTTGAATATTTTTTATCGCCACGGCATAGAGGGTCTGTTCATGTCTTTGAATCGCAAGTCACTTAGACAGGAGATGGTCTGAACTGAAAGAATTACTTTGCTTACCCGCGAAAGCAAGTTAATTACGTGGTAAGTAAAAGTAAACGTGGTGGTGGTAAGTTGATCCCCCATTTTTGTCTCGCCAACGTAGACCCCCCTCGAGTCTCCTGTGGACCCCTGGGGGTCCACCTGGACCACTTTGGGAATGAATTAATTGGGAGATGGTCTTTTACTCTACCAAAAGTTATTAAAGCATATGATCACATTAGTCACGGAAAATGTTCAGTTGTGTGCGTGTCATTTGAGTAACAGTTTTGGTGTGTACAACTGTTATAAGAATGTATAGTAAAATGACTCAAGTCTGGTGTTCATAGTGAAAAATACGAATAACTCACGTCTTTAAACGAGTTTATCCCGACATGTTTCGGGCCATTTTCTTAAAACGACCTTCGTGTGGGTTGACATCTAGCTTATCAGCATCCAAATGAAAGGTTCAGATCTCGGTTTAGCCCTACTAATAAACAGTATGTCCCTCGTATAATTCTAAATCGTTTTGCATAGCGTCAATACATCAATATCGTGGGGCGTGTCGCGGCGGTTCGTAATTACAGGTCGGCGGTCGCAAATTATTTCGCTTTTAATTTTATTTCGACTTGTGTACCTGCGGCGTTGGGTGTGCAATTCGACAGTGTCAGGGAATCGGGTAAGGCACAGATGGAGAAGGATTAAGATAAGATTTTTTCTTTTTAACCAACTTTAAAAAGGAGTGAAGTCGTGGTAGCATAGTGGGTCCCCAAACTTTTTGTTTCGTAGACGTTTAGCCATGTTTTTCGGTTTCAGGTGGGCCATTGGGTTTAACTTAGTAATGATTTTGATACCCGTTGCTGGCGGTCGACGACCCCTGGGGGTCGATATATAGACCACTTTTGGTATCTCTGGCCTAGTGGTTTGATCGATGGGTTCTCAAGGGTCATTGGTTCGAGTCTGCACTCTCACTTCTTAGTTTTTCGGAATTTATGTTAGAACTTACATTGGTGAAGGAAAACATCGTGAGGCGCACTTGCGGAGAAATTGAATGATGTGCGTGGGAACTACGGCTTATCCTCTCGTTCTGAGAGGAAGCCTGTGCCTCTGCATGGGACGATGATGATAAAAAAGGCAGAGTGGTGCGGGTGCGACCTGTGCCGAGGTGACGAAGGAAGGTAGACTTATATCTTCGCCGCCGAGCTCGCTGTTTGGCCACGGGTAGGTATATAGAATGATGGATGAATGAGCGTCACCCCTTATTTTGAGCACTTGAAGATTGAATAAACAGCGGTAACGAATTGCTACGACGATGAAGACCAGATAGCAAAGTGTGTGAGTGTGTATACTCACCGCAATAAATTTTACCCATAGTGAAAATAAACGGATCACTCACGTCTTAAAACGAGTAGTTCTCACGGTAGTTTCATGTTTAAAATTTTGCCCAAATTAGAAAGTTGCATATTTATTTTTCCTCGATTTTGTTTGTTTCTTAAATCGTTCTTCTTGAATCTCAGTCTCAGTAATTTAATGTTTATCCCATGCCAATCATATACTTCTTAAGCATATCGAAAACTATTGCTTATAGACAAAAAATAGCAACTTTCTTATTTAGTATTTTTTTTACGTTGAAGCTAGGCGTTTGACCACAATCACGCCTGATGGAAAGCGAAGTGCTACGATAGAGCACGCTTGCCTAGTAAATGCTTATTCACCCTAGACTTGAAAGCAGCCAGGTTGTAGTGATCAGGGAATACAGACGCAGGTAGAGTATTCCACTCCTTAGCTGTGCGGGAAGAGCGAAAACGATCCAAAAAATTCCCGACTTTGACAGTGATAACATTGCTATTCCTTTTTTTGACAGTTCTTTGCTTTCTATAATATGTACCTAGCTTGTTGGTAAACTTATATTATAGCTAATGAATTTATACCGATTGCAATATCTTATGAATAGGTCCGTACTCCTAATATCATCCCTATAGCACTCTTAAACCTGTTTAGTCTTACCCGTCTATGGCGGCGGAGTCAAAACGCATGCTTGAAGCACGGTCTGTATTCGGAGCACACATGTGATATCAATGATATATACACATCATTCTTCTACACCTGTATTTTTCATGGTAGCCTAGTGGTTCGAACTGCCTTTCAAGCAGAAGGTCGTCGTAGGAACTTCGGCCCAAAATCTCTCATTCTGATCTATACTAACAGACTGACAGGCAACGGAGGTTTAGTAATAGGGTCTCGTTGTATCAAAATGTATGTATAAAGTTTAAAACGAATAATGGACGAAATACAATAATGGTCATTATGTATACAAAAAATTTAGATGATATTAAACTATTAAACGAACTTTTTTATTTGTGTAATCTACAGATTGGATTAGTTTTGGTTAAGTTAATTTTATGAAAATCCTGTACCTAAAGTTGAGAATTTCCGAGAAAATTGGATTATATCAAGTTATCATAGTGAAAATATACGGATCACACACGTCTTAAAACGAGTTTAACTCGACATGTTTCGGGCACACGTCACGGCGGCTGCCAAACGCACACCGCGCGATCCGTATATTTTCACTATGAGTGAGTAGGATCACGGTAGTTTTTTTATGTTGAAATTACCATTATTTATTTCGTCCATTATTATTTTTAAACTTTGTACATTTTGATACGTACCCCTTGGTTAGTATGGATATGTGGCTATAATGCATGCCCATGCGCAGAATACGGAGCCAGCGGGCGGACACATATACTCCTTAACGCCATATCTGGGCAAGTACGTGTGAGGTACGGTTTTGTAATTTATTGCATAATTGTATGGATTAAGCTGTTTAGCTGGTTGTTTTATTTATTTTAATATTTAGGCTTTTATTCAAAACCTGCCAAGTGCGTTTCCTCATCAACTCAGCGTATAAGTATACGTCCCACCGCATAATACAGGGCTCCTCTCAGAGTGAAAGGGCTTTGGCCGTAATTCCCACGCGAGCACAGTGCGGACTGGGAACTTCATACACATCACTATGTGCTTCGTAGGTCCGTGCGGGTTTCTTTCACCGTAAAGCACATGGTAAATATCAAATGTAATCTCGCACATAAATTCCGAAAACCCCGGAGGTGGGACACCAATGTACTTTTATACACACAACTAATAAACATTTTCCTAAATCCAGTGTTTTTCAATCTTTTTGCATACGCGACCCCATTACAAGTAAACATTTTTTAGCGACCCCCGCGGGTCAAAATCGAAACATAATATTAGGGATTTTTGAAAATCTATGCTTATATCCAATATTCAGAGCTAACGATCCACGCTTTAATATTAAAGGCCAACACAAACCGGGAGCGCGGGGCGCTGACGGAGCGTGCCCAGCGCCCTCTTAAACACTGAATCAAATACACGGTGACACACACCGGCAGCGTGGCACACCGTATTTGATTCAGTGTTATAGAGCGCGCTTGGCACGCTCTTGTCAGCGCCCCGCGCTCCCAGCCGGCATTCCTCACTTCACTTCTTTACTGTGAACTGACATTCTCTTCAATGATCGTCATTAAAATTAAATAGAGAAATTTGCCGTAACTTGAAAATTACTGATCTCTCATTTAAAAAATAAAGACACCCGTTTGTCGCATTAAAATATTATTTTATTAATTAAGTGTATACCTATATAGATAACATTTGGTAGCATAGGTTACGATTGTGGTACCTACTCTGAAGATCAGCACTGGTTGAGTTCGAAACGCGTCAGTGTAGTTTGGTGATGGTAATAGTTGGTTTTGTGTTATTCGTGTGTGTTCGTACAGTGTGGTGGAGGAACTGCATGAACACGCATTTCTTACATAAACGTGACTTTCGTAAGGTCGCGGGTGAGCAAAGTAATTGTTTCAGTTCATTTATACCTAGATACACAAGTTTTTTTTTATTTTTATCCTGGACCCCCTGAATAAGGCTTTGTGACTCCTAGTGTGTAGGTATTCGTACAGTGTGGGGGTGGAGGAACTGCTACACATTTCTGGCATAAACGTACTTAGCTATTATAAAGTCGCGTGTGAGCAAAGTAATTTTTCATTTCATTTTTCACTTAGTTAATAGATTTTAATATCAACTTTACTTTTTTTAATATATTTTTTTAATTAATAAATAAATTATATTCTTATTAATTTACTTACTTCAAGTAGGCCCTAGCTTTTTTTATATTTACACTAAATGAGATCCATTTCAATCATAAGTTCGTCTTTGTACAACTTTATCTTATTTTGTGTATTTGTGTGTTGTGAAATTAAGTTTAGCAAACATACATGCACACATGCAAACATACATAATTAGAGCTCTTATCTTGCTTCTAGCTAACACTGTTGCGTCCTCTTTATCTTTGGGTTCTATTTGGAAATACAAAAAAAAAACTGAAATTCTGTAGAATATAAATTTTATTGCTCCTTATAAATTTTCTTAAAAATAGGAAAAACTTAATTTCGCAGTGCGAGTGTCTTTTTCGTTAAAATTATAATAAAAACTATTAACTTCTAACATTTTTAGTACAATATGAGATATTTTAATTCTTACAATTTATACAGATTATACTTACTAAGCTAGAATATTTCCTATGATATACTGCTTAAGGTCTAATATCTACAAGCACATGCTTATTCCACACTTGGAGAAAGGTGTTTTAATTTTTTAAAGCC
Organism: Archips crataeganus; assembly: GCA_947859365.1. Taxonomy (NCBI): domain Eukaryota; kingdom Metazoa; phylum Arthropoda; class Insecta; order Lepidoptera; family Tortricidae; genus Archips; species Archips crataeganus. The sequence goes on along the minus strand of OX402067.1, from coordinate 9,230,869 downwards.
AGAAGCTGTATTCTCTAACGCGCGAGCGCTTATCATTGCTTAGACAATCTCTTTCTGTCACCGTCTTATACCGTTTGACAGAAAGAAATAGTGAATGCGACAGCAAGCGTCCGCGCGTTAGACAATACGGCCTCTGATCTGTGTACCCTCTACATTATTAATTATCATGAAATTATAGCATTTTGTTCTTCTGATATATTTGTAGGGGACATTATTTTATAGGATTTAACGCTTTGGTTTCTAGTACTGTTATCTTAAGATATCGTCACTTCCATGGCAAAGTCGCGAATCTTCATAATTTTTTTTTTGATTATATTTTTTATTACTAATCAGATAGAATGCTGAAATCCTTTTGCTAAAATTGCAAAATTCGCGACTTTGCCATGGAAGTGACGATATATGGTACTCAAAAATATATTAGTAGGGGAGCCCAAGAAGTGATTTGGGGAGTCACTCGAGCGCGGCAGATTAATACAGGATTATTTGTAATTCACTAGCATCCTTTTAACCCTAAACTCCTACCACTTAAACAAATGTTTTTTGTTTTACGGCTTTTGTCCTAACTTAATATTTTTGGTGTAATAACGTTTTGAAAATTTGAGATTACCTCTTATATTTACGATACTCTGTGTATTTGTATGGGAAAAAAGTGCTTCATTTTAAAAAGTCGTAAAACAAAAAACATTTGTTTTAGTGATAGTAATTCAGGGTTAAGAGGATGTCAGTGAATTACAAATAACCCTGTACATGGGGGATACCTAATATACCCTCAGAGTACCTCCAGCGAATATGCGCACTTCATGTGGGGGTTTTGCCTGGGGCACCCCGTAAGAATACTTAGTAAAACAAATAGATTCTTTGAAATACTCGAGCGTATCCTTAAATAGCGCATGGAATGAGCGCATCGCGTTTGAAATACCCCCATATATTACTGTGCCGCGCTCGAGTGACTCCCCAAATCCCCTCTTGGGCTCCCCTACTATTTGGGAATTGAGTTGTGACTGCATATTTTTGAGACTGTATCTCGTAGTAACAGTACTAACAGTTCGAGAAATATAACTTTAGCGTCGGGGATATTGCAAATCCGCTTAACTGACATTGAATAATTCCGCGTATCTGACAAAAATACTATTTCCAGTTTAACTCCAAATTCGTTGAAATAAAATAAATACTCAGATAAATCCCTTGCAAAACTACATGTAGTGCAGGTACGTGGTTTTTGCGTATTGTAGATAAACGGATTTGCACAATCCTTGACGTTATGCAAATTCAGTTAGGTAATCAGCTATTAAAATATCACCTCTATTCTATTTTAACAATATTTTGCACTTGAGAGTATAGGTAAAAGATTTTAAAAATTAACGGTACAAAAATAAAAAAATAGACATTGATTTAAGTGTGGCAACAGCACTATTGGAAGAACAGATTTAAATAAACTAAAAAATATTTTTTACTAATTCAAATTTTTACTGTCAATCGGTTTAATCTAGAACTGTTTTTGACGCCGTTTAAGTTAGGTACAGTCAAGTCATAAATATACGTTACCAAGGCATCTAAAATATCAATACACCTGCCACTAATTGATTCTGGAAGAGATCGCCTTTGAGCGATAAGACCACCTATTCTATCTGCCAGAATTTTTATTTTTATAAATTTTTCTGTACTGTTTTTGGAGTTCAATAAAGAATGTTTGTATTGTATTGTATTGTATTGTAACTATAAAGTTGGTGTTTACATATATTTAACGCGATGGCTGTATAGATATTTATGCCTTCGACGGTACCTAGTTTTGATCGTGAGTTTAATCAAGTGACATTTCCAAACCAATGGTTACGCAAAAGTCTTAAAATGGGTCTGGAATAGTTCAGCAGACGGTAGAGTTACTTTGACTGAATCATCATCATCCTAGCTTACTTATATACGTCCCACTGCAGGGCAGAGGCTTCCTCTCAGAATGAGAGGGCTTAGGCCACCGTTCCCACACGGGCCTATTGCGGATTGGAAATTTCACACACTATTGAATTTCTTCGCAGGTATGTGCAGGATTCCTCACCTTAAAACTTACGGTAGTTAATTTTTAAAAAGTCAGGTGCGAGACCGGGCTTTTTTTCATAGGATTCTTTTATTCAAAATTAAGTGTCACTATGGTCTATGAATATCGACCAATGCATGGAAACATTTCGCACTCCCAGATCAAGAGTTAACTAACTCTAAATACCCCACCATTTGAATTTAGACCCTCCTGAAAGTAAGTGAAGTCTAAATTAGAATGGAATATTATTTTGAGTTAGTTGACTCTTGATATAGGAATGCGATTTGTCAACCATAATTAAAAAGTCCTGAAAAAATCTACAGGATGTTCAGTCATACTAACCCAATCATAATAACATCATAAAAAAAAATTTCTATAGGTATTATTATTACGTTTTAATCAAGTATTTTATACAGCTCATGGACCCCTAACACTAGCGAATTTCGAGCGATTTCGTCTTGTCAGCGCCCGCGCAGCGTCAACTCAACGTTTACGCAGCAAAGCCGCGTCATTGGCGTTTTTGTTTAAAACGCTGACGTTAAAAAGATGCTATTGACACTGCGTCGCCTTTGCGCGAACTTTATTCAATGGTGCGCGGGCGCTGATAAAACGACAACGCTCGAAAATAGTGTGAAGGGGTTCAAAGGTGGGTTTGCGCGGACCAGCTTGAACTTTTAACTTAAGTTAATTGCTAACCCAAGTTTAAAATTTTTTTTTAACAATGCTCCGTCCGTGCAAGTGGCCTAAAACGGACAGTTTAAAAATTAGTAAAAAATATTTTCACTTAAAGTAGAATTTCAATAAAGCACTATATAAAAGTGCCACAGTTAATTTCGAAATTAGCTATGTTATTTTCCTAAGAAATATACAAAATATGATAATTACAAATAAATAATCTTTTACATAGGAATCGCTTATACTCGTTACCTCAATGGTATTTTCATGTACAGTCAACAAAATAAAGCGTGCATAATCAACAGCAATTAAAATGTGTCGTAATCTTAACATAGTTTCATAAAACCCGACTTTTTCCTTACTCTCGACTGTGATACCCTTTATAATTTAATGCTGACTGTACTTTTTACAAGTTAAAAGGGTCATTTTACATAGCACCAATACGAGCGATTATTAAGGCCCCAAAAACATTTACTTGCTAATGGCAATACCTTAAATATCCTTCAATTCTCATTTCAAAGCAAGCGTAAAGTTAAGTTGGTAAGTTTGGGTAGTTCCGACATAAACGGTAAATCGAAATTCATGAAATAAACTCCTAAAACTATCATTTAAGACACTTGACAACCTTAGAATGTGGAATTAACCAGAAACCATGTACCTACGCGTCTGTTATGTGACATTGTTATTACTCTACATGAGCATCATCATATTTTGACAATCAGTCCTTCAGTGGATAAATGTATGCCGAATTCTAAATATGTCATACAATAATGTCCATAATCAATCCTCGATGTTACCTAGCGCGCTTTTTTCCTTTGCTCCTGCACACACTTATCACAGAATGTCAAAGACAATGTTTTGTTTTTAATTTACTTTATGGTTTTTGGAACACATTTTTTTGTCACTTCTTCAGTTCGGCTGAAGAGTCAAGAAACCCGTGGGAAGAATTTAAAAAAAATCGCTTTTACTGAGCATTTCAACTTATAATAATGTTTATTGCTTACAATTGAGGGGTATAGAATCAAAGTCCGCTAAATCCATTTATTTTGGTATACTTATTACAATTTATTCAGTTTTATTTATATGTACAACTCCATATACGTTTTAACAATTTAAAAACAGTACATGGAGATTATGCACGCTGCCGCTGGTTAATTCGATCTCTATAGGTAAGCTGGAAATACAGCGAAATAAAAGTTTATTTTTATTTCACAGCAAAAATTTTAAATACATGTATTTTGATTTACCCTGGATTCATCACTCCCACAAGTTACCCTATTTCACTGGTCAATTTGAGGCCAAAAATTTTCCAATCCAAGGCCAAACCCAATCATCATCATCATCCCAGCCTATATACGTCCCACTGCAGGACACAGGCCACCTCTCAGAATGAGAAGCCCGGTAAATTAAATAAAAAAATCGCCTACAACTGGCGTTAAAACAACATCTACGCTACTTTAAGTATTCATATGAAACAATACAAAGTTTCGGGCATTTACAATTACACACTAACGCAAGAGTCATAGTTCAGAATTTAATTCTTACTAGGAATTAATGATTCGATCACATTTATGTTGAAATAAAAATTCTTTGGGCTACGAGTAGGATGATCGAAGTCAGTTGCTATAGCAGGTCTGTCGGACACCCGCTAGAATGACACTGAATTCGTCATCGTTCCTGGCTTCTGTTAGAGCTGCGGGGGGCGCGGGGTACGGCCCCGCGGGGGGAGGGGCAGAGATCACAGAAGCGTAAGGAGAGGGGTACATCCTCTCCGAACAGTATTCGGGGTTGGGAGTCTGCTCAGGACAGTACGGCCTGTATCCCTGTTGCTGTTCGTATCTATACTGATGCTGCTCCATCCCTTCTGGAGCATAGTCCAAATATTTGTCAAACTCCCTTGCATCTACATCGGATTCTGGCGAGCCGGTTCGGATCTCCGGCCGCTGACCCATAAACTGCTCAGACTCTTGGTTAGCCGGAGGCTCCTCTGAGAAATAACTGCCTCCAGTATCGTACTCCGTCTTCGGCTGTTCAGGGTAGTGAGACTGTGCCACGTAGGAGTCCTCAGTTTTGTACATGTGCTCGTACTGTTCATACGGATGGTACTGAATGCTGTATTCCGCGCTCATCTGACCGCTTGGAGCCGATGAGACCCTCGGAGTAGACGTCCCTAAAGTCTGCTGATCCTGAGACGTCGCTACTGGCGGGAAGAACGTTCCCGTTACGAGTGGAGGCTGTTCAGCTAGAGTCCTTTGCGTGCACATTACATACATGCCATTAGCCATGCCCATGGCAGCGACAGGCGCTGGAGAGAAAGATCCTGGAGTCCTGTAGGTTTTGTAAGGGGAGTAGGAGTCTGACATAGACGAAGCGTTGATAGCTCGTCGTCTTTCCTCGTATTGGAAGTTCTCTTTTTCGTTTTCAACGGGAGAAGCATCAGGGGTGGGTAATGGAGCTTCTGCGGGTGCGCTCCTTCTTCCCTGAGGTTCAGGGGACCTTGCTGGGGATGATTCAGGGGTTTGGACGTGGCCGTTAAACTGGTTGGATTGGTAATCCGGTGCCAATGGGGAAGTTCTGTATGGGGAGAAGCGAGCTCCTGGGTTGTGGGAGAAGCGATCTGGGGAGTCCGTTGTGGTGGCGTAAGGGGATCCGAGGGTGGAGGAAGTAGGGGGTGCGGAGGCGGGGGGCGCGGGCTGGTTCGGCCGCGTCTTGTTCTGCTTCCGCCGACGAGGCCGGTACTTATAGTTCGGGTGTTCCGTCATGTGTATGACTCGGAGACGCTCAGCTTCCTCGACGAATGGCCGTCGGTCTTGCGGTGTCAGGGAGCGCCATTTTTTACCTGCAAAATAGAAATTTTAATATTAGTAAAGTAACAAATAATGTCAGTTCGTCAGTGAGGAGAAATTGCGTTTTATTAATAAACACTATGTCACTGACATTAAAAAAGCCGTAATAGCCTAGTGGTTTGGGCTATGCCCTCGTGGCCCCGGCTTGCAAGTTTTTAGAAATTTATTTCTGAAGTTACATTTCAAATTTACCATGAGCTTTACGGTAAAGAAAAACATCGCGAGGAAACCTGCCCACCTGCGAAGCAATTCAGTGGTGTGTTAAATTCCCAATTCGCACTGGGCCCCCGTGGGGACTACGGCTCAAGCCTTCTCATTCTGAAAGGGGGCCTGTAATGGGATGTATACACGATGACTTTTAATCGGTGATCAGGAACCAATTTTTCTAGATCTGTATTCGGTGGCGATCACGTTTAAGTCGTAGTTACATGAAATAAAACGTCTATTTTTTAAAATAAATAATGATTATGTATTGTCGCCCTACACATAATTTAGTTTATGAGCTTAAAACCTCTTTGACATTTCAGTTTCTCAAACAAACTTTGACGCGAGACCTGTCAAATTCCCCGCCAAACCGATGGCACCTGACGAAACTAACTTAACTTAAACAAATGTAGGAAGACCATGGATTCGGTGGATGGAGGAAGTTTTAACAATAAAGTTTATTTTTAAATGAAACAGACAATTCATTGCTTTTAGGCCTCGTCTATTAAATTCCATTTTGGCCAGGGATCAATACTTTTCAACTCCTGATCACCGATTAAAAATCATTGTGTATATGATGTTACTGATATTAGGCATCGTACACGGCATGGACATAGAGCAAAGAGAGACATAGAAAGATGAAAACTATCTAAATTGCATTGCACTGCATTCCGATTTTAACAGTCGCAAACAAATTTGTTGTCCTTTTGGATTTCCATTGTTACGCAATAGCATACAAGACGTAACTAAAGTCTGCGTTTAAAAGATAAATGCAAAAGTTCCATCGAAACGTTGAGTACACAGTCACTATCACAAACATAGAAGCTGTCTTGGTGTTGGAAATATCTGAACACGACGACGAATATCTGTATTGTCAATCACAATCTGGACAGCTGCGATTTTTATGATGGCAACCGTACTTTCAAACTTTTAGTATGCCCACCACCTTCAAATCGAGTGTTTATCTACTGCCTTCTGACTTCTACACAAGTGTATCCTGACAAGTACAGCGAACCTGTCAGTGTCAGAATAATCTATACTCAATGCCAATAAAAAAAGTCTCGGCATCCGATAAAAATAAAAAATCTTCAAATCGATAACACACTGCGTCGCGTCTCTAAATGTGAATTGTTTGTTTTGTCAGTAGCCACCAGTGTCCCTCTGATAAATAACCTAAGAGATTGTCCATGCTTTTCGATAATTTCTCTATACCACCAACACTTCCACGTCCAAACCACTTTAAACTTAAACTCCATCAGCATAGAGTGGTAAATCCACTGGAGAAAACAAAAGGTTATTTATGATACCTTCATTGCTTGCTTTAAAGTTATTTGATAGAACACCGTAGTGATTATTTAACTTGACGCCGTGACAGCGACTTCTATTTTATTTAATTTAATATTATTTTAATCTTGATGTAGTGTATTAGTAAATGCGGTGTAATGTTACGTATTAGCCACTTACATTAATATTGTATGATTGTATCTAACAGGTGTTTAGAGGCAAAAATTGTTTTTTTTTTTAATGTTGTTGAGTATGTGTCAAAGGCATGTCAAAGGTAATAAATGGTGCCAGTTATTTTGTAGATACTTAATAAATCAATGGTTGTATTCTTAAGGATTTTTTTTACTTAAAAGAAGAAATCTAACTAGATTTAAATGGGCTTAAGATAAAGATTACCGCAAGTTATCTTTTATTAAATTACTGAATTCTATCCTATCTTACTAATAAAACGAATAAGACAGTTTTTGAAGATGTTCGGATGAGTGAATGTTTGTTAGTCAATCATACAATAGCGTACCATCATATTTTTCAAACCCATGGGAATATTTTGACTCTGTTACAAAACATGGCGCGAAATCATACGAACTGTCAATTCCAATCATTATACAGCCAGGTACGTCAGTTGAGTGATGTCAAATGTCACTTTGACAAATGGCGGGATGGCTTCCTGTCGGGACCCATTAGAGGCAATGTCGGTTTATCGGGGTCTTATACCCTTATCGAGGCAAGTTACAATAATTAATGATTTATTTAGTTAGTCGTTGCGGTGATACGTTTCTTTTTTTAGGACAAGTGCATTTTTATTACAAGCTTTTATTTTAGTTGCAATGGTTGTTTATTTGTATCATCCCACTTGTGTTGAACGGGACTTGAAATCTGGGACAGATTGTACCTAGTTTGACTGAAAAGATAGAATTACTTAAAAAAAATTTTTTATTAATAAAAATTAAATGTATTAAAAACTCGTGTTTCTAGCTCAGATAATGTTATTAGGAATGCTCATGCTCATACTGTGTTGAAATTAAATCTCAACTCAATGTATGGACACCTCAAATTAAATAAAAATAATTAAAACAATTGAGTTAATGCATTATTTATTGTCTAGCACTAACTGAGTTAGTAACACTAATTTTGTATCATGTATGTTTTAATTAGTTACATACAAACATACTTGAAAAAAAAATGACATGTGTGCTGCATTTGAGTAGTTAAATATCGTCATAACGCTTGATAGGTAACGATTATTTCTCTTTTTTTAATTTCGTTAGTATTCACATTGGCTACCCGTGCGTTACTGACTCATCAGTTTAAATAATTTATTGAATCAGGCGTTACTTTGCGGAGGTCCATATTAATGAACTAAAACAATTACTTTGCTCACCCGCGACCTTACAATAGTTACGTTTATGCAAGAAACGTCGTTGTCTCATACGTGAGTGCTCCAGCATATAAATTGGCGAAGAAATTAAATAGTATTATTCGTGTGAAGGCTTCCTTTAAACCTTCTTATAGTTTAAAAAATGGTTTAGATTTGGTTAGTAAAATTAAGGACATCAGCATACCGCCGAATGCAACGTTGCTTTCTTTGGATGTAGACAGTTTATTTACTAACGTACCATATAGTGAGACACTAGAAATTCTAAAAGACCACTTAGAAAGGAAGCGGTTGCATCCGGGTGAAGTTTGTGAATTAATAGATTTGGTAACTTTATGCATGAAACAAAATTATTTCCGGTTCAATGGTCTTTATTACTTACAGAGTGATGGTTTAGCTATGGGTTCACCTCTGAGTCCTTTAATGGCAGATATATTTATGGATCATTTTGAGAATCAGTATATTGTGGGTAATAGTAATATTGTGTACTATTTTAGGTTTGTTGATGATTTGATCCTATGCTGGAGAGGGAGTATGAGACAGCTTGACGTGTTTATTAATGGTTTGAATAACAAGCACGTAAAGATAAGGTTCAAAAAAGAATTGGAGGAAAATTGTTCGTTGAACTTTTTGGATTTAACAATTTCAAAATTAAATGGTAAACATCAATTTAAAATATACCGTAAGCCCACGTACACAGATGCTGTTATACCAGCATCTTCTAATCATCAAGCATAAACTGGCTGCTTTCCATTGTTATGTTAATAGATTGTTGACTGTGCCTCTTTCTAAGGAACATTATGATTTAGAGTTGAGTACTATTTATCAGATAGCGATCTCAAATGGTTATACAAAATCAATGGTAGATAGTTTAGTTCAAAAGAAGCAGGCACGGTTAGTAAATAGCATGCTTTACGCTGCGTTACCTTCTCAGTCTACTAACAAATATAGATCTAGCATCTCTTACGTCGGGGGTTTGTCTGATAAGATTTATGGCATTTTAAAATCAAACAATATTAATGTTGCCTTTAAGACTAACAACTCTTTGTACTCTAGGCTATGTAACCACAAAGAACAGGTAGATAAGGGAACTAGATCGGGGGTATACAAGCTTACTTGTAATGACTGCAATGGGATATACGTAGGACAGACAGGCCGAAGTTTTAATACTAGATTTAAAGAGCATGTTTCGGCATATAGGAATGAGCATCCAGATAGATCGAATTTTGCAAAACATTTGTTGGAATCAAATCATTCATTGTTAGATTCAGATTCTTATGAAGTGTTACATTATTGCGGCAAGGGGTTGCGTCTGGATGCTCTGGAATGCATGGAAATAATTAGGTACAACACTATGGGGTCTATTATTAATGAACAGGTAAATTTAGTATCTTCTCCTTTACTGCGGCTTGGGTCGAATTTGAACAGTTAGTATTAATTAAATATGCCTTATAAATAAATAAACAAAAAAATTCAAGGTAGTTTTAAATATGTCAATAAAAGTTAATTTTTGTGGGGTAGTTTGAGAATAAGAAAAATAAAGTGGGTACTTGAGAAGTTACAGTGACAAGTTAAAACATTTGTTTTGGTTTGTTAGTTTAACGTTTGGTAGCATAGCATACGGTTGTGGTAACTCTGAAGATGAGCTCTGGTTGAGTTCGAAACGCGTCAGTGTAGCTTGGTGGTGGTGATGGTTGGGTTTATGTGATTTGTGTGTGTTCGTACAGTGTGGAGGTGGAGGAACTGCATGAACGCACATTTCTTGCATAAACGTAACTATTGTAAGGTCGCGGGTGAGCAAAGTAATTGTTTTAGTTCATCAGTTTATTCCACAGTTGCTTATACTAGGGCTACACACATCGCGATAACGCGAATATTCGTATTATCGCGATGTATGTAGCCGAATATTCGCGAATACTTCGGCACTTCGCTCGAAGCCGCAGACCCTTCGCCCCGCTGTCGGTAAATTTGCGCACATCAAAGGCTTTTGTCGCGATGAACTTCGCTTGTGCGGCCACATTTCAGTCGGCTCAACTTCATCGTGCGTAGCGGACGTACTATCAACTGCAAGCGGCGACGTATTGTTTACGATTTGATGGTTGTTTACGATGGATTGGAGTAATGATAGAATCTTGGAATTTATTTCCAATTACGAGGATGAGCCTATACTATGGAACCCTAAAGAACCAGGCCACAAAAGGAAGGATCTCATCTACGACGCATGGGTGAGGATAAAAAGTAACTTGGGTTTCTCATGCACGCTTTTTTTCTATTTTTTATTTTGCACAAAGTCAAAAAATAATTATTGAGTGCCATAAAATACAAAGCGACAGCTTCGTCCATTTTTCCGCGATAAACTCTGCGGCATTGCTCTCTTAAGCAGTGTGGCCATGCACATTCGCCGTAGGCCGAAGACGAAGTTTTATCGCGATAATTCTATCGCGATGTGTGTAGCCCTAGTATTACAATTGGCAAAAGTTGTTGCCTTTCAGGGGCGTGGGGTAAACATTTTGATGAGACAACAGAGAGCGAGAGAGCCTTGAGTTTAGTACCTTTAGTATCTTTATCTACACCCATATAGTAAATCCTCCATTATGCGTTCAAAAACCATATATAATGACCAGCATTACGACATTGGATTCTATTATGAACACGGCAGTATCGTAATGGTCATTACGATACAGAAAATTACGATACAGGTTTCTGTATCGTAATAAGATTTCATACATCATGACATTACAGTAGGTGCCGGTGCAGCAGGAGCGCGGCGTTCACGTGGGGCAGACATACCTAGTTCTCGTTAATGCGGGTCATTTCTCAATGGTTCTTAAGCGCATGATAGAGGATTTAATATATGGATGTAGATAAAATATTGTATGCAACTGTACGTAATTAGGCCTTAAAACACTCGTGTGACCCTTTATGAAACTCGGCTACGCCTCCTTTCATGAAACCACCTCGTGTTTTAAGGACCCCTATTACGATACAGTTGCATAAAATACTACTTATTATCGTTTTAGACGACCAAATGGCCTAGTGGTTAGAGAACCTGGCTACGAAGCTCGAGGTCCCGGGTTCGATTCCCACGTCGGGGCAGATATTAATATGATAATTACGAATGTTTGTTCTCGAGTCTTGGGTTTTTAATATGTATTTAAGTATGTTTATCCGTTGCCTAGTACCTATAACACAAGCTTTGTTTACTTTGGGACTAGATCAATTGGTGTGAATTGTCCCGTGATATTATTATTATCTTTGGTCGCAGGCCTTCCAGTTAGTACCTGTACAAAAGCTTTGCCACACTTGTCTTCACTGACGTCAAGTAAAAAATATAATAGGCATCTAATAGGAATTGAGTAGTTCGAACGCCACGCCACTGGTGCCTTTACTACATCTTTTTTTAACGGGATCCTATCGATGTTTAGAAAATTATATTTCCGAAGGTTTAGAATCCCGAAAACTTCATTTGTCCGAAAGCATTTTTTTCTGAAACTGTAAATATTTCAGGATTTATTTCAGGACCATCGTATAGAACCCTTTAGGTTAGGTTAGGGTAGTTTTATAAAAATCCTGAAATATTTACAGTTCCAGAAAAAAATGCCTTCGGATAAATGAAGCATTCGGGATTTTAAATATTCCGAAAAAAAAATTCTAAATTTTGATAGGTAACCTTTTTTAACACATCAATTTAGATTTTATATGAAAATCGTTTACAAATTTCGTAGAAACCACCCAAAATGACAGAATCTTTATCAGGGCATTAATAAACGAGTAGCTATTAGAAGATTTTTGGATAGACCCGTCCAAGTTAACCGACTTTTGTAAATGACAGGTATCAATCAAAGTTGAAGGTTTTAGGCATTTTTTGCTTTTCGCAGCCACTAAAATAGTATACAAAATTGATCTTTATATTTAAAAGGAGAAAGTATGTTTTGATTAGCAAGCTTAATGGGCCATAGGATATTGTTAAAATGAGTTCGGTTTGCGGAATGTGGACAATAAAACATTTTTTTTAAGAAATTGAGTTATGTCTTTTGCTATCAGGCAAAGATCGATTTCTATGACCACCTTCCCCTTTCCAAGTAAATCGTATATATGTATCTAGTTTAGATTATACTAGCGACGCGTCCGGGCCTCGCACGGATGAAATATTAAAAAAAAAGAAATGAATAAATATAGTCACATTTTTCATCTTCTTTTGCCCAAAACTACACCCGTACGAAGCCAGGGCGCATCGATGGTTATACATATTTTATTTATAAATATATAAATCTTCCGTGAAAAGATTACTAACTGATCAAAACGCATTAAAATCAGTTACATAGTTAAAAAGATTTAAGGGTGGTTTCCGATCCGCATCGAGCCCACGTGGGCATTACACCTCCTCTATTATTCAAAGCGACCTGTGCCCAGCAACAGGGATGTTTCCTAGGTAAAAAAATAATAATTCTTATTAGTCCGTATTTTACATTATCAAAAAATATTAGACACGTAATTTTTCTTTTGACAATTAAACAAAAAATGACGAAGATATGGCGCGTTGAAGTTCCGCGTGACGAGGCGTGACGTCACTTGTTCCTAAAACGCTCATACAAAGTGTAGGAACAAGTGACGTCACGCGAAACTTCAACGCGCCATATCTTCGTAATTTTATGTTTAATTGACAAAATAAAAAATACGTGTCCAATATTTTTTGATAATCTAAAAGACTGACTAGTTAGGAAAGTAGCCAATTGGACATAATATGTACCTATATAAACTGGAGACTTTATATGGTATAACTATAAATTAAAAATTTTAAAAACCCCCAACTCAATTTATGTCATACGTATGTTTGAACATAAAGTAAATGCCCATTATGCGTCTAAGATCCCTTCCGCAGCTAATAAAACAGCTGATAACTTTGGAACGGCAGAACCGATTTTGATGTATCATATCTAAGAACCATCGCCAAGAAACCTGCTTTCTAATAAAAAAAACCCGCAGACAGACACACAGACAGACAGACAAACAGACAGACAGACACACACATAGCGGTCAAACTTATAACACCCCTCTTTTTGTGTCGGGGGTTAAAAATTAACGTTTTTAATTTATTTCGTCAAATTTTAAGCCTGTTTTTTAAGATATTTTCAAAACTTCTTCGCCCTTCAATACTAAAACTGGTTTAGCCGCACAGTTTTCTCAATACTAGCGTAGACTTAAAACCTAAAACAAAATAAAAAACGACAAAAACGCAAGCGGAATCGAAATGCAATAAAAAACTGTGAGAGTGAGAAGGTTAGACACGGTCCGTAGGAGGTAGAGCGGGATGGCAGATGTTCGAATTTTAAATGCAGCACGTGCGCGACACATCCGTTGCGGTAAAAATGCCAGTGACGCCGCCTGGCGGCCGGCGGCGGCGATAGAGGTCAGTAAGTGTAATAGCCATAAGTTATGTTAAAAATAAATATTTTAATACATTTTTTTTACTGACTGTAGTTTTTGATGATCGTATTTGAATTGCCATTCATGAAGACGCATGAATATTAAACATAAAACTACCGTGAGACTCACTCATAGTGAAAAAATATGGATAACTCACGTCACGTCTCGTCTCTTGTGGCTCTGGGAAGAAGGGCTACGGATTAGCCCGAAACAGTCGAGCTTAAATCAATCGTAGACGTGAGTTATCCGTATTTTTTCACTACGCATGAATTTGTCAAAATTAGACATTAATGACATTGCAATAAGAACCACGGCAAGCATCATGAATGACTCGATCTATAAGGTAAAAGTTCCCGTGCTCGACACTGACCCAATACATGGCACCTTCAATCTTATGTCATAGTAAGAAAGGTGTCAGATGGGTGTCATCTACAGTACTGAGTGTTGAGGAGTCGAGCATTGGTACGTTTACCTTACTTATTCATACCAAATTTCAAGCCAATTCAATCCCTAGAAGCTAGTGCAATTTGGCTTGCTACATGGGGGACGGTTGTTGTCCGTTTCAGAAAGTATGACTAGGACTTAACGACCTAATAATGCACGTCCTGATAATTCGTGTACTGTATACGAATCAAATAGGGAAAACGGATGACCGGATAGACCAGCAGTAGCTAGTGACACTGACTATGAAGCTGTAGGCGCAAGCTAAGCTACACAGAAGAGACGTGGGACGGGGGCGCGTCGCAGTCCGCGTCGTTTGTCCGCAGGCCGCGTCTCCGCCCCGTCTCTTCTGTCTGCTTTGGATCGCGACGCTTCTATACGTTTAGGGGCTGTTTCACCACTTTTTTTAAAGTTCGAATTAGCTTAATCATAACCTTATTTGACAGATGAACTTAAAATTTCTGTTTCACCAGTCTTGATTAGCACTAAGTGACGGACAAACTGTTTTTTAATTTGACCATCAGATCGGGTGGCATTTAGCATTTTTATCCGTCACATAACTTTTTAATAAGTCTGTTAATTTTTTTGTGGTCATGGTTGGAGAGCCCTTCAGCCGGTTTTAGAAAAATAAATCAAAGTATTTTTTATTTTTTAAAGAAACAAGTCATGCTAAATTGCAAACGAGGATTCAAATATCAAGATTTGAATAAAAAAATATAGGTACGCTTATAGTATGTAAAAATAAATCCAAAATTTCGTAATATTTTTTAATTACAGACTTATTTTTAGTGGCACAATCGTTTGTTCTACGTGAAGTTGTACATCGCCATTAAAAAAAAGTTAATCTGTCAAATGGTTTGGCGCCACTTTTCGATTCGTTTTACGTGATTTTATTTTTCTTTGTTATTGTTAACAAAGTATCGTAAATAAATACCGTTTTTGGATTAATTATAATGTTACACATTTATTTATGCAAAAAAATAGATGTATCTAAAAAATACATACTTTACGATTTCTTTTGCTTTAACAATGAGCGACTCTTTGAACGAAAGTGTGCGAACAGGAACGCGTGATCGTGAAATGTGACGTTGCCATTGCCCCTCTAAGTTAAACCGACGATTAGTTAAGTGGTACTTAGTTTGCACAGGACCGGAGAGGTGAAACTGAAAAAAAACTAGCCGACAGATTTGTCCAGTACTTAGTTTATTCATTGGTTACGTGACCAGTAGTTTGACAGTAAGGTGGTGAAACACCCCCTTAGAATGAAAGCTGATTCAAGGGGCTGTGCGACTGCGACGCGCCCCCGTCCCACGTCTCTTCTGTGCGGCTTGCGCCGTGTGTTCGAATCTCGGTAGGTTGAATTTTATTAATAAATACAATGTTTTTACTTTACTTTGCTACCAAACGTGCATCACAGCTTGGTCTGTACGACGCGTATATGTAAGCATGCAGAACCCGCTCTCCTCCTCTTCCACATAAGACATTACTACGACACCACACAAAATGCGCGTTTCAAACTCTCTACAAGTTCATTCTCAAAGCTACCAATAATTAACCGAAGTTTTCGCGAAATCAACAACGATTCTTCAAAAAACTGTTCGGTATTTTTTTTAAATAGACACAACGCATCAGTTTCTCTCTAGTATTACAGATGTCTTTAGACACTTACTTACTAGCAGCTGACCCCACTTTCCAGTTTCCCCATGGTTTAAAAACCTGGGTTTGTATATCAGTAGTTACAGCTTCAATATTATACTATGAATTTATACATATCAAAACTCTTGCCCGCAAACAGACGTCATTAATCATTATTTAATTAATGACAATGATTATGATCTAATTAATGATATGATGAACGAGACGGGACCACCGCGCGCCATTCTGCTGTATTCCGCACTGCTCTTAGGTACTACATACAAAAATTAAAAAATGTAAGCAAAAAATTATCTTTTGAAAATAAAATGAGGTTTATGTTTCTACGTTTTTTTTTAGTGTGCGGTTTCGTATATTAAAATATAAAATTTTAAAAAATGTCAACAAATAATTGCTTTTTGTAGATTGCAAAACGTTTGTGGGGGTTGTATCATATCATGAAATAAAAAAATAGCACAGTGTTTATGAAATGAAACACAGAAATTATTTACAAACCGTCAGCACAATTATCAAGGAATATTCAGTTTAACATTATGTACATTGTAAGGAAATAGACAAAGAGGTAACTTAGGATGAAACCAATTCTTGACGGGCTATAGTATGTACTTCAATACTGCTTCAGTTGAAACGTTTCAAATTCTGAAAGATTTGATAGGCTTTTTTTCGAGTACTTGTGATTTTTTAAATTCACAGCTTTTGTTGACAATTTTATTGGTCTTTTCATGTACTAAATCTAAAGACATCTCCTTTAAGAGATCTCCTTTACAGATCGCATTTTTCAACCGATTCTCGTGACATTTGTAAGCAGATTCGATAATTATATGGTTTGTTTTTATCAATTCAGTTTTGTGAAAGTTTTTTTTTTAATTTACAGCCATTTCGAAAACCTCGCAAGTTCTACAGCTCACAGAAACACTAGTGTAAGAGTATTAAAAAGTTTTGATTAAACTGAAAAAAAAACCTTTGTCTTAAGTATATTATAAGTGCAAAGTGGAACAAATCGTTATATTATGATCGATCGCATCAGTAATGCTATCATTAGCTGAGACTTTTTGAGCATTTTGGCTCCTGGATTGAACTATGTTTAGGACGTCAGAAGAATATACGGACACATGAGAAAATAAGTATTTTTATGTAGTAATCGTGCTTCACATACATTATCATCATCTTATCTTATTTCACGAATTATCAAAATAATTTACATTTATAAGTAGGTACATAAGAAGGAAAAATGTAATATTTAATAAAATGAAAGTACCTAATAATTAATTAGCGTTGCGTGGGAACTACGGTCCAAGCCCTTTCATTCTGAGAGGAGGGCTGTGTCTTGCCGTGGGACGTATATAGGTTGAGATGATGATAATGATTTCATCAGGTAGAAGGGTTAGTTTAACTTAGCATCCATGTAAAGGTTTTTCACTGTTTTTAATGGTACACAACGGTTTTAATTCATTGGTTGATGTTCAAAGCGTATAGGTGAAAAACTTAAGAAGATGACCTGTTGTTTGTTTGTAGTAGTGGACAGGGATATTTTATCCAAACCATAGGGTGATGCAATATTCCTGAATAATTCTGAGAAATCTTGTATATTTTGAATAAACTATAGATTTATAGGCAGACTTAAGAACGCGGTAGGTAGTTCTTTCGCATCTTTGCCCGGTTTTACTGTGGTGCGTAAAATAGATTATAAACTGTGCGGCGGGGCGGGTCGGCGAGAACTGCACAATGCGACGCCTTGGGGCAAGCGTTATTGCTGGCCTTTTATTACTAGAGATATGTCGGGGGCAAGGCATGGGCGGCGGCGAGGGGATGAGCGGAGGCGATTAGCTGCGATGTGTGTGAGAATGCTTAGAGATTGAGATTAGCCGTTGGAAATATGCAGTGAATAAGCGATGTAGGAAGAAGATGTTTTTAGCTGTTAAATAGACACGCAGCAATACAGAAAAAGATAAACGTATTCCTGTATCCAAAAAGAGGAGAAATTACAAATGAAAAAGCTGATATTTAGATTTTTATACCAAATGTTGATCAGACATTCTGTTTGAGCTTAAACAATTAAGCTTCATCTTGTTTCTACTAGCTGTGTTATTTTCTAACAAAAACGAGCCAAAGGGCCTTGGACTAAGTAACTTTATTGTTATGGATTAAACCGAGTGTTGCATAACATTGTTTATCTTCATGTTCCATGAAAACATTTCCCAAACTGGCTCAAGAATTTAGATTAGGTACTGTTGAACTACGTTTATTGTTGCCTGTTTAAAATGTAAAACGTGTCATGTGAAATTCTTAATGGTTTCTCAATGGACGAATGATTTTCAGTAAAAACTAAACCGTTAGTTTATATGTTTTGCTTATGTGTCAGAAGTATCCTAATAAACGTGTTAATCTTTGTTCGTAAGTCAGTCATGTACTCATGTACCTAGTTGCTACACCGCTACCGCTTCAAACTTACACCACGCATCAAAAGTATAAAATTTTCATTTCTACAAGCATAGAAGCTTGCGAGGCCGAATAACACCCGCTTTATGCATTTCGGCAGTCTCCTGGCATTCCATGAAACGTAAAAAACCATAGACAGTCAGTTGGCACTACTGTTTTCTTTATGGCCAGCATGAAACTTTAGATTACGCCTTTTTGTATCTATGGTCTTTGTGACTTGTCTATGGATTGTTACAGAATTTGCCGGTGCCTTTGAGGTCGTGTTATTCAATGTTTATTAGGTATTATTAAAGTAGTGTTAGATCGCGAAAATGTTTAAAGACGGTGGAATGCAATGGTGAATTATTTTCATTGCAAAATATATTTTCTTAGGAGACAAATTCAGCTTATTAGATGCCATTGGTCTTGTCGACTTGTAGCTCGTAATATTTTTATTATTTTGAAAATACGGTTATCTTTAGTTTGTTACTATTATTGATTGTCTCACAGTGGACCGATTTTTGAAATCAACATTCAAAAATTATATTCGAAAGTGATTAAATTGCAGTCTAAGATTTAAAAAATAAATCGCTAACCCTGGGTCATGAAGGGTTCGGAAAACTCGGGAGTTATATTGCTAACTCTAGTATGTTCAAGTCTGCCTTAAAGAAATTAACTTCAATCGACCTATTCAATGTTCCCTTAAAGGTAAAAGGAAACAAAAGTAACACGATGTATTAACTCATTTTTTTATATTAATTTTATAAATGTCCTTAAGAGACACAAACGCAAGACTGGCATTTAGGAAAAAACTTACAGAAGCAAATAATTATACCAACTCCGAACCCGGCATAAGATTTAAAAAAAAAAAACAAAATAGCTTAAGATTTGGGGGAAGAATTGACCAGTTCTCCATAAGGAAACCAGTACCATAACACATGTTTCTTATTCTCAAAGTACCTTGTCCTATTAAGATTCACACCACGACTACTGTTGCCACGAGCATTCAATTCCATTCAAAAATCCGTTTGAAAACTAAAAAAAAAATCAGTTATTCCGTACCGTCTCACCGTCGATATTTATTTCTCCTAATTTGACTGCATTTCTCGGTTAGACGCCGTGGCGGTCAATCGTATACCTATCTCGTTCTTGATATCGTAAACCGTATAACTCTATCTTTTTCTCTTGTTTTAAGATTCGGTGCGCATACGCGTCGGACGAGTCCGCGCGTGCCAACGTTCCTTTTTTTATTAGAAGAAAAAGCATAAAAGTGGTTGTTAAACGTTACGTAGTTTTTGTTAGAGGCGTGGAGATTGGGTAATTAAGAATAAAGTAATTTAGTAAAGCCGGAGAAACGATGGCTCATTCAAATCATTCGTGTGGCCGTATTGTCCAACGTGCGGACGCTTTTAAAAAAATAAATTGTTTAATCGATAAAAACTCAATGTGTTAAATCATTAATCTTAAGTATACTATCATCATCATCATCCCACCCTATACACCGTGAAATTTTAGTGGTTGTTTTCCCGAAACGAGGTGATTTAGTTTCGATTGTACAATCGATTTATAATTACTACTTTGACTGGAGTCAAAAATCCATTTGGGGAAAATTAAAGTCGAGAATGATCGCAAACCAATAGTAACGCTTCGTTGGTACAAGTAGCGTACGATCGTACGACAGGTTAGGTACCAACGAAGCGTTACTATTGGTTTGCGGTAATTTTCGGCTTTCGTTTTTCACAATTGGATTTTTGACTCTAGTCAAAATAGTAATTATAAATCGATTGTACAATCGATACTAAATCACCTCGTTTCGGGAAAACAACCAGTAAAATTTCACGGTGTATACGTCCCACTGGAGGGCACAGGCTACTATCCTAAGTGGAAAACATTTCTTCACGAAACCTGCAAACACTTGCTAAGAAATTCAATGGTGTATGTGAAGTTCCCAATCCGCATTGGGCCCGCGTGGGAACTACGGTCCAAGCGCTCTCATTCTAAGAGGAAGCCTGTGCCCTGCAATGGGACGTATATAGTCTGGGATGAAACGGAGTGAGAAAAGCGCTTGCAACACCTTGCACAGTAACTACCACACAAGTTTTTCCATAACTTGGCATACATCGACGACCAGGGGCTAAATTCAGGAACGGGCCTTCACGGGTTCGGTAGCGGCAATTCAATCGTTTGGGTTAGGTTTGGTTTGAACTGCTATTCAGGAACGCCAAAAATCACTGGTTTGCGAGAGGTTCGGGATGAGCCTTATTTATTTATTTATTTACACAGCGAATTAACAGGAAAATAAGGTTCATCCCAAGCTCAACCCATTCCTATTCTCCCCCAAACGATTGAATTACCGCTCGCAAAATATAAAATACGAATGTTTGTGCTCGAGTCTGGGATGTGTAATATGTGTTTATCTGTGGTCTCGAACAAGATGGAGCGACGACCTGGTTAAAGTTGCGGGAACGCGTTGGATGGGGATGGCGTAGAATACCGGTCTGCTTAGTGGTCTGTTTACCATATGACCATATGTGGTGACCATATGGCTTAGTGGTTAGAGAACCTGACTACGAAGCTTGAGGTCCCGGGTTCGATTCCCGTGTCGGGGCAGATATTTGTATAAAAAATACGAATGTTTGTTCTCGGGTCTTGGGTATATGTATTTAAGTATGTATCTATATATACACCGTGAAATTTTAGTGGTTGTTTTCCCGAAACGTCGGGAAAACAACCACTAAAATTTCACGGTGTATAAGTATGTTTATCCGTTGCCTAGTAACCAATAACACAAGCTTTGGTTAGCTTACTTTGGGACTAGGTCAATTGGTGTGAATTGTCCCGTGATATTTATTTATTTATTTTATTTATTTAATCTTGGGGGAGGCCTATGTTCAGTGGACGTCTTTCGCCTGAAAAGATAATCATAGCACAAACGATGGAAGAACTTAGGCAGCCCGGTAGGAATCAAGTTGTTACTGCGTCACGCCACTGCTAGCTACTGTGGTTTAGTTAGGCCGTATGTTGTTTGTCTGTCAGTTGAACAGTCACGTTATGATTTTATCCGTATAGGTTACCTAACTTGTACACACGTATTTCCTACTACGATCGGTTAGTCGTTCGGAATGGAATTCGTTCCCCTCGTCTGTATTTCCAGATAAATACAACCTAGGGCTCTTCAAGGCTAGAGTGAATAGGCTGTTACTGAAGTGAGATACAGATTGGCTTTGACACTTTTCACGGGTCAGTTTTATGTAAAAAAAAGTCGGATAAAAACCTCCTTTGTTACAATAATTTAAAAACAACCTACAGTTCTGTATCTAGTAGCACCCACAAGTGGTACACCGTGGTACATGGCGGTACACCACGGTGGCAGCGGCGCGGTCACGTCCCGCGCACGCGCCGCGCAAGCTCCATTGTCGTAAGCGACGGTACGTATTATTTCACCAGTACCTCTACCATGAGTTTACACTAGTTCACAGTGACCGTACTCGCTAGCGACGGCGTAAATTATTTGTATGGAGAATTATGCAGCGCCTCTAGCGGTCACTTACGGAAGTACAATTCTTCATACAAATAATTTACGCCGTCGCTAGCGAGTACGGTCACGTAAACTAGTGTAAACTCATGGTAGTGGTACAGTACGCTTAGTATAAGTTTGACTTCACCAAAATACTTCTCGATCGCGATTACGTAAAAAAATCAATTACTAGGGAAACATGGACAGCGCCTCCGCGGCCGCGCGTCCATGTTTCCATAGAATTGTTTTTTTTACGTAAACGCGATCGAGAAGTATTTCGTGAAGTAAAAACTTATACTAAGCGTACAGGCTTTATACCACGAAACTCGATTTTCGTACATCGTAGGTATCGTGCCGGTTCCGTTCCGTTCAATATCAGAAGAGTCAAAGGAACGGTATGATACGAACTTCGAATTTAGTAGTAGCCCTAGCACCCCAGAGGCAGTAGGCACGGATTAGTTGGATTATTAAAAAAAAAAATATATATATCACGGCGGGACAATTCACACCAATTGACCTAGTCCCAAAGTAAGCTAAGCAAAGCTTGTGTTATGGGTACTAAGCAACGGATAAACATACTTATATAGATAGATACATACTTAAATACATATTAAACACCCAAGACCCGAGAACAAACATTCGTATTTTTCATATAAATATCTGCCCCGACACGGGAATCGAACCCGGGACCTCAAGCTTCGTAGTCAGGTTCTCTAACCACTAGGCCATCTGGTCGTCTGGTCGTATTATGCATTCATCATCATCATCACCACATCCTATAAACTTCCCACAGCATCCTCCTCTCAGAATGAGAGGGCTTGGGCCGTAGTTCCCACGTGAGCCCAGTGCGGATTGGGATCTTCACACACACCATTGAATCTCTTCGCAGGTGTATGAAGGTTCCCTCACGATGTTTTCCTTCACCGTAAAGCTCATGGTAAACTTCAAATGTAATTTCGCACATATATTCAGAAAAACTCAGAGGTGCGAGCCGGGATTTGAGCCCACGACCCTCTGCTCGAGAGGCCATAGGTCAAACCGCTAGGCCACCACGGCTTTACGGATTGTCGTGATACATTAGGGATGTTGACACCACCAATCAACTGAGGTACTTTTTATGAGCTGTCAAAACACATTTCTCCCATAGTTTGAATGGCAATAGCAACATATGACGTCACTTGTTCCCATACTCAATACTCAATTAACTAACTATTTATTTGTTTTAAATCAACAAAAATCTAATTTTGCAGTTAATCGAAAATTAATCTGGGTTTTAGGGCTAAAATAAAGCGTCTTTTTACTGGAGTCGTGACTTCGAATTATTTTTTAATGGTGTCAACGTCCCTATTATTGATAATATTATAGTGGATTTCAAAACATCCAGAAATTCACTTCAGTTTTATTACAATATTGCGATACACGTCAATACTTTTGTGATACGGATCGTGATATACGTGTATGGTCTGTTCCCTCTAGTTTTATTTCCAGTTCCATTAATGGAACTAGTTGTAATTTTTGTCTCTATGCCTATTTACATCTCATGGTGAATTACAAATGTAAAAGATTTTTCTCAAACATCCAAGGAAATGTGGTCCTTATAGTCGTGACAATAGAACACGAAGTATGCCATTGTATAGCAGTTGAGGAAGATTCGTTCTAATTTCAAATTAGACGACAATAATGGAATTTCATACAAACATTGCTGGCCAAGGCCAGCAAAGAGATTGTCTTTTGTTTTAGTGGGTCGTATTTTCTTTTATTGACTATCAATGACATACTGCCAATTAAGAAAAATTTAGTTTGTGAATTTACTTTTTAATATCTTACTTGGCTAGATTTAATAAAATAAATAAGGATTGGCGTTTATTGTTAACAATTTATTAAAATAACCAATTAATAAGGTCGTAATTTTTTAATAAATATAAATCATCTCAAGATTTTGCGTCAAAAACATTAACTGGAACAGCTTACAAATAAATTGCTGGAAAAAAAATATTTTGGCGGAAAACCAAAAAAAAAAACAATTTGAATTAAATATGAATATATAAGTTGAACATTCGTGTCATTTCCTTGGATTTATTTGAGAAAAGCACTATACAAGCCTTGGCCACGAACAGGGATTGCCGGCCTCGTATCTCTAGATGGCCTCGTTAACACTCGGCCATCTATAACTACTCGGCCGGCAATCCCCTATTTCGCGGCCGCTGCAGTAATGTACTATTGTAAAAGTTAAAGTACAAGTGCAAGTTAAAGTTTAGAATAATATTTATGCCGTATGCCCGTGGTGTTGTGGAAACACTTCGCGTTGCGGAACGAAAAACGGTTAAGGATCGGTTTCGTTTCTATATTATTTTACTATAAATGATATGACATCATTAATCCTTGAATAATATTTAAGTTCAAAAAGAAAAATCTTGACCGACTGACTCATCACCGCAATACTCAGCCCGAACTCATAGCCCAAGAGAACTGTAATTTTGCATGTTCCCTTTATGATGACAAGATAAAAGGGCTTTTACTAAAATTCCCACGAAAGTTATGCAAAGGCGTCGAAAATTACATAAAAAACTACCTTTTGCCTGCGATTGTCCTCACAGAGTTCCTATTCAGCTAATCGAAACCAAATATAAAAATACCATCTAAAAGAATTTTAATTTTCAATGTTTTTTTTTGTCCACTATTTTTTAATCGATACCAAATTTCAAGTCAACCCAATCACTAGAAGCGAGACTTGACATTAACAAACATACAAACAAACATTGCTACGAAAACCTTTAAAGACGACAGACGTCAACATTCTTTATTTCTAAAAGGATTATTTAGTTAAACTAAAGTGAGTAAAGCCTGTAAAACTGTCAAATAAATGTATTCCCATAGACAGCACTATGAATACAAACATCTAGCTACCGTTAGCCTGCCATTGCGCATATAAAGTGGCCTTCTGAAGTTGCCGAACAATATGTGGCATATTCTTCTATTCCCTATCGTAATTCTACAGTAACTTAAAAAGCATTAATTATAGTTAATTTAAATTCCAATATTAATTCAAAGTGTGGTTATTAAACATGTATTTAGTCATTCCGTTGTTCGTTGGTATGCGCATGCGGTGATCTAAGAAAAGACATCAACGCGTGCGTTTTAAATTTGAAAAAACTTCTAGTATAAGAAATCCGGGGAAAAGCTTGATTATGATGATAATCCACGAGTTACGAGTTGGTCTTTAGACCAGTGGTGGTGTAGTGGTATGGCACGCGGCACGGAATGCTGAGGACCTGGGTTCGGTTCCCAGCATTGGTATTTTTTCTGGGGTTTTTTCTGTGCATCTATATTTCAGTTTGTATTTAGTATGAAATATCTAGTTTAAGCACTTTCACTGCAAATGTCATTATGACTTTTCAAACATCTGTCAAAGAAATTGTGAACATGCACACACCTGCGAAGTAATTCAATGTGTGAAGTTCCCAATCCGCACTGGGCCCGCGTGGGAACTACAGTCGAAACCCTCTTATTCGGAGCCTGATAGGCCGCAGCTGACCATGATGAAGAATTTGTACAATATAGAACTGGGTTGCTCTAGCCTATTTCTAAAAAAATAGTCTAAAATTACATTGCTTTTTTAAAAAACTTTTTATTAACTTGCAATGTATGTATATACGCGTCAAATCTTGGAAGTTGAATTTGACCCAGTTACAGTGGTCGGATTTACTTGAAATTTGGTATACTTATGTAGGTTGGATGACAATGCAAGTACAGTCAACAAAAACTACAGTCAGCGAAAAAGCTTGCATTGAAAATTAAATTTTTAACAAAAACTTATTTTAATGATGAAGAGTTTTGATCTAGCAAGTACTCAAACCCAGACCCTACGTTCGGACTAGATGTCCCATGCACCTCAGCATCTTCGTGAGCTTAATAAAAGCTCATATATAATTCAAAGCGCCGACGTCTCAATCCAGATAGGGGATCGCATTCCTGGTCACGAGCTACCGTGCCCGTGCAGACGAACACACAGATTAGCGATTTATGGTATTGTCTATGGAGTAATGGGGAAATGGGACTTGTTTCCGTATTTATAGTACTATAGCTGCTGCCCGCGACTCCGTGTGCGAAAAATTCGTTTAGAAATATCCCGCGAGAATTTTTTAACTTTCCCGGATAAAAACTATCCTATGGCTTCGAACTACCTCTATCTCTATGTCAAATTTCATCTAAATCGGTTTAGCAGTTTAAGCGTGAAGAGGTAACAGACAAACGGACAACATTTCATTAAATATTGGCCGGGCAAACGCCTCTTCTAAGAATGAAAGGGCTTCCATCCATTGGACTGTCGGTCCTGCACTGGCCTAGTGAAGATTGGGAACGAATTTAAACTTTTTCGCAGGTGTGCGAGTTCTTTTGCCTTGTTCTTCTTCACGGAAAATCTCAGAAAAAAATGAAAGGTTCAAGGCCGGGTTCGAACCCACGATACTCCGCTGAAAAGCCATAGGTGAAATAAATAACACCACGGCTTTTTTGTTAATGGTGATTTAAATTGATAAGTTTGAGTTTGTAGTTCGCGTATCAGGGTGGAACCTTTTCACAACCAATTTCACGATGATTTCTTTGGCAGATGTATGGAATGTCAACATGACATTTGCAATGAAAAGGGTTCCCTGGTACGTGATTCAGTTTCCTTGACTGTACATGAGGTATATCGTATACTGCTTCGGTGTAATTTTCATATTTTGTGTAAAAAATAATTTGGGGTATTTTTTTTTAATTTCATCCGTTAACGAGGGCAGTATATTGTATTGACATCGGATCTCACACATACGCCAAATGTCAACTCACTTATAAGGTAAACGTCCCTGTGCTCGGCACTGACGCAATACATGGCACCTTCAATCTTATGTCATAGTAAGAGAGGTGACGGATGGGTGTCATCTACTGGGCGTTGAGGGGTCGAGCATTGGTACGTTTACCTTAGTGAATGCAAATGAACTTGCAACAAACAACAAGGTTTCACCCAAAAAAGTTCTACTTTAGACCATTTACAAGGGCATTAGAACCTAAACTCACATTAAGGCAAAGGTCATTGACGTCACCCTCACTCCATTCATCCATCTGTTCCCATACAAGGCTCAATGACCTCAGTCTCCGCCGTCATACAAAATTACAGGGCACCAATCGTCGCCGAAACAAATGACATAATTGTCAAAATTGTGTTGACACGTGACAATACGCCAGGTGAGAGAGCAGTATGGAAATACTGTAGGTGTGAGTGGGACAAAAAATGGCGCGTCAGTGTCAATTATAGGCGGGAACGGAATTAGAGAGCAGAGACGTCGATTTCGAATTTTTTAAACCGTTTTGTTTTGTCGATAAATCGAACGAATCTGTGGTTTGCTGCGGGTGGTCGTCCGATTGAATATTTGTAGTCTATGGTATTATTTTGATTGTTTGTGAATGGGTTGCATGAATGAATGGCATTACGGACAGCGAGTGTTTTTGGGCTTTCTCTACCGGGAAGTCCCCACACGGTAAAAAAATAAAGAAAGTACAGTCAACACCGTAGGGTGTTCAAATCATCCAATCCCATTGCACTGGTGTTATAATTGGGAGAGTTTGTGAGTATGACGGTTTGTTTGTTTCTTATTTAATCACGATTAAAGCTGAAGGAAAGGATAATTAAAAACAACCAGCGTCGATTAAGTCTGATAAGTCCATCATAAATATCCGGTCAAATAATACTAGTTTCCTACAACAATATCAAAATAAATAAATAAATCACTAAGAAACTATACGCAGCATTTTAATTTCGAAGCCCTTCGCAATCACATGTCACTATTTCTAGCTATGTTTGTAATAAAAGCTTGTGCCCGCGACTTCGTCCGTGTTCATCATTGATGCTCCGCTCCTATTAGTCTTAGCGTGATGATATTATAGCCTATAGGCTAAAATAGCCTTCCTCGATAAATGGGCTAACTGAAAGAATTTTTCAAATCGGGGCAGAAGTTCCTGAGATTCGCGAGTTCAAGCAAACAAACAAACAACTCTTCAGCTTTATAATATTACTATAGATATTTATGTGTAATTAAAATTATACATAGTTAAGGATGAGTTTCTCAAAAACAAATGACATATATATGACGTGATGGAGGCATATATATGATTCATTTTAATCAATTTCCTTTGAATGAACATTCCACAGCCGATTTATGACCAAAAACGAAGGCGATTTTACGGCTGAAATTCGTTTGCAAGCGAAGTTTGGATTTAACTCTATCATACTGTAAAAACCCGGGTTTATCGAGAAGCTGTCCACCCTCAGAATAAATTAAAGTAAATACAATATTAAATTCACATTAGCGCATTTGTTGCGCAAATATCGTCCATATATCGTCCTTTCGTCATAATTATACCCCGAGAGCGCCACGTTTCGGCGCTATGTGGGAGGCGGGAATTAAATGCATGAAACGTTAGGGATGCCGGTCTAATGTTGATGAGAATCCGATTTAAAACATTAAAGTAAATCAATATTTTTATAATGCCTTTGAAAAATCTAATTTTGAGTGGAAATTGTTTACTCATAATTATTTTGACTCTCGAAATCTAATTTAGCAAAATTGTTTTCTTGTTTCAAATGTTTGAAGGAAGAATCGTATTTAAAAGACAAGAATCAAGCTACATTTAATTTTATTCTAATTTAGCATCAATGCAACCCTGAAATTGCTTAAGTTGAAATATTCACCTTTGTTTTTCTGTATTTATGATTAAATCGCTCGTAATCTTCGTATGATTGTAGAACCTTTGGATTCTACAATTTTTCGACACAGGCTGTTAAAATTAGATCTTAAAATAACTATGTGTTAATTACGAATCTACCTTCAAGTTTTGTATTTTGAACTGTGGTCAATAGAGGATATAATTATATAAAATCTATCTATCAGTGCAGTAAAACACTACTTTCTTGTATTTAAATGAAATCGATCCAGAAACTCTTCAGGGAGCATCGCCACCCCTAGAGCGTATGAAATCACGAGGCGGAGGAGTGTGACATTTTCGTTTTTTAAAACGCGCGGCTATGGATTACAGTTATTGTGCCTATTGAATTTTTAAAACTAAACTGAGTGCTTATTAGTTGTTGGTTTTTTGTTTTAATTTTAAATACCCCTTGACATACCTTAGTGCCATATTCTTTGGTAATTTTGAACGTGTGCGTTACGACCACCTGGGAGTTAGCGAAAGCCAAAGCTTTCTTGTGACAGTTTTTTTATTATTATGAGAGGGAGGCAATAGATTATTTCAATCACGCTAGTTCGGGTCGTGGGTTCAAATCCTGGCTCGCACCTTTTACCGCGAATTACATTTGAAATTTACCATGACTTTTACGGCGAAGGAAAACATCGTGAGGAAACCTTCATACACCTGCAAAGAAATTCAATGGTGTGTGTGAAGTTCCTAATCCACACTGGGCCCGCGTGGCAACTACGGCTCAAGCTCTCTCATTTTGAGAGGAGGCCTATGCCCTGCAGTGCCGCATATACAGGCTGGAATGATGAATGTTGAAGTTAAGGGTTATTAAATAACATTTAAAAAACCGGCCAAGTGCGAGTCGGAGTCGCGCACGAAGGGTTTCGTACCATTACCTATAAAAACGGCAAAAAATCATGTCTGTTGTATGGGAGCCCCCCTTAAATATTTGTTTTATTTTAATTAAACTATTTATTTATAAAGTGAATATATAACTAAATATTCTGTGAATATTTCAAGCGTCTACCTGTTGCGTTATAAATATCGAGCAAAAAAAATCACGTTTGTTATATGGGAGCCCTCTTAAATATTTATTGTATTCTGTTTTTAGTATTTGTTGTTATAGCGGCAACTGAAATACGTCATCTGTGAAAAATTCAACTGTCTAGCTAACATGGTTCAGAGATACAGCCTGGTGACAGACGAAGTTTCAGTAATGGGGTCCCGTTGGTACCCTTTGGGTACGGAACCCTAAAAATCGAGAGCAGGTATTTAAAGGATAAGTAAAAATATCGAAGCAAGTTAACTGGACAATATTTACGGCGTTTAAATAAAGTGGAACGACGCGTCGTGAAAGGGTGATAATTTTATTTATGGCTTTATAATGAGCTGTTTACAGGAACGGACGTTAATCTTGAAAAAAGTTGCAATGACGATGGCATTTAATGATTGTTAAATTTGAGTTGTAAAGTTGGAAGTATGTCGGCATTCGGGTCACACCTACACTGTATATCATTAAGCTGAATGTGTTGCATTGGAGAACACTTTAGTAAAAACCAATATACCATTTCACCAATCCTATGCGAATTGCTATGGAATTTATATGCGAAATTACATTTGAAATTTACCATGAGCATTACGGTGAAAAAAAAAATGAAAAATAATTTATTCAGTAACTTAGTTATGACAATAACTGTGCTGGTGTCTCTTTTTGAGTATCGTGATACTCGTACTAAGAGAACACCGCTCATCCATGTTATGTAACTTAAAACTACTTAGGGCCACTTGCACAATCTAGGGTTAAACAATTAAATCGTTAACCCCGGGTTAAGAATGACATTTCCATACATTTTGACACTTGTTAGCCCGTGGTTAGCAGTTAACTCGGGAGTTAAGTAGCTAACCCAGGTCCGCGCAAGCCCGCCTCAGGTGTAATCTAAACTATTTTTATTAAGTTTTTTATTAAGTGAAAGAAAACATCGTGAGGAATCCTGCACAAACACGAGAAGAAATTTGATGGTGTGCGTGAAGTTCCCGATCCGCACTGGGCCCGCGCGGGAACTACGGCCCAAGCCCTCTCATTCTGGGACGTATATAGGCTGGGGTGATGATGAATCCCATGCTATATCCTACTAATAAATATGATAAGTGAGAAATTTGATGAAGCGTGTGTTCTCTTTCACGCTATAATGGCTGGGTGGATTAGGATCAAGTATGTAGATAGCTGGATGTCTAGAATAACGAACAGGGTACTTTCCGTCAATATCTTCTCGCAAGATCCATGTAAAATCCCAAAATAATACCCACTAGCGACATGTAATTTTTCACGGGGTTTCGTTATAAAACGTAAATAAAGACCACAATGTAAATTTTGGCAATCTCCAAAGGGATTTAGTAAAATCCTGGAGTTTCAATTCTTCTGCCAGATCAAATGAGTGAGGCTGCAGAAAGGCTAGTAATAATAAAAGTGAATGATTTATAAAAGTAATTTAGAATCGTTTAGAATTAATAAATCAGTTCCCATTCTTGATTTAAATCAGTAAAAGAAATCTTCTAATATATAAAAATCTCGTGTCACGGTGTTTGTTATCAAAGTCCTCCGAAACGGCTCGACTGATTTTTATGAAACTTTTTTCTCTGTATTCTTTCGGTCTGAGAATAGGTCGCAAGCTACTATTCTTCGCGGACGGAGTCGCGGGTAACAGCTTGTTAATTATAATTATATTACAAAAAATGTAACAAAAAGATTAATCAAGGTAAACAAAGAAATCCTGACTATTAAAAGTAAAAAAAAAGTTATAAACCTTGGAACTACGTTATACCTGAAATTGTCAGAGAAATGCAGGTAATAGTTTAACAATCGTATAAATAAAGGGATTAATCTACATATATAATTATACAGGTGACACAAAAATGGTGATACAAAATTACTGTTTCTTACTCATTTAATGTTGGACAATATAATGCATAATTAATAATTCAATGGTGTGTGTGAAGTTCCCAATCCGCACTGGACCCGCGTGGGAACTACGGCCCAAGCCCTCTCATTCTGAGAGGAGCCCTGTGCCCTGCAGTGGGACGAATTAGGCTGGGATGATGATGATGAATATAATGCTTTAACTCATTTTTTTAAATTATTCTGATAAAATTTATGATGTTTATACTTAGTTGAAATAAAATCACGAACTCAATGTATGGACAACTCAAATTTAATAAGACTAAGAGGCTGTTTCACCATCCATTGATTAATTTTAACTGACGGATAAATGTGATGCCGTCTGCGTCTATTCGAACAAAACAAACAGAGACGGCATCACACTTATCCGTCAAATAAATTTGATCAATGGATGGTGAAACAGAGGGTTATTAAAACAAAGGAGTTAGAGCATTATTTTGTCCACCATTATCTGAGTAAGAAACACTAATTTTATATCAAAATTTTTGTGTCTCCCTGTATATCAACAGGTCATTCTATAATGGGTTCAGTTAGAAGACTATTCCAAACGTCCAATTCAATTAGAGCTCTCCTAGGTTTTACTTATTATGTTGTGACGGCAAATCATTTGTTCCGCGTCATGACTCAGTAGAAGGTATTCATCAAAAATTAAAAAAAAAAATGATATTGATACTAAAAACCTTTGCAAATGCGCATTATTTATAATAAAATCGCAACTCAATTACTAGATCCAAGAAAACACGTTTAAAAATACGCTTTTTTCAATGGACATGTAGATGAACGTAATCGATTCATCGAACCACAATTACGATCGATTAAAAAACACGGAAGCTGCCGCAATTATCGATAAAAAACTAGATTATCAACTAATGGGTGCTTTCGTCATGAATATGTGCGCGAAGTATGGGAAAATATGCGCGGGTCAGCTTTCTTTTCTATTATCTGCGCATGCGATGTTTTGTTCATATTCTTCCGTATTTGGTGCTAGCCATTACCCGTGGTTTCGTTCGCTTGAACCATTAGGCTTGCCAGCTGAACCAAATTCCGGGATTTTACTACATTCCAGTGGCGTAGCGAGCCTTGGAGAAGAAACGGGAAACGGGCGTTAAATACTAAGCATAAATCTAAATAACACAAAAAAATTAGAGTTTTGACAGCACCTTTAAACCTGCTAAGTGAAAGATTAAACATAATCTACTTCCAAAAAATGAATTATAATTATATTAAAGTTACTAGCTGTTCTGTTACCCGCGACTTCGTCTGCGAAGAAAAATATCCTACGACCTATTCTCAGACCTACCGAATACAGAGAAAAAAGTTTCATAAAAATCGGTCAAGCCGTTTCGATAACAAACACCGTGACACGAGATTTTTATATACAAGAAAGATAATGTCAAAGTCAAATTTTTAAATTAAATTTAGACTTCAATTGCAGTTCCTATGAATCTACGACCGGTTCGCAAAAATCCCTGTCCATGTAGAACATACATAACTTTATTGTCAGTGTGTGTGTGTCCGTACGTAAATCGTGAACTTCCCATCCCGTGAACCCGTTACGTGGTCAATTAAGACCGCCCGTGTGAACTCCGGCGCAGGATGTTCACGCGTCACGGCGCGTACGCAACGCTAATTATTGTCTATGACATGTCAATCCTTGGGAAGGCTCGTCGATGTAACGAGGTGACAGTGGAAGACGACGAAGGAATTTAGCCAAGGGCTTATAGGTACACTAGCTTTATCACGCAGCCTTATGCTCCCGTGGAGAATAAAAAAAAAATATTTTTAAGCATAAATCAATTAAAGTCGGCCAAGTGCGAGTCGGAATCGCGCACCGAGGGTTCCGTACAAATTTTTAGGTATGTCAAAACATACGCCGTAAACAGCCGTAACTATAATAATCTAGTGTTAGCAGAGCCCTGCTTCCAAGTAAAATGTACGCCGTCTGGGATTACTTTACTACAGAACCTTTGATTTAATAATTTCAAGCTAATGCTAATGCTCAAGATTTAAAACAGTATAGAAAAAAAATTTGGACGTATCGAATGAATCATCTACTTTTGCTATATATCTAGTTTGATTTATTCGGCACTAGCTTTAACCGGTAACTTTGCCCGCATTAAACATACCTTCAAGAGAAACAAAATCTTTGTTTGTTTGGATGCTGTCTTATATTATAAGTTATAATAATTGTTTAGTGAGTTTTTTGTTTGATGCATAAAATGTATTGTGTAATGTATAATGATGAAATTGTAATCTTTTTTTTAGAAAAAAAAACGACTTAGTGCCAAGTTTCTTGCGGCGCATTCTTCTTGGCAGTCATGGTCTTTCCGAAAGCGCTGGTAGATTAAAAAAAAACCTGCCAAGTGCGATTCGGACTCGCGCACGAAGGGTTCTGTACCATCATCTATAAAACACGGCAATAAAATCACGTTTGTGTATTTGTTGTTATTAGTAAGTGAAAATTTCAACTGTCTAGCTATCACGGTTCAAGAGGTACAGCCTGGTGACAGATGGACGGGCAGACAGACGGACGGACAGCGAAGTCTCAGTAATAAGGTCCCGTTTTTACCCTTTGGATACGGAACCCTAAAAAGATTTAAAAGACCCCTTAACGGTCTACTTACAGAAACAAACTTTTGATTCTGATTTTGAAAGATTACGGCAGAATTTTAAAATCACAGCGTTTATAGACTGTTGAGGTACAGTTAGAAAGAGAAGTACCGTTAAAGCGAGACATCGATCAAAAATCAAGGATCCAAATCTAATATAATCTTCGCGAAACCGTCACCAATCCATCAGACCATTAAATAGAGTCCGATATCCTGCTCAGAAAAAAAACTGTGTTCGGTGCCACAGACCATTTCTTTGAGGTCATAGCACCTAACAGGAAGCCGAGTCACGGGTCGGCGCGCGCGCCTTAGAACACGTGCGCGGGCGCTTATTACCGGGGTTCCGTGCCCAAACATTAGTAAAAAAGTTAGGTAAGTGACTATAGAAAACAAACTGAAAAAAAGTCGATATTTAGGAAAAAATTGTGTCTAAACTCCTGACCAGTGGTGGTGTAGGGATTTGGCACGCAGCACGGAATGCTGAGGACCTGGGTTCGATTCCCAGCGCTGGTCTCTTTTCTGGGTTTTTTCTGTGTATCCATGTTTCAGTTTGTATTTAGTATGAAATTTATGGATTTCACGGGATGACCGTAAAAGTAAAAAAAAAAATTTGGAGTTAAAAAATAAAAAATAGAAAGACTCCAAAAAAAAACAATTCTTGATTAATTTATTGACTCAGGCGTTACTTTGCGGAGGTCCATATTAATGAACTGAAACAATTACTTAAGGTCGCGGGTGAGCAATGTATTTGTTTCAGTTCGTTCAATCTTGATAAGTAAAAAAAAAAATTTTTTTTGTGACGAACAAAAGATCAATCAATCAAGCAAAAATATTTATTGCATATCACATTCATATTCGTTGAGATACATGTACCTACAAAATTGTCAATGTCATTTGAGGAGGTGTATTTTTCTAGCCAAAATACCTAAAGATAAAAACGTTGAACTAACTTTTTTTATTTGTTGTATAAAGTCTTGTGCTTCGGACCCATTTTTTTGCTATCTACATACTAAATCAAATTATGTACAAAACACGTATGCCAGATCAATGAAGCATGAAATTGGAACAAGTAACTAATCAGCGTCAGTGATACATTTGTAGAAAGGTTACTCAGAGTCAATAATTACAGTCAACATTTAAAAGGGCTAGTTCCTAGAGACCCCTAAAATAATGCTTTTCTAGGTACAACACATAGGCGGCCAGTCGTGTAGCGGCGTGCGTGCCGTGAATCCGATGCGAAACATTTCGGGTTCGATTCCCGAAAATACATTACGTCATTTTATAAGTTAACGCGAAAACATTTGAACTTGGCATAAAAAAATTGCGAAATTTTCGCGCTAAAACGTAAATTTTATACGTTAATCCGATAAAAATTTCGAGACAGGAGCTTTATTTATCACATTCAGGTTTCAAATTATAAAAATGTCGTCCAGTTTATGAAATATTTCGGTTTAAACTTGCGACCTTTATATGACCTTACTGAGTTTTAGTAAAAAAGACATCAACGCGTTCGTTTTTTTACATTATTTCTCAATTTTGTCCATGTTTTTTGTTTAATAGCTTGTGTTATAATTATTAAAAACCAGATCAATGGCTTTTTTAGTATCATGATCTTATTTCACACTATATTCTCCATGCGATTTTCTCCGTTTTGTTCAAGTATTCGTATGAATAAATGCATTAATAAAAAAGCCTTTATTTGAAGTTTAATTTTCACCGACTGTTGATGGAGGGATATGTTTTTCGAGCGTATGTATTTATGTATGTATGTAATAATTTTTGGCACGTCCTGCAGCCGAAACGGCTCCGAGACCAGTTCCGAGAGTGACATAGGGTATGTATTTACCCGGAATTCCCATGGGAACGGGAATAATACAGGCGGTTTTTTTTTCATCTAGTATTGAAATTAAAAATATATATCATTGTGTATTAGAGTTAAGAAGTACCAAACACACATGCATTCACTCACAAACTTTCACATTTATATGTTAGTATAGTAAGAAAATAAAAACTCTATCAAGAGATTTTTTCACCAAATCCATCTGACGATTCGGTGAAAAGTTTTTCAGAATTCTTTAAACCAAAAAAAAGTCTCACAATTAATCAACGAATAACAAGGAATATACGATGCGATCATAAAAAAAATCGCACAGAACAAATCAATTCAACCACTTGGTATTTAACACGCATGACTATAGTCAATCATAGTGATTCTGATTACAGTATAATGTATGAACTAGTGCAATATGTATGAGACGCGTTTCCCATGACCGGCTAACTGTGTACTGATTGAGTTTCATATTTATGATTTTACGATGCTTTTTAGACTTAATTGCCGCGGGTCAGCGCGGGGGCATTGCACTGAGCTATTGCGAGCTTAGAGGAGAGCTATGTAGCTTAGAAAAAGGTTTTATTGAATTGCATATGAACTTATGGAAAACATAAAATATCATCATCATTCCAGCCTATATATGTCCCTGATTAAGAGGGCATGGGCTGTAGTTCCCACGCGGGCCCAGTGCAGATTGGGAACTTCACACACACCATTGAATCTCTTCGCAGGTGTATGCAGGTTTCCTTACGATGTTTTTCTTCACCGTAAATAATAATTCATTTATTTAAGAACAACATAGGTCCAAATTACATAAAATAAATAAAGTCAATAAACAAGTCAATAATTAAATGTCCAAAAGCAGCACACATACAAGGAATTAAGAAATATGATAATCAAAAAATTACATCATAAAATTTAAATTAAATTTTCAAAATTAAATTAAATTAAAACACATTATAAAAGTAGATTTTAAATTACATTTGTGCTCCCACATTACATTGCACATTACATTGCTGCTGTAAAGCTAATGGTAAAATACAAATGTAATTTCGCACATAAATTCCGAAAAACTCAGACGTGCGAGCCGGGATTTGAAACCACGACCTTCTGCTTAAGAGGCCATAGGTCAAACCACTAGGCCACCACGGTTTTAACTGTTACCTATTCACGCTTAAACCGCTGTATCAATTTTGATGTTATTTGGTAAGAAGATACTTAATTTGAGAACCTGGGAGGAACATACTAATATTATGCTTTTTATTCTGGAGAATCGCATAGTTCCTGCGGTATAGCGATAGACAAATTCTTTGTGATGTTTTAAATAAATGTAGAAAAAAAAAATATTTTTAGGAAATTTTTGTGCGGACGATCTTTATAATCATACCTGGGATAACTCGGGGCAAGTTCTACGGATTTGATATCGATATAAAAGATGTCGATATAATAAATTGATATGTATAGTGTAAATCTTCCCAGGTGAATATTTCGCTTCGAGCCCTTATCTTTCAAAATAAACGGTATCGTCATAGTATTAAGGTTCACATTTAATGTAATGGCTCGAAGCGAAAAATTCACCTGGGAAAATTTATACTATACATGTGAACATTGAACATTTTCGATTACTATAAAGAGGTTCGATATCGAGCCTCCTAAACTACGATTTTTAATTTCGTGGAATTCTGAAATTTCTTAGTGTTACCAGGCAAAATTATTTCCCGAAAATTTAAATGAAATAAAACAAAAACTAGAAAATACAGAGCACAAATTCCTTACTATACACATTAAAATTTGACATAATGTAATAAATCATTAATTAATACGTAGTTAAAATAATTTTTGATCTAACTGTTTAGACGTAATAAATTATTTAACCCTTTTATGAGTAAAAATAAATTGTCTCTGGTATCTTTGCGATATGACGATGATTCGCTGATATCGATTAGAATATCGTTGGCGGGAAATCTTAATTTGGCTACATTTGTTAGATACGCGGTATTAACCAATGCCAGTTATAACGGATTTTCCCTATGGGTGTTGTGCAGATTCGCAGTATTTACCAGTGCTAGTTACGCGGTATTGCACTATCCCCGACGATATATATTTCCGGATAATTGATACACAGGTCTATGCAAAATTACAGCTTTCTAGCCCAAATAGTCTCTGAGGTAAGCCGCGGACGGACGGACGGACAAACAGACAGACATGGTGAAACTATAAGGGTTCCTTTTTTGCCACTTTGGCTCCGGAACCCTAAAAACCAGCACTCATGAGATAAAAATCTTTACCTCCAATATGTCACGATGTTTATTTATGAAACCGACCGGGTAATTGCTAACACAAAACATCTGTACAATTTCCATTTACACCATGTTCTTATTAAAACATTTCTCTCTAATTACGCCTCTTTTATGGCCGTTTAGCACTATCATAAGAGGGGCTGGTTTATCAATAATATAACAAACCAAACTAAATCTTATATACACAGAAATAAACTTCAGTTTCCAATAAGTACGCGGTGCAATATGGACTTGAATGAACCATCGTTGAAAATTACACCGCATTGCTAGGTAGTTAAGGTTGTTTTTTTAAAACGAGACATGATAGGTTGGCTTATGGAAATGAATAGGTTATGGTCAGTTAAATTAATTGGAGCAATTAAAAAAAAGGTGTGAATGAGAAGTTGTTGATGGTTAGATAGTGTTGTATAGGATCCCCGTGTTTTTATGCCGTACACATTACCTACAATACAATATTTATCTTCCCGCAGGAACTTCACACTTTTCTGGAATAAAAACTAGTCTATGTTAATCTAGATACTAGCTTCTAGTAACAGATTATTTTACCCTCGTGAGTCCTGATGTACTTTACAAAGAACAAATCATTTGTAAGAATAACTGTCGAATGTACTACATAAAGTACAAATTATTCAGTGCATAAGGGACTTTAAATAAGGTAAACGTACCAATTCTCGACTCCTCAACGCCCAGTAGATGACACCCATCTGTCACCTTTCTTACTATGATATACGATTGAATCATAGAAAGAACCTAAAGTACCTAATATATACAAAATATATATGCGTACATATAATAATTGAGTAGCATTCCCAATATATTAAAAATATGGTGTGAGCCACATCTAGTTATTTATATTCGATGCATGCGTATTTGTGTATAAAAATTAACATCTGTTTAGTCATGGTAATGAAATGTATAAAAACCTTTGAGATCTCAATATCGCAATAAATTATATGTACCGTTGGGAAAATTATCACCTGTAGCAAAAAGCAGTCACATCTATAATAAACTGCCTGACAGGATAAAAGACCTAACCTGTTTTATGATATTTAATGTTTAAAAAGTGGCGCTAAAACATACTTTTAGAGTGAACAGGAATTTTAACCTCGTAAGTAAGTCCTGTGTTTTTTTAACATCAGTAGTCATAACTGCCGGCTGTACTATACCAAGTACGAATCAAGAATAGTGCTTCAGACCGAGACAAAGAGATGTCAGTTTTAGGATATAAATAGAATAAAGAATGATAATTTCCGTATCAGTGTTGCCGTTGTAAAAAAACTACCCGGTAAATGGGGAATTCAAAATTTGTACTTGGGTAAGTACGTTAGGTAGTTACTCTATTAACACGCTTTTATTTATGTAGTTAAAATGTCAACATCCCATCCCATCTTAGCACTTGGCCGGATTTAGTTAAAATACTTCATCTTCTTATGTATCATACTAAATACGAACTGAAACATGAATGCACTGAAAAAAACCAGAAAAAAGACCAGCTCCGGGAATCGAACCCAGGTCCTCCGCATTCCGTGCTGCGTGCTAAGCCCCTACACCACAACTGGTCGGGATGTAGGCACCTTATTTTTTTCTATGCATTACACATCTCAGCTTGCTTAATCAATAATCACTTATTGCAGCGATACAAACGACATCTATGTTAATAATCTTCAACGAACGAACTTATTCTTCGTCTCATTTAGTAACAGATAGGTAAATAGTAAATACGTAAAGCCACTTTAGCCGGGATCTTAGACTATTTGTTTATTTTTTCAAATTGTTATGATAGCGATAGATATCATAACGGTTGGTGTTAGTGTAAACTTGGCATTAGTTTATAGAAACAAACGAGTCACGGGTGTAGGTGAAGTCATTCCTCGTTCGGCGCGAGTTGGTACGGATTTTAATAAAGTGTAATGATATTAATACTGTAAGACAATTCACATGGATGTAAAGACAGATATACCTACAGATAAAATAAAATAGTTGTAAAAAATCAAATTATTCGAAAGTTAGTCGAACATCTCGTAACTCTAGATATTGAAAATTTACTCAAAAGAAACATTCCTTCCTTTAACACATATTTTAGAACTGATTCTTCTTTTTTTAATTAGGAACTTTAAGTTGAAGATAATCTTCTTTTTCTTATCTTTCTTTAATTTATAAAAATCTCGTGTCACAGTGTATGTTATCGAACTACTCCGAATGGCTTGACCGATTTTTATAAAATTTTTCGTCTGAGCTCGGTCTGAGAATAGGTCGTAGGGTAGGGTATTTTAAACCCCTTTTCTTCGCAGACGGAGTCGCGGGCAACAGCTAGTTTATTTATAAATACTTATATATTTTTCGTTGTAGCCGTCTATGTCTATTGATAATGAAATATTGATGATGATGTGTCTTGTGTTGTTGTAAAGAAATGTAAATTCTTTTCCTTCTTTTCTTAAATAAAAATAATGTCAGTAAAACTTCATTCATGAATACCAAATGCGATATGAAACTGTGGATGTTTAGCGCTGGTTACTGGGTGACGGAGACCTCCGCGTGAGACCCATTGTGCCAGCTTTCTCGCTGATACCTTTAATTATTTATATGGCGAGATAACGATCGTCTGCCTTTTTAGCGACAACGAGTTTAATTGGTCTGTACTGTTATAATCGTAGTGTGACACGATTTCGAGTTTGAGCAAGTTACGGACGAATTTTCACGCTTTATTTTGAAGTTAGCCTATACTTACTTCGTTTCTTTAGCATTGGAAATAGGGTATACGATCTAGATCGTTGAGAGTATTAACATAGATGTTGCTTTATCACTGCTAAAGTGATTAAGCGAGCTGAGATGTGTGATGCATAGGAAAAATTCGTGCCTATATCCCAACCAGCTGTGGTGGGTAAAAGCAAGCAGCAAGGTATGCTGAGGACCCGGGTTCGATTCCCGGAGCGGATTCCCGGAGCTGGTCTTTTTGTGTGTGTTTGATGAGATCAAGATGAGATTTTTTAATTGAAAAACGCATTTAAAAAAATGGTAACTATTACCAACAGTAAACAAAGAGATTAATTGCTACAGAATAAAACATAGGGAGAGGTTAAATATTCATCCCAACCCTCTGGCGAACATGCTGCTTAACCAAGGCACAACCAAATGACTGAAGCGGGCGCATGTGCTCCCTGACTGAATGAGGACAGGGGGGTTACTACGAAATTCGAAGTTCGAAGTTCGGATCGTGCGGTCCCTCTCACTCTCGTAATAAATACCATTAGCGTGAGCGGAACGGCATGAAACGAAGTTCGAATTTCGCGCTTCGTAGTATAGGGCCAGGGCATTGGCCCTGCTCCTCCGCAAAGACCCATCGCTTTAAAACTATCTAATAATAGTCTGTCAACTGATTGTAGATGAAAAAAAACAAAAGAATATAAATGACCATAAATCGTTGCTAATTGTTACATATTTGCTGTGATTTATTTTTCAACCGACGAAAACAAAAGGAGGAGGTTCTCAATTCGACGTGTAGATTTTTTTTTTTTTATGTATGATCACGCATAACTTTTTACTGAGCAGTCCGATTTCGATGATTCTTTTTTTATGGAAAGCGTATACCCCGAGGGTAGTCTCGTTTAAATTTGGAAACAATATTCCTACCCTAAGGATAGAAAAACAGGGGATGATTGATTGTTCAGTTACTGATTGTACTATATGACCACGCATAACTTATTACAGAGTAGTCGGATTTTGATGATTCTTTTTTTATTGGAAAGCGTATACCCCAAGGGTGGTCCCATTTAAATTTGGAAATAATATTCCTACCCTAAGGGTAGGAAAACAGGGGATGATTGACTAACTTTTTACAGAGTAGTCTGATTTTGATAATTCTTTTTTATTGGATAGATAGGGTATACCTTGAAGTTGGTAATATAAATTTGGAAAAATGATTACCCTAAGGATGGAAAAAAAGTATAAAATAAAAACTTTTTAACAAAAAATTAAACCGCCGACAGAGGCACCAGCCAAGAGGCAACAGGCGCCGAGGCACCGACTTCAAACTGGTACCTAGATTAAGGTCAAACAAAAAAGGTATTATTTTTTGCTTTTCAGTTTTTTCGGCGGTTTAATTTTTTGTTAAAAAGTTTTTATCATATGTGTTTTTCAATAAAAAGACACGTCAAGATCGCTTACCTTCTTTCTAATGCTAAAAAAACTAAGTACAGGTGGTGGTGGTTGTAAACCGCGTAAGAAACAAAATTGTATACCATACTTAATTCAAACTGAAACATGGATGCACCGAAAAATCCATAAAAAAGACCAGCTCTGGGAATCGAACCCAGGTCCTCAGCATTCCGTGCTACGTGCTAAACGCCTACACCACAACTGGTCGAAAAATTAGGGTTGTTTCTCTTGTGGAATTATATTAGCGATTCCGAGTCAGCAAACTTAAGGTTTGTGCATACGGGCCGAAAGTTGACCAGGCATCCCACGCGCCGAAGTAGACTTGACTAAAATTATTGGCTTCAGACCCTTAAATTTTGCTATGTCCACATGAACGACGAGAACAAAAAAATGTTTACGACCCTTACCTACTCTGAATAGCTTCGTACATAATCCATATTATATTATCAACGCTTAGTATACGCATAGTATATTATCAACGCTTGCCTTGAAATTTTTTGCCATGTCATCTTATAAGATAAACGTCCCTGTGCTCGACACTGACCCAATACATGGCACCTTCAATCTTATGTCATTAAGAGAGGTGACAGATGGGTGTAATCTACTGGGCGTTCAGGTGTCGAGCATTGATACGTTTAACCGAGAATACAGTCGGATAGGTTAGTTTAATAATAATTCTGAAGAAAACACTGTATCGGAAATAAAATAAATGACTTTATGACAAACTAGCGACCCGCCCCGGCTTCGCACCTTCCTCTTGCATCACTTCTATCTATTAAAAAAAACCGCTTTAAAATCCGTTGCGT
Organism: Archips crataeganus; assembly: GCA_947859365.1. Lineage (NCBI taxonomy): Eukaryota > Metazoa > Arthropoda > Insecta > Lepidoptera > Tortricidae > Archips > Archips crataeganus. The sequence continues at coordinate 9,187,608 of OX402067.1, read as the reverse complement.
AGTGTTAAAGATCTAAGCATACATAGGGACAGACAGACAGCGGGAAGCGAATTTGTTTTATACTAAGTATGTAGTGATGGAAATTATGGAAAACGATACGCTATCTATGGCATATGAAATTCGGGTAAACGATATAGACAGTTTAATCGGTTAAGAGGTAATAATGAGAGGGCTTGTTCCGTACGGTAGTTACAACGCGGGCCTATTGCGGATTGGGAACTCCATAAACACCACTGAATTTCTTTGCAGGTGTGTGCGTGCAGGTTTCCTCGCAATTTTTGTAAATAAGGTATATTTCAAACCTAATATCGCGCATTTCCAAAAACTCCTCTGAGTTTGTGAGAGACCTCTGGTGCGAGCCCGGATTTAAACCTACGTATACGGTTAAAACAAGACCGTAAGTATTTTTCGACTCAGTATGAATAAGAATAATCAGACGACCAGATGGCCTAGTGGTTAGAGAACCTGACTATGAAGCTTGAGGTCCCGGGTTCGATTCCCGTGTCGGGGCAGATATTTGTATGAAAAATACGAATGTTTGTTCTCGGGTCTTGGGTGTTTAATATGTATTTAAGTATGTATCTATCTATATAAGTATGTTTATCCGTTGCCTGGTACCCATAACACAAGCTTGCCTAGCTTACTTTGGGACTAGGTCAAGTGGTGTAAATTGTCCCGTGAAAAAAAAAAAAAAAAATCTACGACCTGCTCATTTAAATCCTCGTGTTACTGTCATAGGCGGTTGAATAATCAGGTCGTGCATCATCGTCGTTCATTCCCGATCGATAAATACAGGTCGCGTTTTACCCGCACCTGAACCCACGATCCTCTGCCTGAGAGGCCATAGGTCAAACCACTAGGCCACCACGGCAATAAAGACAACACACACATGTAAAAGAATATCAACCTTAACTTTCGTGAATAGCGAAATAACTCCCAACTCTAAAATCTTCATTAAAATTCAACAGGAAGCAGTAATTTACTGCGTATCTCAGCAATTCAGTATCTGCTCACCCCTAGCTCCGAAGCGATGGCGCGTACAGTCACGGGTGGCCGCATGCGCAACTAGAGCAAAGGTGAAAGAACAACACCACACGTACAAGCTAAAAGCACCACTATAAACATCCCACTACGGTTTATTACGAAAGAACAAAGAGAGTACACCCGAACACGCTAAAAGTACCACTGTACTTATACCTCTAAGATCTCAACTGCAAAAGAAGCGAAAGAAAACTATTCGCGTTGCAGCCAAACGAAAACATGCACTATTATAAAGCTGGTAAGACACTTGTGCAAGGAGAGCAAAGGTGACAGAATCATTAATACAAGTAATTTCTAAACAAGCAAGAAACAACTCTGTTACAATGCAGTTATAGGTCACCGGTGTAGCATAAGTGAAGATGTGAAAAAACATAACCTTACTTTGGATCCGGACAAGTGAGTAAGAGCTTTATTTTAAAGGTCATAAAGATCAGATTAATGTGGCTGGTTCAAGTATGGAGGTGAAAGAGCGTCTTACTGCTAACCGTACGGAAAATCAAGTGATAAGTTTATTTTAACATCCGTTAGAACAGTGGAAAAATCAAAGAGAGAGCCACCATGCTTGATTTCTGTAGTATTTATTACTAGTTACTGTGCAATTTTCGGTATAAAAATCCCATTTTTAGAAACATGGTCGGTTTTTAAGGTGCCAAACATAATTATTGTACAAGTTGATTTTTTCCCCTTTTTGGAAGTCGGTAAAAGGCAACGACGTATCAGTAAGCGCGGAAATCATAGGTCTTGGTTTCGAGTACTAGCTTATCATTAAGCCTAGTTTAGACCTTCAAACAAAATTGTGCAAGTTGCACTATATTTAGGGTGACCAGATCTGATTTCCGGTTTTACGGGACAACTGTAAGTATTGAAATATGGGATTTGACGTTAAAATACGAGACATGTCGTTTTCTTTTACTGAAAATCAATATTATTATTTCTTACTAAAATTTGGCTTAGTCAATTAAACCTCTAATACATATACATAATACAATTGCTAAATTTCTTAACAAAAGTCTTATTTTAAATAGTATGATAATATAATGTGCGAGAAAATCTAGTCTAATATATAAAAATCTCGTGTCACACGGTGTTTGTTATCGAACTCCTCTAAAACGGCTCTACCGATTTTTATGAAACTTTTTCTCCATACTCAGCAGGTCTGAGAAAAGGTCGTAGGCTATTTTCATACCCCTATTCTTCGCGGACGGAGTCGCGGGCAATAGCTAGTTATTTCATATAATTTATATGTCTAAACTAGGGCTTACATAGGTACTTTAATAAATTGTATGCATTAAATATAGTCGGGGTAAGAAAAGGTTCGTCACATTACGACTCTATGTCAACGAGCTAAGGTCAAAAAGTGACGAACCTTTTTTACCCGACTATGCCTACTTAGTACTTAATAGTACTACTTAGTAGTACTTGAGACACTGTGCTATATTGACGCAGTCAGTTCAGTGACATCAAAATGTAAGGAGTTGTATTAATTGACAAAACATTTGAATGCATTAACGTAGGAACGGGGGCAGGGCCCGACCTATGCTAATGGTTGCCCAATTGCCAGCGGCCCCGTTGCACCGCATATTCATTATGACCCCAAGATCGCGTAAATTGGTGCCATGACATCAAAGTCGAGCAAGAAAGTGCTTTACCAAATTTGCCAGTATCCAGACACGCGGCAGCGAGTCAAGCCAAGTTCAAGCAAAAGAAACTGGCGAAGCAGCGCCGTGTGCAATATTACACGACACGAACCATTTGGAGCCACTTTTGACACCTTCATAACTCAAAATCTATTTAACACAAACACACTAAATTTGGTATATTTATTGATACCTATAAGATTAACTAGAATCACAAATGTTAAGCTTCAATTTAACATAAGTTATCTACTTTGTGTAAATTATTCGATAGTTAAATTTAAGAATTTATATTTATAAATATAAAACACTGTTTCAGTAGAAAAACCAAAGAAATAGTGTTATACTTGTTCAGGATGTTATTTGTTCTTACAAATAGATTTCAGTATTACATGCAGAACTTGGCACCCATTTAGATCTCCATCCTTTTGTCGGTGAAGTGGCTAACATTTTTCACATTTATATTTTTGGTGGGATTTATATTTACTAGAGTTACACCAAGATAAGTCTGCAACGATTTTGATAGCACACTCAGTGCATGTACGAGTATTAGGTATTTATTACGTCATATTTTCATAGTAGTTTGGCGTTTGATATAACACTTTCACTGCGGGTGCTATCAAAATCGTTGCTGACTTATCTTGGTCTGACTCTAATTATTTAAAAGTTTAAGAGTTTGTTTGTTTGGTTGAACGCGCGAATCTCAGGAACTACTGGTTCGAATTGATAAAATTATTATTGTGTTGAAACAGTCCATTCATCGAGGAGGGCTCCTCTTTCTTATCGAGAAAAATAAGATCACGCTACGACCAATAGGAGCGGAACATCAATGATTAACGCGAATGGAGTCGCGGGCACCAGCTAGTTAACAAGTAGCTAACAAATGAGCTGATAACTTTCAAACGGTGGTACCAATTTTGATGAAACCTATCTGAGAACCATCGCTAAAAAACCTGCTTTCAAATAAAAAAACAGCAACCAAATCAGTTCACCCGTTTAAAAGCTACGGTGCCACAGACTGACACACACACACACAATCACCCCTCTTTTTGTTTTTGGGTTAAAAATCCATGCTGGTATCCAAAAAAGTCGCGGTGGTCTTGTGAATTGACCGACCTTTTAGTTTTTCGGAATTTGTGTGCGTTATGTTTGAAATTAACAATGAGTTTTACGCCGAAGGAAAACATCGTGAAGAAATCTGTACACAGCTGAAGACAATTCAATAGTGTGTATGAAGGTCCCAATCTGCACTGGGCCTGCGTGGGAACTCTCTCATTCTGTGAGGAGGGCTGCGCCTTGGAGTGGGACGTATATATGCTGCGATATACAGGGTGTTACAAAATAACCCCTAAAACATGAAATCCCATGAACAGTAAATAAAACTGTAACTTTTCGCGCTGTTCTTTTTTTAGTAAAAAAAAAAAAATTATTTAGCCTATATTTGTGTCCCACTGCTGGGCAAAGGCCTCTCCTCTCGTGCTCCACTCCTGCCTATCAAAGAAAATATATACTAATTTAATTCTTTACTGGAGTACTTCCATACCCTTCAGTTATTACGGGTAATTTTGTAACACTCTGTATATGCGATGATTATGATGACGATAACGATGGATTTGATTTTGTCATGGATTTGATAGCTGGTTGAACACTAGACTAGACTAGTTGATGCGGATGGCACAGGACCGATCTGTTTGGCGAGCCTTGGCCTATGTTCAGCAGTGGACGTCTTTCGGCTGAAATGATGATGATGATGATGATGAATACCACTAGGCTACCACGGCTTACACTAACTAACCGTATCATCCCAGCCTATATATGTACGTCCCACTGCAGGGCACAGGCCTCCTCTCAGTATGAGAGGGCTTGGGCCGTAGTTCCCACGCGGGCCCAGTGCGGATTGGGAACTTCACATACACCACTGAATTTCTTCTCAGGTGTATGCAGGTTTCCTCACGATGTTTTCCTTCACCGTAAAGCTCATGGTAAATTACAAATGTAATTTCGCACATAAATTCCGAAAAACTCAAGAGGTGCGAGCCCGGACTCGAACCCACGACCCTCTGCTTGACAGACCACCACAGGTCAAACCACTAGGCCACCACGGCTTCAACTAACCGTATACCTATCTAAAAATTAGCCATGCAATTATCACATAAGACCAATCTCTGGCACATAAATCGCCCCCACATGACAATGAAAACCGCCTTAATAAGAAAACGTTTCGCACGCTCGTTGCACGCATGCGTTTGCGCAAGCCATTGCACCACGAAGGGCGGAACATTGTTTAGCTCTTTATGTTTTTATAAATCTTTTGTCCAATATCATTATGTGTTGCGGAATCTGTTTTTGCGGGTTCGAAGGTTCAAATACTGACAGTTCAAATTCCAATGTTTGCCAGCGCGGATTAATCACGTTTAACCAATGATTGGTCCTTAATTACAAGCTTTTTAACTAGCTGTGTTGCCATAAATCAAATCTTGGATGTTGAATTCAACACACTTCCAGTGGTCGATTGACTTCTTTGGTATACATATCTAAGTTTAATGAACTGAAACAATTACTTTGCTCAATGCTCATCCGCGGTCCCGCGACTTTAAAAAAAAAAACCGGCCAAGAGCGTGTCGGACACGCACAAGGTAGGGTTCCGTAGCCATTACAAAAAAATCAAGTAATATTTTTCTAAGGATTTCGTATGTGTACGGAATCATCCAAGTTTAGGTATGTTTTATACCTTAGGCTACTATTTACCTACTCTTAAACTACAAATAATTTCCAAGCAATCTTAGCCGCTATAATTTTCCTAGTAAATATGATATATTTACTACCCTTCTGAATTTTTTCAGATTTTTCCACCCAACAGTTTAGATTTTAGAGGGGGGGGGGGCACGGCCGATTTTAATGAAAATTTTCACTTTAAAGTTGAATATTTCGCAAACAGATCACTGAATAGAAAAATCATGTTAGCAACCCCGCAATGATTTTAAAAGACCTATCCAACGATACCCCACACTGTAGGGTTAGCCGAGAAAAAAAAATCACCCCCACTTTACGTCTATGGGAGGTACCCTAAAAAATTTTTTTTTACTTTTTTTTATTCAATCACTTTGTCGGCGTGACTGATATATATATTCAAATATTGGCTGTATTGATGCCAAATTACAGCTTTCTAGTACAAACAGTCTCTGAGCTTAGCCGCGGTCAGACAGACAGACAGACAGACAGACGGACAGACATGGCGAAACTATAAGGGTTCCTAGTTGACTACGGAACCCTAAAAACCAAACAAATCACTACTCAACGTCAGCGTCTGTGTACTCAAGGTCGCGGGTGAGCAAAGTAATTGTTTCAGTTCATTAATATGGACCTCCGCAAAGTAACGCCTGATTATAAATTATATCTAAGTTTGATGACAATTCAAGTATAGTCCGCAATAAAGATTGTATTTAAAATTTAATTTTTCACAATAATTTACTAAGCGTTAATTTTGTCATATAATATTCTGACTTTGGGCCACTTGCACAGCTAGATTTAAAAGATTAAATCGTTAACGCTGGGTTACGGATGACAGTCCTGTTATATGTTATATACTTTCAAGATATGATCTGAACAAGCCAAAAGCACATCAACCATGTAAAATACTTAAATCCCAAGTCAGCTTAAAGAATATCTCAATCTTTCGTTAATTTCTTAATTTTAATTGGATCACACTAACAGCATTTTGAATTAGAAAAGTAAATTACCAGTTCAAATTAAAGCCAAAACTCGGTACATATGGCAAAGGCAACTGTCCATTGTATTCAGAAAAAATATTCTTACATGCATAAAACATATCTGATTTTCGCACGGTGCTCCAACTGTTCTCATGTACAGGCTGTTCCTAATGCGGTGTTAAATCGTAAATTGTGGAAGGTTATTTCCTTTCACTAATTCGTGAGATAAGTGTGCAAAGTGTCGTTTTGTGGTGACTGTAATAAGTACTTTGCTGGCTGAATGCGTGTGAGATTAGTGGAGTTAGGGTCCGAAGTTCGTCTAGTACCGTAATGGCTCTGTATCGTTTGCCCGAATTTCTTATGCCATAATGTATTGTTTGCCTAATTTTAATTTGTCACAAAGTATATTTCCGAAACATTATTTTCGTCACAATTGTTATTAAACACACCTAACTAACTAAATATATTCTACAAGATGACATTTCCGAAAATAGCACACTTCTGTATATTTTATGGAAATCGATACATTATGGCATATGAAATTCGGGAAAACGATGAATAATTAATAACAGCAATAAATACGGTATAAACTTTTTTGCTAAAGATGACCATCGATTGACCTTTATCTCACCTGATGGTCAAATGAGGCCGAAGGTCTAGCTCAGTGGCTCAATAACCTAATCACTCAGGGTTTGAATAGCCCTAAATAATATACCAACATTATAAATGCGAAAGTAACTCTGTCTGTCTGTTATATCTATTCACGCTTAAACAGCATAACCAATTTAGATGAAATTTGGTATGTGGATATGTAGTATTAAACTCTAGGAAGGACATGGGATAGTTTTTATCTCAGAAAATTGTATAGTTCCCGCGGGACAGCGATAAACAAGTTCTTGGCAGACGGAGTCGCGGGCAACAGCTACCTAATACTTTTTAAAACAAAACAGTGTCCGAATCTGTGTGCAAAAAGCACTCAAAAAAGCATCATCCTCTATGTAATCCAGCCTCTAGTGGGGCAATTAATGAGTTTGCGCCACGCCTATTGGGCCACCGGTGGGCCACCGTTGCGCCACCATCCTTGACTCGTCTGTGACCCCCTCTACTAATTAGGCAATGGGTTTAGCTCTAAATTTTAGAGCTAGCGAGAACTCTAGAGATGAACAGATAGGTAATGTTTTTTGTATACTGTATGTAAGTTTTAAATGTAGTTAAGTTGTTGGTTCCTGTTTTTACTGCGAAAAAAGGAGGTTATCAATTCAGTTTTATGTGTTTGTTTTTTTAGAATTCCGTCATTATGAACCGATTCCAAAATTTTTGAGAATACTTTTGTTTTGACACATGGCAAAAATCTTTTTCTCTATAAATTAAAATAAATAGTACGTAACGATTTGTTTTGTATAATTTATATATATGAGCTATATATGAGCTGTCAAAGCAATAGCAAACTGTGTATGACGTCCCTTATTTACCCACTTAATTGACTTAGAATAACTATTTTTACTTATTTGAACGCAATTGAAAAGCTAAGTTAATACTTATTACCTTGATTACTAATCGATCAAAGGTTAACTGGAAGAGATCCCTTTAAGGCATAACTTCGCCTGTGCATGTGATTCGTGTGCCTGGTTCATACACATTTTGTTCGCGTCTCTCCTGTGGGCATGGCAAAAGTTAAGGGTCGATAGTCAATATATTTCAGTCAAGTCTACATCGGCGTGTGGGACGCCTGGCCAACTTTCGGGCCATTTAAATAAGTCTTAAGTTTGCTAACTCGGAGTCGTTAATTTTATGCACACAGTAAAGACAACTTTCGGGCCATTTAAATAAGTCTTAAGTTTGCTAACTCGGAGTCGTTAATTTTATGCACACAGTAAAGACAACTTTTGTTTGTTACGCTCTGTGTGAGACCCACCTTCGTGTTTGTATGTCTTTTATTTACAATAATACATAAATACAACTGGAAATAAACTGATTTTCAAGGTTGAAGGGGATTTTTAGTAGAGTTGTTCCTTAGAATTATTGGTTAATAGTTGTAGAAATATTACTCTACCTACATAATAAGAAACTTACTAATAAGTTTTTGTTAAAAAAAACATTTTAAATTCAAGCTTTTTCTCTGACTGTACTTTTTGTTGACTGTACTTGCATTGTCATCTAACCTACATAAGTTACCAAATTTCAAGTGAATCCGACCACTGGAAGTGGGTCAAATTCGACTTCTAAGATTTGACCCGCACATACATACTTGTGTACATACATTGCAAGTTAATAAAAAGCTTTTAAAAAGATAGTAAAATTCTAAATTCTACTAGCTCCAATGAGAAATTTAAAAAATCCAAAAAGCTTCCTAATATATACATTAATTAAATGTAAAAAGCAGTTAAATAAAGATCTACAAATAAAATTCCCATTAATCTAACTAAATCAATCCGTCAAAGTAAAGCCGCGGCCACACGGGACATGAATATAAAGCGGGGCGCGCACACCTGACGCTGTTTCCGGTGACATGAGAACGAGCCTTTAAAATGTGACATTCGGATAAAAAACATCATCACAGCTTATATACGTTTCACTGCAGGGCACAGGCCTCCTCTCACAATGAGACGGTTTGGGCCGTTGTTCCCACGCGGGTGCAATGCGGATTGAGAACCTCAAACATACCACTAAATTCTTCGCAGGTGTGTCCAAGTTTAACTAATGACGATGTTTTCCTTCATTGTAAAACTCATGGTAAATTTCAAATGTAATTTCGCATAAAAAATTCTAAAAATTTAGAGATGCGAGCCTGGGTTCGAACCCACGACCCTCTGCTTGAGAGGCCGTAGGTTTTCTTACAATTAGATACTATATTTAATATTTTCCAAGATTATAAAATATCTACCATGACTAGTGAAGTAGTCACCATGAGTAGTGTCATTGATTGTGAAGGAACTCCAAAAACTCCACGCAAAATAACAAAAGAATAAAGAAACCCTTTAATTTTCTATTAATCCAAACAACCACCAGGTTTCTTGACCCTTAACATAACAAATCAGCAGTAAACGTATTTAATTCCAGCACATACAATTACTCTACACACCGTTAATAACGATAACATCATACAAAACCTCATACATACGGACACCATTATAAACTGACACTTATCCCGTCGTGTTAGAGTCTTTTCCACGCGCATTGTAAACTCAGTAATTTTCTATACAGTCCATGCATTGTGCCGGCAGTGAAAACGTTAGTTTCACACGAAAAAAGGAAAACTTACGGTACGCTGTGTCGAAACTTCTTGCCACATGTGTCGTATGGTGAATGGATGATAGATGTATGATGAGTGTGTGTATATCATTGACCGGGCGCAGAACTAGTTAGATTGAATGGCTTCTGTAATCTCATCACCCTGAAGGAGTGGCAAGAGACGATAAATAAATGTTATGCAACGGGAATTAAAAATTATGTAGCTCAATTTAGTGGTCGTAAAAAAAGTTACATAGGCAATTCTGTTTTTAATCAATTTTATTTTTATACCCTGCCTAAGTATTTATCATGTAGGAGCTAAGAAATTTTATTGGGAAGCTACACTACTCTAGATTAATATACTTACAGGATATTCATCCGGGAAAAGCTTATTCCCGTGGGATACAAAATAATCTGCGGGTAAGAGCTAGTTTTGAATAAAACAAGTCTTTACCTTCCCAAATTACAGGATTGACATAACTTCACAGTCACTTGATTACCTAGGTTTGAGTTTTAAACCAAAATGCATGAAATTGATTTTTTTTAAACGGGTGCCCTTGTTAACCTATAAACTTATTGTTCCTAATTTTGTTCGTGTTAAAAAATTAAATACGCGCGGATTTCAGAAACTTTTAGAATCGATTCTGATACAAGTTATACATAAAACATTTTATATCAAATGAAAATAATGACAAACAAATGTTTCTTTCATTTTATAGCAGTCAAAACCCTTTAAACACATTTTCAAAGCCTGTGGGTGAGTAGGTATAGTCTAAATTATTTAATTATATTTCAATAAAAAATGTTAACTTTGTATAAAAACTTACAGACCAGCAGCTGAAGACTAGAGTATTTCACACCTTTGTCTTTAAGTTCATAGTCTGTAAATATGCGACCTCAACTTAAACGTCAAATGTTGCCCACTAAAATATTCAAAATATTATTATGGCAATAAAACGCTACATAACTCGCGGTTAACCTTTGCAACCCACACACCAATAGGCAAATCTCTTCACCAGGGTTACCAGATGTTATAATTTTTCCCGATATATCAGGAATTCTCTTCTAAGTGTTGTAAGTGCTTAATTATTTCGTATGACAATTCCTATTTCAGAATAAAAACAAAAAGGCTGATTGTCACATTGACTGGCAAGTGAAAATAGCGTTTAATGTTTTAGTCGTACGACTGACATTGAACCTTATGGTGGTAAAGGAATAAAAAAATATGAATATGAAATATGTATGTTAGTCTTGAAGGTATTTTTTATATGGGCCTATGCAGCCCGAAATAAAAATTATTCTATTCTATTCTATTCTAATATCTTGGTCAACTATAACTAGAGCACAGATTTTCATCGTTTTCGAATGTCTATTTCTTTACACGAGTGATACGGTATTTGAGACCATTGATTATTATTCCAGGACGCTATTGTAACAAAAAAAACATTTAATTTTCCCCGGAAAACTCAGATTATTTATTCTTTTCATTCTATTTTTAATTTACAGTAAAATTGAGTTAGCTAAGTGATGTTGCATATAGTTAGTTCACTATTACCGCACAAAATTATATGGGACATTCTGAAAGGAGGCTTGTGCCCTGCAGTGGGGCTGTATTAGGCCGAGATGACAAAAATAACAGCTCATAAAACATATTTTATAGCAACTAATTGGTGGTGAGAAATTGCTTATTTTTTTAAATGAGTCCCACTGAAAAACAGGGCTGTGGCTTGTGGCTTTTCGCAACGTTATGCCGAGTGGGGCCCAATTTATATTATTCGTTTTTTATTGTATCTTTTCCTGCTAAATGTATTTTTTTTCCTATATATCGAATATTTGCAAATGAAATTAAATCTCTCTCTTTCTCACTCTCTATTGCCACAATCTCCTCTTAGGCTTTTCAATCTTTTTCAGTGTCACATCTGGCAACCCTACAAGCCATTACGCACACATTTGATGAATACGCCAACTTTTAAAACAATAAAATACAAGAAGCATGGTGATTAATTGACGGACCGACGGACGTATTCGTATTATGTGTGTACTCGCATGCGCCTACGCACTCGTTATGTATTCCGCAACAGTTGCCTAAGAGCTAACGATTTGTTTGGTGATACCATCTTGACGAGGTGCATGAAGTTTGAGGGCAATTGTTTCAATTAAATACTGACTTTCAACGTTTGAGTTATGATTTTCTTAATAGAAAAGTGTTTTATAAATTATGTGTTTGTGTTGTTGATGAAAGTGTTTCGACAGTTTTTAATGATTCACGTTTATACATATTAGAAACATTCCTACGGGACATAGATACCTAGTGATCCTTTATGAACGAATAAGTTTAAGAATAAGTGATTCTGACGCGTCAAAATATCGTAAGCTAATTAAAAGTGATCGCTATAAAAATATATACATAATTGACTTAACCTTAAGGACCGATTTTTCAATCCCCGCAGATAAAAGTATCCGTCAGTTAAAACTATCGCTTTCCTTTTCTCAAGTCATAGGAAAAAAGGACAGAGCTTACATTTATCTGACAGTTACTTTTAGCTGGAGAATGTAAAATCGGCCCTAAAACATTTAAAACTGTTGTATTGTTATGTTCTAATAAACTGTTATATATTTCTAGGATATTTCTGTAGCTTGGTGCAAAAACAATCTTGAATTACACAATTTGTTCGACGAAGCGACGCCATTTTTCCTTGGCCACATTATCAACTAATAAATATTTTACACATCGAACTGATCCCGCCGTAATGTTACTCCGTCACGACATTTTAATTACCTTGGCCCTGAAATGAGCAAAAACAGTGCCGGCAACTTGACAAGAAAAATTCAGTTTTTTCCTCATTGGACGAAGGTGACCGTCATTCAGCCAATGTAATGATTCAATTAACATGAGCTATTACAGGTTATACGTAAGTTGGAAGTTAAGATTCACTGATAATTATACGTATTATACTTAATAATGCTTAGCGGATTGTTCAACGAGGAAGGCAAAGTATTCTTACCAATTTTACAAGAGACATTTCGACACGTTTAAAACCTTTAGCCAGATACCTATGTGCTGTTTTGTGTTTAAGTTCGCAAGGGAACTCTCGAACCAAAATTTCAAGTTTGAAATTGGAGCTTTTCCCGAGTTAAGTGAGTTTCTAGGAAATGTCTTAATAAGTGGATGGCTGAATATTCTAGTGTATTTTTTACGGCGTTACAAAATAGTTTTCGATATTTTTAATCGAAAGTTTGTAGCGACCTGTACCGCCATCTAGTCATTAATTAAAGAAACCGCTACATTCTACATCGCACTATCGAAGTTTCTGAACTAGGATGCATAAAATACAACTTCAAACTCTTCCATCGGACTTCGGTCCCGACACAATCTCTCTATTGCAACTTCTCCCAACTCAACTGAAAACCAGTGTAAAAGTTTTTCAGGTATTTTATTTGAGGTTAACTCAATGTTTTAAAACTGTCAGCGACATAAGGTGACAATTTTCAGAGGTGCTCAATCGGACTTGTCCATAACTTGCTTAACCACTTGCTAAAATATTCTGAATCAATTGTATAAAACCTTGTATAGGTAAATAGGTATAACAGATCATATTCCAGAACAGCGATGCGTGGCGTGGCACAACAACGGATCTTGCTACAGCCTCATTTAAGATTCTAGGTCACTGCAATCGTTAATTAGACAAGATAAGTGTATTAATTGTATGCCATTGGCGGCTTATCGCGCCATCTAGTGGGCGGTTTTAACATCGGGGTTCATACTTCAACGGCCACCGATTTCTTACGGGCCAATCGTGAGTCTGTATTTCTTGCGTCATGCGACGTTCGACCAATCGGAGAGCGGCGATCACGCCAATAATTTTGATATTTGACAGGTGTTACGATATAGTTACCGATCGCAGTTATGACTCCGCTTACCTGAAAAAAGAGATTGTTTTAATATTCATAAGTTAGGTATTAAAAGAAAATTTCACAAAGGATAAGTAATCTGTTTTTGTCAAACCATCAAAATTTGATTCCTGATTCGTAATAAATTCCCTTGTCAAATAATACGATATCGCTATGAATAGTCTGTGAAAAGATTCCACAGTGGTTGACGATTATAGACTAACATTTAATCTCTATTTTTTAATGTCTATATCAAACTTTTCTTTAATACCTATTTAGCATATCTTTATAAATCTATATAAATAAAAATGAATCGCCAAATGTGTATGTGTACCAAATTGGTTAATTATTTTTTGTTGTGTTCCTAACTGTCAGGACAAGGTTTTTAAAAAAAATCGCACGGGCATCAGCCAGTTACATATGAATACGCGTATTCCAGCCAGGTTTCTACTGACCACAAAAAACTAAAGTTTTCTATGGTTCGTCGATGTTATGTTAAGTTTCGTCGAAAGTAACATCAAGTCTTCGCGGTCGAAGGACCACATAATGTGCCTTTGATTTACAACGTATTAAAAATAAATCATGTAAACAATTACATTTATCGGCCTCGGGAAATTGTGCCATTTTGTCTCCTTCCCACGGGAGGGCAATTAACTGAATTATACCTGAGCATAATGAATTTACTTACGTAAATATGATAAAGTTTCGGTTCATAATCGACGAAAATTATTATGACCCTGTGCTAGTTAAAATGGATTTGATTCTTATAAAAGAAAATAAAGAGTTAGATGCAAACAAATAAGGGCTCGCGTGTTGTTATGTACACTCGGCCAAAAATATGGTCTACTACCCTACGGTTTTTAACACTTTCACAGTCCAATGCCCCATATAAGGGTCACAGCGACAATAGCTTCACAGGTCTGTGCCCACATATGGGGCACTAAGTAACAAACAGACTTGCATCCAGATTAGTAGAATATCTTGTTTACACACTGAGCAGGACGGTACAGTCGGTGCCCTAACATAATTATCCAACTTTTCTATACAACTTGTATGAAAAAGTGGATACTTAAGTTAGGGATCCGACCGTACAATGATTAAATTGATTTGCTGGACTTACCAGGGGGGTTACTAGGAAATTCGAAGTTCGAAGTTCGGATCGTGCGGTCCCTCTCACTCTCGTAATAAATACCATTAGCGTGAGCGGAACGGCATGAAACGAAGTTCGAATTTCGCGCTTCGTAGTATAGGACCAGATATATTTGAAATTTGTATGGGACTGTGAACGTGTTAAGTTCATTTGTACGTCATGATACAACGAGGTTGATTTTTCCTAGCAATAATTATGACGACAGTGATTAAAGACTTCGCTCAGAATAGTCAACCTAGAACTCACAGAAACTTTTGTCAAATCTGATAGACCACTTTCTTGGGCGACCGTACGTTGGACCGTCGCGTTTCTTCCGTACGGAACCCCAAATTATGTATGTACTTAGTATCAAACCGGCTGAATCATGACCCAATATGGAACTCTTTCATAGATAATGTCACAGGGACATCGCATTGCCTGACAAGGAAATTCATTATGATTATGACGTTTAAGGTACACATCCCTGTGCTCGACACTGACCCAATACATGGCACCTTCAATCTTATGCCATTGTAAGAGAGGTGACAGATGGGTTTCATCTACTGGGCGTTGAGGTGTTGAGCATTGGCACGTTTACCTTACTATGATTTTTTTACGATGGGGACGAATGTACGTTTGTTTCTCTTTCACGCTAAAACGGTTTGACGGATTATGAAAAAATAAAGAGAAGAAACAAAGATAGCTAGTTAATATTAAATATTATGTTTCAAATTTTGAAACACCCGATAATTCATTTTGACAGTTCTTCTTACCAGGTTTTAGCTGCACGGCAGATTCACTGCATAATAAAGTTCTTTAGTATTATTGTTGCCTTCTCAAAATGAGTAGTAATTAGTGTCAGAGAAAGCCCCGCGCTGCTGCGAAATAAAGTAATTAAAAGCTATAAAAAGCTTGCATTAATGAGGGAAAACAATCTACTTAAACTATGCCGGTTTACTGTATAAATACATTTTGTGGTACAGTGACAGAGCTTAGCCACTTACATGTGATTAAGAAGAAAAATCGCGTGCATATCGGGCTCACTTATTGAGGGTTCCAGACAAATTTAAAAGGAAGCAATATAAAGTTTGTGTTGCTTAATTTTTATAATGCAAAAAGAAGTTAATTTTGCGGGTCATTTATATTTGAAGTTTTTCCTATACATTAGCTATAAGTATTAGAATTATATTCTTTCAAAATTTGATGATTCTCTGTCAATGGAAAATACCTTATAAGCTAGTTTTCACCGAGACTTGATGCGATGTGACACATTTCATTACGTCAAATCAAAATACGTCAACATCAAAGTCAACAATCAAAATGAAACGCGCCGGGTCGCAATATAAGAGGATTAACGAAGGTAAGTTAACTTTACGAATTAATCTTATATTGCAATATAAACTACAATTAAACAACCAAAAGCCCAATATCTCAGTTGGCCAACAGAAACAAAGCGCCAGCCGGAAGCGCCCAGTTAACCGGCAAAATTCAAATTCGAACATAATGGCGGCGAGAGGAACGAGCAATATCCGTTCTATTTTCGCAACCCAATACCCGAGGGAGGCGTTGGTGCGTTACATTCGAAATCCAAAGGATCTATGGTTCGAAATTTCGAACGGTTCATGGCCTCATTTGTTTTTTTTGGCTGTCGGGTTAGCGACCAGTATTGTGTGTTCTAGTAATAGACATCGCAAAGAGTCTCGTAGTCCTACCAACCAACCAAGTCTATCCAACCAAGAGAGCTTTCATACTATTCGATATGACTACTAGGACCTATTATGAGAGTAATCTCAAAACATTTAAAATGAAGTGAATCCCATCCCACTAATATTATAAACGTGAAAGTTTGTATGGATGGGTGGATGGATGTATGGATGTTTGTCAGTCTTTCACGCTAAAACAGTTAGTTTGATTTTTATGAAATTTGGCAAACAGAACGTTTGTAACTTGGATTAAGATATTTTTACCCCTGAAAATTGCATAGTTCCCACGGAAAAGCCATAAACGAATTCTTCGCAAACGGAGTCGCGGGCTGTTGCGAGTGAAATTATTTTCTTCTAATATATAAAAATCTTGTATCACAGTGTTTTTTATCGAACTCCTCTGAAACGGCTTGACCGATTTTTATGATTTTTTTATCTTTATTTGGTAGGTCTGAGAATAGGTCATAGGCTATTTTTTATACCCCTATTTTTTGCAGACGGAGTCGCGGGTAACAACTAGTAATATAATAAAAACCTAAAGAGTGTACTCCTTCAAGCAAAAATAAAATCTCAATTCTGGGGCTCTGCTCTAGTGAAAAAGGGGTTAATTCTGCAGAAATTGAACAGCTGATTTCGACTTAACCCCCTTTACACATAAAATAGAAAAAAAAAACTGTTTAATTCCTGCAGACTTAACCCCTTTTTCACTAGGGTCCCACTGTCGCAAATATCGGAGATCTAAAGAAAATAGACAGGATTAGAACTTTTTTTACAGTGAATAGCAAACGACATGTCGCAGTTGAACCACTGCGCGACCTCACTCCCGCTGCATCTTGAACTCTGGTCATTTCTCCATATTAATTACTGTCGGGTGCTCCGCCGTAACTGTCGTCACGGGTCGCGGCGCGCAATCACCGCGCGCGGCGGCCCGCGACCGCGCGTTTGCCAGCACTGCCGTACCGATACACCGAGAATTAAATATATGAAAAACGAAAATAAATAATAAGTAAGTATTAAGGTAAATGCCCCATTGCTCGGCATGTAATCTGTACAGTGTTAAAATTCTGGGGCTCTAGTGAAAAAGGGGTTAATTCGTCAGAAGTTGAACAGCTGATTTCGACTTAGCCCCCTTTTCACATAATATAGAAAATAGCTGTTTAATTTCTGCAGACACTCGAATAACACTATAAGTGAGTTTCATGGTAGCTACAAGAGCAAGAGGTTCGCAATGTGCTAAAGGTGTGTGTGTGTGTGAAGATTCCACTTTACACTGAGCCCTTTCAATCTGAGAGAAGTTCTGTGCCCAGCAGTATGACCTGTAGGTATAGGCTGGAGATGATGATCATGTACTAAGGGTACGGTTCCGTAGAAGCAGTTTAGTTCCGTGTAATTTGTGCGCGTCGCGGATGAGTCACTGTAAGAGCTATATTACTTCCGTGAATTCTCATTTTTGAGTAGGTACTTTCTCACAAGTTAATGAGAACTTCTCAGATTTCGCAACTTTGGCTTCTTGTACGAGTAATTTTTGTCAGAATTTACTTCTTGCAACTTCTCAATTATTTCAGAGAATACGATTACCTGAGATTATTTTTTATGTTAGTGAAATTTCGCTGTCTCGCTGCATGCAACCCCTTCGTATAGATACAGCAAAAAAGGGACAACTGCAGCTCAGACAGCAAAACAGCATTTGTATGTATGTATGAAATATATTTATTCATAAAAAGTTACACTTTCATTTAAACCATGCCCCGCAAAACTGCTTACGCAGTTTGACTGCAGGTAGCTCGCTTTATATAAACATAGCTTATAAATTATTAAATTAGATTATACTTATAATATAATTAAATTACGTAAATGTTTACAACGTATTTAACAAGTGTTTTTTTAATAAACTCTTAAATTTAGCAAGAGAAGGCTCACGTCTTATGTCCTCGGGTAAACTATTGAGTAAATACGGAACTCGTTTCTTTAACGTTCTATCTCCATAGTAATTTTGTACCCTGGGTATTTCAAATTTACCTTTGGACATTAACCTTGTGCCAGTTTTATGTTGCACCAAATTAGTGAAACGATCCTGTTTACTATGATTGTTTACAAGTAGAAGATATTTATGTTTCAGGCTAGCCGGTAGAATTTTACATATTTTATATAGTTATCTCCTTTACATTGATTTTTTGTCTTTTTATTTACGAGTAATTTTAAAAATCTTGTTTGCAATGATTCTATTTTATCTATGTACGTTTTAAATGTTAATCCATAGCAATCAAGAGCCCCCTCGCCCCCTTTCGTAGGCCCCTATTATTTTATCCTCAAAAACTTTAACAATAATAATATTTTTTTCTAATTAGAGGAAGGCTTCAGCTATGCCCCTATGTTTTCAATTTATTGTTAATATTTTTTGACGAGTGTCTGAAAATGACGTTGAGATTGGGCAATTTTCATAGTTTTTGAAGGCTCCTACTTCTTATGATACTTAATTGGAACATGGATAAAAACAAAACAAGCTTGCACGGTCTAGGGTTAAAAAGTTTAATCCTTAACTCTGGTTTACGGTTGACAGTTGTATACATTTTGACACTACTTAACCCTGGGTTAGCAGTTATATGGTTAAATTAACCCCGGTCCGCGTAAGCCCGATTTAAGCATTAGGTTTTGGCTGCAGTGGCCCGACAAATAAAGTCAGTTAATTTAAAATCGAACGGACTTATAAAACTCGTCATTTGCTATATGTTTTATATTCGGGAGTCGGTTCCGGCCATGCTTCACCGCCGGCGCACCCAACTTCGACTCGCCCGAATACAGGGTGTTCTTGAAACTAGAGGCCTTTTAAAAATAGTTGTTTTTGCGTGAAATGAGTAGGACAGAGTCCAAAGTATGAAATAATTATTTGTGAGCTGTTTAAAAAAAGAACGAGATTCTCTTTTTGTCTGTATTGTATGTTTAATTAAATACACCATAACTAAAATAAATGCGCAAGAAAAAAAAAACAAAAAGGTAAGCTTTATAGTTACGCTATATTTAATTAAATTCGTTCCTAACGGGTAAACTAAATATAATATGAAAAGGGTTACTAATGAAAAGAAATCGGAAGGTAAATTTTCCGCAATTCGACAGTGAATTTTAGGTAGGTATATTGTAAAAGTATGTTCATCAATTATATTCACAGTTTACATGTTTTTTTTAATGTGTGGTCCGATTCACATTTTTTTGAACACTGTCGTTGTTACTGTACATAAATGTTATCAAAATTGGATCAACAAGTATAATTTAATTTACATATTAATTCGGTTAATGTCTTTGTTCCAAAGTGGCTGTACCTAGCAGTGACTGCTGGCTACTTAAAAAAAAAAGAGACGAAAAAAATGCTTCATAAATAAAATGTATGGCGAGTTTTAGGATCGCCCTGTACCACGTTTTGATGTAAAGCTTCACAACGTGTGAAATCAACCGCGAACTCGGAGGACACACCAATTTATGGTTATTTATAGTATAATGCACGTATTTTATATCAGACGGAAACTAACTTCGAATTACTATTATTAACATCCCAGTCCGTATAATATAATTGGATGGAAATAGTATACAATGTAAACAAGCCTTTATTCGATATTTCTCTATGAATTATCACACTATCTAAGCTGTACTTAACGTGTGGTCCGCCAATGTCCTATGAGTAGCCCATCATTCATCATCATCACTCGAGAACCTTTGTGCCCCATCGGCCATCAGTTCTACGAGCGATGTGTCCTGCCTGCCCACTGCCACTTGAGTCTGGCGATTCTTCGAGCTATGTCAGTGACTAAAGTTCTTGGGCGGATTTCATCATTTCTAATTCGATCCCTCAGAGAATTTCCGAGTATAGCCCTCTCCATCACCCTCTGAGTGACTTTGAGCTTAATTTTGAGGCCCATCGTTAGCGGCCACGTCTCAGTGCCATAAGTCATCACTGGCAACACACACTGGTCAAAGACTTGAGACATTGAGATATTAACGGAGCTTTCCGAACGCTGCCCAGCCGAGTCGAAATCGTCGTTTGACCTCTTTCTAGAAGAAATATGAGTAGCCCGTTTGGAATAAAATAATATGTATTTAAGATATGGATCCTATACAGCATAAGAAACAAAAGTTGTCTCTCCTGTGGACATAAAATTGCTGACTCCAAGTCGGCAAAGTTAAGATTTATTTAAATGGGCTGAATGTTGGCCAGGCGTCCCACACGCCGACGTAGACTTGAGTAAAAAATATTAACTATTAGAACCTTAACTTTCGCCATGTCCGCTATGGCCTTCAGTACGCTCTTACTGCTGGTGCGTATACTAGGCAGTAGAGAGTATAAAGATTATATGAATAGGATACTTTTTATCCCAGAAAAATACGTAGTTCCCACGGGATAGCGATAAGCGCTTTGCAGACGGAGTTGCGGGCAACAGCTACTTTCTTATAAATTTCAGCTGTCGATCTATTACGGTTCTCGAGTTACAGCTATACGACAAACGTCTTAGCGATATTAATAGGGTTCCGTTTGTCACCTTTCGAGTACGGAACCATAATTTTAATCGTATTACTTATTTTAATTCTGTAATGTAAAATTGTAATCCGAATCCGGTCACCACGTGACAGGCATTGCCTAGTGTAGTGTGGTAAGCCATAATTTTTGTAAATTGGATTTATTAATAAACAAATTTATTATAATTATTTTTATAAAAATGACCTAAATTCCATATCAGTTCTGAACTCCTAGATACAATAATACCACTATAGGTACCTACTAAAGTTTTAAAGTAGTTTTTTATGAAATAAAAGCATGTTGAAACGTAATTGTCTGTCAATTAATTGATATCTAGAACTGAAAAAACTTAATAAGAAATTAAGTGACAATACCCAACCGGAAAAGAGATTCAGCAAAACAAGTTTGGACAACAACAAAAACATGTTATGTTACTGTGAATGAAAAACAAACTTACAAGCAGTTCGACATCGAATGTGTAATTAAAAAGCGATCGTACATCCTCCTCAATAAGGCATAGTGTTTTTTTGACGACGATATATTGGTGTAGGATTAATATAATTGTGTGTGCCACAGAGATACAGCTGAATAGATAACGCAGTTGCGTGGATGTGGAGAAAGAATATATTGTGATAAATAATTCAGTTGGTGCATTGTCTTGAAGATGTGCTCTTACAGTTTATGAGCTTTCAATAATATACGCAATCAAGGCGCAGGTATTCCTAAACTATGTGCCGCGACGACCCGGTATTTTTTTTTATAAAACTGAACCGTGATTGTCTCCTATCTTACCCGATGAAAAGTGCAGATCCAAAGGTGTATCTCTCTGGTTTAGTAAGAGCCTATCACTCTAGCCTTGAAGAGCTCTAAGTTGTATCTATCTATCTGGAAGTACAAACGATACTGTCTCAAGGACATTACCCTTATATCACAAAATTATACACACACAAGAATATCACACAAAGTAAAAGAGGTCGACCACGAAAAAGATGGAATGGGATGGAAACAGTTAGAGAAGGCTTTAGAAGAGACCTTTGCTTAGAGGTATATGAAACTCAGTGACATGCTGTAACTGAGCTCGAGGCTGAAATGATGATGATGATGATTACTTCCATCAGCAACGCCAGCTAAAGAGGTATTACTTTTATTAGCATTCCTCTACTATTCGCCGCTAAAGATAGCTTCATTTGCATTGTCTATCTTACGTCTGTGGCACGTACTAGTCGATCACCGATATAAATGATAAATGGTGGTGTCAAAACTGAACGGATCGCATTGCCGTTGACCGCAAAAACGGAGTCAAATGTAACGTCAGTTCATTCACCATTTTTTTTATTCAATTGTAGTATGAATTAGATTACGGTTCGATATTGTGAGTTGTTTTTGTCGGGGAAGTTATGTTGGCGTCAAATTTAGCGGATTAACTTTTAATTCCTCGGGACTTTTTCCGAGTCAATGTTAAACATTACTTTCAAAATTAAAATTCAAATATTTTTTACTTGGGACTTTAAATCCATAGGGTTCGGTACTACAATAACTTAATGTAGTTGCAGGTAGCGCTCGAGCAGGGGCGAGTCCCAACGCTGGGCCAGCATACTTAGGATGCTGTTCGAACTGCCTCGTCTGTGGGTGACGCGCATTGCTTCCTCATGATAGCGAAAAAAGCAGTCAGTTCGGGCCTCAGCAAGCATCGCTAAGGCGCTATAATACCGTGGCAACCTAGACAGCATCCTAAACGCATCGTTATACTGTACGCCCGCTGCGTAAAGTTAGTCCACAGACCGCACGACCCTGAATTTGCGGACGCCCATAACTTTGCACCTCCTCTACCACCATGTGTACCATTGCAAAGAAAGTTCATAGGAATATTCAAGCTTTTCAGCCGCCTCATTTTCGTGGTGGCATATTTTGGTCATTATTCAAGCGTTTGTTCTACATCACTATCGAGGACAATTTTTTGTAGAAATTGTAAAAGATTCTGATACAGTAGTTACGTAGTATCTGGAAGAAGCAAACTCCTAATAAATAATCGAAACGATATGAAAATCAACAGCCATTCGTAAAAAACGAGAATAACAAAGTGATATGATTGAAACGCTCGAACCCTTTTAAAAATTGGCTGTAGATTTCGATGACATTTTCGGTCATTTATTTATCTACTAGATAACTGGAAACTGTAACAGAATCTTCTGCCATTTCTACAAAAATGTTTCTACAAAAGAGATACGGAACAATTCTGCGGCTACGGAACTGCGAAGAATTCGTTTATCGCTTTCCCGCGGGACTATGCAATATTCCGGGACAAAAACTAATATGTGTCTCTCCCAGGATCTCAAACTATCTCCATCAGGTTAGCGGTTTAAGCGAAGAGAGTGTAGCTACTCCTAGCCCCATCTAGTCATCACATGAGAAACTAATTACTCCATCCTGCGTCGCTCTATCGAAGTTTCTCAACTCAGCTACATAAATACAACTTCCAACTTTCTTCCATCAGACTTCGGTCCCCAGACATAACATCTGCCTGGAGAGAGATCTCTATTGTAACCTACTGCCACAAGAGATAACAGACAAAATAACCAGGAGCTATTTTAGCCTGCCCTTCCTTTCGACACTTCACATAACTTAAAATAGGTAGGTAAATAGGGTGTACCAAAAGCCAAGTAAATCCTAGTAGGTTATGCCGTGGTATAAGGCAGTAAAATCGTGCTATGACACATGCCCTTCATATCTTTTTATCGTTATCTCCGATCGGTATTTAAGGTCGCGACATCTCGAAGCAGTCAGACGGCTTCTGGACGGGTGTTGGGACCATTATTGTATTTTACACTAGTACCATAACGTAATAATATCAAGTAGTGAGATAACTCGGCTGCTAACAGGCTTTCCTTCGCTGGTCTTCTCACGTGACCATGTCGAGGTGTAGGGAAGTCTTTGCAGTGCTTTTGCCTTTGAGTCAAGTGGTATCGGGTGTTAACTTTACGCAGCGGACGTACAGCGATCTATATAACGTATAACGATGCGTTTAGGACGTTGTTTAGGTTTGCCGCGGTATTGTAACGTCTCAGCTATGTTTGCTGTGGCCCGAACTGACTGATTTTTCGCAATGATGAGGAAGCGATGATAATCACTCCTCACCTGCAGCCGAGGCAGTTCGAACAGTATTCTAAGTACGCTGGCCCAGCGTTGGGACTCGCCCTTGCTCGAGCGGTACGTGCAACTACACGCTCCTGTCGCTGTGAAAGTTTTAAATGTATTGTTTTGTTTTGTCTAATTAATTATAAAACTAACATATACAGTATAAGTTATTGTAGTACCGAACCCTATGGATTCACAGTCCGAAATAAAAAAATATAAGAATTTGAATTTGAATAGCGGCACAAGGCAATGGACCGGTCTCTGCTAAATACCTACCATCATGGTGTTTAGCTTTTCGGGGCGTAGCGGTTGTCTGCCTTTCTGTGGCTAAAATTCTACAATTTTGACAGCTAAATCTACATAGAGACATGAAATTTTACATACGCGCTTTTCAAGCAATGTAGGTAAGTAATTCTAGACCACAATGGAATTTTAGAGTGTAATTGACAAAATGTTTTTACGTGTAGTTAGGTTTTTACAAACTGATTCTACATAAAATTTTATGTAACGTTAGTCTGGCACACTGCCGTGTGCCTTGATACAGTTAATTCATGGCACGTTGTAGTAAAAAACCTATGTACCCGTATTATTATGTTGAAGTGTTAGATACCGTTGTACCAATTTCCGGGGTGTGCTCCGAGTCACGAATCATCGCAGTGGGCGAGTCACAGGAGGAGCAATCTTAGTACTGGCGCGCACAAAAGTCAATAGTGGAATATGCGGATAACTCACGTCTTTAATCGAATTTAGCCTAATCTGTAGCCGTGAGTCTCACGGTAGTTTCATGATTAAAGCGGGCAAATGTTAAAAAAAAAATCTTGCGTGCAGTTCCTCCGCGCGGAAGAAGTGAAACTTCGTAATGTGGAAATGAAAAAGGCACTTATAAGTGCATCAATATGAACCTTCAAGATGCAAGTTTTTTCTGGGGTTTTTTCTGTGCATCTGTATTGCAGTTTGTATTTAGTATGAAATATTACTAAGCATGCCTATTATTATTCGGAATTACTTTGAAACACAAAAAAACTCTTTACAAATAATTTCCTTCTATCGAATTATACGCAAAGTTTTATTTTAACTTGCAACTTTGTACGGTAAGTTGTGGTTTTAAAATTTGCAAACTATTTTTCGACCGCTTTGGTATGCGATTGAGCTAAAATTCGACATACGCGTACGTAATGTACAGTAGAGTCCTCCAATATCTGAACACCTAACGGTTCTTAAATGTCTAAACAGGAACCTTATGTTACGGTAATAAGGTCCACGTATAGATATTTATAAACGGTTGGCAGTACAAGGGATAATACAATAAATGGGTTGTGAAATTCTGGTGGTCCGGTCAGGATCGTCTCCGCAGGGCGGAACTCTTTAACGGTATCGACTTCAAACTTGGTGCGGATATACAGTTTGGAGGAAAACCACCAAAAAGTACAGTCGGTAAAACTACATACATTACAAATACACTTACATAAAAATTATTGTTTTTTTTTTTAACAAAAACTCGGAATGTAATCAGTCCATCTAGTGCGGCCTGCCAACGCCTTGCCTTCGAGTTCGTAGTCGACACTCGAGAATCTTTCTAACCCTAACGGTTGTCTATTCTACGAGCCTCATGAAATATTCTGGTATTATTTTGTGAGACTTTGTTCAAAACTAAAACTACCTATAATAGTAAAATATCTAATCATGAACACTTTTTTCCCCGACCATACGAAGCGCACACCACAAAAAATAACTTAACATATTCAATTTGTAACAAGGAGAGACAGCTGTAGCCTACCTTGTCACACACAAAAAAACTCCAGTCATCATGCAAATTTGTATTGTAAACTTGATGACATAAGGCACGGTATAGATTGTCGAAAGACTAGGCAAATTGTTCAGAATATTCGTACTATATGTAAGTTTGTGAGGATGATCGAAGTGTACACTTTAATTTGTTGTCAAACAAGTAGGTTTAAGAAATAGGCCAAGTGCGAGTCGGATTAAATTGAAAAATTCCGTGTCATCTACAGTAAAATTGTCATTATTAAGATTTATTTATTTATTTAAATAAAATACACAACGAATACACAACAAGCCACATAAAAGGTATTAATTCTAAAGGGCAACGAGTTGCCTTGTTTGGTGAACTAGTATGTATTTACATGTATAACGAGAAAATAACAAACTATAAGTCAACTATAAGTAAAATATATCAAAAAAAATGTAAACCTAAAAACCTATACTTACAAATATCACCCAGATCGCTGCTATTGGGCAGGGTGCCCATAAGGCTGGCTGCGTTTCCTCGTTGTATAGCCAATGCTGATACGTTGACCAAGGAAACAGCCAGCCCTATGGTCACCAGGACTATATCAGAAGATTAAGTGTAGAGGCTGAGCCATTCTAAGCTGCATAATGGATGTTGACACCACCAATCAACTGACGTACTTTTTATGAGCTGTCAAAACACAATTCTTCCATAGATTTTGAATGGCAATAGCAACTTATGACGTCACTTGTTCGCCAACTCAAGCAACTAACTATTTATTTATTTTAAAGCAAAAAAAAATCTAATTTTGCAGATAATCGAAAATTAATTTGGTTTCAGGGCTAAAATAAAAATCCCTTCTATAAATGTGAATGTGAGTTTGTTTGACACGTTTTAATGCTCAAGTACTCAACCGACCATAATTTAACACCCTCGAAAGTACAGTCCACGCGGGAGAACGATAAACGAATTTTTCGTAGATAAAGTCCGGGCATGGTAGTAAGTACAGCTTATTCTCGATACTTCTGCCCTTCCCGACACTTCAAATAACTCTTACTATAACTTCTTACTGCGACGCGACGGCAATTTAAGGTTCGTTCAGGACGACATCACAGCAAACAAGACCGTATAGCATTCGGCGATTGTGGTGTTTCGAATGTTTTTTCTTACAAATCCTTGCAAAAGGACGTAAGCGCCCAACTCCATAAGGCCCAGTTTCCCGTGAACTGCCTCATATATCGACTACTACACGCCGTATTAAATACATACTAAATCATACAAAGGTTTTATGGGAAGACTGCGTTTTACAGCCACAGAACTTTGTACCGACTGCAAAAATGTTTAAATCAGAATTGCTTTCAGAATTAGTAGCTTTACCGGGTTTCGTTCGCTTGAACTATGTTACACAGTTGACTTTAAATTCTAATCTGAAAATTACATCGTGGTCTTCATTTATGTACGGTCAGCTCAGACTCAGAGTAAATGTGCTTTGTGCCCCCGTTGTTACAGGGGGATAACTTTTCTCTGCAGCTGACTGTACATTGTACGAAGAACACCTGTGCAAAATTTCACGTCTCTAGTAGCGGTTGATGTTTCAAGATTTTACAAGCTTACCAGCCCGATCCTGTTGAATTGAAATACTGGGATCAAAGTGCGGCATATGT
Source organism: Archips crataeganus (assembly GCA_947859365.1). NCBI lineage: Eukaryota > Metazoa > Arthropoda > Insecta > Lepidoptera > Tortricidae > Archips > Archips crataeganus. The sequence continues at coordinate 9,160,213 of OX402067.1, read as the reverse complement.
GTGCCTATGTGGCCTAAAAAATCGAGTCACTTATGTCCTAATTTTATTTATTTTAATTGTGACTCCTAACTTACAGTGTTTTATTTTTTAGTTTTAACTAAATATAATTGTAATTTAATGGACGTCTCGCTTTATGGTCAATGATATGCACTCCGTAATTGTCGTATATATCAGAATAATGTACCTGTAACTAGTTTTTATGGCTCGGTTTGTAATATATTATAATGTGGATGTAATGGATAAATAAAAGTAAGTAAATTCCAGATATGCAGCTATCTGCATACCAAATTTTATCTGTAATCGATTCAGTGGTTTAAGCGTGAAGACCGCACACAGATAGACAGACACACTTTCGCATTTATAACATTACTAGCTGTTGCCCGCGACTCCGTCCGCGAAGAATAGGGATATGAAAAATAGCCTACGACCTATTCTCAGATCTACTGAATACAGAAAAAAAGTTTCATAAAAATCGGTCAAACCGTTTCGGAGGAGTTTGATGATAAACACCGTGACACGAGATTTTTTATATATTAGAAGAAGATTATGGATTGGGTATGAAGTATGAAGGATTCTAAGTGTGAAATAAAGGGCTCTTACTATTTTGTCTGCTGTCCGTCCTGAGCTTGCGGTCACACTGCGACGCAATGATTTTCCTCCCACCGCGACGATTTGCCTCCGAGCGGAGCGCGAGTTCCCCGGCGAGCGACAAATACTATATAGCTCATGAGCAACTTTGTTTTGAGATATACAAACCTGTTTCTTTAGCCTGTGTCATATGGCTTTTTCCATGAGGAGTGTCTTCCCTTCCTACAAGAGAGCCCTTAATTTTGTTGCCAGATTTGGTAGCCAATTCAAATCAATATTGAATAAGATCCTCTGGGAAATCACGGACTCTAGACGTGCTACCTCTGGGCTGCTGTACCTCTACCATGATTTTACACTAGTTTACAGTGACCGTACTCTCTAGCGACGGCGTAAATGATTTGTATGGAGAATTGTACTTCCGTAAGTGACCGCTAGAGGCGCTGTACAATTCTCCATACAAATAATTTACGCCGTCGCTAGCGAGTACGGTCACGTAAACTAGTGTAAACTCATGGTAGAGGTATTGACCTAAATTACTGTAGACCTCGGGTTCGATCCCCGGTCCGGAGAAATATTATGTATCACTATGACAAATATGAATGTTTGTTGTTGATTATTTGGTGTTTAACATGTATTTAAGTGTCTATCTAATTAAGTATGTTTATCCGTTAACACCACCACCAGTTTAGACGACCAGACGGCCTAGTGGTTAGAGAACCTGACTATGAAGCTTGAGGTCCCGGGTTCGATTCCCGTGTCGGGGCAGATATTTGTATGAAAAATACGAATGTTTGTTCTCGGGTCTTGGGTGTTTAATATGTATTTAAGTATGTATCTATCTATATAAGTATGTTTATCCGTTGCCTAGTACCCATAACACAAGCTTTCCTAGCTTATTTTGGGACTAGGTCAATTGGTGTGAACTGTCCCGTGATATTTATTTATTTATTATTTATTATTATCCGTTGCCTGGTACCCATAACACAAGCTTTGTTTAGACTATGGTCTCCTATTTTATGATATACAACGTGTCTCTACTCTATGGACACAGACCGAAATCCCGAGTAGAGTTCCTTCTCAGGAATGTTCTTCAATTGGTCGGTGGTCAATTTTTGATTTTTTATGCTATTATTATACGAAAATGTATATCTTCAACGCAAACGTAACTATTTTGCACGTCTAGTGATGTGTGATTTAGACGACCGGATGGCCCGGTGATTAGAAAACCTAACCACGAAGCTTGAGGTCCAACGTTCGAGTCCCGGCCGGGGCAGATATTTGTGTGAAAAATACGAATGTTTGTGTTTGAGTCTTGGATGTTTAATTTATATTTAAGAACCTATGTTGATCCGTTGCCTTGTACCAATAACACAAGCATTGCTTACTGTGGGGCTAGGTCAATTGGTGTCAATTGTCCCGTGATATTTATTTTATTTTTATTTATTATTTAATAACTACTCCGCGGCGGCGCAAAATAAGTAAATATACCATTTATTTTAACATGGAACTCCGCAAAGTAACGCCTGAATCTTGACAATATTTAAGTTTAAAAACGAATTAAATTTTATTACAAAAAAAAAATTATGCAAGCATGGACATTTGAACAATCCATCAGTCATATCAACTCACATTTATGATTAGTCAGGACACTTCAAACTGATCATCAATAAACTAAAATACAGTTACCCGTCACACACACAAAGACGCTTTTATTAGCATTTCATCCAATTATTTCCTTATAAAAGGTTCATACAAAAAATTGATACGTCATTGAGGGTTGTATTAATACGCTTAAAACGTCAAAGGGGGTCGCCAGGAATGACGAGTCATCCTCAGGTGTAAGGGTTTTTTTTGTCTTTATATCATTTGTAAAGATTATTGAATGTTGTTTATTCCTTGCGAAGATCTAAGAAGATAGAGCAACTTTTTTTTACCTTGGTAGGTACTCCGTTATACATATAGTATAGTCGGGGTACGAGGGGGGAGGGAGGGTCGGGGGGTCGAAAAGTGACGAACCTTTTCTTACCCCGACTATACCTGGGCGGCCGAGCTCCGCTCGGGCTGAAACTCGGTACCAAGCGTTATCCCAGAGATAAGACCAAGCTAGATCAATTTTTCATCCCCAAAAACTTCATCAAATTTCATCGAAATCGTTGGAGCTGTTTCTGAGATTCTGATTATATATATAAGTTTGCAAATGTGTATGTATGTATGTGAAAATGTAGCAGAGGAACAAGGGAAAAAAATAGTAGTTCATTGATATCGTTTATTGGATGAATGTATAATTATATTATTGTGTTGTATTGTATGGACGTTTACAAGGTAACGCCTGAATCACAAAACAGGAGGTCGACTGGCACTTGGGCAGAATAGGGAATGGTGGAAACTGGTATCGGAAACCAAGATCCACTTCGGATGGCTGAGCCAGCGCATTATGTAATTTAATATATGATTAGTGCGTACCTATACATGTCATATGTCGTTTTATATTTCAGCCCTTTTTACTTTTGATTGCGTGTCTACTTATGTTTCTGATGTCCCCTCAATCGTTGAAAGGTTAATTGTGAGAATAATTTTAATAAGAGATAAATTGTATATGCATATGTTTCTCTCGTCGTTGTATGTTCATTTCACGTGTTTTATATACAATAAAGAGGTATACATGCATAATAAAACTGGATCCACGTCTTGGATCGTCATAGTTAATGATGTTTCGTAAAGATCTATGGCCGCATGAATGATCTGCGGTAGCCACGGACGCGAACAGTTAATAAGGCAGTTATCTCAAACAGTGATGGATCCGCGCGGTACCGATACCGTCGACAAATAACCGTAGGGAGGGAAAAGTATCGATATTTTTACGATACACAAATTCTCGCTAAAGACCTGAACTCCATATGTCGCCATTCATATAAAGTCAGAACATTTATTGCTACATTGTTACCTATTCTTAATGAATTTGCTTACTAATACTTTTGCTTAAGTAGGTACATACTTCAAATTGGTTTGAGATACCCAGTTTTTCTGTGATAAGTCAGTTCGTCGTAAAAAACAGCATCATCCCAGCCTATATACATCTCACTGCAGGGCACAAGCCTGCTCTTAGAATGACAAACACAATTCACTTATACCTATGACGTTCCAATTCGACAAGTAAAAGAAAATACAGATCGTACAGCAGCATATGTTTATTCAAGAGGGGCACGCATTAGAGATGAACCAAAGAGGGGCAGCCAACATTCTGACTGCTTTTGACTGTCCTTATAAAGGCACACTATTCACGTCATCCATGTATCAACTTGCTTCCCCTCCCCTCCCCCTTAGCCATCGGCTGGCAACGCCTGGCCCTTGACTAGAACTGTGACAATCTTAGCAATAAACAAAAAATATTTTTTTATTGTTACTTTGGTACATTAAAACCATTAAAGGCATCGATAAAACGAATCGATAAAAATCATTTTACCAATGTCGATAAAAATGACACATCGATGTAGCAGATACCGATAACGTCCAGTAGCTTCGCGCACGCAGGAGTTCATGCTCTGTAATCCGTCAAAGGTACGTCCGATATCGCGATAGCATCTCCAAATGTAAGCTTTGGTATAAATATAGTATTAAAAGGCAAACACATTTATTAATAAAATATGAGATGACGTTGTTAGTTGTCACAGAACTGTGATTTAACGTTTTCGAGATCCAAAACTTGGAAATTGAATCTCATCGTAACTGGGGTATTTTTAAAACTGTGACACTGTGGAGCAGTGTTGCCAGGTCTCCTATTTTACAGGAAATCTACAGTTTTACGCACAACTGCGTCAGAAGCAGAGTTATGTTTACTGAAATTTCCATTTTCAATGGATTTTATGAATCGTGCTTACAATTTACAGTAAATAATTCAGCTGCGACAATCCATTTTTATTTCTTAATCTATGTTGGTTTAATCCTTTTGAGTTGGCTCAACTTATACAAACCAACAAACTACCTATGAAAATAAAACTTGTATTTGATTTTATTGCGTTTTTATTAAGTTTATTCGTTTCGAGTCCTTCGTAGGAATTGCAGGTTTCATGTTTGCTGGTAGTTCCCATTAAAATAGTTTTATTTCACTGACTTTAATGTTGTTTTGTGTACCGTGCGTTTTATGATTAATATTTGAGTAGGTAGCTTTATAAGGTTTCTGATGTTTAAATCAAGCTGAAGCTTGTCGCTGGACCAGAAGGTGTAGTGGGTACTTATCATATTGTAATTTCGACGTATAGTATGTAGCTTTTTGTTGCATTTCGTTTTTCCATCAAAAATACAGGAGGACTAAATAGCCTTCTCCCTATTTGTCCTTCCCAGCCAAGTTTAAAAACATTTTACGGTTTGATTGGCTCCACTTCGTACATTAAGTTAGTTGTCTCAAATCTTGCTAGTAAATTTTATCACACTTACGCTGATTGGATTGATTTGAAATTTAGCACAAGTATAAAGATCGTACAGGAAAACAATCGTACAAAATAAAACTCTCCTTCTATCAATTGTAGTTATACTTATAAATACAATTAATATTTGACACACAGCAACGTCAATTGAAAATAATGGGCGTAAATAGGTAAGGTCGTTAAACCCCTTATATTTCAAAAGACATTTGTCAGTTTTAAAATGTATTTCTTACAAGTTTAAAATACACCATGGGCGGAAAACTGGTAGACAGCTGAGACAAGAATGCTTCTATTAATTTTGTAGTAATTAAAAATATATATTATTTTTTATCATGGCAGTGACTTTTATAGTAAATAGTAGAAAAACCAATAACCTTAGATCACTTTAAACATGAAACTACCGTGAGACTCACTCATAGTGAAAACAAACGGATCACTCACGTGCACGTTTGGCAGCCGCCGTGACGTGCGACTCCGAGAGGAAGGGCTACGGATTAGCCCGAAACATGTCGAGTTAAACTCGTTTTAAGACGTGAGTGATCCGTTTATTTTCACTAACCTTAAATCATTCGATATATTGTTTTATTTAAAAATTATACACTTTAACAGTTTACATTTTTCACTATAGTTCTCTTTAACACTTCTTAAGAGTTTTATACACAGGAAGAGTTTTTAGGCACATTTCAAACAAAAAGTAAGATTACTCTACAGCTGTCGCAATTTGTTCGCCTAAGTCTTGGAGGTATTGGAAATGCTAGTTTATTTAAATTATAATACAACTAAAAACTCCCATAAAATTATTCTTTCTAAACATAATTATTCCTTTCAATCCATTAGATGTGTCCCGTACTATATAACTTAGTTGTTAGATATAAGTATGTAGTGTGTTGTATCTAGTATAGTGGTGGCAGTTTTTAACTTTTTTGTTCTAGATTGGTTGTGGCACTTGTGGCTGGTATTCTATCGAACACGGACAGCTCTACCATACTTGATCAAAGGTCGTCTGGCAGTATATTATCCAACCTCGACATCGGCGGAATCATCGCATCGTTCGATGGGGCCATTATTATCCCAAAAATTGAATTCGTGGATGTCATTGATCAATTTTCAAATGGTGTAAAATTAATATACATATTTATATACAATAAAAAGAGTTCACCGTCATGTTCATCGACATGATCTCGTCACTATTCGAGGCACATACCGATACAATTAGTCGATAGCGCACACCGGCCGCGCTAACTCGGCATTCACTACTTGACATAGCCAGGGGCCCAGAAGTGTGGAGACGACTTATAATAAAAAAAAAACTTTTTTTGAAGATACATTTAAACAAATAAATCATGGGACGATTGACACCAATTGAACTAGTTCCAAACTAAGCAAAGCTTCTATGGGTACCAAACCAAACAACGGATAAACATACTTAAACAGATAAATACATAAGTACTTAAATAAATATTAAACAATCAAGACTCGAGCACAAATTTTCACATTTTTCACATAGTCTGCCCCGACTGGTGGGCTAATTGTCTAACTCCCTCGCAATCGCCATCGCGTTCATTTTGACAGTTCTTGTATGGGCTGACAATTGGTATCGGAAATAGCCAGCTGTCACAGCCATGCAAAAACTATCATGTCAAAAACGTTACACAATAACCCCCTGCGGGAATCGTAACCGGGACCTCAAGCTTCGTAGTAAGGTTCTCTAACCAATAGTCCATCCAATCGTCTAATCGAAACCTTGGACCTTGATACTCGAAATATAAATATTGCAAGTGACTGTGTAGGAAGTATCAGTAGATAAAAACTATCCGTGGTCAGAATGTTTTGGGAACCTATACTAGGGTCGTTCAATAAAAAGTGAGAATGAGTATGTTATAAACAACTTTTACTAAATGTCATTTTATTTTTCGACATAGTCACCTTTTAGCATAATACACTTATTAAATCTTTTTTCTAAACTTAAAATTTCATTTTTAAAAAGGTCTCATCTTGAGTACTTAAAAAATCTTTTACTGCAGCGACTACCGCGTCGTCGTCTTCAAATTTCTGGCCTCTCGGGTATTGTTTCAATCTCGGAAATAGGTAGAAATCACTGGGAGCGAGATCTGGTGAATACAGAGGATGCTTAAGGATATTGAACCCAGCATCACGAATTGCAGCCATTGCAACGATGGACTTGTGTGCCGGGGCATTGTCCTGGTGGAACAGCACAACTTTCGAGTGTTTACCTCGCCGTTTTTCGCGGATCTCATTGCGCAATGTTGCTATTTGTTTGGCGATAAAGTGCCCGTAATAGTGGCTCCATGTTTGAGATACTCAATCATTAATACCCCTTTACCATCCCAAAAAACAGAGCCCATGACCTTACCGGCAGATGGGCCCACCTTGAATTTCTTCGGAGTTGGAGATGATGGCCTTTTCCATGTCATAGACTGCAGTTTCGTTTCAGGGTCATAATGATGGAGCCATGTTTCGTCCATTGTTATAAATCGCGCCAATAAAAGTTCCCGGTCTTGCTGTATCAGGTCCAAAGCTTCTTGACAAATCTCGACTCTAGTTTGTTTTTGCGTGTCAGTAAGCATTCTTGGTACCCAACGCGCAGATACCTTTTTCATACCCAAGCGTTCATGTAAAATATTATGCACGCTCCCCGTTGAAATCTTTACATTTTCAGCAATAAAACGAACCGTAACACGACGATCCGCCAAAACTGAGTTTTCAACTTTTTTCACAATTTCTTCAGTTATTGCAGTAGTAGGGCGTCCGGAGCGGGGGTCGTCCATGGTCGATGTTCTTCCATGTCTAAATTCGGCGCACCAACGTGCGACTGTCGAATACGGAGGAGCATTAGACCCTAAAGTGTCCCGCAAATCTAAATTGACTTGGTCCGCAGAAAAATTTTTCAAACACAAGTATTTGATAACGGCGCGCAGTTAAATTTTCTCCATTTTCGCTAACGTACTCAATAGCATTGCAAAGAAATTACCGTATTTTTTTTTAAACAAAAGACAGTTAGTTTTTTTTTTCATAGCAATCAGCTAGATAGATTAGCTTTACCGGCCAGTATTTAATTTCCTAATATTGAAAGAGTTTGCATCTCATTCTCACTTTATATTGAACGCCCCTCGTATGTAAATTGATGACAATGCAATAAAATAGCACCGTCAGCAAAAAAGAGCGTTTTAAAAATGTTTTTATGCGATATGTGAAAAGCATTATTGCGGTATTCTTCCATAAAGTCTCAATGAGTAATTTCAGATATATATAAAAAAAAAACATAATAATTAAATAACGAGCAATGCGTGGACCGCCACGTTTAAATGGATAGTATTTGACGGCTGTCACCTGTACAATTTGGGTGACTAACTACTCAGTTGCTTTGTGCAAGTATGGTTGCCAATTTATTTATTTATTGCAATCAAATATAATCCTTAAGACAATAATGACATTGTTTGAAATCACTTGGCAATAAATGACAGAAAATGCAAAAAAGCAACTGAGTGGGTATTAAAAGTTCATAAATTCAAACGTGACAGTAAAAATATCATAATAGTAAATGTAAGTACAACTAGAACACGTAAGGGAGACCCTTGTTATGAAAACAATCTAGTGTGAGTTTAAACAGTCGCCTCTACACTTCATAAAATCCATTACCAAGAAGCGTTATCTCGCCTCCATGGACCATCTCTCATTTTTGGACCGCACGGGAGGCCCCGATAAGAATGGATTAACCAGAACTATTTATCATTCATTCACTCCATAGGCGACCTCCTTGCCGTGGCGACAGAATTGATGGCCACTGGCCAGCGAGAAAAATAAAAGTTTCGAATTTAGAATTGATTGGGATTGATAGTTCAAATTAGAATAAGGATTTTAAATTGAGTCGTACTTTGACGTTGTCTGATTTTGTTTAGTTTGGCACTAACTGTCAATGTAATTTTTAACACACATCTTACCTTACTTACTATGTATTAAGTACCTATACAATGTTGATGTTAACTAACGAACTTTTAATGGTCCTATTGACCAAAAATCGATAAATGCTGTTCCTACAGTTATCATCAGAAAAAGGCGTGTATTTTTTTTCTCAAAATCTTATAAAAGAATTAGGTAGCAATTTCAATATTTACGTAGAAGGCGTATTAAGTGACGAAGGCGTATTAATTGTAAAAATATTATTTAAGTATTTATCAATAATTGGTTAGCAAAAAAATTGTTTATCTTTACTAAACATCTATCGAAGAACAACCATCTCAAAGCCTCAATGAACTCACTGCCTATCCACAACAATGCTCAAACGTTTATATCTCAAGAATAACATTGCATAACCAACTAGAAACAATACAATTTAATACTCAAACTCGTCACCGAACAATACAACGAGACAGCGAAGTTCACGAACACCTTCTCTTTCCGATCAATGGCACGCGAGATCGAAATCTGAAAACAGCTGTTAGCATACAACAATGAAAAACAAATGAACCTATTTAAATGAAAACTAGATGTGAATGAACTGCCTTGAGGGACTCCTGCGAAACAATGCCCTATTGTTGGTGACGTCACGGATATAGGTCAGAGCCCAAATGTAACAGCTGACTGTGGGACCGTGGGTTCCCGAGTCTTTGTTCACTGATTGTGATCTTTTACCGTTCTGCTAATTTTGCTCATATATAATGACTTAGTTCTTTTGTTCTGAGCATCATTTGATGTGTTTTTGTGACGTCAATTGAAAACTGTTTGGGCGAGTGCGTACAATCCAACTTTTACGACTTGTGACCGTTGTCGTTGTTGTCCGTTGAGAAAACTTTGAACGATGGTATTTTAGATCGACGCTACCGTTGATTTGCACTTCACAATGCATTTGTACATGACTAGCGAATGCCCGAGGCTTTGTCCGCCGCGGAAAACCTAGAAAAAGGTTACATCCAAATCCCGTGAAAATTTATAAAAGTCCCTTTTTAGTGCACCCCTATGATCGAGAAATATGCCTCCCCTAGTTTCTAGCTATATATTAGTTTAGCTTGTACGTTGTCTTTCAGTCAGTCAACTTACTCCTTTATATATAGGTGATGTTATGTATTTTACTATCTTTTATAAAGATGAAATTTCTAATTAAAAAAAAAACTGTCCCAAAAACGTATCAATTTAATGAAGTGTCATTACGTAAAAATTCCCTATCCGTCCAAACGACCACAAAAACGGCTTTTAAACCTTAATTGCAACTGACACTTTTGAGACCATTAATATTCTTCTCACTCCCGTTTATAACTCCCAATTAAGATCCAGGATTCTCGAGCATTTCGACTTTTCGCGCCCATTTCTTCAGAGACAATGGCATTGTTCTCCGCAATTATGTCCACGTGTTCTCTGTTTACCAATTGTTCTTATCTGGCATCTAGGCGCGTCCTTGTGACAGCTTCTGACGGTTAAGTAGTCGTTGTTGGTCTTTAACGTTCGCCGCTTGCGACGGTGGTTGCTTCTAGTTTTGCTTGGACCTTTGGTAACTGTTGCGTTTGTAAGGGTATCGTTTATGCTCTTTATCTAATTGTATCTTAAGATTTAGATTTTATCTTTACAGATGGGCTCAGGTGGTATATATACTTAATATTATAAATTTCGTGTCGTGTAGAATGCCGTGTCCCGTGCTTCACGAAAAAAACCATCAAATAAAAATCCGTCAACTAAAAATCTTAGTGACAACAGAATTGCAATAATTGGTTTTACTTCATGGACATTATTGTTAGACTTTCATAACATACGGGATATGGCGGTTGAAAAGCTTCACGGCCCCACCCAAATGTGAAAGTAACACTGTCTGTCTGTTACCTTTTCACGTTTAATCCGCTGAACCTTAGATGCAATTTGGTAAAGAGATACTTAGTTTGAGATCGTGGGAAGGACATAGGATATTTTTTATCCCGGAAAATTGCATGATTCCCGCGGGATAGCGATAAATTCTTCACAGTCGGAGTCGTGGGCAACGCCTAGTTATAAATTTATACGTAGGCACAAAGGAGTAATGTGACTGACTAACCAACAGACAACCAACAGCCGAAACTACTGGAGCTGAAAAAAGTTCTATGCGCGTTGTACGACCAGCACTTTTCTAGAAATAAGACATTATTTTAAAATATTCGATAGTTAGGTACAGAAACCGCGCATTTCGGGGGAACTCCGCCGGTAAGTTATCAAAATTAAATGAAAACGTCGTTCGGGAAAACTGTCTATTCCGTTTAGGAATCACTTTTTGGTCATCATTCGTTTTAGCCAAGCTTTATTGTCGATTTCCTAGAAAGATAATCAGAATTATTTCTAACACTTGAGACTTGAAATTTGTAAATTCCTTGGGATCGATAATGATGATGATGATTGCGAAAAACACAGAGGTGCGGACCCTGGGTATAAAATCGAAGTAATCTAATCATCTACTAAAATATCCCGGATTAATTTGAAGGTAGGTATTTATCTGTATATTCCCGGCCTTAGAGGTGTTGCACCAAGTTGTAACGATAATAAATTAAGAGTTTTCCAAAAGTGTTACTTTCCTTTCCCTGTGACTGTCGTTACAGTTCCATATAAATCACATTGAAAAATAATCGTAATGAAAGTTTCTGACGCTTGCCTTCGCAATCACTATTTCTTTCTGCCAAACGGTAGAAAATGATGACAGAAAGAGATGGTGAAAACCAAGGCAAGCGTCAGAAGCGTTAGAAATACGGCAATAGGTTTTGGTAGATGTTACGTCACAAAATCACATTTTGCGAATCAGTTCAATCGTACGGCCGGAGTACCTACTCGGAGTGAAATGCAGGGACAATAATTCTGTATTTATTGTATACACCGTGAAATTTTAGTGGTTGTTTTCCCGAAACGAGGTGATTTAGTTTCGATTGTACAGTCGATTTATAATTACTATTTTGACTAGAGTCAAAAATCCAATTGTGAAAAACGAAAGTCGAAAATGACCGCAAACCAATAGTAACGCTTCGTTGGTACAAGTAGCGTACGATCGTACGATATGTTAGGTACCAACCAATCGGTTTGTACAATCGATACTAAATCACCTCGTTTCGGGAAAACAACCACTAAAATTTCACGGTGTATGTATAATGAGATGAGACCAAAAAGTTATAGGCGTAAGTGACACCTAAAAAAAACAAAGTTATTTTCTAACTTTGTAACGTTCTTCCATCGCATATTATGTCACAATGATGATGACTTCTACGGCGGATCACTGTAATTTTTTCATCGTGATGTTATTTTTCACCTAGCTTTATCAAATGTAAAACCAGGCGTTAAATTTTCGGTTAGGTTAATTCCTGCAAGTCACTCTTCAGAATCGGGCCGCTTAACAGCACTAGACACCTGACATTTTTGTTTTAACCGGTAAATAATAATTTTAAGTAATCCTAGAAACAGTTTTCAACCAGTTACTAACGTACAGTAAATCGTCATATTTACGGTCAGGTCAAGAATACCGTTTACCGTTCGGCTTACCGATCAGTGATGAGCTTAGGACATTAAGGCTTACGGAGTTGACATGTCACTAAGTTCTTCTGATCCGAGCAGGCAAGCGGTGTTGCTTCCAGACCAAAATAAGACACAGCTTACTAAATTTAGGACTAGTTTAAGCAAATTGTCAACTTTTCTTGATCCATATATAGTAATAATCCATACTAACCCTATTCTATCCTGTCCTATACACCTTGTTTTTTTTTTATTTCCGTTAACTTTAAGGGAAGATCATTCAGGTCAAATAGACCAGTGTCTTAACTCTTACTATTTTTGAGATATTCGATAATTAAATTTAATGGCTGAACCAGTGTAAAGGGTCCTTCGTTACGTCCTATTATTATTTATCTTTTATTTTTTTTCTTTTCTCAGAATGAGAAGATTTGAGTTGTAACTTCCACGCCGTACGGACGGAGGCCCAATGCAGATTAAGAAGCCACACAGACTAAATGCTAGCGAAAATGTTTACTACAATTCATGACCTGATGAAGGGATTTGGAAGAAGATAGGCTCGTTAACTTCTCCGGTTGGTTTTCTACTACAAGGCGAAGCTACTACGAGGGAACGGCAAGACCTTAGTGTCAATAATAGAACATTGTGGGGTACTAAACAATGTTAACGTATAGTGTAATGAACGCTTTTACGCCCGCACTTGGGAAGGTTTATTGAGATGAGGCTGTTACAGTAACGCTTACCGTTACGACGTTTCTAAACGCAACTAAGAAAAACCGGCCAATTGCGAGTCGGACTGAGAGCTCCAAACAGTCAAAGGCAAAATGTATAAATGACAAAATAAAAAAATAAAAATTTATCTGAGCACTTGTTTAGTAAGTATAAAGTACAGAAGCTAACAGACATTTTTTTAAATAGCCTACCCACTGCTGGGCAAAGGCTCCATTTTTTTGTCCACCCATTCCTATCCTTCGCAAAATCTTGCCAATACCTATGCCAATGCTGTCCTAATCATCCCGCCATCTCCGTTTCGGCCTGCCGTTTTTATTCCTATAGTCTACCTACATCATAAATGGGACCTCTATACTTTCAGCCTTCTAGATTAAGGTTTTAGCTACAGTTGATAAGTTAGTCATGACTTTTATGTATGTACACAGTTTTTAATACCCCTGTAAATCTTTTTATAAGATTGTTATTGTTTTTGTTAATTGTGTTTTACAACGGTTTCGCACATGTATAATACTTAAGTATTTAAAAGTGACCAGGCGCGCTCTGGGTCGTTTCTGGTGCAAAGATTGTCTATTGCGGTTCAGCGGGGCAATGCTGCTAGTGTGTTGAGCACCTCTGCGCCTGGTACGATCCGGGGCGGTTTATTTGAATGACTATTGTTTTTAACCGACTTCAAAAAAAGGAGGAGGTTCTCAATTCGATTGTATGTTCTTTTTTTTTTTAACGTGTGTTACCTCAGAACTCCGTCATTTATGATCCGATTTGGAAGATTGTTTCGTTGTGTGAAAGCACAGGCTTCAAGGTTGGTCCCGTTATTACCAGAATCCAGTTCTGATGATGGGATCCATGAGGAATTGAAGAAACTCCTCAAAAATTCAAGAAAAAAGTATAGCGACTTTAGTATTTTCGGTGACAAGTCGAGCATTTGCATTCAGAAAGTATCATGGAACTCTGTAATAAAACGACGCAACCCCGTCGAGCATTAAAAATAGAATTTTCAACATAAACTTATTTCGAAGTCAAACTGATGATTTTATCCTACGCATCTATTTTAACAGAAATAACTAAAAAGCAAAAAATAAAAATTTTAAATAAAAAATATAACCTCCTTCAAAAAACATCCAAAAAACTATGAAATAATAATTGAACCAAACCGACCACAATAAGCATGAAAATATCTTTCTTCTAATCTGTTCGAAGTCGGTGCCTCAGCACGAGCCAGCAGGAGTGTAGAAGCCCTATAGATAGTAGGTATGTAGGTAAGTTAGATTACTAGGTCCACTCCTGCTGGCTCGAGCTGAGGCACCGACTTCGAACAGATTAGAAGAAAGATATTTTCATGCTTATTGTGGTCGGTTTGGTTCAATTATTATTTCATAGTTTTTTGGATGTTTTTTGAAGGAGGTTATATTTTTTATTTAAAATTTTTATTTTTATTGTATTTTGTGCATAACTGACTCTGATTTAATTCATGTTTGCTAAATAAAGGTTTTCCTACTTAAATACATATTAAACATCCAAAATTTGAGCACAAAAAAACAATGGATTAGTTCAAGTTGCTCAAAGAATGCCATCGTACCCGAGCCGAAAGCTCCGCATTATTAACTCGTTTAGTGCAGGGTCGTAAAGACGGATTACTGGCTCGAAATAAATAAGTGTTGCCATGCTACTTGCCTGTCAATATATCAACCGGTTACTGCGTTTAGGCGGTCCTGACCCGGCAGGTGACGGGTTAAAGTATTTTAAGGTTTACAGCGAATTAAATATTCACGCATAAACATTTTTGGTGTGCCTACGGTATGACTCGCACTTTGACGTAGCATAAACGAGTTGCATGAAAAATACTCTGCCGAATTTCATGACCAAGCGTTTGAGATTTTCTGTTTTTTCACGCGTACGTACGTCCCTATTCCTATTAAAATTAAATAATTCTATTATTTGGTCCCCAGTGGTATTAGCGTGAAAGATTAACAAATACAGACATGCATTGACAAACGTTGGTATTTAAAATATTAGTAGGAGTTTAAATTCGACTTTAACCATTGTTTGTGTCAAAGTTGTCAGCCTCATCAATATAAAAAAAATAAAGCCATTCCATTTTCAAACAGGCCGCAGGCAGAGGATTATGGGTTATTCCTCATTTTCCACGTAAACAATTTACGTGAAAATTGTAGCATAACCCGGAACAAACAGCTTTAACTTTTAACCGAAACTTACATATTAAATTGACACTTAATTAGTTGCATATGTTCTTTGCCTTTGTCATAAAGCCTACATGATAGAGCCTTATTTTTTAAGTGACAAATTGGCCCTACTTAAGGCCCTAACGTCCTTTTGTACAGTCGCGGAGGTTTGTCACTTTTCGACTCTATATCAACGAGTTAAGATCGAAAAGTGACGAACCTTTTTATTCCGCGACTATACATTAGAGAAAGTATCAAAATACATACTTTTATGGTCATTTGATTTAAAGCAACTTTCTCAGAAATTATCAGCTTAACAGGGTCGTTGCAAAATTAACCTAAACTAACCTAGACCAATCTGTAAATTAGACGATCAAAAAAGCTCTTCGTATGAATGCTTTCACCGAAAATTATGTTAAATAATCATTATATAATTCGTGCATTATTCTTTTTAAATGTTATGCATTTTGACACGTCCCCGTAGATTTTGACTACAGGGTGTAAACTCTTAACAGTCGGAGCGACAGTAAACCCAAACTCGTACAAACATTCATTTCTGACTCCAATCAGTTTCCGAAATACGTTCAGAGAACCGATCGAATTATATCTTGAATAATTTTATGTGGTACTTTTACGATCACAACAGTGTTGCCAGACGCGCCTCGTGATTTATAGTGAGCTTCGCAATTTTGAAACGGCAATACCGTTCCGTTTGATACTTTGTTGGGTATTTCAATGATTGATGTGGAAGGGTTGTGTTAGTGTAGCGCGGGCTTAATCGCAAATGTTGATTAATGTGCAACTTTGACGCGCAAATCTTACACTAAGTACTAATTTAATTAAAAAAAAAATTTTTTCATACTTTCAGAATTTTCTTCAAATATTAATCGCTAAAATCTATATCATCATCATCCTAGCCTATATAATGAGAGGGCTTGGGTCGTAGTTCCCACGCGGGTCAAATGCGAATTGGGAACTTCACGCACACCGTTGAATTTCTTCACAGGGGCCTCATGATGCTTTTCTTGATTGTAAAGGAAAAGGTAAATTTTGAATGTAATTTCGCACGTAAATTCATAAAAAGTCAGAGGTGCGAGCCCGGCCTGGAACGCACGACCCTCTGCTTGAGAGGCCATTGGTCTAACCGCTAGGCTACCACGGCTTTTTATATCTATTATATTTTTTTTTAGTATCAAACCTCTAAGCAAGATCATCTTTTTTTTCTATTATATACATACATGTATAAGGGATGGCGAACAAATGGTACGCCTATAGGTACAGTCAAGTGTAAAAATATGGGTGCACACAACTTGCTCATAAATATGTCCCATAGCTCTTATGTCGTCGAATTAAGGTATAAGTGTGACTAAAAAAATACCATAAAATAATACATTTATTTTCGTCAAGAAACTCTGATGGCACACCATAGGCAGACTGTTAGGGTCTCGTGGTTTTCATAAAAATAGCACATTTACTTAAAATAAGGATTATTACAGCGTAAGAGACAAAAGTCGTCTCTCCCGTGGATATAAAATTAGCGACTCCGAGTAAGCAAACGTAAGATTTATTTAAATGGACCAAAAGTTTGGACAGGTGTCCCAACGCCGGTGTAGACTTGACTAAAAAATATTAGCTGTAGACCCTTATATTTTGCCATGTCCACAGGAGAGAAGTGAACAAAAAAAACTGTATCACCCTTAATCATGTCTCATAATACTGTACTTGTTTTTTCTGTATTGTTTTCTTTGTGGTGTACAATAAAGGGTCAGCAAATCTTGTGCTACGGATACTAGGCAACTAATAAGTATACTCGTATATAAATAGATAGACACATACTTAAATACATAGAACTTCCATGACTCATGTACAAACTTTCATATTCATCATACAAGCAGCGCTTACGCGGATTCGAACCCGGGACCTAGAGTTGCACAGTCAGGGTCACTAACCACGAGGCCGGTCGTCAAACTGGCACATTGCCTACCGCTTAAACTCATGCGCATGCACCTAGAATCCAATTCCCTTTAACACCTAACAAGTAAAGCCTTAACGCACTAGGAATTGCACAAAATGACGGAAATACGGCCTTATAAAACATCGAACGACCCGACCATAGCTCACTGGGAAAATAGCCTTAAAAGTGTAGTAGTTAGAGCTGTTTGTGCGGTGGCAGCGGGCTAATATAAAAACGTCAACTCGAAGGAGGGCATGGAGTGGTTTTAAAGTAATTTCTTGTGAAAAGGCAGCGGGGCCGTACCTAATCCTGGTGTGTAAGAAAGGTGAGCGTTCACTCAGTTATTGGTTGGACACACGGGCTCTTAGCTTGACGAATAATATTTGATTGACTCAGGCAGGGTTGGTTGTAAACATGCCAAAAGTTAAGGCTATAGCCCATATTTTTGAGTGAACTCTACATCGGTGTGTGGAACACCTGCGCAACTTTCGGCTCATTTAAATAAATCTTAAGTTTGGTGACTCAGAGTCGCTAATTTTATTTCCACAGGAGAGACGACTTTTGTTTCTTTCGCTGTGTATGACGCAGGCATTACTTTGCGGAGGAACAAAAAATAAAATTCAGTAGGCGTGATTATTTTTTTACCTACTTTGTGTGAAGTATATAATCTCTGGAACTAATGAACCGACTTTAAAAAAATCATTCACTAATGAAAAGCTGATAGTGAAGCTTATTTCATATCCCCAAGAATCCCCAGACTTATCCAGATTGAGGAATCTACGAGTATGTTTATCTGGAATATAGCTACTAGTGAAATAATTGTTCCAGAGATATAGCTCTACATGCAAACAAACAAACAATCAGGCACACTAAGAGTACCTACTTCTTTATTATATAAGTATAGATAATAATTAAGAAAAGAAAACCTTTAGATAAAACCGGAAAAACTTTTTTAGTGTTCAGTGCAGCACAAAAAAAAACAATGTCAGGCATTGTTAAGTATCACGAATAGTTTTTAAATAAGTCAGCAAGTATGGACTCTGTGTGGTCGATAAATCGCCTCTGCCTTGGTAAGGGTTAAATAATATTCATCATCAATGTGAAGATGATCAGTGTAATCTATTCCCAAACCTCTTGGACCACTCAAACTGCGGCCTGCCGACTTTCTACACTCATCGAAAGTGCTAAATTTGATGTTTTGACTCGACAGTAATAGGTATATTCATAAATTGAAATGTTCAAAACTGTATAGGGATAAAAAATATCCCTAGTCGCTTTACATGGGTGTATTTAGTAGCCCGCCTGGTTCAAAATTTATATTGATTTTCGACCATTTCATCTTCTAACGCTATTAACAATCTATCTGCACCATTACATACATTTGTGGCCCCCACAAAACAAAGGTTGAGGATGGCTGTCTTGAGACTAAAACACTGCTTAAAACTCTTTCTCGTAGCTCGGCGCTCGCACAGCCCGTGTGTGAGGCCATAAACAGCGAAACCCGACGCCTGTCGCCATTTTTGAGCAAAATACTGCACGTTAATTTAACACCGCGGTCATTTGAGGATTGCGGACTGCGTTTTTGCCTCTTATTGCTTCTCGGAGCACGTTTGCGAATTGGTAGGGTATTATTTGAGGTAATTATAAATTATTTAAGAGTAAGAGTACATTATAATGGTCAAAAAAAGCATTATGCTCGATGATTTTAGGTTACCTATCGTTTGCGCGAATTTCATATGGCATAATGTATCCTTTTCCATAATTTTCATTTTGCCATAAAGTAATTTATTTCTGAAACAGTATTTTATTCAGAATTATTATTAAACTAACCTAACCTACCTTCTGCATTCCATAAGATATCATTTCCAAAGAATCCTGAAAAAAAGGACAGCTTAACATAATTTACGGCAAACGTTGATGTTCAGGTAAAAACTGATGTGTAAATGATATATAAGACACAAAATATCCATCTCATTTCGCCGCAGTCTGATAAATAAGACCAAGTTTTTAATTTGTATTTTAAAGGATATTCATCGCTCTAGTTTAATTTAATAAGATTGACTCATATAAGCCCCCGCCCAAGCCTTGGTGGCCTAGTGGTTTTACCTGTGGTCTCTCAAGCAAAGGGTCGTGGGTTCGAGTCCGGGCTCGCACCTCTGAGTTTTTCGGAATTTATGTGCGAAATTACATTTGTAATATTTACCATGAGCTTTAACGGCGAAGGAAAACATCGTGAGGAAACCTGCATACACCTGAGAAGAAATTCAATGGTAAAATAAATAAATAAATAAATAAATATTAGGGGACAATCTTACACAAATCAACCTAGTCCCAAACTAAGCAAAGCTTGTACTATGGGTACTAGACGACGATAAACATACTTATATAGATAAATAAATACTTAAATACATAGAAAACATCCATAACTCAGGAACAAATATTCGTGCTCATCACACAAATAAATGCCCTTACCGGGATTCGAACCCAGGACCTCTTGCTTTGTAGGCAGGGTCACTACCAACTAGGCTAAAGCGGTCGTTGGTGTATGTGAAGTTCTCAATCCGCACTGGGCCAGCGTGGGAACTACGGCCCAAGCTCTCTCATTCTGAGAGGAGGCCTGTGCCCTGCAGTGGGACGAGATATAGGCTGGGATGATGATGATGACTCATACACGATTATGCACTCATTAATTGTGCCTAGGGATATTTTTTATCCCTAGACAAATTTGATGTTTTGACTCGGTAGTAATAATGCCTTTATTGAAATGTTCAAAATTATCTAGGCACTTTTGATTAGTGTATTATTATTTCGTATCGGTGGCGACATGAGCATGCACGACGATAAATTCTAAGCAGTTAAAGGGTTAATAACGATCTATACTTAATATCTAAATCAGTAATCACCAATAAAATTATTGCCCTATAAAAATCAACGCATGTGCATGTGACTAATTGGCGATCCGTTAAATACCGATAATGATATATTATCTCGATTTACCGTGAAATCGATGTGTTTTGTGACTTACTTTACTTACCTACAACAGTTTTACATTTTGCTAGCTTCGATTTCGCGAAGAAGATGAAGTAATAATAATTAAAGCTTCCGTAGCCTCTAAAGCCGTCTTATTAACCCTTGTTAAGTTTCTGTTAACTGAGCATTTGTCAAAAAATAACCAATTACATTTCCAACTAAGTACGATTTGCAAAAAAAAAATTTTCAAGCTGTCCTAATTAATTTCTTTACAATTTGTTTTTACCACGAACTAGCAAAAAGGTACTTCCTTTTTTTCCTTATGTAAACTTTTCCGCATACCTAAATTAATTTGGAAAACTATGTTACTTAGTCAAACTCAGTAGGTATTATTCAATCTACCTGTCTATAGTGTCTGTAGATCAGAGTCAAAAAGGAATTTGGCATTTTTTTGAGAAATGCGCAACTTCTTCGTGTTCGTTGGCTTTATCTGTCACTTTGACATTTCCAAGTTCGTATTTTTTTATGAATACTATAGAAGAAGCTGGGTGGAATGCAAAAAGTTGGACACTCTAACAACGGTTGGACATCTCAAATAATGTGGGTAATTTTCGTGTCACAGCGGATTTATTACTATCAGTCGTTTTGTTAACCACCCAACTCCACCCAGTTTCCATGTTCATCGTCCCAGCTTATATACATCCCACTGCCTGGCACTATTTCCCACGTAAACCCATTGTGGATTGGGAACTTCATTGGATTTCTTGGCAGGTAATATAATTTCGCACTTGAATTCTGAGAAACTCTAATAGCTCATTTACACTCGCGTACGAGTGGCGAGACGAATTGCGAGACGAGCAACGAGACGGAAGTGTGAATAGACGCTCGCGGCTCGCCACGCGCCTAGTCTCGTACTTCGCAAAGCTCGCGACGCCGAGCCGAGACGCGAGACGAAGCTCGAGGCGAGGTACGAGGCGAGAGTGTAAATCAGGTATGAGGTGCAAGCCCAGATTTGCACCCACGATCCTTTGCAAACCATTAAGCTACCACGACTGAGGATATATAATAATATATATCCACCTATTTATCATATTCATTCATTCATCCACTTAGTAGAATAATACTGGGGCTAAATTCAGGAACGGCCCAACACGGTTTGCGAGCGGTATTTTCAATCGTTTGCGAGATGATAAGAATAGGCTGAGCTTGGGATGAGCTTTATTTTCCTATTAATTCGCTTTGTAAATAAATAAATAAATAAATAAGGCTAATCCGAATCTCAGCCCAAACCTCTCGCAAACCAGTGATTTTTGACGTTCCTAAATAGCAGTTCATCCCTATCCTCTCGCAAACGGTTGTATTACCGCTCGCAAACCGTGTGGGCCGTTACTGAATTCAGCCCCTGGTGGAAACCGGTTCAACTAAGCTATGTTTTTTTATATGGAGAGGCGTGCTCTGGATGTGTGTTGCGGATGCGGTGCTTTGGATCTTTCACGAACGGCTACATAACATAGCATCATTAGACGTCACGGAACGGTCACATAGTTTCGTAGCGTAACTTTTACATCACCGCAGCATAGCTGCAAAGTACAGTCGGGGTAGTAAAAACCTTCGTCAGTTATAAAATTGATTCCTATATCAAGTCATTGGGAAACGCCAATGTGATATTCCGTTTCATTTGAAATTTTGACAGGACTGACAATAGGGATGTTGACACCACCAGTCAACTGACGTTCTTTTTATGAACTGTCAAAACACAATCTCCCATAGAGTTTGAATGACAATAGCGACATATGACGTCATTGTTCGCATACTCAATCAACTAACTATTTATTCGTTTTAAAGCTACAAAAAATCTAATTTTGCATTTAATCGAAAATTAATCTGGCTTTCAGGGCTGAAATAAAGCGTTCTTTTACTGGAGTCGTGTCTTCAAATTCTTTTTTAATAGTGTCAACATCCCTATTGACTTGGTGCAAGCAATGACCATCTTGTTGGAGGCCTACCTACACTGCGTCTTCCGATCCGCGGACGCCACTTGAGAACCCTTCAGCCCCATCGGCCGTCAATTCTACGAGCGATGTGCCCCGCCCACTGCCACTTAAGTCTGCGACCTGGTTACGGTTGCGGGAATGCGTTGGATGCGAATGGCGGAGGACCGCTCTGTTTGGCGAGCCTTAGGGGAGGCCTATTTTCAGCAGCGGACGTCTTTCAGCTGAAATTATGATGATGATGAAGCAAATGTTAACTTTAAGATGACGAACCTTTTTTTAGATCCAATAATAGGTAGGGTTATGAGCGGGTTGTTATTGTTGGTTTTATTACATTTTCTTTTTCTTTTTTTTTTTGTTTGTTTGTTTAGTTAGTGTTCTGATAGATAAAGGCAAAGGTCTCAGAACCATGCAGCCTAGTTTATTTTAGGGCCACCGCAGACCGAAGCGTTTCCGTTGCCGTCGCGCGCGCGCCCTGCGCTTCGGTCTGTGGAAGCCCTGAATGTACAAACATGTTTAGTTTTTAGTATTATGTTGTTTTGTGTGTGGCCTTCCGTGAGTTTACTGCACTGTGGCCCGGCGGAAGACCAGCGCTGGTTTAAACTAGCGACATGCTGAGTCGGGTCCCTTTTGTGACATCATTAATGTGTGCATTAGTGTGTATCTATCTATCTGTCTATGTCTATTTTATTCTTATTTTTGCCTGTGTACGTGTTATTGTTGTCATAAATAAATGTTTTTCTTTCTTTTTTCTTTTCAATAGGCTAGTAGCTCTTAAGGAACCATTCACTTTAACTCATTGTAAAATACAACCTACAATTTTTTCATTCACCTCCACACTGGACACGTACAGCGATCAAGTTTCGCTCATTCGCCGAGATCAGTCTAAACACAGCTCGAGTTCGTTATACTTCGTTCTATAAACATTTTCGTTCGATATTTAAATAATCGTGTGAAGTTATAAAAACTTAACGGAATGGTGAATGAAGTGTTATTATTAGCTGCCAGTGTTGAAGGGGTTTGGCTGATGTTTTTTTGTTTTGTTTTTCGTTGGCTTTGCAGGTTCAATAGGTCATTCTCTGAGAGATTAAACACGGTAGGTTTTTGCATCGATTAGAGACTAATAAACTTCGTAAGACTGTTGTCTCCTTCTCGTTTGCTCACCGTTCGCTCCTTGGTAAAATCATTAAAACTTTAATCCTAAAATAATAAACTCAAACACGGCGTTTTAATTTCATTTGGCTTCATTTGCACACAGTAGCGCTTAAATAAGAAGTTTATATTATTATTGTCTTTGACTAAATTTTTTTTAATTGTCAAAATTCAAATTACAAAGAGAACACAATACTGGCAGCTACGATGTTCGTCATAGTAAACATTTTTTTTTCGCCCTTGAATGAGTGATGAGTGATTAGTTCAAAGACCATGTAGGTACAGCCAGTGCTTCGTTCCAAATTCAAACTTTCCCTGTGAAATCGAACGAGCAGTTGACAGATCATACAAAAGCCAACCTCCAACCTTTGTTAAGGCGGGCCATTCATTAGCATGAGCACGCGTCGACGTGACGCGCTGTCGTCGTGAATGGCACCCTTTGTAGACGTTTCTTTGTACTTGTACTTCATATTGGATGTTTTAATGGATTTATAGTGATGTTTTGATGGAACCCCGCTGTCAATAATTTTTTTTTATGGTATAGGGGGCAAACGAGCAGACGGATCGCCTGATGGTAAACGATTACCGTCGCCCATGAACACCTGCGACACCAGAAGAGTCACAAGTGCGTTGCCGGCCTTTTAGTATTTTCAGTATTTGGGTCATTCTAAAATTTTGCGCAGGTAAACTTGTCCCACCCTAAAAAAAGTTGTTTCCGGTTACACTGTCTATTTTCTGCGGTTATTTAAGTGAAATGATTGATGATTGCAATCAGCAATATATCACAGATAATTATTGACTATCGCAATCAAAAAAAGATTCTTAGTATTTCTGTAATATATGTAATAATGCGTGGTAACAGAGTGGTAGCTCCATACAAATAGTAACAGAGTGTTCTGCCTAAAATTTTAGAATGACCCATTTATTGAATCGCAACATTTCTTACAAAAATTTGTACAAAAATGATGCCCTGTTGGGGCGTAGCAATTAAACTTAAAATTAAGCACTACTTTTAAACTATATCCTTTGACTAAATACATAACATGACAATAATTAAAAATATTACTTAAAAATAAAAAATATTAAAAATATACTTATTCTTCTAGATATTCGTTTATAGTGTAGTAGCATTTTTGGAGTAAGAGATCTTTTAACATTCTTATAATTTTTTTATCTTTTGTTTCTATTTTTATTTGGGTAGGTAGTTTATTATATATTTTTACTGACATAGCGTAGGTTCCGTGAGAGTTAGGAGTACGCTCTTTTTTTGAAAGCTTGAAGGCCATATCGGTCCGAGAATACCGCAGCAGGAACCTCATTCCAGAGCTTTGCTGTGCGAGGCAGGAAATTTCTGGAAAAACGCACAGTAGAAGACAACCAATCATCCAGATGGTGAGGATGGAAGTATTAATTAATAGAACTCAGACTTAAGTAATACTTTTGATTTTGAAATGATTTTTACTACAAGTACCTACATAATTTAAAAATCCACCTAACTTCAATCGTCACTAGTAAATCCTTAAGTAGGTATTTACGTAGCTAAGAAAATAAAATAAAGCTCCAATTAATTAAATCAGTATTATTTCTTTTGGCACTTGATTAATAAATTGATATTACGTCAATTGATCGGAATTGTACAAAAGTGATTCAATGATTTAATTCCTATAATGCAGATGTAATGACTGAAAATGATTTTGACCTTGCCGCGTCCTCAGCACGCAACTGATTGCGTTCAATGGAAAGATATATCTGATTAATTTTAACTGTTACAAGTTCTAAGAATATTCTAGAATAACTAGAAAAAAATGCAGTTGCCGCTGTTCATTAATGAGTTCTTTAACTTCGTCTATGTGGAGCTATCAGTACTTACTTCGTTTGTTTAGGATTAGAAATACTAGACATCGGTAACTCGTGGCAATTAGGTGGCACTAGTGATGAGACAAGTTTTTCATGTGTCTTTTCAGATAAAATAAAATAATTCTTTAAAATTTAAAAGTCACATTTATCACCGAGACTACATCCAAAAGGTAGACTTATTGTTTATCAAAAGCTAAAAATAGCATTATCAAAAAATCCAGGATATCTTTAATTTTTAATAGCTTATACAAAATAAAGAAGCTGAAATCAAAGATAACACCAACAAACTTACGCAAGAATGCTTTTTACAAACTTTTATTTAACTTGCAATGTATTTATATGGGTCAAATTTTGGAAGTCGATTTTGACCTACTCCAGTGATCGGATTGGCTTGAAATTTGGTATTCTTATGTAGGTTGGATGACAATGCAAGTACAGTCAACAAAAAAGCTTGCAATAAAAATGAACTTTTTAACGAAAACTTTTTTAACGAAAACATTCAAATAGGAGACGTAGGATAACTTCTAAAAATTTTGAACAAATATTTATTGTCTATCACGAAAGTCAAATATTAAATGGTTGAAAAGATTGTTTTCTTTGCTCGAGTCGTATAGAGAAACATAGTCACTTCACTAGTCTGTCAGAAACGTCAAATGCTACCTAAATGCCACGAGTTACCGATGTCTAGAAATAACTGAAATAAGGTAACAATCTTTTTGTTTTTTAAATTCATCTGACAGATACTTTTATCTGGGAATTGAAAAATCGGCCCTTAACGAAATTTAAAAAGAAATTACTAGGTCACAGTGGCGAGGCGTGAAAATTTTTGCAAGTAAAGCCGGAGTATATGAAACCTAAAACCTCATTTCTCCTCCTCTTGAACGTGCAGTAATGGAAGAGAAGCGTTTGGTATCTTCGAAAGTTTAGTCAACCCGAGGGAATTGGGTTGTTAGTACCTTTCGCCACTAGGTCATTAAATTGGGAAGCACTTGACTGGTGAACCACGTCAATAGTTGATAATCTTAAATGGAATGAGCTAGGATACTAGTGTCTTAAAGGAATTAACTTTGCCTGAAGAAGCCTCCCTTAAAATTAACAGATATAAAAAACACGATTTAAAGAAGTGTGATTTTTTTAAATAAGTACTTACAGTGCCAGTACTTACAGCGTCAGCTGAAACCTCCGGAATTATGACTTACCTGAAATGCATAAGAGTATTTATAAATAAAAGACCGAAGTCGTGAAGGCGTGGTAGCCTAGTGGCTTTTCAAGCAGAGGGTCGTGGGTTCGAGTCTGGGCTTTCACCTCTGCGTTTTTTGGATTTGTTTGCAAAATTACTTACATTTGAAATTTACCATGAGCTTTACGGTGAAAAAAAAACATTTGGGGGATATCTGCACTGCACGTACAAGTTCTTAATCCGCACTGGGCCTTCTCATTCTGAGAGGAAGCCTGTGTCCTGTAGTGGGACGTATATGGGCCGAGATGAATGAATGAAGTAAAAGACCGTGTGATACGAAGCAAAAAGTAACGGTCCGCTACACTGCATTGCTGCTTAGCGGCAGGATTAACAAGTAAGATGTATGGTAACAATAGATTTCACCCTAATAAGTCATCATAAGTTTAATCCTACCTAATACGTTTCGCCTAATTAAATATAAGTACTGCCATTCAATACTACAAAATTAGCATCATCCAAATTGCATGACAAAAGGTGTGAAATCGTAGTACCGTACGAGTATCACGTCGACAGCGTCAGCTGTCACTACTGTCAGACAACTGTCAGTGTCAGATGTGCTATAGAGGTGTAGACAAATCGAGAGCTGCCGAGTCCATTGTTCTGAGTGAATTGATTATGAGGTTAGTTGGCTATCGCGAGAGCATTTGTAAGCACGCTTTATTACCTGACAAGATTTGCTGAGAGCATCTCTCTCTAGTGTTTGATGTTAGATAGGGATGGCACTCTAAAATCTAAATCAAATGCTTACTCTGTAAATGGACCTCATAGTAGGGCTCTTTTACATGTCTTCGAATAAGTGGCAACGTTCAATACAATATCCATACTGCATACTAATATCATAAATGCGAAAGTGTGCCTGTCTGTCGGTCTGTCTGTATTACCTCTTCACGCTTAAACCGCTAAACTGATGTAGATTAAATTTGGTATGAAGATAGTTCGAGACCCTAGAAGTTACTTAGGATAGTTTTATCCCAGAAAAGTGCACAGTTCCCGTGGGAATGCGATAAACGATTTGTTCGTAGACAGAGTCGCGGGCAACAGCTACTTGACCATGAGACGTAGGTCTTTCCGGTCAACGGTTCAGTACTGCAAATGGATATACGGTACTTAATCCGAAGTGATAATAAGACTTAAAACAATAAAGTGTGATAAAATGCAGTAATTAATTTTAATCACAACAATGACCAAAATTAAATAATTTAGCGCTAACAGTGTAGTCACCCTACTGAGAAGAAAGAGATGCAAATATAAACTTATCAATCGTGCCTCAAATGTCCGATTTACCATTGCTGCCTTTATAATTCGAATGTCTTTTGAAATGCGATTCATATTTTGGGAGTTTCTCGTGAGATTAATGTTTGTATGTATGTTTGTTTGTTTTGGTACACATAATAACTACTAAATCAAGATTTTCTATTCACATTTTTATAACAGTTCACAAAAGCATCTTTGACAGTCAAGTTAAATTCATTCAACGTTTCTATACTTAGCATTTAATTGAAATGTACCTACTCAAGATTATCTGATAAACAAAGCGATTTTAACCTGATACGTATTAAATTAAGTACTTACTTATCTATTAAGTTTTTTTAACTTCCTTGTACCCCCTCCGTTTGTAGCCGTCCAACATCTCACAGTCCTCCCACCACGTAACGGTTCCATCCATACATTTGACATACACCCACGCCGCATTAATATGCAACGATTTGCATATTGTATTCCGTTTAAACATATCCCATTAAAACGTTATTGTTGAAACTGGGCCAAGTTCTGTACAGTTACTGTCGGAAGTGTTGTTGAGTTAAACCTAGATGTATCAAAGTTGTGTGAAATAATTGGTAACATAACAAGTAATTCTATTGATGAAAACATTGAATTTTTCAGATATTTTAATGGCAAGTGATATTTTCATAAAAATATCATTTGGAATTCAATATAATCTTAGTTATAATTTTTGTTTGTTTGTTTGTTTATACTCTTTATTTTACAAAAAGGAAAACAAAAAGGTTACAGAAAAAGAAATGTTAAGTACAAAGGCATACTTATCCCTGAAGGGATCACTGCCAGTCAACCTTTGAGTGGTAGAGAAGAGCAATTAAAAAAACAACAGTACACAGCACACAGCACACAGTACATATTGTGTGCGTATCGCTTATCTATGTCGTCTGTTTTATGATGTGTATTGTATATTTTGGTTGTTTTTATGTAATGTTTGTTTTTATTACTATTTATTTTATATTGCAACACCTACTGATATCCATTCCTTGTTGTCGTTCTGTCTAAAAGGTTACCTGGAAGAGATCACTTAGAGTCGATAAGGCCCCCATTATTTAGCTTATATTTTTTTTTCACGTACTTATTTTTCTGTACTGTATTCTTTATAGTGTGCAATTTAGAGTTATTGTTGTGTGTTGTTTTATTTTTAAATGTAGATATGGGTACCAAATGCTCGAAATACACATACGTACGACGTAGTGATGTACCGATTTCATTCACAGAAATACTGTATCAATATTGCCGATAGTCAAAATAATTAAACCATTTTAACGCCCTATGGCAATATTTTTAATGATTTATGACATGTGAAAAAAATCGCTCTGTACAGCATTGTCTTGTATTAAATCTTGTACAGTACTGGCCAAATCGTGCTTTTTTCCGAACTTGTCACACACACTGTCATGCGTCCAGCTAGTTTTCTGAGAGTTAATGTATGCGCAAGAGTCATTGGCATTTGGCGGGCAAAGGCGTTTTTTAAGAACGAAATTTGAAACATGTATGCATAGTTTTAACATGTTTTTTTTTAGAACAGTGAAGCAATCCGTAAAAATTACATTAAAGCGGGTAATTGAACATTGTTCTGTTGCATATTTTGCTAAGTGAACGATTAAATTTACAAGTAAGTAAGTTTCAGTAAAGTTTTCTTGATATTGATGAAGTAGGTGTTCTTTTTTATTTAACTATTAAGTACCTATGTTTTTTTATTTAAGTCTAGTAAATAGTGAATTACAGAATCTAAAGAAAAAATCAAGAAGTTTGCGATTAATACAATAAAAAATGTATTTTTTTTTTGAGTTTGGCTAGCACGCAAAAGATGTCTTATTAAATATTCCTTTGATACCTGATTTACATTCTCGCCTCGTCACCTCGCCTCGCGCCTCGCCTCGTCGTCTCGCTCCGTACGCGAGCCTCAAAATCAAGGCAAATCACCAGACGAGGCGCGAGGCGCGCCTGTTCACACTCTCGTCTCGTGGCTCGTCCCGCAGTTCGTCTCGCCACTCGTACGCGAGTGTAAACCAGGTATGAGAAAATTAAGTGGAAGTTTAGACTTTAATTTGAGATGAGACTGGCCGTAAAAAATATAATTTCAATTCTGACACGGCTGGTGGCATGATGCCAGCACGCCTTTGACTTGACATGAGAAAAAAAAATCTACTCATACACGCCCACGCGGTAGGCGTTCGAAAATTCAAAATCCGAACACATTAGCAATTCAAAACCGGCGGTCAGGTGACGTTGCAGGAAATCGGGCTTATTCTTATGCCCGTGCGCATAATATTATGAAAGTTGGTCTTTGTAATTACTTTTAAATTTATCTTCGTTTTTGTTTTGAAGATTTTAAATCGTTTACTATCCCTCTTTATCTCAGTAAATCTACCATGAGTTTACACTATTTTACGTGACCGTACTCGCTAGCGACGGCGTAAATTATTTGTATGGAGAATTGTACAGCGCCTCTAGCGGTCACTTACGGAAGTACAATTCTCCATACAAATCATTTACGCCGTCGCTAGCGAGTACGGTTACTGTAAACTAGTGTAAACTCATGGTAGAGGTAGAGAATAGAAAACAAAACATTTTAACAGATATAATATATTTGCTTTGCTTAATTTGGGACTAGGTCGATTGGTGTGAATTGTCCCGTGATATTTATATCATTATATTTTATAAGTCTTATAGACTAAATAGAGGTTTAATGCTATCTGCTGTATGCTCCAGTTAAATTTTGAACATCCAAATTTACAGAGTGTGAAATTGTAAGAGCTTCTTAACCCTAAAAACTAATATCACGTCGAATAAGCAAAGACATGAGAAAAAAGCTAGTTCTAAACAGACCCGCCCAGTCCGTACGTGTACGAAGTGACATACGAATTGACATCCATGTTTTGAATTAATAATTTGACCGCATGTATACCTTCGCTGTAGATTTTAAGTGACTTTGAAAAGGGAGGAGATTCTCAAGCTAATGTGTTCA
Source organism: Archips crataeganus (assembly GCA_947859365.1). Lineage (NCBI taxonomy): Eukaryota > Metazoa > Arthropoda > Insecta > Lepidoptera > Tortricidae > Archips > Archips crataeganus. The sequence goes on along the minus strand of OX402067.1, from coordinate 9,129,403 downwards.
GCGATAGTTGTTTAACCACACTTAATTATTTAAGTCGGATTCTTTTTTAATAATATGAGATACCTCGCAAAGACGGATAGTTTTTGTTTTTTAAACTGGCACAAAAGCTGCCTGTACAATTACTATACTAGACTAGTTAAGGGCTCGTTGAAATACCACCCGGTAGAGACAATAACCATTACAATTACCACAATAATTATAAAACAGTAATTAAGTAGGTCCTATTACTCGCACGAGAAAGAGCTTCTGTGTCGTTTGTTTTTTTTAGCGTTGGCTGGCACACTGCCGGGCCGTCTTGTTAAAAAATGGTAACTGTTTCACCAATAAATTCCTTTACCACCCGAAGGCTCAATGACAGTTGTGTGGCTTAAAACATTAAAGGCTATTTTTACTTACAATTGAATGTGACAATCAGCCTAATTGTTCTTCTTTTGATGTAGAAAATGTCATAAAAAATGGTAAAGCGCTCACTTGGCCGACTAACAGCATAATGATTTCGGGCCGATTTTTCAATCCCCAGATAAAAGTACCCAATCGTAAGTAAACTATCGCTTTTCTTTTCTCAAGTCATAAAAAAAGGACAGAGCTTACATAATTTATCCGACAGATTTATCAGACATTTTCTGGGGATTTGAAAAATCGGTTCTTAAATGACTAGCCGAGAGTCAAACCAAGTTGGTCAAACAGCTACCATTTTTTATTAAGACGCCCAGCAGTGTGCCAGCCAACGCTAAAAAGAACCAAACGACACAGAAGCTCTTTCTCGTGCGAGTAATAGGACCTATATACTTAATTACTGTTTTATAATTATTGTGGTAATTGTAATGGTTATTGTCTCTACCGGGTGGTATTTCAACGAGCCCTTAACTAGTCTAGTGTAGTAATTGTAGAAGCAGCTTTTTTTGCAAATAATTCGTTTTGGCTACAATCTGGTCTAGTTATTGCTTATGCTTATAAGACACCTTTAGACGCCTAATGCTAGGTTTACACGGGCTTAGCGTTTGTGATTAGTGTAAGTGATTAGGGATTTATTTATCAGCAGTGTGAAAAGTGACAAGTAGCCGTCTACACTTGTGGCACCCGAAAACATACTTTCGCACACGCTTCTCTTACTCGCGCTTTATACACTCACCTCTTTAACCCATCGCGCGACCAACGACTTTTTTGGGTAATTTTGGTAAGTACCCTATGTAAAAAGGTGCTCGAAACTAGTAACAAACAAGTTTTTGTTAAAAATTTCCTTTTCAATGCAAGCTTTTTCGCTGACTGTACTTTTTGTTGACTGAACTTGCATTGTCATCCAACCTACATAAGTATACCAAATTTCAAGTTGATCCGACGACTGGAAGTGGGTCAAATTCAACTTCCAAGATTTGACCCGTACATACATTACATTGCATGTTAATAAAAAGCTTTTTTTTAAAATGGACATGAACGACTTAACGAAGTCAGATACGCGTTACTGTGGCGCGCGGAACGTCCCACGGGTTAAGATAGTATAGGTTTTTGCTCCAGATTGTCTAACATTCACATAAAGCTACTGATAGCTAGCTATAGGGCTGCCTTGTTGATGAGCCAAGTAATCGAAACTCGAACCTCTGAGTTCCTTAATGTATGCAAAATTCGGATAGCTGCCGCAAAAATCAGCCAGGACTTTTGCAAACATAAACTGTCTCCACGGTTTGACTGTACAATAGGGCTGAGCAAAGGCCGGCTGACATATCATCGGATAGGAGACAATTAGGGTCGGCACCGCAAAGGCGAGATAAAAGGACATGTGGAGACACGATCGTATCGAACACGATACGTAGGGCTGCACAGAGGGAGAAATATCTGATACAATTCTTTTGTTTTTTGGCTTTTTTTTTTTAAGAAACCGAATGGTGTGCCATTGGGGAGCTTAAAGTACCTAACTATATTTAGCGGATAAGAAATATACGCGATTGATTTTTAAATGCTTTTGACGTATGGTAAACCATTGCGAAGTTTTGTAAGAAAAAGTAGGAGCGTGAGAGTTGATATGATAGCTGTCATCGTTGCAAATGAAGAAGTTTAGATTAAGAAGATATTTGGATGTTTGTTACTTCATCACACAAAAGCGGCTTAGCGCATTTGGATATAGGTAATTTGCCACACAGATAAATTATTTATTACTCGAATTAACACATATGATACTTTTTATAGTTTTTATTCCGAAAAAAGACAGACAGTTTCCACGGAAATATAAACGAATTCTTTGGAGAAGTCGAGGACAAAAGTTAGAAAAAAATATCAGTTGTCTGTTATGCCGTCTCTGTTTATATCATTCGATTAAACATAAACTTAAACTGTATCATAGAAATCTGTCACATAAGATAACAGGAACTTAAGAGAGATTTGTGAAACAGGGGGTTAATGTCATTAACTTCCTGCCAGATTTTTTTGATAAATTTACTAGTGGTGACATAGGTTTAGTGCTGAAACCACCGTCAATTAAATGATATGATAACTTTCAGCGTTGCCAGGTCACCCATTTTTACAGGAGATCCACTGTTTATGGGTAACGTATTCTGTTCTATTGATATTAAACAAAAATCAACTGTTTGTTTGGTCAACTGCATCAGAATCAGGGTCAAATATTTATAGAAATTTCCGAAGTGCATTTATGAACCGTTTTTACTTACAGTTTACAAGAAATAAGTAAGGGACAAATGCACGACAAATTTTATTTGTTCACTTTTGTAAATTGTTAACTCCCTTAGGCATAGAAATAAACAATAAATCTACAGTAAAAAAAGGTTATAAGGGTATTAGGTGTTTGAAGGTAAATTCAGCATCTACTTTTTTCTCGATCTGCTTTTTGCTGACTTTTCTTATTCCAATACGGCCTGGCAACAGGCAACACTGATAACACTTTTATTCCTCTTATTCTGTGAAATTGAAATAAAAATGCAGTTTATCTTCCGATACTGGAAGGGTTAAGAAGACTATTAAAAAAGCTAAGTGCGCAGCATCCCAACCCTATCAATAAGCGATTTAGCCGTTACCAGCCGGCCATTGGCTGGCGAGCGGCGCTGCGATTGGTGCGCACGCGCTCTCAAAGGGAAGGAGTGTCCAGTGTCAGCCGGCCACTATGAATATGGATGCTGCGTAATTTAAATCCGCGTACGCGTTTCGATGCGTTTATAACATTGCCTGTGAGTTTTTTTTATGTTAGAGAGGCCAGACAAACGAACTAGTGGGTCACCTGATGTTAAATGAACACCACTGTCCATAGACACTGGCAGCGCCTTACGCGATACCAGTGCGTTGTCGGCCCTGTAAGTTTTTGACGCAAAAATGTATTTTCTTTTAATTTAATAATGACCTGCTATTGGTCTCTATACCACGTGGCTTCTTAAACGTGACAAGTGAAAAGTGACACTTAGAACGCGGAGCAAATTACGTAGACAATATTATAACTTTAAATTAAAAATTTAAAACCCCCCACGCAATTTTGTCACATATGTTTCGAAAATAAAGAAAATGTATATTTCATACTAAATACAAACTGAAATATGGATGCACAGAAAAAAAAACAGAAAAAAGACCAGGGGGGCTACTCCGAAACTCGAAAATCGAAGTTCGTATCGCATCGTCTGGCTCGCTCTTGTATTAAATACTATTAGCGTGAGAGGAATGGCACGATACGAAGTTCGAATTTTGCACTTCGTAGTATAGGCCCAGCGCTGGGAATCGAACCCAGGTCCTCAGCATTCCGTGCAGTGTGCCATTCCCCTACACCACCACTGGTCACCCTGGGTTCGGTTCACATAATAAAGAAAATGCATATTCTGCTTTTAAGATCCCTTCTGCAGCTCACAAAAGCGCTGATATCTTTGAAAAGGCTGAACCAATATTTATGAAACATGTCTAAGAGCTATCGCCAAGAAACCTGCTTTCAAACAAAAGAAACCACATCCAAATCGGTTCACCCGTTTAAGAGCTATGATGCCACAGACAGACAGACAGGCAAACACACACACAGATAGCGGTCAAACTTATAACACCCCTCTTTTTGTGTCGGGGGTTAAAAAGGAGTGTTAGCCTAGTGGATTGATCTATGGCCTCTCAAACAGAGGGTCGTGGGTTCGAGCCCAAGCTCGCACTTCTTAGTTTTTCGATAATGCGAAATAACATTATGAAATTTACCATGGCTTTTGGTGAAAGAAAACACCGTGAGGAAACCTGTACACACCAGCGAAGAAATTCAATGTGTGAAGTTCTTAATCCATACTGGGCCTGCGTGGGAACGACGGCCCAAGCCCCAAGCCCTCTTAATTTGAGAGGTACGTTATCTGCAGTGGGACGTATATAGGCTGGGATGATGACGATGATAATGATGAGGGCCCAAGGGCCTGTGACAGACGTACCGACAGCGGAGGCTTACTAATATTTAGAATAGTCCCTTACAGAAACCTAGAATACACTAGCTTAATTTTAATACCTACCTCAGTCAAGGAATTTAATTTCGAACCCACCTAAGTTTGAATATCGTACGGCAAACTGTCACCATAAGAGCTAGCTACGATGTTGCTTTGACGTGTTGCATTTGACATTTCAACCTTAATGCATTGCGAATGTTTTACGAAATGGGTAGGGAATTAAATGCCTTGACTGTACTTGAGTACTTGTCCTAAGAGCTATGCTTCAGCAGTATCGTCGCAAATTCGCTATAGAATCTTAATTATCCATTCAAGATTATAGAGCCCAGTCAATAAATTGATTTTCAACATGAAAGGCTAAGTGCTGATCTGTGTAACGTTTATATAACTACAACGGCTATGCAGATTGCAATATTACAAAGTATATTGTATTAGTCATCTTAGAATATAAAACACTTGTCTTGACTTTGTAAGAGCGGCGGCGCGGTGAGCGTTTGTCAAATACATTGTGTGCTGGTCAACCGTATACCGGTAAGAAGTTCGACCGTGGAAGGCAATGGATAGAGAATTCCCTCGAAGTACCGCTTGTTGCTAGGACGGCCACAGTTAAGCACCTACAGACGGCGCGGCGAGGGTTTTGTCTGTTCATTGCGCGGCCGAGACGGCTCTCCGCACAGTGCCTACTTGTCAATCACGCAATGAACAGAGAATACGCTTCACGTACCGTCCATTGGAGTCGTCACATGATGTGATCGACTTGAAAACCTTTAAATGAAAGGAAAACCTCAACAACTCCTGACCATACAAATCGCAGGTACCTGGAACGCATAAAAACAGAGGAAAATCCTTTAGGATAGTTCGAGGTAATGAGTCATGCTGTTCGAGTCACTGCACGTCAGTTGACATTATGCTAATGTAAATATCGATAGCTCGAATCGGTCCGATGAGCAAGGCTCATTATTTTCGTATTCATAATTTCATAGAAAACTTTAGGTAAGTCTCTAAATTAGCGTACAAGTTCCGGAACATTCCGAAAAATTCCGAAGCTTTCACGAGGCTTTAAAGTACTCGAGTTTCCATTAAGTAAGTTTTTGTGTTTTTTTTAATAACACAATTCATCAGATATTAATAAAATAATAAAGTATGTTGAAATCACTAATAAGCTATGTATCTGAGCTCTTAACATGAGATCGTTGTTCGTATGTACATTTCAATTTTTTGGAACTTGCTATGTACCTATGGGTACAGAAAATTCGTAACTTTAGAAACTTCTCGGTGCTATTTATAATATCAGATTGTATCCTAAACCGCTAAAGGCAACAACCAAATCTACATAATAGTTTTTACAAGAAAAGCTACAAGAAATTAGTCTTACTATATAAAGTTAGCTGGATTAGACCACTCATTTACAAGTTTCGTAGTTTCGTAGCCATCCTGGAGGAAGGGTCTGACTGAGCAGTTGTGCAGAGCCCCGTATTTATGCTTGGGGGCGCGCGCAACACAGCGTTCAGCTGCCTTCTTCCTGCTTATTCCCCTAAATTCAAGTCTAAATGAATGAGCATTTACTAGGCAAGCGTGCTCCATCGTAGGCCTCATGTTCGCTTTCCATCAACGTGAATGTGGTCAAACGCAAGCCTACGTTGTATAAAAAAAAATGTACGTCCACTATGCATTTTTTTTAGGTGCGAAGTACAAAGGCCACTAGAGACGTAAAGGCGAGTTTACTAACCGGGTGAAGGTTAAAAAGATTGTTAGATTCATGGGATAAGGGAGAAAAAATGATTTACGCGTAAGGTCAGTTAGTCATTAAGAATTACCTGAGTAATTGGTTTAGATTAGTCCAACGTCTTTGATCATCCGGTAGTGATTAAAGGTAAAGAAAGAATCCAATGATTTTTTTTTAAGAAATCATAAAGCGTTTATTTCTTTGCATAAGAATGTAGTGTGTTGAGTAGGTGGGCAAGTTAAAATTTTCTTGAAGTTTGATTTTAAATTTTCATAAATTATTTTAACGACTTCTACTAATTCCTGAGAAGTACTGGGTAGAATATCGTCTCCCAATCAATTTAAACATGAATTTGGCAAAAAACGGGGAAAAAAAAACAAAAATAAAATAGACATGATCTAATTTAATTTCATTGTCTCTGATTAATCAAATATTGAATGTGAGTTAAGCAAATCACAAGGCAACAGACTGGCAGGTATTAACTAATTTCAACTAATCAGGAAACAACAGAGCGTTTGCTTTACCTACGTCATAATTGAGAAATCAGTAGGTACCTAAACTACCTACATGTTTAAAATAAGACTTATTTTACTGTATTTATATATTTAAAAATAATCCAACAGTAACATTTAAATAAGATCGAATAGTCAAGCGAATGTAAACGTAAAATACAACAAATTAGGTAAAATTTCAACATGATTTTTTAACAACTTATGGTCTTTTTCACCGCTCTGCGTTAAGTTTCTGCTATTTAAAATCATTAGGTTGATGTCTCTGCTTATTTATTTCAACTAAACAGGGACGGCAATACAGCTATCTGCCACATAAAATAACAAAACCTAACAGAGAATGGTAAAACAGGCAATGTCGTGTGCATATATTTAACATTCGGTGTGTTAATGACACCGCGGCGCCAAATAAGCGAAACAGTAACCAATTGGTGCTCATAAACCAAAATCGTTCCATTAGCATAATGTCTCATCATTTCGCCGTACATCTAATTAATAATCTACCGCGAAATCTACATGGTGTATGGCAACATTAGCGCGTCAAACGTCACCGAACGCCGCCGACGGCCGCCGAATAAAGCCGAACGTAACAAACATGGCCGCACGCATTCCGATTGCATCTAATAACCTCAAAATCAAATGCAAAATAGCGTATTGTAATGACGCGGCTTCGTTTAGCATTCCGACGTGCCATAAGCGCGCGCATTTTCATTTGGATCCATTGTTTTCGAGATATTAGTATTGATTTCAATAAATAAATTAATCGTATGCCATCGCCAATAGCCGCAGTTTGGCACGCGACGTAGGACAGACGTTGAATCGCTAATATACGCTATGTAGTAGCTTGTATGGCTTGTCTGGTGCCGTGTCTTGACTCATGTACGTGTGTTAGGGCATTAACTTCTGTGTAATTTCTATTGTTTGTTAGACAAGAGCTGCTGAGGTTAAGTTGTGTTATATTAACGTAACACATAGGTGACGATTTGAATATTGAACCGAAACCCTTTTACCTCGCTCTTCCTCTGCCATTCGTGCACGACAGCTAAGTCTGTGTGACACATATGTGATCCTGATCATGCGTGTTTGCTTTGAGAATGAACTCGTAGAGAGTTCGAGGGTTTGAATTTTGCGTTTGTAATAGTTGGGTCTGTGTAACATAACTATTAACCGATTTATGTGTACTTCCACTTGGAAGAGGGTGGGCTCTGCATGATCACATGCAGGTTGGCCCGAAATTCAACTGTCACTTGGTACCGGGGGAGAGAGAGCCAGTGCCAGTGTCAAAAGTCCATACCGGACTTAGTCTTTCTATCGATAATTTAATGTAACCTAAATTTTCCTTGGAAAATACTTAGCTTAGGGTCAGTTCACAGATATATAAAAAATCGTTTATTTGAAAAACATAATGTCTGACAATAATTACCAGGGGTCCCCGCACTAGGCTTCGCCTGTATCGCGGTCATCGCGGAGAACCAGATAACATTTAATAGCAGAATCTAGTTAACACCATAATAAATAACAGACTTCTGTATTTAAGAAAAAGATTCATGAGTATTTGTTGATGTATTCTCTCAATGAAAAATGCAGCGTCTCGGTGTGAACTATCCCTTAACGAAAACTAAAATCGATTCACGTAGAATTGATAATTTGTGAAAGTAACAATAATCGATATTTAATAACAGTTTTGTCTCTATCTCCTCGATGCAGACAATAATTTGTCTGCGCCCACGCCGATGGTAATGGTCGACTATTTGCAGTTATTGGCTAATAGATAAGTTCGAAATGCATATATGGCGCCAAGCGAGCTTTAAACATTGTTCTAATCGCGAGTCTATTCAGTTGATCGATTAATCTGTATTGTCTTTTTTAAAAAGCTATAAATTCCGGGGTGACTAAGCTTCGCTCTATATCCTTTAAGTTTGTAACAAATCCTTATTGCAAGTTCATCAGACAAATGAATCAAATTAGAACGAAAAACTTTCTTTATGCACACAATTTTATTTTCAATCATAAGAGCAAATTATGAAAGAAAATAACACAGATAGTTAAAAAATACGGATAACTCAAGGCGCTCTATAATCGAGTTTAGCTCGACGTGCTTCGGGCTAATCCGTCACCTTTCTTCTTGAAGCAACACGCCACAGCGACACACACATTTTTCACATTTTTGTCAAAAAATACATGAATAAATGGACGCTTGCTTGTCGGCTTAAGTAAACATAAAAAATTGTATGTGAAAAATTTCGTAATGCCTGTCAGTTTTTCTACTCTTAATTATTACTAAGGAAACGTTCACTTTGCCCTAACGCGTAAAGTTTGTTACTTTAATGGCGTAGCTGTATTACGTACGTACAGATAGTCGGCAAAACCAGTTAAATGAAGTGCCATCCTTAGTTACATGTCTACGCATAATACCTAGCAAAATAGTAACTAAATAAGTTAATGCTGAACACAGTTCAGTTGTGCGAATTAATAGGGCAGACATTTTGGCAAAACATTTTAAAATAAAAAACGTGCTGTTCATATTAAACTGTTGTTTGACCCATGCACTTAACTGGCAACATACGACACAAATTTATGCATCGAACCTCATTTTGAACGCTGGCCAAAAAAATAAACATTTCATTTCTTAATTCTCGAAAAATGCTGGCCGCTTAGACCACACATCGTGTTTTTTGAGGAAACAAAATATTAAAAAGTTGTTTCGTATTCCGTTCGCGGTGACAGCTGTCAATTTCATTTTGTTTTTAAAACTCGTAGTCACTTGGTATGCGGAAATTTAAAGCTGGCCACATATTGGTTTTTCCATAAACGAAAGTTTACATTGGATGATAATTTTTTTGATCTTATCAACGAACGACGGATGCATATTTAAAAAGTGTTTGGAGTCGCCAAAAAATGTTACATGTGTACTGTCATGTACTTATGTTAAACAACATGACATACCAAAATTTAGCCACTAGTGAGGTGAATCATAATAATCAATAAAAAACAATAACTTGCCCGTGCTTATTTTGGTTTAGCACTTTATGCTTTGCCATTGCTTTTGCTCTAATAGAAAAAAAAAACTAACGTTTTGAAAGTTTGAATTTGGATTCCAAATCATATTCTATGTTTGAAGTGGTTCAAGTGAGGTGGACAATTTCTCAACTGCGGCCAGAACATCCATCGGTTCATCCATTCGATTGACAATCGGCATAACTACTCGATTGCTTTATCGATTAATTCGCAATAACAATTTGTCGTCGCCGTCATATCTATGGAGTCGCCTACTTGCGGTATAAAATGTATTCGGGCCTACGTAGCGGGCGTAGGCGCTTGCGTACTAAGACCGGCTGGTTTTGATACTTTGACACTTGAAGTTATTTATCGAGGCAGTACGTACCTGTGTGTCGTATTCTAAACTAGCTTTATCCTGAGGAGTCGCTGCCGTTGTAAAAAAATTAGCTAGTTTACTATCAAGTGGGAATTTGGAGAAAATCCTTGCCAGTGCATCTCTATGATCCTCAAGGAATATGACTCTAGAATTTCAAGTATCCAACTCCAGTGTTTTAGGTTGTGCGTTTTATTTCAGTAAGTCAGTCAAGTAACATTTCTCTTTTAAAGGTATAAGATGCCCTTTCTTGTGTACAGTTTAACAGGTTAAAGTAAATGTTATTTCTATTTCTTATTAACTACGAGTATGTTTATAATTTTGACGGTTTTCAATTTAGGTACAGAATGTTAAAATTTTACACGATTAACAAATTAGTTCAATCAAAACACATTACGTACTTAATGCGTTAAATTATCCGATTGCCAACGTTTTTACTAAACATATTTAATTAGTTTGGTATGTATTGCCCAGTTCAAGCGTACTCTCTTTGCGAAAGCTATGACCGCTCTACAGTCAACGACAGTATGGAACTATTCATTTATCTAAGCACAAGGTTGTTGCTGTAGTAAAAAAGTTTTTTTTCGTTCGATTGAGGTACATACAACACCTATATTATAAATTACTAGTATATCATAATGTATGGCTAAATATGATTGACTTTAAAATCTTGATACGTAAACAGAAAAGTAATAGATGTAGAATGCTAAAATAGTGATTCTCTTTATGATTACCAGTAGACAAAGAATACAATGAGATTTAATGAAAATCCAACGGCTTCGGGAATTAGACTACTTACTTTTGTTTCCCGAAAGGAATAAGGACGCAGAGAAAAACCATATTTATTACTTCCATGGTATCTTGCTAAAAAATATCTAAATAAACATTCACAGAATTCTTGTTACAATCAAGACTTGTCAACCACAGTATATCTTACATAACTTTTCAACTAGGCTCAAGAAGACTGCTATAGCGCGAGTCGTGACCCTATTGCGTGTGACTCAGCGACGCGTGCGCAACTGAGGTTTTAAATTTCGAATTATTTGAATTCGCGTTCGATCGTCGACTGTTTGGGTCCGAATCGTGATAACGTTATTATTAAAAGGCGAATTATTTTATTGCTAAGATCAATCGATTTATGCCATTTTTTAAATACTTACTTTTACTTCAAAATAGGTATGCATAAGTCATAAGTAGAGTAGATGTTTTTAGTAAGTAGTTTTTTCATTATCAACTTAATATTTACAATCATTATCATCAGACATTGCAAAAAATAAGTTGTTTCGATTGAAGCTATCTTTTTTAAAACATACATTAATAGATACTTTTTTATACTCAATCGGTAGTAAATTGGAGGGTTACTCCGAAATTAGAAGTTCGTATCATACAACCCCTCTTACTCTCCTATGATACTTATTAGCTTGAGCGGTATGGCACGATATGCAAATCAAATTTCAAACTTTAGAGTTTAGAGTTGCATAATTTTACTCATCACCAGACACTAACCATAGAGAGGAGGAGATTGATATCCGTGTTCAAAGTGCCCTCAGATGTACAGCTGCTCTTCACAAGATTCTGGTGTCCAGGCTACTATGCAGGAGAACCAAGATTCGCGTCTACAAAACTGTCATTAGACCGATCCTGATGTACGGTTGCAAAGCTTGGACACTAACACTCAAAGAAGAGAATAAGCTGCTAGTGGCAGAACGGAGGATTCTGCGGTAGATTCTGGGGCCGATTCAGAAGGAGGACGGTAGATGGAGGGTAAAAAAGAATAAGGAAATTGAGGACCTGGTATCTGAGCCCAATGTTATAAGAGACCAAGGCGTCCAGACTCCGGTGGTTCGGACACGTAGAAAGGTTGGGAGAGGATCGAGCCGTGAAGAGAGCGTACTTGGGACGACCGAGTGGACGTAGGCCGGTTGGTCGTCCCAGGTACCGCTGGAGGGACGAGGTCCTGACAGACCTTTTGGACCTCGGGGTCGAAGACTGGCAACAGCTGGCTCAGGATCGCAAAGCGTAATCTGGTGTTAGAGGCCAAGACCCACTTCGGGTCACTGCGCCCTGGTAGTAGTAGTGGTAGTAGTAGAGTTTAGAGTAAATCCCTCACGTGATGGTACTCAATTATAACCCCTTCCAAATACGTCTACAATTCTTAAAATACTTAAAGTAATCACACTATTTACTATTCAAGCGCTTGTCGATAAACATAATTAACTAGGTGTTCTTGCGTGGGATATTAAGTGTCTACTCTGAGTAGGTACCGTATAATTGCACGTTTTAATTGGACTAGGCTTTGCATATCATGGAAGATGACGTAACGAGTTTGTATTTTACTATGGCCAGCGCTGTAACACGATCAAGGTTCTAAGCAGGTAATTAAAACATGAGAAATGGAAATGAGACGTCTATATAACTATGAAGTTTTTTAAACTGCGACAAAAAATGACAGCTACTAGAAATTAACTTCGTAAAGTCAGTTGACTTTACGAAGTTAATTTCTCTCCACATTTACGACCGCTTTAGCCTAGTTGGTAGTGACCCTGCCTACGAAGCAAGAGGTCCTGGGTTCGAATCCCGGTCAGGGCATTTATTTGTGTGATGAGCACGAATATTTGTTCCTGAGTTATGGATGTTTTCTATGTATTTAAGTATTTATTTATCTATATAAGTGTGTTTATCGTCGTCTAGTACCCATAGTACAAGCTTTGCTTAGTTTGATTTGCTTAGATTGTCCCCTAATATTTATTTATTTTATTTTATTTATTTTGGTACTTGCCGAATAGACAAAATTGTCTCTCCATAAGGCTACCTCGCACTCGGCTCTCGGGGATTCGGGAGTTTTAGTTTTTCTTATTTATGAGTTAAATTGTCATGGTTTGATATTCCCGCATTGAATAAGTAATTATTAGAGAGTTCTTTATATGTTTGACAGAAAATGCGACCTCCCGCTCTGTTTTCTAAAAAACTTTGACAGCTGCCGATAATTCCCCTACCATGATGACCTGTCTTGCCGAATAGGAAAATAAGGCTCATCCCAAGCTCAGCCCAAACCTCTCGTAACCAGTTATGACTTTTTGGCGTTCCTGAATAGCATTTCATGCCTATCTTCTCCCTATCCTCTCGCAAACGATCGAATTACCGCTCGCAAACCGTGTTGGGCTGTTCCTGAATTTAGCCCCTGATCAGCGTTTGACCTCGATCTTAGGCGCCGGCAGGTTTATTTTCAGGGGGGTGTTTTGCATCTTGCATCTTTAGCGGGTGCTGGTTGGGGGTGCATATATATGTAGGTATATGCTCATAATTGGGTGGGGCCATGAAGCGTTTCAACCGGAGTGTCCCGTGTGTTACCTAAATTGACAAAGGATTTGCCACACTGGATGCGTTCTGGACATAAAGTGGAGTCTTAGTAATAAGGTCCCGTTGGTACCTTTTGGGTACGGAACTTAAAAAAAATAGACATGGAAAAGACCCCTTTGCGGCCTACTTACAGAATAAACGTTGTGATTTTGATTTCCTATTATTCTCACTAATGGTCCTGTGGTGAACGCCTACCATAAAAAGACCCCATTTTCCTTGACGCATTTAAAAACGACCTTGTACCGGCAGGAAACTACGCAGATATCAAATTTTCCTCAGGGAATACCTCCCAAGTCGCTCCCGTCCTATATAGATTTTCTTTTATAGATATGCCAACTTACAACCCACGCAAAACAAAGCATTATCAACTTAAAGTATATAGCACAATGGTGGTCGTATCTGCCACAGTTGAACTGGTATCGTCGTATATCTGATACGATATACAGAATTAATTGTATTATTAAATGTTACGTGCAAGGAATTGTAATAGTGTGTCGGTGCGCCTGAGTCGTTCGTGGAAGCGTTTTTGTGTCTAAGTTCTGAGGAAGACTCTATTCCTGTTAGTTGCCTATGCGGACATAAGACCTCGGTGTTTTCGTCATGAATTTCACAGATTGACTACGAGTATATACATTTTTAGTGTACTTATGCCGCCATAGAATCCTACTGATCTATATACATAATTATATAAAAAAAATAATCTCAATTTCTCTTGATCACGTCACAACTTGGGAAAGTCTGTAGAAGATTCTTACGGAAAAAAAATTCCAGGGGTGTTAAGAATAAATATAAAAATATATATTCGATTAAAATCAAAGTCAAAGGTTGACTGGCAGAGATCCCTTCAGGGATAAGTCCGCCTTTGTACTTATCATTTTTTTGTAACCTTTTTGTTTTCCTTTTGTACAATAAAGAGTATAAACAAACAAACAAACAAACAAGTCATCTCATCTCTGTAACTTTAATTCCTTAAATTCCTTTTCCTTTTGGAAATTCCCACGGGATAAGTTATCACTACAAATACTAACAAATTGACTAGCTGTAGCGGTTATAGAAACTTGATACTTGGCAATATCATGTTTCAGGATCATAGAGGTGCAGTGAGAAGTGATTTCTGGAATTTCCCGCAGGATAGAGAACGGGAGCTGTCCATATATTTTATCTCTGCACAGACAATAGTATTATTATGAACTATCTTTATCTGGCGGTTTTTCTCCCATGGATAGATAAAAAATGACAAGTCCTCTATCGCGTTGGAATTTCAATAAATCTGTTCTTTGTGCACCTTTACCTCAAGAAATATTTGTCAAAATTTTAAGTCTCTAGCTCTAGTGGTTTAGGCTGAGCGGTGTATGTCGGTCAGTCATTTAGTTAAGTTATTTTTTAAACGCAAACGTATCCTGGAGTGGAGACCACGTGTGAAAAGCGTAGTGTGGGACGCCCTTGCGACACATTATATACACCGTGAAATTTTAGTGGTTGTATGTATGTATGTAAACTCTTTATTGTACAAAAATAAGGCAAAAAAGAAATACATTATTGACAACCGTTGAAATGCATGTACAAAGGCGCACTTATCCCTTTAAGGGATCTCTACCAGTCAACCCTTGAGTGGATGAAAGGAGCATTTAGTAAGGGACCGACAAAGAGTAAGTCAAAATAATACAGTCGGACAAAGCAAAGGCTACAATACAACTTTTAGTAAATACAATACATAAACTCATAATATAAAGAAACCTAATAAAAATATACTACCATATACAACATAAATATGCAAAATACATATAATAAATAAGCAGTGTTCTCAATATATTAAAGTGATGGTGTGAGCCACATCTTCTTCAAAGCTTCCCTGAACGACACCACGGAGGGAGATTGCCTAATGGAGGTGGGTAATCGATTCCACAGTCTAGCAGATTGCACAGTAAATGATTTTGAGTAAATTTTGGAAGAAGTAGAAGGACAGGCCAAAAGAAGATTGGTACTCGACCGCAAACGATGCTGGCTTCCTTCAGCCAAGTAGCTGAAACGCTCGGAAAGGTATAAAGGGGCGGAAGGATTAAAAAGAGTGTTGAAAAGCAATGACAGAACGTGGATGTTCCCACGCTCCCTGATGGGCAACCACCTCAGCTGCGCGCGAAAGTGAGAAACGTGGTCGTATTTACGGAGACCAAAGATATACCTGATACACACGTTTTGAAGGCGGTCAAGCTTGTCAAGCATCCCCTCAGCAAGGTCCAAATAACCAACATCACCACAGTCGAGCAAAGGAAGTAAAAGAGACTGAGCTAGGGTAATTTTGGTTTGGAGAGGCAGGAAATTTTGCAAGCGTCTGAGCGAGTGAAGTGAGGCAAAAAGTTTCCGACTGACCTCAGCAACCTGAGCTGACCAGGAAAATGTCTGGTCCATGATAATTCCCAGATTTCTGACGGTAGGCGAAAAAGGAATAACGGTACCATCAAAATATAGGTTAGGAACTACCATATCAGAAATCTGAGAAATGAAATATGGACTGCCAAACATGATCGCTTGAGTCTTTTTCGGGTTAACCTTGAGGCCAAAGCTCGCAGCCCAATCGCGAATGGTTGTAAGGTCAGAATTAATGCGTTCAATCAATCGAGGAAGATCGTCAAGAGGAGCAGCAGAATAAATTTGCAAATCGTCTGCATATAAGTGGTAGCAAGAATTCAAAGAGGATGTAATACCGTTAATGAAGATAGAAAAAAGGAGAGGGGACAGTACACCCCCTTGAGGGACACCAGCGGTAAGATCACACCACGCTGAAAAAGCGTCCTCAATCCTGACTCGCTGTTGCCTCCCACAGAGGTAGGAACGGAACCACGATAAAGCGGTGGAAGAAAAATTTAAAGTGCTCAGTATGCCTAAAAGGATATCGAAATCCACAGTATTAAATGCACTACTAAAATCCAACAGCACTAAAACAGTCAGCTTTCTGTTCTCAATATTATGACGTATGTCATCAGTGACCTTGACGAGAGCGGAGACAGTGCTATGGCCAGGACGGAAACCAGATTGGAAAGGATTAAATAAGTCGTGTCTATTCAGGTGATAAGAGAGACGACGACTTACGAAATGTTCGACTATTTTGGATAGAACCGGGAGAATTGAAATGGGACGATATCCCATCCCACCAACCATCGGGGTTGTTTTCCCGAAACGAGGTGATTTAGTTTCGATTGTACAATCGATTTATAATTACTATTTTGACTAGAGTCAAAAATCCAATTGTGAAAAACGAAAGTCGAAAATGACCGCAAACAAATAGTAACGCTTCGTTGGTACAAGTAGCGTACGATCGTACGTTAGGTTAGGTACCAACGAAGCGTTACTATTGGTTTGCGGTCATTTTCGACTTTCGTTTTTCACAATTGGATTTTTGACTCTAGTCAAAATAGTAATTATAAATCGATTGTACAATCAATACTAAATCACCTCGTTTCGGGAAAACAACCACTAAAATTTCACGGTGTAGACAGCTGGCAGCGGCTGGATGAGGGAAGCCCAGGATCGCGAGTGTTGGCGCTATATGAAGGAGGCCTACGTCCAGCAGTGGACGGACAATGGCTGTAGATAAATAGATAGATTTTTTATAGGTACGGTCACGGACTTCAATGGATGAGCCACAAGCCACTGTTCGTATTTTAGCCGTGTAATGCAAATCGGGTTTAGCTGGCAAACTTGTATATCCTGATTTGCATTAGGAACTCGGCTAAAATACTAACAGTGGCAAGTGGCTCGTCAATTAAGCTCCAAACGCACAGACAGCAGAGGCGCGGCGGTGTGGTGGCGGTGACGGTTGTAATATTCTAACTTGTATAAACGAGTTCGCGGTGCAGTACCGCACAACCGTTCATACAAGTTAGAATATTACAACCGTCACCGCCACCGCACCGCTACGCCTCCGCTGTCTGTGCGTTTGGAGCTTTAATGTCCGTGACCGTACACAGGTAGCTGCGTAATTAATTTGTATTTTTATGAAAGAAATAAACAGTTTAATTATTTTTTTTTGTAATTTGGTTCAGACAGGTGTAATTTGGGGAAAAAAGAGAATTTTTAAAGTATCTCCCATGATTAAACTTTAGAATTTGATTGAAATTTTCGAAACTTTTTCGCTCTTGTTTGTAAGTCAGTTTCCTCCCCTGTGGTATCTCCCACCGTAAGTACTCTGCAGATTCCGATATACGTATTTGAAGCTGACTGTACGGTCAGCATCAAAAGTAGCCGGTCAATTTTGTACTTTGTCGTAACAACACAATTGTCAATCAAGTATGACGTTTTGCACCTAACTGTAGAGCGACAAGGTACAAAAGTGACCATCTACTTTTGATGCTGACTGTACCTACCATATAGTCCCCCTTCACTTTTAATGAAAGCAGCAATTAATACTAAACTCAGTGGCATATCTATATTTCTGTTTAGGCTTTATCTGTACCAGCCGTTTTTGGATAGCGTCCGTTTTTGCCCGCCTTCTAAGGCTTGTCCAGTCCTAATTTAAATTAATCTTGATATACGAAATAAGTTTTTAGGGTTCCGTACCCACAGCGTGCCAAACGGGACCCTATGACTACACCATCTGTCTGCCTGTCGCATGTCTGTCTTTTTGAACGGAAGAATGTTACTGTTACTATGCTATTCTTTTTTGATTCGTGGCAACAAAAAAGGAAATAAATAATTGTATGAAGCGACTCTTTCCGAAGCTTATAGCTAGCTACTCAGCTACCAAAAAAAGTTTCTACATCGTTCTTTTTATTTCCATTAGCTTTAAGGAAACACCAGTTCAAATAAAGTTAATTTCTCTAATACACTAATGTGAATGTCCTAACTCTTATTGTTTAAAAAAATTATCAAGAAATAAATTGTATATTAATAATGCGCGGTACATTATGCACGTACCTACGAGTACTAAGCTAAGCTGTGCTGTCAAAGATAAAACACTGTCACATTTGACACTAACTTTTTGTAATTCAAAAGACCTTTTGCAACTCTATATTTACTTATATTTGTCAAATATAAAAAGGTTTTCTTTTTTGATTCGGCAAAAATGTTAATTAGGTACCTGGTAGATAAATTATGGGACAATTAACACCAATTAACCTTTCCCAAACTAAGCAAAGCTTGCAGTATGGATACTTGCATAGGTAAAACATACTTAAAAACATATTAAACATCCAAGACTCGAGCACAAACATTTGTGTTTTTCACACAAACATCTGCCCCAAATGAAGTAGAAAGTATTGAGAAAATAAAGTTAAATTCAGCTCAGTTTCATTCACTCTTCCTACTTTCAAATATTATTGCAAATCGAAGTCAAAAATTATGTATAAGTTCAAACTTTTTGAGACATGCTCAAATAATGTAATGACATTAATATAAACTTAAAAAATAAAAAAAAAATAAAAAAAATAAAAAAAAAAAAAAAAAAATTGACACGAGTCAAGTCGCACTCATTTTCTGTGTAATTTTATAATTTAAATTTGATTTGTTTTTATTTTTATGCTGAATGTTGCTGTCGAAGTTTCGATGCCACCGAGAGGCTATGTGAATGAAGGCAGCGTGTGGCAGACTCTCTAACGTTTTTTGATTTCCGATAAATCTTCGTGACAGCACTTTTTGACAGAACGCCATTTCTGCGCTACCACGGCATTTTCCCAGTCCAACGTCCCGGCGAACCTATGCTTGAGATCTATTTTTTGGCGTAGTCCTATTTATCGCCAAGACTACATTCAAACACCACATGTGCACTCACGGGTGCTGCGCTGTCATTTTGAAGTTCTCCCGTCACTCGATCTCTGTTGTGGTTTTATTGTTGAAAAAGTGTGTTTGTGTTTTTATTTTTAAATAATGTTAGGACATGCTGTTACAAGTTATTTGTACTTATTACTTTTCAGCGGTTACTCGCGCCGTGCTTTCTCAATACTTCTGTAAAGTGCAGTGACAAACTTGTGTTTTTCTTTTGAGTGTTTTATATATTTATATTTTTCTGCTTATTATTTTTCTGTAAAGCATAGTCGAATGCAGACCGCGACCCAGTCTGGTGGTAGCTCCGGTAACTATGCGTGTCAATTGTGCACAAAATCATTTAAATCCAGTAGAGGTCTAAATATTCATAAAGCCAAATCCCACCGCAACTGCCTTAGTCAAGATACAACTCCTTTAAATTTAAACAGTACACATCCTCTTAATCAACCTTTCCATTATCGCCTTAGCCACCTTAAAAACAGCGTCCAGATAGTTAAGCGTATCCCACGAGGTGCCAGAATCACTGTAGCTGCCCACCTCACCAATATCATACAAAAATGTTACGAATCTAACTCTCCTCAAGACTGGCATAACCTCCTCCTTTTTCCATATTTAGTACTACACGCTAAAGAGGATGATACACATCAATCTTTGACACAAAAAATTAAGAATAACTGTACACACCATTCCATCCCATTGGCCACACACAAACAGTCCAATTATTTTCACAACCAGATCAAAACTATCGAAAATAAAATATGTGACGGTGATCTCAAAGGTGCCGCCCGCTTACTTTTCTCGAGTGACGAGCTATCTCCAGACAACCCGGATACTCTTTCGGCCCTACTGACAAAACATCCTCCCGCACCTGCGACCCCCTATTTTTTCGACCCTCCAACAGCTTTTGAGTCATGCCTGCAGATCAAAAACACCGATGTCTTCAATGCGATTCTTTCATTTAAAACCGGTTCAGCTGCAGGTCTTGATGGCCTTTCACCACAACATTTAAAAGATCTGACGTCCCCGTCCTTGGGTGATACAGGCGAGAAGCTCACAAGCTGTATTGCCAATTTAATAAATTTTATGTACTCTGGCAGTATTCACCCGGATATTGTACCTATCTTGTACGGTGCCAACCTAATCGCCCTTACAAAAAAGGACGGAGGAGTAAGACCAATTGCTGTTGGTACAACACTTCGCCGGCTTGCTTCGAAAATTGCAGTTCGCTATATTTTAGAAAAATTGCACAACCAATTTGAACCCGTTCAATTAGGCTTTGGCGTTAGAGGTGGTTGCGAAGCTGCCGTACACGCGCTCCGCACCTACCTGAACAACAGCGATTGCGAAGTGTTGCTCAAAATTGACGTTAAGAATGCTTTTAATTCAGTAAATAGGGATGCCTTGCTGTTAGAAATCAAATCGAACATCCCCGAATTATACAATTACCTTCTTCATTGCTACGCGGAACCTACAAAATTGATGTATCGATTAAACGAATTGTCATCCGAAGTCGGTTGTCAGCAAGGTGACCCTCTGGGGCCAGCTATTTTCAGTTTGGCTATCAACCCGATTATACAAAATTTGGCTTCCAAATTTAATGTGTGGTACCTCGATGATGGAACCTTAGGAGGTGACTCTGACTCTGTACTTTCGGATCTTTCATTAATCATTGATAAATTTAAATCCATTGGCCTAGAACTAAATTTTAACAAGTGCGAATTATACATTCCAAATTTACATAACGACTCCAATAACCTGATACACAGGTTTAACCAACTTGCACCCAACATTAAAATACTCAATAAGAATAATCTTTGCCTCCTAGGGTCCCCTATTTTTGAAGAATCTATTTCGGATTATTTTGAAAATTCAATATCAAAATTCAAAAATCATTGTCATCGCCTTTTGGAAATTAGCCCGCATTATGCTCTTTCTGTAATAAAGTTTTGCCTTTTTGTCCCAAAATTGACTTATGTGCTTCGCTGCTGCCCTGTTTGGAAACATCAAAATCTTTTAACACAAATAGACATTTTAATCAAAATTAATTTAGAAAGCATTCTTAATATACAGCTAAACGAGCAGTCCTGGACCCAAGGATCCCTTCCCATTCGATACGGTGGCCTAGGGATTCGCAAAATTTCTAGTGTTGCTTTACCGGCTTTTTTGTCGTCAGCCCATAGCTCGTCTAGTCTCATAGGTAAGATCCTACCTACATACTATGAGACTTCGGGTTTGGTGGACGCAAAAAGTGCTTGGCGAATTGCTTGCCCTGACCAAAATTTTCCCGATAATCCAAATTTTCAAAGGTGCTGGGACGACATAACTTGCAAATTAACCGCTGACTCCCTTCTTGACCAGTGTTGTACCGCAGAACGAGCCAGACTTCTAGCAGTAAGAACAAAAGAGGCTGGTTTCTGGCTCCACGCACACCCATCTGCAACCACTGGCACTTTTCTTGACCCCAATACTCTCCGTTTCGCAGTTTGTTTACGTCTTGGGGTCCCGGTCTGCGCTCCACATCGTTGCCCCTGCGGAAGCGATGTAGACCGGCTTGGGCACCACGGACTCTCCTGCCAGAAGAGCGCGGGCCGCTTCGCGAGACATGCTGCCCTTAACGACATTATTCGTCGGTCTCTTGCATCGGCTAACGTGCCGGCTCTCCTGGAGCCGTCAGGTATTTCAAGAGCCGACGGCAAGAGACCAGACGGTATGTCGTTGATCCCGTGGAGTATGGGAAGGGTTCTGGTGTGGGATGCAACCTGTGTAGACACACTAGCCCCTTCTCATATCCACCGGACCTCCACAAGGGCAGCAGCCGCAGCAGAGGCGGCTGAAACCGCTAAAATTGGCAAATATAGTGGTCTCGGCGCCGAATATAATTTCATCCCTTTCGGTGTCGAGACCCTTGGTCCGTGGGGCCCAGGAGCACTAAGCCTCTTCAAAGAGATTTCGAAGAGGCTTATAGATGCTACCGGTGACCGAAGAGCTGGCAGCTACCTCGCTCAAAGAATTAGCCTAGCGATTCAACGAGGTAATGCTGCCAGCATCTTCGGCACAATGCCGCAGGGGCCTTTTTTAGATCTAGTTTAGTTTTAAATTTAGTTTGTAATAATATTATTTTTGTTTGTTTAGATCTAGTTCAGTTTTTAATTTAGTTTGTAATATTTAGTTTATAATTAAGTTTTATTCTTTGTTATTCTTTCATAAATAAATATAAAGTGTTTTATCGTCGTTCATTTTTTAGGGTTCCGTAGTCAACTAGGAACCCTTATACTTTCGCCATGTCTGTCCGTCTGTCTGTCTGTCTGTCTGTCCGCGGCTAAGCTCAGAGATCGTTAGTATAAGAAAGCTGTAATTTGGCATGAATATACATATCAGTTACGCCAGCAAAGTGGTAAAATAAAAAATAAAAAAATAATTTTTTTTAGGGTACCTCCCATAGACGTAAAGGGGGGGTGATTTTTCTTTTCTCGACTAATCCTATAGTGTGGGGTATCGTTGGATAGGTCTTTTAAAACCATTGCGGGGTTGCTAACATGATTTTTCTATTTAGTGATCTGTTTGCGAAATATTCAACTTTAAAGTGAAAATTTTCATTAAAATCGAGCGTCCCCCCCCCCCCTCTTAAATCTAAACTGTTAGGTGGAAAAATTTGAAAAAATTCAGAATGGTAGTAAATATATCAAATTTACTAGGAAAATTATAGCGGCTAAGATTGCTTGGAAATTATTTGTAGTTTAAGAGTAAATAGTAGCCTAAGGTATAAAACATACCTAAACTTGGATGATTCCGTACACATACGAAATCCTTAGAAAAATATTACTTGATTTTTTTGTAATGGCTACGGAACCCTACCTTGTGCGTGTCCGACACGCTCTTGACCGGTTTTTTTAGTTTTGCTTTGTTTGTAAAATACACTAACGAGCAAAAATAGGTATCATTTGTAAAAATTTTATGAAAATTTAAACGTTACTTTTGCTCGTTAGTAGTATACTTATAGCAATTATATGCAAGATAGTAGCCATTCATTTTAAATATAAAATAAATAAATAACACAATTATACAAGAATGTTGTCATGACGCAATTGCTTAACCGGCAATCGATTCGCCTAATGGGGTATTAAAATGTTTAGTTGTGTCTATATAAAGAGCACCCACTTGCATACGTCGCGACAAGCCGTTTTTATCGTAATATATTTATTCTATGATTTATCGATTGACATAACAGTGGATCAAATGGCTGCAAAAGAGACACAAGAAAAAAGGAGTAACAGTGATCAATAATTTCAAGACACAACCCTAATCATACTAATATTATAAATGAGAAATCTTGTGAAGAGAAGATGTTTGGATGTTTCAATGTTTATCATGCAATAACAGCAGGACGGATTTAGATGAAACTTGGCGTACAGATGGACATAGATAGACATAGATAGAGTACTTAATAACCCGGTAATCAGTTCCCGTGGGGTAGTATTGTTAATTTAAACAAAATAGACGGCGCTATTTAAGAACGTTCATGGATTCTAACTTAGAATCACTCGCTACGCTCGTGATTCAATTATAGAATCCTCAGCTTACTCGGGATTCAAAATCAACACTCGCAGAAAAACCAACTTTGCTCTTGATAAATAACTATTTATGACGCAATGTATGGCGAGTTCGGTGGCGGTGCAGTAGGGGCAATTTTAAATGCACGCAAATATTACATAGCTTAACTTGTGCACTCGCATGTCTTTAGGGTGCATTGCGAGCCCATTCATTGGCCAGAAAATTTGAAATGAAATATATAAAAATACCCTGTTTCACTTTACTACATTACTCAGCTACATGCTCACTCTACTTAATTAAATACTGCGTATGTTCGTCACACGCCGCTACAAGGATGTCATTATAGAGTGTGGTGCCGCCGTAAAAGGCGTGCAATTTAGCCAATTAATGAAGGAAGGATGGCCCAAGGTCTGCCGATGTTATTGAAGGGACGTGGCGTAATGAAGGCTTGACTTTGAATAATAACTGGGTGGTTCTCAGTGTACGGCGAGCGTTTTCGCTTTACATTGCGCTGATGGGACCCTCTCCGCATAAATCTTACCTGGCGGCACACGCAATGGACAGAGAACAAGTTCGCTGAGCCGCCAACCGAATGGCATACTAAGCCAAATGGAGCCATAAATTTGTGTAAAAAAACTTGGAACTTAAGATGAGAGGCGGGTGTGGAATACCATACCTACTAATGAATAGGTTTTAACACCAAAAATCAATGAGTGTTTTCTGGCAGATGGTAATTCGCTAGATGGCGTTTAGTATCGTAAGGTCCTTGTGACGTTGCAGTCTTGCTTAAGATTGGCTCATTTGGTTAAGGCCTGACCAGTAATATATTATGAAACGTACATGGAAAGAACATGTCTAGTCACCTTTTTTGAAAAATCAGATTTTAATCTCAAAATGTAGTGTGTGTTTTTCTGATCCACTGTTGATGCACCACCTGCTGTAAACTAGTCCTTCCTTCTTTCTGGTAAAGGGTTGCCTGGAAGAGATCGCTCTTAAGCGATAAGGCCGCCTATTGCTTACCTTGTAACTTACTCTCTGTGTACCTGTTTTCTGTATTGCTTACTATTCCTGGTGTACAATAAAGAGTCATTGTATTGTATTGTATTGTATTTTAGAGCTCGCAAAGTACTTACCATTGAATACTTCATTATCATCATCATCATCCCAGCCTATAAATCTCACAATGAGAGGGGTTGGGCCGTAGTTCCCACGCGGGCCCAGTGCGGATTGGGAACTTCACACACACCATTGAATTTCTTCTCAGGTGGATTCAGGTTTCCTCACGATGTTTTCCTTCGCCGTAAAGCTCATCAGCAGCGTATTAAATACTTATAAAGCACTATATAGTTTTATTTTGATAGTCAAGATTTAAATATAACGACCGCTTTAGCCTAGTTGGTAGTGACCCTGCCTACGAAACAAGAGGTCCTGGGTTCAAATCCCGGTAAGGGCATTTATTTGTGTGATGAGCACGAATATTTGTTCCTGAGTTATGGATGTTTTCTATGTATTTAAGTATTTATTTATCTATATAAGTATGTTTATCCGTTGCTTAGTACCCATAACACAAGCTTTGCTAAGCTTACTTTGGGACTAGGTCAATTGGTGTGAATTGTCCCGTGATACATATATATATTTTAAATATAGATTGAATAAAATATGGATATCTTAAAATAATATTTTTTTTACTCTTAAAGTAGTTTCTACTTCAGTATTTGTCCGTGATGACCAACTTTAAAACAGCTATAACTCAAAAAGTCCTTTAGGTGACTAGACTAGACATGAGGCGCTACTACGAAATTCGAAAATCGAAGTTCGTATCGTGTTATCCCTCTCACTCTCGTGTCAAATCATATTAGCGTGAGCGGGACGGCACAAAACGAAGTTCGAATTATGCACTTCGTGGTAGGGCCTATGTTCTTTCCGCAGACCCTTCATATGATCATGCACCATGTTGCGGAATTTCATTGGAACTAATGGGTCTGAATTTGAAGCCAATTGCCCTACGGACACCGAATTTGGATTCTGATTTTGATTAAGGTGAGTAAAGTATACCTAAGTCAAAATAACGAGTTGCCAGTCCACATTGTTCAGACTATACTGAAATGTTCACACAAATGAAAACAGAAGCGCCCTCTTGACAATGATCATATATTACTGGTCAGGCTTTATAAATCAATCTCGAACGTGATTCAAACGTTAAAGCTGTCAAACGGAGCTGTCACGATACGTGACTATACTAGCGCCAACTAGCCTGTCACGGAAACTGTCATTGGTATATTTTTTATGGTATTACAGTATATTTTGTATGGTAATACTGAATTATGACATCATTTTGTTAGCCAAAGCTACGAAAAATCAAATTTTATAGTTAGTAGAAAATTAGTCTGATCTCAGGGTTAATTTATATTTTTTATTTTTTATTAGAGCCGTATCAAAATATACCCCATTCTCAATCACGTCGCAATGGAAATTAAATCTTTAAATTCTCATACACAAAATCTGCCGCAATACTTGTATAAATAATAGTGGTTTTTGTAGAGTTGAAGAAATCCCCGAGACTTGCTTAATATAATTTTAGGGTAATACCCTTTTATTGATTATAGTAAACTCCCATCGTTCATAATAATTAATAGGTAGCAATTACAAAACAGCTCTGCAGTTCCAAACAAAAACAAGTACGTCACTAAAGATAGAGCTGAAAGCCGGTATTACCGTATTTTTACAACTAATAAGTAATAACCGATAAATTGAAATACTGTTAGTCACTGGTAACACAGCACATGAAAATAATGATAAATATAATAATTCAGGTTCTAAAGTCTGTGCTTAGCGAAATTGCGTCCTATTTCGATGACATGAAGGCACGTAGACTGTCGTGTTACATTTTGTGAGGTATGTTTGTAAGTTGGTTGGTGTAAGCTTACGTTTTGACAGTACTTATGGTTTTAATAGGGATGGGACGATAGAGCGAAGATATTACAATTATTTTTAATTAGGCAGAACAAATAAGTAAACTAATGCAGTTGTTCATTCCTTTTGGTCATACTTAATCTGAGTGAAATAGTTCGTTATTGGAACGAGAATTTGTGTAAGGATTTTTTTAAGATGTCATTGTTTCTTTTGTTAAGGTATTTAGTGAAATAGATATTCGGCTATATCGACTGTTTTCATTTACTTACCTTGCGAAACAAATTATAGTCAGCTTCCAAAATAAAGACGATTACGAAGTAAGTAAGTTTAAGAATTTTTAGTCACACTTTATTTTTATTAGAATGGCTTATTACAAATTACAGAATTAAGTACTTACCTCAACTTTTTAAGCTAAATAGACTGGCCAACTCAAAATTTTTAGTCTTAAAATTAAACCCAACTTTGACCAAACAAATTAATTTTGCAACAGTTATCGTGATATTTTAGTTGGGACCGTGTCAAAACACATAGAGTCGAAAAGCATAAATATAAATATGATTTGAAATACACAAAGTATTAAGTAAGACTAATTATGCCAAGCGAACCACTATGTATTTCGATCAATACATGATCTGAACTTTTTAGATTTATTTATTTTGACACGTGCCCATTTTAGTTCCGTTTTTAGTTCATTTTGATAATTGAACCCCTAAGTATTATTTTTGAACAGTCGAGTACGGGACCCGTGCCTAGCATTTTTTATTGTACTTTTATTTCATTAAGACTGATAGCATCAGCCACCCACGCCGAGATGTAATGACTTGCCATATCTAAACTTACTGGGGTAGCATCGTAGACAAAAGTATTGACCTAATTTAATTAATACAGGTAAGGCAGACCAAGAAGGAGATGGCGGGACGACGTATATAAAGGACTGGCCTGATATTGCGCCAGACCGGGAGTTGAGGAGGTCAAGAGGAGAGGTCTTTGCCCAGTAGTGGGACACTATGTCAGGCTAATAAAAAAAGAGGTGCGATCTCCGGTTGTGGCAGATACCTATTATATTATATAGGAAAAATACAATCGCTTGGGTGTTGTTTCGAGTCTTGGGTGATTTAATTCTATACATGTATTTATCCGTTGCCTAGTACCCGTACTATAACACAAGCTTTGCTTACTTTAGGACTAGATTAATTGGTGTCAATTGTTCCGTGATTGACCACTATCTCACCTGATGAAAAGTGCAGATGAGGCCAAAGGTGTACCTCACTGGTTCAGTAACAGCCTATTCACTCTAGCCTTGAAGAGACCTAGGTTGTATTTATCAGGAAATACAGACGACGGGAGCGAATTCCATTCCTTGGCAGTTCGTATTAGGAAAGATGACGCTTCGTACGGGCCAGTGGAATACTACGTCGGAGGGGTGCTGAGCAGTGGCGATCCGATAAAAAACAGACAAACAAGCAACTACGACGGTGTTCGAGGCTCTGTAGCCTGCCACCGATCCGATTTATTCATTATTATTAGTTAAATAATACATTTATAGTACAAGTAATGTTGCTGACGGTATTTTATTTAATATTGCATTATCATCGGATCTTTCTTTTTTTTCTACACGCACTAAATTTCATGTCAATCCGACCATTGGAACTGGGTCAAAAAAAATCTGAAGTAAACTTAATAAAAAAGTTTCTGTTATTCAAATAAACTTGCAAAACAAGAACTATCTTGTGGTCATGAAATACCCACTTTAAAATAAATACACTCGTTACATAAACTAGATATAACTTTGAAAATAAAGCCCGTTCTTTGTCAACATTTTGCTGACGTCACATCGGATGTTCTACGTCAGTA
Organism: Archips crataeganus; assembly: GCA_947859365.1. Classification (NCBI taxonomy): domain Eukaryota; kingdom Metazoa; phylum Arthropoda; class Insecta; order Lepidoptera; family Tortricidae; genus Archips; species Archips crataeganus. The sequence goes on along the minus strand of OX402067.1, from coordinate 9,100,954 downwards.
ACCACAAGAACAGGAAAACTGAAGGTATAAGTAGGTAGTTAAAAACATTTGAATATGTCTGCGAAAAGCGAGTGTTGCGATAACTTCCATTGTAATTTAACCAACTTTAGGTAGGTTTTCCACGGCTTCGCTCCCGGGGAAGAATAAAACTTGACTAGTTATTTTCTGTGAATTCAGATTTCGGCAAATTGTACATCGGACACGGACATTAATACAGTATTTTGAATCCCGGAAAATTACACAGTTTTTGCGGCAAATTGATAAACATGTTATATGTAGTTAGGTCTTCTTTACCTAGCAACCATTGATTACGATGAAGATTTAGCAACTGTGCGTTGACTTTCAGAGGCGTCACATTTAATAGGTCATTCATTAGTAGGTATATTGATTGACGTCTCTGAGCAAGGTTTAATTTTATTATTAAGACGCCCCTGACGCCGACATGAAACATTTCTTTTTGAATTTTAATGCATAAACTTTGCTACTCCTCCGCTTCTCTTCCACCATCATACGGTAGGCCTCATAAGAAAGCTCAAGGTCACTCAGAGTGCGATGGAGAGGGCTCAGTGTTTCTCTTCGGTATCACATAAGAAATGATGAAATCCGCGCAAAACTAAAGTCACCGACACACCTCGAGGAATCACCAGACTTAAGTGACAGTAGGCAGGGCACATCGCTCGTAAAACAGTTGGTTGATGAGGCTTAAAGAGTCTCGAGTGGTGTTTACGGACAAGACAGCGCGACGACTTGGGGTCTCCCTACATCTATCGACGTGGAATCGGCTTCAGCCGAAAAACCTTTATGTCAATGCAATAAGAGCGAAAAAGACGTCGCTATGCTCGGCTCAATTTGGCCCGCGTAGCCGAGCCGATCAACGTCTTTTTCGCTCTTATTGCATTGACATAAAGGTTTTTCCGATCGGCTGAAGCCGGTTGAGGTTGCGGGAACGGGAACACGTTTCGCGACCGGTCTATTAGGTAAACCTTGGGGAAGGCAGTGGAAGACCACCGCTGAACTGCCTTCTTCCTGCTTATTCCCTTAAATTCATGTCTAGGGTGAATGAGCATTTACTACGCAAGCGTGCTCCATCGTAAGCCTTATCTTCGCTTTCCGTCAGACGTGATTGTGGTCAAACGTAAGCTTATATTGCAGGTATAAAAAAAAACTAACGCCTACCCCTAGAACGCCGCAAGATATCGGTCTACTTAGTGGAAGGCCTACCAACGTTGTGTCTTTCGGTTCATAGACACCAGACGCGAGACTCGAGAACTTTTCTCTCTTAAGTTCTTAACCATCTGTTCTTCGAGCGATATAGCTTGCCTCTCCTCTCGATCTCCAGGCTCGATTATAGTTAAAAATAAATAATTTACCGCTTTTGCACGTAACAGTACAGTGTAACATTACACGTGGCCGGCCAGACGCAAGCGGCAGCGGTGAAAGTCATAATTATAACAATAAAACATAATGCTGCTTGTCAACTGTGACACACCACGGTCAGCGGTAAGAGATCTGACCCCGTCAAACTTGCTAAGCTCCTTGCAAAAGTTCATACATCCAACTCGTATTTTGACATTATAATTATACGGACAAAAGACGCACGTGACATAATCTTCAGAATTGAACTGACTCAGTTCGAAATATTCTCATCTCAATTATGAAGGGTTTAGTTTTGAAATGAGTTTATTTTGAATTAAGTCAGTTTATATTTAGTTCGAATATATTGTCTTAATGTGCTTATAGTGGACCAAATAAGTGCTTTATCGTTTTTTTGGCAGTTCGTGTAACAGAATAAAAACAATAATTCTGATTTTCATATTGACTTGTAAGCGAAAATAGCCTTTGATGTTTTAAACCGTGCAACTGACAATGAACCTTAGGGTGGTAATGGTAAAGGAAGTTCTTGGTCGACTATACTTGCATATTAGACGACCGGATGGCCTGGTGGTTAGATAACCTGACTACGAAGCTTGAGGTCCGGGGTTCGATTCCCGGTCGGGGCAGACATTTGTGTGAAAAATACGCTATAGGTATACAAGTATGTTTATCCGTTGTCTAGTAAACTTAGTACAAGCTTTACTTAGTTTGGGACTTGATGAATTGGTGTCAATCGTCCAATGATTTATGAAAAAGTCGCATCTGAATTTATGTAACTCAGTTTTAGGAAAATTGTCTGATGCGTTTTTTCCGTATTCGGCAGTATTATAAATGCGGAAGTTCGTGAATAAGGTGCTTGCGTGCGTGTGTGGGTGTATATGTTTCTTACTCATTCACGCTAAATAGGCTGTATTTAGATGAAATTAGGTAAGTAGAAAGCTAGAGAGCTGGACGCCTGGAAAAACACATCAGATCGCGATTAAATCTCGCTCGATATCTCCGCTAGGTTTAGCATGAAATTTTGCACGAGTGTACATCATATATCGTAAATGGAGATCACTATTTAATTATTGTGCATTCCCATGGGAATTCAGTAAAATCCCGCGAATTTAAATTCGACTATCAGCTAATAGTTTACGCGGGCGAAGCCTAATTTACCTAATAAAATTACCTAATTTGAAGCAAAGCGCTAAAAAGAGACACATGAAGGTTTTTTGTTCGTCTTAAATAGAGCCGGTCCATTTTATACTTTGTCTTTGAAGCGCGCACTGCTCCACAGTATTACTGTCATATCGTGGCCTCTCACCCGGTATCGGATTATCTTCGACTTTTGGGACACCCTGTATAAAAGTTTGAGAGCCCGTAAAATATAAAATGAAATTATTTAAGAATTATTGATGTATACAATGAAAAGGCAAACACAATTTTAAAACATCGTTTCAAAATGAAAATATAATTATTTTTTATTATGAGAAGGGTTTCAAAATATTAAACATTTAAATTTAACTGGTGTTCGGTTGATTTGAATAACAAATACGCCACAGACAAGATTGCTTGTTTTTCGCTGACTCATTTTGGTATTAGAACCTTTTTTTGTTCTAACCTTGTTTAGGAACTGGCCAGCTCTTTTATTTTTTAATGTTTATAACACTGGCTGGTATGAATGAATCCTATGTTGAAATTTTGAGACGATGCCATGTCAAGTTGAAACTTTTTTTTTACTAATATGAATTGAATTAGCATTAGAACCTATTTGGAAATGAGTTTAAATTTTCCAATTTCAAAAGTATGCACGTGTCAGAATATTTTTCATGTTTTACTGTAGGTACCTACCTAAAACTAACAGTACATATAAAATTTACATATTGTAAATTACACATAATAGTTCAATGAACTTTTTACTATGGAAGTAGGTACTTAATCATAGTCAAAGGAAAACTTGTGAATTAGTTTGAATAGCATTTATGAAATAAATAAGTAGTTGCTCCAAAAAGGTGACTATTTATACTAAAAAAAATAATAATAAAAAACAAGCAAAGCTTTCTGTCCTATGGCTATTAGACAGCAGATAAACATTATTATGTAGATAAATAAATACATGATTATAAATAACATCCGAGACTCGAAAACAAACATTCGATTTTTTATATTTTTCGCTACGACTCGAGTATTGAACCCGTGATCTCAAGTTTCTCGGTTACGTTCTCTCCTTGGCTGTCAGGTCGTCAAACCTTCAAACTGACAAATAAAGCTACCACTTAAAACAATCACTCACCTAGCATTTTACTCAAGTCAGCGTTATGTAGATCAGGATTCTCGTCAGCCAGTTTCTTCCGCTCTACCTTCGCCCACACCATGAAGGCATTCATAGGCCTCCTTATCCTAGCCTCTTTGAGGGCTTTGGATTGCCCCATCTTCGTCGTAAATGGGGCTCTCGCGTACTGTTGCGGGGAATAGTCCCTGCTGGTATCATACGGGGATCGGTAGTCGTATTGAGTCCTATAGTCCAAGCCGTATGGTAGTGTGGACCAGACTACTAATTCAGGGCTGGTCTGGTCTTGGGCAGAATCGGTGCTGTTCTCGACCCCCCCTTGGACATATTGCTCGTAGCTTCGGTGGTAAGTTGGAGGTGAGTCGATGGCTCCTCCCGAATCCATCATGCTGTAAAAAAGAGATTGGTTTAATAAGTTGTAGATCAGACACTATTCATGTGAATAAAGTGTTTAACATAGTCAGCAAAAACGTGTCATAAACAAAATCGAAAATTAAGATTTGAGTACGAAATTGTAGCTTGTTGCCTCCTCTACATTTTATTAAAAGAATAGAGAGAGTTTTGTGACTTAACAGTATATCAATATCGAAAAGTCCCTAACGTTCATCCTTAAAAAAATCTTTAGCGGCCATTTTCTCAATATGACGTTCGTTTTATTGTTTATCAGCATCCAGTTTTCTTTATTTATTTATTTTTTTATTGTGAGAGGGAGTCAAACGAGCAAGCGGGTCATCTGATGGAAAATGATCACCACCGCCCATAAATATCAACAACTCAAGGAGAGTCGCCAATCTGTTGCCGGCCTTTAAAGTAAGTATAACCCTTTACTATCTTTTCTTTTTAATATCGATCATTTAGATAACAAGACATTCTTAATTTAGTTCTCAAGCATCTTAGCGAACTTAGAACCTAGTGGTCCTAGTAAAGCACGCAACTATTTCATAGACGCACTTTATAACTAGGTACTGATAAGATTCATAGGCACAAATTAGCTGTCAATTCCGTCATATTTAACTAGCTTTTCCATACTTATAGTATACTTCTCTCTCCTCGGAAAAAAAGCTTGTAAAAGCTGTCGGAGAAAAACAACTTAAAAATTCAAAGAGGACACTATTTATCCCCGTAAATTTCATAGTTCCCGCGTATTAACGAGAACCGAATTCACGTAGACAAAACCGACAAAATGACCATATGGGGTGTCATGTGCAATACCGTTAAAAATGCATAATGTACAGTCAACCACTTTGATTCCTAGGCCACTATAGAACCATGGAATTAATTTTGTTTATCTTCTACGACAGTGATTATTGCGTGAAGTATGCCATGATGACATTTCGATCTTTGCGAGCATTGTTTCAACGATAATGAATAAGAAAGGAGTTTGCTTATAACTTACAACTTGAATTGTCACTGTCCGTCTATCACTTGGTCAATCAAAACTTCTTTTTCTTCTCATGTCACAGAGCGAAACCGTTTATAAACTCTTTACGTTTATTGCATGTTGTGATCGGAAGGTGGATAATCCTTTGACCCGCACTGACATTGTAATTATCTAGTAGTATGCGACAATATTCTACAGTGGCCTAGAAATCAAATTGGATGACTGTTACTAGTAGGGTTAAAGTCATAAATAAGTGATCACTTTTGTACCTTGTCACTTTGACGTCATGTTTGAAAAGCCCTACGAAATTATGTAGCGACTAAAAGCGACAAGGTACAAAATTGATGACGTTGACTATACCTACACTCGAGCGACACTGCGGCGTGCAGCTACTTTAATATATTATACATGGAATCTGAAATGTCCAAATGGGGTGTCGTGTGTAGTTACCGCGAATGTAGCGAATAGCGCGAAGTAGTAAGACGATGCGGTGTAAACGACACCTTGGTAATGGGAAACTCCCTTGGGTGGTAACGGAGGCGCCAGCAACTAAATTGCTGCATTTTGCAAGTTGACTACAATTTTTATGATGACGTTGGGTTCAATGCATATATACCTAAGGTGTTAATTTATTAGTTGCAGATATTTTCTACAGCTGATAGTACAAGGTCCCTGGACTATATTTAAGTATGAAACATTATACCTAGCTTTTCCAATTTTTTTTGGAGAAAACTGAAAAATAAATTTGCTACGTAAAAACACCCTGTTAATGTGAAGTGGCCAGTTACAGTTAAGTGGTACGTAAAAGAGATCCGGATCTGGACCGCCGACGTGTTGTGCGGACCTTAAGTAAACAGCAACTTGCAGACATAGGAATTTAGGGGGCAAAATTTAATGACAGGCAGTGCGTTCACTTATCGATAAACTCAACTATCAAAGCTTTTCCCATATGGTAGTGATCGCCCCCAGCTTTGTTTGAAGTTTGTATTATTTTGTAAGTCTTATTTCGGAGACAAATATGATAAAGTTTAAACAAAGCATATTTGAAATGATAGCTGGGTAATGAGTCATTGAACTATAAAATATTTACACTAAACTCGTAAGGCCCAATTTGCTAAATTTAATACATTATGCCAAAGCAAACGTCAATTTGTCTTGATTGACAATATGTTTCAAAATAATGATAGTCGAAATTTGACGTGGGCTTTGCCAGGATAATTAAGAAGAGAATTGATTTATTATTGTGTTTCGTTTTTATACTTTCTATAAAATTATAATTTTACAAAAAAAAACTTGGAGCGATCAGTAGTATATGGGGAAAGCATCGATAGTCGAGTTTATCGATAAAGGATCTCCCTACCTGTCATTAAATTTTGCCCCCTAAATTTCTATGTCTGAATAACTTGTATTGGGTACTGAGTACGTAATTAAATAAAATTTTAATGTATCGCGCGCTTTGTCGTTGCTGCCGTCAATTCGACTACGAACGAGCGAAGTAACTTTTGTGCATTATATTTTTTAATAAGCTCGAGTAGAAACGGACCGCGATGGTAGTTTTATGTTAAAAACCGGACCACAGAAAAAACTATTTTTTTTTTTAATAAATTAGTCTTGGGACGATTGACACCAATTGACCTAGTCCCAAACTAAGCAAAGCTTGTACTATGGGTACTAGACAACGGATAAACATACTTATATAGATAAATACATATTAAACACCCAAGACTCGAGCACAAACATTCTTATTTGTCACACAAATATCTGCCCCGACCGGGAATCGAACCCGGGACCTCAAGCTTCGTAGTTACTTTACTTGTACCAGGGGCAAAAAGTACTACAGTTAGCAAAAAAGCTAAAAAAAGAAATATAATGTTTAACAAAAACTTACTAATAATAATAACTGACAACCGATTGACTTCAACAGGGTTATTTTTAATTCACTGACATCCTCTTAACCCTGAATTCCTATCACTCAAACAAATGTTTTTTGTTCTACGACTTTTTAAAATGAAGCACTTTTTTTCCCATACAAATACACAGAGTATCGTAAAAATAAGAGGTAATCTCAAATTGTCAAAACGTAATTACACCAAAAATATTAAGTTATGACAAAAGCCGTAAAACAAAAAACAATTGTTTAAGTGGTAGGAGTTTAGGGTTAAAAGGATGCTAGTGAATTATAAATAACCCTGTATTTCACCTGATGAGAAATGCAGATGAAGCCAATTCACTCTGACATTGAATGACAATTGTATTAAACGTTGACATTGACGACAATTGTATTAGAAATTATGAAATTCGCGCAAGAACTTAAGTCACCAACATAGCTTGAAGCGCCGGCCAGACTCAAGTGGCAGTGGGCACGGCACATCGCTCGTAGAACTGATGACCAATAAGACAGGTCCTCGAATGGCTGATCGGAAATCGCAGTGTAGGTAGGCCCCCAACAAGATGTAGTGACGACCCGGTTAAGGTGCGGGAACGTTTGGCGAATTTTGGAGAAGGCCTATGTTCAACATTAGACGTCTTTCGGCTGAAATGATGATGATGACGATGGAATCGATATGACTCCATTCCTTAGCAGTCCCCACTGTCTAAACTTATATCATGAAGAGAAAAGATTTGCTTACGTTTGATCTTTAGTAGGTACAGTCAATGTCATAAATAAGTGATAATTTATGTACCTTGTCGCTTTAAGTCGTTACATAACTTCGTATGGCTTTTCAAACATGACGTTAAAGTGACAGGGTACAAAAGTAATCACTTATTTATGACGTTGACCCTACTCGCAATACATAAACTTTAAAAATACTGAATTTTTAAAATTCTATCTATTTTTTTACTTAGCCTATTATTGTGTCCCACTGCTGAGCAAAGGCCTCTCCTCTCTTGCTCCACTCCTGCCTATCAAAGGCGAGCTCCCGCCATCCCTCATTATAGGCATTTAGGTCGCCCCTCCATCTCCTCTTCGGTCTGCCTCGATTACGGTATCCGTCACTAGGGACTCATTCCGTGGCGATTTTGGCCTAACGTTCTGGATTCATTCGACAGACATGTCCAGCCCAGTCCCACTTCAACTTGGCCGTCTTTACGCCCACGTCAGCAATTCGAGCCTTGGAGCGCAGCTCGGTGTTTTTAATTCGGTCCGTTCTTCGGACACCAAGAATGCTTCGCTCCATTACCCATTGGCAAACCTTGAGTTTGGACTTTTGAGCTTCTGTTAGTGACCACGTTTGCGCGCCGTAGGTTAGGATGGGCTATCACCTATAGAAAATTAAATTATTAACGAGTAACGTAGAGTGGGTATTTATGTACGAAATTACATTTGAAATTCAATGTTGTGTGTGGGGTTCTCAATCCGCACTGAGTCCGCGTGCGAACTACAGCCGAAGCTCTCTCATTCTGAGCCTGTACCAGCAGTATGACGTATACTATAATAGGCTGGGGTGATGATGATGATGATGATGAATGAAAATGACGAAAATGCGACCTATGTACAATCAACAAAAAGGTCCATTTTGCTTGCAGTGGCTAGACATCTGTCCATACCAATCCATACCAATGAACTTCAACGGCTGCAAGCAAATTTGTTTTGAAACTGGGCAAGCCTCGGTTTTGTCGACCTATATGTAGTAACTAGCTTTTGCCCGCGGCTTCGCTCGCGTGTACCATGAGTATTCCAAAGAACCAAGATATCAAGCAAGCAAGCATACAGGCAAGCAAGAAAGCATGCAAGTATGCAAGCAAGCATGCAAGCAATATGCAAGCAAGCATGCATGAACGCAAGCAAGCAAGCAAGCGTGCAAGAAATCGTGCAAGTAAGCGTGCAAGCAAGCGTGCAAGCAAGCACGACTAAACTTCAGGTAGATACGATCCTTTACAGTATTTCTTTGTAAACAATGTTTTTCACTAATTCGGAAGCGAGCACTAAAAATCTGTATAACCAGAAAGAATACAACTAAAGGTCTATACATGCATATGATATTTAAAGAAACATTCTATAACTCCTAACCGTTAAGGAGTTTAACCTTCCATCATCAGCTCACCTGGATAACCTGCAAAAATACAACTATCGGTCTATACGTACCTATAATATTTGAAAAAATATCCTCAACTCCTAACCGTTAAGGAGTTTTACCTTCCATCATCAACTCATAAACATGAGAGATGATGTCTACCAGACGCAATCACTTAAATAGCTTGAGAGAATATATGAAAAACGTATGCGTGCCTATAAAATTTGAAGGTTGCCCTCGATTTCCCTGAGATCCCGTCATCAGATCCTGATTTGGTGACAATGGGATCATCTCAGGAGTATATGTAAGTGTATAAAGTAAGTCTTTCGTATAAAAAAAGAATTTTTAAAATCGGTCCACAATGGACCGAAAAATCGGTGAACATACCTACATAAAAAAAATACATACAGTTCAATGCATAACGTCCTCCTTTTTTGAAGTCGGTTAAAGAGCCCTTTGTGGCCTATTTACAGTATAAACTTTAGAATTTTGAAATTTTACCTTTCTACAACCAGTAAAACGCAAAATCCCGTTTTATCTCGTTCCCGTAAGAATTTCGGGAAATGCTTTATTAATGCTCCCCTACACTCCCCAAGGAACCCACTTGCCTAATTTCAGCTTTCTACGACCAGTAAAACGAAAAATCCCGTTTTTTCTAGTTCCCGTGGGAATTTCAGAAAGTTCTCTCTCAATGCTCCTCTGCACTCCCCAAGCAACCTACATGCCGAATTTCAGCTTTCTACGACCAGTAAAACGAAAAATCCCGTTTTTTCCTTATGCCGTGGGAATTTCTGAAAGTCCTTAAAGTTGTTTTTTACTACTATAATTACCTACTTCTATGCCAAATTTGAAGAGTCTAGTAATTATAGTTCATAGGATTCCGTTGAACTGAATATATAAATCCCGTTTTTTCCTTATCCCGTGAGAATTTTGAAAAATCCTGAAATTAATATTTTAACTAATGTAATACCTACTTGTGTATCAAATTTGAAGAGTCTAGTTATTATAGTTACTGAGATAGGGTCACTCGGAATCCAATATATAAATCCCGTTTTTTCCCGTTCCCGTGTGAATTCCCAAAAATCCTTCCTTAGTGGATACCTACATTGTATAAGGTATCTATGTGCAAAATTTCAAGTTTCTAGGTCCAGTGGTTTGGGCTATACATTAAAAACGACACCCATATTGATATTTAGACATTTCAACCCCATCGCACCCCATCCAGGGAGATGGTATTTTACGTATGCCACATCGGATTTTAAAACCATTGTTGTTTTCATAACCAGCGACCCGATAAACCATAGAAACAACACCCATGTTGATTTTCAGACTTTGTTACCCCTTTCCCCCCTTTTAGGGGTTGAATTCTCAAAAAACCTGAAACACGTGTTTACTCATTTATCATTAAGAGTATTCTGTGAAGTTTCGATTAAAATAGTCGAACTAATCTTGTTTCCCCATACAAACTTTGAACCCCCTTTTTACCCCCTTAGGGAGTGAATTTTGAAAAATCCTTTCTTAGTGCACCCCTAGACCTTATAAGGAACCTACATGCCAAATTTGGAATCTCTAGGCCCAGTGGTTTGGGCTGTGCGTTGATATGTCAGTCAGTCAGTCAGTTTCTTCTTTTATATATTAAGATAGATGAAGCAAATGAAGCGCAGCTCTTTGTACGAATGCAATGGTCTGAATATTAACAACATAAAAGCTGGTAATTAATAAATAATAACAATTAAAAGCCGACTTTCATAAATGCGGTGAAATCAGTGACAATAGCCGGCTTCCCACAGTGGCGCCTCTAGCGGGTTCGCGGAAAACGTGTCGAGTTGCGCTACTTGCGCTTACGCATTCGAAGGGAACTTATGTATGAGATCGACGAGTTGCCACTGTTAAAGGTGTTCATAAACTTGTAATTATTTTTTACTAAAAATTACATTCTGATTGGAAATCACTCACCTTTAAAAACTTAAAGTTAGCTACTTTAACTTTTAGGAGTTCTACAGGGTGGGATGTTCATAAGATCATATATTTTAAGGGTTAGTTAGTGTAAACCCTCATGGTTTGATACATTTTGTTGAAAAAAATACTAACTTTTTTTCCCTACAAATTAATTCAGCGAGCAATGGTCACGTAATACTTACTAACTTAACTATCATCTAACATAAATTAATTTTTAATACTAAGACTTAAGGACCTAAGGACATGGAATAGTTTTTATCCGGGAAAATTGCACAGTTCCCGCGGGATAGCGATAAACGAATTCTTTGCAGACAGAGTCGCGGGCAACAACTGGTACTTAATATTAAGAGCGCGCGCAGACAGAGAGCGGTCTGGAGTTCCACGTTCCGAGTTCCGAGTTCTGCGTTCTTTCCAATGTACTGAGTCCCTCCCGATAACACACACAACAGGCGGTCGGAACTCTCGAGCGGTCAAAACACAGAACTCTGAACGCGGAACTCGGAACTCCAGACCGCTCTCTGTCTGCGCGCGCTCTACAAATGCGAACGTAACTCTTAAGACTCATTTTTATTCTGTGCCTTAGATGAAAGGGATACAATACACAATGACTCTTTATTGTACACCACAAAAAATACAATACAATACATACAATATACAATATATACAAATAAGGCAAGCAATGAGGGATGGAGATAGTTTGAGATGGATTTAGTTAGACCCTGCAAAGGACATTAGGATACTTTAAACCAAGTTCCGCGGGTTAGCAATAAACAAATTCTCCGCATACGGACTCTCGGACAACAGCTAGTACAAAATAAATACCATAATTCATGCACATGAAAGCGTCCTTCATCCCTTCTTTAGCTAAGCATCCGAGCCCTTATTCTACTACGAAACCCTTATACTTGACAAAATTCTATTTTCGAACATCGTATCGTGCCGTTGCATTCAAGCTAACGGTATTAAATAGAACAGTGAAAGAGAGGGCACGATACGAACTTCGAAAATCGAATTTCATAGTAGCCCCGCTGACCATATTTCACCTTGTAATAATGTTATTATTATTAACAAACCTATTAACACCACACACACCTGCCAGTAATTAGCAGAGAATACAACGCGTTCCGTTTAAACTTACTGACAATAAATTGTACACTTAATTACTTACCATTCAGAGTTATAAATAATTACAATTTATGTAGGCAAGTAAGTACGTTCAACGTCAAAATTAGCTATAACAGGGTACCCGACACCATAAAACTACAATTCCGAGATACGACTCTAGACATCATCATCATCATCAGCCTATGTTCGTCCACTGCTGGACATAGGCCTCTCCCATGGCACGCCAATGAGCACGATCCTCGGCCACTCTCATCCAGCTGTTGCCAGCCGCCTTGCGAAGATCATCGCTCCACCGAGTCTGAGGACGTCCCGCGCTACGTTTGCCAATCCGTGGTCTCCACTCAAGAACACGTCTACCCCAACGGTTATCGGTTCTTCGGGTTATATGGCCTGCCCATTGGCACTTCAGCGTGCTGATGCGGCAATGGGCACGACTCTGATAAACAACTTTATTAACTATAGCCCTGAAAACAACATTAATTATTAATTAACTGCAAAATTTGATTTTTACCACCAGACGCACTATGATCAATACGCATATAACGACCCACGACGGTAAAATTTGTAAATACGCAAAATTACCAATCACATAATAACCAACGCACCAAATGACCAACACGTGTAATGACAAATAGATAAAATGACCAACACGTAATATGACAAATCCGAGAAGTAGCCAACATATGAAATCAACAGCCAAAAATAAACAGCGATAAAATTACTTACGAAAATATCATGGTTGATTATTTTATTGTAGTTACTTGCAAAGTGCAAAATATAGGGAGAATCGTAATTTTGACATCTCGTAAAAAGTACGTCAGTTTATTGGTGATCTCATCATCCCTATTGTAGGTGTAATCTTAAGAAAATGTGCACATATGTGTTAATGTACAGGAGCTGATGAAATTTTTTACCAGCTTTATTTAACTTTTCCAAGCTTTTATTAAATATTTTTCCTGGTATCGGACTGAGCTGAAATTTGGCATACATACTTATGTAAGAGCATCTACCCAAGTAGGTACGAACATTAAAAATTAAATAAAAGCTTGAAAAATGTTGTTATAACATTTCTCTTTTTTTTTTATTGATAGAGGGAGGCAAACGAGCAAGTGGGTCACCTGTTGGTAAGCGATCACCACCACCCATGAGAACCAGAAACCCCAGAAGGGTCACTAGTCCGTTGCCGGCCTTTAAGGGAACAATACACTCTTTTCTTGAAGGACCCGATGTCATAGTTAGTTGGAAACACCGTAGACGAATCGTTCTCTGAAGAATTTATAAAAGTGTAACAAAACTATATTGTTTTATATAAATTCTTTTATGTTTAGATGACACGGAATGCGACGTTTTCTTAGAACGTAAACTATTGTTGATCATATTATTTACATTTACTTGTAAAGAAACAATAGAAATACCGCTAGTGCATGTTTACTTTAGCTCTTTGAAAATAATGCGGATGATGGAATTACGGATTCTTAGCACTTTTTCATTCGATCGTTGTTGTAATTTTATTAGTTAACGTAAAATTTTGTGACCTGAGTTTTATTTACTTTTACAAATATAGGTCATGCTTTTTTAGCTCTTATATGGGCTGGTATGTAAACCCTTTACAATACAATACAATGACTCTTTATTGTACACCAGAAATAGTAAGCGATACAGAAAACAGGTACACAGAGAGAAAGTTACAAGGTAAGCAATAGGCGGCCTTATCGCAAAGTTAAAGTAGTTAAGTTAGTTAAAGTTATTAAACAAAATAAAGAAAAAATAAACGCTAATGACAACCATTGAAATAATTGTACAAAGGCGAACTTAACTCATCATTATCGTCGTTGTCATATTTATCATTCTTATTTTTACAGTAGCGTTTTTTCCCAATTTGAATCAAGACAGAAACAGTGTCGACGGAGCTCCGTTAACACGGAGCTTCTACATCTGTGTGCTTTTGGTTCTTCGGGCCGATGAAGACTTAACATAACCAAAACCAACCAATGTTTAACAAAGTTGGTTTGAAGTATCTTTTTGTATTTTTTATTTCTTCAACTTCAATGTTTTTTTTTACTTTTGCGGTCATCCCGTGAAATCCATATATTTCATACTAAATACAAACTAAAACATAGATGCACAGAAAAAAAAAACAGAAAAAAGACCAATGCTGGGAATCGAACCCAGGTCCTCGGACAACACGCGGCAGCAGCTCGGGTAAGCACGCGGCACGGAATGCCGAGGTCCTGGGTTCGATTCCCAGCATTGGTCTTTTTTCTGTACATCTATGTTTCAGTTTGTATTTAGTATGAAATCTATGTTTCTATATCGATTAAAAATGGGAAAAAACGAGATTATTAAAATAAGCTTTTGTAAAAAAGGATAGCCGGAAAAAAAGCATTTCGGAACATTTGGGCAAAAATGGAAATTTTGCTACCTCATTATTCAAATCAAATGCTCGACTAGTTGACAAAATGAAACAATGGTTAACTGATTTAGGCGTTACTTTAATATTCAAAGCCCGACTAGGACACACGAAAAGCTAATTATTTAAAAAAAACTTAACTTGCTAATTGTATAGCTAATGAAATGAATATACATAGATGACACGACGCTTCCCAATCGATCGAAACGAGCTACCGAAATTTCAAACGCGCGAGATCGCTCGGAAGGGTGCGCAAGCGTTATTTCCGAAGACAATGGTCTTTGTTGACAGAAAGCGGCGTCAGCGCAGCACACAATCGAGTGCTGACTGACGGCTCCGCAGATTCCGGAAGATCGGTACTGTTGTGTATAAAATGTATATTGTTTTATCATTATTTTTGTATGCTTTTATTAACACGTTTCCTTTTTATAAGTCTACTACCTATTGCCCTTGACTCCTTTTGCAAATCGTTTATCGTTATCCCGCGGGAACTATGCAGTTTTCTGGGGTACAATCTATCCTATGTCCTTTTCAGGGTCTCAAATTATCCCCATACCAAATTTCATCTAATTCGGTTCTGCGGTTATTGATTCCTCATACAAACTTCCACCCCCCTTTTCATCCCCTTATAGCGTGATTTCTGGGATAAAAAATGTCCTATGTCCTTTCCCGAGATTTAAACTATCTCTGTACCAAGTTTAATCTAAATAAGTAAGAGGTACCAGACAAACAGTTACTAGGTAATAGACTGTAATGCCCTAATTTTCACCCACTTTTAAATGTGATATTTACTAAATCACTAGGTTCCTTATATTTACATACATTGTATGCAAAAGATTACCGAAAAAATAAAAGAAACCTAAAACGAACTTATTCTAAACTTAACTTAAAAACTCGACGGTGGTACTTTTGGGACCGTAAATAAAAAGTCTTTCATTCTTTCTAATTTGTCTGTACGACTGTACATGTACGGAGATATCTGCTTTGAGGTTAGACGGTTTAAGCTGACTCTAGGTACGTGACGTGAGTCAGGGGTTAAGTATCAGAGGTGAAATTTGAAGGTGTGGTGACTCATAAGGTCATATAACCCTTCTTTACGTCGTTATCGGGAAAAAATTAAGGCTTATCTATACTAATATCATTATATTTTTCCGGCCTGTATAACTTCGACTGGCAAAGGCCTCTAAGAATGAAACGGAATACGGATTGGGGACTTCACAGACGCAAGTTTCTTTACAGTAAAATCTTCACCGACAAAAGGGTAAATTTCAAAAACTCAGAAGTGTGAGTACAGACTCGAACCTACGACCCTCTGCTAGAGAGTCTATAGGTCAATGCACCAGGCCACTACAGCTTTCATAACTCCTAAACTATGAAGAATCGCTAACCCTACATGACGTGATATTGATACTTAAAACGAGATTTCAAGTTTTTGATTGTTTACGTCAATTCTCAAAATTAATCCAAAATGAGTCATACACATCTCTCATCATTCACGTCTCTCCTGTGGACATAGCAAAAGTTAAGGCCAATATTTTTTAGTCAAGTCTGCATCGGCGTGTGGGACGCCTGTCCAACTTTCGGCAACTGGAGTAACAGGCAGATATTGAAGCAAATTGCTAAGAGGGCTGTCCTCGAAAAAGTCTGCGACCCACCGAACATCCCTCCGTGTACCTCGTCTGCGCAATCACGACCACTCTGATAAATATACAGTTTGCTGACTTGGAGTCGCTAATTTTATGTCCACAGAAACAACTTTTATTTTTTACGCTGTGTATGACCCATTTCAGCAGATGGTTTGGTTAGCTTTACTGAACAACCCTAAAACCTAAAACCTAGAACCTAAAAACGAAGTCACACCTTTGACACCGTATACAATTCAATATGGATCAGTCATCATTATCCCAGCCTATGTGGACGTACGTCCCACTGCAGGACACAGGCCTCCTCTCAGAGTGAGCTGGCGGAACTTCACACACACCACTGAATTACTTCTTAGGTAGGTATTTGCAGGTTTTCCTTCACCGTAAAGCACATGGTAAATATCAAATGTAATTTAATTTCGCACATAATTTCCAAAAACTCAGAGGGGCGAGCAAGGGTTCGAACCCACGACCCTCTGCTTGAGAGGCCAAAGCTCAAACCAATAGGCTACCACGACTTCGTGGATATAATCAACTATAATCAAAAAATCCTGAGAAACATATACAGGATGTTCAGTCAAACTATGTATTCCAACTATGTGATGTGATGAAATATTCCGGTTTAATTTTGAGATGCCTTTAACTTAACTTGTGTTTATCTGCGGGATCGCATTAGAAATGATGAAATCCGCGCAAGAACTAAAGTCAACGACATAGCTCGAAGAATCGCCAGACTCAAGTGGCAGTGGGCAGGGCACATCGCTCGTAGAACTGATGGCCGATGGGGCAAAAAGGTTCTCGAGTTGCGTCCACGGAACGCAAGACGCAGTGTAGGTAGGCCTCCAACAAGATGGCGCGACGACCTGGTTAAGGTTGCGGGATCGCGTTGGATGCGGATAGCTCGGGACCGATCTGTTTAGCGAGCCATAGGGGAAGGCCTATGTTTATCAGTGGACGTCTTTCGGCTGAAATGATGATTACTTGAGAGTCTTAAGACGTCAACGTGTCATAAAAAAATGCAATATTAGTATTTATACCTTTCACAACATGATCATCAAGCTCTTGTCTCAACTATTTGACTCGCGCCGCTCCATTGCATCCGATAAGAGATCCTTATCACGCACGCTGATACCTTATCAGTACTGCACATTGCACTCGTTGCCTTACATACATCGTTGATTGTATATGATATGAGGATATTAAAAATTAACTTTTCATTTTGCTACAAGAACGCGCCTAGGAAGCTGTATTCTTACGTCTCTAAGGGCCGACTTTTCAATCCCCAGATAAAAGTATCTGTCAGATAAATGTAAGCTCTGTCCTTTTTTTCCTATGTCTTGAGAAAAGGAAAGCGATACTTTTATATGGGTACTGAAAAATCGGCCCTAAATGATGTATAAAAACAACAGCATTTTACATTACGCCATCTGCTGAATCTATTCCTCACTTTTCTTTCCGTTGTAAAAGGTTTCCTGAAAGAGATGACTTCGAAGCGATAAGCCCGCCTATTGCTTACCTTATATATCTGTCGAAGTACGTACCTACCTAGTACCTACTTGTATTTCTGTATTGATTTCTATGTGGTGTACAATAGAGAGTAGAGAAGTATATTTCAGTAGTAGTGGTAGTAGTAGGTATATTTTATAGTAATATATTTTTTTTAGGTATCTTTATATGGGTGTATGTATTGTATTTGTTTTAAAAATTGTATTGTAGCTTTCACTATTTCTGACTTTTAACTTACTCATTGTCGATCCCTTGCTAAATGCTCCTTGCATTCACTCAAAGGTTGACTGGTAGAGGTCCCTTAAAGGGATAAGTTCGCCTTTGTACATTTATTTCAACAGTTGTCAATAGTGTTTCGTTCTTTTTCTTATTTTTTTTTGTACAATAAAGAGTTTACATACATGTATGTACATACATTGCGAGGACGAGGTAACGAGTTAAAACTAACCGATCGAACACCGCAATGCAACGCTGGATTTCATAATTAAAAACATAATTTTGCCCGGCAACTCGCTGCCACATAGATTCGCATCATCGTATATTAAAGAAATACAGTTTACGCGCCAAAGAGAAACATCATTGTTGGCGGGCACAAACAACGCGATACTGGGAGCTGGAGTGTCAACAACCAGTTCGGAGAAGCGACGTGGATTCCAGCCTTTGAAATTCATAGACCGCTGCGCGGCATTAAATAGCTTCAATAAGTTTTTGTTACCTAAAAAAAATGTTCAATACAAGCTTTTTCAATCGACTTCAAAAAAGGAGGAGTTCGTTTGTTTTTTTGGAAAAATATTTTTTGTTTCATTCGGTATACTTCCTTCCTTTCCTTCCTTTTTTCCTCCTTTTTCAGAAAAAAATGTCACCCCAGTGGAAATTCTTTAAAGATGATTTTTGTAGTTTAAATTATTCTGACTGTACTTTTTGTCGACTGTAAGTACCTAAAGTATTTTTTTTTTACATTACAAGTGAAATAAAAGGTAAAATTAAGGAATCACTCTGTGATTAGTAAATGCAATATTAGAATCGACCACCACCGAAACTTTAAGTTTTTATTTCAAGACCTAAGCTCTCTCCCTCATTCATAAAAAGTTACAAACCTGTTATAATTAAAACAAAATGTATGTTTTGTCTGTGTCGGAATTACGGAAGCTTAACGGGGAGGAATTAGGAGGTTCGTTTTTTAGGGTTCCGTGCACAAAGCGTGCACAAAAGGGGCAGCTGGCCGTCCGTCTGTCAGAAATCTGTGCCTTTCAAACCGTAATACTCGTAGGTAGAGACTTGAAAATTTTACAGATTGTCTGTTACTATTATACCAAAAATAAATAAATATCTATATGTCCCGAGACAATTAACACCAATCGATCTAATTTCAAAGTAAGAAAAGCTATTAGGGGTACTAGACAATGGATGCTGTATGTGTTTATATAATAAAAGCCTAGGACTCGAGTACGACCATTCGCAGTTTTAATACACCGTGAAATTTTACTGGTTGTTTTCCCGAAACGAGGTGATTTAGTATCGATTGTACAATCGATTTATAATTACTATTTTGACTAGAGTCAAAAATCCAATTGTAAAAAACAAAAGTCGAAAATGACCGCAAACCAATAGTAACGCTTCGTTGGTACCTAACCTATCGTACCGTACGATCGTACGCTACTTGTACCAACGAAGCGTTACTATTGGTTTGCGGTCATTTTCGACTTACGTTTTTCACAATTGGATTTTTGACTCAAGTCAAAATAGTAATTATAAATCGATTGTACAATCGAAACTAAATCACCTCGTTTCGGGAAAACAACCACTAAAATTTCACGGTGTATATTTCCTCCGCCTAAGGGATCGAATCCGGGACCACAAGCTTTGTAGTCAGGTTCTCTGACCACTAAGCTATCTGGGTCGTGAAAATCTATGGCCGCTATAACTTTTTTTTAACATAAAACTGACCCGCGACTGACCCCTATTCTCACCTGATGAAAACTGCAGATGAGACTAAAGGTGTATCTCACCGGTTTAGTAACAGCCTATTCACTCTAACCTTGAAGAACCCTAGGTTGTATGGTATGTATATGGATAGGTATAGTATACAGACCATGTGAGCGAATTCATAGCAGTTCGTTTTAAGAAAGATGAGGATTAAGGATTAAGGATGAAAACGCTCCCCCCCCCCGCGCCTAAATGCCCGTTGTCTAGATAATGTAAAATGACAATAACTTTAATTTCAATGCAAAAACCCACCTGTATAATTCTCGTTCCCATGGGAATTCCGGAAAAATCTGTACCCTACCTATGCCACTCGCGCAATAGACGAATCTAATGACACCTCACACTTCAAAATCCATTGAGGCGTTTAGGCTGCAGGGCGTGCCAAAGAATGATACATACATAAATACATACGCTCGAAAAATATAACCCTTCTCAGCCGGGTGAAAATAGAACAAAATCTTAAAATAAAATTACATAAAACGTGTATGTAACTAACTGCAATTAATATAAACTCCAGGCCACTGCCAAAAGGTCCACAGCTGTTATCAGGTATATTGACTCAGCAGACTTGTGTAACGCGTTATCAGGATGCACTTGTTAAAGCAAACAGTTGCATTGTCCTTCCTACACGCAATATATCACGACGAGTAATCTATAGTGAAATGCAATTCATTCTAAGGAATACGAGAAACATATTGAAAACTAACTTTAACGTTCCCACGGATACCATCTCATAATTTTTAGTCTTAAGCCAAGTTAAGACCTGCAAGAAAAATTGTGCAAGTTGCATTACATTGCGCGGCTCCAAAGCGAACGAGTTTGAAGTGGGCAATCGACGCCGAAATGCAATCGCCGTAATGATTTTTCTTGCTAGTCTAAACTTGGCTTTAGAATTTTGCTTGGAATAAGGTTACGGCAACATTTTTAAAGCGCAAAGTTCACTCGGACAACGCCATCTATTGATTGCAGACGAAGTTAACACGACTTGAAAGCCGAGGTACATTCAACCAATTTGATGCCTAGCCCACTATAGAACCTTGACGCATTAACTACTAGACTAGATAATTACAACGTCAGTGCGGGTCAAAGGATTATCAACTTTCCGATCACAACATGCAATACATGTAAAGAGTTTATAAATGTTTTCGCTCCATGACATGAGAAGGAAAAGGTGTTTTGACAGACGGCCAGTATTAATACATAAAGCAAACTCCTTTCCTATTCATTATCGTTGACACATGTTCGCAAATATCGAGATGTCATCATGACATACTTCACGCAATATTTGCTGTCGTAGAAAACAAACAAACTGATTTATTATGACACGATTCTATAGTGGCCTATGAATCAAATTGGCTAGCTGTAGCTACTTCAATGTTCTTGGACGGACAGTGCCCTCTGTTCTTGTTTAAAGTTAAAATCTCAGAGGAACCCATTACCCGGATTTAAGTATCCTGTCTCAGTCCAGATTTTTGTCTATCATCCCAACACATGCCAACGTTCCTCTACTTAAATATTTTCACAAATATTCTCACGTATAATATGGGTACGTACTGTGTAGTAGTAGCACAGTGTTCAGAACTAAAATTCTTTTTAGCACTTAGTAAGTACGTGTATTTAACTACAAAAGCCAAATCTTAATGCGTAAAGAGTTTTCGTAGAACCTTTTTTCACTGTCGCTAGCTGATCTAAATCGTGGCGTGTAATAACGTAATGACGTCGTTTAGTGTCGCAATTAAAAACGGATTACTTTCTCCTCACTAATGTGGACTAACAACATGGTTCCGAAAGTATGGTGTGCAAACCACGGGGGTAAGTGCGCATAACTTTCTTCTTCCCTGTCCTCTTGCACCCGTAATCTCCGAGGAAATTTCTTCTTTAAGTGTGAAAAATGTACAAAATAAAAGCTTGGACAAGGTCTTAGAGAGGCACAAAAAATTTGCGTTCAAAATTGTTGCCGTATTTTACGGCAAAAATAAGTCAGCTTTGAAGAAAATTTTGGATTATTTCATAAAAGTTACAAATCTTTTAAGACAAAGTTTACGTATGTTTTATCTATATCTTCCAAAGACAATTGTTAAAGATAAAGACTAAATGATTGTCAAGTTTAACATAAGCTTAATAGGCGTTTATTACATTTTTGACTATTTTTACACACTGTACCTAGTTAAACGCTATGTACAAAGACCAATTTAGAGCTACGTTTATGATGACTTAGTTGTTTGTTTGTACGTCACAAAACAACAATAAACGTAAATGAATCAAACATGATCTCTACAAGAGAAATAGTAATTTTAGTCGTTTAATAAAACTCCGGTGAGAGTACTTATAAAAATTTGATTTCTAAATCGGAAATACATTCACAAACAACCGAAGAAAAAAAAGGATAGTAAAAACGAACAGAACGGAAGGCAATGCTACGTGTGCCGCATTTTTAAATTACCCACACCGTTGTGTTTCAACGTTTTAAAAATAGAGTTAAAACTCTACCAACTTACTGCAAAAAGTAAATTAATTTTATGAAGCCAAAAATGCTTCATGTTTACTAGAATTAGGTACATGTACTAAAAGATACGGTAATTAGATGTCATTATTTTGTAATGGCGGATTGGCGGCGCCCGTCTGTGTTGCCATGACAAAATAAATGTTGCCAGTTCAAAAGCTTTACTACTAATATCGGGGATCGCTCGTGCTGACCGCTCCTGCCCATAACTCCACTTTGCGACAAAACAAAAAACAAATTTGCAAACGTATAAAGAAATTGAAAGGTACCGGCGAGCGCGATGCTATCTCAAAATTATTTCCAATTTCACCGTTTTGCGTCTCTGTTCGGAAACGTAACGTTCTTTTTTTAAATATGTGTTTATTTTTTATTTTTGTGCGGACGAGCATCGCGTCGCGCGGGCCCCCTCCCATAAATTATAGTTCGGTAGCTCTCTTAAAGGAGTTTCTGAGATTTTTTATTTTTGTTTAGCCCTTTGAAGAATTTATGTCCCCGTCTTACTTAGTAGCGGTCAGCCGACCTGTCTTGGTTGGGTTTGCGAGTCGAAGAAATGTTTTGTGCTTGCTCGCCGCGGCTCGGTTTGACTACACTCACTACGGGGGATTATTTGCGGCTTCGGTAGTAGGCAGGCGCATGACAAACTTATCTGATCGGACTAGTGCGTCTTTTTGCTAATCTGTGGCAGCCACTGAAGTAACGAATGGACGAACACTTTTGACATTAAACTTTTTCTGTTTGGTAGTTCACGTAACACAGATTATAAATTAATTCCCATAGATCGTATAGTGTCACAGACTTATTTGTCGCAGTAGTTAGAACTGGAACGAAAGCCACAGATTACATAAAAATTAACTACGTCACAGATTTGTCACTTGTGTTAGACAGCTGCTATAATCACATTCCAGCCAGCTCACCGCCGACGGTGTTCACAGCAGTCACAAAGTACATTTTGGAGTAACAACTGCCAATGAGAATAGAATAACCTACCGTGTCAATGACAGCAGTGGGGAGGTATTTTATTTTATAGAGTGACAGGGCACTGCTAATGCCGCAACCATATTAATGTAAATTTAACATTCACCAACAACTTCCCCGTTACGGAGTCCGATAAGTTTGGGGCACTCGAATCGAAGCGGCATAAGTATGTTTGTATATTAAAACAATTCTAAAGTAGTCCATTCAGGTTTATTTCATAAATGTACAACTCAAGATCAAAATAGTTACTAACCGGCTATCCTAAAAACAGTCAAAGCGATATTTCCTTTGACCCATTAGGTATTATTATAAAATTACTAAGCTATCACGTTTAAAACTATGACCAACATCCCGAAAAACTCCTTTGGCAGACAAAACGGATTCCGAATACTGGCAATTGGAATAGTTTTCAGTTTTGTTATTCTTTTTAAGTTTGGAAGGCATCCTAACGGTATTCACCGAGAGACATAACTTCGGGACGGACCGCGAAACAAACTTTTTATATTATTTTGCTGTTGACCTCAACTCGGTTGCGATCGATTTTTAAAATCTATCTTTTTAATCGTCGTTTGTTTTCGTCCAGTTTTAAGAAGCATGAAATATGATTTGGAAAAGAAAATTTGTGGCTGCCTTGATTTAACTGTTTGTTTTACTGCCGACACTGTTTAATAAACTCGCATGTCGGAATGTCTAAGCTTTAAAAAAGTTTGATCCCGAAAAAACTTTAGAGTACCTATTTTGCAAAAAGCGTTCGTAACTTCCGTAAACCTTGTACGACGCCAAACTTGATATCAAACGATGAATCACACAAATAACCTTACAATGGTAAACGTATGAAACAAGCCGGTAAGCGAGATTGCCATTAATTAACTATGTTAAACAGCACTTATAACGATTTTTACAGCCACGAGGGGATTGCACCAAAAAAGCACACTGGCAACTCTAATTGCGTTCAACGCCGGCCAAAATTAAAAAGAAAAGTCCCACAGCAAGAATCCCGCCTATTTTTAAAAATGGAGCCCGACGATGATTCGCCTAATTAATAAACCAATCACGTACAGTCGAGACGCGGCGTCGAGGCGCGGCGCGCGGGCGCGGGGGATGAACGTTCGGAAATTCGAATACTATATTTTTTCTGCACTTAAAGAATCGCAATGTACTTGTAATTGGCTTGACGGCCAGTAACAACGGACTTATGATCGAATTAATTTTATTAAGAACATAGAAACTCGCACGTTTGTAATGGTAATAATGCTACAAAGATCGCTTAATCGTTACAACATTAATATCAGATCTAAAAAAACCATATGAAAATATAAATTGATACTCCGAAGCAGTTAGTCTTATCGAGCCAATCTGTTTAAAATTAAAACTTCGATAAAACTCACAGTATGTTATTATGAGAGCGTCGTATCATTATTATGACACAGCATAATGTTTTCTTTTCGATTGAATGGACATGAATGAAGCTATTATTAACAAAGGACACCCAATATTGACACCGAAAAATTACGCAAAAAAAATGCGTGAGCTTCGGGTGATTGGGGAAAAAATAATCATTTATCAAATAAATGCATTCCCTGTTATGTCCTTGCGCTGCGTGACTGCAAAAACTAGTTGAATAATAAACGCTGGCAACACTGGAAGCCGAAGAAGCCCGAAGAGCGGCGAAAGCGGGCGAAGATTAGCGAGCGTGCGTTTTTGTTTGCATCAATTGATGCGCTGGCGCATTCGCACAATGAATAATTCAAAAATTGACATGAAATGGCGTATGGTTCTTTTTTAAATGAAAGGTGCCCGATTGAGGACTGTAACCGTCTGACGAATTCATTGGACAACGGCTTTTTGCGTGCCGTAATTACTGTATTGCTTCGGATTATGAAATTTGAGAGCGTGATACACTTCCAATATTGTCAATTGGTGGCGCTGGCAACTTTGCCAACACCATAATTTCCTAAGCGCTTGAGTCTGTAATTAAGTCCAAACACGACAAGGGCACTCAGTAGGTATACAAAAAATTGTAACAGACATACAAACATACAACCTCTTACCCCAAATGCATTATACCTTCTCCGTTCCAACGTGGGTAAAAACAGAAAGCCATAGGTAGTAAGTAACTTAACTACAAATTGATTTGAGAATATGGTTTTTTGGCATTTCATAGTGAAACTACTCTTACAATCTTAATGGGTAAAACGATACTTTGAATGTGGAAAATTAATTGCTAATCTTTCTTCTAGAAAATTATATAGTTCCCGTGGGTTAGTGGCTAGAAATTGCGGGCAAAGTTATAATTGTAATTCTAACTTCAAATCAATGCTATGTCATAACCACAGGGTGATAATGATACAGTCACCCCATTCCGCAATAATCGCAATCACGTCTATTACAAATATGACAAGATCATCACATTGACATCTACAATCGTTTAATGGAACGAGGGATGTGTGCGAAGATAATGCATGTGCCGTCTTTGTAGGTATACGATAAATATCTACATAAAATATAAGATACCTAATCTATACATAGGAGATGGAAGCGTGCGCTTTCCGCTGTCAAAATGGCAGGCAATGATCACATTGGTCGTAGGAAATGGTATGTGCGTGTTTAGCAAATTGTGTGACAATTTTGTTTCGTTTCAAGTTTATAGGAAGGGACGTTGCAAATAGCGCTGGGAAAGACAGGCAAAGAAGACAAGGCAAGAAGTCAAGGCAAGAAGTCACAACCACAAAACATAACGCTGCCTATAGACACCCACGAAGTCAGAGGAATTGCATTGGATATGTCAACCTAGAATGCTAAGATGGAATGGCTTTTCCAGTGACACAACTAGCAAGAAAAATATTGTAGCGCATCAGAAGGAATTTGAATAAAATCATAGTTGAAAAAAAGTATGAATAGGCAAAACGCCAAAGATAAATTAATCGGGTTTAAAAAAGTGTCGTAAGGTGTCCGTGGAGGGGCGTGAAAAATTTTGCGAGTAAAGCCGGAGCAAAAAACCCTAAAACATACCATATTAGGTATCCTCTTCTTATAAAGCAGTGCAGTAATGGAAGATAAGCGTTTGGTTACTTCGAAAATTTAGTTTAGTTGTTAGTACCCTTCGCCACTGTAAGGTGTTGAATTCAATGCAATTCTGTGAATGAGCTAAAAATGACACCAGCGATTTGCTGAATTTTACAGCATAAAAACACGAAAACATTTTGTCAATGTCAAGTATGGCAGACTTAAATACAAAGCCGAAAGTTAAGCTAAGCCGACAATTACCATTGTGGTGGTACCGATACATCTAACACGTTTACTCTTATCATAGTGTTGAAACTATTTATAGTAAAGGTAGCAAAGTTAACAAAAATAAAAAACGCATTCGTATAAACTATTCATGTCTCATACATTTTCAAAGGAAGCGCGTATGTTACTATGCATACTGACATTACGACGTCTGTTGGTTATATTTTTATAAGGAAATATTCCGACATTAGTGATGATTGCCAGAGCTTCAACGCTAAAGATTTATATTGCCAGCTATAAACGCGAATTTACTGTCAAACCGCAAATAAATTCCAACTTCAACGGCTGAAAAGTAACACGGCCAATGCCATGTATCCAACGACAACCATTACAATAAGTGCATTCAGATTTTATAATCTGTGCAAATATGAATATTACACGCTTCTTTGCGTCACACTGAACCACAGACACTCTTCTGTTACCATAAGCTAATTATTCGTTCCAAAAACAAAAATGTTCGTTCGCGCCTAATTTCCACAGATATAACTACCGTTTACGTATAACACATCAGTATTGCCATAGCAAAAAATAAGTAATTAAATGCGAGTAATGCTGTTAATGATGCAGCGAAGCCTGTGACCATTTCCAAGTATAAGTAATCTTGTCATCTGAATTCTGCTTTCGATTGCCCAAAAGGCTGTAGCGTTTTTTTTACCGGATAAATGGCTTCATCCCTCACTAGTAAGTAGCCACTGACTTAACTTATGGCAGCAAGCAGCAAGTTCGTTTTTTGTGAAACGGCACCAGCTGATTATATCATTAAGTATACAGATAAAAAAATATAATTAAAAAGTTACTCTTGACGAAGAAACGTGTTCGAGTTTGGAATGATTGCCTCGATTATAACTTTAGTGCGATTTTGCTGAAATGTGAGAAGATTGAATGGAAATAATGGCTCAATTATTTTTTGGTATGCTAAGGAGTCGGATTTCTTTTACACATTGCGCTGAAATACTTAATAACTTAGGTAGATATTTTATTTACTAATGCTGCTACATTTATAAACGGAATATGTCCGACCAATGAGAAATACTATGGTTTTACAAATATTTCTTTGCATTATCGTGTTGTACATCTACTTAAAGGATAATGTATTCTTTGAACTCTAAGTAGACCAACGTCGGGAGTGTACTTTTTAAATATTCAATTTATACTTACTTATACGATGAAAAAGACATGTTGCTGTCCAAAGGTTGATCGTCCACGGATCCAGTAGTCGTCAGCATTAGGGTGTTCATTCGTGGTCAATACAGATTTGATCAATTAAACAAATTTATCAATTAGGCACTACACTAGTTTGAGAGTCGATGGTTGCGTCACTGAGACGCACGGATGCATCGTGCAAGTCACATCACTGGTCGTAGTTCCGGTCCCATGTCTGGAAAAGAAGAATAGAATGTTTATGTTAAACATACATGCTTAATTTCGAGTATGCTTCTATAAAAACAAAATAAAATATAATAATAAATAAATATCACAGGACAATTCACACCAATTGACCTAGTCCCAAAGTAAGTTAAGCATAGCTTGTGTTATGGGTACAAGGCAACGGGTAAACATACTTATATAGATAGATAACATACTTAAATACATATTAAACACCCAAGACCCGAGAACAAATATTCGTATTATTCATACAAACATCTGCCCCGACGCGGGAATCGAACCCGGGACCTCAAGCTTCGTAGGCAGGTTCTCTACCTACAAGGCCATCTGGTCGTTCTATGAATCGTATGACAATATTATTTTATTACAGGTTTATTATAGGTAAAGTGTCACGTTTTATAGCATGGTAGCTTAGTGGTTTGACCTATGACCTCTCAAGTAGAGGATCGTGAGTTCGGACCCGGGCTCGTACCTCGGTCCAAGCCTTCTCATTCTAAGAGGAGGCTTGTGCTCTGAAGTGGGACGTAGGTTGGGATGAAATGATCACGTTTTTTTAATGTGTTACATACTCGCTCGAAATTGGCAAATTATTCTGTTGCAAAATATATCCACGTCAAAAGTAGGTACCTACATAATAACGCAATGCCTCTGACAAATTGTTATGATAAATTTAAAAATAACAGTTTCATACTAATTATATAAGTAAGCGCTATTATGGCGCCGTGAGAATCGGTTTGTTGAATTCCTATGCCGTTGCCGCAATCCTGCAGATGAAATGGCTATTTTATCTCGATAAGGATCTAGACCAACCGAATTTTATAGTCTTCCGTATTATAGTTAAGAAACTATGTAATTAATAGGCTAGGAATCGCTAAATTACAAGAGGAATTATAAATTACAGAACGAAGGCTCGGCAACCCAAATTAAGAAGCTACTGTTTGCAGTTATGAAACTAGATGTAATTTTCTGACTCAGCTTGTTGACATCGACGAAGCATTTTGGGGATTTTATTTTCAACTATCTTTTGCCCGCGTTTCTTCTAGTTTCTTATCTAGTTCTTAAATGTTCTGCCTTGTAGGTAAGTATAGGTAGATGTTTGACGAATAGGTAGTATTTTTTATACAGTAAATATTTTTTTTTTTTGAAAAGACGTAATTTAAAGTAAATAAGCCGTGATAGCCTAGCGGTTTGACCTATGGCCTCTCAAGCTGAGGGTCGTAGGTTCAAATCCGGCTCGCAACTCTTGAGTTTTTCGGAATTTATGTGTGAAATCACATTTGAAATTTACCATGAGCTTCACGGTGAAGGAAAACATCGTGAGGAAACCTGAATACACCTGCGAAGGAATTCAATGGCGTGTGTGAAGTTCCCAATCCGCACTGGGGCCGCGTGGGAACTACGGCCCAAGCCTTCTCATTCTGGAATCATTCATGATTCTTGGGATGATGATGATGAATGTTGACTAAAGAAATAGAAAGAAAGAAGAGAAGTATACAGTTCTAAAATCCGCCTAAAAAATATTAAATTATTCAACCAATATTAAACAAGTTAGGCTTTATTATTATTTACAAGAAGGTCCTTACTAAAGCTAAGACGTGACTATAGTGTGCTAGTTTCTATGGAAATGTATGAGAATCTTTTAACAGCGCTCGATGCACTATTCAAATGACGTGCGCCAGCGCAGCTTGCCTTTTGAACGTCTTACATTAAAAAAAAAACAGCTTTATACCATGGTTCCGGCACCACGGCAAAGTAAAACTTGGCTAGCTCTTTATAGGTACCGTGGCAATGCGGAAATAGTACATTACTGCAGCGGCCGCGAAATAGGGGATTGCCGGCCGAGTAGTTATAGATGGCCGAGTGTTAACGAGGCCATCTAGAGATACGAGGCCGGCAATCCCTGTTCGTGGCCAAGGCTTGTATAGAGTTTTTCTCAAACATGCAACATCATCATCATCATCATCATCATCATCATCATCAACACTATTTTCACCGTCGTCGTCGTCGTCATCATCACCATCATCATCACCATCACCATCATCATCATCATCAACATCATCATCATCATCATCACCATCACCATCATCATCACTATCATCATCATCATCATCATCATCACCATCATCATCATCATCATCATCATCATCATCATCATCGACATCATCATCTCATCATCACCATCATCATCACCATCATCATCACCATCATCATCATCATCAACATCATCATCTCATCATCACCATCATCATCACACCATCATCATCATCACCACCATCACCATCATCATCACCGCCATCATCAACACCATCACCACCATCAACATCACCATCATCATCACCATCATCATCACCATCATCATCACCATCATCATCATCATCATCTTACTTTACCTTAAATAAGCGTAGTGGCAGATTGTCCTAATGAACCAAAACGCAAATATTGCTTATAGTTTTTTTTTAATGGCTAAATGCTATGATGCCATAGACCTATAAACGTTATGGTATGAAACAATAGACGATCACTTTGCTGGCCAAGGCCAGCAATGTTGTATGAAATTCCATTATTGACCTCTCGTCTAGCCGCACACCACGCCGCGCCTGCATTGTGACACTTCGTGGCGTATTATAAGGAACATAACGTCAATATTTCATAGCATGTTTGAGAAAATTCTTTTTTAGTGCACCTCTCTGATCCTCAAGAAAAATGTCCGACTAAGTTTGAAGTCTCTGTTTCAGATTGTCTATCAGTCAATTAGTCACGTTACCTTCTATTAGAGGTATGATGTAGATAACCGTTTTTGTCTTTAAGAAACATAGATGCACAGAATAAACCCCAGAAAAAAGACCAGCGCTGGGAATCGAACCCATGCCCTTGGCATTCCGCGCCACGTGCTAAACCCCTACACCACCACTGGTCAGGAGTTTAGACACAAATTTTTCCTATGCATCATACATTCCAGCCTGCTATAATCACTTCTGCAGTGATACAGCGCCATCTATGTTCAGTTCTCATCGAGAAACGTCAACACGTCAACACTCCTTCGGAACTAACCGCTCACCCGGACTAAGAGATGTCGCTACTAGGCCATACTTTAACAAGTTTAAATCCTCATTCGTAAATTATTAAGGTATTCGTGAATGTGTTTTAAAAATGCAAACGTAAGGGAGAAAATAAAATTGACTCTACCTATAATTTTGCAGCACTAATGGAGTCGTAGGTAAGTTAAGTATTTAAGTAAGACCTGCTACAAGAATACCTCCATTATAAATGACCATAAGTAGTTCCCTAAGTTATCTACCTAGTAGCAATTAATCACAAAAGTTCCACAATTTTCCTTCCATATGTAGCTAAGAAAAAATATACCACCTTCTAACACCGCACTGGACTAGTATCAGATTTGACGAAGATACCAGTTTCAAACCGGCCAAGCTGCCATGTTGTGTCTGATTGACAGCTGTCAATGTTGGCGGCCCTGTGACGCGTCGCCGCGCCTGCGCGCCGCGGCACAAAAGCGCGCCACTAATACTTAAAAAATATTGTCGATGGACCAACAAACATTTTTTAAGTTTTGACATTTTTTAATGAGTGACAGTGTGTTCTGATGCTGGAAATGGATTTTCCTAAAATGTGTAATTAGTGTTTTGAGTAGGTACGGTTTTTATTTGTCTGTTAAATCTAATATTAATATGTTTTAAGATAATAATTTCAATCAATCAATCTTTATTTCAAATAATAACGACCGCTTTAGCCTAGTTGGTAGTGACCCTGCCTACGAAGCAAGAGGTCCTGGGTTCGAATCCCGGTAAGGGCATTTATTTGTGTGATGAGCACGAATATTTGTTCCTGAGTTATGGATGTTTTCTATGTGTTTAAGTAATTATTTATCTATTAAGTATGTTTATCGTCGTCTAGTACCCATAGTACAAGCTTTGCTTAGTTTGGGACTAGGTCGATTTGTGTAAGATTGTCCCCTAATATTTATTTTATTTATTTAATAAAGATCCATGTTTATTAATAATTTGGCATAATAAACTAAATAGAAGATTGTACTACAAGAGCATAAAACGAGCCATTTTGCCCGAGACGTTCATATGGCTACCCGAGCCGGTACGGCGAGGGTGATTAGACACGTCAAGGGGAAAATAGGTTTAATGCTCGTGTTTTACACTCTGCTTTTCACTTCGATTGCAAGGAAATAAACAGCAACAACAGGAAATAAATTTCGTAACATAACACGCCAGTTTTATAAAAAAACCATTAAACTCATAAATTTAGTTTAATTTCTACTGTTGGTGGCTGTTTGCGGGTGATTGCCTTGTTCTTAGACGAAGATTTTACTTTATGCACAAGAGCATAAAAAGCTATTTTATGAAGCATTCTCTCGACATATACTTAGGACAACTTTACGAGCATGAGAAGTTAAAAATAAATTAAGTGCACAATCTAGGCAAGAAATTAAAAATGCCATAAAATAAAAACACAAATAAAGCAAAATTAATTTAAAAATTAAACTAAAATGATTTTTATTTAAGTATAAGACGAGTTATGTCTATGTTATACTATGTTTAATTGATTGAAGCAGGTAATTGTTTTACGTTTGTACTCTCATAACCTTAAATGACATAATGCAAATTTTACCTACAGGACAGGAAAATAATACGACTTTTGCTAATTGTTTTTCATTCACTGTTTTATTTGTTTCCTGAATGAATTTACCCATGTTTACTATTTACGTTAACTTTAGGGAAAACCCGAATTTACTTCAATGAACACTACCTCTAAACATTTGATAGTGCATTATCATTACACAAAAACATCCTTAAAATGTTGCCTTGAATGACATGTGAAATATAATAATAATTATAATATGGCACAGTAATAAACTGACGAGGAAAACCGCTCAATAAATTATCATATTATTACTTTTAATAAATTTTATTTTATTACTATAGTGAGGTCACCACAGCGCGTGCTACGTCTGACGGGATTTAGCATTCGTCACATGTAAACCCTAAAACTTCGTGTATCATCGTAGTTCCCTAGCTCAGTCATACAAAACTTATCTCCTGGGTCTCATTACATATTTTACCGGTTGAATCAATCAATTACCTGCATATTTTATAGCATATTTTGAGCCGAAAAAAACAGTAGAAAAAAAACCTGACCGATATTGGTGTCTGCGAGAAACGACAGGTTTACCTTTTGACCGCCAGCGTCGGCTATAGACGACAGTACGGTAATATAAAATTAAACCTACCCGCATCTGCATAAGAATCAATTTTGTTCCAAACAAAAACTATGCGTGGCGGTCAAAAGGTTAAAAACGGCCAGTGTTTAACAGAAAAAAAAAACATTGATCACTTAAATTGGAACCCTAATTAAATGGTAAACCGCTACGTAGAAATAGTACATTTATTCATAGAAGACAAATATTAAGAAACAATACTTAACAATAATTAAAACTGTAAACTAAATATCTAACTTAAAAACTACTAGACTAAGTCTAAAAAAGGCCCCCGTGGCATCGTACCCAAAAGGCTGCCATCGCCATTCAACGAGGGACGCTGCCACCCTAATTTAGTATGAAATTATGACTAAACCCATTTTTACAAACTGTAACCACATGTTACACGATATAATTATAACCGACGGACTAGATTTGATAGAGCTCCACTTGGCGGAGCACCTTTTTTCCGCGCTTTTACACGCTTCACACCTTTACGCTACTCTACGCTATTAAATACAGGAGATTTCTCAGTCGTGTAATTAATCAGATAATCCTTTTTAACCGACTTCAAAAAAAAGAGGAGGTTCTCAATTCGTCTGAATGTTTTTTTTTTTAATTTATTTTTTGAATACCTATTTATATATCCAGTAAGTAAGTACCCTTATTATAATTTCAGTTTTTTTTCTCGGTTTTATTTTCATATTTTTTTTTTGTAATCTGTATATAAGTAAGTTGGTAAATATTCGAAAATTTTTATTTTTGATCCTTTAAAGTCCTCCTTAAATCCTTTAAAGACTATTTGTTTCCAACTACTGCGATTCAGACATACGAGTATCTAAATCTTTCGCTTCCACAACACCCATTAAGTAATCTTTTCATAGATGCTCGCAGGTGTCGGGTACTCTGGAGACCATTCTTCAAGACATCCCTAATCTGATCATTGAGTGTCATGCTTGGTCTTCCCCTTCCATCATGTCCATCTACACTCTCCTTACATATCTCAATATACAAGAATTCCTCGTTTAAAGCTAAAAGAAAATTAACGCAGTCTCGATGCGTAGGTACGTTATTCTGGTGCCAATTTTTTTCCCAAATTCGTTTAAATGACGTCTCTAGATTGACCAAAGTCCCAAAGTGTGCTGAAATGTTTGTAGTAGCCTAGGGTCCGCTAAACAACGACCTTCACCGAGCTGGTTATGGATGAAAAGTATTTTATATGAAATTAAATATGTTGATAAATATATTGCAAGTGGGTTGACTAAAAAATTTAAAAAAAAAAAACAAAATCATATTCTGGACTGAAATTTTTAGTCAACCCACATGCAATATATTTATCAACAAATTTAATTTCATATAAAATACTTTTCATCCATTAACCAGCTCGGTGAAGGTCGTTGTTTAGCGGATCCTAGGCTATAGTGTTTTTAAACTAAGGTTCGCAATCTAGAATACGACGTACGGCATAGGTGAGGTAGGATACTTCTCGATTTAAACTATGCCACTCCCAACTTTCGTCACCTCACTATATCGATAGTATCAGTATATCGACATGTCACAGCACTAACCGTCGATAGTGCAGATAAGAATCTAGACACGTCGACACAACTTGTAACTAGATAGAAGTCCAATTATGTTTTTTTCTGTGGGTTAAAAACATGTGGTAGTTTTTTGTTTACGCCATAGATAAGCAGTATCCAGCAGATGTATTAAACAGTATGAAAATAAAATACTTTAATGCGTGTGTGGATTGAAATATAGGTTAAGGCTTTTAAATAATTGAATGCATCCGTTGACCAAATTGATGGTAGGTAGACGACATTATGTACAATATGGTCTTAAAATTAATTTGAAACATACATATTAGCAGATGGTTTGGTTACTTTTAAACACACATCTAAAGGGCGCTACCTCACTAATTGATCAATCGTCGGTTGATGATAGAACGGATTACTCGACGTCGTTCGATATCGATAGGTTCAACTACACCAATCGTTCGGTTGTCGATCGACACCATCGGTCGGTGGTAGAATGGACTGATCGACGTTCCTGCCACATCAAAACCTACACCAGTCGATCGACGTCGAACAGTAGTATCGATCGACTGTCAATTTTTACAAAAAAAAAATATCTCTCAAACTAAGCAAATTGATCTGACTTTATACTACATTTTTGGCTTGAAATAACCTGAGGAATCATTGTTTTAAATGTGTCGGGATACTATATACCACGGTGTATTTAAACTGTTTGATTGAATACTATTGCTTCAATATACATAAATTACATACTTAATACAACACAATATAATGTGTATTATTTATTTATTTACATTCACAATCACGCCTGATGGAAAGCGAAGATGAGGCCTTCGAATGCTCATTCACCCTAAACTTGAAAACGGCCAAATTTTAGTGTTCAGGGAACACAGTCGCAGGCAGGGACTTCCACTCCTTAGCTGTAGGTACGGTTGATGAAGGAAGAGCGAAAACGCTTTGTGCGGATTTTGGGAATATTGGCAACGAAATAAAAATAATTGGGAATATTTACTTAATTTAGTAATAACTGACAGAGAACACAAAGCTACAGTAAAATTACATAAAGTTTACCACTGACTGATGGTTTGCCTTCATTTCATATTCACCTTTAACAACCTACAAATAAAGCCAATTTTAGAATACTGTTACCCACGTTTGTTGATTTTGTAATAACTACTTTATTTGTATGGTGTTAAAGTTGGAAATGAAATGAAGGCAAGCAATCTGTCAGTGGTAAACTAAAAGTAAACGTATTGTAAAATCGTTTATTAAAACAAAACACATTAACTAGGTACTAGTTGTCGCCGGCGACTTCCTCTCCGAAGAATTCAGTTTTCGCTATCACGCGGAAACTATGCAATTTTCCGAGATAAAAAGTATTCTATACGTTAATCCAGGTTATAAACTATCTGTTTGCCAAATTTCATCAGAATCCGTCTAACCGTTTTAGCGTGAAAGAGTAACAAAAATCCACAAAAACTTTTGTGTTTATCATATTAGTAAGAAATAAAGTTCCAAAGGACGAGAAAGTATTAAAAAAAACACCTGCTACGAATACCAAGTTCATCCTGTAAATTTTAACTCAAGCACTTCCTCAAAGTACTATCTTACTAAAACATGAGTATGTTTTGGTAAACGTACGTCGATTATAAAAAACATCCGCGTATGGGATGTATATGTTACAATTTATAACAACTGTAAGCTATCTTTAAACCGTTGAAGAAAAACTGTATGACCACGATACTTGCAAGTCGAAGTGAGGTCATACGGACTGCTTGAAGAATTTATGTAACACTAACTTTAGTCCACGGCTTCGCCTGTATTAGGAATCCCTTCATAAGAAACATTGACAAACTTAGAGTTTGGCCTATTTTTAATTTAAAAAAAATCTCTTTGTCCCTCACAGATAACCAAGTTAACTAATCAGTAGCCAAGAAGGAAAAAAAATCTTTCCAGATAACTGGTTTTTTAACGGGAATGATTTCTTCCTGTCAGAAAACCAGCTCAGATGCGGTCATTTACGAGGAATAAAACTTCTTCCTAAATACCTGGTTTTCTAACAAGAAGAAATCCTTCCTGTTAAAAAACCAGTTATCTGGAATAATAAATCTTCCTTCTTGCTTCTTGGCAACTGGTTAGCTAACTCGGTGATCTATGAGGAACAAAGAAAAAAAAAACAGCCAAGTGCGCAGCGACCTCGCGCGTTGAGGATTAAGTACCTACAATAGTACATTACTGCAGCGGCCGCGAAATAGGGGATTGCCGACCGAGTAGTAATAGATGGCCGAGTGTTAACGAGGCCATCTAGAGATACGAGGCCGGCAATCCCTGTTCGTGGCCAAGGCTTGTATAGTGCTTTTCTCAAATAAATCCAAGGAAATGATACGAATGTTCAACTTATATATTCATATTTAATTCAAATTTTTTTTTTTGATTCCCGCCAAAATATTTTTTTCCAGCAATTTATTTGTAAGCTGTTCCAGTTAATGTTTTTGACGCAAAATCTTGAGATGATTTATATTTATTAAAAAATTACGACCTTATTAATTGGTTATTTTAATAAATTGTTAACAATAAACGCCAATCCTTATTTATTTTATTAAATCTAGCCAAGTAAGATATTAAAAAGTAAATTCACAAACTAAATTTTTCTTAATTGGCAGTATGTCATTGATAGTCAATAAAAGAAAATACGACCCACTAAAACAAAAGACAATCTCTTTGCTGGCCTTGGCCAGCAATGTTTGTATGAAATTCCATTATTGTCGTCTAATTTGAAATTAGAACGAATCTTCCTCAACTGCTATACAATGGCATACTTCGTGTTCTATTGTCACGACTATAAGGACCACATTTCCTTGGATGTTTGAGAAAAATAATATTTACGTAGGTTAACACTTCGAATTTCGGTTAAAGATTTTATTTTCAGACGGCCATAAGTTTTCTTTTAACGTTAGAGAACCTGACTATATGAAGCTTGAGGTCCCGGGTTCGATTCCCGTGTCGGGGCAGATATTTTTATGAAAAATACAAATGTTTGTTCTCGGGTCTTGGGTGTTTAATATGTATTTACGTATGTATCTATCTATATAACTATGTTTATCCGTTGCCTAGTACTCATAATAACACATGCTTTGCCTAGCTTAATTTGGGACTAGGTCAATTGTGGTGTGCAATTATCCCGTGATATTTATTTATTTATAAGTACTTAAAAATCTACAAATACAACTTGTAAATCTTACAAATACAACTGACATCGAACCTTAGGCACAAGCCACACAAAAGAGACGTGGGACGGGGGCGCGTCGCAGTCGTGACGCCCCTTGAATCAGTTTTCATACTTACCTTTTGACCGCCAGCGTCGGCTATAGACGACAATACGGTAATACAAAATTAAACCTACCCGCATCCGCATAAGAATCAATTTTGTTCCAAACAAAAAGGATGCGTGGCGGTCAAAAGGTTAAATGTATAATTGGGTCGATTTCAGAGCGTTTTGACCGCCGCGTTTTTTTCATTAACGTCGACGTAAATATTGCAGTGAGGGATGATGATCAGAGTTAACTTTTTATATAAATGTGTGGCGGTACCGAGGCTAAGCCTGATTTTATCCAAAGTTGTCGCGATTTATCATTATTTTACAGCAATTATCGAGTGACACTAGTGAAATTTAAAAAACGCTGACAAAACGCTCTGAAATCGACCCATTTAAGCGTCGCGATCCAAAGCAGACAGAAGAGACGGGGCGAAGACGCCTGCGAACAAACGACGCGGACCGCGGGCCCCCGTCTCAAGTCTCTTCTGTGTAGCTTGCACCTTCAGGTGGTAACAGAATTTTTTTTAATTGAATGGGTCGTGTACTGTACCTACCTTGTATCAATTGTAAAAGTTTCCACTCTAGCAAGTCATCATCATCATTCCAGCCTATGTGAAATTTTAGTGGTTGTTTTCCCGAAACGAGGTGATTTAGTATCGATTGTACAATCGATTTATAATTACTATTTTGACTAGAGTCAAAAATCCAATTGTGAAAAACGTAAGTCGAAAATGACCGCAAACCAATAGTAACGCTTCGTTGGTACCTAACCTATCGTACGGTCGTACGCTACTTGTACCAACGAAGCGTTACTATTGGTTTGCGGTCATTTTCGACTTTCGTTTTTCACAATTGGATATTTGACTCTAGTCAAAATAGTAATTATAAATCGATTGTACAATCGAAACTAAATCACCTCGTTTCGGGAAAACAACCACTAAAATTTCACGGTGTATACGTCCCATTCCAGGTCCAGGGCAATGAGAGGGCTTGGACTCCCATGCAGGTCCAGTGCGGACAGGGAACTTCACACACACCATTGCATTTCTACGCAGGTGTGTAAGTTTCTTGACGATGTTTTCCTTCACCGTAAAGCTCATGGTAAATTTCAAATGTAATTTCGCACGTAAATTCTGAAAAACTTAGAGGTACGAACCCACTTGCTTGAGAGGCCATAGTAAACCACCTTATTAAGTTTTTGGTTAATTTCTTCAACTAATAGTGATCCTCCTACGTTACTGTACGATGTTACCAAGCTACAAGTTACTATAATGCCCATTTGCGTTTCCAAGTAACTCGCAAGGCGAGTAGCTCGCCATGCTTGTTGCGACTAGCACTTAACTTAATGTTTGTCGTATGCGCTCGATTTAACGATAAAGCGTCCAGTGGCAGTAAGGAGCTACTTAGCGCCACCCAACACTACCTAGGACCCAAGTCCGAGTCAACGACCTTTTGACAGCACGTGTCAAAATGCATAAAGTTTAAAAAGTATAATGAAATACAATGGTCATTTGCTATAATAAAAAATTCGGTGAAAATATTAATTAGGTACCTAGACAAACTTTTGAGAAAATACCGTCCATTATTTTTTTCAGGCATTGTGTAATAGGAAACATACCCTTTGGGAAAAATAAAGGAATGGTTCAGTTTCATCACACATATTTTCTGCAGTAAGCAGACGGAATAGCGGTAAACGTATTATTTGCAGACGGCGTCGCGGGCAACAGATAGTATTTAGTTTATATAACGAATTTAATAAGAAAACTATCACAGCTTAGTAGACTTATCAAGTTAACGTTAATAGTTAGTCAAAACTATGTAAGTACGGAACCCTGTACCGATTTTAAATTAGTAATTTGAACGCCATCTATTTTAGTCTGTACTGTAAAAAATGTATAAAAAAACTCGAGTTTTTTACACAAATGTATTCGGATACTGCAGAGTAATTGCATCTTTATCAGATGCACCTTGATTTTTTGCACAAAGATTACCATCTCAAGTTTAAACAGCTTTTAAATAAAACAAATTAAAATCTACCTCTTTGAATGTAAACTTGTAGCTTAGTGGATTGACGTATGGCCTCTCAAGCAAGTCGTGGGTTCGAACCCGGACCTGCACTGACTGACTTGACTTGCTTGTTTTTCAGAATTTATTATCATTTGCAATTTACCATATTTTCAAATTTATGTTCACCACCGCCCATGAATATACACAACTCAAAAAGCTTCAACAATTATGTTGCCCCCCTTTAACGGAAGTATAAACCCAAGTTAACAGAAATTAAAAAAAAAAACAAAACAGGGTGAATATTTTTTATTCTTCCAAAGGAGCGAGCCGTGGAGTTAAACTAGTGTTGAACGTGCGTTTGTGTGAGCACAATAAATACACCTCGTGAGTCGTAGAGATGACTTACTGGTTATAATGTATTGTGGTAAACAGAATGGCGTCGCGAACGGCTCCTTTGTTTTACCTAGATCCGTCGTCGTAGTTTCAACGAAATTGTTAAGGACACGTACGTACATGAAGGGTTCCGTACCTCCGTACAATTTTTTTAAATAGTTCAGTAAAGAAATTATAAAGGTCGAGTTATGAACGCTGAAAAAACATTTGTATGACGACCCCCTTTTGTTTCTAACTTTATCTTATTTTTAATGTTTGTTGTTATAGCGGCAACATAAATACCTGTGAAAATTTCAACTGTCTAGCTATCACGGTTCATGAGACAGCCTAGTGACAGACAGACGGTCAGTGGAGTCTTAGTAATAGGGTCCCGTTTTTACCTTTGAGTACGGAACCCTAAAAACCATTACAAGAACATTTACAATGTCAGAGTTTGGCAGAGAAAAGGTTATGATAACATTTTAAGCACTACGTTCACTTGAACAACGACATCTATTGATTGCAGACAAAAACACCCGTTAGTGAAGCCGTAGTGGCCTAGTGGTTTGACCTATGGTCTCTCAAGCAGAGGGTCGTGGGTTCGAGTCCGGGCTCGCACCTCAGAATTTTTCGGAATTTATGTACATAACTACGATTGTAATTTACCATGAGCTTTACGGTGAAGGTAAACATCCATCAAGAAGTAAATAGTTAAAGTTCTTCTCAGATACGCCTCTCAGCTATCCGCGCAAGTGGTGGAGGTGCGGGGTAGCGGTTACCTATCAAAATTTAGAATTATTTTTTTCCGAACATTTAAAATCCCGAATGCTTCATTTATCCGAATGCATTGTTTTCTGAAACTGTAAATATTTCAGGATTTTTATAAAACAACCCTAACCTAACCTAAAGGGTTCTCTACACGATGGCCCTGAAATTAATCCTGAAATATTTACAGTTTCAGAGAAAAATGCTTTCGGACAAATGAAGTTTTCGGGATTCTAAACCTTCGGAAATAAAATTTTCTAATCTCTAATCCCGGGGTAGCTGAAAAGAACTAACTTTAAATATTTACTTCTTGATGGATTCACTGTAAAACTGTCCCCTAACTGAATTAAATGATAGACTTTAAGAATTGGTATTTATTTACGTCCGACTCGCACTCGGCCGGTTTTATTTATCGTGTGGAAAATGCACCTTGTTCATCTCCCCGTTTAGGGAACCTCTTGGACAGCGCCCTCTATTGTTTAAAGTTATAATATTATCCCTATTACCTACTGGGATATTAAGTTTTAAGGATATTAAGTGGGATTTTTGTCTATCTGTACGCCAAGTTAACTACGTGGTTGACGAACAAACATCCAAGCATCTTCACGAATTTTCTCATATAATTTTAGTAGGGTTATTTGCCACGCGGCGCGGTGTGCGCTTTGCGTGTTGATGTCGTAACGTGTCCCGTAATAATTAATACTTAATCCAAATCTGGTGTGTTTGTGTTGGATAGATTTTGAGTTATGTAGGGGTCAAAAGTGGCTCTAAATGGTTCGTGTAATGTAAGGTAAACGTACCAATGCTCGACACCTCAACGCCCAGTAGATGACACCCATCTGTCACCTCTCTTACTATGACATAAGATTGAAGGTGCCATGTATTGGGTCAGTGTCGAGCACAGGGACGCGTTACCTTAATATTCCAAATCGCTGCTTCGCCAGTTCCTTTTGCTTGGACTTGGCTTGACACGTTGCCGCGTGTCTAGATACGAAACATCACACTGTCATGTGCACACCCACAGCGTGTTAAGTTTCTTAACATAAGGGTTTGACATGTTTGACATGTTCAATCATTTCACGAACCTTCGCAGGCAATTGTCATGTCAAACAAAAACACCAGTTTAGATGTGCAAGAAAATCGTGCAAGTTGCATTACATTACTCTAAACTCGTTCGCTTTACTGCCTCGCAATGTGACGCAACTTGCACGTATTTTCTTGCAGAAGCCGTATTGTCCAATGCGCGCTCACAATCGGATTCACCATTTCTGTCTACCCTCATTAGCGATGGGTGGGTCGTCTACGATTTTAACGTTAACGCAACAAGACCTGTTATTTACGTTCATCGACTAGTCCATAGACTAGTTGAATTCAAATATGAGCTCTATATCATTATGAAACATAGTTCAAATTTGTTTGGATGAATTAATGAACTGTATTAACCGACTGATTTTGTGTTGACCTCACGTTCCTAGTAGATATGAACGATTGTGAACTCTTAGTTTAGCCGTTTAAGAATTCGACTAGACGACGCTCGGTCGGTGGACCGTCCAAACGTTGATGGACCGTTCAATCAACTACTCCGTTCATTCAACGCCCATCGCTAACCCTCATCCAATACCGTGTGCCAAAAAGACTTGGTGAATACGATTGGATTCAGAACCAGTCAGACAATAAAGCTTCAGGTCTAAACTGGGCTTAATGACGGAGATTGCTTTTCGCTTTTCTATGCACTTGTTTTTTTTTTACTTTTCGTAGGGGCTAGGTCCAAGATATGGGCATGTAGAAAATTTCCCAACAGATTTCATTAATTTTCGACTCCGAATTGCAGCAAAAATTGCAGGTATACTTATAGAGTAAAATAAACTGAGTTAGAGAAACTAGCACAGTCTTCCAAAGACTGTGCTAGTATTCTTTAGTTCCACATATATGCCTGCCGACGTACAAACAAAACACAAAAATTACTTAATTACCTATTATTATATTACATCCTACACTTATTATAAATGCACAATTGCGTGTTAGTGTAGTTATGCGGCTATACGGATTTCATCATTTTATTTATTTGGAAAAAAGATACATTCCGATTCCGATGTTTTCACGGGATGAGGGTATACATAACATGCTTAAAGTAATCCGAAATCTCAACTAGTATCTCTAGAAAAAATATATTTTATACGGGTAGTCTACATACACGTAAATAAAGGCGATAATAACATAATTTTTGGGAATTCCCATGACAATTTGGCAAAATCCCTAAATTAAAATTTGATTGTCAGACTGAAATGTTTAAAGGAGCGAAGCCGCCGACAAAGGCTCGTATAAAATATTATATGAATTTAGACGACCTATGTGGTCTTTGAATTACACATTTTTAGAAGTGGGGAAACCTTATGTAAACATCTCCAGTCTTACTTAGTTTAGCTAAGAAGTTGTTTGGCAATACTGATTCATTTATGGAAGTCTAGTCTCTATCCATCAACTGTTGATTCAATGGTATAGCTCCATACTAAGGAAGGGGGCAAGAAATGTGACAGGTACGATGTGGCACCCCATTTAATTTCTATTCTAGTATTATTCGAACTGTCAACTATAAAGACCAATGAAATAAGTATATTTATTTCTCATTTTCTTCTCCCGACGGATGATAAATAAAAATATTTGTATCTTCGCTCCTTGTCTATTGGTAGAGGTAGTGAACCTTTTCCGCGTAAGCCATAAGTGTAACGAATCAGGATAATACAGGGCACGGCGTGATGTTTCCGCATTTTTTTTAAATCTTCGTTTACCTAATAGCTTTAGTTTTTTTGTCTCATTATTGAAAATCTGTCGAATAAAGGCCATAGCATTTGTTTTCATTTTAGTTTTACAATTTCGATAAATGGAAAAGCTCGATTCTTTTTCCTATAAGACTGATCGTTATTACGGTGAAGTGTTATAGTCAAAAATCTGTTTTTTGTTATTTTAAATGAAATTATGAAGTTAAATATAAAATTCCTAAGAAAATACCTACTTGCTTTTAGAAATGGTTATTGTACACATGGATATTAATTATTCGTTTTCGAAGTGTGACATGCATCCTTCGCAAGTATCATATTTTCCCAACTTTCTACATATTTCTAAACAAATCTATCACAATCTGTGAGTTGTCAGAAAAACAATTTCCCGGGAATGCCAAGGAAACAACACAAAACTGTAAAACGGGATTTTTTTTATTAAAGTGCTTTAAAAGATTATGTATGTACCTAATTGAAAATGTCAGGAACAAATTATCAGGAAATTTCACGAAAACTTTAGTGAACTTCAGAAAACCTAATTATTTGATCTGTTTTCTCTCTATCTGTACCTATTGTCTTCATTGTTTTGTCGTATTTTGCCTACTTACCTACT
This sequence comes from Archips crataeganus, assembly GCA_947859365.1. Classification (NCBI taxonomy): domain Eukaryota; kingdom Metazoa; phylum Arthropoda; class Insecta; order Lepidoptera; family Tortricidae; genus Archips; species Archips crataeganus. The sequence goes on along the minus strand of OX402067.1, from coordinate 9,056,518 downwards.
TATAGGTAGTTAACCCGAAGTTTATTCACACTTAACGTCACCGGTGGAAAGCCGTATTTTTATTGAATATATTGAATATTCAATTACAAAGGTGAAAAGGTTAGACCCGACGTACTAAGTACTTTACACGTCGAAAGATTTTCTTATTTATCATTCATTTTTAATATTTCAAATTGAACTTCTCCAATTTTTAAATTTTGTTTTATAATGCGTAAAAAAACTTAATTTAAAAAATAACCGATAAGCACACTTCTCTTGCAGAGCCTGGCAAATTCGAGAGAGTAAAGAGTCCAGCTGTAGAACATGTATGCATGAAGGCTCAATTATTGTGATATATTAAGGAAAACATTAAACATTACAAAATGTGGGTCCGTATCAAACAAAAACGTGCAACGCACCCAGTGCATACAGTATTTCGTAATATAAAAGCGTATGATATATTTATTGAGAAATTGAAAATTGGGTATTGATGTCACTGAAATAACCTATTTCTTACTTTTGGGCAATTAACTTATCTAATTAAGCACTTAAAAGGTAAATAATAAAAACTGGCAGCCGTAGTTTTCATTCAATATAGAGTTGCGATCCTTTATCTTCCGTAAAATTAGGCACATAAATAAGAAATGATGTATGTAAAGTGGCCATATTATTAGTTATTAAATTGTGTTATGTCAACGTAATTTTTTTAGTAAAAATATAATAAAAAAAGAAATACGCACCAGTCCAATAAAAGGGCAAATTAACCACTTAAAGTCCATATATCCACACAATCCACTTTTAATGTAAAATCACCAAGTTTAATAAAATCTTAATATCCATTACATGCACAGAGGTGAATGGGATTCATGAACTTTAACCACAACTTGTCACAATAACTGAACACAATGAAAATGTGAAAAAAATCTCACGGTCAACTTTGCACTCACTAAAAAGGTCAATTAAAAAGTCACGGAAGCGTGTTCGATAAAAGTTCGAAATTTCAAATTTCAAATTTGAACTTGGAACGTTGCGCGGCGCAGCGCGGGACACGACCGACTGGCGGCGCACGCGCATTGACGGGGGACTGGGCTGAATGCAGGTGTCGCCAACCTTTGCGTAAATGCGTGGCTGCGACAACGCAATGCACAAGACGTCTGATGAAAATAATATATTATTTATAATTTAATTTACTACTTGTACTTGTACTGCTTGTTGGTGACAATGGATTATAATAATTATATTTTAATTTTAAAAAACGGGAATTTAAGTGTCATACGTATTATTTACAGCTTTGTTACGGAAACCATTGGTAGGTACAGACAGATATTTGACTCTATGTCATGGAGTTAAAAGAACTAATACAATTTTGTCATGCTTACTTCACATACTTCTTTTTCTTCATCTTTAAGGTCGATTCATATACACCGTGAAATTTTAGTGGTTGTTTTCCCGAAACGAGGTGATTTAGTATCGATTGTACAATCGATTTATAATTACTATTTTGACTATAGTCAAAAATCCAATTGTGAAAAACAAAAGTCGAAAACGACCGCAAACCAATAGTAACGCTTCGTTGGTACAAGTAGCGTACGATCGTACGATAGGTTAGGTACCAACGAAGCGTTACTATTGGTTTGCGGTCATTTTCGACTTTCGTTTTTCACAATTGGATTTTTGACTCTAGTCAAAATAGTAATTATAAATCGATTGTACAATCGATACAAAATCACCTCGTTTCGGGAAAACAACCACTAAAATTTCACGGTGTATACAGACACTGAGCACGTCAGACACGAGTCGTGGGAGATAAAATAATATTCAATGTCTATGAACGAATTCATATCTATCGTAACACGGCCGCGTAGACACCTTCAGACACGGGCCGTGCCCGACCAGTATGCGCGGAAACAATATTTTTGTCGGATCTGATACGACACGTGTCTGATACGCTCAACGTCTGTAGATATAAATCGACCTTTATAAATTACAATATTTAAAAAAAATCAAAACATGTGAAACCTACACTTATTTATGTATATACATATAATTCTTTACATTAAATAATAACTAAAATTTGATAATTTTATCTTATTACAGCCAAGTGCACTTTAACAACTTTGAAATACAAAGCGTAATATTATTCAATAAAAATGTAATTAACATATAAACCAACACAATAACTAGTTTCACATCTCTTTACATAAATAAATAATTAAATAAAAACGGGATTACTGCCGCCAACAGTTTGTTACCCCTGGAAAAACCTGTTAAGTCAGCAAATATACGCACCAAGAGCATAAGACAGATTCGCTGAAATATACCCATCTCTGTCGCTGGTGCTACAAGCATCACTAGTTTAGAATGGGACCGCAATACAGTTACAGGTGATTTCATACTGATCCCAAGGATTTTTTACCAACTCCGTAAGAACGTAAGTGCTGTCACCTTGAACCATTTGATTTTGTAAGCTTTCACTTTAGAATAAAGCACATTTTAGTTTGATCTCATCTCTGATTTTACATTTTTGTGGAACAGATAGTTTTGTTTATTAAAATATTACTTAAAATAAAACCGTTCCTAGTTAATATCAAACATAAACCATCTCTCTAGACGAAGTTATCAGAAAATAAAGGAAATACCTATTTTTAGAGCTAAATAAACAAAATTCGGCGTAGGATGCGCAGGCGCAACGGACAGTGGACATGTTTGATTAGCTGTGAAACTGCATCTTCACTTCGTCTCGCTCGCTCGCGCTCAGTACAGTAGTGTTAAAGTGGAACGGACTACGTTTGCTGTGGACCGAAGAGTCGTGGCTGTTTTGGGATCTTCCCTCGATCAGTAATTTTAGGTAGGAGTTAAATTGTCAGTTACGCGATTTTACATAGCGGCCAGTTTTTTATCTTATTTATCGGACGTTGTCTCTTATTAGTTGCTTCTTTTTACAACCTGTTTTTAACATGCGCGTGTTAATTCGTTTATTGCGGCGCGAGTGGGCCGTAATAAGATCCATTTAATGTTTATGTTTATTTTCTGTCCCTCTGTTTGTTCTGTTATGAGAATTTATGCGCAGTTTTCTTGAAAGTACGTATAGTCAAGGAAACTTCGCGTAGGTACCAGGGTGGAAGTTTTCCACAACCGTTGTCGCCACAGAAATATATCGAGGTTTTCGCGATGATTTCTTTGGCAGGTGTATGGAATGTCAACATGACATTTGCAATGAAAAGGGTTCACCCTGATACGTGATTCAGTTTTCTTGACTGTATGTACCTATTTGATTTTTAGGGTTCCGTACCTCAACTAAAAATTGTATGTAGAACTTTTGCATGTCGTTCACCGACAGAATACATCTGTGCAGCAGCATACCTAGTACACACAGCAGCACCTTAACATCCTGTAGGTCCTTACTACGTTTAGTATGTATTCTGGAAAATAAAATTATTCCATTTTATTGTAAAAGGAAACAAATGGAACCCTTGTGGGACAACTTTGTTGTCCGTCCGTCCGTTGGTCCGTCCGTCCATCTGTCTGTCAAGACCTTTTATCTCAGGAACGCGTAGAGGTATCAAGTTGAAATTAAAAACATACATATACCTAATGTACTTATTCAGGTCTACGGTCCATTAAAGTTTAAAAAAAAATAAGCTTCTAAGTTAACGTAAAAAAAAAGATACGGTCGTTTATTTCGCAAAAAACCTGAATTTCGACACGCTCTTCTAGGGTAGTTAATCAAAATTTATTGAGTATTTTCGTTGACCTAGAACTATGAAATTTGGCAAGTAATACCGTCTTATCGTTCCTACAATACAGAGAAAAATCAGAAAATATACATTTGTAATTTTGTAATTATCAGGTCGTACAATTATAGTCATTTATTCCGGGTCGACATTAAATTTACAGGTCGTGTTTTTAACAGCACCCGACTTCATGAAAAGAATATTGTTCTGGCAGCAATCTGTAATGGGGTGGTGTGATGTTTATGCATCGACAAAACGATTTTTGGACGACTAGTACATTTTGAAATTAATTCGTTCAAGAAACCACCTGAGGCAAGGCACTGGTCGGCATCTGGTGGCAGAAGTGGTCGAAATTGACCAGACGTCAACTTACAGGCGACAGAGTCATACATCAGTGAAGCACTGCACCCTCTGGCCAGGAGTTAGAGCACAGGAACATCTGCTGATGCTTGGCTGGCACTTTAAGGACTTCTGATGATGTTTTGTCGATCACATTTGACTTTTTGGTTTTAATTTCACTCCTGTCGCACATATTGAAGAAATGAAGTACAGTGTCCATGGAATTTTAATAAATTCAAATTAAGGATACCGCAAGCGCACTGTATCCTCTTACGAATATTGCGTTCGGTGTGGTTAATTTCTTCAATTTATGCGTCAGGATACTGATAGCGGTTGAATCGCTTAGGGCCACTTGCACAGTCTAGGGTTAAAAATTTAAACAAGTTAGCTATGAAGTATCTTTTTTTTGTACTTATTTTTTCAACTTCATTTTTTTTTATTACTTTAAGTACTTTAAATTTAAGTCGTTAACCTTGGGTTAAGGATGACAGTTCCATACATTTTGAGTTTTGACACTTCTCAACCCTGGGTTAGCACTTAACTTGCGGTTATTTAGTTAACTCTGGTCTGTGCATGTCAGCCATAGAACTAAGGCTTGTCCACGAAAAAAAGTAGCCACTGTTGTATAATTCAGGTCTTCAATATGAAATTACATTTTTTAAAGAATTTTTTACAGTACATTCTGTCTGATGCAGTCGTATCCAGTTATCTAGTAGAAGTACAGGCAGTGGCGGCGCAGGACCTAAATTTGGTGTGGGCAAGATATATTTCTCGAGGCCTTATGATGGCGCACAAAAAATTTGATGACGGATGTTTAAATAAGCAAAAAAAAACGAGATTTTAGGCGCGAGGCCCCTCAGACCGCGAGGCCGTGGGCGGTGGCCCACGTCGCCCACGTCTAGCGTCGCCTCTGAGTATACAGGACCTCTAATAAATAACCGAAAACAACACGAAAGTGAGGCGTTTGAAACGGTCGGATAGTGACGCTTCAAAGTACCGATTTTTCAATCCCCAGCTAAAAGCATCCGTCAGTTAAAACTATCGCTTTCCTTTCTCAAGTCATAGGAAAAAAAAGGACATAGAGCTTATATTTATCTGACGGATATTTTTATATGGGGATAGAAAAATCGGCCCTAAGTAATCTTCGCTTAGCTTTTGTATAAAATATGTAAAAGCGCATAGCTAGTGGATAAACTTTCAAAACATCTTTCGATTTCATACCCTCATATCGGGCTCGAGATGGCGTCGAGTGTGAAAATTCGACGAGTTGTCAGGGCACGCCCCAGATCCCATCTTGATTGGGTTACGCTGCGCACACGCACATGGAACACTGGATTCCAAACTAGTGAAAATGCTTTCATTTTTACTAACAAAAACATACTGGTATTCAACCGCATGGAGAAGAGAGTCTCCAGGGACTCTTCTAACAGACTCTAAGGTTTCATTTTTGACGTGGCAACGTCTAACGGCTCTTTCACACGGACGTCCCGTTTTGCAGGATCGGTTTTTTACTGGATCCTGCAAAAATCATACCGGTGTTCACACGGAAGTTTGCATCCTGTTTTTTATGGGATAGCATTGGCAGTTGGAGAAGAAAATTCAGACGCAATGGACGTAAATACTCTTCTCAGAGCGCGCGCAGACAGAGAGCGGTCTGGTGTTCCGCGTTCCGCGTTCAGAGTTCTGTGTTCTTTCGAATGTACTGAGTCCCTTACGATAAGAGCGCGCGCAGACAGAGAGCGGTCTGGAGTTCCGCGTTCCGAGTTCCGAGTTCTGCGTTCTTTCGAATGTACTGAGTCCCTTACGATAACGCACACAGCAGGTGGTCGGAACTCTCGAGCGGTCAAAACACAGAACTCGGAACTCGGAACGCGGAACGCCAGACCGTTCTCTGTCTGCGCGCGCTCTTATAGGGCTATTTTCAACAAGAGAAATAAGTATTCCGCGTCAATTTTTATCTGCGTCATTTTGCGGTATAATCACAACTGTATGTACAGTCGACTACAAAAAGATCGATACCGCCAAAGTTACAAAGATATGTATACACACCTTTATTGACTTAACATTAAGGTCGTGTATACATATTTTTGTAACTTTGGCCGTATCGATTTTTTTGTAGTCGACTGTACATGCGTGGAATAATACCGAGCGAGTAAACGCGGCGCGCGCGGGCACTGCTAGGCAGCGGGGGTCGAGGGGGGGCGCTCTCCAGCGCTCCGCATCGCGCACCGTATCTAGTAAAAAACCGTATGAAGGATGCTAGTGTGAACACTTCCATTAAACTTGTTAAATAATATGCAATGGATTACCGTGGATTTATAATTTCATTTTAATCATCATAACACAACAACACAAAAGACATTCACGTCAAATCAAAATGTAACTAAGACAGTCTTCTTCTTCTTAAAAACTATAGATACTTTAAACTATATGTAAAAAGGTTACAAGTCATTACTTCAACACACCTCCTTGATTTGTGACCTTTTTCAAACCCTTAACTCATTAATCTAATAATTACTTAAGTCCACAAACACCTTTATCCTCTTTTATGCCCAATAGCTCTCTAAATTTCTGAAAATTAACTTTTCCTAAAGCTTTTGTAAGCATATCAGCTATCTGATCATCAGTCGATATTTTCTGCACATTAATTAAACCTTTCTTTTCATAATCATACACAAAATGGTAACTTATGTCAATGTGTTTCGAATTCTTAGAAAATTTCCCATTTTTTGCCAAACCAATTGCTCCTGTATTATCCTCATATATATTTACACCGTCTTTAACTTCAACATCTAAATCCCCTAATACTCCTTTAATCGGCAATATCTCTTCAACACAATCAGCTAAAGCATAGTATTCTGCATGCGTAGAAGCTCTCGACACAATCTTCTGTTTCTGTGATCTCCACATAACAACATTTCCAAAGACTTTAATTACTATTCCGCTCGTTGATTTTCTGTCTTGCATATCCGCTGCCCAATCAGCATCTACGTACGCGTTCAATATTTCATTATACACCGTTCCATAGTTCAACTTCAATCTTCTTGTGTGATATAAATATTTCAGCACTCGCAAAGTATATTTATAGTGAGTATCATCATGACTCTTCTGAAATCTACTCATATAATTCACTGAATACGCCACGTCTGGTCGTGTTCCATTTGCCACGTATAAAAGCGCTCCTATTAAGTTCCTATATTTCAATTTATCATTTATTTTCTCTGCAGGCTCCAGTTTCAGATTCATTTCCATAGGCGTATTAAATCCTTTTGAATCTTTTATGTTGTATTTCTCTGCCAAGCTTACAATATAATGTTCTTGACTTAAAACCATTTTCTTTTCTTCCCGATTATAATCAATGTCAATACCTAAATACTGTTTAACACCTCCTAAATCTTTCATACGAAATCTATCACTTAACATTTCTTTCACTTTATTTATACTCTTCTTATCTTCACCTGTAATCAATAAATCATCCACGTATAAAATAATGTAAACCTTCTTATTATTTACACTTCCTGTATATAAACAATAGTCATATGCAGATCTACTCAAATTTATGCTGCAAAAGAACTCATGAATGCAATCATACCAATCTCGTGGACTTTCTCTCAGTCCATACAGTGCCTTTTTTAGTAAACAAACTTTGTTTGGTTCAACGTCATAGCCATCTGGTGGATATATATATACTTCCGACTTTATACTTCCATTCAAAAATGCAGTTTCTACGTCCATCTGTTCAATATACCATCCTCGAACACTAGCAGTTGATAGCAAAACTTTCAAGGTAGTCATTCTAGCAACTGGTGAATATATTTCTTCATTTTCTTCATACATTTGTTGGAATCCTCTGGCAACTACTCTGGCTTTGTATATTCCATTAGATTTAATTGTGTAAATCCATTTTACTTCTATAATCCTTTTATCGGTTGGTTCATCTACCAACTCCCATGTTTCATTTTTTTCCAAACTGCTTATCTCTGACTGCATAGCCTTCTTCCATTTCATTGATTCAGAATTACTAATGGCCTCTTCGTAATTTTCAGGAACATTTGCATCACAAGTATTTACATAAACTACAAAATCTTTATATTTTTCTGGCATTTTTCTTGTCCTCTGTGGTCTGCCATATTCAGTTACTTCTCTAGCTTCTACTGGTTCCAATTCATTTCCAGTATCCTGAACTGCGTCTTCAAATACTTCATTATTTTCATCTTCATTTTCATCATAATTATTTTCAATCACTCTTGCAGTCTCATCTATACATATTACATGTCTTGTTTCATTAATTTTATTATCTATTAGTATTTTATATCCTGTATTTGTGTATCCAACTAAAATACCTTTAACTCCTTTTGGATTCAGTTTTGACGTTCTTTTTGCTTCAGGAATTCTCACAAAAACCTTACTTCCTATTATTCTCATTTTCGACACATCGGGTTTTCTTCCAGTAAATATCTCATAAGGCGTTCTTTTTATTACTGTATTTGTTAACAATCTATTTCCTATGTACACTGCAGTCTCCACAAATATTGGCCAGTATTTTTTATCTACATTCGCTTCTGAAATTAGACATCTCGCTCTATCCATGACACTTCTGTTAAATCTTTCTGCGACCCCGTTCAGTTCATGCGTGTATGGAGGGCTTGGATTTATGTATATCCCTTTATCTTTCGCCAATCTGTAAAAATCTTTATTTATATATTCTTTTCCATTATCACAACGTAGTTCCTTTATTCTCTTCCCTGTCATATTTTCAACTAAATTCATATAAGCTTCAAAACATTCAAACACTTCACTTTTATATTGAATGCAATACACTTTTGCTATTCTACTAAAATCATCAATAAAAGACACAAAGTAACGTTCACCTGCAACACCTGTAGGATTCAATGGACCGTTTACGTCTGTATGCACTATCTCTAATATATCTTTTGCACGCTGTCTATTATTTTCAAAAGGTAAATTATGCATTTTATTCACTAAACAAATCTCACACTGCACGTAGTCATTTTCAATTCTTTCTGGTAAACCTTTTAATAACTTTTGTTTGCACATTTTATCTAAATTTATAAAATTAGTATGCCCAAGAATTCGATGCCACTTTTCTTTTTCAGTCATATTCTTATTTATTGTGTATGATTTTACAAATCTTTTACCTACTTTCCCATTCAATACAAACAACTTATTTTTCCTCTCAGCGATAGCTAATACATTATTACTAGACCCATTAAAAATCTTAGCTCCATCATTATCAAAAACAACATAACTATTATAGCTCGTAATTGAAGATACACTCAATAAATTTCGTTTCATGCTTGGTACATAATATACATTCCTAATAATTGTTCTAAGCCATTTTCCGTTCACATAAAAATACATTAACACATTTCCTACCTTATTTGCTTTTAAAGAAAAACCATCTCCTACTTTAATATCAATTGGGTTATCTAAAGTTTTATATTCTATAAAATATTCATCACTATTTATAATATGGTCAGAACATCCACTATCTAATAACCATGTTAAATCGTCTTTATTAGAATAATCTTCACTCACCGGATCTCTCGCTGAAGTCATCACTTCGACATTAAAAGAATTATCTCCACTCGTATCATCCTGGGTTGGATTATAATAACATTCTCGCATCATACCTCGTGTTGTACCTGAAAAATTACCTCTACCTCTTGACATCATCCTCGAATTTCCTCTGGTGCCTCTATAATTTTGTCCTCTCCAGTCGTTTATTCCTCTCATGTTGCTATTTCCTCTAAAATTATAATTTCCTCGCCATCTTGGTAAGTTTCGATCCTTTACTTCATTTTTCGGGCAATCTCTTTGGTAATGGCCTGCCTCGTTACAGCCATAACATTTCCTTATTCTCACTTGTGACATTCTCTTCTGAATATTAAAGGTTTCCATTCCTTTAGGCTCATTCTCTTCCTTTTTCTTGTAATTCAATAATAGCTTCGACTTCACATACTCAACTGACTTTTCTTTCGCTGGCAATGCATCAACAATATCCACTATATGTGTGTAACTTTCTGGTAAACACAACAATAAATGATTCAATTTATCATCTTCAGTCATTTCTTCTCCGGCATTCTTCAATTCGTTAATATTCTTCTCAAATAAATTCAAAAAATCTACCGGGTTGTCACTTTCCGCCATTTTCAATTTCAGTAACTTCCGCTTACACAATAACTTATTTGCTGTTGACTGTACTTGATATATTGCGTCAAATTTTTTAATCATATTCCACGCAGTCGATTCCGATATAATTATTTCTAGCTGACTGTCCGTGACACCGGTGACAATCAAATTTTTGGCCTTTAAATCCATTTTTATCCAGTCATTTTCCTTTATATTTTCCGGTCTTATCTCATTTGCCATTGCCTCATAACATCCTTTTAATTCCATTATTAATTTCAGTCTAAATTTCCATTTCTCATAATTATTTCCATCAAATATCTGTATAGAACAATCTTCTCTTACGTTCGCCATTCTTCAAAACAATCTAATCTCACTTTATTTTTTCAAACTATTTATTACACCATATATAATCTTCAGTCCATTTTATTATCTCAACGCTCTGCTACCATGTTAAATAATATGCAATGGATTACCGTGGATTTATAATTTCATTTTAATCATCATAACACAACAACACAAAAGACATTCACGTCAAATCAAAATGTAACTAAGACAGTCTTCTTCTTCTTAAAAACTATAGATACTTTAAACTATATGTAAAAAGGTTACAAGTCATTACTTCAACAAAACTATGTACGTAACTAAACTGGATCCCGTTTTTTACTGGATCCAGTCTAGTGGCAAAACCGTACAGCACATTTCGAACGGATCGGATTTTTGCGGGATCCTGCAAACCGAATGCTCGTGTGAATGTTACCACAGTAGCACGTATGCTACTAAACGGGATCCTGCAAAAAACCGAACCCGCAAAAAACGGGACGTTGCCCGTGTGAAAGAGCCGTAATAAATCGATGAACGCCGGCTGCATACACGTACATGTAACGTTACGTAACGTTACATTCTACACAGCAGCAAAGCAGAGCAGGCCAGTTGCAAGAGAGCGGCGAGGGCCAGTTGCAAAAGTACAATGCGGCAAGTAAAATGTACAATGCGGGGTACGGGGGGGAGGGTTTGAATGTTTTGTTATGACGTTGTCACGTTAAACTATCGTCCGTAAACTGACTTCACAGACAACCGGTTTTTATTTACAGCGAAATACTTACCTACTGGTTTGAAACCACATGGGAAAGAGAGGCCTATTCTCGTGGTTTCTCTACCGAATCGAATCAGGAATGAGGAGATTCGTAGAAGAACAAGGGTCATACAGTCCAAATGGATTAGCTCGTTGAATTGGCAATGGGCAGGCCATATAGCACGGAGAACAGAAATTGGGGCCGAAATGTTTTCGAACGGAGACCACAGATTGGAAAGCGTGAGACGTCCATCAACGAGATGGACGAATGATTTGGTAAAGGCTACAGGTTTACGGTGAATGCCAGCCACTTCCAACTGTAATGATTGGGCATCAATTAAGGAGGTATATATCCAGCAGCAGAAGCCGTGGTGGCCTAGTGGTTTGACCTATGGCCTCTTATGGGTCGTGGGTTCAATTCCCGGCTCGCACCTCTGAGTTTTTCGGAATTTATGTGCGAAATTACATTTGTAATTTACCGTGAGCTTTACGGTGAAGGAAAACATCTTGAGGAAACCTGCATACACCTGCGAAGAAATTCAATGGTGTGTGTGAAGTTTCCAATCCGCACTGGGCCCGCGTGGGAAGTACGGCCCAAGCCCTCTCATTTTGATATAGGCTGGGATGATGATTATGATGATGATATCCAGCAATGGGCATCCTGCGGCTGAAATGGTGATGATTCAACCAAGAACAAGTCTCTGAGAGCTTATGGCCTAACGCACTCGGGATCACAATCCTTTTTACCACTGCTCATGGTACGGTAGAGGAGGAAAGAGACGGCGCATGCGATTGCGAGCGCCACGCGTTATACAATGCGGTTTCTAGTCTTAAGACGGCTCCGGCAAAGCTGTCTCAAATTTTGGAAAATTTCGTCCTAACGGGGGTCAAACATCTTAGTATAACCACGACCGCTTGCCGCTGTACGCCATAATGCGCGCGCATGTTCCAGAGGTCGAGAAAGTGGAAAATCACCCGTAATGGCGACGCAAACGAGCGTGTGGTGATGTTTATATAAATATTATAGACAGGAAAGCCAAGAATTCTGTTCAAGTAAAAGTACAAACACGAGAATTCTTAGAGGTGAGAAGCAAAAGAACGTCAAAGTCAAAGTTAAAATAATGTTCTATTTTATTTATTTACTAGCTTTTGCCCGCGACTCCGTTCGCGTGGAATTAGTAATTTGGGCAGCTTATTTTTTTATCCAATTTGCTTTTTCTTCAATTATGGCTCTCCTTAGTTCCTCGATATAAAAAAGTACCCCCCCCCCCCCCCCCCCCCCACCGAACCCCACCCGCACACCCGCGTTCACATTCATTCACCACCAAAAGTTTTACTTCAAAAACCCCCGATTTTGAGACATTCTTCCGCTCCGCTCCGCTCCTATTGGTGTTAGCGTGATGATATATAGCCTATAGCCTTCCTCGATAAATGGGCTATCTAACACTGAAAGAATTTTTCAAATCGGTGCAGTAGTTCCTGAAGTCCGACATTTGACATTGGTGTATTTTGCGTGACCGGTCGTACTTTATTCTGTGTGGTTAGAATTCTTCACAAATTTACGCGTGGATTATAACTACGGAGTTTGATTTGGACCCACTCCTGACATCTAGCACTTTGACAGCGCCAGTAAAAAATAACGCAAAAAACAATTAAAGGGGTTGCCTTATCGTACGCATTTAGATAGATTTAGAAATTTGGCAGTGTGGGAGCCCTCAATTACAATCTGACGTCATCAACCAAAATAGTTTCAATAATTAATTTTGAAAAAAGTAGTGAACTAAGTGACAAAATATTGAAATTAGTTTCTTATAATTGACTTTTCTATACAAAAAAAATATAAAAACCACTGGTAATTTTTTTTGTGTATTTGTATGGGAAAAAAAGTGCTTCATTTTAAAAAGTCGTAAAACAAAAAACATTTGTTTGAGTGATAGGAATTCCGGGTTAAGAGGATGTCAGTGAATTACAAATAACCCAGTATAGAGAAAAAAAATATATAAATATAGTTATTAACTGTGACTAGCTTACAAGTTTAGTTCTCATCACCTTTTCACTGACTGACTGATAGTAAGAGAGGTGACAGATGGGTGTCATCTACTGGGCGTTGAGGTGTCGATCATTGGTACGTTTACCTTAGCTATTTGTGACTCGGGATCGCCAATGCGAATCAGAATTATTTCTTAACATCCATGTTCAAAAAGCCGTGGTGGCTTAGTGGTTTGACCTTAGCCTCTCAAGCAGAGGGTCGTGGGCTCAAACCCCGGCTCGCACCTCTGAATTTTTCGGCATTTATGTGCGAAATTATATTTGAAATTTACCATGAGCTTTACGGTGAAGGAAAACATCGTGAGGTAACCTGCACACACCTGAGAAGAAATCAATGGAGTGTGTGAAGTTCCCAATCCGCATTGGGCCAGCGTGGGAACTACGGCCCAAGCCTTTTCATTCTGAGAAGAGGCCTACTGTGCCCTGCAGTGGGACGTATATAGGCTGGGTTGATGATGAAAATCCATGTTCATGATATAATATAATCATTAATTTCATACACTCGGCAATAACGGTTTCAAGCCACTATTTAAATAAATAAATAAATAAATAAATAAATAAATATCACGGGACAATTCACACCAATTGACCTACTCCCAAAGTAAGCTAAGTAAAGCTTGTGTTATGGGTACTAGGCAACGGATAAACATACTTATATAGATAGATACATACTTAAATACATATTAAACACCCAAGACCCGAGAACAAACATTCGTATTTTTCATACAAATATCTGCCCCGACACGGGAATCGAACCCGGGACCTCAAGCTTCGTAGTCATGTTCTCTAACCACTAGGCCATCTGGTCGTCTAAAATCAAAAGCCATATTTTCTAACGCACGACCGCTTGTAATTGCATTCGCCATCTGGCTAGTTCTACTAGCGTTTCAACCGCTATCACTCTCCTGTCGCATGTACGTAAGAAATAAGCTACAGCTAGAGCGAAATTTCAACAAATTGAAATTATACCACAAGCACGCTGATCGTTATATAAAAACCTTCCGCTAGGTGTCGCTCATTTACTTAGAGTGATAGCGGTTGAAACGCTAGTAGAACTACCCATCTCTTTCTATCACCATCTTAAACGGTTTGACAGAAAGAAATAGTGAATGCAACAGCAAGCGCCTGCGCAGCGCGATAGACGATTGCGTCCAGAGGTCATATTGGCCTTTCTTAAGTTTTTCAGTTACAGGTAAGTAAGTAATATTTTTAAACCATCGCGGATAATGCAAATCCGCTTATCTACTTCATATTTATTTATTTTAAGGAATTGGGATTAAAAATTAGAATAGAAATCCCCGACGAAACTGAATTTCTATAATATTCTTTGTCTGATTTTCTTTACGGAGTATTTTTAATTTATAAGATAAGACGCGGAAGCATTTCTATACGAGTCGATAGTGTTATCGACAGTAATCTGTCAATGTGAGACAATGGCAAACGTGCCGTTCAACCCGTGCCGGGGTTCTTTTACCTTTGAAACTAATTAACGGCCCGTCCACGACTATTATTCGCCCGCGATCAGAAAGGGATCAGAGTTGACAGTAATTCTATATGCTTACGTCAAAATATGTATGAACTGACAGTTCTGACAGTCCCATTCAGTACCTCCACCATGAGTTTACACTAGTTTACAGTGACCGTACTCGCTAGCGACGGCGTAAATTATTTGTATGGAGAATTGTACTTCCGTAAGTGACCGCTGGAGGCGCTGTACAATTCTCCATACAAATAATTTACGCCGTCGCTAGCGAGTACGGTCACGTAAACTAGTGTAAACTCATGGTAGAGGTACTGATTGCGGTTTGATAATACCCGCGTTCATTTGCGTGTACTGGCAATAGGTAGTATTCCGATGTTGGCGACCGCGTTTGGCAACCATGATGATGATCCCAGCCTTTATACGTCCCACTGCAGGGCACAGGCCTCCTCTCAGAATGAGAGGGCTTAGGCCGTAGTTCTCACGTGGGCCCAGTGCGGGTTTGGAAGAAGCCAAAACACACCACTAAATTTCTTCATAATTCTTCTGCATAACAAATTACAAGCTAATAGTATTACCTATTTTGTACTGAAATTCACTAATACTATTTTGCTTGTATTTTGTTATGCAATTGGGCCCAGGTCTCATGATGTTTGCCTTGTCCGTAAAGCTCATGGTAAATTGGCTAAGTAAAGTTTTTTTAAGAGGTGCTAATTATATTTTTTTTCGACAGTCGGCGTTCTGAAGATCGAGAAACTGCAGCTGTTTTATTTTTATCTCCTATTGTTTACTGGAAATATTTTTTTAAGTGTTCGAGTTGACATTTGTGAGATTTAATGGCTGACAAGCCGTTCGTGCTCAGTACTTAGTAGAAACAGAAAAAAAACGAAGTCATCTGTCACTTTTGTCCATGTCAAACCGTTTGCGTTTCGTTTGCTTTGCGTTTTGGTGTGATTTTTGGACTATTTTTAACGACCTCCGCACAAAATCTGGATTTAAAATTTTACCGCATTTCTCCACGAATTATGCACGATAATTAAATCACGATTGAATATTTTCGATCATTATTTTGGAACTGCTTTTTGGACAATGCAAAGTAAACGAAACGCAAACGGTTAGATTTCATTTGACATTGACAATTGACTTCGTTTTTTTTCTATTTCTACTAAGTACTGAGTATGAACCGCTTGTCAGCCATTAAATCTCACAAATGTCATCTCGAACACTTAAAAAAATATTTCCAGTAAACAATAGGAGATAAAAATAAAACAGCTGCAGTTTCTCGGTCTAGAAGACGACTACTGTCGAAAAAAAATATAATTAGCACCTCTTCAAAAAACTTGTAAATGTAATTTCACACATTAATTAATTTGGAAAAATTCAGAGGTGCGAGATCGGGTTCGAATCCAAGGCCATCTGCATGAAAGGCCATGGGTTAAACCACTAGCTTACCTACGACGACATATAAAATAATGAAAAAAAAAACTGTAAAATGTTTCCTCTTAAATTACGCTACTGTAATTTTTGCATGGGTTCCATAACCTCATTAGTGTATGACGCGAACCTCTCAATGACTAAAGCAAAATTAATGAATCATTAGCTAGGTGCCGAGGAGTCTGTACTAACGAATATACCTAGTACATTCAACTTCAAAAGGCTACACCAGTGCAGCAGTGGCGGGGTGTGAAAATTTTTGCAAGTAAAGGCGGAGCAAAAAACCTAAAAATCCCATTTATCCTCTTCTTAAAAATGCCGTAATGGAATAGAAGCGTTTGGCAACTTCAAAAGTTTAGTCAACCCGGGGAATCGGGTTGTTAGTATCTAGAGCTGCCACCCCTCCGGGGTTGACCCGGAGTCTAACTAGGCTAAGGGGCTTTTTCACCACCCATTGATTAATTTTAACTGACGGATAAATGTATGCCGCCGTCCGTGAACAAAACAAACAGAGACGGCATCACCTTCATCCGTCAATTAAATTTGACCAACACAAATTTTACGGAATTGCCTCAAATAATAGGCGAAAATATGTTATCAATTCCTATGAGTAACATCGTTGAACATGTTTTGTCATTGATGAAAAATTTATAGACCTACGAGCGAAACTGCTTGTCAGTCAATAAGTAGTACATTGACTAAAGGGTCATACACATTTTTTTGTTCGCGTCTCTCCTGTGGACATGGCAAAAGTTAAGGGTCCATAGCCAATATTTTTTAGTCAAGTCTACATCGGCGTGTAGGACGCCTGGCCAACTTTCGGCCCATTTAAACAAACATTAAGTTTGCTATGCTAACTCAGAGTCGCTAATTTTATGTCCACAGGGGAGACGACTTAATTGTTTCTTTCGCTGTGTATGACCCTAAAGGCGGAAAATTTGAGAAATTGCGTTGCTCTCCGGGCCTGATTTTTTTAAAGGTGGCAGCCTTATTAGTACCCTTCATCACTGCTCTAGACACTACTATAATTATTCTCTAAGTATACATTGTTTCTCCGTGGGATCGCATTAGAAATGATGAAATCCGCGCAAGAACTAATATATATGGCGATATAGCTCGAAGAATCGCCAGACTCAAGTGGCAGTGGGCAGGGCACATCGCTCGTGGAACTGATGGCCGATGGGGCAAAAAGGTTCTCGAGTGGCGTATACAGGGTTATTTGTAATTCACTGACATCCTCTTAACCCTGAATTCCTATCACTCAAACAAATGGTTTTTGTTTTACGACTTTTTAAAATGAAGCACTTTTTTCCCATACAAATACACAGAGTATCGTAAAAATAAGAGGTAAGTAATCTCAAATTTTCAAAACGTTTTACACCAAAAATATTAAGTTATGACAAAAGCCGTAAAACAAAAAACATTTGTTTAAGTGGTAGGAGTTTAAGGTTAAAAGGATGCTAGTGAATTACAAATAACCCTGTAGACTATCGATAGTCTATCGATATTGGACTATCGATAGGCAACACTACTTATCACTTTGTGGGTTCAGTACCAGTAGGTACACTACGTCAGCTAAGGATAAATTTATAAATTTATTTACCTAAGTTTATCGTGTGCGTAGGTAAGTGTATTTATTGAGACGGGTTCTGACTAAGAACTAGGTACTTATAGTTAGTAAATAGGTAATACACAAGGAAGTTTAGATGTAGTGCGTAAGCGCATTTAAAGCGTCAATCTTTCCCGTATTATGACAAAAATATGGAACATCATTTCATAGCCGCAAATTCATCTTCTTCATCTTCACCCCAGCCTTTATACGTCCCATTGCAGGGCACAGGCCTCCTCTCAGAATAAGACATGGGCTGTAGTTCCACACCATTGAATTTCTTTGCAAGTGTATGCAGGTTTCCTCACGATGTTTTCCTTCACCGTAAAGCTCATGGTAAATTTCAAATGTATTTACGCAACGTAACGCACATAAATTCTGAAAAAATCACAGGTGCGAGCCGGGATTTGAACCCACGACCATGCTTGAGAGGTCATAGGTCAAACCACTAGGTCACCAAGGTTTTATATAGTTACGTACTAGTATTTAAATTTAAACACACCAGATAGGCACTAACCTAAATTATTGCCTTTTAAGAACTTTGAAATAAATTTCAGGATCAGCTTTCATTAGCCAGAGTCCAACAAATTCGTTCTTTGATGATGTTCATCACAAAAAACATCACCTCACTCAAACGTCAGTCTTACGTTTTTCACCCATCAAATACTTACCGCAATTTACAAAGAGCCCACGTCAAAGGGATCAAATACTGCTTTACCAATGCGTAGGTCCTACGATTCATCATTTGAGGTAAAACGTTTATATTGCGTGGATTACTTAACACTTTCACAGTCCACAGTGCCCCATATAAGGGTCACAGCGACTTAGCTCCACAAGTCTGTGCCCACACCCCACATTATGTGGTAAGTAAATGTGTTCCAAAGCCCTAGCGGGCTACTACGATATTCGATTTTCGGAGTTGATGTCGTGCCATCCTTCTCACTCGTCTGTTTAATATTATTAGCATGAACGAAACAGCACAATACGAAATTTGAATATCGAGATCTTGGGCTCCGAGAAGCCTCTGTGCGATCCACGAAAATTCCACACAAATTGAAAAGTAAGCCAAATTAAATTAAGTTTAAATCATAGTATTTTTATCGGAAACAAAGTTCGCTTCGTCTTTCCTAATACAAACTGCCAAAAATTGAATCAGCTTCCGTCGTCTGTATTTTCAGATAGATCTGTAGGTGTACAACCTAGGGCTCATCAAGGCTAGAATGAATAGGCTGTTAATGAACCAGCGAGATTCATCTTTAGCCTTATCTAGTTACCTACACTTTTCCTCAGGTGGGTCAATCGTGGGTCAGCTTTATGTAAAAAAGGTGATTTTCGGACTTAAACCTAGCCAAATTTCATTATTCTATCCCAGCGGGATACTTCTCGTATGGATTTCGATTCCCAAGGTTTTTGTTTGGAAGAAAACTTTCATAAGGCTGAAGTATCTTTTGGTCGCCGAACCTGTCTTTGATATTCATTTCGATTTGATAATTCCATGCGTTAGACATACAGACAGAAAGAAGGGTTTCTTTTATTAATCTTTCTACTTACTAGATTTAAAAACTGCAATTTGTAAAAAAGTAAGCCGCTTTGCTAACAATCTTTGGCAGCAAAATTCATCAAAATTCTCCGTAATACTCCCTCCAACGACCACCCCTATTTATTAGTCAATTTACATTCACGACACCTCGTAGCGAATCATCCGAGGAGTTCGAAATTACAAATTCAAATAAAAGGGGTTCGCAGGACGCCGGATATTACCTTCCGACCCTGCTTCCGCTGTTGGCAATTTATAAACGGCATTTTTATTCGTAAAACCGTTTTAATATTACAAATTAAATAGCATACTAGCCTCTACCCGCGATTTTGTACGCGTCAACCATTAATCCATAATCCTCTTTATAATCATATTATGCCATGGCAATTTCCAAAAATCCTGATTTTTTTCCTTAAAACTTGCATGTCAAATTTAAAGGGTCTAGTAAGTCAGTAAGTAAAGAAAGAAATGCATTCATTTACAACAAGACTTAACGCAATAACTTTTTTTTAAAAACGGCCATGTGCCAGTCGGACTCGCGCACGAAGGGTTCCGTACCACTACAATACAATACAATACAATACAATGACTCTTTATTGTACACCAGGAATAGTAAGCAATACAGAAAACAGGTACACAGAGAGTAAGTTACAAGGTAAGCAATAGGCGGCCTTATCGCTTAAGAGCGATCTCTTCCAGGCAACCCTTTACCAGAAAGAAGGAAGGACTAGTTTACAGCAGGTGGTGCATCAACAGTGGATCAGAAAATTAAAACGCAACAAAAAATAGTACATCTACTCATACATATATCGTACTACCTATAAAAACAACAAAAAATTCAAGTTTGTTGTATGGGAGCCCCCTTAAATATTTATTTTATCCTGTTTTTTAGTATTTGTTGTTATAGCGGCAACAGAAATACATCATCTGTGAAAGTTTCAACTATCTAACTATCACGGTTCATGCGATAGGTTCAGCCTGGTGACAGACGGACAGACAGACGGACGGACGGACAGTGGAGTCTTAGTAATAGGGTCCCGTTTTATCCTTTGGGTACGAGACCCTAAAAATAAACAACACGAGGATAAAGATAGAGTAAGTATGTCATTGCAGTTTCTCGAATAATGTTAGTTTGGAATCGAGTAATATAAAGGTTATCGTTTATCCCTTATCCTGTGGGAACTTTTTTAGATGAAGAAATAAAAAGTTTATTTGGTACTGCAAACACACAAGATTACCAAAATAATAAAATCAGCACAAACTCAAAAGTAAACATTTTATATTGTCTGTTTGCGCTGCAGTAAGTAGTGCAAAAGGGCCGTGGCTCGGTGGTCAACATTGCTCATAGGAGCAAAACACTGATATTCTGCCATAACCCAGAGGACCGAGAGCAAAATACCTACTACTTACTGATATTATTTTCCGTAAAAACCTTCAACAAAGTATTAAAAATCTTTAAAAAAATGTATGAAATCGGTAAAGTTGTTGTTAAGTTATGGCGTGGCCAAAATAAAGGGTGTGTTATGATAGATATAACAACATTACACTGTAACATTTGGCATAATGCTACATTTGATATAATTCGATTTACTCGAGAAGTAAACATTCTACGATTTTTTTATAAAATAAACTAACCTAACCTAACCTAATGCATATCAAATAGAATGAATATCAATCCTCCGAAGTTTACTTTTTGAGTAAATCGTATCAAATGTAGCATTATAACAAATGTTACAGTTATATCAAATGTTGTTATATCTATCGAGGCGCACCCCAAAATAAATAGGGGGATTTATTTTTATATTCTAACTAGCTGATGCCCGCGGCTTTTCCCCTTGTATTTTTTATAAAATTTCTAGTATTTTTTAAATTTATATTTAAATAGAAGAAGAAGAAGATAGGTATATAAAAATTTCGTAACACAGTGTTTGTTATCGAACTCCTCAGAAACGGCTTGACCGATTTTTATAATTTTTTTTTCTGCACTCGTTAGGTCTGAGAATAGGTCGTAGGCTATTTTTTATACCCCTATTCTTCGCAGACGTAGTCGCGGGCAACAACTATTTAGATTGTGTATTTAGATTGTTAACCTTTATTACGGTTCAAAATATAAGTACCTACTTACAGTGTTACCTGTACCTACCTAGCAGTGTTGCAGAACTATCGATAGTTTGACTATCGATCGTTGACCTCGCAAACTATTCAGGATATCGATATTACTATCGATAGTATCGCACATGTCAGTAGGTACTATCGATACTATTGACGCCCGCCCCCCGCCCTCGCGCCGTTTAATCGTGGCGTCGTTTAACGACCGCCTTAGCCTAGTTGGTAGTGACCCTGCCTACGAAGCAAGAGGTCCTGGGTTCGAATCCCGGTAAGGGCATTTATTTGTGTGATGAGCACGAATATTTGTTCCTGAGTTATGGATGTTTTCTATGTATTTAAGTATTTATTTATCTATATAAGTATGTTTATCGTCGTCTAGTACCCATAGTACAAGCTTTGCTTAGTTTGGGACTAGGTCGATTTGTGTAAGATTGTCCCCTAATATTTATTTATTTATTTATTTATTTATTTATCGATAGTATCGATAGTGATTTATAAGCAATACCTACTATTGATAATGGCAATACTATCGATACTATCGATATTGGACTATCGATAGGCAACACTACTACCTAGTTACAGTTCTTTGGCAAACGGCTTAACGGACAGCGGAATCTTAGTAATGGGATCTCTTCAGCACCCTTTCTATACGGAACTCCAAAAACTGGTGTAATAGAGATCACTGGGCAAGACTTAACCAACATGTGTAACTTTGAATAATAATACAATTAAATGTGACTCCAATTTTTACATTCTTGTGTAATCGAATTACTGAAGTTGCGCAAACGCATGGAAAGCCGCGGGAAATTGAGCGGAGACAATTTCGGCGAGATCTGCGCACGCGTGCGGCACCTCGTTGTACGGTTAGGAAAACAGAAAGGCGGATTTTTATGATGAATTTTTTGGTTTATCCTACCAAAGACCTTCAAAAAATGCATGAAGTGACATTAAATCCCATGCAGCCACTGACTCCCATGCCTCCGACTGCATTTTATCGTTGCATTAAATTTTGAAAAAATGCCATCGAGGTTTTTTAAATTCGTTTCAATGTTTAGTTTTTATTTGGATTTCTTTC
This sequence comes from Archips crataeganus, assembly GCA_947859365.1. Lineage (NCBI taxonomy): Eukaryota > Metazoa > Arthropoda > Insecta > Lepidoptera > Tortricidae > Archips > Archips crataeganus. The sequence goes on along the minus strand of OX402067.1, from coordinate 9,033,948 downwards.
GTTGAGTTCAGTTAGCTTTTTATTGTTATTGAACATTTTATCTTGTTTCCACCTTTTCAGTATTTCTGCAGGCGGGTTTTTTTTTATTTTTTAATTTATTATTTTGTTTACACCACAGGCGGGTTTTTAGTTTTTTTAATTACTTTTTTTATTTCTTGCTTTTAGTGTAACCTCCTGAGACCCAGATAAATTATTGAGTATTTGAATTAGGAATCCGTTGCTATTTAGTTAAAGTTCAAAACCAATTTCGAAATATGTTTATACTTAATTAACGCATGACTGTACTATAAGCTGGAAGAGCGAGGCTTCCTGACACAGGTACACTATACCTAATAGGAAGTCTCGACCATTTTGTATTTACCACCTAAGTTGGAATGAAATAAATAATTTATTATTATTATTATTATTATTATTAATTTTCACACATGGGTTTCACAGAGAATATTATTGCTCAAAGATATAGTTAGTGACCTAAGTGTGTTGTTCGACAGTGATTTGTCATTTCGCAGTCACTACGAAAGTGTGGTATCTAAGGCAAACATTATCCGCAACACAAGACCTTTTAGGAATGTGAATAGTCTGGTGATATTGTATTCTTCGTTGGTAAGGACGGGGCTCGAGTACTGCTGTGTTGTATGGCAACCGATCTACGCTAAGTACTGTGACCGGTTGGAGTCAGTTCAAAGAAAGTTTGTACGACATCTTTGCGTTAAGACCGGAATACGCCGTGCTATACCCGAATACGATGACCGACTCATTAAGTTCAGTCTCCGTTCTTTGTCCCATCGTCGGAACTTTTTTGATATGGTGACACTTTATAAAATCCTTCACGGAGATCTTGACGGAGATTTTATGGCCTTTATTGGCTTTAGAGCCAGTATGAAGCGCACACGGAGTCACAATTTGTTTGCCTTACCAATGACTGACAATAATGTTACTCACAATGCTCCAATACAACGTATGTGTCGTCAGTTCAATAAGCTGGACACTGATATCGATATCTTTCACGATTCTCGAGCCGTATTCACGCATAAAATTTATTTATAAACAGAAACCTGTTCTGTATTGCATGTCTAAACTATTATTAATATAGGTGCGTAGGTACATCTAGTGCAAATTAATATATTGTTAAATAAAATAAGTACATTTTTTAAGATAGCCCCGAAGCGTAATGTATAGTAAGTTTTATAAATAAAAATAAATAACTTTAACTTTTGTGTAGGATAATATGGAAATAAGTAGGTTCGAATGATTAGTTTCTGGTGTGCATAAATGTTGTGTACAATTGTAATTGTGTTGTAGACAAACCCATGTTAATCTTGTAAGGTTTAAATTGTGCTATTGTTTACAATATGTAATTGTACCTAACTGATAAATAAATAAATAAATAAATAAATGTCTGAGTAAGTAGGTACGTCGTCGTTTTAATGCATTGATTGCCAATTTACTATTCCAAATTAAATTTAAACACATAACTTGTATATATTTTTGTAATCTCTTTTAAAATCCCTTTATTTTGATACCTACCCTACTTGATAGGTTTGGATAAAAAATTTTTTTTGAAGACTCACAATTTGGCGCCAAAAATCCGCCATTTTTATTTTTCATGAATTTCATGTATCCAGTGTTACTCGCGTTATCAAGACGAATCCAATGACGTATCATTTATCAAAATCGGTTCAGTCGTGTAGTTACGAGAGGACATAGGAATGGACATACATACATACATACATACATACGGATCAAACACATAACCCTTCCTTCTTCGCAGTCGGGTAAAAAAAACTTGCTTTCAACATTCGGCACCCGTTGAATGACAACAGGGATGTACCTATTAAGGCGGTGTACAGAAAATCAGCGCTGTGCCAGTCAGGGCCTCCTGTGGATACTTGACTCACAGCATACGCTGAGTGCATCCCCTTTGCCACAATTGATGGAATAGTGTTAGTTTTTTTTTTTTATATTAATTAATTATTTTATAAATTTCTATATTGTATTTTATGTTGTGGCAATAAATGAAATTCTATTCTATTCTATTCTATTCTAAAAGAGTAACGTGACAGTGACTGACAAACATCGCTCAGCCTCTGACATTGAAGCTTGAGATTTGAAATTTGGTAGACATTTCTTGATCATAGAAGGGAATTTCTGAAATTCAACAGGATGCAGAACTTCATCATTATCATCATTTCAGCTGAAAGACGTCCACCGCTGAACATAGGCCTCCCCCAAGGTTCGCCAACCAGACCGGTCCTGTGCCATCCGCATCCAACGCGTTCCCACAACCTTAATCAGGTCATCGCTCCATTTGTAGGAGGCTTACCTGCACCTCGTTTTCCGGTCCAGAACTTACCACGATGTTTTTATACAAGCTTCTAAATAATTATATTGATTCTCCTAATCTTCTTCAAAAGGTTACTTTTAAATTGTCTCGCCGTATTCCCACTCGCTATCCCCAAACTTTCCATATAAGTTTTTGTGGTTCAAATTTTGCCAAACATACTTTCTTCCGACGAGCATGTCGTGATTATAATGTTAAATTCTCTAATCTTGATATTTTTTCACTATCATTTGGTAAATACTCTAGCATTCTGCGAAGTTCAATCTTTTCTTAATAGATATATTGTATGTTTCTTCTAAGTAACCAGCAACTATACATTATTTGCATGTAAACTTTAATGTAACTTCCGTAGCGACAATATTTTATATTATTTTTGTACACCAGTTTAAATTCCCTACCGTATCATGCAAGTATTATTTACTTATCGATGTTTTCAAGTTCCTGTATGGTGACAGATAAGATGTTTAAGATGGTGCCTAACACCTACCGTTTCGATTTGTTAATTAACTATGTATTTCGTTTTATTTTCTATGGAACTTAAGGTCTGTTTGTTGTTACTTAAGTTGATTTATGTTGAATTGTGACTGTTTGTTTCCTAAATAAATCAAAAAAAAATAAAGAATTTCCCACGCTCTACAAACGGGGATCAACTTCGAAAACTACTTTAAAAGACTCCCCAGCAGATCAAAGGTAAGTAAAGTACTCCAGTCTACTTTTACTAGTGACGATGGGGCTATTTTGATATTTAACCCTTTGTTCCCACTTGTTCGCAGTGAGAACTACTTAGGTACTGCGATTTCTCTCCCAGTTGTTCTCACTACGAACAAGTGGGAACGAAAGGATGTGGAATTGTGGACAACAACTGGAAACATCGCACTAGATGCTCTGAATTTTAAAAACGTTACTCATCTACATACAACAAAATCTAAATTTGTTTTTTCACAAATCCGACTCTTGATTGTACCCTATCTCACGTGATAAAAGTGCCCTGGGTTGTATGTATCTACTTATCTGGGAAAAAAAAACCATCATAATCATCATTTCAGCCGAAAGACGTCCACTGCTGAACATAGGCCTCCCCGAAGGCTCGCCAAACAGATCGGTTCTGCGCCATCCGCAGCCAACGCGTCCCGCAACCTTAACCTTAATTATATTAATTACGTGTGAAGGTTTCGCTAGTCTTTGTTTTTATTTTATTAGTTCATTGATTTTTATTTTTTATTATTATTATTGTATTCCTGTCTTTGCTCAGTTTGTATTAAATTATGTGTATCTTACCTGGTTTAAGTGTATCATACTTCGTACATGTATATAAATAAAAATGTACTATGTTATCCAACTCAACGGGTCCCAAGATACAGGCTCAGCCTAGTTTGGGGTCCACCGGATACTGCTTCATGTAAATTTTTAGTTTGTGTAATAAATATTTTCTTTCTTTCTTTCTTTCTTTCTTTAACCAGGTCTTCGCTCTATCTTGTTGGAGGCCTACCTACACCGCGTCTTCCGGTCATCAGTTCTGGGTGATTCTACAAGGTCGTGATTTTTTTTTTATTCCTCTGTCGTATTTTTTTTTAATTAGTACAGAAAAAATCATGCTCCCATGAAAATAGATTTGTTCAGTAACATAAATTTATGGTACTGAACAAATCTATTTTCATGGGAGCATGATTTTTTCTGTACTAAGTAAAAAAAAAATACGACAGAGGAATAAAATAAAAATCACGACCTTGAAGAATCACCCTTCTGCGAGCGATGTGCCCTGCCCACTGCCATTGAATCTCGCGATACTTCGAGCTATGTCAGTGACTTTAGTTCTTTCGCGGATTTCATCATCTCTAATAAGATCCCGCAAAGAAACTCCGAGCATAGCCCTCTCCATTGCCCTCTGAGTGACCTTGAGCTTTTTTATGCGGCCCATCGTTAGCGGCCACGTCTCAGTGCCAAAATCATCACTGGCAACACACGCTGGTCAAAGACTTTTGACTTGAGATACTTACTGCGGCATGTAACGAAGGAAAAACAAACTATGGGATCTAATTCCATTCCTCAGCAGTTTGTGTTAGGAAAGATGAACCAAACTTTGTGTGGGCTAATAGAATACTAGCCACATAAGGGACGCTCTCTCGTCTGGATATCTGACATCTATTCTGACAGACTATTCTGTCATACAATTCCGCTGCTGTCGGTACAGATCGGTTCGGCACGCGTCTGTCACCGCACTCTCGCTTTCCCGATGCGAGCGATAGAGCCCTTTCGCTCGCTCGTGACGCCTAGTTAGCATGAATGACACGGCCACGTGCTTAGTTATGAGTAATCGAAATAATTTATCGAAAAGAGAATTTTTGGGTACTTAGTTCTTGACACCAGAAACTTCCGCGATATCTAGTGGATACTTATATTATAATTCAACAACGCGTTCGCGTTTTTTAATTTTTTGAACGCCCCCATTGACAAAATTGCCCGGATTGGCAAAAAAGCTTGTTTTCAATACCTACACCATGTCCCATTCAAAACCGAATTCGAGTTCGTAGACGAAGAGGAATTGTACGAATGTGGGAAACAGTTTAAAACAATTTGTACGAATCTATAATAATTATTATTATTTATATTATCAGGCAGGCAGTTCTTTGCTATATTCCTTGATCACGTATTCTTTATACTTACTGCTAATGTGTTGGTCTATCTATACTATAAAGGTTTAGGTAGGTACTTTACAAATGTAAACAAAACTCCATATTATGCGACTAAACTATCTAGTACGTCGAAAATGTGACGCGTTAAAGTCAATTACAAATATTACATTTGGCTGGTTAACCCAACGCCATAACTTTTGGTCGTGTTGGCAGCTGATCTTTGTTTACATTTAGTAATGTGCCTAAACCATAATAGTATAGTCTTCTATCGCATGTACAACGGAGAGTGCTCCGAGGAGTTATTCGGGTTGATCCCTGCCGCATCCTTCCGCCACCGCCCTACGCGACAACACTTCCATCCTCACCATCTGGATGGTTGGTTGTCTTCTACTGTGCGTTTTTCCAGAAATTTCCTGCCTCGCACAGCAAAGCTCTGGAATGAGGTTCCTGCTGCGGTATTCCCGGACCGATATGACCTTCAAGCTTTCAAAAAAAGAGCGTACTCCTACCTAAAAGGCCGGCAACGCACTTGTGACTCTTTTGGTGTCGCAGGTGTCCATGGGCGACGGTAATCGTTTACCATCAGGCGATCCGTCTGCTCGTTTGCCCCCTATATCATAAAAAAAAAAAAAAAAAAAAATAGTCGGTTTTGTTTATATAAGAGCGACTGGTAAAAAAAACTGCTTATTGTTGTTTAATAAATATATACTTTAATTTAAACATGTTTATATTTTATCTTACTAATTAATATTTAAAATAAGTTCATGTATTCATTCTACATGATAACGAGTGTTTGTATATTGAGTGCATTATAATTATAACAATTTAATTATAAGAAATAAATTTATACCAATGAGTATAAATTTTAAACATTGGTATTATGATTTATGGCACCATTGTCATAACGACAGAAGCCGAATAAACGATATTTCAGTAAACAAAAGTTTATAAATAAATTGAGAAATATGTATATTTCTTATAATTTTTGATTCGCATAATGCCCGCTGCCATTCTAAATGTTACGCCAACGTCGACCAACCTGTGAGACGCGACTAGCTATACTTTAGATTAAGCACCATGTATATTTTACTCAGGTTGGCTGACATTGGCCCAACATGTGGAAAGGACATTAGAAGTTTGCATTGCACTCAAACCATTCAAAGTTACTAGGAATGTAGCTATTTAAATACTGTCAAAAGGTCACTGAACTTTCAGTTAAGCGAGCTGTAAATTCGTCATAATTATTCAAATTCAAAATAAAATCAAAAAAAGAGTGAATATGAATTCATTTTACGTGAGATTACATTTCTAAATAATATTAGAATCCCTATTAATACTAAGTACAAATAATTAAAATGCATACTACTGTATATTAGGTCACTTTTTTTAACAAAACGCAGCATTTCACCGAGAGGACAAACAAAAGAGTTTTAATATAATTATCACAATAAACTCGTCTTCGTCGTTTTGTGAAGAGTTCCTAACATTTTCTTGTATTTCATTGCGTTCACGGTTAAGGGCTACTTAATTAATATTTGATTATGTGGCTAGAGGTAACTTTAAGCCTCGTTCACATTTTTTCAAGTGGCAAATGCTGGTGACAAGTGTTTAGTTAACATGTTTCTATAGAACACCATGCGAAATAACAAATTCACACTTGCACAATGCACTCGCTCTTGTCAGTTTAAACGTTAATTATACTAATATCTTGACACTTGCACTTGCTATTTATTGTAAGCTATTAGAGCCCTCGCACATTGAGCCACTAGTGGCGACCACATTAGAACGACTAGTGGCCGCAACAAGTTGCGGACGCGTTTCTCCATACATTTTGTATAGCATTGGCGCACACCGAACTTTTGAGTGGCCGCGTCCGAGCCACAAGCTGCGGGAGTCGACCGCGCTTGCTACTTGTAGCCGCGTTTTGTCGTTTGACTCACGCGCACACACACGGCCGCTTGAACAATGTATTCTAGCCGCAAGTGACAGCCACTGGTGGCCGTAACCAGCCACCAGTGGCTGTCACTGGTGGTGGCGTGTAGTGGTCTCACTGAAACACTGGTTGTCGTGTTTAGTGGCGCCGACTGGTGGTCATAATGTCCAGGAGCCCTTAAGCTCCAAACGCACACAGACAGCGGAGGCGTGGCGGTGCGGTGGCGGTGACGGTTGTAATATTTTAACTTGTATGAACGGTTGTGCGGTACCGTACCGCGAACTCGTTCATAAAAGTTAGAATATTACAACTGTCAAGACACCGCACCGCCGCGCCTCTGTGCGTTGGGAGCTTCAGGCTGTGAGCTAATAAAAAGCGGTAGCGGTGCCAAACGCTTCAATAGATACCTACGTTGGTTTTAGCGGCAGTCTGCTACTGCTTTAGTTTCATCGAACCATTCATTCTTGGCACATCGTAGACGTCATAATGACTTTCCTTGTTGATTCCTTGACTATGGCAATTTTTTTTGAAAAGTTCCACAGTTACGATTCAGTTGATCAAACAGTCAAGTCAAAGGCATAAATATCTATAATAAGTAAACAATCAACCTTATGGTTAGTGGCATAGAGTTTTATAGATATTTTTGACGCCTAGGTATCATACATATATTTATGACCTTGACTGTATCTGCCGTTCTTAGTGCAAACAGATTCACACAAACTCTAATAGCAATGTCTTTCCCGCTTGCCTCCTTTATAACTACTATGTACGCGTTACTTTGTTTAGTTCTCCCTGGAAAATGCTACGTCTTTTTAATTTGGAAACTGGTTTCCTTTTACACATTTTTTTATCAATTCATATCTTATCACAATAACTCATCTAAAAAGCCTTATTCAAATGCTCCGACCCCGCTATAGCCAATCTAAGTTCCCAAATAGTTTCAAAAACGAAAGACATCTTTATCAGTTGACAACATATTTATAGTCTTTGTTATTAGATTGAACAAAAATACAGACTATAATATAGTATTTTTGTCTCTCACCGCATTTGCCTAGTACTCTAGAAAACAAGCATAAAATTCTATCCTAATTTTACTTGGATACCATTTCATTAGCGATGTATCTTTCTTCCGTCCGTGTCGTCTTTCCGTGATATTTGGAACGTAGATCAGCTAAAACGCATTTTACTTTAAGTTAGCCGTTGCAAATTAATAACTAGTATTCTTGCAACACTATAAATTCAAACACAACCAATACCAGAATCTGTTATATCACAAATTGTCTACGCTGTCTGCCTAGTTTTATACAGTTTGTGTTAGAAATTGTCGAAGAGATGCCTATATATCAAGCTTTTGCCGGACGACGCGTGCAAACTATCACGCTTCACGATGGCGACGCAGCGAGCGTTTCCTGTGTTCATTGCGCGGTTAAAACGTTGGTCGCTAAGTGGTCATCTGGCAGCACTCGCAATGAATAGAAAAAACGCTCATAGCGTCGCTCTTGTCATGGCCAGATCGTTAGGCGTACAAGATGGATAGAATCAAACACACAGTGTGAAGAGTTTACGGTTGTAGGCTTTTCGTCTATAGCTAAGAGCGTAGTCAAGTTATCCGATCCGATATCGGAGTCAGGCAAGTAAAATGTATGACTTATGTACCGTCTTGACATAAATGTATACAGTATGTAACTAAACGAAGAACAAAACTGATACCTGTCATGCTTTTTACTAAATTTTTAGTAATTTTCGTTTTTTTTTTCATTTAAAGTTACCTACTTAATATTTTATCTAATTTTATATCGACCTAAAGTAAACGAAAAAAAGTACTTAAAATTAATAAAAATTATGCCAATGGCACGGTTTAGACTATCAATATTATCGTGATATTATTATTGACAATATTATCGCGAATTTCAAAATATCCGGAAATCCACTTCAGTTTTATTACAATACTGCGATAAACGTCAATACTTTTGTGTTACGGATCGTGATATATATCACGTGATAATATTGATAGTCTAATCCGTGCCATTCCATCATACTCCACTATGCCACCAGCTGTCAGCTTTGCTCTTTGACTAGTTACAGACTGTATACGTTACCAAGGTGTCAAAAATATCTATACAACTCTATGCCAGTAACAAAAATAATGGCTGTATAGATGTTTATGCCTTCGACTGACCGTACCTTTCAGATTGGCTGATCCGATATCGGATATCGGATTGGATAGTGTGAAAACGCTCTAAAGTCTCGGAATGGTTTGCATTGGTGAGTGTTTCTTGTCTGTATACTTTTGCACCGGCTAAAGGCATTTTGTGACCTTTTTTTATAGGAACTATATCAAAGATATCGTAGTCTATATTTTTAAGGCAGACATGTCACCAATAAATACGAACTTGGTTCTTAAGTACTTAATTTAGAGGCAATAGTTCAATAGCATTTATTGTATATGCCTGATATAACGGGTGTCGCTTGTACGACATAAATATAAGAGGATACTGTAAGTATCCTAGATATTGCAGCATCATTACAAATGTTTATAAAAAAAGTTACACTTCATAGAACTATTTACCTGCACGCTTGTATTTAAGTTAAAACCGTGTATTACATTTACCCATATCGTCACTACTTTGAAAAAATCTCGTATCTTAAAATCGAAAATCTGCCAAGTGAACTTTACTAAAAGTATATCAAGGTTCAATTTGGTTTACGTATTGATTTGAGATACAGGTTTTTTCATAGTGACGAATATGTCGATATGGTCCGTTAAAAAAATTTAACCTCTAGCCTATTTAACCTCTTTGCCCAGCGTGGCCTTACACACATAGCCTTTTAACGCTAGGACGCCCCTACACTTTATGTGTACTTGGTACCTCGCACACCAGTCTAGGTTATTGCAACCGACGCCTGCGTCTGAAAGGGTCTTCACAGCTGCTAGGGAAAGTAGATCTGAAAAAAAAAAAATTGGTTGTTAAACGTGGTTGCCGTGACCAGGATTTATATACACCGTGAAATTTTAGTGGTTATTTTCCCGAAACGAGGTGATTTAGTTTCGATTGTACAATCGATTTATAATTACTATTTTGACTAGAGTCAAAAATCCAATTGTGAAAAACGAAAGTCGAAAATGACCGCAAACCAATAGTAACGCTTCGTTGGTACAAGTAGCGTACGATCGTACGATAGGTTAGGTACCAACGAAGCGTTACTATTGGTTTGCGGTCATTTTCGACTTTCGTTTTTCACAATTGGATTTTTGACTCTAGTCAAAATAGTAATTATAAATCGATTGTACAATCGATACTAAATCACCTCGTTTCGGGAAAACAACCACTAAAATTTCACGGTGTATATGAATCGAAATTAAAGATAAAATATATTTTTGTATTTTTTAGTTAGAGGTAGCGCTTTTGTAGTTTTTTATTGTTTTCTGGCGTATTTAACAGAGCGTCGTTGGTGCAACAGAAAGCGTTAGTTACGACGCGATAACGCAAAAAGACGTGAAGTTAATTACTCTTATTAAGAGGGTACGATGCGCACCATTTCTCCATACAAACGTAATCCCCTGTTTCCTCCCTGGATAATGGCTTTAGAGCCAATTTTTTTTACTGTGTAATCTGTATCTACCACAGCTATGCCCCTATGTTTCGTTTTTTTTCCATATTTCAATTAACATAAGAAATATGAGCTTTCAAAACCTGAAAAAATTGCCCAATTTCAACGTCATTTTCAGACACTCATCAGAAAAGAATCCCTGATATAAACAAAAAAAAGGAAAACATAGGGGCATAGCTAAATCTGTCCTCTAATTATTTTGAAAAAAAATAATTTTATTGGTCCAGTTTTCGAGAAGAAAACAGGGGATTACGAAATGCTGTTTTGATCAATTTTACGCGCCTAATAACGGTCTGAGCTGCAGTTGTCCCGCTCTCGCTGTACTGACACGGAGGGGTTCGGGCGAGACAGCGACATTTCATCAAAATACCTATTTCTCAAAAGTCTCTCAGCCATCGTACCCTCTTAATTTAATTTAGTTGGTACAAGATGGCGCTAGTAGACTTTGCTTATCACGACGATGACAACAAACGACGACGCAAAAGGCCATGAAACTAAGTAGTCTTGTTGTTTTTTATACTTTTATATCCAGAGCTTGTAAAACATATAATAATTCATTTTTTGAACTAGATATTTTTAATCTTTCACTTAGCAGGTTTAAAGGTTCTCTGTCAAAACTTTAGATTTATACATATATTTAGACATACTATTTATTTAACGCCCGTTCCACTTTTTCTCATTTTTGGCCGTTTGTATTTTTACGTGTTACTTCATTAGCATAAATTAACTGTGGCATATTTGCTGGCCTATGTATTACTTAAGTTTTTCTAAGTTTACTCATTATATTGTGCCGTTTTTTGCCCAAATAAACATTAAACATTAAACATTAAACATTTTAGTTGTTGCCGCTAGATGGCGTTTTAGTTTTAGCTAACTGTGATTTTCTTAACTTCAAAAATCAAAAAATTAAAATTAAAACATTCATTCTGCAAGTAGGCCACAGAGGGCTCTTTTATAGGTCACTTTTTTTCAAACTACCAGCTCTTTCGGAAGGACCATCACTGCCAAGAAGAATGCGCAGCTAAACTTGGCAGAAAGTCATCTTTTCAATTTAACTGGAGGATCAGCGTGCGCGAGTAACTGAACGTCGTTGGCGGGACTGAAGGCGTATAGCTAGCCGAACGACGCAAAAGAACGTAAAACTGACTAAGTTTGTTGCCTTCACTTTGTTGCTACTAGATGGCGCTTTGGTCTTAGCTAAATGTCAAATTCTTTGGCTAAATTATAGTTACCTGTGGGGTCAGCGTGCGTGAGTAACTGAACATCATTGGCGCGGCAGAAGGCGTGTAGCGCCGGCGGAACGACGCAAAAGGACGTGAAAGTGACTAGTGTTGTTGCTACTAGATGGCGCCTTAGTGTTAAGCTGTCAGTTTTTATGGTTAAATTATAGTTACCGGGGGGGTCAGCGTGCGTAAGTAACTGAACGTCGTTGGCGCGACAGAAGTCGTGTAGCGACGGCGGAACGTCGCAAAAGGACGTGAAACTAACCAGTCTTGTTGCTTTCACTTTGTTTCTACTAGATGTCGCTGTAGTCTTAGCTAGATGTCAAACTTTTTGGTTAAATTATAGTTACCTGGGGGGTCAGCGTGCGTGAGTAACTGAACGTCGTTTGCGCGACAGAAGGCGTGTAGCGACGGCGGGACGACGCAACACGAGGCCAAGTTGATTTGGGCGATGGCCGGCTTCACTTTAGCCCACGCGTGGAGCTTGTAGAGGCAACCGCCGCCAACGTCGGCCACGCCTAGTTGGTTCACTTGGCCTGGAAAATTGTTGGATAATTAAAATAAATAAATAATAAATAAATAAATATTAGGGGACAATCTTACACAAATCGACCTAGTCCCAAACTAAGCAAAGCTTGTACTATGGGTACTAGACGACGATAAACATACTTATATAGATAAATAAATAATTAAATACTTAGAAAACATCCATAACTCAGGAACAAATATCCGTGCTCATCACACAAATAAATGCCCTTACCGGGATTTGAACCCAGGACCTCTTGCTTCGTAGGCAGGGTCACTACCAACTAGGCTAAAGCGGTCGTTAAAGGATCGTTAATTAGATAGTTGTAACATTTGTTGAGAAACGAATTAACGTCACTAAATAGATAATAATAATAATATTAAAAAAAAAACTTTATTGCCATAACTTAAAAACTAGACATTGATAAAAACTATTAAACATTTCAAGTTTAAGTATTGACAATGGGTCCCCAGTCTCAGCATGTGCTGGGCTTGGTTGCCTAAATAAATAAATATTAGGGGACAATCTTACACAAATCGACCTAGTCCCAAACTAAACCCCTAGCCACAAATAAATGCCCTTACCGGGATTTGAACCCAGGACCTCTTGCTTCGTAGGCAGGGTCACTACCAACCAGGCTACTACTACTTTGAAAAAGGCTCGAATCAATGTGCAAATAGAAGTGAACCTTAAAGCTCATGAGGTAAAGTTCACTTAGTAAGATTATTGATGTTTGGATACGAGTTTCTTTAAAAGTAATGAAGATATTTTTTTAATAATTCAGAATCAAACGTAGAAAATGAGAACTTGAAACCTGTGTCTTATGTCTTGTTTCTGTCCTTCTAATGCCCCTACGACTTTGAACTTTTACTTTATTTAGATGCAGATTCAAAATTCATCGGCTAAAAGTACATATATAATTATTATGGTTCTTTCTATCTTTCTTGACCGAATTCTATTTTTTTTAAACCGATCCGTGAACGTGACTAACCCCCTTTCCACCCGATGAAAAGTGCAAACTAGGCCAAAGGTATCACTGGCGTATACAAAAATCCGTGGAAACCGATGCTTTTAATTGTTCTAAACCATAGACAAACTTAGTAATCTCACCGTTCTTGACGTATTCTTCCAGCACCGCCCACAGCACCTTGATTCCCGGCAGCATGGCTTCGCACTTGCGCGCGTCCGCTTCGTTGTCCGCATCCACTTCTGACGTTGAGATCTTACCTGGAGAGTTATCAATGAAAAAAAATCAATACATACATCCAACTAGGGTTAAAAATGATCAAGATATTTGTATTCGCTGATAACTAGCAGATAATTATCTGATAACTATTTCGGATAATTATCTGATAACTATACCTAGAGATTTTTTTTAGCACGAACGTTGCAATGCTAGTGACATTCCTTCTGATATTTACGATTTATTTTATCGATATTTTATAAGTGACATTATATCAATGTGACACGTCTAAAAATAATAATAATACCAAACAGAATCAATGTTATTATTATGTCAAATACTAACCACACGTCGTTCGCGCCAGGAAAATCTCTAAGTATACTGATAACTATCGGATAATTAAATGATAAATATTGGTTCATTATCGGATAATTATTAGATAAGTATCGGATAATTATTACATAATTGTGGAATAATTATTAAATCTGCTAGTTATAGAAATAGTTAAAACGTACTTTTAACTACCGTTTTTTAGTTAACGTATTTTTACCGTGTAATAAAAAATACTTTTAAGTGTTAGGTACATTTCTCGTGATCGTATACACTCAATCGACGTGACGCAAAAAGATATTACACGCATTCTTATAAGTACACTACACACTATAGAATTCACGCACAATATAAAACTCTGATAACATAACTTATTGTCATTGATAATTATCTTGATTATAACGTTTGCATGTGAGTTTGATATTGGGCTTAATTGTTGTTTGTTTTTGTTAACTAACCTACGTTACTGCCAAGCGATATAGGAGATGCTTTGTTGGAGTAGTTGACAGCTGCGTCTTCTTTTTTTCCTTCATCGTCTTTGTGAGGCACGTCCGGGTTGTAAGCTAGTATCACGTTGTCTATGTAGTTAGTATGAAGGGCTGCGATCACTGAAAAAAAAAATATTTAAAGTAATATTCCGATTCTAGGGACTGTATTTGGCGCAGGCCACTTATGGACGCTAAGAACCATATTACATTGGCTATTTGCGAACGTAATAGAGGCAGAGCAACCGCGCAGCATGTTTCACTCATGTATAGTACACAACTGATATGGCTCACCGATGTACCTGCGCAGAAGACGCATTTTAGAAGCGCGGGCAATGCAATTGACCAATCGGCATACTCCACGCAGGGCGCGTTTTTTTCCTGCGCCACTATTGGTGGGTTGCTGCCGCCATATTAGCGCGCCTGAGGCATGTTAGTGGCTCGCGTGAGTGAGATGGATAACAGGTGTACCGTAATTTGCACCTTATATTGTAACTATACGACATAAGCGATTTCGGGTGAAGCCAGACGAACGTAATTTTGTGAGTCGTGAGCGGCAGAATTTCGGTCGCGCCATACAATATGCAGGTCATCACGTGAGACACTCATGCATGTGACGCAATGTATGGCGCAACCTTAGTTCTGCCGCTCACGACTCACAAAATTACGCTCGTCTGGCTTCACCCTATAAGTGTTAAGGTTCGGCCATACTGCTGCTTAAAATACGGAAACGTTACGGAATCGCAGTGACGTGCTGTAAACGTCAGAATTTACCGCATGCTCTCCATAGTAAAGTTGTGACGTTTACGGTGCGTCACTGCGATTCCGTAACGTCACCGTTTTTTAAGCGGCAGTTTGATCGCACCTTTAATCGTACTACCTTCGGTTATCATCAGAATAGTTTGTTCGTGTCTGGTCTGCGCGGCCGATAATGCACGACGCGCCATATAAAGTGTGTGCTACTTTGGGGGTAGGCTACAATAGAGAGATCTCTCTCCAGGCGGATGTTATGTCTGGGGACCGAAGTCTGTTAGATGAAAGTTGGAAGTTGTATTTATGTAACCGAGTTGTGATGTAGTAATTATTTTCTTATGTGTTGACTAGATGGCGCTAGTAGTCGCTACACTACTGTACGTCAGATAAGTTCTATTTTACCCACTTCAGTTTTTGTACATCATGGCGTCCCAGCCGTATAGACGCGGCAAATACGTTGCTCTCTATGTAATATGTAGTAGTAATAGAATAATTGACACTATGATTCCAGACAATTGCATGGCAAAAGTGAGATGTGCCGTCACTTAATTGAAAACTAAATTGACTATCCATTTATTTCAAAACCATTAAAAGTCTAATTTTGCAATCAATTGTAAGTTAATCTGGTTTAAGGACCAAAATAAAGTGTTTTTGTTTTATCAAAGTTGCAACATTGTTTAATCGGTAATAAATAAATAAATATCACGGGACAATTCACACCAATTGACCTAGTCCCACAGTAAGCTAAGCAAAGCTTGTGTTATGGGTACTAGGCAACGGATAAACATACTTATATAGATATATATATACTTAAATACATATTAAACAGCCTAAGACCCGAGAATAAACATTCGTATTTTGATACAAATATCTGCCCCGACACGGGAATCGAACCCGGGACCTCAAGCTTCGTAGTCAGGTTCTGTAACCATTAGGCCATCTGGTCGTCTCGGTGTATCGAGGACCCTATTGTGGCAGTCGTCCGACACACACTTAGCTCGTTTTATCATTTAAAAACACCTTCTGAACGCGGAAATGAGCTATCTCAATAAGTACTAAAAGATAATAATATAAAATCGTTACAATTGATTATTTATACCGATATTGCACTGATAATGAATATTCTGTGGTTCCTTATCGCATTTACATGATGTGATTTTATAATAGCAACCGATATCGTTCCCGAATTGCTGCGATATTAAGATCGTTATTGAAACTCAACTTTGTAGGTCGGAAGTTGTTATATTATATCATTTACTATCTGATATTGTACAAATTAAAATTGCTAGTATCATGTCTCAACATACATTGAAATGGTTTCTGAGAAAAAAGAATTATGCGAAATGATGAATTATGCCAAATGAATTGTCTAAAAATTTTATGCCACCAAACGGATCCCCAGGGAAACCAGGAGAAAGAAAAAACTGGCAGTTTTTTTTTCTATAAAACTTTGCGTCCCTTTTTTCCACATGTATTATTTGTATGATACTCAGTAAGTAATATTTGTTCTATGTAACTATATCTATTCCATCACATTCACTTATCTAATCTGAATAATTGATAATGAGTGAAGCCGTGCTAAAACTTTATCATATTGTCAAGATTAGTCATGAAGCACACCTTACAGTAAAATTACATAAAGTTTACCACTGACAGATGGTTTGCCTTCATTTCATATTCAACTTTAACGACCTACAAATAAAGCCAATTTTAGAATACTGTTACCCACGTTTGCAGATTTTGTAATAACTACTTTATTTGTATGGTGTTAAAGTTGGAAATGAAATGAAGGCAAGCCATCTGTCAGTGGTAAACTAAAAGTAAACGTATTGTACTAAACGAGGGAACTGACGCGATGTCATTAAAATTATCAATCGCAACGTGTTTATAAACAATCAAATCTACCACTTTGACAAGGTTCCAAATAGGCTCAACAATCAAGTCCATAGTGATAAATTTATTATCGGACCTCCCTGTTTGTGTTTGTTATACTTCCGGAATGTGATTGAAAGTTGCATGTCATTTCGGCCTATATACCTACGTCCCACTGCGCGTGACAGGCCTCGTCTCAGAGGCAGTGTAGGTCATTTTGACATACACCTTCGCTCATCCACTTTTGCTGCTGATTGTACTAGGCTACCGTTGAGTTTTAAGACACCCTGTAAAGTTATAGTATAGGCGGTCTGTACGAGTATTCGTCGCCCTTAGAACCGTATTCTAACTTAACTGTATAACACAAAGTCGCAGTTTAATAAAACCCTTACCATTCTCCAAGCATTCCCTCAACGCCGTCGTGCTGTCCTCATTAATAAATATCTTAACGCCAATCTTCAGATTCTTCCTTTCCTCCTCCGCCATCTTGTTTTGTACGTCATCGTGGGGCCTCGTGATCTTGACTATGGCTTCAGGGGTGGATGTGGAAACGACCACGTAGTCGGAATGTTGGCGGGAGGTGCGAGCTTGTTCGTCGAGTGAGGCCGACCCGTTCTGTAGTTTGACACCGTTCTGGGAGCCCCATTCTGAGAGGGTCAACTTGATGCTCTCTGATAGCTGGAAAAAGACAAGAAGTAGCTTTGAGAAATCGAAATACTACATCGAGATTGGAAGCATGGATACGACCGCTTTAGCCTAGTTGGTAGTGACCCTGCCTACGAAGCAAGAGGTCCTAGGTTCGAATCCTGGTAAGGGCATTTATTTGTGTGATGAGCACGAATATTTGTTCTTGAGTTATGGATGTTTTCTATGTGTACAAGTATTTATTTATCTATATAAGTATGTTTATCGTCGTCTAGTACCCATAATACAAGCTTTGCTTAGTTTGGGACTAGGTCGATTTGTGTAAGATTGTCCCCTCATTTTTTTTTTTTATGGATAGGAAAATCAAGAACTTTTTTTTACAATTTTATACTATCGTGCGTTCCTGAGGAATAGGTCGAACAGCAAAGTGAAACTACAAGGGTTTATTTTTCCTCTTGACATAAGGAAAGGAACCGCAAGGGACAGCTTACTTAAAATAAATATATATATGTATATATAAAAAAATATATATATATATATATTAAGGGACAATCTTACACAAATCGACCTAGTCCCAAACTAAGCAAAGCTTGTACTATGGGTACTAGACGACGATAAACATACTTATATAGATAAATAAATACTTAAATACATAGAAAACATCCATAACTCAGGAACAAATATTCGTGCTCATCACACAAAATACATGCCCTTGCCGGGATTCGAACCCAGGACCTCTTGCTTCGTAGGCAGGGTCACTACCAACTAGGCTAAAGCGGTCGTTAAATATTAATCAAAGTTGTGAAAACTGAAAATGAGTCATTTCCTTTGTCGTTACAAAAATACGTTAAATTTAATTGCCTACTCTATATTTTGCACCGTCATTGAATATGATCAAATAAAAAACCGTGAGCTCATTATTGTTACCTACCTACTTAGGTACTATTCTTCCGCATGTAACGAAAAGTGATTCGACGCAGAATTTTATCAAACAGAAAACAAACAACAAAGGATAAATCCTTAGACAGATTTATGAAACTGCGACGTTTTTGAACTATCGTCATCTCTTCGAGTATCCATTATTTATGTAAATGCTCTATAGTAATTATTGTCTTGTATAAGCTTTATACAATGCAATGACTATGAGCACATCATAATAAACAATACAGAAAAATGTACGTATACATACTTATAAAATACTAGCCTTCCGTCCGCAGCTTCGCCCGCGATAAATTAATTTTCCCGTAGGAAAAGGTATTTTCCCGCGGTAAAAAGTAGCCTATGTCACTCAGTGACAATGTAGCTTTCTAACGGCAAAAGAATTTTTGAAATCGGTCCAGTAGTTACGGAGCCTATTCAATGCAAACAAACAAACAAACAATCAAATCTTTCCTCTTTATAATATAAGTATAGATAAAGAATGAAGCCGTGGTGGCCTAGCGGTTTGACCACTGCAGGGCGCAGGCCTCTTCCCAGAATGAGAGGGCTTGGGCCCTAGTTCCCACGCGTGCCCAGTGCGGATTGGGAACTTCACACACACCATTGAATTTCTTCGCAGATGTATGCAGGTTCCCTCACGATGTTTTCCTTCACCGTAAAGCTCATACAATACATACAGGATACGTGGCAGTTAATTTTCAACCTGCAGTGGTCAACTCGAAATGAATGACAATAATGTAGGACCTGCTAATTTGTGCGCCTATGGCAAACTATACGGGAGCATGAATTATCAAATCGTACATTTAACCCTACGCCATATATCATACATAGCTATATTCCGTCACACATATCAAACTATATCACGGCTTCAACCACATTACCGTGACATAATATACAAGTGACTCCCGTTACAAGTGGTTGGTTCCATGGAGAAACGAAGCGATATGTTTGGTCAACAACCACTGCAAACAGTGTTGTGATATGACAACAGACATCCGCAATCGCACCCATATGTTTGTATTTGTATCTAGAAATCTCTAGCTAGGCTAGTCTGTTTAAATCATACTAATGTTATAATTATAAATGCGTGTGCGTGTACCCGCCCCGCACCGCAGAGGTACCCTCCTAGACGGCCGAGTTTCTCCACTGTTTTTCATTGGTACGCTATGACTAGAGTACTAGCTTCGATCAACAATACAACTGTACAAAAAATACAACTGTATTGTTGACCGAAGGTTACTATATAAAGGTTCTAGAATACTACATGTATGTAATAGTTGACAAAGAATTTCCTTTACTATCCAAAGGTTAAATTTCAATTGAACGGCTTAAAACATCAAAGGCTATTCTCGCTTACAAATACAATCAGCCCCATTGTTTTTATTCTAATGTAGGAACTCTACACAATCCGCATAGGGTAAACCACATAGTAATTGACCACGTTACAGTAATTGCTCACTTGAATTTTTTATATGAAACAACAATAATACAAATAATTTAATGATAAAAGCGACTAGATTATTATAATTAGCACGATATTTTTTATGATTTATCACCACTTTCCTTTGTAAATTTTTGATTTAATTCAAGTGGGCAATTACTGTACCGTGGGCAATTACTGTACCGTGGCCAATTACTGTATGGTTTACCCTATTTGGTCTTACATTATAATATCAATAGATTAGGTCTTATATTATAATACCCGATAGATGTCGCAATATCAGCGTCGAACGAAGCCTTGGAGGCTACTACGAAATTTGAAGGTCGTATCGTGTTGTCCCTTTCACTCTTCTGTTTAAGACTATTAAACCCCTTCTACACGGTCGGGACCAACCGCCGACCGTCGTGTCGCTCGCGTCGGCAGACAGCGTTCCATACGGTTGGGGCCGACCACGGACAATGCGCTCGCGACCAAGGCCGTTGGCATCAACCAAATATCGGTCGGTTCAACCGACTTCTACACTGTCCATTTTTAAATCAACCCGACCAAGGACACGATGGTTGGCGGTTGGTCCCGACCGTGTAGAAGGCCTTTTAGTGTGGGAATGGCACGATGCGAAGTTCATAAATCGAAATTCCTAGCCTGAATCGCGCTGGCACTGGCAGATAAACTTCAAATACATCGTCATTCGACCAGAAACCGTTGTATCATTCACGATTTGAACAATGTTTTAGGTACGTACATAATGCGTAAGTCCAACTACACATAGAGTAGTTTGACTTACGCAAATTTACACCTTGAAAGCAACAAATAACGTCTAAATGAAAATGTGATAGAAAGTGTAAATAAGTCGTTTTGCAGTAATCCTCGCCTTAACTGCAGCAATAATATTTTCGTCTTTACGGACATTGTTTTAAGGTTTAATAGGAAATGTGATAGAAACTGTAAATAAGTCGTTTCATGGCTTACGTTGCTAATGATAGTTAATGCATGACAATTAACTGAACAATCATCCACTTGTTCTCTTTAGTTAAGTAAGTAAGTATTTTATCTGCTTATATGTCGAAGTACGCAGTTACTAAAAAATAAGGTAGTTTAAGTAAATCTTTATTGAAAAAATACTATGAAACTAATCGACAAAAGCTATTTGAATCCTGGAACCGATTCCTAAAAGGGTAGTTTTAAAAAAAATGCATAATTAAGGGCTTAATGAAAACAAAGTCACGACCGCGTCCTTTGTGTAACGAAAGTTAGTCATAAAAAAATATATGGGTAACTTTCGCTACACAAAGGAATCAATTAAGATTTGTTTCAATTAAATCCCTTAATTGTGTAAGTTCCTACAATTTTTTTGAAAACTACTCAAAATTCTTTTGATATTCAGAGACATTCCCGAAGAAATAGTAGGTACATCGAAAGTGGAGATGTGCTGAATGAAAGCCACAAAATTTAATTTAAATAAGCGGTAGTTTTAAGGGTTCCGTGCCCAAAGGATGCCAACGGGACCCCATTTACTGAGTCTTCGCTGTTTGTTTGTCCGTCCGTCTGTCACAGGACTCTATCTCTTGAAACGTCATAGCATAGATAGATATACACTTAAAATTAGCACCTATTATGTATTAGGTACTATGACTATGACCGGTATAGCAAAAATACCAAAGATAAAATTAAGTTCAATATCAAAAGGCTTCATACAAGAAACGTGTTTTATCAGCGTTTTTAACTGCGGCGACGGTTGCTAGGCGACTAGGCGACGCAACCAGTCGGGAGGTTGCTAGGCAACGCGGGGGACCCTATGCTGTTCGGATGTTTACCTACCTACCTATAAGTTTGCGATTAGTGCTTACACATTTTGGCTATTTTTTACGAAAATGTTTTTAAAACGTTGTAAGTAGGTACAGAGGTACGGAACCCTTTATTTACGTGTCCGACATCAAAATTATTTTCTAATGGTTTTTCCACTGGTATGATTTTAAAAATTGCCCCCTATGACAAGTTAGATATGGGATAAGAATTATTTTTCCTGTACCATAGTAGCCTGACAACTATACTTAGACTTGGATTGGGCAGTTTGCCCGCTTAAGGAAAACTGTACTTTCAACATTACAGATATATTTTCCTCATAGAGACATAACCAATAAATAGCAGCCGTTGCAAACTAAAGGTTCGGCCATACCGCTGCTTAAAATACGGAAACGTTACGGAATCGCAGTGATGTGCCGTAAACGTCAGAATTTACTGCA
This sequence comes from Archips crataeganus, assembly GCA_947859365.1. NCBI lineage: Eukaryota > Metazoa > Arthropoda > Insecta > Lepidoptera > Tortricidae > Archips > Archips crataeganus. The sequence goes on along the minus strand of OX402067.1, from coordinate 9,011,789 downwards.
TGCTCTCAATAGTAAGGTTGTGACGTTTACGGTGCGTCACAGCGATTCCCTAAAATCACCATTTTTTAAGCGGCGGTTTGGTCGCACCTTTATACTCCAACCGTAAAGTAACCTCTCATCTGCCGACCGCCCATACCCCATACCTTTTTCATCGCAGTTCCATTGCAGTCAAAGTCAAAGTTAAAATAATTTTATTTAATTCAGGCTATAAGAAGCACTTATGAATGTCGAAGAATCTACCACCGATTCGGAAAAACCCTGTTAAGAAGAATCCGGCAAAAACTTAAGAAAGAATTTACATAAATCTAATTATTTAACAAATAAATAATTTCATGTCATTTTAAAGTAAGGTTTATACACCGTGAAATTTTAGTGGTTGTTTTCCCGAAACGAGGTGATTTAGTTTCGATTGTACAATCGATTTATAATTACTATTTTGACTAGAGTCAAAAATCCAATTGCGAAAAACGTAAGTCGAAAATGACCGTAAACCAATATTAACGCTTCGTTGGTACAAGTAGCGTACGATCGTACGATAGGTTAGGTACCAACGAAGCGTTACTATTGGTTTGCGGTCATTTTCGACTTTCGTTTTTCACAATTGGATTTTTGACTCTAGTCAAAATAGTAATTATAAATCGATTGTACAATCGATACTAAATCACCTCGTTTCGGGAAAACAACCACTAAAATTTCACGGTGTACATATGAATATGACGAAGCTATTGTAGCTGATTTTATATTTTTGTTTAGCTGACGAAGCCTGTTGCGGATCTCAATCTGTTGCAATGACGAAGCTTGTTGCGGATAAGGCCCCTTCCGCACAGGGATTATTATTTCACCGTGCGGTTTTTTATTCGCAATTCCGTCCATAAGGGCCTACCGTGTTTTTGGCGCATTTATTGCATTCATTTAATCTCGTGCTGTATCATTACAAGTAAAGCTATAGTCTTGAAATTCATGTGTAAGATACTTGAGGATTCACTCTAATGACAAGTGTTTATCGAAACACGATTACTTATAGTTCGCTCGATAGAAAAAAATCCAAAGTCGTCTCTAAAAAATAAAATAAATTCGTAGTACGACGCTAATACTGCACGGCAGGTCATGACTTTTTGAATGTTAATAAAACTAGATGTTTTCTAGGGCGTATCTAGTGTTAAACAAAATGTATTATTGACCAAACTTACGCTGCGGATCTGATTTTATTGTACGTATCCTTTTTTTTTTCATTAATAAGCAGTCTAACAAAACTATTTTTTAACACTGTCAGCAAAACTGTACGTGCAGTCAAGTGTAAAAATATGGGTGCACACAACTTGCTCATAAATATGTCCCATAGCTCTTATGTCGTCGAATAGGTATAGGTGTGTAACGATGGGAGGATTAAATCGATACTTATTTTTGCACTTGACTTGACCGTATACATACGCCAGCTGCACGCTAGCCGCGATTAAAATGTATGTTAATTGCGGTTACGTTGCGGTTTGGATGCAGTCTATCTATAGCAGATACTTGGACAAGATATGAAAAACTTGTACTTAACAAACAACTATAAGTTAATCATTTTAAAACCACCCAACGCAATTATGTCACTCGTATGTTTGAACATTAAGTCAATGCCCATTATTCGTCTAAAATCTCTTCCTCAGCTAACAAAAGAGCTGATAACTTTAAAACCGCTGAACCGATTTTGATGAAACATATCTAAGAACCATCGCCTAGAAACGGGCTTTCTATTAAAAAAACCGCATCCAAATCGGTTCACCCGTTAAGGAGCTATGATGCCACAGACAGACAGATAGACAGACTCGCACACATAGCGGTCAAACTTATAACACCCCTCTTTTTGTGTCGGGGGTTAAAAAAAGGTTTACTAAAATTGTGGCAAGTTTGACAGCTCCATGTATATTTGAAATTACATACTAAACTGTGTGTTGACAATAAATTGAGATTTATTTTTTTCGAGTGTGACCATAAGTGTGTAAGCAACTAAATGAATGAGTAATGGTAATGTATGACACTGCTATTTCAGAATACATATTCTATTTTTTTTTATTACTCATAAACGTACGTAAGTTGACCATAAAATAGAAAAGAAGTCGGAAATTACAAGTTACCTGTCATGGGAGGTATTACGTGGTAATAAAAATGGAATTGGATGTTTGTTTGTTTTCATTGTTTTCATGAATAACACTGAATCACTTTTTAACATTAGTAGTAAATTGAAATCAGTCATGCATGTGTCAACGCAAAATACTGGAGTTTTTCGGCCACATAGCCAGGAAGGCTACAGTCTTGAACAACTCGTCGTTACCTACTGACAAAGTTGATAGCGAACGAGCTAGAGGCCGCAGTGCCCACCAGGGCATAAAATATCAGGTCCATTCCGCCCTGGACACCCAACTGCACTACGCGATGCCATGAAAAGACACATACCTATGGCAGATTTTACCGCGTACTCTCCATAGTAAAATCGTGATGTTTACGGCACGTCACTGCAATTCCGCACCGTCAGCGTATTTTGAGCAGCGGTATGGCCGACCGAACCTTTGTACCCGAGAAACTTTTTACGAGCTCCGTACGGAGTCCGTTTAACTCGCAATGGCAAACTAATATAAGTGCTTCTACTGAATAAGAGTGAGTGGAACGGGCTAAACGAGTTAAAAGAGTCACAAAAGTATTTTACACCACCATATTTCCTTACAGTCCATAGTCGCATAAATTGTTTTTTTTTTAATAAATCAAGGCATTTAATCATTTATATATAGTCAACATAAAACTTTTCAAAATCTCACGTGAGATTATGGGGGAGGGGGTCGAGGCGAATCTCATGATATCTTACCAGAGGGGGACGGGGTAAAAATCCTCGAAAACGCCTCACGTGGACGCCCCCTAATAGTTACTATTTTGTAAAGCATTTTCACTAAAAAGACTTATCAAGACTGTTTACCTTTTTTTCTAATGCTAAAATAAACTAAGCTTAAAACCATTTTTTTAACACCTGAAAATTACTGCAGGAATCGAAAGAGTTTTGCCTCCTGAACACGGAAGAATATTTATTATAATTTATTTCTCCATATTTAAAAAAATACAACAAATTTAAAAACATATATGTACTTACAAATAGTGCCACAGAATAGATATGTTTCCTTTACCCTTTTCACTAAAAAAAAGAGCTGTCATAATTTTAAATTTGATAACAACCTTAACATCAAATTTATGTTTTCACTTTTTTTTAATAGAGACTAGACAAAAGTAATGGATCTATTCTATCGTTACGCTCTTTTAGAATAAGCACATCTTTAAAAAATTGTAACAAATTAATTAATAATCCTAGTGAAAATTTAAAACTATCAGCGTCTTTCTCTTTCCGAACAGAATACAGAGAACAAATCAAATTATAGTCTTAGAAATATGAAATGTTGTCAATTGATGTCATAATATTTATTTATAAATATTAACAATAATCAACTATCTACCAGATCTACCAGATTTCCCATCAGATGAACCGCTTGCTTGTTTGCCTCCCTCTCATAATAAAAAAAAATCTATATCAGGACCTAAATTTTTTATGAAAACTTAAAAGATTGCTATTAAGTGATAATTTTAACTAGGTATGCTCTCAGAAACTTAGTCAGCAATACAGTAACTATTTCACCATAGGGTGTGGTGTGTTCACCACTAAAAATAGGCCTATGAAAGTGCAGAGTCATTCATGTGGTAACTGGCACTCATACAAACAAGAAGTTTGACTGGGAGCATAAATAAGTCACTAGAAGAATGTTTAATTTAATTGTAATTTTATTTTAAAGAATCACAGGACATCTTCCCAATTGTCAAGCTCAAAAACATTAGAAAATCACTTAATTAATTTTATTATGCATAGAATTATTAAACCTTGAATTAATTTCATTCTCCATCAAATTATTTAATAATAAATTCTAAAAGAAATGTTAGGTTGAAAACATAATTTAATTTTAAATGTCAACCAATAAACTTTTTTGTATAAAAACAAATGAGGCATTTTAATTGCTTGGATAAGAAATTAAAGGCTAACTAGTACCATGTTTTTTTGTAATATTAGCACACTATTAATTTGACCATAATATTATTATAATCATGTATGTAAACAAATTCCAAGTGTCAATTTAAACAAACTTGTTAGATTGAGATGAAAATGCTCAAATGGACTATTGAAAATTAATAAATTGACATATTTTATATGATATGTCGAAATATGATTATAGCAACCAAACTGAAATCACTTATTAGCCACCCCAATTGCCTATTTATTTATTTCAAAGCTACTGAAATTCAAATTTAAAAGTTAAATAATTTTTTATTAGAGCTGTGTCAAGGAATTATTGAACTAAAATAAACCTTGCTTCTCCTTCTCCACTACCAATTGGAATTATTGATTAATGGCATTGAGTACCAAACCTATTGGGGATTATGCAGGCTTAATAATACAGTACCATCAGCACTCAGCATAAACGCATGAAGACCCAAACAAAAAGTAGACGTAAGTCAAACTTAGTCAATGCCTGCTTATCTTAAACTTTTCAATACCTATACATTTTTTGAATTATTTATTAAGTGGTGCTAATAAAGAGTCATTGCATCATAAACTAAATCCCAAACTTATCTCTTTTTTAGATCAGATGTAGGCCATTGGCGTAGAGTAGATCATACAGCCAAAATGCCTGTTGGCTATAGAATATAAGTTTGTACAGACAATTACCTTGCTCCCTACAGTAAAAAAAAAATTATATTGAATGAGATAGTGAGAACACGAAAAGGTGATTACTTACTGTAATGTAAATGTAATGTGATCATTAATTTATGTATCAATACTAACCTCTTCAGTAACATTCTGCCCAGCCTTCTTCTTGATATCAATCAAGTTGAGCACGTTCCCCGTGTTTATTGTCACTTTAGACGCACTCTTCAACATCGTGGCCGAATAGATTATATCAATAAACGAAAAACTCGCGGCCTTCCCGCACCAAGGTTGCCGGCCTCAACCACTTAAAAAAAAGAAAACTGAAAAACGTACGGACGTTTTTTATGAAACAGCTAGGCGACCGGACGCTCTCGTTAGCACTGAACAACTAAACGGCGGCCTTGCACACCAAAACTCGTAAGTTTAAGCCGAGAATAAAATAGGAATGACGTATTTGATAACAAATTATGACGAAATTTTGTGTATGTTCATTATCAGAGTGGGATGTGCATATTAACGGGCATCCTGAAATTGTTACATTAGGTTTGGATGCTTTGGTTGATGATTATGGGATAATTTGAATATATTTTTGTGGATTTACAAAAACTGTGATTTAGAATCGTGACATGATTTTGACGTTTGATCCTGACTTCAGCAAGGTAGAGCTAAAGAACGTAATGAATACGTATTTAAAATTCTCTTGCAAAAAGTATAAAACTTAAAGCTTTGCAATAAAGTTTAAATTTAAACCAGCAATAGGACATTGCCACACTTAAGCGAAATTATAAGAAGATTTATATTCTTCGAAGTGATTTCGCGTTTGAGCGTGTTTATCAGTAGCTCAAACAGCACAAATTGATGTGACAGTGACAGTTGTCTTATAGAGCAATCCAAGAGCAATCAAAATAGCGTGCAAGAATTTCCTTCATTCATTTCGTTTGTCAATTTTGAAATAATAGTGGTCATCGTACCGTAGCTGCTCAGCTCAGTCTTGATAAGATAATCAAACTAAGAAACTAGAACTACTAAGTCGGGTTTTAATTAAATTAATAAACATGGGTGTTGACTTCTATGGATTCGCGTATGCCGCCACCGTTGCCGCTGGCGGTATTATGGGTTACGCAAAGGCAGGTTAGTATTAAGTAAACTTATAAATAAATGCTTTATTTTCTGGAAGCTACCAGAAGTTCAAAATTCTTAGCAATTATTGTTGTTTAATCATTTATCTTAGCAACAACTTAACTACCTAAGTACTTCAAACTCACTTTAATAATACTCAGGTTTGATTTTAATATTAGATACCTACCTATAACTTTTTTTTTATCATTGGAGAATTATTCAAATAATATATTCCATTTCTGAGGATTACGCGCCAAGACAAAATTCATGATTATGAATTTATGAATCATAGCAAAATTATTAAGTATTTTCCATAAACTTTTTCCATAGTATACTTTAGGTATCAAATAAAAGTAGTGATGGATAAATTTTCCTTATTTTTAGATCAGTTAAAAGATTCAATAGAGTAAAGTATCAAACAATGGAAAATGAATGAAAATGGCATACAATTTTAACATGTTATATCAAAAATGTGACAGTTCCCCTCATCAAATTCATACTCTTTTGTATAGTACCTACTCAGAACCCATGTTGTATGACTTGAGCCCCACACCACATAGCGCCCAAATAGCAGGCCCAACATGGACTCGAACAGCAAAGAATAGGACAGAATGGAAATCTGTAGAGGAGGCCTTTGTCGGAAGACAAGTTGAAAAATAATTACTATTTATTAATAGACCAGTGGTGGTGTAGGGGTATGGCACACGGCACGGAATGCTGAGGACCTGGGTTTGATTCCCAGCATTGGTCTTTTTTCTGGGGTTTTTTCTGTGCATCTATATTTCAGTTTGTATGTAGTATGAAATATATGATTTCACGGGATGACCGTAAAAGTAATAAAAAAAAATGAAGTTGAAAAAATAAAAACAAAAAGATACTTCATAGCTAACTTGTTTAAATAATTACCGTTTGCCGAAGTAAAAATGTTACAACAGTTAATTAAGTTTAGTTATTAGTATAACAGATATATATAGTATAATAGTTAATAGTATATTTGGTTATTAGTATAAAAAAAAGAAAAAAAAAGAGTTAGTTAATAAGAATGTTAACTCTTGTAATTTAAACTAAGTTCAACAATAAAGGCTTATTATTATTATTATTATTATTATTATAACACAAGTTGTAACACTTGCAAGTAACTTTTCAGAATTTCCGTTGCCTCACTTCGTCATCTACACAACCATCCATTCTATATGAACTTGTATATTGCCACTAAAAAAACCTCTTCAGAACCCTCTACCACTATACACCGTGAAATTTTAGTGGTTGTTTTCCCGAAACGAGGTGATTTAGTTTCGATTGTACAAGCGATTTATAATTACTATTTTGACTAGAGTCAAAAATCCAATTGTGAAAAACGAAAGTCGAAAATGACCGCAAACCAATAGTAACGCTTCGTTGGTACGAGTAGCGTACGATCGTACGATAGGTTAGGTACCAACGAAGCGTAACTATTGGTTTGCGGTCATTTTCGACTTTCGTTTTTCACAATTGGATTTTTGACTCTAGTCAAAATAGTAATTATAAATCGATTGTACAATCGATACTAAATCACCTCGTTTCAGGAAAACAACCACTAAAATTTCACGGTGTATGTATGGAGTCAGTCATATTTCGATTTTAGTATATTTCAAAGGGTTAAGATTTATTTTTCTGTTCAAAAGCTCAAATGTCCTGGAATGCTCAATGAATCAAGTATTATATCATATTTATAAAGTCATTGTGATTGTACACTGTGTTTTAAATTAAATATGTGTGGCTATCACACAATGACTGTACAAGTTTTGATTCACCATTGTTATCTTAATCAAAATAATATGCCAATCTTTGATTTATTACGAGCTGTTAGCTTCTACTGCACTGTTTTATTATTAAAGCAGCTTCAGTTTTGCTGTGCCAATCATATGATTATAAGGGGCTAAATTCAGGAACGGCCCAACACGGTTTGCGAGTGGTAATTCAATCGTTTGGGAGAGGATAGGAATGGGTTGAGCTTGGGATGAGCCTTATTTTCCTGTTAATTCGCTTTGTAAATAAACAAATAAATAAGGATCATCCCAAACTCAGCCCAAACCTCTCGCAAACCAGTGATTTTTTGCGTTCCTGAATAGCAGTTCAAACCAAACCCAACCCAAACAATTGAATTACCGTTACCGAACCCGTGAAGGGCCCCGTTTCTGAATTTTGCCCAAGGTCATTACTTATTTCTTTCTTTTTTTCTTTCTAAACGCTTGTATTCATTGCCAAGATATCTGACACGCTTGCACCGACCGGCGTCGGCGGCATCCGAGTCAAATTAAATTTGACGCCGATCGGCGTCGGCGGCGTCCAACTAAAGTTAAGTTTGACGCCGATCGGCGTCGGCGGCATCCGACTTAAATTAAATTTAACGCCGATCGGCGTTTTTGGCACCCGAGTGGTAATTTGTTATACAAAATGACAATTTGATTAATCTGACTGTACGGGTTGTTAAAGTAGTCCAATAAATTAGTATTTATAAAAATAGGAAGTTTAGTTCTTACGAATAACCCTAGAATGATCAATAGAATTTTAACGCCGATCGGCGTCAGCGGCACTGTGTTTTGGTCAATAATGACGCCGATCAGCGTCAGCGGCATTCGAGATGTAATTTCAACAAAAACCAAATGTGTTTTCTTTGAAAACCAACTACACCTGGATGTTCTAAAGACGAAATAAAAGCTTACTTTAATATAAGTCAATATAATTTTGACGCTGATCAGCGTCAGCGGCGCTGTCTTTAGGTCAATAATGATGCCGATCGGCGTCAGCGGCAATGAGCGGGTTAATAATAGCAAGGATGATATAGACTGGATTGGCAATCGCCATAGTACGAATCGGCCGCGGTTTTTGTAGTTTGATTATTAAATCTAGATGGCGCTGAAATATAACCAGAGGCTTTGAAGGCAAAACAATAAGACTACAGATGTTTCATATTACTACAAATGTATTATTATGCAATATTTTTGAAAAATAATACATTTGTAGTAATATGAAACATCTGTTAATCTGTTTTGCCTTCAAAGCATCTGGCTATATTTCAGCGCCATCTAGATTTAATAATCGAACTACAAAAACCGCGGCCGATCCGTACTATGGCGACTGCCAATCCAGTCTATATCATCCTTGATTATAGGTACAATGGTGGATGTCTTTCTTTGATGATGTTGATGAATGATGATGTGTTGGAACAAAATAATTGCGATTTTCATATTAAGTTAAGTTTAGTAGTGGTAGAGCCATGTTGTAGCTAGCCGCTGCATCACGAATGGGCCGGCTCGTCCGGGGCAGTACCACCCTCTCACAGAACACCGGCGTGAAGCAGCAGTACTCCTGCTGCGTTTCGTACGGTCAGTGAGAGCGCCGGGGGCCCAATACCTCTCCCCCTCCTCTATTCCCTTTCCTTTTTCCTCTCCCTTTTAGGGCCGACAACGCACTGGCATCGCGTACAGCGCTGCGGGTGTCTATGGACAGTGGTGATCATTTAACATCAGGTGACCCACTAGTTCATTTGTCTGGCCTCTAATATAAAAAAAAAAAAAATAAGTGTGATAAGGGGTAAGGGGCCTCAAAAGAAACAAAATTGGTGTGTCCTAATGTATGGTTGACCCTTAATGGATAATAATAAATTAAATTACATAATTAGGAGCAATAATATATTATGGATTTTTATGATGCCATAATTATTTTGTTATATTTTTCAGGATCTGTCCCATCTCTCGGAGCAGGTCTTATCTTCGGCTCCATCTTAGGTAAGATGTTGATTTAGTAGTATCACCTCCAGCCTATATATCCCACTGTTGGGCACAGGCTTCTTGGAATGAGTAGTCTTCGGCCGTATTTCACGCTTCGCAGATCCGTGCATATTTCAAGATCAGTGTGATCTTGGAATTAGTGATGCTAGCTCATGCTGAGGCATCGACTTCAAACAGATCAGCGGAAAGCTGTTTTCGTGGTTATATGGAGTTCGTTCAATTTTTTAGTAGAATAAATACCTAAGATATTTTTAAAAGTAATTTTAATCAGCGAAAATGAGACGTGAAACGAAAAATAAAAAGATGTAAATTCACATCCGAATAAAAAAAGTCCTTATTAATTGCCTACGTCATTGAGAAAGACCCTATACGAAAAACTGCAGCTTTCTGGATCTGCTCAGTCAGACTTAACTTTTTTAATTCCAATACCTTACCTCTCACCCTTTTGATCCATCCAGCAGACACCAAGGAATATAATCTTAACCGTGGTTTTGTATTGTAGGTTTTGGCGCGTACCAAATTAGCAGAGACCCAACTAACTACGGACTAATGCTCGGAACAACAACTGCTCTGGGAGGCCTTATGGGATACAGGTGCGTTGTCTTTTATATCGTCAGCAGTATCCTGGCTTTTCGCCAAAAATTATTTCCCAAATGATTCATTTGCCAACTGTTTATTTTTTTCTGAAACTGTAAACTATTCAGGAGTATCCTGTAGGTTAGTTTAGGTTTGTTTTACAATAAAGCCGAGCCCGCATTGAATGGTGTCGTCAGAGGAGCCCCATCCCGGGGCGGCTAGTGGGCATCGCGGTGTCTTCATGCTCCCGCAGCGTTCACAATGACAACGAGGGAATCCGTGCGGTTTTTAGTGAGTAGTCCCCTTGTGGGAGAGCCCCACATACCCTCTGTTTCCCCGAACAGAAACGAATGCATAAAGCGCATTTTCCACGCCATAAAAGAAAGGTTTATTTTATAATAATCCTGAAAAGTTTACAGTTTCAGAAAAATAAACAGTTGGCAAATGAATCAGTTGGGGAAAAGGCAGAGTACCATCATCAGCATTATTAACCGGAAGACGCCCATTGACACACGGAGCGACAACATTTTAGGCCGGCGTAGACCAGATGCGTGAGCGTGTCCCGCACCAGTTGTAATGAATGAAACTGTAAGAAAGACGGCACACCATAATTATGCACGCATCTAGTGCGCCATCTTTCTTACGGTTTAATTTGTTAAAACTCGTGCGTGTAAGTGACGTGACACGCACACGAATTTGATCTGCGGCGGTCTTTTACCTGCATCCCGAATCTTCGGAGTCGTGGCCGCTACCCATGATTTCATCTCCACATTTAGCGTCATTAAAACAACTAGTGAGCCAATTCAGTTGTCTAACTTTTTAGTTAATTAAAAAAAAACTATACTTACTTAGATGAAAATGAAAATGAAAAAAATTAAAAATGAACATGAAAATGTATTTATTCAATAGCCAGAGTAACATGCAAGAAGGTTAGAGACCTCCTAGTAGGTATGTGAAAATACCTGTGGCAGGAGATACTACTGAAAAATATTTTTTTTAGATCTGTCTTGGAATAGGTACCTATCATATTTGAATACAGGTATAGAGAGTTTTTGCATGAAAATATGCATACCTGTCGCACAGACAGCTATTTTTTTACGTGTAGCCACGGAGCGCGGTACAAGAACGATATTTTTTTTTTGTAGATTCTACAACAGCCGAAAGTTCATGCCAGCCGGCATCGTGTTCGTGCTCTCCGTGGGTATGCTGGTCAGATTGCTCGCCAAAAACGTCACCGCTAGCCCGGTGCCCATCAAATCGGGTTAAGCATTACATTTGGGTGATAAATAATATTAAATTGTTGAACAACTTATGTTAGGTAAACAGACGCTAATTCTTATACAGTAATTCTGCCGCTCTTTATTTATGCAATGTATATGGTTTTTGACGGCTCGAAGTAAGTGAAGCGCTTTTTAAGGAACTATATGTAATTGTAATAAGGTTTATCCATATAAGATAGTTTAAAAAAATCAGTTAAATTATAAATATTTTATCCTTCATTAATAACGAATTGTCATGAAAAAATGGCTTATTTTTTTCAAGCAATTGATGTCTTTGAGTGTCATAAATAATTTCTACTAGGCTTAAATGACCAGGATAGAACAAAAACAAAATTATTACCTATTTTAATATAAACAAGCATAATAAATATTATTTATTACTTTGATTGAATTATATAGTTGTAGAATAGCATAATTGGGACATATTATTGAAATATTGTAAAATATTACTTTCGTAAGTAATGAAATGACGAAGTTAATGAATAAGTCGAGACAGTGTAATTTGTATCATGTTGCTAATAAACCAGACATGCGTTTACTGTTATGCGGTCGATAATTCTGCCTTAAGGGTGTATAGTATAAATCTTTCGCTTCGAGCCATTACGTTAAATTTGAACCTTAATACTATGACGATACCGTTTGTTTTGAAAGATAAGGGCTCGAAGTGAAAAATTCACCTGGGAAGATTTATACTATAAATCGCACTAGATTTTAAATTAGAGCATTATTTAACCTTTTGACCGGCACAGTCATCCAGTCATGATGGATGACAGCCAGAGAAAAGGCTCACGCTAACGTCGCCAATACATGACCAACATTCAACTCGAAATTAATCCTTCTACGATGGAAATAAATTCCTATTTGTCGGATTAGGGCCTACGCTAGCTGACGCGGACGCCCGTCGCGTGCGCACGCTCGCGGGTCTCGCTCCGCAAAAAATGTACGTAAAATCCGTCGCACGCGCCCGCGCCACTTAGCGCTGTTCATACAATTTCTTATTAGACGCGCGCACGACGGGCGTCCGTTCCGGGTAATCCGCGTCAGCTAGCGTAGGCCCTTAGACGGTTTGTTCCGTGGCGTACAGAGCACTACGCTACGCTTGTTTTGTGGCGGTCAAAAGGTTAAAGCTTTTTCACTCGCGAAATGCAAAGCAGTTTGTATCTATTGTACATGGGTCTAGGTCGCTTTTACATTGTACGCACTAACGGATTTTTTTAGCTTTTGGCGTTAGGATAAAGTTTAGATTATTTTAATGGTCAGCGCACACTGTGTTCATTTTACGCATTTATTGTACATGTTGCACAATATTAGTTCTATTTTAATTATAACTTTATTTCTAGGTGACCGTGAAGAAGCATGATATTTATTATATTATCAGATGTGGCAAATAAATGGTGTTGGGACTGAACGTTTTATCTATGACTAGCTTTTGCTCGCGACTTCTTCCGCGTAATCGCCTTATAAACCGACCGAATGAACGTGATGTTGTTTTAGTGGCCTAAAACCATCGTCGCTTGTATGGTTTCAAGGTTTATAACGGGCATAGATAGAAACATTGATTGTTTTATAGTTACGAATCATTAGTAAATGATGATAGCAGATCTTTATCCTGTAATTAAAAACTGTAATTTTAGGTATTTTTAGGACGTTAAGTTTTCGCGATAAGGCCGTAGGTCGCTCACAAAAAACACGGGTGGATCCCATTTGTCCTATAGAACTGTGATATCGTGAATTAACAGAGTTCAAAATCGTACCAAATATATGAGTTTTATAGAACAATTAACCTCTTCGACGCCAAAGCCACATTATCAGCACCGCAGGTGTTACGCCAACGACTGATATATGAGTTACGGCATGCAGAGCGATATCTACCTACATTCATTTCTGTAGGGTTCAACTTTGCGTCTGGCATTCCGATGTCATGGCGTATGATATGAGTGAGAGCTGTTGTATTTGTCGGAGCGTTGAAAATGTTAATGGGGCCTTCCCGAAAACACTAGCGGTTTCAAGGTTTATAATACTGGTAGGATTCAAATGAAAGAGTTTTTGTAAATTTCATTATTTTCTATTTTTTCTTAATATTTAAACAATTTGGGCAGAAACTAAAATAAAAATTAAGTATACATAACATAAATAGTTTGAACATAATAAATAGGTAGTGATGTATCGTTCACGGCAAGTGTTGTGATTTTAGACGTAGACAAACATGTTTAAAATTTAATTCTATTGGTAACTTTCGTTTTTAAAGTACTAGGTGCCATAAATAATGTAAATAATAAGAAAATTCTTAAAATTAGAAAACTTAATTTCGTTTTTAGTGATGTACATTTTGGAACATTTGTTTATAGGTATGTCACTCCAAAAAATTGGAGTTACTACAAAGGGCGCGAACCAGTCGCTCTGTAGACATTTTCAAAATAGTCATATACATATAAAACTTATTTCAATATCAATCTTAAAAATAATTGTATAAAAGGCACTTCGTGGCAGTTTCTTTTATGTAACCTTAAAAGAGGCTATTTTTAACAACCATTTTAAAAAGTAGTCTAAGGAGTATTTCTACAATGATCCAAAAACCGACCTATTTCGGATTTATAAAAATCTTCGTTCATTCAGTTTTTACAAAACTATTATCTAGTGTACTTATAGACTTCATTATTATTAATAACACAATCACAATGTAATATCACACACAGAACTGTGTCCGACACACACAAATGTTTTGTCTTCAGACACATTTAACACACAACGCGCGACGCCATCCCGTAATTACCCGCTGAATATTAATTAACAATTATTACCATCCGTAATTTAATATAAAATAAACGCGAGCAAAGAGGCTGTTCTGCTTGCATTTATTTAGATGATTACAGGGATTAATTAAATGATTACCACAAGTAATATTCAATTCTACGGGACATGCGTACGTTTCACAATCTGTAATGTAGCTTAGAGGCTGGAAACGGACTATCCTGGTAGGCTACGTAAGGTCGTGGACCTAATAATAGGCTATAATAGTCTCTGGCATTCCAGCTAAGGCAGTCTTCATTGTTCGGCCCGCTCGATTCGTTAATGGCGGCTGCTGAAACATATAACACGTGTTAATACAATTAAATTAACACTATTTCGAGTTGGTATAGTCTTATAGTTATTATCACATCTGGGACTTTGACAATTTATTTCCAAAATGACGCCGTTTCGACCACATTGCATAAAAAAATTATGTATGTTTGTAAACTCTTTATTGTACAAAAATAAGGAAAAAAAATATTGACAACTTATCCCTTTAAGGGATCTCTGCCAGTCAACCTTTATGTCGCAAAAAGTCTCAGATATAATAAAAACTATGAGGGAGAATTGCGAATGCTTAAAAGAATATGCTGTAGTCTTAGTTCTCGTTATGGAATAATCAAAATCAAAGTTTATTTATAAATTTAGACCTTTGATAAAATAATCGTAGAATTATTTAAATTTCTTAGGTAGGTAATTAAATTAAATTGAAATCGGTATTAGGTTGTCATAATGTAAATAAAATAGGACTCTCCTAAAAATAGACGGGAGTGTAACATCTATATTAGGCTAACATAGAAACTATAATTTACGTATATATTTACAGTTGTCTAAGCTACTATTTACACTTTAATCAAATAGGCAATTACAATTTACAATCTATGAGCAAGTTATACTAATGAGGGTTTTGTGACAGGGTAGAGTTGGCACTAGTGTATTGTGAGGTCTGTTTGACATTTGAGTTATGTTGGGTTTGGTACATAACCAAACAAGCCATCTTAAGCAAGTCTAGCGTCAAACCGACTTCACGATAATAGTAGAAGTAGTGGTAGTCTCATAGTTCCTTCTGAGAGTTTAATTTTTTACTTATTTACATTTTCACTACGGATTGCAGGCACAAAATAATGTTGAAAACATGAAATAAAAGTAGAATAATCTGATCAAGGAGTTATGTACAAACATGTATGCATTCACAATGTTATGTGGCGTCCAATGTGTGATTATGTACACGATCATAGATAAATTACAATTTGTCTCATTTAATTACAACTGTAATCAATTTTAATCAAAATGTGATTACATATGTATTTAACAAAGAAACAGATTGCAATTTTGTAGTTCGATTTGAAATGTATATATGAGTGGAATAAAGTATGTAAAGAAGACACAATGATCAGGCTATGTAAAAGAAACACCGATGACGGAAGAATGACTCCGATGCTGCCAGATGATGACTGAGTCGTCCTTACCAAGTGTAATTTTGGCACTACTGTCGTACAATCTCTCCACTCGTCAGATTCCTTTGGTAAGAGAACAGCAATCTCGCTGGTTCTATTTGAACTTGTTGGACATTGGCATCAGGCCTTATGGAATTGTCACTTGATTTAGCTTGAGAATAATGTGTCCCAAACTTGTAACTTGTCCGTACTCCTTTTTCGGGATAAGGATTCTTAGTGGTCGACCTTCCGAAGAAGTTTTGGAATTCGTCTTTACTATAGAAGCCTCGTTTCGGTTCACTTCTTTCTACCTCCTTCGTGGTTCTTGAGAAGAAGTCGTGGAAATCGTATGGACTTCTTGTCGTTGATATCGAGTATTTATTTAAAGATGCTGGGAAAGTACTGATGCTAGTCGATTGGGTAGCTGTCGTTGGTTTTTCTGTATGCTCAGTCGGTTTTCTTGTAGTGTAAAAGTAATATTTGTATGGGCTCTCTGTTGTTACAGATGGCGTTGTATATATTGAATTGGTGGTCTTGTAACTCGAGTAATACTGTTTGTATGGCGTCGATGTACTAGGTACGATAGGCTGTGTCGTTTCTTCGTAACTATTGTAAAATAATTAATATTAGTATGTATTTCGTGTGGGGGCCTGTACACATACTGACTTCAATGAGAGTGTGTTGTTGTTCTCATTTTTGTGTCAGTTTTGTGAGTATTTTTGTAAACTTAATTAAGTAAAATCCTAATTTAAAATTACTCTTAAAATTAAAACTTAAAACTGTTAATTAATGTTCGTTAAAAGTGCTAGTACTTGTAAGCTATAATTAACTCTTGTAATCAATCGATAATCAAGTCACAAATCAGAACTACGTGAGTTTTCAAGATTCCTCACAATCTAGTTTTAATTAACTTTTGTAATTTAGTAATTAATTACTATTGGTAATTAAATAAGGACGATACGGACCTGGTAATGTTACCGTAGAACGGGCTAGTCTCTGGGCGTACGTAGCTCGGCGTGTGTTGCGAGTAATCCGGTATAATATTCTCGTGTTCCGTTATACATCTACCGTTTATACAATACTGGAACAAACGAAATAATTTCTGTATAAATACAGGTGTAAAATAGAAAAAACAGCATAAAGACAAGTCGGAAGGATGGGAGTTGGAAGTAGCAGATATGTGCAGAAAATTCGGCAGCGATATTTCGGACAGTGGGTGACAGAATTGACGTTCCCTTTTCAACTTTTCAGTTTTTTTTGTACTAGGTGGCGCTAGGTTCACTCCACATTTTAAATGCATATACACCGTGAAATTTTAGTGGTTGTTTTCCCGAAAGGAGGTGATTTAGTATCGATTGTACAATCGATTTATAATTACTATTTTGACTAGAGTCAAAAATCCAATTGTGAAAAACGAAAGCCGAAAATGACCGCAAACCAATAGTAACGCTTCGTTGGTACCTAACCTATCGTACGATCGTACGCTACTTGTACCAACGAAGCGTTACTATTGGTTTGCGGTCATTTTCGACTTTCGTTTTTCACAATTGGATTTTTGACTCTAGTCAAAATAGTAATTATAAATCGATTGTACAATCGAAACTAAATCACCTCGTTTCGGGAAAACAACCACTAAAATTTCACGGTGTATATCCTAGTCCCATGCTTGGAGCGGAGGCAGATGAAACTGGTATTTCGAAGTTAAACATAAATTAATAGGTATATGTGAAAGTCCGTGGATATTGTTCCGGTTTTAGAAATCGTGACAATATTATTATTGTTAGCCTTAAAGGTTAAAGGTGATTATTGATATTTACCTGTCCATCGCCACACGGCGATCCCTCGGCCGCCGGCCGGTACGCGACGCAGTAGCCGCTCGCTGCGTCGAAACAAAACAGTTGCGCGCACACTCGCTCGTCTTTGAAGCATGCGCTGAAATAAAAAAATCCATTGAATTAAGCTGCTTTAGCGTGAAAAAGTAACGTACACACTGTAAAATTGGGTGCTCAGAAATGAGAGAAAGGGGTGATTTTGGACGTTTTATATTTCGAGGCCGATTGCAATGGAACAGAGCCAAACATACTCTCAAACCTTATTTATATTAATGTATACGTTGTGTGTAAATTTGGAACTAATGAGATGAATTGTTGTCAACTTGCATCAATCATTATCCTTAGCAAGCAACCTAGTTCGGCAAATGAACTGTAGATGGCGCTGTATCAAACACACTCAAACTTTCGTATATATTTATAATATTAGTAGGATTGATGAAAGAACACAGTTACCTTTTGAACGCCGCACATAGTTTTTGTTACGAAAAAAAATTATTCATATGCGGATGCGGGTAGGTTAATTTGTGTATTAACTGTATTACCGTATTGTCTTTTATACAGGGTGTTAATCCCGTACGATCCGAAACCCAGTGACAGTACTCATGAAACTGAACAACTTTCCCCAAGGAACTTGGGTCGGAATATGAAATTAAATTTTGGTCTCTTCATACTAACTCTGTCAGCTGATCGGATGTTTTGTATGGACAGTCCAAGTATTTTTTTGTATTTCGGCCCTTGTTCCTTGGGGAAAGTTGTTCAGTTTCATGAGTACTGTCACTGGTTTCCGGATCGTACGGGATTTTTGAAACACCCTGTAGACGACGCTGACATACAAAAGATAAAAAAGTTGGAAACATATTAAATTACATATTATGTACCTACTGCTCTATACCACATGGCCATGCCATGCCTAAAATACAGGATACATTTAAACACTAATAAAATCGTCTGTATTTTCAGATAGATACTGAATATTGAACCAGTGGGATACACTTTTGGTCTCATCTGCGCTTTTCATCAAGTGAGGTAGGGGTCGATCACGGGTCAGTATTATAAAAAAAAGTAAAACACTGACAGTTCCATGCGACTTTTATCTATCACAATTACGTCTGATGGCAACCTAGTATATTGCCTAGATTACGTTTGTTGGATTATCTGTCGCATCTGGGATTGAGTATCACAAATGCGGCATGCGTTGTAGCTACTAGATGGCGCTAGTTAACTCACCTTGTGCCTCGATCCTTGCGGCATTGCGCGTCCAGCGTCAACAGACGACCGGGGAGCACCCTCGGCAAGGAGTCGTCTTCGTGCGGCGAGTTGTACAAACACGTTGCTGTGTCGCCGCTGGAATTATGTAACATTGGTTTGTATAGCAAATTCCACGTGCATAATTTTGTTTAAGCCTCGTGTAACAAAGCATCTATAGGGTCTTATTCAGTTAAACTAAGTACAAGATATACAAAAGAAATTCAAATATTTATTTTTTAACGACCGCCTTAGCCTAGTTGGTAGTGACCCTGCCTACGAAGCAGGAGGTCCTGGGTTCGAATCCCGGTAAGGGCATTTATTTGTGTGATGAGCACGAATATTTGTTCCTGAGTTATGGATGATTTCTATGTATTTAAGTATTTATTTATCTATATAAGTATGTTTATCGTCGTCTAGTACCCATAGTACAAGCTTTGCTTAGTTTGGGACTAGGTTGATTTGTGTAAGATTGTCTCCTAATATTTATTTATTATTTTTTATTTTTATTTATTCATAAAATCTGTACACAAAATAACATAACATAAAACATATGAAATTAAGTTTTTAGGTGCAAATTTAACATGATACAAGGTTTTCCCTTTCGATACTAGATGGCGGTAAGGTACGTAATTTTTGAAGTCATTTCATTACTCATAAACGGCCACTACCTATAGAATAGAAATTAAATTTATTTTCTATGTAAACGCTACATTTTTGATGTAAATCGTTTGATCGTAGCATCAATCTTATTTGAAAATGACTAGTTTTTCTTTCATCCGTTTTCTACTCCTTTGTTGAACTCTAGTTAAGGTAACTTACTTTAGGAAATGATGGAAGCTTTGCACGCTGCACGGCGACCAACGGAACCCTTTCTCCGTATGTCTAAGGTCTGACATAATAAAACCATCTTCCCACCGGCATTTCTCGGCGCCTGGGCCGCCAAGATATGACGGCGGTGGACTACCATCGTGCACTGCACCTAGTCTGTTTACAAAACGATTTTTTTGAATATTAATACCTACTGCTCAAAAATTATGTCATAAACCATAGTGCATATTAGTCAGACGAGCCAGCAGGAGAAAGGTTCTGGACCTGGAGAAAAGTTTAGCTATTTTTTTATTCTTTTTCCTTCAGAGAAAAGGCAAGGGCTTAAATCCATACAGCCAAGTTTCTCTTTCATCTGCTTGTTATATTGTTATTATATTTATTAACGTTCTTCGTTCGTTTATTTGACGGAAAAACAATAGAAGCTTTCGGCCGTAACCTTTCGTCTCACTCTCTTGCTTGTCAAATAGGTATGTACACGTTTTGGTATACGTACAAATGTCCAACTTCATGGGCGGCAACGATAATTCCAGAAAAGCCACCAGTATCCTCAATAATGGCCACAGAGTTGACTTTCTCCAATCGCTTGTTCACCACGCAAGCGCCACCGACATACGCGAAACCTAGAAACAAACTTTATTAACATTTTATGCTTTTTGGCGCCAATTTCACATCGCAAGTTACGGCCATAGGCATGAAGTGGCAACATTGAATAATTTGGTGGAGTATGTTGGACCACTATTGCCGTTTAGGAATCGTAGAATGATAATTATTTGTACATTGTGAAATTGGTGGTTGTGGCCATGAAGACTTAGAATTAGAAACTCAAAATGAAATTTTGTCGAAGCGGTCAAGTAGGTACTTATTGTTAATTTTGTCGGAACAACATGATTTTTTAATTGGATATGTATAAAATGAATTGGGAAAACGGAATGGTCTTAAAAGAGATATTTTATAAAAAAAACTTAATGTTCAAAACAATGCTACAAAAAATATCAAATGCAGTAAGATACCTGTAGTCAAGTTCTATATATAATTATAATATTATAGTACTTACTTATAATTTGAAAAGAGAGACAGTAGAAGAAATAATAATACTTAATTTACTTATGTATGTACACTAAAATACTTAAAAATAAAGTGCCAAACGAAGTTAATGTTAGGGCATGCAAAAGCTCAAGCAGGTTTAGATTATAATTAAGTACCTAATTATACAAGCACATAGCATTCAAACCAAAAAATGCAAAAATTGTACCATTCAAGTCCCAATATTTTGTCATTGTAACGTTCGTTGTTGGAAAAACAAAGTTTTTTTCGTAAATCTTGGTTCCTGATCTGAGGCGCTACTACGAAATTCGAAAATCGAAGTTCGTATCGTATTATCCCTCTCACTCTCGTGTCAAATCATATTAGCGTGAGCGAGACGGCACAAAACGAAGTTCGAATTATGCACTTCCTGGTAGGGCCTCTGACTTTCCGGCATTTGAATGTGACAAGCATGTGACAAGTCACTAAAAAAGGGGCTCATTGATCCGAATTGTGTATGTGTACAATTTCGACTATGAATGCAGTTAAGTCGAAATATCACTTTCACGCTGATTCTGTTTACGGTCTTGAATGAAGCTCAATTGAAGATTTAATTTCACGTCGATAACGTCGATTGCAAATTCACACTTAGGTACGCGAATGACGAACATAATGACCTCGTGTTATTTAAGTAAGGTAGGGCCGACTGGTCCCCTATCCTTACGCAACTTTCTTATAGTGATTGCAGAAGATACGAGTATCCCTGTGAACTTTAAAATGTCGCGAAGTCAAATGTCAGAGATCAGTTGCAGTTCGCGATTTGGTCAAAAGATTTATAGCTTTTAATTATGAAGGCGATCTTATTGCAATACTCGATTATTTAGCGAAATTGTCGGTTTTAAGTTAAACAACTATGTATATAGTAAGTATTCACATGTCGTCAGTCAGAGGTAATAAGCACACTACTGTCAACACTAGTTCAGACAATTCTAAATACAGTATAGAAGTACTTAAATGGTTTGTGGTTCGGTTTTCCATTTCATGCTATTATAAATCATAATAATTCAGTAACAAAATGTTGAAGAATTTGGTTAATAAAACAGCTGTATGTAGGTACAGCTTATTTATGACTGTTTAGTACAAAATATTCATTTACGATGATAGTGAGAGAAGAAACATTAATAAAAAAATGCAATATGAAACTAAACTACTTACAGAACAGTCGCATGATCTATAAAACAAAATATACATAATAAAATAACAAATTGAATAGGCACTCTTTACAAGTTTCTAGAAGAATGGACTGCTGCGGAAGAGACAGATATTATTCACAAGGTGCTCATGACTCGGATTGAGGTAGGTCTGAGTGGCGTAAGGTGGGTCAAAGTGACATGGATCAAAGTGACGTGTACAAAGAGGTGAGGGACTAAATGAATCAGGCGTGCTTTTGGGAGGATCTTTTAGGTTTTTGCCACGCTACCTGCTGTCCCTCTATTGCACGCATCATTCGCGTATTGCCTTCTGCACATGTCTAGTCTGAAAGGGCACGAAAACAAAACTCAATAAATCTTTTATAAACATCAAATGTCGTCTGGTCGTACCTAGAACTCTTAATGTTAATCTATCGTGGTCTTACGTTCAGCGCCATTACCAAATCCTTTACCTCTTAATAATAAATTATGAAGCGTTTAATTTCACTCGCAAGCTGTTAATGCCGCGCCTTCGTTACCAATCGCAAAATCCTTAAAAAGATCTTTTTATAAACAATTTACCAGCGGTGCCTTTTGTACAGCGACCACCCTTGCGTCGGCGGCACATGTCGTATCTGTTGATAAATGGTTTGACTCGTCTTCATTTAACTAGTCAATTTAACTATATTCTAACTTTAGTATTACTAGGAACTTTTTGAACTTAAAGTAATAATAATGGCGCCAAATCAAAATTTAAAAATAAGATTCACTCACCTGACATCCTTGAGTGTAAAAAAAATAGGTAATATTGTTTAGTGTAAAAAATATCGCATATTACATAAATTATGGAAATGAAACCGGCTCTATTAAAATAATGGCAAGCTTCGGCAAAAATAATGCAAGTTATTGCTAAAAGAGCCTTTAATTATTATATCCATGTGCGTAGCATAATTATGTAGCTACCTATTAATTGATCATCATTAATTATTACGCAAACTGCGTCAGTACTCCTGACTAATGTATCGCAAAATTTGGTAAATTCAGTTTCGTATCACAAATATGAAAATTATTCACCCTTTTTATCAGGATGGTAGCAGTACAATTAGAAATTAACTCAAGTGCATTTTATTAATTTGAATAAACTCGCACTTTTAACCAGACCACAGGTAATGTCAATTATTCAGTATAGTTGACAGTTCAGCAGTACTGTACCTACTATCAACTTGGAGCCTTTGACAATATCGTGGAATGGTTCAAAGTCGAGTACGAATCGTACTCACTTGGTGATAGCGACGGCGATGTCGTAGACTGGTAGCCGGCGCTCTCTGAACAAATACTTGCCCATGTCAGTGAGCGCGGCTGCTGAATCAATGGCATCGCGGCCAACTCTGTTTCTTTCTAAGTAAGGTGTGGCGTCACGGCCCTGAAAAGAATGTGGAATACTTTTTATTAGTTACTATAATATGCCTTTTTAGTAAAATACTTACTTTAGAAAATATTATCCTAACAACGGCATAATGTCACTGTTGCCAATGTTTACAAAATATTATAATGTATTCTAGAATTAATTTGTTATTCAAGTTTATTATTTTAGGTAAATACTAATGTGATTGAGTGCATCATGTGAGTGAAATTTTAATATTAAGAATTCAAATCAAGCATGTAACAATAACACTAGGTATTTAAATGTATTAAGATAGTAACCTGTGACTTTTCGATTGTGATCTGATTAAATCGACAGTCTTGGCTTAATGTACATGCGGCTTTGCCTGTACCTAATGAAAACGACGATTAAAAAAATATGAACGTCAGTCAGGCCTTATACTACGAAGTGCAAAATTCGAACTTCGTATCGTGCCATTCCGCTCACGCTAATAGCATTTAATACGAGAGCGCGCGAGACAGTACGATGCGAACTTCGATTTTCAAATTTCGGAGTAGCCGCCCGGTCAGATAAAATTGGCGGCATTTTGCGAAGTGAATCGTGACTAACTTTCGTTTCGTTTCGCTTGTTGTTTTGTTTCATATTTTCATTATACGTAAATATCCAATAATGGCCAACGAGGCTGTTTTAAAATATTTAGTAGACACTAATCGGCCGTATTCGTGTGCAGACGTAACAGTGAATCTCCGCGGCGCTTTCTCGAAATCTGCCGTTCAAAAGGCATTGGACTATTTGAGCGAAAATGGCAAAATTCGTTGTAAATTATACGGCAAACAGAAAGTTTACGCTGCCATACAACTTGAAAATGTTGTAGAAGAAGGCGACACCGAAGGTAAATACAAATATCGATCAATGAAAAATTTACTCCACCTGTTTTACGTCCATTCTGTCATGCAGTTAAGCCGCAACATCAATAATTTATCCAAACCATATTATAAATTATTCTCTTTCAGATTATGATGCACAATTCAAGTCTCTAACTGACGAATTATTAGAAAAAACAAATGCCTTAAAAGCAGCCGACGTGAACCTTAAAACGGTCTTGTCTGCACCTACAACAGAATCTGCCAAGGCTCAGATAGAAGAGCTTGAAAAAAGGATGGAGGCATTTGAAAACAAGCTAAAAGTATTGAGCACATCCACTAATGTCATAAGTGCTGAGGAAAAGAAGATTATTATGAGGGAGCATGGTAAATTGTTGAAGGAATACAGGTATACAACTTTATAATTTATAATACAGATTAGAGACATTTGTGATCTTAGTTTTAATACTTAGAAAATCAGTACATTCATGAACACCAAACCCTTAGACCAGGAAGTCTGATAGATTTCACTTAATTCCCATGAGATAGAAAATTCTGTAATGGTGACAAAGCCACAGATATAAAATTACGAGAATGAATATTCCATAAATAAATAAATAAAAATAATCTAGTATCACAGTTGTTATAGTCCACCTAAAGTTGGCAGAACACTTCAGGGCCTTGTGATTATTAAGTAATTTGAACATGTCAAACTGTCCAGTACTAACAAGCAGAGGTGCCACAAGGGAATGGCTCCACTAAAGGTTTTCTAATTTTTTTGAAACAATCTTTTTCTTTTTTTGCCTGCTCCGGTGCCTCCAACCAAACCTCAAAATCCGACCCTGTTGCCATACTATAACTAAACAACAGTTTATCAACATAAAGTGTCATGCATGCATGGTAATGTTATTCGGTCACATTCCAAACTTATTGTGACTTAAATAATCCTGATTCAAAAACACAAAATATAATAAGGAACTAAAAATTGTTTGGATAAAACCTTTGCAAAGAATTTCACGGAAGAACATACCATAAAATTAATATTAAATTTAATAATGTGTTTAGATATTTTTAATCACTCCTTAAAGGCAATCAATATGTTAATGTCATAATTAACTTGAAAAAACATAGGGGTTCTAAGTAAACATTATGGATTTAATTCTTTCATTTGAAAATATATTTTAATGATGTTATGTGTTTTTAAAAAGTTTTCCAAAACCTGGAATAGGGAAAATGCTGTCTTTATCTTGTTTGGGATCTAAGACAACATAATAAAGATGATGAATTTATTGCCTCATTATGAAATCACTGGCCTTGAAACGGCAGATAAAGATATTTGTTTCATTTTTAATTATTGCACTGGTGACATAGTCGGGGCCAGATCTGACCGGAGTTCCCTTCTCCCCTGACGCATACAATAAATAAGGCTAGGTAAGGGAAGGTGCTGGAATATGGCACCCTCGTACAATATGGATGACAAAGGGTAAATCGCCAATAACTGGCCACCATTCAATAACTGGCCACCTCATACTAAAAATGAACTCTATTAACCCATAATAGAATTATTTTTTAGTAAAAATTAACTCTATTAACCCATAATAGAATTCATTTTTAGTATAAGGTGTTAATTACTGGCCACCCTTCAAAAACTGGCCATGTTATACTAAATTGAATTCTGTTTGCAGGGAAACAGAGTTAATTTTCAGTATGAGGGGGCCAGTTATTGGCGATTTACCCTAGATCATTTATTTGATTTAGCTGAAGCATTTTCTGGGAAAAAAGACTCGCTCGGCCGTTTTCAGGGAATTGTAATAACACAAAGAATAGTACCTGGGCGACTGAGCTCTGCTCGGGCTGAAACTCGGTACCAAGCGTTTCCCCAGAGATAACACCAAGCTAGCTAGATCAATTTTTCATCCCCGAAAACCCCCACATACCAAATTTCATTAAAATTGTGGGAGCCGTTTCTATGATTCTAATTATAGTATAGGTATATATATATACAAGAATTGCTTGTTTAAAGGTATTATATATTCGATTAACTACAAGCTACAGAATCACACAAGTTACAATTTATTAAGTCATTAATATTATACATAGATACCTACATTCATGGTGATTCATCTACGTACATAAAATATAAGTTCTATTTAATCTAAACCTTAAAGGTAGGCAATAAATTTTCGCCCCTCATCATCATCACCATATCTGTATAATGTCTCAGTGCTGGGCATAGACATCCTCTCACAATGTGAGGCATAGATTCGCACCCCTGACTCCTAAAGAGGTTGCCAATTAATTATTTTTCTTCACAGCATTGCCTTTAATTTTTCCACAGGCAACGTAAAAGAATCTCCACAGATATAATAGACGCAGTATTGGAGGGATATCCTAAGTCCAAGAAGAGTCTGATAGAAGAACTATGCATAGAGACTGATGAAATGGTCGATTTTAAATTAATGTCTTAAAAATTAGAAAATATTTTTTAATGGATCTGTATGTAAAATACGAAATTAGTTGCTATAATGAGCTACAAACGAAATGAAGCAAGAAGAAATATATTGACGTGCAAACTTAATCACATATTTATTTAACCTTTTCATCACTACTTTGAAAAACCGGCCAAGTGCGATCCGGGCTCGCGCACGAAGGGTTCCGTACCATTATCTATCTATAAAAACGGCAAAAGAATCTCGGTTTTTGTATGGGAGGGGCTTATATATTAGTTTTATTCTGGTTTTTAGTATTTGTTGTTACAGGGCAGCCGAAATACATCATCTGTGAAAATGTCAACTGTCTAGCTATCACGGTTCATGAGATACAGCCTGGTGACAGACGGACGGACGGACAGACAGTGGAGCCTCAGTAATAGGGTCCCGTTTTTACCCTTTGGGCATAGAACCCTAAAAAAGCTTGTATCTCAAAATCGATAATCTGGCTAAATGAACTTTATTACCTGTGCATTAAGGTTCAGTTTAATTTACATAGCGATTTGAAATACGAGCTTTTGTAGTTTCACCTGTCCCGATGTTTGTCTGTCTGTAATTTATAAATAGTGACGTTATACCTACACAGGTAAAGCCAAGGAATCAGCTGAATCGCATGCCAGGGTGGTACCATTTCACAATCAATTTCACGATGCTTTGGCGGATTTATGTAATGTCAACATGACATTTGCAATGAAAAGGGTTCACTCTGGTAGGTGTTTCAGTGTCTTTGACTGTACAGGCATGTAAGACTTCTGGACGGCTGAATTTCCTCACTCTGCAATAATCCATTTCTTGAGTAACTTCGTTGCAGACTAAGCTGGGAAAACAATTATCTGGCTTTTTAGCCATATAGGCGGCTCGTGTCACAGTGGACGCGATTCTACAGCGGCCGCTAAAATTCCTAATTTTATTTAGGCGTTGCTAAATCACTTTGCTATTCTATGAACAGCTATCATGATCAAATGACAACGCCAATTTGAATCTGACATTTCTTATTTTAGGCGGTCTATTCAATTTAGGTTTAGCTGCTTAAATGCTATTCTTTGCATGACCTTTTTAAGCAAAAGTCAAGCTAAACTGGCTAATTTTAGCGGCGACTAAAATAATCCCATTTAAAATAAAATTACGAAAAGTCAAGTTGTGCAGGATCAATTCCATAAACATAACGTATTTAATTTATATTAGTTTCTTTAATAATTGGTTGTCTGGAAGAGATCGCTTTTAAGAGATAAGACCGCCTATTGTTTGCCATACTTTTTGTATTTTTGTTAATTCACTGTACTGATTTGTGGTGTGCAATAAATATTTGAATTGTATTGTGTTAGAAATGGATGAAGAAATAATAGTACATTGTTGTAGAGGCTGGAAAGTAAGCAATAGATGGACGAGTTTGTTTGAGGGCCGACGCGTAGCGGAGGCCCTCGAAAGTACGAGTCCATCTATTGCACTTTTGGCCGAGACTAAACATTGTGCTTTTCACGACTAATGCGAGGAAATCATTATCATCATCATCATCATAATCATCCATCCATCCATCCCGTCCATCCCGTCCATCCTGTCCATCCCGTCCATCCGACCATCTGTCCATCCGTCCATCTATCCCGTCTATCCCGTCCATTCATCCATCCCGTCCATCCCGTCCATCCGTCCATCCGTCCATCCCATCCATCCTGTCCATTCCGTCCATCTGCCCATCCGTCCATTCTGTCCATCCCGTCCATTCCGTCCATTCATCCCGTTCATCCGTCCATTCCGTCCATCCCGTCCATCCGTCCATCCCGTCCATCTGCCCATCCGTCCATTCTGTCCATCCCGTCCAACCCGTCCATCCCGTCCATTCCGGCCATCCCGTCCATTCCGTCTATCCCGTCCATCCGTCCCGTCCATCCCGTCTATCCTGTCCAACCCGTCCATCCCGTCCATCCCGTCCAACCCGTCTATCCCGTCCAACCCGTCCATCCCGTCCATTCCGTCCATCCATCCCGTCCATCCGTCCATTCCGTCCATCCCGTCCATCTCGTCCATCCGTCCATCCTGACCATCCCGTCCATCTGTCCATCCCGTCCATCTGCCCATCCGTCCATTCTGTCCATCCCGTCCATCCCGTCCATTCCGGCCATCCCGTCCATTCCGTCTATCCCGTCCATCCGTCCCGTCCATCCCGTCCATCCCGTCCAACCCGTCCATCCCATCCATCCCGTCCAACCCGTCTATCCCGTCCAACCCGTCCATCCCGTCCATTCCGTCCATCCGTCCATCCATCCCGTCCATCCGTCCATCCCGTCCATCTCGTCCATCCGTCCATCCGTCCATCCTGACCATCCCGTCCATCTGTCCATCCGTCCATTCTGTCCATCCCGTCCATCCCATCCGTCCCGTCCATCCCGTTCATCCTGACCATCCCGTCCAACCCGTCCATCCCGTCCATCCCGTCCATCCCGTCCAACCCGTCTATCCCGTCCAACCCGTCCATCCCGTCCATTCCGTCCATGCGTCCATCCATCCCGTCCATCCGTCCATTCCGTCCATCCCGTCCATCCCGTCCATCCGTCCATCCGTTCATCCTGACCATCCCGTCCATCTGTCCATCCGTCCATTCTGTCCATCCCGTCCATCCCGTCCATCCCGTCCATCCCGTCCATCCGTCCATCCAGTCCGTCTGTCCGTCCGTCCGTCCGTCCGTCCGTCCGTCCATCCATTCATCCATCCGTCCATCGCATGCAGCAGACGATTACTGTTGATTGGTCCAATAATGTCGTTTCAGCACGCCAGGAATGAAATTCAGAAATTATCTTTCAAAAAGTCGTATCGTATAATGAAATACATATACTGATACGTCCTGTTTTCGATTAGTGTAACTTTGTTGTCGTGTTTGTGCGCCATAAATGAGTCAGCTGTTAAATGTACATATATAGGCAGTTTTGAGTACTGGATTTAGGTTATCTATGGCCACATTTTCGAGCAGTGTCGTGAAAATTAATATTCTAGCTCAAAGCCAACTAAACCCAAACTGGAGTGCAGGTGCTCGACGAGTAAATCCTGCTGGATTTTATTAATTCGTTTTCGCTACATTTTAATTTAAAAGACATGGACAGAAGCCTTTTTTCTTAAATGTTGCCCACTCAAATTTTAGTAAATTATTTCAGAAAATTCTATACTTTTTACAGATTTCATTCATTAATTCGCTCACTAATTTTTTCCAAGTAGCAACACACTCAATTTAACTTAGAAATTTTAGAATACGGATAAAATCCGGCTAAATTTAGTCAGCTTGACATTCTGGAATAGCACTTGTTAAATCCGCCGTCTAAATTATATTTAAAATTTTGAAAATTTTGATTTAGACTATTTAGCCGACGTGCACGTAGAATCGCGTCCATTGTGAGCCTAACTGATCTAGCTAGCTTCAATTTTTATTACTTTTACGGTCATCCCGTGAAATCTATATATTTCATACTAAATACAAACTGAAACGTAGATGCACAGAAAAAACCCCAGAAAAAAGACCAATGCTGGGAATCGAACCCAGGTCCTCGGCATTCCGTGCCGCGTGCTTACCCCTACACCACCACTGGTCAGGAGTTTACACGCAAATTTTCAGATGTGGTGTAGGGGTAAGCACGCGGCACGGAATGCCGAGTACCTGGGTTCGATTCCCAGCATTGGTCTTTTTTCTGGGGTTTTTTCTGTGCATCTATGTTTCAGTTTGTATTTAGTATGATCTAGCCAAGTTAAACTTTCCTAGCAACCTGACGCAGCCCGTTCATGATTCACTTACCCTGGATATGATGATGCCAGCAATGGAGATCCTTATCCTTGGCCCCTTCAGCAGCTTGTATCGTAGGTCGACTCCGTTCCAGAAGGACACGAAGTATCGCTTGATTTGTACGTTGTCACCATTATGTAATCTGTAACACAGATCACAGACCTTTAACCCTTAAACCATTTAACAACCCTGTCAAGACATTCGATTTTAGACCGTAAATGTTGCTAATTTGAATTGGCTTTGATTTCTGTTTGATGGCAAATATATTGCCGGTATCGATTTAAGGGTTAAAGTGTCTTTTTAACCGACTTCAAAAAAAGGAGGAGGTTCTCAATTCGATTGTATGTTCTTTTTTTTTTTTAACGTGTGTTACCTCAGAACTCCGTCATTTATGATCCGATTTAGAAGATTTTTTCGTTGTGTGAAAGCACAGGCTTCAAGGTTGGTCCCGTTATTACCAGAATCCAGTTCTGATGATGGGATCCATGAGGAATTGAAGAAACTCCTCAAAAATTCAAGAAAAAAGTATAGCGACTTTAGTATTTTCGGTGACAAGTCGAGCATTTGCATTCAGAAAGTATCATGGAACTCTGTAATAAAACGACACAACCCCGTCGAGCATTAAAAATAGAATTTTCAACATAAACTTATTTCGAAGTCAAACTGATGATTTTATCCTACGCATCTATTTTAACAGAAATAACTAAAAAGCAAAAAATAAAAATTTTAAATAAAAAATATAACCTCCTTCAAAAAACATCCAAAAAACTATGAAATAATAATTGAACCAAACCGACCACAATAAGCATGAAAATATCTTTCTTCTAATCTGTTCGAAGTCGGTGCCTCAGCACGAGCCAGCAGGAGTGTAGAAGCCCTATAGATAGTAGGTATGTAGGTAAGTTAGATTACTAGGTCCACTCCTGCTGGCTCGAGCTGAGGCACTGACTTCAAACAGATTAGAAGAAAGATATTTTCATGCTTATTGTGGTCGGTTTGGTTCAATTATTATTTCATAGTTTTTTGGATGTTTTTTGAAGGAGGTTATATTTTTTATTTAAAATTTTTATTTATACCTAATGTCTGTGTTGTGGATGTAAAAAAACCGTGGTGGCCTACTGGTTTGATCTATGGCCTCTCGAGCAGTGTCGTGGGTTCGTGCTCAGGCTCACACCTCGAGTTTTTTGGATTTTATGTGCTAAATTAGATTCGAAATACCATGAGCTTTTCGGTGAAGGCAACACCGTAAGGGAACCTGCACACATCTGAGCAGAAATTCAAGTGTGTGTGAAGTTCCCAATCCGCACTGGGCCTGCGTGGGAACTCGTGAGCGGAACGACATGATAAGACGAACGGCACAGCCATCCATCCCAGCCTATATGCGTCCCACTGCAGCGCACAGGCCTCCTCTCAGAATTGGAGGACCATGGTCTTTGATCAATTATAACTGTAGATCCACAGTCGCGCGCCCGAAAATGTCCGAGCCAAATGAGCGCCACTTTGATAAAAGTGGCCTTCTTTTTTCGCAGTACGTTGCGTGAAATTGTCAAGTTTAGCTGTCAAGTGTCAACCGAAATTCGACTGTAATGAAGTAAAGACTAGGTTCAAATTTCTGTGTAGGTGATGATTTTAATTTCAAACTAAATACAAACTGAAATATAGATGCACAGAAAAAACCCCAGAAAAAAGACCAATGCTGGGAATCGAACCCAGGTCTTCAGCGTTCCGTGCTGCGTGCTTACCCCTACACCATCACTGGTCTAGAAGTTAGCGACGAATCTTTCCCATACATCGTACACTTCAGTCTGTTATAATCACATTTAGGCAGTGATAAAGCGCATCTATGTTATGCCCTCTACCGAGAGACTTCAACTGGGTCAATTGGGTTCGATTCCCAGCATTGGTCTTTTTTCTGGGGTTTTTTCTGTGCATCTATATTTCAGTTTGTATTTATTTTGAAATATATGGTTTCACGGGATGACCGTAAAAGTAATAAAAAAATGAAGTTGAAGAAAATAAAAAAATAAATAGAAAAAGATACTTCATACTTAACTTGTATGATTTTAATTGTTATGCAAACAAATAAAAATGAAGGGGATTTTGTTCGGCAATGTGTATCTTCAGTTATAATTGATCAAAGACTACGGTAGTAGTTCCCACGCGGGCCCAGTGCGGATTGGGAACTTAACACACACATGATAACATTATTCCGCAGGTGTCCTCTCGATGATTTCCTTCACCGCAAAGCTCGAGGTAATACAATTTCGCACATGAATCCTGGAAAACTCACGAGAAGCGAGCACGGATTTGATCCCACGATCCTCTGCTTGAGAGACTATTAGGTCAATCAAACCACTGGGCTACCATGGCTATGGTCAATTACGAATTTGTAATTAATACAACCGTTTTAACAGAAGGCTTAAAGTCTCAGACCCGTAAAAATACACAATTATACTGAACTTAATAGGTAGGTATACACAGTTCAGTGAAGGGAAACCCAAACGACCAAATTAAGGAAAAAGTGGTGCGAATCTGCAGGTGGCTTCAAAATGGCCGTTTAATCTTGTGCTGCGGTTAAAAAGGCATTTTTTAATTGGCCAATATATTCCGATGTGTACGTCATTCGTAAAATCTGAGGTCATAGTGGTTCTTCCAGAGGCCTCCATTCGATACCTACTACCTTAGCATTATTAATATTATAGCTAAACCTTTCAAATGAGTGCTCGCCCGCGCGCGGTACATGGGCTGGGGGTAGGGTTGCCATCTCTAAAAATCAAAAAGGCGAACTTGCCCTTCAACAAAGCCGGACTTTGGGGTCCCAAAGCCGGACATTACGAAAAATTAGGGATTTTTGACAAAAATATCGAAGTAAACACACATTTAAAAGTGGGACTTTTGAATTCCAAAGCCGGGTGCTAAAAAAAGGGATTTTTGAGCGTGTGTTGTGTATGTGTCCGTCCGATGCGGGCGCGGGCGGGAAGGCCGTGCGCGCGCGCAGTGCGATAGTAATAAAAAGCCTAACGAAAGCCGGACGGCGCGATGCGCGGGTGGAAGACAGTTTGCTCTCCGCTCGCCCTTGTCCGCTCGGGCGCTCGTCCGCCCATCGTCGTACGAATCGCCACTCTGACAAAAAGCCTGACAAAAGCCGGACAGGCCGAACACGTACATATTTGGCCGGACGCGACCGCAAAAAGCCAAACATTTAGCCGGACACCTGGCAACCCTAGCTGGGGGTAAGACGACAAAGGGGGCCGGGAGAGGTGCGGGCGGCAGGCACACCTCTCCCGGCCCCCTTGGTCGTCATACCACCCAGCCCCTGTACCACGCTGGCGAGGACTCATTTAAATCCTACCTATAGAAACTAAGCGAAAACGGTTCTGTGGAACCAACTGTATCGCTGAGTGAAATCCGCGTGAGAACTAATGTCACCGACTTAGCTGGAACAATTGCCAGGCTCAAATGGCAGTTACTGCTCATCGCATTAGAACTGTTGGCCGATGGGGCCAAAAGGTTCTCAATTTGCGTCCACGGACCGGAAGTCGCAGTGCAGGTATGCCTCCAACAAGATGGAGCGACGCAGGACCGATCTGTATAGTGAACCTTGGGGGCGGCCTAAGCTATGTGCAGCAGAAGACATCTTCCGCTGAAGTGATGATGACGATGAACTGAATGGCAAATTACCTGTAACCATCATAGTCAACGATGACGAGAATCTCTGGATAGATGACGTAAGGTGCGTCGCGCTTCCGCCTTGAGTGATCCGTCGACCGCTTCGTCCTAAACCGCTTGGCGAGGTGGTCCGGCTCCATGAATGCTGCACAAAAATACGAGAAGGTTATAAAATAGGGTTCCTTAAACGCTATAAGCGATTATGTAGGGTTCGAGCGTTGCTTTTGCAACGTTATACTTCTACTAAACTAGCTGTTGCCTGTGACTCTGTCTGCGAAGAATACAACTATCGCAATTCTCCGGGAAGTTACAGAGACTGGCCAGCCGCGTTGGCGTCATATAAAAGCCAATTAGCAACGGAATAATCAATAAATAAATTATCTCTATACGACATGGAACAAAACAAGAAACTCGTCCAATAAAGGATGGGCATTATGCATAGCTAATTTGACAGCTTGGGCTTTCGAGCCTTTCGAACACACGTGTTTTGTGCCATACCGACTCTGTCACGCGTCTAGAGCGAGATAAAAACATTGTCTGGAAAAGTAGTAATTTTTCGCTTCTTCGCTAATTATAATACTAAATTCTTAATCCTAGACTCGACTCTACCATCTTTTGACTCATAGTGCGGTACATACCTACTCGTAAGCATCTACTTATTGTAGATTT
Source organism: Archips crataeganus (assembly GCA_947859365.1). Lineage (NCBI taxonomy): Eukaryota > Metazoa > Arthropoda > Insecta > Lepidoptera > Tortricidae > Archips > Archips crataeganus. The sequence continues at coordinate 8,977,128 of OX402067.1, read as the reverse complement.
AAAAACATTTTGTACCTTCTATTCTGCAGTTTATAAGTAGATCTGATACTTGTAGCGTCACGAATACTTAGCTATGTTTCTACCTACCTATGAACAATATCGCGACTGACTGACTAGCCATAGCCTAACTAAGTAAAGCAATAGAGCTAGAAACTTGAGGTATACAGGGTTATTTGTAATTCACTGACATCCTCTTAACCCTGAATTCCTATCACTCAAACAAATGTTTTTTTGTTTTACGACTTCTTAAAATGAAGCATTTTTTTCCCATACAATACACAGAGTATCGTAAAAATAAGAGGTAAGCTCAAATTTTCAAAACGTTATTACACCAAAAATATTAAGTTATGACAAAAGCCGTAAAACAAAAAAAACATTTGTTTAAGTGGTAGGAGTTTAGGGTTAAAAGGATGCTAGTGAATTACAAATAACCCTGTATTTCTTGATGATCTTAGCGTTTTCTGAAATTTCTACGGACAGAGTTACTCAATTTTTTATTCTTCCACACGAGCGAAGCCACATGATAAAACCAGTCTTTGTTTAAGTTAACATGCTATTCAGAGAGCGGAATTTCAACTCTGTAAACCACTTTGATCTTCTCATTTTTAAATATACCTAAATTACGACGATCAGGCGACCGCCTGATCAGTTCCGATATGATTCACACAATCAAACAAACATTCAGAAGAAGTGATCTCAATCACGCAGAATTAAGTCAACAGTTTAATCTGTTTGAACTCCTGCTTTTTTTAATCAATTCATTAAAGGTGCATGTTTATTTATTTTAAAGTCGTGTCGTTCGCAGCTTTATAAATTAGACAACTATTAATGTACTTACATAATTAGGTACTTGACACTTTTTACTGCTACATAATGTTTTTAAACGTACAAAGTTACCACAGTTTACAAAGGTGATTTTATTTGTTTAAAAAAATGCCAATGTGATCGTTAATATTTTAAACTAAAAAATAAGTAGTATAATGACAACAGAAAAAAGTCTCTAGGTACAAATATATGTAACTATTTATAACTATTTATATTATTATAAGGTATGAATGTAAGTAGTTGAATATTTCATAAGACATGACGAATTGAAGACAGCTAAAACAAGGAAAGAAAATTAAATACTTACCAGATTAAAAATAACCGTGGTGATCTAGCCAGTAGACATATAAATTAGTAATAGTTAAAAAGCTTGGTCGCGAAAGACATAAAAATAAAAATATGAGTTACGAACGTAAAATCACAGTTTGCCTCCACGACAATCAAACCAGTCGCAAAGGTCATCGGAACATAGAACGGACATAAATATTAGACTTATTAATTTAATTCCATCGTCACATTGAGGTGAAAAAAAAAGTTAAAAAGTAAACTTTGACATTTGGCGCCATTATTATGTCTCTGCATCCGCGTGTCCGCGCATTATGGGTAATCAACGGACCATTCCAATCAGAAGTGCTAGGCTTTTTAACGACTTTGCTCATTAATATACCTAGGCACAAAGTAAACCTAAGCGTTAAAAAACGTAGGTGTTTAAAATGTGAGCCTAGATAAAGTGGATACTTTATTGGACGCGTAAACTTGTGGTGTTAGCGATCAATTGGATTTTTAGCATACCAAAAAGATCTATTAATATGGTAGGTAAAATAATAAGAGAGAGAGACTATGTTTGAATCATCCTTTAAAAAACGCACCGTGCAAAGTAGTAACCTACCTAGCTCTAGCATGCTATAGATTTTATTGCTTTTTAGGGTTCCGTACCCAAAGTGTAAAAACGGGAACCCTATTACTGAGGCTCCGCTGTCCATCCGTCTGTCCGTCCGTCTGTCTGTCCGTCTGTCACTACGCTGTTTCTCGGGAACCGTGATAGCTAGAGAGTTGAATTTTTCACAGATGATGTATTTCGGTTGCCGCTATAACAACAAATACTAAAAAATGGAATAAAATAAATATTTAAGGGGGCTCCCATACAACAAACGTGATTTTTATAGATAATTGTACGGAACCCTTCGTGCGCGAGTCCGACTCGCACTTGGCCGGTTTTTTATTTATTTAATTTAAAATATAATACAATACAATAACTTACATTTCGTACTAAATACAAACTGAAATATAGATGCACAGAAAAAACCCCAGAAAAAAGACCAATGCTGGGAATCGAACCCAGGTCCTCAGCATTCCGTGCCGCGTGCCATACCCCTACACCACCACTGGTCTAGAGATTAGACACGAATCTTTCCTATACATCATACATTTCAATCTGCTAAATCATCACCTTATGCAGTGACAAACGCACATCTATGTTACACCCTCATCGAGAGATTTTAACCCTCCTTCGGAACTAACCGCTCACCTGGACAAGAGATGGCGCTACTGTGCAACTTTAAACAAGTTAGCTATGAAGTATCTTTTTTTTTTTGTACTTATTTTTTCAACTTCATTTTTTTATTACTTTTACGGTCATCCCGTGAAATCATACATTTCGTACTAAATACAAACTGAAATATAGATGCACAGAAAAAACCCCAGAAAAAAGACCAATGCTGGGAATCGAACCCAGGTCCTCAGCATTCCGTGCCGCGTGCCATACCCCTACACCACCACTGGTCTAGAGATTAGACACGAATCTTTCCTATACATCATACATTTCAATCTGCTAAATCATCACCTTATGCAGTGACAAACGCACATCTATGTTACACCCTCATCGAGAGATTTTAACACTCCTTCGGAACTAACCGCTCACCTGGACAAGAGATGGCGCTACTGTGCAACTTTAAACAAGTTAGCTATGAAGTATCTTTTTTTTTTTTGTACTTATTTTTTCAACTTCATTTTTTTATTACTTTTACGGTCATCCCGTGAAATCATACATTTCGTACTAAATACAAACTGAAATATAGATGCACAGAAAAAACCCCAGAAAAAAGACCAATGCTGGGAATCGAACCCAGGTCCTCAGCATTCCGTGCCGCGTGCCATACCCCTACACCACCACTGGTCTAGAGATTAGACACGAATCTTTCCTATACATCATACATTTCAATCTGCTAAATCATCACCTTATGCAGTGACAAACGCACATCTATGTTACACCCTCATCGAGAGATTTTAACACTCCTTCGGAACTAACCGCTCACCTGGACAAGAGATGGCGCTACTGTGCAACTTTAAACAAGTTAGCTATGAAGTATCTTTTTTTTTTTTTTTTTTGTACTTATTTTTTCAACTTCATTTTTTTATTACTTTTACGGTCATCCCGTGAAATCATACATTTCGTACTAAATACAAACTGAAATATAGATGCACAGAAAAAACCCCAGAAAAAAGACCAATGCTGAAAAAAAAATGAAGTTGAAAAAATAAGTACAAAAAAAAAAAGATACTTCATAGCTAACTTGTTTAATACAATAACTCTCTATTGAGCACCAACACATAGTAAGCAGTACAGAAAACATAAGTACATAGAGGTTACTCTCAATGCTTGCATCTACATGTATACATACATTTATACATACATACATAAAATGCGTACGTGTACGCCTATCTTCCATAAGTCTTTCTGTTTATGTATTATCCGTTTATTTTTCAACTAGCTGCTGCTCGCGATTCCGTCTGCGAAGTATTCGTTTGTCGCTGTTCCGCGGGAACTATGCAATTTTCCGGGATAAAAAGTATTCTATATGTTAATCCGGATTATAAGCTATCTGTGTGTTTCATCAGTATCCGTCAAACCGTTTTAGCGTGAAAAAGTCACAAACATTCATCCATCCGTACTTACAAACTTTCGCGCTTATAATATTAAGTAGGATTACATTATGTCAGTCTGATTTCTGGTTTGGTAATCACAGAGGTAGATTTATTTTACTTAGACTGTGCGAGTACAAACATAAAATTGAGCATATTTAGATTGAGCCCGTAAGTTGTATAGTTTAAGTTTTATTAGTTTTAGTTTTAGGTTACTCAATATAGGATCCGCTGAAAATCAGCGTCGTGGCCCCCTGCCTCGACTCATGCTGAGTGGACTCCTTTTTTGAGACAACTGCCACAATACTCTTTTAGATTTAAGAAATTTGTAAACTGTTCTTTGTTGTTGTTGTTGTTTCGAAATAAATTTAATTCATTTCATTTCATTTCATAATCCCTTTTAAATCATATACTATGTGGATGCGAAAGGGATGACAGTTTTTTTGCGATAAACGTTAGTGCTCTATCTACCGATGCTAGAAAAGCATTTTAAATCCAGTTTCCATGCTTTAGATGTAAATACATAAAATTATATTTTACTTTTAAAAGTTTAGGAACAAAAACGAACAATCATATCGACAGCTCTAATGAATAACGCCAGTGTTGTCAGTGTTTGCTTTAGACCACAGACAATCGAGTCTAATGAGTCCGTGTCATAGACAAACATTGAACATACGCGTTGGTATTCTCGCGGAAACCGGTATCAAAGTAGGTATTGTAGAGCCAACGAGCATTTGTTAATAGATGATTTGTCTATGAATTCCGCAGTTAGCAAAAGAGCTTATAACTTTGAAACGGCTCAACCAATTTTGATGTAACAAAACATGTCTAAGAACCATCGCCAAGAAACCAGCTTCCAAATAAAAAATTGCATCCGAATCGGTCCACCCGTTTAAGAGCTATGATGCCACAGACAGACAGACACACACACACACACACATAGCGGTCCAACTTATAACACCCTTCTTTTTGTGTCGGGGGTTAATAAAAATGGATAATAACAAAAACTAACAAAAGTACCTGTGCGCCGACAACGTGGATTGTATAATCCATATGTTAATTTTAAAAGTAGGTAGGTAACTATGATTTACATTCCAAGTCTTCCGATAGATGGCGTTAAATCACACCGCTACTAGGTATCTGTGACAGATCGCCGATCAAAACGCAGATTAAAATTAAACACGGGCTTCTGTTAGTGCGCATTTTAATCATAATTAATTTATAAATGCTTCAACGATTTAATCTAAGTAACTTTATAACAAACGCAATGTTTTGATATTCATAAATTATTCATGTTTATTCTAGCTAGTACTAAGTACTTACCCAACACGTTTAAAATCATTTAACAATTAAGTCAAAATAACCAATTAAGAACGGATAAATCAAGTGTTTAGGAATTAAATGGATTGTGATACCTATAGATTTAACTAGCTGTTGTTCGCGACTCCATCTGCGAACCTCCCAAATATAGACAAAAAAAATCATAAAAATCGGTCAAGCCGTTTCGGAGGAGTTCGATAACAAACACTGTGATACGAGATTTTTATACCTATATTAGAAGATTAGAAGAAGATATAAGTAAAGATATTTTTGTACAGTCGGTAGCAAATGCATGTTTATTGGTTAAAGACAATAATATCGTAGTCTTTAAGCTATCGATACAATGATGTAAAAATCGAGTTGTGTCTCAAATCTAGTTCAGTGGCAACGATCGTCAACGATAACATGAAGCCATCATGATTTGCGTACCATTGCGGCACGGAACTTATACTATAAAAGTTCGATTTTCGAACTTCGTATCGTGTCGTCCGCCTCACGCTAATTGTATTTAACAGGAGTGTGAGAGGGACGCCACGATATGATTATAAAATTTTGAAGTAGACTCCAAGGTTGTGTTGCTTGGGTCTAAACGAAAAAAAATACTTCTACTTTTGTAATTCACTGACATCCTCTTAACCCTGAATTCCTATCACTCAAACAAATGTTTTTGTTTTACGACTTTTTTAAATGAAGCACTTTTTTTCCCATACAAATACACAGAGTATCGTAAAAATAAGAGGTAATCTCAAAATTTCAAAACGTTATTACACCAAAAATATTAAGTTATGACAAAAGCCGTAAAACAAAAAACATTTGTTTAAGTGGTAGGAGTTTAGGGTTAAAAGGATGCTAGTGAATTACAAATAACCCTGTATTGAATGGTCTGCTTTATTAAAGTTTAAGTAAATACATAGTCGAATTCTAAACTGCAACGAAATTAATATTAGAGTTTAACAGTTGCTAAATATTCAAAAGTTTCGAATTAACCGTGTTTTCAAATTATGGTCATTTGGTATGCATCCATTCCGTAGTTTGTTATTTAAGTTAACGTTCCATAAACGGTTTCGATGACTTGTTTATTTGCTTTGTAACGATTTATTATGAAAATGCAGTAGACGCGCAGGAATGAGGGTAGACAGAGCGCGGTCGAGTAAACATTACTGACATTTATGTACAAGTCATTGAGTGTAACTACCCGAGATCATGCGTAACGCTGATAGATGAGTCAAAATATAGTCTATTCAAGAGTCGTGGTCTAGATACCTTAAGCTAAGTTTGTTTAGACCAAGAAAAAATATGCAAGTTTCATTACATTGCAAGGCCGTAAGCCGAACGAGTTTGAAGTGGTCCATCGAGCGCCGCAATGTATTAACTTGCACAAGTTTTCTTGCAGATTTAAAATGGTTTTAAAGCCCGGGTGCTTGCCATCACATTCACCATCTCTTTCTTACCCGTTACTGCCGTGTGGCAGAAAGAAGTGATGAAAAAAGGATGAAAAAGATCGTGATACCGCGTGCACTAGACAATAAAGTAAAAGGGTCAAGCCAAGGGGTAGCCATTTTAGCCTGTAGAGTCTACAGCTATCAACTCGCCGTAGTTACTGTACTCACCGTAGTCACTGGAATGGTCCCCAGAGGCCGGATCCCGCTTAATGATGACGTGGTGGGCTCCGTTCAACGCACGCAACAGCTCCTCTTGCTGTTCCCGCTTTCTCTTCACTGGGAACGAGAACGAACGTATTAAATATGACACTTAAATCATCATCATCAATGAAGGGTATGTAACTCACGATAATTAAACTGGACTGTCTCTCAATTTAGAGGTAAACAGAAAAAACGTGAGCACAATAATAGCAATGGAGGTGTAAAAGTGACAACACGTAAAGCAATACCTACACACATATTAACTTCGTTTTAGGGAAAACTCCGCAAATTTTAGGGTGCGGTTAGCGCACACCCAGAATGAATAATAATGTATGACCTGATAATTCTAACCCTTAGCCGCACCAATCATTGCAATCGAGCGATGGTAGAATGCATTGGTCGACGTCGATCGACAGTTTCTACTACATGAAAACCTACCACACTCATCGACCGACGTCGATCAGTACCATCGATCGGCTGTCGATTAATCGTTTATCGACCGGTATCCGTCGATCAGACAAACCTACTACACCAAACGATCGATATCAATCATAGTCATTTATTTAGATAAAAATAATTGTAGTGTTCGTTGCGGCTCGACAATTTGCAGGTCATATTTTAATGCACCCGCATTGTTTACGTACCGAGTGGCAGGCCAGTGTCTATGGACACCATGTCGGCCATGCTGGACGGATCCATGAACATCTCGTCGTCCTGCGCCGGCGCGGTCATGGAGTCCGCCACCGGACGAATCACCAGGGAGTGACCGATTGAGCCTTCCTGTAACAATACAGCATTATAAGAAAAACGGATAAGATAAGATAATGATTTATTTGCCAAAGCTAATATTAATCACCGTCAGGACGTCTTAGTCCAAGCGGGAGCCATGAGGCACATACGAATTTGGGGCCCTTTTGGAAATTAAAGAAAGTGAATGATAAAAAAGCCGTGGTGGCCTAGCGGTTTGACCTATGGCCTCTCAAGCAGAGGGTCGTGGGTACAAATCCCGGCTCGCAACTCAGAGTTTTTCGGAATTTATGTGCGAAATTACATTTGTAATTCACCATGAGCTTTACGGTGAAGGAAACCATCGTGACAAATGTTCACCCAAGTCACAGTTCTTTGGTTCTCCAGGTTGCCTACCAAAAATGTTCACGCCACGCTACTGGTGCTTTGTCTCGATGCTTTTACGTTCAACTGTAGCCGGCGGCGAGTTGTGTAACGCGGCCTTACTCCAGTTGCCAGCCGTTCCGAGCCATTGTCTGGCCATGGTTACTACAATAGCCATGCGTTCGATTTAGGTTTACGACCTATGTTAAGACACGTATTAAGATAGTAATAATCCATTTTGAAATTTACAGCCGTACCAATAAACTTAACTCAAAACCAAGGTACCGATTTTTTTAAACAGTGCTGTAATTTTTTACTACTCTATTAAAAGCCGCTTGCATGGTATAGAATTATAAAAATAAGTCGTTAAACTTTAATGTTTTTTCGGAGTCTGCTGACACAAGTATTTTATATTTACTAGCAGATTCCAACCTTTGCACTGTAAACCTTGTACTTTTAACATAATATATTTTTTTTTAAACTTGTGCTTTTATTGTCTAATGCACTTGTTTCTGTCACACGGTAATGGATGATGGTAGAAAGGGATGGCAAATGGGAATGCGAGCGCCCGCGCGTTAGACAATACGGCCTCTGGGTTGGCGACGACTGTCTAATGATGAAATTAGATTTAAAAATCTATTTAAAGGGTCTTCGACTTTATTGACATAGTAAATCTATAGAAAGGTTTTTGTCTGTATTTAATCTAAGCCGAAAAGTACACCATCCGCGAGATTATCGCTAGACGTCTGCCATCGAGATCCACAATATCTCTATGGTGAGATTTAATGAAATATCGAATGCATCTGTATAGTCAATCAAGTATGTGCTTTACCATTTTTTATGACAGTTCCTTGATTAGATTAGAAACAAAAACGCTGATTTTCATATTTACTTGTAAGTATAAATAGCTCTTGATGTTATAAACAGTACAACTGACATTCAACCTTATGGTGGTAGAGGATTTCTTGGTCGACATAACCTCGCAATCAAGACTGATCACAACTGTACTAAGAATTAAGCATCTGGTTTCGAACTATGGCAACACTACATACATAGTAATCTTTTCAATGTTACCCACAACGTCGGAGATTAAGAACATAATCTTTTAAGGCAGACAGGATGTCCATTTCGTGTTTGGGAAGTCTTCACACGTAGCAATGACGCTAGTGCCTTAGACGACGACTGCTAAATCTAATAACTCTACGTGATCTGGAGACATAGTTAGGATATTTTTTGTTGGTTACCTACAAAATAAAAATACATAGTTTTATTTTGTTTCGAACTTCTTTATGATTTTATGCTAACCTAACCTAACCCTAAATTTTAGCATACCGGTTTACGATTTTGACTTTTCAATAATTTGTGGTATGTTTCTGGTTGTTTGAGGCGTCGTAGGTCGGCGATCGGTTGGCCGGCCTAAATACCGCTGGAAAGACTAAAGGCCAACACAAACCGGGAGCGCGGGGAGCGTGCCCAGCACGCTCTATAACACTGAATCAAATATACGGTGACACACACCGGCAGCGCGGCACACCGTATTTGATTCAGTGTTATTGACCGCGCTGGGCACGCTCGCCGTCGGCGCCCCGCGCTCCCAGTTTATTGTAGCCTTGAGTAGAGAAGGATCTTCGCGCCCTGCACGCACAAAACTGAGAGGAGAACGCAGAGAACAGTGTCAGGGCACGTTGGTGCCAACTTGTAAGTCAAGATCCAAGAATCTTTGGCACCATCGGCCATCAGTTCTACGGGCGACATGGTTTGAAAATATGCCTAAGTAGTTGAAGGCTACTCACCACCATAAGTTTGCCATGTTTGGGATGTCTCCTGATGAGGAGTGCGGCGCCATTCTCCTCGTCCTGGTATAGGTCACCCACTTCCTCTTCTCCTTCCTGTAGATAAAGATATTCAGATTAGTAAAAAATAAGACTTTAAAACCGGTCCAGTGCGAGTCGGACTCGTACATGAAGGGCTCCGTACATTGTTTTAAAAATAGTGCAGTAAAAACATCTAGATTAGATTTAAAAACACGTTCCTTGTATGACGACCCCCATTAATTTTTATAACTTTGTTTTACTTTTAGTATTTGTTGTTATAGCGGGCACACTGGCACAGTAACACATAAGCGGTGAAAATTTCAAGTGTATAGGTACCTATTACTGTTCAATTATCAGTTTCAAATTGTTTTATTTCATAAATAGGTTATATATGGAAAATGAAACTTATAATATGCATAGTATTGCGTAGGTATTTCATCGTAAGATCATTATAACTCAAATTTTCATTTTCTCACTCACTTCATTCATTCACTACTTTTTTGCAATCAGTACATTATGTAGCTGTGTGTGTAATCATTCGCCTCAACTTTCGTGGCGTTACCTATACCGTTGGCACCCTTTGGGTAAAAGAAACTTAAAATTAAGCAAATTATACGAGCTTGTTTAAACAAAGGTTGCTTGCTTTGCTGTGCAACTTTACATTGCAACCACGCGATATCAGATATCATTCGATTCAAGTCCATTTCCCGTTACTTGTCAAAAATAAGACCATATCCGTGAAAGAGAACGCGACATTTTCGAGCACAATCGACGGAAGCCAATCAAGGTGAGGCCGTTGCAATTAAAATTGGCGAAACGTCGCTGCATGTGCACGTATGCAGTTTTAGCTGGTCGGACAAAGAACAAGGCAAACGATTCTGATTCAATAATTAAAGATTCCGTACTTATACATACCATACAAGGTGATTTTCCTTCATCATTCAGACGTACCGATATTTGCATAGTAACCAAAAAATCACTAAGTAGTCTACTGTAACATCTAAAATTCAAGTTTTGTTGCCAAAAACAAAAATGTTAATAATTCAATAAAAAATCATTATTTTCGATATCGAACTACATTTCAAAATATGGTTGGAGACAAAAAATAACCTTGTATTTAGAGGTAAATGATTCGCATTGTAAATCGTCGTGAGCAGTAAAAAAAAGTAAAAACAGCTTTCCGTCTGGCTGAAAGCAAAGAGTAGCATAAGAATTGAAGTTTTAGGTCAGAAAAATACAAAATAATTAACATAAGTAAAAGAAGCTAAAGATAAGTTTGTCAGGAACATACGGCATTACTGGACCTATGCCTACCAAAGAACAATAGCCATGAATTTATGTAAATGCTAACAACGGCATCTTTTTCTACTGTGGGTTACGACGATAGTAGCGAACAGCTGATCGTGGGAAGCACGCTTGAACACACTCATTTCGCTTGCGTGATTATATGATAAACGTGCGCTTGCACATATAAAGCAACGGCTAAGCAATTATCAACACTATAGCACCGGGTGTAGCGTTCAAAAACGGCCAAGCGGAACGCTCACATCAAACTGTTAAGATTGCCAAAGAATTTACTACTTTGACTTCAATGTAAAAGGTCCTAACTGCAACTAACTGCGTCTTATGTGATAGTAAGTAGGCTATTCGAGTCGTTCGCTAATGGTCGTTATGAACAGCTAAGTAAGGTGCAGAATTGTTTAAGTCCCTGCAAATGCATGTTACGCGGCAACTCGTAAAAACAATACTTGAAGAATACGACTGGCAATAAGGGTGATGCAAAATTTTATGTATCTAGGTAACAGATAATGAAGATGTGTTTTATGAAAATGTTATTGGATGTTTCAGTGTTGCGCGATGTGTTCGATTAAGGAGTTAGAAGGGATTCGGTCACCTACAGCCACATTTTATAAACGGCCACTTCACCCATCGGCCACATTCCTTGAACGGCCAATTTTTCACCCAGCCATAATTCAGGCCAGAAAATAGGTAGGTCAGGGTAGTTAGGTAGCTTCTCCTGCCCGAAGGGCAAACCACCTAGATACAGGAGCCCCGCGAATGCTAGGTGCATTAAGTTTACGCAGCGAGAAATTCACGTAGATGTCACTCGGGGAAACGCCGAAGTAGGAATTTGCACTGTGTCCACTAAGAACCATCGATGTATGGATAGGATCCCATTCGACTTTATAGCAACAATGGATCCTAGTAGTCTTTGACGGTCTTTCGAGAAAGTGGCCGATGTAGGAAATGGCCGATGTAGGAATTTACACAGTGGCCGTCCAAGGAAGTGGCCCTAGGTGACCGGATTCATTGACATTGCTGTGGCTCTAGTGAAAAAGGGGTTAAGTCTGCAGAAATTAAACAGCTGATTTCGACTTAGCCCCCTTTACACATAAATTATAGAAAATAGCTGTTTAATTTCTGCAGACTTAACCCCTTTTTCAGTAGAGCCACTTTATTGCGCCACCATGACGGAATTTGTTGCTAAAGTTGTTGTTGTTTGAAAACGATTCAGAAAAACAGACTAAAGCGGTAATTATACTACTTTGTTCACATGATGCGGTCGCCGAACTTATTTCAAACTACTTCGGCCAACAGAAGTAGTCTTCACATTGATAAGACCATAAATAGACGTTTGCAACTTTGCAGCGGTGGCATCTATCACAAATCAAAACTATCATAAGGGTGCTTTTTCACCAGAGAAGTGCTATGTAGCTATGCTTGTTGATCTGAAACGCTACGCTACGAAATTATATGACCATTTCCATTAACCCTAGGCTATGTATGTAGCCGACCGAGGAATGTTCAAAACACGCATCTTTCCATTTAAAAAACATAGCTTAGGCGAACCGAATTTCAGTTCTATTTATGCCATATGAACCAATGAATTTGATTGGTGGATATCAAACGCATCCACAGCAACGTAGCATAGCACATCCCTGGTGGAAAGACACCCTTATACCTTGACAAGCTCGTGCGCGGCGCTCGGCGCAACCCTGTCGCAGGGAGCCTCTGCTGTCCTTAACAAGATTGTTTTTAATAAGTGCGGCAAACGCTGACTGCGACAGGGTTCCGCGGAGGGTCGCGCACGAGCTTGTCGGACCATAGTCTTGACTTCTACGTACCAAATTGCCTTGGAAATGTGTAAGAATGTGCCATTTCAAATTTTTCTATAAAAAGTTAACACAGTGGGTTGTAGATTCAGTTGCTTTGATAGTACAATAGGGATGTTGACACCACCAATCAACTGACGTACTTTTTCTAAGTTGTCAAAACACATTCTCCCATAGAGTTTGAATGGCAATAACAACTCATGACTCATGACGTCACTTGTTCGCCAACTCAATCAACTAACTATTTATTTGTGTAGCAACAAAAATGTAATTTTGCAGTTAATCGAAAATTAATCTGGTTTTCAGGGCTAAAATAAAGCGTTTTTTTGAGGAGTCGTGTCTTCGAATTATTTTTTAATGGCGTCAACATCCCTATTGTAGGTACTGGCGTGCTGATACAAAACAACGCGTGTCTTCCGTACGTCCGCTAGATTGGCATCACTGCACGACCATGCTAATACACCCCGCATCATTATCAGATTAACGCTCGCGTGGGAGGAAAATGTCATATTTTGACACTGTTATAAGGTAGTGCATCGTCGGTAGTGGTAGTAGGGTTGCCAGATTGCCAGGAAATTCGGGATTGTCTCGGAATTACCGTCCTTGTCGCGTGTCCAGGAATAACATTTAAAATCCCGGATTTCGAATACTGACTTTTTTCATTATGTTACTATAATATAAAAATGAGCGAGCAAGCGATCTCAATTTTTATTGTTTCGTTTTGTAAGTCTAATGAATGATAAGAACCAATGTTGTTTTCATACCAAATGAACATTGTATTAACAAAACGAACACGTATGCCGAATTTTACTAAAGTTTTATTTCACGAATAAGAAAAGGTAGAAGCGGTACTCAAGTTGAGTTTTGATGTTTTAAAAATACACTGTGATGTGTTAGTAATGTAGGTAGATCAGTTTATTTTTATCAAAGATATAAGTACTTAATAGTGGTTGTCAAACACCAAAACTAGGGCGATATTTGGGAACGTATCAAAATATATAAAGTTTAAAACGAATAATGGACGAAATACATAATGGTCATAATATATACTAAAATTTTCTATGAAACTATTGATAAAACAAACTATTTTAATCGTGTAATCTACAGATTGGTTTAGGTTAGGTTAGGTTTATTTTATGAAAATCCTGTAAAGTTGAGAATTTCCAAGAAAATTGCATTATATCAAATGACCATTATGTATTTCGTCCATTATTAATTTAAACTTTATATATTTTGATACGTACCCCGATATTTATCTATTTTCATATATTTTCCTACCGACCGGATTCGTGACATTCGTGTCATAACGGAACTTTTTCCAGTCTGTCGTTTTGTATGGTCAACTACCATTTATCATGGTTCAACTTTTGGGAGTACCCATTAAAATACCTGTCATCCTGCTGTCGATCTGCTGACATAATATATTTCGAATCAATTTTAATACATACATGCAATCACGCCTCCTTCCCAGCATAGGGGTAGCGAGACTATTGGCTTCCACCTGCTACGATCCTGACATACCTTACATCTTTCCCTTCCCCACCACTCATTAGTCTTTTCATACATTATGCTCGCCAGTTTCGGATACTCTTGACCTGACTGTCATAACTTTTTTTAATATGGAAAAATTAAGATTTTCTTACTGAAAATCAAGAGCTCTATTGATTTTGATGATTAGAAAAATTACCTTAATTTTCCATTAAAAAAAATTGTGTCAGTTTTATGTCAAGCCACAAACTGCATGAAAAAAAGTCGCAAGACAGATAAAAAAATGAGACACTTTTTTTCTTCACAAAAATAAATAGTGCACGTGATTTTGAAAAAAAAAAAAAACAAAATTTCCTCATAATAATAAGTAAAGTGCACTTTTTACTGAAAACGCCCATCTGATCATGGAATGTCCTTCTTAAGACTACTCAGTGCCGGATTAAGTCAGCGCGAGGCCTGTAGCAAATTCTATCAAGGGGCCCTAAAAAAAAGGTCAGAAAAACGTTGGTGCGTCGGGCCCCTTGTGCGCGGGGCCCGTAGCATTTGCTACTCTTGCTTCGTGGCTAATCCGCCACTGAGACTACTGCATATTAATGCACATAATTGGTTAAAACGTGATCGGTCACGTGAATCATAACATAATAATAACATCATAATCATAAAAAATAGTCATCAGGACGACAGCAATTATGGTATTAACATACATATTATAAATTATGATTGTGTCAGACGCTAGGCACTCATGCACATAACTATATGAATTTATATAATAATTTAGTATTATTAAATGTGACGTAGTAAATAAATTATAATGCAGTTATTCATGCAATAAAATAATATCTGCTGTCTGTCTGTCTCTATGTATGTTTAGATCTTTAAAACTGCGCAACAGATTTTGATGCAGTTTTTTTAAATAGATAAAGTGATTCATAAGGATGTTTATAACATGCTTTACTACCCGTGCGAAGCCGGGGCGGGTCGCTAGTTATTTCTTGAATTAGAAACATTGTCCAACTTCAAAATATGAATAAAATCAGCAAAAAAAATTTGCTTAACTTACATTATAAAAAATTACGTAGGACCACCTGTGAGACAAACATTCGCTATCGAATCAAAATCATCTAAATCGGTAAAATACATGCAAAAAAATACAGTAGAATTGATAGATGAAAAGTCGGTTAAAAATGTCTAAAATAGTTCCTAACTATCAAATCAAACGATTTCCAAACTAAAATATTCTATAAATTACAAACCGAAAGGTCCAAAATTGAATGAATCCAAATACAATACCATAAAACCACATAGCACGTGTCCGTCCACGGAATAAAAGTGATTTTATTATTATAATGAGGTTATTTAAATAACAAATCAGTTTTATAGTCGGATGACCAACCGTGAGCATGAGAATAAGTTTTGACAAAATGTTTCGTAAACTATTATAGAGGTCCTTTGGGGGAGTTAAATTTAATATTTGGTTGAATTAATTTCCATTTTAACTTACTTTCAATTTAATTGAAAAAATCCCAAGTTTTTTTTAATGACCTTCGTTTGACTTTATTAATTTTAGTACAGAAGACATCAACGAGCTCAATTACATTAAATAGCGTTTATCATAATAATTAATTAGTACATCGGGAAGTACTAAGACTAATTTCAAGTAAATTATTTCAATAATTAATTCGAGTGAACATTTTGTACCAAAACGTAATGAAAGATTTTTTTTTACTTCGTTGTACCCAATGACATCAACGCGCTCAGATTTCAATTGTTGCAACTTATCTTTGTGTTCTTTTATAGTCTAAATAAGATCTTACAGTTTTTTGACATATTTGATAAATAGATCAAAACTTGATTCAAACAAAAATTATATACACATGGAGTCGTACAGCTCCGGAAGGTTCCCTAGCAAAATCTTACCATAAGTGTACTTTTTCATAATTGTGAAAGTCGTATTTAAATTTTGAAATATTACGTTAATATACCTAAATATATTTGTACCAAAAAACATAAATTAAACGATATATATAAATAGTCAACAATACCAACACAACACTAACTTCAATTTACGGCCGCGGCAAATTCAAGTATCCCATAAAGAGGGCTTTACGAGATTTATAAGCGAAGATAATATAGGTTTCCACACAATTCAGCTTAACTTTTGCTAGTTACGCTCAAATAAATGGACGGTAAGTCATAATCTACACTATCTACACTAATATTATAAAGAGGAAAGATTTGTACCTATTTTTGTATGTTTGTAATGAATAGGCTCAAAAAGTAATGGGCCGATTTAAAAAATTCTTTCACCAATAGAATGCTACATTCTTCCAATTTGACATAGGCTACATTTCATTTTGAAAAAAATTAGGGATCCTTGGTAAAATTTGAACAATGTAACCGAAGGTGTAGAAAAATGAGTCTTAAAATGTCTTTCGGCGAATGCGCTGCCGAAACTATTAGCGATAGAACAAAATAATGTACAACAATATTGAAGAACATCATAATGTCTACAAAAAACTCCGCGGTAGCATATGTCCAACTATTGTAGTTATGTCACTACAACAACTTTTTTCATTTTAAACATTAATGAAAATGCTAACCAAATTCAAACCATGCTATTTATGTGTTTATATTAATCCTTATCCAAATAAATTATTTTATGGTAAAGACCATTTAACTACCTATAAAATAGTTTTTAAATTATTTAAATTGGACTTTCCATTCAAAAGATATTACGAATTAAAAAATTCAAACAGTAAACAAAACCGCCATAGCGCCGTGGCCGTTGTTTGCGATGCAGTCTGAAAAGCGCGCCGGGCATCGCGGCGGGCGGGGTGGAGGGGGCACTGAAATACAGGAGTGGGGCGTGCACGTCTGTAATAATTAATATAATAAATAATAATTTTTTAATAAATAAAAATATTTGTGAAAAAAAGTGTTTTATATCCAAATTTCCAAAAATAAATAATTGTCTACCCCGTGCGAAGCCGGGACGGGCTGCTAGTTTATTATATTTAAGTAGCTGTCATAGGTATACAAAAAATAGCCTACGTCCTATTCTCAGACCTACCGAATACAGAGAAAAATGTTTCATAAAAATCGGTCAAGCCGTTTCGGAGGAGTTAGATTGAACGCAGCCCTTGAAATGAAATGAAATTATTTTATTTGCCTTATTGGGTATGAACAACATATATTGCGCGTGCGTGCGATCTGACCCCGTGGACCGTACGGCCACGTGGCCACAGGCCTCCTCTCAGAATGAGAGGGCTTGGGCCGTAGTTCACACACACCATTGAATTTCTTCGCAGGTGTATGCAGGTTTCCTCACGGTGTTTTCCTTTACCGTAAAGCTTAAGGTAAATTACAAATGTAAATTCGCACATAAATTCCGAAAAAAGCAATACATACATTGTTTGAAATCACTTGTCAATATTTCAATAAATTATAAAAGCAAGTGAGTGGTTACTTGAAAGCAAAATTTTAACTTGCTACTTAAATAAATTGCTTGAAATACTTCAACATAACTACGTAGCCATTTATAAATCGGTCGTGAGCGACAATACGTTAGGTTCAGTATTTAGTGCCAAGGTTTAGTACTGAATTTTGTTTAATAGTTTAACGGCTAAATGGTTGGAGTTTAAAAACATGGTCACCTTATCACCGGTAGTAAAAATTGGTATGAATGCTTTCCGTTGTGAAACGCAAATTAACCACACAATTTGTTTATTTTTATTTATATGTATACATAATTGGTCATTTTCAAAAAAGTGTATTTTTTACTTACTTTTTTAAATGAGGTAATTTTGGGGTACCTACACTGACGAGCAAAAATAAAGGGTCGGTTACAAAAATGATGATAACTACAAAACCCGCTGTGATAGCTTCTTCGAGAAAAACTTTAATTGAGAATAAAACTCTTTACTAAACTCATTTTACTCGAAGAAGCTATCACAGCGGGTTTTGTAGTTATCGTCATTTTTGTAACCGACCCTTTATTTTTGCTCGTCAGTGTATATTATATGCGGTTATTCAAAATCACTAGCACAGTTCATTTTCATAAAGAAAAAAGTGTTCTTATTTTGTGGGTCAGTTTTGTGGCTTTTTCACCCGACTGTCGAAGGAGGGTTATGTTTTTATAGCGTATGTATGTATCTTTCTTTGGCACGCCCTGCAGCCTAAAGGGCTCAATGGATTTTGAAGTGTGAGCTGTCATTAAATTCATCTCAGTTCCAAGAGTGACATAGGATATATATTTTCCCGGAATTCCCATGGGAACGGGAATTATACAGGCGGGTTTTTTTCATCTAGTATTGAAATTAACCCTTTGAACGCCCCATTTCGTGTACAAATATGTCACCAACCACCAACACGCCGAGTGTAGACGAAAAGTAACACAAATTTCAATCGTAATGTCGCGTGTCAAAGTTTCTTTGACAATACACTTCATGACCACTTTAAGCGTCGGTGGCGTGGTAGACGACCACGTTAAAGTTATTAATACAGTTTATATTATGGGTCGTCCGTCACAAAAATGACACAAAAAAACTGCTTGGAAAATCCATCAAAGTCAATACAATTTCAATGGTACCGCTCTAGATTCTGAGTGAGAAAATCCCAAACATTTCATCCTTCCTTCATCTTTCCTTTTTCATTTCGTTATTTTAAAAAATCGGCCAAGAGCGTGTCGGACACGCCCAAGATAGGGTTCCGTAGCAGGTACGAAAAAATCTTTGCATACTTTACTAATGTGGCTGTTTTGGTCCGTTTGGTTCCAAGGTCGGCGGTACAGCACCATCTATCGGCGAATTGGGTAACTAATATGCAGTCTACTAGAACTAGTATGTATGTTGATTGTTTTTCAGATGTAATATTTTTTTTTATTTCAAAGAAGATACTGTTAGCGTGATCTTTCTTATAGGTACTTAAAGAAAAAAAATGCTTGCAATGGCGGTTAAATTGCAATCTTAGTTTAGAAATATTTTTTTATAAAAACTTAAAAACTGCTCAACTGATTAAGTTGAAAATAATTTTCCTAGAAAGTTTGTATTAAGTTTAACTTACGTGATTTTTTCATATTTTTTAGACGTGCGGTTTAAAAGTTAGAGGGGGGACACATTATTTTGAATTTTCGGAGTGAATATCTCCGAAAATATGAACTTTATCAAAAAATGGTTTTAGCAAACCCCTATTTATTTTTGAATACCTATCCAATGATACCCCACACTATAGGCTTAGTCGAGAAAAAAAAATCACCCCCACTTTACGTCTATAGGAAGTACCCTAAAAAAAATTTTTTAGTTTTTTTTATTGAACCACTCTGTCGGCGTGACTGATATATATATATTCTTGCCAAATTACAGCTTTCTAGTACTAACAGTCTCTGAGCTTAGCCGCGGACAGACAGACGGACAGACATGGCGAAACTATAAGGGTTCCTAGTTGACTATGGAACCCTAAAAAATGTGAGCGCTACACTTTTTATTCAAACCGTCCAATGATGACAATGGTGATGACTTAATAAAACATTTAGGTCGCTGCAAGGCCGGCACCAAATACCAAATACCTCGTAAATAACGTTTGCGATAACCAACTGGGTTTAGGGCTTGGAACGAAGGTTTAGTACCAGCATTGTTTTATTAGTGACTACCTATATAAACACTAGCATTATTAAAATAGTCTTGCCTGTTTTGATCCTAGCATGTGTAGTCGACCAAGAAAGTCCTTTACCAACCTAAGATTCAATTTATTTTATTTATTTATTTAATTAGTTAATTACAAACCATTATTTTTATTTGTTTATTTATTCAAGCAACAAAAAATATCATCATCTTTAAAACTAGACTGTTCCGTAAATAGGTAAAAACTATATTATAGCATAGACAATGTCAGTTGTACAGGGGCTAAATTCAGGAACGGCCCGTCACGTTTTGCGAGCGGTAATTCGATCGTTTGCGAGAGGATAGGGATGAACTGCTATTCAGGAACGCCAAAAATCACTGGTTTGCGAGAGGCTTGGGCTGAGATGGGGATGAGCCTTATTTTTTCATTCTAGGAAAATGGTTGCACAGAAGAGATCGCTTTGAAGCGATAAGGCCGCGTATTGTAAATTTTTTCTCTGCAATTCTTTTTCTGTATTGTTTTCTTTATGGTATACAATAAAGAGTCATTGTATTATTAAAAATGCCCATAAAATGAATCCAAATTAAGACCCATCGCGTTTTTACCGCTCGTCTCTCGCTATTCTGACTTTTTGCAAAGCTGAATACACATTCATCGCTTAGCCATTGCTAACGCTCTGTCATAACTCTCGCTTACCACTCCCGAATCGAGGCCCAATTCTCATTCAAGGATATCAAAAGTGAACAGACGCGAAATATTTAAACAGTAATTGCCTTCAAAATCTCGTACACTTTATACCTTAACGCTTAATTGATAAACAAAAGGAATATGTAATTTCAGCAGCACTCGAAGTTTAACCTACTACCGTGTCCTTAAAGTTGAATAACAAATGTAGCGTGAAACGGAGATAAGTCCTTTTGTGGTGACCGTAATTATGAACTTGATAGTAATTTGATGAATTCACATTGCGAATAACATTCTTGGGCGCATTCTCACAGAAACTAAGATTTATAGTTTGTTTGTTCGTTGACTTAATAATATCAAACAGGATTTCGGTAAAGGTGGAGTTTGGAAGCCAGCAGTTAAGCAGCGCCTCAAGACGAAAGTCTTTGTCCAGTGTGTGTTGCCAGTGATGACATACGGAACTGAGAGCTCAGAAGAAAGCTCGAAGTTACTCACAGAGCGATGGAGCCAGTGGCGTGGCGTAGCGTGCCTTGGAGGGGCCCTGTATGACCCAATTTTAATAATCAACCGTCATACCTAATGGTCCACGCAAGCAAAACCGCGAGGTAAAGACTAGTATTCCATATTCTCAAATCAACCTCAGAAATTAATACAAATTCCTTATGTCACACAGTTCAGGAAATTCAGCGGTTAACTAACGTCGTGGGAAACTTTCCCCGCGGCAAAGCGCATCGAACAATGCGCATGCGCCGCGGCGCCGCGCGTCATAGATGTCAAGCATCGATCTAAGTATCGATTAATCGGTTAAATTGGGCGGAAACATCACACGAAAAACTAAAATACGTGTTAGATACGATTAGAATTACACTTTTCTACGAATTGACGGGTTTTAAATACATTTCTATGGTTGTCTAAAGTTAGGTCGCAACACATTTTCTAGAAATTCTACACCGTGGGATTGTTTTTTTATTTACAAGCTTTTATTTAATTTACGTAATATAAATAAATAAATTAACGACCGCTTTAGCCTAGTTGGTAGTGACCCTGCCTACGAAGCAAGAGGTCCTGGGTTCGAATCCCGGTAAGGGTATTTATTTGTGTGATGAGCACGAATATTTGTTCCTGAGATATGGATGTTTTCTATGTATTTAAGAATTTATTTATCTATATAAGTATGTGTATCGTCGTCTAGTACCCATAGTACAAGCTTTGCTTAGTTTGGGACTAGGTCGATTTGTGTAAGATTGTCCTCTAATATTCATTTATTTTATTTTATTTAAATCATGGGAAAATCGACACCAAGTGACCTGAGGCCGTATTGTCTCTATTATAATTTTATACAAGCCTTAAGAATTTTTTATATTAAATAGTATTCGTTTTATTAAATATTTTTTTACTTCTATTGCACAAAACTATCGATATCGATAAAAAATGTTTCTAATACTACTTTGATTGTGACAGTCTTTTGTTTTGCTGTAATAATTCCAACCTTTGAATAATGAGAGTAAGTAAGGTCAAACAAATTTCAAGTTATGGAGGGGTCGAATGTGAACTATTATATTATAAAACTAGCTTTTGTCCGCGACTCCGTCCGCGTGGAATTAGTAATTTGGGCAGCTTATTTTTTTATCCAATTTGCTTTTTCATCAATTATGGCTCTCCTTAGATCCTTCCGGAAGAAGTGAAACTTCATAATAAACCAACCCGCTCCCAATTCGCCCCAACCCGTTCTCAACCCGCCCCCAACCCGCTCCCAACCCGCTCTCAACTCACCCCCCACCCGCCCCCAGCCCGCTCTCAACCCGCCCCCAACCCGCTCCCAACCCACCCCCAACCCGCTCCTAACCCGCCCCCAACCCACTCCCAACCCGCCCCCAACTCGCTCTCAACCCGCCCCCAACCCGCTCTTAACCCGCCCCCAACCCGCTCCCAACTCGCCCCCAACCCGCCCTATCTCACTGGGCTATCTAACACTGAAAGAATTTTCCAAATCGGAGCAGTAGTTCCCGAGATATAGACGTTTTATCTCCAAAACCCCCGATTTGGAAACATTCTTCCGCTCCGCTCCGCTCCTATTGGCGTTAGCGTGATGATATATAGCCTATAGCCTTCCTCGATAAATGTGCTATCTAACACTGAAAGAATTATTCAAATCGGAGCAGTAGTTCCTGAGATTAGCGCGTTCAAACAAAAAACCTGTTCGATAAATTCTTAAAATAAACGTATCTTTCTTATTTGTGAACCGATTCAAATGAAACAAACACTAAATGTTAATCCAAAAAAATACCAACATATCAGTGAAAACCGCATCCTTTTAGGTTCAGCCGTTTCTGAGATTAGTGCGCACAAACGCACAGACAAACAGATAAACAGACAAACAGACAATAATTCTAAAAATCATTGTTTTGGGTTCTATTGCGCTAATAAATAGCCCTAGTGACAATTTTTCTCAAATATCTTCAATGTACAGACACCGACTTGTTACAGATTTATTATATGTATAGATTTATAAATTAGTCAATCTTGTTATTCAGCAATATAGTATTTCCAATAATTCCTCGTTTCATACGGATTAATTGTCCGGTTGAGGAAAAGCAATTTGTTAGTAAATGGATAGAAAGTAGGAGCTGTCGGAAACAGTTAATCTACATCGAGTAGAGTTGGCACAGTTCTGTGATCCTACAGTGTACAGCGAAAATATACTAATAATAGCTGTTGCCCGCGACTTCGTCCGCGAAGGATAATGGGGGTATAAAAAATAGCCTACGACCTATTCTCAGACCTACCGAATGTGGAGCAAGAAAATTGATAAAAATCGGTCAAGCCGTTTCGGAGGAGTTCGATAACAAACACCGTGACACGAGATTTTTATATATAAGAAGAAGAAGATTAGGTATAGAGTCAGACCAAGATAAGTCTGCAACGATTTTAATAGCACACGCAGTGCACGTCAAAATTCTATGAAATTATGACGTATAAATAACACATACTCTATAAAGCCCAGAGCGGCCAAAATTCAGGGCTAAACGACAGTGCTAGTATTCAAAATTTCTAGAATTAAGTTTTTTTTAATAAGGAAAAATGGCGGTTGACCTTGACGCGTGGACTGGCACAAACACCTTTACGTACATACATGTATGTATGTATGTTTAAACGAGTTAAAACCGATTGTTAACACTTAAATGACGTGATTAACTAATTTACTATCAGTATTATAGTACATTTAAGTATTAGTAAAGCAATTCGAGACTAAATGAATAAGAGATTCGGCAAGGTGTTAGGTCATCGAAGACCCGGGTTGTTGAATGAAAACATAAAATTTTTAACGTAGGTACTTTCTGAGAGTATTTAACAGAGATGCATACGTACGGGTGCCCAGTAAATAATGGACAAGCTTCTATCCACCGACAGGGTACTTAAGCTGTACGCTTAGTATAAGTTTTACTTCACCAAAATACTTCTCGATCGCGTTTACGTAAAAATTTCAATTACTAGGGAAACATGGACAGCGTCTCCGCGCGCGCTTCCATGTTACCATAGAATTGAAATTTTTACGTAAACGCGATCGAGAAGTATTGAAGTGAAGGAAAACTTATACTAAGCGTACTGGTTTAATAGAAGTTCCGTGGTATTCGATGAGATATGTGATGGAGGTTTATAGCTGCGTGGTGAAACATTATTCAGTTTTAAAGGTACAATAAAACAAATTCACGTGGTCTGCATCATACAGAACTACTAGTACCTATTAGTTTGGACATACAGTATTGAATAGTGAAATATACGGATAACTCACGTTTTCAAACGAGTTTAGCTCGACATGTTTCGAGGTAATCCGTAGCCGATTAGCCACGGTAGCTGCTGCCAAATGCGTACTACGCGCTACCGCTCTGCTTGCGCATGATCAGTGTGGTATCCGTATATTTAATTGTGACTCTCACGGTAGTTTCATGTTCATACAGAATTAAACTCACCGTATCCATCTCCTCATAGTCGACCCCATGCGGCTGCGTGTCGTTCGTCACAGCCCTCCACATCTTTAACCCCTCCTTCTTCACCAACCCTTCCTGCTTCCTCAGTACCAGGCTAAGCTGTTTCCCGAACGCCTCCAAATCAATCTTGTGCACGCCACTCAACACTTCACTATCACTCTCACTAGAATCTACACCAAAATTAACACTGACTGTGTCATTCAATGCACCAATGACATCCTTCAGATTCGCTGATTTGAACATCTCATCGTCTAATAGAGACGGTGGGCTTGTTTCTGTCTTATATTTGTAGTGTTTCTCATGCGGTATCTTCCCCTCGTTTCTTGTGAATGTGTTCGCATTTGTACTGGGTATGTGCCGTCGAGACAGGTGGTGGTTTAGATGGACTAAATGGTACTCAGGGACGCTGTTTTGGTGTTCCACGTGGAAAACGTGCCGGAGCTCGTCCGATGTCATGTGCTCGTGAATCTGAAATAGAAAAAGAGAATTAAAAATTGACTTACTTAAAAGGGCTTTTATTTTTATAACTTCAGGTGTGATTGGTCAAAGATTATTCAACTGGTAGGTACCAGAACAGATGTGTTCCATTCTTGTGATATCATAGGTAGATATTTTTTTAGGATGAATAATATAGTTTGTGTTGTGATACTAAAATCGTCTATTTTATAATGGCTTTATTAGTGGCTTCAACGCACAGCTCAAACCACTGAACGGATTGTGCTGAAATTTGACACAAAGATAGCTATTATGACGTAGGCATCCGCTAAGAAGGGATTTTTCGAAATTCCCACGGGATAGGGAATAACTGGTATTTACAATATTGCTTTAGGGTGACCCTACTTGTTGGCGACTGGTTGGTTCAAAACCTCCTTCTTTAGTATATATGATTGTTTACCATTAATATTTTAAAATCCACTACGACCCGCCTGAAAGAGACGGAGAACTCAGTTGCTCTGTCAGACCGGTTGTGCTTACACCTAATTTCCTTTGATTTACTTATTATTTTATTACAGAAGTTGTGCGAAACAAATTGTTTACGACGGCTGGAAGTTATAAGAAAGACTTAAAAATTACTTAAACGAATATTAAACTCTGTTGACAGCAAAAATAAATAGTTTCAACTCAGATCCAGTTTATACACATCCGTATCGATTGTTTGAATGTCAGCAAAAGACGATAACCTTGAGTGCGGTCAGTGCCGCCCTTTCTCCTTTAAGCACCCTGTCACATTAAACCTTACTAAAGTATTCTACAGAATGAAAGAACTTGCGAAATTAATTGCAGCGACAAGGTGGTATAGTATCAATCTTCCCAGGTGAATTTTTCGCTTCGAGCCCTTATCTTTCAAAACATCGTCATAGTATTAAGGTTCAAATTTAATGTAATGGCTCGAAGCGAAAAATTCACCTGGGAAGATTTATACTATAGCTTTTTGCTGCATACATATTGATGCCTTATCACTTTAGCAGAAATCTAATAATTTCAAAGAACTTTTAAAAGAGTTTTTAGTGACAAAGGTGCTGCTTGTTTCCTTGAAAACTATTATGTTTTTTCAGTCATAAATTTTATTAGACCTCGATTTGTTATACCTAAGAAGTATTGTCCTATTTTATATTCATTAAGATTGCAATTCTATTTTTGCTTGTTGTTTTTTTCCACTTCATATTCTACGAAATAGTGAAAAAATCCGCCAAAACATGGCCATATCGATGATTGCCGCCATTACTTTTCTGTTTGTGTGATTGTCACTTAAACATCTTAGAATAAAATATATGATGACATTTAACAGAGGTAATTAAGATCTAGTGGGATATGTGGTAGCCTAGCCCTAGTGGTTTGATCTATGGCCTCTCAAGCAGAGGGTCCGAGCACGGACTGTGCCCTGCAGTGGGAGGTATATAGGCTGGGATATTGATGATGAATTGAGATCTGTTCGTCGGAAAAAGGGAATAGGTAATCTTTGTAGTAATTAGTAACGGATGAATTCATCTGTAATAAAATAAATGATGATGGTATTAATGTTGATAATGTGGGAGTCTATTACTTAAAAAAAAGCGCCATTAGATTTCATCGTCTAAATGAAAGCAGATTAGGAATGTCAAACATAGTCAACACTTTAATGAGACCCCAACAATGACACGAAATTAGCGAGCTATGGCCATGGCGAGCATTCGTCAGCGACGCTGTCAAAATTGACATCAGACCTTCGGAGTCAAAATCGCAGTAAAACAAAAACGCTTCCTCTCATACTGAACACAGAGTAGGTACCTTGACAGAGTAGACACTTAGATAATTTCAGACATTCACATTTAGTTGGCAAAAAAGAAAACAAAGTTGCAGCGATATCACGACAAAAGTTGGGTCAGTTACTAAGAAACTTGTACCAACCTAATTAACATAATTTAGACAGATAACTCCAGTCTGTTTCTCCATTACACTGTCTCATTGGTAGACCCCGTTATCTAACGCTCATTTTGGGGACAAGTGACGGGACAGTTTCGATAATCTGAATCGATAAAAAATGAAGTTCATTTTACTCACTCACTAACATAATTATCAAAAGATCCATACTTACCAGTGCTCTGCTATAGTGATTTTTTAAATTATTATGAAATGAAAGAAAAAAAATATTTTATTTATTTTATTTTTGTGTTTCATAATAAATTAACATTTTTTTCCCAAATTATATGAAGTCAAACTTCGTCGCCTGCTTGTAAAAACTCATTTAAAAATGAAAATTATTTTTCGACCTCTACAGATGTTACTGGCAAAACTGTAGTTTTTTGTAATGCTCTATGCAGCTTTTATTTACAACACTTTTATCAATTTGAACTTCGTTATTTTCTAACAAGTGATTAATATTATTTACAGATTTAAAGCCCGGATTTTTATTTAATAAGTTTGTAAAATTTTGCATGAATCAATTTTCCTTTGTGGTGCAGCCTCACTAATTAAATTTTATTTTGACTATCATGTACAATATTTCAATGACTGTTTCAATAACAACTTGGGATCTTCTAATTTGGTGATGACTGTTGCTAAAATTGTGAAATGGGTGTGTATACAATTTATTTCGTTTATTAATTCATTGTCCGTCGACGGTAGTCGCTGTGCTTAAGCTATAGCGGTGGCGTCAGTGGTATTCAAGCATAAAACGACGTCTTTTACTTTGCTTAAATTCTCGTGGTAATATTTGACGGCGTCAATCCACGTGCCCCATCGTGTTATATTATATAGGTACTATGAATGATTGACAAAATAAATAGTTGATGTCAAAGGAACGTACAAGACATGAAAAAGATATTATGATTTTAAAGAAAGACAAGATTATAAAAACTTAGATTAATCGTACTAAATTAGGCACAGTAAGTATAGTCGATCATGTAAGTGCTTTACCATTTTTTATGACAGTTCCTCCATCAGAATAAAAACAATAAGGCTGATTGTCACATAGACTTGTAAGTGAAAATAGCCTTTGATGTCATAAGTCATACAACTGACATTGAACTTTAGGGTGGTAAAGGAGTTTCTTGGTCGACTATACCTAGTAAGTCGTATCTGTATTATTCAATAATTGTCGCCCTCCTATCCGATGAAATAGATACAATGAATGAGTTATCTCAAGAGCATTCAGAAAAGAAGAATTTTATTTTGACAAATAACTATTTATAAATAAAATGTGAATCAAATAATTATGTGAAGCAACATCACTATTTTAGCTTGCCCCAAAACTGAGCGTTAGATAACGGGGTCCACTCATTGGTATACCATCCCGGCCAGATACGACGATTGCTGTCTGCAATCATGGTTTCATAAGCTTTTGTACACCACCAATACCTGTTCTAAGCGGGGCGATACACACGGTTGGCAGTAGGATTAGCAAGTAAGACGATGGTAGTGATCCAAATCAACCTGGCACAAGGTCCCAGCCACCCGTCGAAATCGGGCAAAATGATATTGTTTATTTATAAAACATTCCAACAGTGCATAAAAAAAAAAATTATAAATTACAAGTTATGGCCCTATGCATGCACCAGTAACAGGCATGCGATTGCATTAATCATGTTTAGGGAAGCTTACAAGTAAATCTTAAAGACTATACAATAGTAACTAGATTTAAATCAATACGAAAAAGAGGAAAATAAGTATATTTTGAAAGGCGATGGGTCCAGCATTTTTCTCCTAATCCAATGTTTCGAGTCTTGGAAGATATCGAATTTAAAACGATACTCCAGAAAAGGTCAAGGTTACTAAAATCAACTAATTTTTGGTTCAAATTAATATATGAATCTTCCTTTTTTGGATCGTGCCGTTCCATTTACACTAATATTATTCTGAAGGAGAGTGGGAAGGACGGAATGATACGAATTTCGGAGTAGACCCCCCCCCCCCTGCTCTATACCTTCAAGTTATTCTTTGGCGCTGTTCACTCTGTGCTACGACTTTGTCTAACAATACATCCGGAAGCAGCGTCCGTCCTGCGCGCACGGCGGCCTCGCTCGACTGATCTACTTATCATTATATAACACTTTGACAGCTGATATAAAGGCATGACTGATAGGGTTGGCACTGAAACTATCTTTTGTATTAAATGGGATTCCGGGTCTTAAGCGTGGTAAATAGTTTTTAAACAAGTTAGCTATGAAGTATCTTTTTTTTTTGTACTTATTTTTCAGTTTGTATTTAGTACGAAATATATGATTTCACGGGATGACCGTAAAAGTAATAAAAAAATGAAGTTGAAAAAATAAGTACAAAAAAAAAGATACTTCATAGCTAACTTGTTTAAAGTTGCACAGTAGCGCCATCTCTTGTCCAGGTGAGCGGTTAGTTCCGAAGGAGTGTTAAAATCTCTCGATGAGGGTGTAACATAGATGTGCGTTTGTCACTGCATAAGGTGATGATTTAGCAGATTGAAATGTATGATGTATAGGAAAGATTCGTGTCTAATCTCTAGACCAGTGGTGGTGTAGGGGTATGGCACGCGGCACGGAATGCTGAGGACCTGGGTTCGATTCCCAGCATTGGTCTTTTTTCTGGGGTTTTTTCTGTGCATCTATATTTCAGTTTGTATTTAGTACGAAATGTATGATTTCACGGGATGACCATAAAAGTAATAAAAAAAAAAAAAAATGAAGTTGAAAAAATAAGTACAAAAAAAGATACTTCATAGCTAACTTGGTAAATAGTTTTTAAGCAGATCAAAGGGTCAGTGTTAATGAGCGTTTTCTAAGAGCGGAAGCGGATCCTTGCGTGGACAAGTGATAGGAGAATAGTTCATCAGAAAGTAACACTGAATGATTTTCTCGGTGAAGAAAAGTTATCCCCTTCCTTTCTGACATCATTTTAACGGGAATAACTTCAATGATTTGTGTCTAACTATGTAAAATAACTTCAAGTTAGTTTAAAACTGTAGGTTATTAAGCTAACCTATAAAGCAAAAAACAAATGTTTTTATTTTTACTGGTGCATTCTAACTGTCAAAGTCAAAGTCAAAATCGTTTATTAGGTCCATATCACATTACAGGCATAGGATCAATCCGACTAACAGTAGTGGGTTAAATTTGATTTCCAAGATTTGAAGTAAACACATGCGTGGAGTTTAATAAAACCTTGAAAATAATAACTCAATTTGAACAGAAATAAAACGTGGAATGCATGGCAATTTGGTTGTACTTAATATATTCCGTCCAAAGTCACTACGTGTAACTTCAAAATCATAATCAATTGCTTAACCTAGCATGCCAAAGATAATTAAAAATATAGATATATAAATATAATAAATGGTGATACAAAGTCAGTGTTTCTAACTCAGTTAACGCTGGACAACATACATAATAAAGCAAGAGGTCCTGGGTTCGAATCCCGGTAAGGGCATTTATTTGTGTGATGAGCACGAATATTTGTTCCTGAGTTATGGATGTTTTCTATGTATTTAAGTATTTATTTATCTATATAAGTATGTTTATCGTCGTCTAGTGCCCATAGTACAAGCTTTGTTTAGTTTGTTAGTTTGGGACTAGGTCGATTTGTGTTAGATTGTCCCCTAATATTAATTAAAAAAAAAATGCATTAACTCAATTGTTAAAATTAGTCTTATAAAATTTTGGATGTTCATACTTAGTTGAAACGAAATCACAAACTCAATGTATGGGCACCTCAAATCAAATAAGACTAATAAAATGAAAACAAACGAGTTAGTGCATTCTGAGTTAGAAACTCTAATTTTTGTATCACCATTTAAATTTCACCCTGTATAAAAATTCACAAGCGGTAAATATTTTCCCGTAATAGTAATGAATCGAAATCGGTCAGCCCTGTCCTCAAATTTGTTTAATTTATGCGTATGAGAAGCCTACACTTGTCTTTTTTGTCCCTGTTACCACACAATCACTCATTAATACATATTTGCTCTCTTTCTTACAGAGAAGCACAAGTTACATAACACCTCATAAAGTGATATAAAGCCTTTATAAAGCCTATTTAAGATGTTGTTATGAGATACTCAATGAAAGTAGCACTACGAGAAAAGGAAAGTAACCTTTGTTCAATATCAATTAGAGCTTAAATTCCAATAGCAACTTCTGTTACATTTTATGTAACTTTTGACAGTAATTATAATTAAGTATAGTCTAAATAGATTGGAGTTTTTTTGGTGGGTTTTAGTTTTTGTTGGAGTTCTTAAGTCGGTTAGTGTTTAACAGATTTAAAAAGAACAAACTAATCGGTAGCGCACAAAGTGACAAATGACGATTTATTTCTGATTGATTTCTCTTTAACTGACTTCAAAAACCGGCCAAGAGCGTGTCGGACACGTCCAGCAGGCTTATTGTCTAACGCTTCTGACGCTTGCCTTCGCAATCACTATTTCCTTCTGTCAAATGGTATAAAATGATGACAGAAAGAGATGGTGAAAGCGAAGGCAAGCGTCAGAAGCGTTAGGCAATACGGCTTCAGGATAGGGTTCCGCAGCCGTTACGAAAAAATCCTTGCATATCTTATTAATTTTGCCATTTATTATACTAATGAACTAAAACAATTACTTTGCTCACCCGCGACCTTACAATAGTTACGTTTATGCAAGAAATGTGCGTTCATGCAGTTCCTCCACCTCCACACTGTACGAACACACACAAATCACATAAACCCAACCAACACCAAGTGATGGTTGGTTTGGTGATGGTTGAGTTTATGTGATTTGTGTGTGTTCGTACAGTGTGGAGGTGGAGGAACTGCATGAACGCACATTTCTTGCATAAACGTAACTATTGTAAGGTCGCGGGTGAGCAAAGTAATTGTTTTAGTTCATTAATATGGACCTCCGCAAAGTAACGCCTGATTCAATAAATTATTTATTATACTGTCCGTATTAAACAAGCAATATTTTATAGGTCAGGCTGCTATTCACTCTTAAACTACTAATCAAGCAAACTTAGCCGTTATAGTTTTTCTTGTTAATTTGACATAAATTTCCTCCTATCTAGGAAACATACGACACGCTCTTGGCTTTTTATAGTTGAGCGTTATGTTGATACCAAGTGTCGTTTTATGATCTGAGGGTCTTATTGTCTAAAGCACTCTGAATCACAATGTCATGACGTGCACCCCAAAGTATAAGTTGATGCAAGGATTTTTTAGGCTTAGCTCAATTTTGTTATGCGTAATTAAACCAATATGACGTTATCCCCCTGTGAAACCTTATCTATGTAATACAGAATATCTTGTTCCACAAATACGTACATAATTTCCGCGTTATTGTTGTAGACAATAGATTCGCTTTCAATACTTGTAAATAAAAAGATAAAAAAGAAGTTGTGCTGTAATATTATGTTGTTGCGTTGTATTGTAGGTTTGTTTCGTTTCTATTGTATTGTATGGTTAAAATAAAGTTCTTGTTACATGTAACGATTTCAAAGAAAATAAAATTTGAATTGTGATTTTAAAATACCCATATCTGTGTTGTCAGAATAAGTTTGGTTCAGAATAGTCTATTGAATTTTTTTAAACTTCTTTACTAGGACATGAACAGTGGTGTACAAGTTGTGGTAACTAGGGGAGCAAGGGAAAATTATTATAATTCAAAGATATACGTTTCAAATCTAGGGTGGATGGGCATTTACTAAGCAAACGTGCTACATTTTGATCATAAGTACCACGAAGAATGATTGTGGCCAAAGAAAAGCCCATTTTGACATGACATTGTGACAAAAACTACAACATACCTAGTACCAAACAAAACACATTTTTTGGACATTTTCGACGGCATTTCAAACTAAATCTAACCTCACTCAACATAGAGTATTAATTCAAATGCAGACGGCGAGGGAAACTTAATCCTAATCGATAACCAGCTCTGTAACACTTTTTACAAGGTCGAAGTTCAGTTGAGCAATCTCTCTAATTTGCAACAATGTGAAACGTACCCTATAATTACTAGAGTATAAGGTTGTTATCTGATTGTGTTAAAATTAAAACTGTGATAAGATTTGAGGTAAGTAAAAGACAACTATCTGCTTGTGTAACTAAGGATTATTATACAATGCATAACATTAATAAAATGTAGTACTAAAGATGTAGTAAGACTGGAGCATATCATGTTTTAGTATAATAAAGAATTAAACTTTATCTGGTAATCTCTGTATTTTCAGATGTGATTATAAAAAAACGATAGAAAGCTACATTATCCTTGAATAAAATAAGCTATTTTTAATCTCGTGAAACTACAAAATGTATTTCTAGAATCATACATTTTAGGAACAAGTGTACGATACTTCAAAATAAAAAAAATCCAATCAGAAATTCATATTTTTTAAAGTCTCTTTTAAATACTTAGCAACAGCTGAAGCACCTTCACGTTTAGTAAGTGTCATAATGAATTGGAATTTTGTTCTTGTACGTTAAAGCTGTTGATTGGTTGCTAGCTGTTGATAAGCCTTGCAAGTAGTAACTAGTTGAGCAAGGTCAGTTTGTAGAAAGCTCGAAACCGGCTGAATGGGATTATAGTTAATTAGTTTAAGTAAGTGTGAATGCGGATAGACGGCATTGCATTTGTCCTTTAGCATTGCCTATAATTATGTCCCAATTCTTGGAAAACACTTGTCTTGACTTTCAAGGAACGTGGAACAAAAAATTTTTGTTTTTTTTTGGCATATTTATTCATTGTCACCATTCTGTATTATTTCGCCGCTTTAACCAAAAAGGCCACAAATAAAGATCAAGTAATGGATAATAGTTAGCTCAAAGTTAAAATAAACAAGAGGTAGAGAATTAAAATACGCATCGAAGGCCGACACAAAACCAAATAAAAAATAAAATTAAACTTATTAGTGTTCCTCCTGAATAAAACTTGATTTTAATTTGGGGCCCTTTCGTTAAAAAATACTTACATCATGGGGCAATTGACACCAATTGACCTAGTCCCAAACTACCTAAGCAAAGCTTGTACTATATGGGTACTAGACAACGGATAAACATACTTGTGTATACATAAATACATACTTAAATATATATTAAACATCCAAGACTCGAGCACAGCAATCGTGTTTTTCACACAAATATCTGCCCCGACCGGGAAACGAACCAAAAAAAAGCAGCTACTGTTTGCGCTATGCCGGAACAGTTTTGAATTTTCACCAATAATTGTTACTATCAGTCGATGTTTGCATGTTTTGTTTCTATAAATAACATTAAATAACAACACAAAGCTCATCCGTCGTAATTATACACTTCGAACAATAATAATATTTTCATAATTACTAAACTAAACGGGACTTATCACGCACTAAATATTTATTTATTTACCTCGACGTTTCCACGACGACGTGACCACGGTTGCTGCTGTGGCCGAAACGTCGAGGTAAATAAATAAATATTTAGTGCGTGATAAGTCCCGTTTAGTTTAGTAATTATGAGTAAAAATCACGAAAGTTTAAAACAGTAATAATATTTTCGCATAAAACATTGCACAATACAACTTTCCCAATCCTTTTCCTCCTAATAAATCATAGTTAGTATCCATTGTGCAGGAAGAATTGCGCAAGAGTTGAATCTAGTTCATTTGCCGCAGGGTCTAAGCTTTCAACGGGTACCTACTATATGTTCGATTCCGTTGCGATTGCCATGATTTATATAGACAAAACTACAGTTTATCCACGACTTCGTTTGCGTTAGTAATTTGATCCGGGACTTGAATTTAATTTATTAATACCCGCATTTAATACGTCAGCATGAACATCACCGGTGGCATCACGTAATTTTCTCTATGTGGCCATGAGTATCACCGGTGGGATCACAAGCTTTTGGGATCAAAAGGTTTATTGTTTGGGAATTATTTATTTATTATTGAGGCCAGAGTCAAACTGCGAATGCTATTTTGTAGAGGATACTCTAGAGTTATTTACAAAACTTAACATTTCGAATTTTCAGATATCTAGGTGATACTAGTAATAGGGCGATGCTGTGAGCATCACCGGTGGGATCACTAAATTTTCTCAAAGATAAACAGTAAAAAATCCCGGGAGAGCCCGGAATTTGAACGCACGACCCTCTGTTTAAAAGGCCATAGATCAAAACATTAAGCTACCACGACTGTGCTATGCAAGTGTATTTTTTATTGTATTATATTATTTTTACAACCTTTTAGTTAACTTGCAATGTATGTATGTATTGTACGGGTCTAATAATTAGATGTCAATCAATCAATCAATCAATTTGCAAAAACTTATATTTACAACCACGGTTTCTCATTTCTCCGACCGGCTAGCCGGTTATACGTTTGATAAAATAATGCAGTAACAAGTACATAAGCTCACCTTGCTTCGTTTGGCTTAGTTATTTACTTGTTTGTGTTTGCCCACTTCACGGGCCCACGCCGCTGAAGGCTGTATATGTTTAGTCTATGTAATATTTATATAACTAATTGAGGACATGATGGTTTTTGATTTAGTGGTTTGAACTATAGCACAATAGTAGTTAAAAATAACCAGAAAGAATCGCCTGAGTCAGGTGGCAGTGGGCAGGGCACATCGCTCGTAGAACTGATGACCGAAAAGGCAAAGTCTCTCGAATGGAGTCCACTGACCGGAAGACGCAGTGTAGGTAGCCGACGACCTGGTTAAGGTTATTTAAAAGCGAATAAGTTTTTCGGGTGCGCCGGCGGGATTCGAACCCATGTCTCCTGGGTATGCGCCCCAACCTGGTTGTTCTACCAATTGGGGATGTCTATTTTTTTGCCATGTATAGTAAATCGAAAACCATTTCGAGATAAATGGTTTTTAACTCGTTTTCTGTAGTTATTTAATTTTAATATTATATAATGAATTTATTACATAACAAATAAGCAATGACCTTCATTTGACTTTGGTGTAAATTGCGTGACCGGTCCAAGTCGTACTTTATCCTGTGTGGTTAGAATTCTTCACAAATTTACGCGTGGATTATAACTACGGAGTTTGATTTGGACCCACTGCCTGACATCTAGCACTTTGACAGCGCCAGTAAAGTGACACTAGTTACAGTGTACCACCACGCAAAAAATAATTAAAGGGGTTGCCTTATAGTACGCATTTAGATAGATATAGAAATTTGGCAGTGTGGGAGCCCTCAATTACAATCTGACGTCATCAACCAAAATATTTTCAATAATTAATTTTGAAAAAAGTAGTGAACTAAGTGACAAAATATTGAAATTAGTTTCTTATAATTGACTTTTCTATACAAAAAAAATATAAAAACCACTGGTAATTTTTTTAGACATTCCCAATTGAGTGAGTGATTTCAACGGCAGTTAAACCTTAGTATGGTTTTGCTCGTTGCATTATTGTAAAATGTTATATTGTTTTTCTGTTTAGTAAATAAATTAAAAAAAAAAAAAAAAACCACGTCTCTCCCAACCGACTTCCCCGAAATTCTTAATCGCTTACATACGCCAACAGTGGTCTGGTTAAGGTTGCGGGAACGTGTTGAATACGGTACGGATGGCCTAGGGACCGGTCTGTTTGGTGAACCTTGGGGGATATGTTCAGCACTGGACGTCATTCGGCTAAAATGGTGATGTTGACGGTAACTTTGATGTATGTGGTGCAACTTGCACCGCGGAATAATGAGCACTTGGGTTCGATTCTAAGCCCCACAAAATTACAATATAGCTAACATTTTAAAGTCGTGATATGGCGAAATATTGCAGCTGCGTTCATAGCAAATGCGTTTGACAACGCTCTAATCACATCGGCAGTGTGGTTGAAATTACAATGACCGACGCATAGATAGACAAAGTTATTATGCGCACGCGTCGAATTTGTGTCCGCTTCGTTATCTATTTATCTATCCTTCAGAAGTGAAGCAAAGTCGATGGTATTGTTTAACGGAAGTTCGACGTTGGAATAAGTCCGTATTTAACTTACTTAAATATTAGATTGTACCCAAACCTAAAAACTCGTAGTACGGTAGCCTAGTGGTTTAACCTATGGT
Source organism: Archips crataeganus (assembly GCA_947859365.1). Lineage (NCBI taxonomy): Eukaryota > Metazoa > Arthropoda > Insecta > Lepidoptera > Tortricidae > Archips > Archips crataeganus. The sequence continues at coordinate 8,940,133 of OX402067.1, read as the reverse complement.
CTCCAAAGCAGAGGGTCCTGGGTTTGAGTCCGAAGTCGCACCTCAGTTTTGCGGAATTTATATGCGCGTACATTTGAAATTTACGGCGAGCTTTACGGTGAAGGCAAACATAGTATTGAAACCTGAATTCTGCGAAGAAATTTAATGGTGTGTGTGAAGCTCCGAATCCGTAATGGGCCCCCGTGGGATCTACGCCCAAGCCCTCTCATTCTGAGAGTCCTATGTGCTGTACTGGGATGTAGAGCTTGTCTAATTTAAAATGACGCGCGCCCAACCACCGCATTCACACACATCTGCCAAGAGAAATATTTCTTTATTGTAGCTTAAATTGAATTTCAAATCCTGTCCGAAAATGCGGTGGTGGGGCACGTCATTTTAAATAAGACAAGCTATACAGACTGAAATGATGATGATGACCAGTGCAAAAATTCAATTGTCTCAAAAAACAAATGAACTTGCGCGTTGCTCTCTAGGTCTTTTAAAAGGCAATCGAACGGCCTCGGAACATTACTCAACTAACGCTATTAGTCACGGATAAAAACCTAAAATTCACTTTTGTCTTAACCGGTTAAGTGGCTATCGGTGCAATGGCCTTTTTTCAATATTGACCTAGTTTAAGTGTTTGTGGTTTTAATCAAGTTAGATTAAAGTTTGTTTTAGGGTTGGATTTCGATTTGGGTTTGACGACGACAAAAAAACTCGAAAATTGAGATTTGAATAAGAACCTCGTACTTCGCACCTTGTACCTCCTCGTCATCTCCTCTACATTTTATAAAAACGAGATATGTGACCTTCACAATAACGAAAAATGGCAAAAGTACTTAGTTGACATAAATGCGTTATTCATCGTTACCTTAATAAAAATCTTTAGCGGCCATTTTCTCAAAATTATATTCGTGTTGGTTGACGTATAATTTGTTTTTCGACACCAAGTGGAACAATTAAAATTAATGAAGCTACTTAATTCCTTCCTTTCTTCCTGAGGTGACATTGGTATTGGTACTGTCAGCAGAAATGAATAACAAGTTGCGGAGTACATAATCATCTACATACAATCTACCTACTGCCAAGGTGTGTGATCTATTTGACCATTCATTTACGTAAACTGCTGGCTGTACCTATGCCATTGTTAAATATAACGCGGGAAGATCCACATCTAATAATTTACTTTCCGGTATTTCTACGCCTACTCAAACTTGTTCTACAAATTTTAATACTACTCTCATTTGCGATGAGACTTGCGGGACACTTAAATACAATAAAATCCAGAGCCGCACGGCACCTTACTTTAACAAAGCTCGCACTTTTCCCACATCGTCTAAATGACTCTTTACTCGCATCTATTTCACATCTTTTCAAATTCATAACTTAAAAAAGTTATTTGCCTTTGTTTTCGAATTCGAAAACATAAACAACAGACGCGAATGCTTTTGGCGCGAAATCCTATGACATTCGCCGCCATGTTGCGCGGCCATCTTGCTAACCTTGCTCCAGTAACACACCGGTTTCTTTCGCAATACAGTGGGAAAATTCGTCTATCGATCTCAGTAACCGCCATGCATTATTTTAGCATTCAGTATAAATTTAATAATCTTGGAGAATTTAACCAAACGGAGGCGCCATGCGCTCTTTTTTCTTTAAAAACAAATGAATAACTTCGTTGGGTCGAGTCGAGGCGACGTATTAGCTCGAAATGTACGCAAACCTACGCATTTCTTGATCCCAAGACTATCACTAGGTAGTCAAAAGGAAATTAAAGCTACTTTAGATTCATCGATAAAAAAATGAAAAATACATTTGCGTTTTTTATTTAAATACATTAGTGCAATAAAAAGTATTCGTATTGTATTATAGTGTTTGTAAAGTATTTTACATCAAAGAGATTTATAACAAGTATGTATTAAGATTCATCTATGGTTAGATTAGAAGATTTTCAGTCATGTCTATCATGTATGTATGTTAAGTAGAACTACCAGTTAAATATATTTAATAAAGAAAGCGTTACAGCATTCTTACCCTTTTAGATTACTAAACTCCAATATATTGTATAAATAAAACTCTATTTATGACAAGAAAGGTTAGAAATAATTATATATTTTTTTCATTTTACCAGGAAAACTCAAGTGGTCCCTATTTTCTTTTTACTGGTAGATATACCTAATATATTCTGTGAATGCAAGTAAACAAATAACTTAACTTAATCTATTTCATGCTTATTTCATGTATAACAGTTACGACCGCTGGTCATTACCTTTTAGCAAAGGATTAGAGGTGTAGGTGATCATTGCCCTCTCCTGTTGGCTCAGTGCTCTAAGCCGCCACGCGTTATTTTGTCATTTAATACGATTTTAATGCTTATCATACTTGAAAGTATACCAAGGTTCGAGATGAGTCAACTAGGTTGTGTTTTGCATTTTATAGTTTTAGACTCTTTGATTTTAATCTACACTGTTCCAAATTGCACAGATCAAATCTTAATGTGTTACGAAGAAATGCATTTATTTCAGTGCCGTGCACCACTAATTTTTTTAAAGTACCTACTTACCTATTTTGAGGTAATAGACAATAGTTGTACCTGGGCATTTCAATATAAAGAGTACCTTTGCTCTTTTTCAATGAGGAAATTTTAGGGTTTTTCTATTCAAAATCACGAGTAGGTACTATTCATTCTCAAAAAGATAAATATGGCTCGTCACACAACCGACACAAAAAAATGTGTGGAAAATTAGGGATATTTTTTTGAATGCTCGAACGATCTTGATTAAGAGTAAGAAAACCACAAAAAATACTAATAAAAAACCGGCCAAGTGCAAGTACGGAACCCTATAAAAGGTACACATTTTTATTGAAAATGCCCACCAGTCATATTTAACGAGTAAGTTAGGTTCGGTTATGTTAAAAAAAAACTATAAAACCCGTGTTTAAAAAACCTTAACCTACAAAGTATAGTTTAAACTTGATCCAGTTTTGATAGTGGCCATTGAATCATAACCAGCCAGTTAAGGAGCCATGTCAATGAACTCTCATTGTGCATCCCTAAAAGGCATCACTAATGTAAGCAGTCCTTATGTTACAGCGTGCACTATTAAGTGAACAAATTCTACAGGTTGGTTAATATTTTCTTTTTACTGTATTTTTATGATGTTAGGGTATATTTCAGCTTATATGCCTATTGTTCGGGTTAGTGTATGGTATGAAGCAAGAATTTCGGAATGATGAAGAGCTGGATTCAATACCCCATCCCAGTTTTTCTGTGTTTTAGTTTCAGTGTAAATTTTTTCAAAATTCAAAATACAAAAAGACTCCAAAAAACCAATCTTGATTAGATTGCTTAAAGGCGACACCTCTTGGTCCGGGTGAGCGGTTAGTTCCGAAGGAGTGTTGACGTCTCTCGATGAGAGCATAACATAGATGTCGCTAGTATCGCTGCAAAAGTGATTAAGCAAGCTGAGTTGTGCGATGCATAGGAAAAAATTGTGTCTAAACTCCTGACCAGTGGTGGTGTAGGGGTGTAGCACGCAGCACGGAATGCTGAGGACCTGGGTTCGATTCCCAGCGCTGGCCTTTTCCCTGGGTTTTTCTATGCATCCATGGTTCAGTTTGTATTTAGTATGAAATATATGGATTTCACGGGATGACCGTAAAAGTAAAAAATTTGGAGTTAAAAAATAAAAAAAAATAGAAAATACTCCAAAAACCAATCTTGATGGAACATATATCTTCAAATTGTTTATTAAAATACTTGTATATGCATTAATAAAATAAAATTGAGTCCGCTTCCACACCGCTCAACATCACCACCGCTGTTGAAGTTTAGGTATAGTAGATTGTTCAACAAGGGAGGAAAATAACCAATAACAGACGAGGTTACTTGGCACCCGAGCACAGCGAGGGTGCCAATATTCCGAGGGTGATATTGGTGTTTTTCCCGAGTTAAACACTCTGCTTTTCATTTCGACTACAAGGAAAGTAAGAAAATATAAGTATAAATAAATAAAAATGTCTAAACTGGTTAATATGATCGTTGTAAAATATTTCAATGGAGTTTATTGTTAAGGAATAATTAATTTAACAAAATTTAGAATGTTCAATATAATAATCAATGAAAACAGTAGATAAAGTAGGTATTGTAGTAAATTTATTATTAAATATGTAAGTAACCAATTTGAACCAAGGACTTAAGCTGTATATGTAGAGATAGGCTGTATGGACAATAACATTGTCGTTTACCGTGTTTTTTTCTTAACATTTTCTAACTTTTTTGGTTTAAGTCACTAAATAAGAAATTAATAATTTAATTTAATAATATTTCACTGGCATTATAAAATTTGTAATATGACTAATTAGGAAAAAAAAACTCGATACTTAATTATTCCATGTATATGCCGTAATGCTTGGCTGAATGCGTATGTGTTCCATTGACAGCCAATGCCTTTATTTTTTAAAATTCATTTCTACCCTTGGGAAGAAAATAATAGTTATCCTCCCGTATGTCAGATATGATTTGCCTCACTTTCCGAGTATGAGAGATGAAAAATATATATACGAATTTCCGATCCCTACTTATTAGCCTTCACCAGTATGGTACCAGTTTATGGTACCGGTTTGCAAGCGGTACCATCAACTTCAGCCAAGCTGACTTTAGCTGACATTTTCATGCTAGCGTCGTACTGATGCCTTAGCACGAAGATAACCAATCAGCACTGACATTGTGTGCCTGTTTACATAATTTATTACGTGGCTTATGAGAAATATATTCGTTTGTATGTAAATTGAGTAAAAACTTTGAAGACAATGACCGATGGAACAATGCACGTTTATTTGGTACAATGAGGGGAAGCTGAAGTACTAATTGGCTGTCGTCCTCTTATTGAACCCCGGCCTTATTTTACATTTGTATTTATATTCTAATATTTCTTCGTACCTACTGTTAGAGTTAAGGATCGGGACATAGTGAGTACAGTGTTATTCAATTACATTTATAGTGAACTCTTAGATTATTTATACACTAGATAGAGCTTCGACGGCATGAAAACGTCCCGAAAAATATAAGCCAACTTGGCTTATATGTCATTTGCCTCCCTTCAGTTTGAATGACGTAACGCGATCGTAATATGAAGCTGTCAATAGAAATTTGTGGACGTTTTGTATCGCAATGTTTGCTACTGACACTCTATCTAGTGCATAAATAATCTAAGTGTGAACTATAGTTTTCCCGCGACTTCGCCCGCGTAAAGTACTAGGTCTAGTTGAATTCAAATTTCGGGATTTAATCAAATTTACACGGGAATTCCTAAATCTTATGTCGTTGTTTTCATCTTTATTTTGCTAACTAAGTGACATTGAGTTTTTTCTTCTTTTTTTCCAGAAGTGTTATAATTTGGCCTCTCGATCGGTACACAGTTATCGTTGAGTTTTAGGACAACCTGTAAATCAGTAAAAAAAAATTGATTTATACCAAATAACAACATGTTGTATCTCACCCATATTCAGTGCATAATTCTGTATAAGTGCTGTATGGTTAAATTCCTGGTACATTTTTGTAGCCATTGTAATTTTCGTGGTAGTAGTCTATACTAATAATAAGGTGAACAATCTTGATATGTCTTTTTATTGAAAAACGCTTTAAGAAAATAGTAACTATTACATATGAAACCAAGAGAATATAAATGACCATATTTCCTTGTTACGCATTTGCCATGATTTATTTTTCAAAAGTGTTTTTCAATAAAAAGACACGTCAAGATCGCTTACCTTCTTTCTAATGCTAAAAAAAACGAAGTATATAGGGGGGTTGGTGGCTTTAAATGTAGAGCATTCAGCATAGTAGAGACGGCCCCATTCAAATAAAATTTTCCAGTTGAATATTGTTAAATCTACAGTCATGATGCATATTTTTTCTGGAGTATTTTTTTATTGAAACTCTCTCATCTCTACACTAAATGAAGTGTAGTTTCTCCAATTCAACTATTTCAATCTAGAATTCATTACGGTTCAATATCACCTAGATACTAGAATAGAGACCCAGGAAAGGTGCCACAGATTATAATTATGAGCGCGATCACGTCTCACCGATTCACCAGTTGTTCTTTTGTCGAATGACATTTTGACAATGTGAATGAAAGTCTAAAGGTGTGAATGCACTGATAAATGACTCGCCTATCCGTTCAGTGGGAAGGTTTAAAGGCAACTGATTAATCGTCGGATTAAATAGATTAGCAATTGTTTTTAATGGTTAGAGAGCGGCCGGCGTTTAAAAGCGAGTGGCTTGGGCGTTGTTAGAAAAGGTTATGGGAACGCATATATTGCTTTTGTTAAGTGAGGTAGTAAAGGGAAAATGTATGTAATTTAAATTGTTATTAAAAACATCCTCACAGAAAAATTCTACGCAGCATCACAATTTTATTAATAGATTAAAGATCGAAAACAGTTCTAGCTATAAAATGTAAATAGATATCTTTTTTTTTATGTAACTTTGGTATAAAAATACCAATTTTTTTGAAATCTTTTGTACAAAAAATTTAATAGCCCTCCATTCAATAAATATAGTACCTAACCTTTTCGGTCGTTAAAAAACATATAGTATGTATGATTGTGGCGGTCTCACCATATTAAATTTTAATTGTCTCGTAGACCTCCCCAACAAAGTCCCATTCGGTCAATACCGTTGCATAATACTTCATTCACTTCCGCAAATCGATTGAACTGATAAATATTGCACATTCGTGCCTTTTATGTGCAATTATATTTTTTACGGCTGTATGACATTCGAAACCTTGGTCTTGAAATTGGAAAGAAACAATCGGCCATAGACAGGAAGTTGGTAAAAGATTATAGAATGATTATTTTAATATCCTGATGTGATAATTTTAACAATGAAAAGAATGTAGGTCATTATGTTTTTGTATCAGTGTCAGATCTATTTAATAATAATAATAATTTATTTCCAAAAGCAATAAACAATTTGAAACAATAATTAATAAAAAAAATACTCAATACAATTTCATCTGTCATAATCATAATCACTAACATCTTTTTTTAACGCATAATTATTCTGCTAGGCAAAAAACACATTTTGCTGTCGATATAATAATTGACAGCGTATCAAGCAACAGGCTTTCGATGTATAAAGCTCGAAACGCACAGACAGCGGAGGCGCGGCGGTGCGGTGGCGGTGACGGTTGTAATATTCTAACTTGTATGAACGGTTGTGCGGTACCGTGCCGCGAACTCGTTCATACAAGTTAGAATATTACAACCGTCACCGCCACGCCTCCGCTGTCTGTGCGTTTGGAGCTTAAAGGTGAGGCGAAACGAACGTAATTTTTGGTCGTTAAATTTCTGTTACATTCGGTTTTATACAAAAGCTTAGTTTGTGCCACACGGCGACGCAAATGAATTTTACGCAAATAGGTCTTTTGTACGAAACCAAAAAAAAATACGCGACATAAAATACGCGACTCGACTCCAAAAAATTACGGTCTTTTGGTCCCATCCTAATAGAGCTTTGTCCTAACTCAAATGTTAAGTTTCTTAAGTTAACTCAAATGCTCAGTGTACATTTGAAAGAAAAATCGTGCAAGTTGTATTAAGTACATTGCGGCGCTCAGTACTTTAAACTTATACGCTTTACGGCCTCGCAACGCAATGCAAGTCAATCACGTGCAGTGTAAGCCGTGGTAGCCTAACAGTTTCACCTATGGCCTCTCAAACAGAAGTTCATGGGTTCAATCCCAGTCTCGCACCTCTTTTTTCGAATTTATGTGCAAAATTGCATATGGAATTTACCATGAGCTTTAAAAGGAAAAATATCGTAAGGAAATGCACACACACACCGGTGAAGATATTCGATGGTTAGTGTCAAGTTCGTATTTCGCAATGGACCCACGTGGGAACTACATCATCAATTTCATTCTAGGAGAAGGCCTATACTCTCCAGAGCTACTGAAACTTGCACGATTTGTCCAGCAAGTCTAAACTCAGCTTAGAAGCTCAATCACAAAAGAATAATACAAATGAAATTTCACGCAGCCGAATCAGATATGAAATTTGTGAAATTTGATATTAATAAGGTAAAAAGTTATTGTAGCAACAACAAAGGCAAAGATCTGTCGCAACGATCCAGGCCATTGGGCACGTAATATGGAAACTCGATTTTATGTAGCTCAAATAATCGTGCGCGGGCGCGGCACACTTCTCGCGGCATAGAGTAGAGCGCGAAAAGAGCGGACACTGTACTGTGTGCCCACACCTAACCTAACTTGCCTAACCTTGACCTAAATTTTTCAATGCCAAATCTTTATGAGAAGAGACTAGGATTGCCCAAAAGTTTCTAACTATACCATGACAAGCTCGTGCGCGGCGCTCGGCGGAACCCTGTCGCAGGGAGCCTCTGCTGTCCTTAACAAGACTGTTTTGAATAAGTGCGGCAAACGCTGACTGCGACAGGGTTCCGCGGAGGGTCGCGCACGAGCTTGTTGGACAAGCTAACGTTGTTGGTAATTCTCAAATCGATCATCTCGGTCTATACATCCCATCTGCAGGGCACAGGTGCGAATGAGGGCTTGAGCCGTAGTTTCCATGTCGGCCTAGTGTGAATCGGGAACTTCATACACCATTGGATTTCTTCGCATGTGTGTGCAACCTCAGGATATTTTCCCTGATCGCAAATCTGATGGTAAATTTCCAATATAATTACGCACATGAATTCCACCAGTCTACCACCCTCTGCTTGAGAGGCCATTGGGCAAACCACTAGGTTGCTACGACTGTATAAATGCAAGAGACAATAAAAAAATAGATAGTTATTTATATCAATGCACAAACAAACTGAGTGAACAAAAAATTAAACGCCCATCATCTCACATAACTTGCACCTAGTTAAAAATTGTAAAAGTGACTGACAAAGACAACGTAGATCCTAAACCGCTAGAGCTAGAAACTTAGCTGACATAATTTCCGGAGGAGGGATGCACTAAGAAAGCATTTTCTAAAATTACCAAGTGACAGAGAGCTAGCAGACTTTTATTCTTCCTCGGGACCAAAATTGCGGGATAAAGATAGGAATTGCAAGAGATTTAGTTCCTTATTAATCGAAAAAGTTTGATCACAGTTTGCCGGTATCACAGATTTCATTAGAGCATCGTGAGTCGAGCCGTAAAATTATTTAGTTTAACAAGTTAAGTATGAAGTATCTTTTTCTTTTTATTTTTTATTTTCTTCAACTTCATTTTTTTATTACTTTTACGGTCATCCCGTGAAACCATATATTTCAAACTAAATTAAATTTGAAGTCTCTCGGTAGAGGGCATAACATAGATGCGCTTTATCACTGCCTAAATGTGATTATAACAGACTGAAGTGTACGATGTATGGGAAAGATTCGTCGCTAACTTCTAGACCAGTGATGGTGTAGGGGTAAGCACGCAGCACGGAACGCTGAGGACCTGGGTTCGATTCCCAGCATTGGTCTTTTTTCTGGGGTTTTTTCTGTGCATCTATATTTCAGTTTGTATTTAGTTTGAAATATATTTAGTTTAAAACTTTTTGCTTCCCATCATTTTACTTGACAACTGTGCTGTGACTATGCCCTATACTACTTGCCAGTTCTGTCCCTATTGACTCTATGTACACTTTCATTCTCGTCGTGCTCGCTTTCGATCCGCCAGAACGTAACCGTGATGTCATACCGGTAACCACGCTTTATCTCGGCTCCAATTAAATAATAGCTCGGTTCGCGAGCTTTAAGATAGTGAACCTAATTCTTATATGACTTATGGCTTTTTTACTACATATTTCAAACTAAATACAAACTGAAACATAGATGCACAGAAAAAACCCCAGAAAAAAGACCAATGCTGGGAATCGAACCCAGGTCCTCAGCGTTCCGTGCTGCGTGCTTACCCCTACACCATCACTGGTCTAGAAGTTAGCGACGAATCTTTCCCATACATCGTACACTTCAGTCTGTTATAATCACATTTAGGCAGTGATAAAGCGCATCTATGTTATGCCCTCTACCGAGAGACTTCAACACTCCTTCGGAGCTACCCGCTCACCTGGACCAAGAGATGGCGCTACTAGGCCAACTTTTACAAGTTAAGTATGAAGTATCTTTTTCTATTTATTTTTTTATTTTCTTCAACTTCATTTTTTTTATTACTTTTACGGTCATCCCGTGAAACCATATATTTCAAACTAAATACAAACTGAAACATAGATGCACAGAAAAAACCCCAGAAAAAAGACCAATGCTGGGAATCGAACCCAGGTCCTCAGCGTTCCGTGCTGCGTGCTTACCCCTACACCATCACTGGTCTGGTGGTTTTTTACTACCTTCAAACGTGGCCAATTTACCTTCTGTGCTCTTTACCATAGACTAATTTTGCTAAACTTTTTTTGACGTGACAAAGTCAGTAAATCGATGAACGCCGGCTGCATCCACGAAACAGAGCGGCGAAGGCCAGTTGCAAAAGAGCGGCGAACGCCAGGATGTACGATGCGGGGTGCGGGTGCGGGGAGGGAGGGGGTTTGAATGTTTTGTTATGACGTTGTCACGTTAAACTATCGTCCGTAAACCGACTTTACAGACAACCGGTTTAAAATTTTGTTTTTTGATGCTGAGTTGGGACCATTTCGTGACAATATTTGCCTCAGTTCCCGTTTCTTTGTTTTTATAAAAATGTCATGAGTACAAATTTTTTTTCTTTCTTTTTTTTTAATTTTTGACAAAGTGTGTTGTCCCAACTAATATACTAATATTATAAATGGTAATGTGAGTTTGTTAGTTGCGCTTTCAGGCTTGAAGTACACAAATTTGGCACGAAATTAGTTTAACTCCCGAGGGACAGCGATAAATGAATCCCTCGTAGACGAAGTCTCGGACAGCAACTGGTACGAGGGGCGTTCAATATAAAGTGAGAATGAGATGCAAACTCTTTTAATATTACGAAATTAAATACTGGCCGGTAAAGCTAATCTATCTAGCTGATTGCTATGAAAAAAAAAACTAACTGTCTTTTGTTTAAAAAAATATACGGTAATTTCTTTGCAATGCTATTGAGTACGTTAGCGAAAATGGAGAAAATTAAACTGCGCGCCGTTATCAAATACTTGTATTTGAAAATTTTTTCTACGGACCAAGTCAATTTGGATTTGCGGGACACTTTAGGGTCTAATGCTCCTCCGTATTCGACAGTCGCACGTTGGTGCCCCGAATTTACACGTGGAAGAACATCGACAATGGACGACCCCCGCTCCGGACGCCCTACTACAGCAGTAACTGAAGAAATTGTGAAAAAAGTCGAAAACTCAGTTTTGGCGGATCGTCGTGTCACAGTTCGTTTTATTGCTGAAAATGTAAAGATTTCAACGGGGAGCGTGCATAATATTTTACATGAACGCTTGGGTATGAAAAAGGTATCTGCGCGTTGGGTACCAAGAATGCTTACTGACACGCAAAAACAAACTAGACTAGAGATTTGTCAAGAAGTTTTGAACCTGATGCAGCAAGACCGGGAACTTTTTTTGGCGCGATTTATAACAATGGACGAAACATGGCTCCATCATTACGACCCTGAAACGAAACTGCAGTCTATGACATGGAAAAGGCCATCATCTCCAACTCCGGAGAAATTCAAGGTGAGACCATCTGCCGGTAAGGTCATGGGCTCTGTTTTTTGGGATGGTAAAGGGTTATTAATGATTGAGTATCTTGAGCATGGAGCCACTATTACGGGCACTTTATACGCCAAACAAATAGCAACATTGCGCAATGAGATCCGCGAAAAACGGCGAGGTAAACTCTCGAAAGTTGTGCTGTTCCACCAGGACAATGCCCCGGCACACAAGTCCGCCGTTGCAATGGCTGCAATTCGTGATGCTGGGTTCGATATCCTTAAGCATCCTCCGTATTCACCAGATCTCGCTCCCAGTGATTTCTACCTATTTCCGAGATTGAAAAAATACCTGAGAGGCCAGAAATTTGAAGACGACGACGCGGTAGTCGCTGCAGTACAAGATTTTTTAAGTACTCAAGATGAGACCTTTTTTAAAAATGGAATTTTAAGTTTAGAAAAAATATATACTAAGTGTATTATGCTAAAAGGTGACTATGTCGAAAAATAAAATGACATTTAGTAAAAGTTGTTTATAACATACTCATTCTCACTTTTTATTGAACGCCTCTAGTATGTATGAAATATCATAAAATTAGTCGATGTCATCTCCCAATAAAAAAAATGGTGTCATAGAGCGTTACTATCCTGATAATAAGATAAAGGCTTAGCCAGCTAATTATTTATTTGTTTGTTGTTTTTTTTTTAATATTGCTAGTTTTACAGGCTGTTCAGTTCCCATGCTGAAAGTTGACCGGCTTCTAACTAATCTATGTTATGGATATAAATAAACAAAAGAAAAGTGACGGCTTTAGCGTCAGAAGAACCGGCCAAGAGCGTGTCGGATACGCTCACAATATGGTTCCGTCAACGTTATCCCAGGAGGGTCAGTTCAAAAACTGTTGACGCTCTTACCTTTGTATATGGGTCATCGTCATCTGATTAATCAATCAATCGATTAAAAGGGTTATGTACGTGATGTGTCGAGGATGAGGAAGTCCTATGGCCAGTACCTCTACCATGAGTTTACACTAGTTCACAGTGACCGTACTCGCTAGCGACGGCGTAAAAGATTTGTATGGAGAATTGTACTTCCGTAAGTGACCGCTAGAGGCGCTGTACAATTCTCCATACAAATAATTTACGCCGTCGCTAGCGAGTACGGTCACGTAAACTAATGTAAACTCATGGTAGTGGTACAGGAGTGGTCGTTGTCCGGCTAACATGATGACTACAGTATCATATAAAACGTCATAAAACTTAGTATTGGCAACAAACACCGTGTTTTTTGCGCTATTCTTTAAAAATAACATCGACCGTTGTATCTAATTTGTTTATAATAAATACTAAAAATGTCAAATATTGTAAACACATTGTAAAACATAAATATATACGATGACATGTATTTATGGCTGTGTTAAAACGGTATTGCTGTACATATTTATTAATACGATACTTCCTCGATTATATTATAATTCGTAATATATATTATTGTACTTGTATTTAATAGTTTTTGAGAATAATTAATTAACAATCGTATAACCCAAACAGAACTCCCAAATTTATGCTATTTGCGTAGAAACATAAAGGTGAAAAACTAATGTAAATTACCTGTTGTACTTAATTATGTAGTAGTGGACAGAATTGATATGGAGCATAAGTCATTTTTCAAATTTGGAACGTCACTTTGTTTATACGGACACGTTACTGTTTAGTAGTAAGTAGTTAGTCACTTTTCAAATTTGGAACGTCAATTTGTTTATACGGACACGTTACTGTTTAGTAGTAAGTAGTTAGTCACTTTTCAAATTTGGAACGTCAATTTGTTTATACGGACACGTTACTGTAGTAGTAGTAGTAGTAGTTAGTAGTAAAAAAAAAGTTAGTTTACTTATGATGTTATTATTGACAGGACGAACAGTGGTTACGTAAATAAGTAATTAGGAAAAATAAAATATTTTTTTATTATAAATCTAGGAGTAAAATAAATTTACACGTACACTCTCTACCTCTCTCTCACACACACAAACTCACACACACACACACACTCTAACAAACTTACCTTACACATATCCATACCATACTCATACACAGTAACTCATTTATGCGGCTTCAAAAAAAAAAAATATATATACTTATATATATTTTAGCTTGATAGCTTTATTTGTAAACTTGTTGTACCTATCTGTGTTAGTATAAGTATGTTTCGCTTAACTGTATGCCTGTGGACATCTGTTATTGGCTTTTTGTCTAATACTCAAGTCTCATTATAATGTATAGTATTGCTGTTGATGCCCCAAATAAATAAAATATAAATATAAATATAAATATAAATATAAATATAAATATAAATATAAATATAAATATAAATATAAATATAAATATAAATATAAATATAAATATAAATATAAATATAAATATAAATATAAATATAGTCATTTTTCAAATTTGGAACGTCACTTTGTTTATAAAGACACGTTACTTTAGTAGTGACGTGTCCGTACAAACAAATTGACGTTCCAGATTTGAAAAATGATTTAAGTTCCATATCAATTCTGTGCACTACTACATACAACAGGGGCCTGTTGCATAACAAATTATTAGAAGAATTAATTATTAGATCTGGCAGTTGAGCTCTGCCTGCTAGTGTGAACACTTTAAACACCATAACATCATATTTTATCACCTTAAGTATTATACCGTTAGCTTTTTGTACGAAAGCTGATCTCTTGTTTCGCAATACAGTAACTTAAGCCCTGTATAATATAAACGTTACATCATTCTGTATATAATGCGATATACCTTAATTAATGTGTGGCATTTGACCATTCTCGCAAGGCTCAGGCGTCGGTGAAGAAGCTGATTCACTGCATGAATAAATAAAAGAAAAATATAGATGTAATTACTATACTAAACGGGACTTATCACGCAATTAGTATTTACCTCGACGTTTCGTTTTTTCTTGATCAAGTGCGGGTAGTTCGAGATGCGGGTGCTGATTCTAATCGGGATCAAGTGCGGGTAGTTCGAAAGACTCGTGCGGCTAAACGAACTTGACTGACACCTTACACTTCAGTTAACTCGTGACCACGGCTGCTGCAATGTGGCCGAAACGTCGAGTTAAATATTAATTGCGTGATAAGTCCCGTTTATTATAGTAATTATGAGTGAAAATCACGAAAGTTTAAAACAGTATAAATATAGATGTGGCTGAAATCAAAATTATAATCGTAAGTAATCGATAATTCATAGTATTGACCGAATTTCTTAGTACAGTTTTTCTCCAATAAACTCACCCTTCAATAACTGGCCCCCTCATACTGAAAATGAACTCTGTTCCCCTACAAACAGAATTCAATTTAGTATAACGTGGCCAGTTACTAAAGAGTGGCCAGTAATTAACACCTTATACTAAAAATGAATTCTATTAGGGGTGAATAGAGTTCATTTTTAGAATGAGGTGGCCAGTTATTGGCGATTTACCCTAATTGGCTCAACAAATATCATCATCACAGCCTATACGTCCCAGTGCAAGGCACAGGGCTCCTGTCAGAATAAGATGGCTCGCGCTGTAGTTCCCACGCGGGCCCAGTGCAGATTGAGAACTTCATGCACACCATTGAATTTCTTCCTAGATGTGTGCAGTTTCCCTCACGATGTTTTCCTTCTCCGTAAAGCTCATGGTAAATTTCAAATGTAGTTTCGCACGTAAATTCCCAAAAATTCAGAGGTGTGAGCCTGGGTTTGAACCCAAGACCCTCTGCTTGAGAGGCCATGGATCAAACTACCGGGCTACCACGGTTATTCCGTATTTTAATAGTCCACAAAACAAGTTTGTAGGTACTTCATATTTGGTAAATTTGAAATGTAATTTTACACATTATATCCGAAAAACTCAGTTCGGGTCCGGCCTCGAACCCGCGACCTGCTTGAGAGTTCAAACCACCGAGCTACCACGACTTGCTTTACAAGTTTAAATGACAAATATAGTCTTGAAATACAAACAGCTGAGAAACAGAAAAAAATACAAATCAATGCCAAGGCAGAAGGCAGTCAACCAATTTACTGTAATTTTTCCAGCTAGTTAGAATTATTTTAATCTTTTTATTGATTTGTCACGGGAGACAATAACATCCAAACATAAATAATAACAATTGTTGATTGAAGGTCAAAGCTTCTTCAGTCTTTTGTAAGGTCCTCTCCAGTACTGAAGGTTGGAGTCAGTTTTTTTTATCTTTACTTGTACAGAGTCATGCGGCAATTACACTACTTCGTTCGCCTAATGCGGTCGCCGAACTTGTTGCGAACTACTTCGGCGAACGAACGTCGTCTTCACATTAGTCTGTCCGCCTAATGCGGTGGCCAAATCTAGGCGGTGACAGCTGTCGCTCGCCGAATGCGGCCGACTACAGTGTTCTCACACTGTTGCGGCCACCGCATGTGGCATGCGGTCGTCGACTTAATATAATTGCCGCATCAGTCTGAACAGTTGTCCCACGGTCTTGATTTATTATTTATTTATTTATTTGATGTCGATTCATTCTTTGAAATTGCGAAGCTAAGAGATTTTTCTTTTGCCAACATTCCGCGTCCTCGCCTGTTTAAAACAGATTCCACAAAATATACACTTCTATAATGTGGGTAGACTTTCTTGATTAGGGCAATTTCGCGAAATGCACATTTTACCATGCATGCACTTGCCAAATAAGTGCATTTTCCCAAAAAGTAATCTTTTTCAAAACGCACACTTTCCCAAAATGGTCTAATTTTGCCACTTCAGTTGCTGCTAAAAAAAAAAGCCGTGGTGGCCTAGAGTTTGACCTGTGGTCTCTCAAGCAGAGTCGTGGGTTCGAGTCAGGGCTCGCACCTCTGAGTTTTTCGGAATTTATGTGCGAAATTAGATTTGTAATTTACCATGAGTCTTACGGTGAAGAAAAATATCGTAAGGAAACCTGCATACACCTGAGAAGAGAATTCAATGGTGTGTGTGAAGTTCCCAATCCGCACTGGGCCCGCGTGGGAACTACGGCCCAAGCCCTCACATTCTGAGAAGAGGCCTGTGCCCTGCAATGGGACGTATATAGGGTGGGATGATGATGATGATGATGATGATGATGGTAACGCGTGCCGTGATTCTTATTGCAATGTCATTAATGTCTAATTTTGATAAATCCACGCGCCTTCGTGAATGGCACTTAGCTATAACAGTGTACACGCACCCTTAAGAAGAAGCGACTGCAAATGAGATGTCGCAACGTCAAGTATCAACTTTCAAAAACATTGGGAGGTCACACGTTCAAAAACATTTTGATAATTTCATGCAAAAAAAATGTTTTTGTTGTATTATAAAACGTGTATATCCTAAAAATATACGAAACGAATTTCTCTTTACAATACAATACAAATATTCTTTATTGATCACCAAAAAAATACAGAAAAAAAAAATTCATAACAATAAAAAGAAAAACAGGCAGACAATAGGCGGTCTTATCGCTCAAAAGCGATCTCTTCCAGACAACCAATACTGGATACATGTACAAATATGAACAGTTTTATGTAGTTTTAGTTGTATGTACTTTAAATCAAGTCATCATGATCTAAGCCTACATACCTCCGTCCCACTGCAGGGCACAGGCCTCCTTGTAGAATGAGAGGGCCCCCACACAAAAAGAGGGGTGTTATAAGTTTGGCCGCAATGTGCGTGTGTGTGTCAGTCTGTCTGTGGTATTATAGCTCTTAAACGAGTAAACCGATTTGGATGCGGTTTATTTTATTTGAAAGCATGTTTCTTGGCGATGGTTCTTGGACATGTTTCATCAAAATCAGTTCAGCCGTTTCAAAGTTATCAGGACTTTTGTTAGCTGCGGAAGGTACCTAAGACGCATAATGGGCATTTACTTTATTTTCAAATAATGTCTAATTTTGTAAATTTTTCGTTATTATTTTAAGATCTGTATTCTCGTACACCTTTTAAATCCCATGAGATACGTGAAAAACTTCGGTACGTGTCAAAAAGGTGTCAAAACTTGAACTTTTGGGTGATTACAAACATGACATGGGTGTGATATTAAGGTCCGGGTCAATAGCCTTTGGTTTGACGTGTACACCACACCCTGTACAAAGTATTCTGGGGGGCTACTACGAAATTCTAAGTTGGTATCATGCCGTCCCTTTCACTCTTCTAGTTCATTCTATTAACGTGAACGGAACAGCACGATACGAAGTTCGAAAATCTAATTTCGTAGTATAAGGCCTGATCCTGCAGATTCAACGGACTTCATTTAGACCGAGAGGCACAAGAGCAGGCGGGTTTTTTGATAACAATCACGCCTGATGGAAAGCGAAAATGAAGTCTACGACTACGGTTGCTTGCCTAGTAGATACTCATTGAATTCACCCTAGACTTGAAAACGGTCCAGGTTGTAGCGTTCAGGAACACAGTCGCAGGTAGGGAATTCCACTCCATAGTTGCACGGTTGATGAAGGAAGACCAAAAGCCCTTTGTACGCTTTTGGAATTACTGACAACTTAATTACCAGTGGCGTAGCGTGCCTTGGAGGGACCCTGTATCAAAATTAGTTGGGGGGCTTTCCCGGGAAGCACGAGATTAAGTAACATTGTTGATAACATTTTACTAATTTTTGCTTACACACGTTAGGGGCCACCCGGGAGCCCCGTATCATTGATACGGCTCATACAGCGGTAGTTATGCCCCTGGTGATTACAACACCTAATTAAAACAGAAATAAACAAACAGTAATATTACATGTCTCAGTATCCCACGACACCTAAAGATTCCAATAAAAAGACGCCTATAATAACCTCGTAACTGCGCCATGACGCAATATAAGTATAACTTCCTTCCCGCTTCCGGACACGGTAATAACATTTACTTAGTGACAGAGCGATGACAGTTCTTTAAGCTTATTATATGTATACTAGCTGATGCCCGCGGCTTCGTCCCCGTTGAAGAAGATTAAAACGCGTTTTACCGTGGGAATGAGATGTTTTCCAGGGTAATACTTTCTACGTCTATGTCACTCTTCAGCCCTTCAACTATGTCCATACAAAAAAATCACATTCTTTAAGATCGATAGATCCCAGCGTGAAACTCTGCACCTATTTAAGGCGCAAGCGGCACAGAAGAGACGTGGGACGGGGTCGCGTCGCAGGCGCGGCGCCCTTTGAATCAGTTTTCATACTATGTGTAGAAGCGTCGTGATCCAAAGCAGACAGAAGAGACGGGGCGGAGACGCGGCCTGGGAACAAACGACGTGGACTGCGACACGCCCCCGTTCCATGTCTCTTCTGAGTGGCTTGACCCTGATAAGAATTATTTAAGGAAATAATAGTGAAATGTGCGTAGACTTGAAGTCACCAACATCGCTCGAAGAATTTAACTCTTGGAGGAGAAAGGTCCCAGAGTGCTGATCACGATCCGAAAGACACAAGTTGGCAGACCTCTAGATGGATCGAGGATATCGCAAAAGTTGCTGGCAACCGGTGGATGCAGATGACAAGTTTCCGTTCATTATGGCATTCTAAGAGGACCTTGTTCAACAGTGGACGTCTTCCATGATGATGCGGAAAATTAGCAACGGAGACAAAACGCTTTCACCACTGCCTTCTGTCGTAGAGTGAGCCTGGTGCATTGCGTCGTCGCAACGTTGACACTGCGTCGTTTTACACATATTTTTATGACATGCCACATTAATGCGTTGTGTCATCGCACGCGACGTTTCCACGCAACGGATCGACGGACAAGAGACGAAGCGGGGGGGAGGGTGATGCCGCTGCGCTGTCTCTAATAGTTCGTTTTTGTCGTGCGTCGACGCTGCGTAGGTTTACGACGCGACGCAACGCAACGCAATGCACCAGAGGAACTTCACCCTTACGGTACAGGATGACGTTAGACAGAGATGGTGAATGTCATCGTGAGCGCACGCACGTTAGATAGAACGGCCTCTAAGCTATGTGCTTGTTGTTGTTGAAATCATTTACTACATTATGCCAATGCAATTGTCGGGAATGGGCCGCTTTAGAGGCATTGAGCATATCATGCAACATGAGATTTACCACTAAACGGCGTGTTGCACACTTCCTTCTTTTAAATGCGTAATAAAGTTGAAATAACTACCTATACGACAGGTGGTTTCAACACTTTGGGTGACCGCTCAAGTGTTTCGGATCTTGGATAGATTTAATATGGCATTGTGTATTTACTTTGCGAATGGTCGAAAATGACATCGGACGGAACCTATAGGTGTGACAATACTAATCGATGGTAGAATGGATTGGTTGATGTCGTCAAATGCCTAGAGATAGGCAAATTTCATTGACTTTTTAAGAATATTTTCCTTTCAAAGTTTGGTTTGGAGTTTTATTATTGATAAGCCGAGTTTAGACTTGCAAGAAAAAATGTGCCAGTTGCATTGCATTGCGATGTCGTACAGCGAATAAGATTAAAGTGTCCAGCGCCGCAAGTTGCACGATTTTTCTTGAAATCATTTATTGTCAGAAAGTGAGTAAAACTAGGCTTTTAGTCTCACCATCACCACTTGCGGGTCTAAACTAGGCTTTAGTCTCATCATAATATGGGTCAAAATTAAAAAAAACATCATTTTCTCAAGGTGGAATATTGCTAGATGGCATCAGTATCGTGAGGTTTGTTTGATGTCACAGTCTTGCTTGCGATTGTCTCATCTTTATCTTTCTAGTATATAATAAATAATAGTTTAAAAAAACTAAAAAACACGCTTTAAAAAATAAAAAATAAATTTTAATAAATTTCAATTCACTATTCTTATAGTGCAGTAAAAAATCTTAAGAAGCAATTATTATATTGTTATATCCAGATCAAAATTTGTAAACAATTCTAAATATTGATAAAATAAATAATAATAGTTTAAAATATTTTATTGTAAAAAAAGCTTGGGGTGCATGGTGTCAATTGTCAAGGATTATCATTTTGATAACATCTTAAAAAGCACCCCACGCTTTTTTTACAATAAAATATTTTAAACTATTATTATTTATTTTATCAATATTTAGAATTGCTTACAAATTTTGATCTGGATATAACAATATAATAATTGCTTATTAAGATTTTTTACTGCACTATAAGAATAGTGAATTGAAATTTATTAAAATTTATTTTTTATTTTTTAAAGCGTGTTTTTTAGTTTTTTTAAACTATTATTTATTTTCTATTTTTTAGTTGCATTTTTTTCTTTCTAACTTTACCCCCTCACCTACAACCCCCAAACCCCCTAAACCCAACCCCCCAACATCCCCCATCCCATTTCCCCAAACCCCCCAAACCCCACACCCTTACCCCCTCCTCATTTTACAAACCCCCGAACCACCTAAACCCAACCCCCCTAACACCGAACCCCCATACCCCCGGAAACCCCCCTCCCTCCCACCCCCACTCCCCCCACCCGTCACCTGCCCCCCCCACCCCATCCCTCCCACACCCCCCACCCCGCCACCTACCGCCCCCCCTTCCAGTTCCATAATCAAACCCTTGTTACCATCTAGGCCTCTTACCCCCTCCCCATTTCCCACAACCCCCCAAAATCACTTACCCCCAAACCCCCCAACACCCCCACCCTATTTCCCGTAAACCCCCCCCCCCATCCCCTAACCCCAACCGCCACACCCTAACCTCCAACCCTCTAAACCCCCGACCCCCTTACCCCATACCCCATTCCCCCCCCAACCCGCCACCTACCCCCCTTCCAGCTCCATCATCAGACTCTTGTTACCATCTAGGACTAAAGTACTCGTCAAAACGAATCAAACGAGCCCAAACTCGATGGGGTTGTTTCGTTTTATTGTGGAGTGCCTTTGGCCATCTTCCAGCTCCATCATCAGACCCTGGTTACCATATGGGATCAAAGTGCTCGTCAAGACGAATCAAACGAGCCCAAAATCGATGGGGTTGTGTCGTTTTATTGTGGAGTGCCTTTGGCCATCTTCCAGCTCCATCATCAGACCCTGGTTACCATATGGGATCAAAGTGCTCGTCAAGACGAATCAAACGAGCCCAAACTCGATGGGGTTGTGTCGTTTTATTGTGGAGTGCCTTTGGCCATCTTCCAGCTCCATCATCAGACCCTGGTTACCATCTGGGATCAAAGTGCTCGTCAAGACGAATCAAACGAGCCCAAACTAGACGGGATTGTGTTGTTTTATTACATAGTTCCTATGGCCACCATCCAGCTCCATCATCAGATCAGCTCCATGTTACAATAATATTGCATTGTCATCCAATTTACACATATGTGCAAAATTTCAGCTCAATCGGAAACCGGGAAGTGGGTCAAAATCGCGCCCTAAGGAGTCGGTTACAAACAAACATACAAACATACATACAAACATACATACAAACATACAGGTGAAGCTAATAAAGCGTGTAAAAATCTCGTGTCACGGTGTTTGTTATCGAACTCCTCCGAGACGGCTTGACCGATTTTTGTGAATTTTTTTTCTCCATATTTAGTAGATCTGAGAATAGGTCGTAGGCTATTTTTATACCCCTTTTCTTCGCAGACGGAGTCGCGGGCAACAGCTAGTTTAGTTATAAACCAATCCCAAACATGTCAAGTTGTCAAACGGACTTCACGAAACTACTGCCAAATGGCCCGTCACAAAACTCTCATTAATCGCTACACTTGTTTTCCTTTGAAGATAAACGAAGGGTAGTAAGGCAATTAGTTATTATCGCAGACCCATCTCAATATTTGGCACACGTCAGTAGTCGTTTGTTTGTATGATGACTTAAAAATATTGCGGTAATGAATCAATAATAAAAGTATCCTCCCAAGTTTTTTGCGACCTGCTTAATGCAATTGTTTATTTATGTAAAGTCACCCTGGTCAAAAGACTTGTAATAAAAAAAATAGCTCCCAGTGCAAAAATATGTTCGGTTGTTTGAATATGATGTATCTACCTACATTGTCAGATGATGGGCCGGCGCTCAAAATTCGTCTCTGCAAATAACGCCCTCACTTTGTCACTAATAGGCACTATTCTGTAACGAAAGATCGTAAGAGTAAGCCCTATTTAGCAGATTTGTGATTCTCTTACAAGGAGTTATGTTCATGAATAAATCAAACACATGCTCTGTTTTTTTTTCGGACGGACTGTTTCTGTTGGCCTCTGAAGGGTTGTATAGTTTACCGGAGAGAGGACGAGCTATGCCAGATGGGTGCTCGGAAAATGGAAAAATTATTTTAGTATGCCAAAGATCGAAGCTTCCGGGTTTTTAAAAGTTACCATTAAGTTACTTGACCATATACTTATGTATTTTCGTTTAAATTCTATTTTATTAGGATACATAATATGAACTATCTACTTCTACAGTTGACATTAGGTAGAACTTAAAACTGTTGCATCGTTCCATTAAATAGCTTTGATTTTTTTATGTTAGCGGTCCGACCGTTCCCATTGCTATAATTGATCGAAATTTGATTACCTACATCGAAAATTGGAACACAGTCACATTAATTTAGGAGGAGACACAAGATGGTGACTTTTTAAATTATACATGCATCATGCAGGGTTTATACAATTTTGTGGCGTCATATTCCCTCGAAAACTATTTACTTGCAAATTCGGCTCTACTTTCATCTTTTCCTTATCACGTCTAATTTAAAAAATTAAAGCTGTTGAAAATTACAATTTACACTTAAGCACTTTAACTAAAAGTGAACTTACACCATAATCGTGGTGGCGCTTAATTAAAAAAACAATTTCTCTATGGGCGGTTAACCACACCATAGCCCATTCATAGACAAACCGCAGCAAGAACTGTTTTTACGCGTATAATGGACCGTTTACAGACACGTTTGCCCTTTACCTAGTAACACAAATAGTGATTGAAATTGACATTCAAAAAGCGATCGTAAAAGACGTGGTTAGAATTTAAGTTCGGTTTGCAGATCGAACGTAGGTTTAGAAACATGACATTGGCTGATACAAAAGCGTGAAACGAATCAGAATAAACGTAGAAATAGCGTCTTGGTTGATTGCGCTTCGTTCCGACAGAATTGATTAGGATGTCGTCTTGTTTTTTAATTGAATTTGGAAGGGGTGTGACAATGAAGACAAGAAAGACTAAAGTGCAAGAGTCCGACGTTTCGCATTGGGGATTGTGCGGAATATAAATGTAGCGATCAAGATCCGCTATGGCCTCTATGCTAGTGGTTAGAGCACCTGACTGTGAAGCTCAATGCACCCCGGGACCGTTCCTCGGTCAGAACAGAGGCCCTACCACGAAGTGCATAATTCGAACTTCGTTTCATGCCGTCCCGCTCACGCTAATATGATTTGACACGAGAGTGAGAGGGATGATGCGATACGAACTTCGATTTTCGAATTTCGTGGTAGCGCCTCAGATATAACTATTGTATGTAACATATTAATCTTTGCATGTTTATCTTATTTTAGAGACGAGTCGCCAGGAGAGCCAAAGACGCGAAATTCTTACTTTTGTTTGCAGGGTCTAGGGGTAGATTAATTGGTGTCAACTATCATCTTTACAAATTATTTTTTAAAAGCTTTTTATCAACTTGCAATGTATGTATGTAAGTATGTATATGTACGGGACAAATATTAGAAGTTGAATTTGACCCACTTCCAGTGGTCGGATTTACTTGAAATTTGGTATACTTATGTAGGTTGGATGACAATGCAAGTACAGTCAACAAAAAGTACAGTCAGCGAAAAAGCTTGCATTGAAAATGAAATTTTTAACAAAAACTTATTTAAGAAGTGGTCTAAAGACACTGTGCGTACTTGTTTTATGTAAACTAACATAGATGGACGTTGTATTTAAAAAAATCTTGATAAAAAGCACGTTAGCAGCTGTCTTTGTCGAAAACAAGCCAATTTTCCGTAAATTAATCGCACCAGCGCTTTGGGTAAACCTTAACCCTTAAAGCCACAATGCCAAACAAACTTAGCACAAAAAAACAATCAAAATGAAGAAGATAACTTTAACACAGCCGAACGCAACCAAAACATAATCACGAAGCTACACAATGTAAACACAATTAATGCACGAATGCCATTCAGCTTATCAATACCACTTCGTCACCCCGAGTGTTTGTAGATGCGATCAGCCACACCTCTTTGAGGTCATTTTAGACCATTGACAACCGGTGACATGTTTGACAACCGGAACCAGGAACCATATTGTTGGTTATTCCGGACGAGATTGTCTATGGTTCAGGTGAAGGTCAAGATAGACATCACTTGTGTATTAGTTGTGTGAGGTAATTAAAGTGTGTTGTGCTTATTTAACTTTGGCACTTAAAATGTACCTTTTATTAGAGTACTGTGCACTATTGATTAGATGCTTTACCATTTTTTGGCCTCCGTAGTCGTAGGGTTTGACGACCGCATAGCAGAGTGGTTTGAAAACTTGACTGCAAAGCTGGAGGTCTCAGGTTCGAACCCCAGTCGGGACAGACATTATAATGTATGAAAAATAAGAAAAAACGAAAGTTTTATGGTAATATACGCTAAGGGGGATGGTTTTTTTTTGTTTATTCCATGATGATAATCCATGATGTGGAGTGTCTTTGGGTAGGTTTTACAATAATTTTGCTAGTTTACCAAAACTAATTTTTGATTTCTTTAGGGACTCAATGGCTATGCAAGTAAAAGGTATCTTTACTCCTCTTACCTCTCCTTTACCTCTCTAATATACCGTATCGGTGTCGGTATTACGTGTTATGAAAGTCCGTTTTATTACCTGAAAAAAAAAAACAATAAATTATTAATTTGTATAATAATAATAACTTAGAGAGGTCAAATTTTCTACATCAGAAGAAAAAACTATGAGGGTGATTTCAGCACTGATTTTTAAGTGATACTTAATTATTTTTATTGACGACTGGATGGATATATGAGGTCCCGGGTTCGATTCCCGGTCGGGGCAGATATTTGTATGAAAAATACGAATGTTTTTGCTCGAGTCCTGGATGTTTAATATGTATATTTCGTACTAAATACAAACTGAAATATAGATGCACAGAAAAAACCCCAGAAAAAAGACCAATGCTGGGAATCGAACCCAGGTCCTCAGCATTCCGTGCCGCGTGCCATACCCCTACACCACCACTGGTCTAGAGATTAGACACGAATCTTTCCTATACATCATACATTTCAATCTGCTAAATCATCACCTTATGCAGTGACAAGCGCACATCTATGTTACACCCTCATCGAGAGAGCTCACCTCACTGCATAAGGTGATGATTTAGCAGATTGAAATGTATGATGTATAGGAAAGATTCGTGTCTAATCTCTAGACCAGTGGTGGTGTAGGGGTATGGCACGCGGCACGGAATGCTGAGGACCTGGGTTCGATTCCCAGCATTGGTCTTTTTTCTGGGGTTTTTTCTGTGCATCTATATTTCAGTTTGTATTTAGTACGAAATATATGATTTCACGGGATGACCGTAAAAGTAATAAAAAAAAAATGAAGTTGAAAAAATAAGTACAAAAAAAAAAGATACTTCATAGCTAACTTGTTTAATATGTATTTATCTATATAAGTATGTTTATCCGTTGTCTAGTACTCATAGTACAAGCTTTGCTTAGTTTGGGACTAGGTCAATTGATGCATTGTCGCATGATTTATTTATCTATTATTTTATTTATTTATTGTTTGTAGCTGTTTACTCGACATTCACAAGTGCTTGTTATAGCATAAATGGATTAAAGATATTTTTACAACTTTGAATTAGATATTGAGAGAATAAGACAAGTTTATTACTGATAGCTTTTGCCCGCGACTCGGTCCGCGTGGAATTAGTAATTTGGGCAGCTTATTTTTTTTTTATCCAATTTGCTTTTTCATCAATTATGGCTCTCCGTAGTTCCTCGATCTAAATAAAAAAAAATACCCGCCCCCGCACCCCCCCCCCCCGCCGCCGCACACCCGCACACCCGCGTTCACATTATACACCGTACTCCCAAGTCAAGCGTGCCTATAGAAGTTTTACTTCAAAAACCCCCGATTTTGAAATATTCTTCCGCTCCTATTGGTGTTAGCGTGATGATATATAGCCTATAGCCTTCCTCGATAAATGTGCTATCTAATACTGAAACAATTTTTCAAATCGCAGCAGTACTTCCTGAGATTAGCGCGTTCAAACAAAAAAACCTGTTCGATAAATTCTTAAAATAGACGTAGGTATCTTTCTTATTTGTGAACCGATTCAAATGAAACAAACACTAAATGTTAATCCAAGAAAATACCAACATATCAGTGAAAACCGCATCCGTCTAGGTTAAGCCGTTTCTGAGATTAGCGCGCACAAACGCACAGACAAACAGACAATAATTCTAAAAATCATTGTTTTGGGTTCTATTGTGCTAATAAATAGCCCTAGTGACAGTTTTTCTCAAATATCTTCAATGTACAGACACCGACTTTTTACAGATTTATATAGATTGAAATATTCTCGCGATGAAACATACAGCGTCGCCCTGCGTATCAGTGTAAATGGACCCTTATTGGCGGCAAAATGTTGGCGCCACAAAATTGTCATCGTGTAAACTCAGTAAGCGTTTTCACGCGACTCAGTCACTTTATACATTAATCAAATTAATTTAACAGCTTCATGCCTTTCGCAAGCGCGCCGAATAATTTCCTGGTGCAAATTGAAACCGCGGCCTACATGTCGCGGTCGGCTTTCCTACCCACCGCAGCGTGCAGGGGCTACTACGGAACTCGAAGTTCTATCATGCCGTCCCATTCACTCATCTGCTTAAGAGGGTACGATGCGCACCATTTCTCCATACAAACGTAATCCCCTGTTTCCTCCCTGGATAATGGCTTTGAGCCAAATTTTTTTTACTGTGTAATCTGTATCTACCACAGCTATGCCCCTATGTTTCGTTTTTTTCCATATTTCAATTAAAATAAGAAATATGAGCTTTCAAAAACTGAAAAAATTGCCCAATTTCAACGTCATTTTCAGACACTATCAGAAAAGAATCCCTCCTATAAACAAACAAAGAAAACATAGGGGCATAGCTAAATCTGTCCTCTAATTATTTATGAAAAAATTAAATTTATTGGTCCAGTTTTCGAGAAGAAAACAGGGGATTAAGAAATGCTGTTTTTATCAATTTTACGCGCCTATTAACGGTCTGAGGTGCAGTTGTCCCGCTCTCGCTGTACTGACACGGAGGGGTTCGGGCGAGACAGCGACATTTCATTAAAATACCTATTTCTCAAAATTCTCTGAGCCATCGTACCCTCTTAATGCTATTAGCGTGAAAGGAACGGCACGATACGAAATTCGAAAATCAGACTAGCACAGAGTTGCCATATATATACACATTAGAAAATTCTTGACAAAATTCCTAATTATCATTTACAAAATTCTGTTATTTTTCCTGCCATTGCATTTTACTGAATTAACAAGTCTCAATCCTAGTAAAAAAATACAGATAACTCACACGTGAATGAGAGTTCAGCTCAACATGTTTCAGGCTAATCCGTGGCCCTTCATCACGAAGCACACGACATGGCGGCTGCTGCCAAACGCGCACTCAATATCAAAGTCTCAGTCCAGCCAAATATTTGTCTGTACGCCAAGTTTCATCTCTTAATCCGTTCAGCCATTGACTATCTTGACTTGAATTGACCATCTAACATTCAAATATCAATACAAACTTTCTCATTTATGATATTATTATTTGGTAACCAAGGGTCGAAAAAACGGCCCGTCATTTTAAAAACTTTACCCTGTTTCATACAGTATTATAAGTATAAAAGGAGTGTTTCGACTTGTAAATTGGTCATAAATTGCAGTCGTTACGCACTCAAAAGTAATAAGTATTTGATTAAAAAAAACTATTTTAATACAAGCTTTTTCGCTGACTCTACTTTTTGCCCCTGGGTTACCAAAGTACTCGTCAAAACGAATCAAACCAGTTCAAATCCAAACTCAATGCGGTCGTATCGTTTTATTACAGAGTTCATGTGGCCAGCTTCCAACTCCATCATCAGAACAGCTCCATGTCATATCAACATTGCATTGTCATCCGATTTAAAAAAAAATTGAAAAATTTCGGCTCAATCGGAAACCGGGAAGGAGTCAAATTTAAGTTGCAAGATTTGACCCGTACATACATTTGCAAGTTAATAAAAAGCTTTTAAATTGACGGGCATTTTTCCGACCCTTGTTGACAATTAGGTGGAGCTATGATCGCTATGTATACCAGCCCCCCCTTTTTTATAAACGTATTTTTAGACCAGAGCTCGGCGAGGATTGCAGTGCACAAGTACCTACTTAGGAGCCAAGGACAATTGAGAGTGCACAGATTTGTTTATCAACTGTCACTGAACCGCAAAAACAGTGGTTCGTGCATTACAAATGTTGCACCGATTGGAACGTGAACCGATACAGTTATTACTAGTGATGTGCCGAGTCGCTATTTTGAAGGATCGAGTCGACTCGAGTCATTTTATGTGGTATTCGAATCCTGATTCGATTCCGCGACTCGAGTCAGTTAATATGTTATTCGAATCCTGACTCGATTCTGCGATTCGAGTCCAGTGAAGACCTACTCGAGTCTATGTTTGGTATCTATTCGAATGTTTACTCGAGTCAAGAAATTCGAGTCCAGAAATCAAGTCCGTTACCAATTTTATAACAAAAAGGAAAAATCGAAAAGGAGTATCTTCAAACAGCATAGTATTCATTCATTGCTTAAGTAAAAAGAGATTGAATTCAAGCGAGTCAATCTGTCTCGAATACTAGACTCTAGTCAGTTGTACTCGCATAATATAATCGAGTCAGCGAGTACGAAACCGATTCTCTCTGACTCGAGTACCGAATCGAGTCTGGCGTACTCGAATCAAAATATTTTTGTACTCGAGTAGGCGAGTCCTAAGCAGGAATCGAGTCTGACTCGAGTCAAGCCGTACTCGGCACATCGCTAGTTATTACGCAAAGCGCGAGCCTTCGCTGCGATCTTGGACTGGATAAGCGTTGAGTCACGCGGCGGCCGGGCCAATGTCTGCTTTGAGACTGCCGCCGCGTCGTACACGGATTTAAGTAAGTGTTGGGATAAGATAAGGATAAGCTTTGGATGCGGATGGCGCAGGGCCGATCTGTTTAGCGAGTCATGGGGGAGGCCTATGTTCAGCAGACGTCTTTCGGCTGAAATGATGATGATGATGATGAAGCTTTCATAATCATCATCCCAGCCTATATACGTGACACTGGAGGGCACAGGCCTCCTCTCAAATTAAGAGCGCTTGGGCCGTAGTTCCCACGCGGGCCCAGTGTGGATTAGGAATTTCACACATACCATTGAATTTCTTCTCAGGCGCAAACTTCTCAGGTGGTTTCCTCACGATGTTTTCCTTCACCGTAAAGCTCGTGGTAAATTTCAAATGTAATTTCGCACATAAATTCCGAACAACTCAGAGGTGCGAGCTCGGGCGCGAACCCACAACCCTGTGTTTGAGAGACCATACAGCACACCACGAGGCCACCACGGCTTTAAAGAATAAGCTTTTCGACCCGGGTATGTCTCCTAACCCGTGGTGGCCTAGTGGTTTAACCTATGGGCTCCCAAGCAGAGGGTCGTGGGTTCAAGTCCGACGAACCTCTTGAGTTTTTCAAAATTTAAAGAAAGAATGAAAAGAAAGAAAATACATTCATTTACAACAACAAAAGACACAAAAGATATTTTTACAAAAAGGACAATACAAATAGAGTGTGTCATTGCGGTTGTAAATTGGACACTGGCTCAGCATAAATATATATGCGAAATATATATGCATATATTTATATGCGAAAACATTTGAAATTTACCATGCGCAAGTTTGATATGAAGTTTTTATTTGTATTTTTATTTTTCAACTTCATTTTTTACGGTACAGTGACGGAAAACTTTGTGAGGAAACCCGCACTCTCCTGCGAACAAATTCAATGATGCGTGTGAAGTTCCCAATACGCACTGGGTTCGCGTGGAACTACGTCCAAGCCCTCTCATTCTCAGAGGCCGGGGCCCTGCAGTGCGACATATACGGGCTGGAATGATAGGTAATGATGAGTGATGACGATGTCCTAAAACTGCGGCCAGCCAACCCGCCTGTCAAGCGTGGCGATCGAGTATGGCAACAACCCCCCATAGTTAGGTTAACTCTTAAAAAGGTAGAGGCGATTTACCGACCACATGCATTGCTTTGGAATTTCAACATTATTGCTTTTACAATACGTCACAATATCCATTGCAATTATTGAAAATACGACTAGCTTTAATAATATCCTTTGTCAGGTATGTTCGAATTCGATGGCTGCTTTTAATTATGATAGTAGTTATGCTGCAATAAATATGTAGGGCCTTATTAAGGCTAAACATCATCATAGACCATCATATAAGTATAAGATGGTGTTATAAGGAAATTATAACAATAAATTAAAAAAATTAAAAACCCCCAACGCAATTATGTCACTGTCAATGCCCGTTATGGTCTAAGATCTCTTCCGCAACTAGCAAAATAGCTGATAGCTTTGAAACGGCTGCACCGATTTTGATGAAACATATCTAAGAACCATCGCCAAGAAACTTGTTTTCTATTAAATAAAACCGCATCCAAATCGGTGCACCCGCTTAAGAGCTATGATGCCACAGACAGACAGACACACACACATAGCGGTCAAACTTATAACACCCCTCTTTTTGTGTCGGGGGTTAATACATGGGATTGCGACTGCGTGCGCATTAGGGTCATATACATTTTTTCGTTTGCGTAAATAAATTTAAGGGTCTATCTATAGCCAATATTTTTTGTCAAGTCTACATAAATCGGCATGTGGGACGCCTGCGCAACTTTCGGCCCATTTATATAAGCTTAAGTTTGCTGAGTCCGAGTCGCTGTTTTCATGTCCACAGGAGAGACAACTTTGTTAACGCTGCGTATGACCTATCAAACAATTATAGCCTCTGTCTTATACACAAGTTCAAACAAGCGAAATCGCTTGCGTGCATTTCGCAACCGGAATGCAGTTAGCCTGTACACACCCATACATATATCATTATCATGTGTATTAATGGCAGGATATCCCCTATTGAATTAATTTCCTTTTATCGAAAGGACCTTTGCTCTTAATTACAACTCAACGCCAGTATAAAAATCTCGTCAGACGACAATAATTGTGTACTATAATCAATGCCAATTAACCGAGAATCGCCCCCCTCACGTACTATATAAGCGCAAAACGCATCGAAAGTTGCCCGTGAGGTTTCACAGGATGTACAAACGTGACGCTTAAACGTGCCTCAGCACCATTGAATCACCCTTATAGTTACACTGATAGAGGCGATTTTAATAGCTTTCGATCAGGTACATTAGTTAGTGGTTGTACGCTAGTTGCTTGAGAGAAAATCTGCCATCGGCGCACTCGTGTGACCAAGGTTGAACTTGTGTACTTTGTTCATGTTTGTAATAAACACTATACATTTTCTCAGTTTTTAGGGTTCCATGCGTAGAATGTCAAATCAAAATCAAAAATTTATTTCTGTAAGTAGGCCGTTAAGGGCCATACATGCCTTTTTTTAGGGTTCCGTAGTCAACTAGGAACCCTTATAGTTTCGCCATGTCTGTCCGTCTGTCTGTCTGTCCGCGGCTAAGCTCAGAGACTATTAGTACTAGAACGCTGTAGTTTGGCATGAATATATATATCAGTCACGCCGACAAAGTGATTGAATAAAAAAAAGTAAAAAAAATTTTTTTAGGGTACCTCCCATAGACGTAAAGTGGGGGTGATTTTTTTTTTCTCGGCTAACCCTATAGTGTGGGGTATCGTTGGATAGGTCTTTTAAAACCATTGCGGGGTTCCTAACATGATTTTTCTATTCAGTGATCTGTTTGCAAAATATTCAACTTTAAAGTGAAAAATTTCATTAAAATCGGCCGTCCACCCGCTCTAAAATCTAAACTGTTGGGTGGAAAAATTTGAAAAAATTCAGAATGGTAGTAAATATAACAAATTTACTAGGAAAATTATAGCGGCTAAGGTTGCTTGGAAATTATTTGTAGTTTAAGAGTAAATAGTAGCCTAAGGTTAAAACATACCTAAACTTGGATGATTCCGTACACATACGAAATCCTTAGAAAAATATTACTTGATTTTTTCGTAATGGGTACGGAACCCTACCTTGGGCGTGTCCGACACGCTCTTGGCCGGTTTTTTGAGTCTATTTTCTTTTTCTATAGCGAATCGTTATATTTGAAATTATTTATTTGTTTTAGTATACGTAGAAAATACCTAAGCACACGAGCGGTCTGGCCAACCTATCTTGAGCCGCCACGCTTCCCCCCTTGTCCGTGTAGTTCGTTGCGTTAGTGCCAGAAGCTCGGTAGGCTCTATATCTAAATCCCTAATGACTATTTGTCCTAATGTAATGTTTGTCCTAATGATCGTTTGTCCTAACTCTTTTTATTTAAAATCTATTAATTGTTCTGGATTTTTATAACACAAACCTAAACTAACCTATAGAGTTCTAGAGGATAATCACAAAAAAAAATCCTGGCAAATTCACGGTTTCCGAGAAAAAAGTGTTAGGACAAACGATCATTAGGACAAACATTACATTTGGACAAACGATGTTAGGGATTTAGAATGAGACCCGCTCGGTACCCCCTTAACTACCAACCTAAGCAGCAGTTTACAAGTCTGTGAAATACGGATGGACAGACATGACGAAACTAAAAGGGATCCGTTTTGTCATTTTCGCTGAAGAATCTAAAAAAAACTAGCTATGTTATAAATACTGTAACTCTCATCCAGCGGACATCATAGGTACATATCTGAACAAGCAATTGGTCAAAAATATCTGAACACACACTTTAACAATTGACAATAAGATCATTCAGATATATATGCATATTTAATCATAGATATATATACAGATGGTAATGAGTAGCTACGATGATTTACCTACAATCCAAGATCGAGCATTTTTGTAAACAAATGTTTTTATTGTATGTACATTTTTCTTATGAAAGCGAATTTCTTTGTCCAGAAGTGTAAACACGAAGGCCGTGGTTTGTTTAACGACATGTCGGGGGAATGACCTGTCTTACGAGAAGCCCTAAAGTCCAGTTGACGCATGCAAGAAGAATCCTGTAGCTGGCAATACATTGCTTGCTCGATCTGTCACTTCTAACTCAGTTAGTACCGCGGCGCGGCAATGTAAAACTGCTTCATTATATTATCTGGATGTTGGAAATTAGCCTAAGGTCTTCAACCGCCAATAGCTTCGTGCATTCGTCTCGCAAAATAAAAACATGTGATTAACACGTGCATGCAAAATGATTGGGTTTGTAGAGGAGGAATTATACATTGTGTTTTTTGTTTCCAATAACTTTAAGGGGACATTCAACAGGTTAAATAAAGTTAATTTCTCTCGTTTTTCAAAAGGTAACCAAGAATAAAACTTAATTAATTATGTGCAGTACATTATGAATGAACAACTAAGCTAAGCTGTGCTGTCGTAGTTGAAATACTGCTATATTTAATGAACTGAAACAATTAATTTGCTCACCCGTGAAGATGAAGAAGAGCTCGGTTGAGTTCGAATCGCGTCAGTGTAGTTTGGTGGTGGTGATAGCTGTTTAGTTTCAGCAATTTTTTCGAGTATTTTTTTGTAAAATTTAAGGCTTGCGTTTGACCACAATCACTCCTGATGGAAAGCGAATATGAGGTATACGATGGAGCACGCTTGCCTAGTAAATGCTCATCCACCCTAGACTTGAAAACGGCCTGACTGTAGTGTTTTTTCTAAATCCCAGGTCAACCACCACAACGGTCACACTCGACCAAAAACAAACGTGTACCTACGGTAAAACATTAAAATTTTATCCTTTTCACAAGAAAACATTAAAATTCCTGTTTAGCCAAGGTCATAAAGTTGCATTTTTTTCTTGTTATTTCCTTGTTATTTTATCGAAACGTCAGGGCGCGATATGCGAGGTGAATGCACGACGTTTTACGGTCAAGCATGATCGGTAATAAAGGGTTAAGAAACCTGTCAAGTTCGAGTTGGAACTTATCCCTTGGGGAAAAAAGAGAATGAAGGTATAACTTCGTATTTGTACATCTGTTTCTCTTCTCATCCTAAACTATTTAACTCCCACTGCAGAGCACAGACCTCCTCTCAGAATGAAAGTTAACTATAATAATTTTTTCATGTTTTTATGTATAATTGAGTATTACATAATACTAGCTGTTGCCCGCGACTCCGCCTGCGAAGAAAAATAGCCTATGAGCTATTCTCAGACCTGCTGAGTATAGAGAAAAAAGTTTCATAAAAATCGGTTAAACCGTTTCGGAGGAGTTCGATAACAAACACCGTGTCACGAGATTTTTATATATTAGAAGATATTACATACCTACAATGCCGATAAAATTAAAAACTATATTCCTTTTTATCTATTTAGCATATCATCGTAAGTTATAGTAGCTTAGTGGTTTAGCCTATAGCTTCTCCAACAGAGGGTCGTAGGTTCGATCCCGGGCTCGCACTTCAGAGTTTTTCTGAATTTATGTGCGAAATTATATTTGAAATTTACCATGAGCTTTACGGTCTTCCACATTGTGACGAAATCAGCACACACCTACAAAGAAATTCAATGGTGTGTGTATAGTTCCTAATCCGTTCTGCGTTAGCGTTAGGGAGGAACTACGGTCCAAGCCCTCTCATTCTGAGTGGAGGTCTGTGCCCTGTAGTGGGACGTTTACCTACTTATAGGCAGGGATGATGATGACGATGATGTAATCCTATAGCAACGATCTTTCTTCCCGAAAGCTAAGGAATTTGAAATCGTTTTGTTCTTATGTTTAACTCTATTTAACCTATTTTAATAATCAAATAATCACACGGGTATAAATTGACATGAGCGAAACGATACGAAACTGGGCCAATAAGGCAACTTTCCTTTTATTATTTGACATTCGCCATAGTCAAATCGGCCAGACCGAGCCCTTTATCACAAAGCCGATATCTCAAATATGGACGACACGATTTTTCCACTTTTCCCAAAATAAAGTGCAGTAAAATAACTTTTACCGACAATTTCACGCGGCACGGCCAACTGGTTCAAATGCTAATGTCTGTGATGAATGGAAATGAATGCCAATTTCACTTAACTCGTCCGGCGCTGGTGCAATTCATTGTGCATCTGCTGCAAGACGTGAACCGATCTGAAGCAGGAGGATTACGAAGAGACACTATTTTGCAAGGTTTTATTTAACTTGCAATGTACCTATGTATCTATGTATGTACGGGTCAAATCTTGGAAGTCGAATTTGACCCACCTCCAGTGGTCGGATTCACTTGAAATTTGGTAACTTATGTAGGTTAGATGACAATGCAAGTACAGTTATTAAAAAGTATAAGTAAGTAGCTTGCTTTAGAAATGAAATTTTTAACAAAGCTTATTGTTTATAAAAAGACCAGTACGCTTATTATCTTACGCGCGGGCGCTTGCTACCGCTTTCACTATTTCTTACTGTCAAACGTTTGAGAGAAAGAGATGGTGAAAGGGATAGCAAGCGCCTGCAAGTTATACAATATGGCCTCTAGTGTTTGCCGCCATACGTTTGACGGATGTATCGTTCACAAAACTTTTAGTCGACAACGGGTATTTTATTTTCTGCTATTATGTACCTAAACAAGCTAGAACTCAATATCAAGTGGATAAAAGAAACTTTATTAATTTTTTGGACAAGTTATGAATCCTTGAGGAAAAAAACTTGAAGAAAGCGATGCGATCAAGTTATTGATTCTGCAAAAAATGACCTTGTTTTTCATAAAAATACTAGCAGTTTTTCCAGACAATTACAACAAAAAAAACAGTGTCTCTCCTTGAGTTGTGTTTTATGGGCGGTGGTGATCATTTCCCATTAGATGACCCGCTTGCTCATTTGCCTCCATTTAAAAAAAAAGTTGGTACAAGATTATTTTTTAGGTTTGATGCGCGAGTCCTACCTGCACTCATTCAGATTTTCCTCAACATAATCAGCCCTTATAGAA
This sequence comes from Archips crataeganus, assembly GCA_947859365.1. NCBI lineage: Eukaryota > Metazoa > Arthropoda > Insecta > Lepidoptera > Tortricidae > Archips > Archips crataeganus. The sequence goes on along the minus strand of OX402067.1, from coordinate 8,903,438 downwards.
GCTCTCATCAAAATTGGCCAAGCAATTTCTTGGCCGACTTTACCTCCCTTTCCCTCGACCTTCGACCGAGGGCGTCGGCAGAGCGCGACGAGGAAACGGTCAGGGTTCGAGGCCGAACCCGGGCCGGTTATCGATCAAAATCATTAATTAATAGGTCATACAACATACGGTTTAAAAGTATAAATCCAAATAGGAAGTATCGGCACTTTCTTAGTACTTAATCATCGGTTTGATCGTGATCATAAATTTTGACGAAATATGAATCAGCGGCATCATTATCAAACTGTGAAAATATTTTTGAAGGGCTCTGCAAAAACCTCTATTTATAGAGAAAGATAAATAAATTATTTCATTATTTTTAACTATTTTCATTGTTTTATTTACATAGTTAACGGGCTGGAGAGTGACATAAGCTACTTTTTACTACGGGAAAACATCTCCCTGCCACGGGAAAACACGTTTTATTCTACTTCAGCGGGGGCGAAGCCGCGATCATCAGCTAGTAAGAAATAAACACAACTATATTTATTTATTTTCCTTTATTTATAACTAGCCTTCCGTCCGCAGCTTCGCCCGCGATAAATTAATTTTCCCGTAGGAAAAGGTATTTTCCCGCGGTAAAAAGTAGCCTATGTCACTCAGTGATAATGTAGCTTTATTAAAGGCAAAAGAATTTTTGAAATTTGTCCAGTAGTTTTTAAGTTTATTCGTTACATACAAAAATACAAAACTTTCCTCTTTATAATATTAGTGTAGATTTATAAGTAAATACTACATTAATTTCAAATAGGTTTCTCAGTCAACAGGGCACCCAAAGCCCTAATAAACGTTTACATAAATTAACCAATTAACATGCGAAATATAACCGGTTAAACCATCGGTATTCGGATCATGTAACTTATTATCTAATTTATCGAGTAGTTCTTGATCTGTACGAGGTTGTTTCGAGTTGTATTTGGTACGAACTGACAGCCAATTTCATTCCTAGGCTTAGAGCATCATCATCTTATTAAGTAAAAAAAATAAAAGTAAAACGGGCTACAAACCACCAGTTTTAACTGCACAGTTAATAACTCGTGATCACAGCTACTATCTGAACTTCCGAAAAACTTGCAAATATATTATTCAAATGACAAATTGAATAACCATAAGTTATAAATTTATTTACGCATCGATAAACAATTCGCAGAACATAGTTTTATGGGTGCTATTAATATTAACAAATATTTTTGTCTCATAAGGATATTGCGGTTTTGTAGTCATGCGTATTTTTCCCCGGAAATTAAAGCGCAGTATACATCATCATGTAATGTCATCATGACTGTCGGCGGCGCAGCGTGTGTGCAAATGAATTGTCTTCCCAATGTATTTATTCAAATTAATCCAACCTCGTAAATCACATATTATTTTTGTTGTGCGCAAGAGTCGATTGATTCGCGATTTTATGACGCTCGCGACGATTCACAAGCTTTATGACCGACATATTTATGATGTTTGGTAACGCGGTTCGGAGAAAAAGTTATGTGTGCTTTTGGAAAACTGTTTTATTATGTTTCATACGCGGAGACTAAAAAAAACTGCATTGCAGCCCATTTGCCTCAAATAATACCAGTTTTATAGATAAAAATAAAAAGAAAACTACTTATTGCAGGCAAATGTCAACGTCAAGTTAACAAACGAAGATAATTTAGCGTGTTAACTAATAATTGTGCGCTTCTTAACTACTATTATAAAACCACTACGCCATGGTGTTGCATAAATATCGATAGTTGACCTTGAAAAATAGGATATTATCGAGAATTTCAATACTATCGATAGTAATTACAAAACAATACTATTGATAAGCATCAATACTATCGATATTACCGATAGTATTGCTTTTCGATAGTATCGATACTATTGATATTTTATAATCAATACTATTGATAGCTCTAAAACCTATCAATTATTTGTTGAAATAAGACCGTCAATCTATACTAATATATAAAGCTGAAGAGTTTGTTTGTTTGTTTGTTTGTTTGTTTGTTTGTTTGTTTGAACGCGCTAATCTCAGGAACTACTGCTCCGATGTGGGGGGGGGGGGGTGGTGCGGGGGTGGGGGGGAGTGCAGGGGTGGGGGGGAGTGCGGGGGAGGAGGGGGGGTGCGGGGGAGGGCGCGTGGGAGAGGGTGTGGGGGTGTTAAAGGGGGGATGAAAATTTCATTGATTTTGCCGTAGGGTGCACCGTTTTCAAGATATTTGGCAAAAAAAAACTTAAAGTAAAACTTGAAGTAAAACTTCTATAGGGCACGCTTGACTTGAGATGGGACGAACGCGGGTGTGCGGGGGGTGCTGTGTGGGAGGGCGAGCAGGGGGTGCGGAGGGGTGCGGGGGGGCGGGGGGGGTTCGGGGTTGCTGTGCGGGGGGAGTGCGTGAGGGAGCGGGTTGGAGGGTGCGGGGGGTTGCGGGGGGGGGGGGGGGGTAATTTTTTTATTATCGAGGTACTAAGGAGAGCCATAATTGATGAAAAATCAAATTGGATAAAAAAAAAAGCTGCCCAAATTACTAATTCCACGCGGACGGAGTCGCGGGCAAAAGCTAGTAATAAATAAATAAATAAATGTTGGGACGATTGACACTAATTGACCTAGTCCCAAACTAAGCAAAGCTTGTACTATGATACTAGATAACGTATAAACATACTTACATTACATATATAGATAAATACATACTTAAATACATATTAAACATCCAAGACTCGAGCACAAACATTCATATTATTCACACAAATATCTGCCCCGACCGGGAACCGAACCCGGGTCCTCAAGCTTCGTAGTCAGGTTCTCTAGCCACTAGGCCATCCGGTCGTCGATACCATCGATAGTATTGTTTAAATTATAACAACAGTATCGATAGTATTGATGCCTTCGATAGGCCTATCGATAACGATATCGAATATTTTTCGAGGTAACGCGACACTAATGAAAAAATACTATCGATAGTTCAATCTATTGTTAGCCACACTACTACGCCATGGGGTGACTGAACCATTTCATGGCGTTTGAGTTTAAAATTCAGTCTGTTCGCCAACCGCCTAATTCCATACACTTACGCTCAGAATATCATTACAATAATTTTGTACTCGGACCCTGCCATGGGTTGTGGCTTGGAACACCAAACCAAACGGAAGCGACACGCGCACTAAGTAATTTTTAGAAAAAAAAGCACTGTTACTTTTGATGATGGACGAAGCTAATCGTCGGGGATAGTGCAATACCGCGTAACTAGCACTAGTAAATACTGCGTATCTACACGATACCCAACTTTACAGGAGAAGCTTAAAACGTTTCTAATCAGGGTTTGACGTTCGTTGGCGGGAAATCTTAATTTGGCTACATTTGTTAGATACGCGGTATTACCCAATGCCAGTTACGCGGATTTCCCTATGGGTGTTGTGCAGATACGCAGTATTTACCAGTGCTAGTTACGCAGTATTGCACTATCTCCGACGTAATGCATTTCTGCACCAAGTCGTTATACTTACTGAAAAATACGGGAGGGAATACTGGGAATAATATCCAGTTTTTAAAAGGAGCACATTTCGTCAGAAACACTGTTTATTATCTGACCATTGTCAATGTCATAGATAATCCATACACATCCATCATATACACTTAAAACAACGACAATGTAAACAATGTAATTTTTCTTTACATTTATGATCTGCAATCAGCTGTTCAAGCCATAATCAGTCAAAGTGATCAAAAATATCTGAACACGCACGCGATTGATAATGCGGTCGTTTAGATATTTTTGACCACCTTGAATGCTCCGCTGTTTATGATGGTGACAGTACAATCACAGTAACATTATCGGGTATGACCACACCTTATAATATAGCTAAACCAACCATTTAACTGAGTATTCAACCGCGAGGTACAGAGGCGCGGGGGTAGACGACAAAGAGGGCCGAGAGGGGTGCGGGCGGCAGGCACACCAGGCACGCTCGCCGCCCGCACATCTCGCGGTCCCCTTTGTCGTCATACCCCCAGCCCCTGTACCGCCACAGAATAAGTAATAGTACTAACGTACAGAAGGATCACTCTCGAACAAAGGTCAACTTTAGGTATAAAAACTTTCCTACTACTACTGCGTGCACGCGAAATTAAAACTTATCATGTGATACGAGCGTTCATATTCCGTTGGGCACCGCTGATCCGAAACCAAGGGCACAGGGTTCCCACTCGCCCATATTTGGTAGGTATATAAATCAAGAAAGATAACAGTGTGTATTAATTCACAAGTTAAGTATGAAGTATCCTTTTCTATTTATTTTTTATTTTCTTCAACTTCATTTTTTTATTACTTTTACGGTCATCCCGTGAAACCATATATTTCAAACTAAATACAAACTGAAATATAGATGCACAGAAAAAACCCCAGAAAAAAGACCAATGCTGGGAATCGAACCCAGGTCCTCAGCGTTCCGTGCTGCGTGCGTTATCACTGCCTAATGTGATTATAACAGACTGAAGTGTACGATGTATGGGAAAAATTCGTCGCTAACTTCTAGACCAGTGGTGGTGTAGGGGTAAGCACGCAGCACGGAACGCTGAGGACCTGGGTTCGATTCCCAGCATTGGTCTTTTTTCTGGGGTTTTTTCTGTGCATCTATATTTCAGTTTGTATTTAGTTTGAAATATATGGTTTCACGGGATGACCGTAAAAGTAATAAAAAAATGAAGTTGAAGAAAATAAAAAATAAATAGAAAAAGATACTTCATATTTAACTTGTAAAAGTTGGCCTAGTAGCGCCATCTCTTGGTCCAGGTGAGCGGGTAGCTCCGAAGGAGTGTTGTAGTCTCTCGGTAGAGGGCATAACATAGATGCGCGCTTTATCACTGCCTAATGTGATTATAACAGACTGAAGTGTACGATGTATGGGAAAAATTCGTCGCTAACTTCTAGACCAGTGGTGGTGTAGGGGTAAGCACGCAGCACGGAACGCTGAGGACCTGGGTTCGATTCCCAGCATTGGTCTTTTTTCTGGGGTTTTTTCTGTGCATCTATATTTCAGTTTGTATTTAGTTTGAAATATATGTATTAATTCAGTAAACTACCTTTAGTATGTAAGTAAGTTATTTATAATATCGTTTAGAAGTCATTGTTTGTTGCAAAAATCACAGAAAAAAAAGATGCTTAATTACGCGCGACGCGGCTAGCGTGCGAACTGAAAGCCGCGCGACAACCTACTGCCATACTCCTCCCGGGAGGAGCGCCGGCCGAACATACCTAAACTGCGGAGTGAAACCCCCCTGGTACCGCGCGGGCGAAGACCCGTTTAAACGGTTTAGCTATACTTTTGTGAGGGGAAGGTCCATTGTTGACTTCTCCGGTAAATTAAATACTCTAAGAGTTTTACTTACGTGGGTTAACGTAATGGCATTTTGCATTTACATAAAAATGGTTGACAGTAATAAGTTCCTAAGCGCCATGTATAGTCAAATTAACGAGACCTGACAAAGCTTGAGCTTCTGTTCTATGTTTAAAACACAAAAAACTGCGTACCGGTTACCGTGCTAACACTCAATTATTATATGTAAACTAGCTGGTGCCCGCGACTCCGTCCGCGAAGAATAGGGGTATAAAATAGGGGTATAAATAATAGGGAGATAAAAGTTTCATAAAAATCGATCAAGCCGTTACGGAGGAGTTCGATAACAAACACCGTGACACGAGATTTTTATATAGGTATTAGAAAGATTTACAGCGCCTCTGCACTGTGTTTACGGAATCATACTACCGTTTCTCATAGCATTTGAGATTAATGTAAATGTAGCTCAGACGTTTATTGGCACTCAGCAGACGTGAACAATTTCGAATAGACATTTACAACAAATGTCACCTTTACACTTACATCGCAAAAGGAATGTACTGTACCTACGTACAATGTCGCTTACAAACTTTCCCTATGTGAAGTTTCGTGTCGCTTAGGATAATCTTTCTTTATTGAATCAGGCGTTACTTTGCGGAGGTCCATATTAATGAACTAAAACAATTACTTTGCTCACCCGCGACCTTTATTAATGAACTAAAACAATTACGTATTAAGTAATTGTTTTAGTTCATTAATCTTTCTTTCTAATATATAAAAATCTCGTGTCACGGTGTTTGTTATCGAACTCCTCCGAAACGGCTTGACTGATTTTTATGAAACTTTTGTCTTTACTTGGTAGGTCTGAGAATAGGTCGTAGGCTATTTTTTGTATATGTATACCTACCCCTATTCTTCGCAAACGGAGTCGCGGGCAACAGCTAGTCTACTAATATATAAAAATCTCCTAAAAAGGTTTCAGAGGGGCCGTTTCAGAAGTGTTTGTTATCAAACTTCTCTGAAACGGCTTGACCGATTTTTATGAAACTTTTTGTCTTTACCTGGTAGGTCGTAGGCTATTTTTCATACCCCTATTCTTCGCAGACGAAGTCGCGGGCAACAGCTAATTTTCTTATAAACTTAAGTACATCAGGCTGCAATAAAAGAATTGAAGGTGATTTTTGTATCATTCACAAACTCTTCATTCAAGCCGCATGATATTGACCTAAATAGGATAATTAAATCTCAAAAGTGTCTCGAGCTTGCAAAATGCGTTCAGCCGAATGTGTTAAATTATACGCCTTTCACACTTGCCTTTTTTGTATCACCTACTTAACACGCACTGAGTCACCTGAGATTAAGAGGTTTATGGTGCTTATGAATTTATTGAACGATATAGTACTTAAGTTAGTACGATAAGACCTAATTAGACGCTTCAATTGAAGCAGACCGAAAGCGCGCAGAATTGACAAATCACATTAGTTTTGAACTGTTTTTAATATTTACCGAAGCGTATCGCTATATTTGAAGGAAATGTATGACGCTGTATAGTTAGCCAAGAATGCCTTTTACCACCTTATGGTTTTTAATGCGAGTTGTATGACTCAGAACATCTAAGGCTATTTTCCCTTGTTAGTCAATTAATATTGACGTAAAAACTGTTACAAACAGTGATATACCGGTTACTTGGCCGACTATATAAGAAAATATCGTGGAAATGCAAAGTTTTGTATGAAAGAAAAAGTGTAAAATTCAAGTAAGTGTAAAATCTTGATACCTTTAAATAAAGTGATTGGCACAGAAGATAGAGAGATGAAAATTTGGTCTCGCTTCCTTTACTTAATGAAAAAATACACGCGAAGCGGAGGTAGGACCCAGTTTTTAAAAAAAATTGAGGTCCCTCTTTGACGCACCGACTTCAATAGGTACTCGTCACCGTCATCGTCACCGTTATACCTCGAATTATCAACCCGTAAATTTTTCATCGGTGTTGTCATATTCTCGTGATTGTTGCCAATGTGTAAAGCGTGTAAATCACATCTGTCAGTGCGACCCGATTGTAAACCAGTTGTTATGTCACAGCTCATCGCATTGCGTCGTGGTGGACGGGACACGGGAAACGCAGTTTTAAGCTGTTGACGGACCGTAAAGGTTTAAAAATTCCTCCAACCTCCAACCTCCAAATTTCTAACAACAGCCTATACAGGGTTATTTGTAATTCACTGACATCCTCTTAACCCTGAATTCCTATCACTCAAACAAATGTTTTTTGTTTTACGACTTTTTAAAATGAAGCACTTTTTTCCCATACAAATACACAGAGTATCGTAAAAATAAGAGGTAGTCTCAAATTTTCAAAACGTTATTACACCAAAAATATTAAGTTATGACAAAAGCCGTAAAACAAAAAACATTTGTTTATGTGGTAGGAGTTTAGGGTTAAAAGGATGCTAGTGAATTACAAATAACCCTGTATACACAAGTCTCAGATTGATATAGTTTGGGCTGTAGTTCTCACGCGGACCAACAGCGGATTGGGAACTTCACACACACCATTGGATTTTTTCGAATGTGTGTACAGGATCCCTCGCGACGTGTTCATTCACCGTAAAGCTCATGATGGTAAATTTAAAATGAAATCTCGCACATAAATTTCGAATAACTCAGAGGTGCGTGCCCAGGCTCGAACCCACGATCGCGATACTATTATTTATCCAATAAACAATAAAACAGGCTTATTGTCTAACGCGCGGACACTTGCTGTCGCAATCACTATTTCTTTCTGTTAAACAGTATAAGATGGTGACAGAAAGAGATGGTGAGAGCGAAGGCAAGCGCCCGCGCGGTAGACAATACGGCCTCAGCGGCGCTACTACGAAATTCGAAAATCGAAGTTCGTATCGTATCATCCCTCTCACTCTCGTGTCAAATCATATTAGCGTGAGCGGGACGGCATGAAACGAAGTTCGAATTGTGCACTTCGTAGTATAGACGCTGGTATTGTATACTTAGTCGGGGTAAGAAAAGGTTCGTCACTTTTCGACTCTATGTCAACGAGTTAAGGTCAAAAACAGACGAACCTTTTTTTACCCCGACTATATTTGAAAATTATACAACCATAACTTGAAAATTGAGAAGAAAAGAAACACTAAGTACCTATTACCTACATTAGAAACAAAAAAAAAATAGTATTACCTAAATATTGTTAGCAATATAGTAGTCATCACATTATTTATTTTTGTTCAACATTATTTTAACACAGCATAAACGAGTTCTTTGCAGACGGAGTCGCGGGTAGGGTTACCATATGACAGGCGTTTGCCGCATTTGACAGGCATTTTAAGGTTTAGACAGGCGTGCGGCCGGCATTGGTCTGAGACAGGCATTTTTAAAAATCACATCCGTCTTCATTATTATCTGTTGGCTTTTACTTATTACTCACAGCGTTTTGCTTTAGACAGGCATTTTTCTGAAAAAATCAGGCATTTTAGGTACCATAGACAGGCATCCCTCTATTTACATATGGTAACCCTAGTCGCGGGCAGCTACTAGATAATAAAAACCGAACAACACCTTCGATATCCGTTTCTATTTAGTTTCACACGATCATTGCGCAGTGTCCGCTGTTGGCAAGAACTTGCAATGAGCTAATGATCATTAGGTGTGAAGTGCCAATTTCAGAAATTTATAAGATAGGGTAATGTAGGTTTTTTGCCAAGTCAATTAAAGCAAGGAAAAATGTAATATTTCCATTTGAAAATTGATCAGGTTTACAGAGTTAAAATAAACTGATTTTTTTTTGTCAGTGTTGCATTTTGTACTTGTTTTTAATAGTGTCAAATATAGACGAATTATTTCACAGAATTTTTGTTGTTGTTGTAATTGTCATAGGGGTTGGAGCTATGAAAGAAAGCTGAAGGGAAAAATATCTGAAACAGGGGCAAAGCTGGGCTAACAACAGCGTTGAACGTCCACCAACAAGATGGACGGACGATTTGATAAAGACCTCAGTTAACTCAGTTTCAAGGTGCCCAGCAGTGAACGTGGACCTCGTGCGGTTGAAATGATGATGATGATGAGGGGCAAAGCCGTGGGCGTTGGCGATTATTATTTGTACATTTTAAAATAAGATGTATGAGTTATTATTTATTATTATTAGTTATTATGGTACTGTATAATTTCAGATAATATTAATATTTGAAGAGTAGGGCATTTCTCGCTGAGGTTCAAAATTTCTTCATTTAACTAGAGTGCTTAAAGCTCAGAGGTATACGTATACTTTGTTAGTATCCGGAGCTACAAATTGTTGAAATGAAATTTAATAGTAGTAAATTACCATGCTTATGTCAGATTTGTCTATTGTTATCTGAAATTAAGTATATTACCATTTACTTCCGCATTTCAGCTTAAAACAAAGGTAAACGTCCAAGTGTATTCCGTCATCATGACTTATTTATAAAACAGATCGATATCGAAATCATTAATTGATTAAGGTCACATAGATTTAAACAAGATCATTCAATGATTTTTAATCATCGGATATACAAGTTGATTAATATTTTAATTCATTTGACAGCACGGACCAGCACAAACAGGCTCCGTTTGTGGTTTCTTCCAATTTCAACCAAGATTTATTTATTGTTTGTTTTTTAGGGGAATTAGAAAAGCATTGAAGGTTGGTTCCCAATAATTGTGTTCGACCACGACGTCGGAGAACTCAGAGATGGTAATGGTGATCATAATCAAGTCGTTTTATCCCTTAAATAGTTTTGGATTATTATCAGTTGAGAAGGAGGCTGGCTCAATTGGTCTCGGCTGGGAAGAGCTGGAAGAAGCCGCGCAAGATCGAGCCAAATGAAAAACTCTTCTACGAGCCCTATGTCCCTAGTGAGGGATGACAGGAACACATCATCATCATCATCATGTATATTGGTTTGTAAGGTATATACTATATGGGCCATGTTGCCCGCAAAAAAATATTTACTAAAATAATTATTACAAAAATAATTATAATTATTCTAAGTTTTACTCGCGATGTCACTTGCGGGAACCATTAGATCCGGCAGCAGAACTTAAAGTCTGGGATTTTATAAATTCCCATGGGAACTCTCAAAAGATACAACGCGATTCTAGTGTTGAAATCAAAATATTCTACTTACTTTTGCCGCATTTAAGTTGACGGTGACGGTGTTTCGACAAACGGTCGCGAAAACGAAACATTATATTTATGACTTTTCGACATGACACAGTCCGATACAAGGCGCAATTAAGCTTTTCGTAGGGATTGTGTAAAATTATTTTATTGTTTTTATTGCTCTCAAAATGTCTCATTTGAATATACTTAATATTTAATCATTGAGTGAGTGGATTAATAAACAACATTTAAAATAGAAGTAATAATTTGTTTAAAAAAAAGCTTTTTTTTTGCTGACTGTTCTTTTTGTTGACTGTACTTGAATGGTCATCACATTTGTATGTATACAGTAATTAAAATTCGATATCCAAGATTTCACCCATACTAACTCGGCTAGTTAGAAGTAGCATCTCGTAAAAAAAGCGTTTAAACAAAATAGTTTTTAATTTACTAATCAATTAATGCTTTTTAAATGCTTGTTTGTACTCATACCGAACCACACATTATCTTTAAACTATTCAACCAGATCTTGAAATCGTGCATAAATTTGCAATTCATCACAAACATAACAACTGCCAGCGCCACCGGCCTTTTCTCAAAACAGACATTATACATGACATAAAAAATTGGCCGCCTGACCTTTCCGAGAGTCTATGTTTAGAATTGATTATCGTAGAATTAAGCACAACCCTACTGTACCTACCACTTGTGACATTACCGGTACCGGTTCGTTATGAAATGGCCAGGCGTGGCGCCCTGACGAAATTCTGTATTAACACTCTGTATACTGTACCTATTATACTCGTGGTAAACCGGCTGTCATACGAAAAAGCCCATTAAAAAAAAAACAATTTCGGTGGTAAGGTTGGATAGTGGGTTGGGTACGTAGCGGGTAACCTCCTCGTCTGCTGAAGAGAAGCGGCTCCCTTAATCCGTCTGGGAAGAGAAAACAAACCTTGGGCATCGGTCAATGATTTCCAGTACCTCTACCATGAGTTTACACTAGTTCACAGTGACCGTACTCGCTAGCGACGGCGTAAATGATATGTATGGAGAATTGTACTTCCGTAAGTGACCGCTAGTGGCGCTGTACAATTCTCCATACAAATAATTTACGCCGTCGCTAGCGAGTACCGTCACGTAAACTAGTGTAAACTCATGGTAGAGGTACAGAGGTCTTTTTGTCTAAAGCTTCTGTCGAACGCTTATTACGTTGTCACTATTCCCAAAATCCGCACGTATAGCATAGCGTAAATCTCATCTTCGCTTTCCAACAGGCGCGATTGTGGTCAAACGCAAAGCCAGTTTTTTTTTTTAGCCTGTTAAAGCCTATGTTATATAAAAAAAATTCTAGCATTGTACGTAGGGTCTACGTCATAAATAAGTGATTACATTTGTAGAGCTTGTCTAATTTAAAATGACGCGCCCGGCCTCCGCATTTATGCACAGGATTTGAAACTCAATTTAAGCTACAATACGAGAAATATTTATCTTGGCATATTGTGCGTAAATGCGGTGGTGGGGCGAGCGTCATTTTAAATTAGACAAGCTCTACCCTGACTTTAACGTCATGTTTTAGCCATACGAAATTATGTAACGACTGAAAGCGACAAGGTACACAAAATTATCACTTATTTATGACGTTGCTGTACAATATTTTAAAATTCATCTGGAATATTACAACAGATATTTGGGTTAGTTTCGACTATGTTTTACAGGGGATGAAGGTTTTTCAAAAATAAATTTAATCCAGATACCTGTTTTTAAAAATGTATTTTATGTCAGCCGCCACTTAAGCTCGCCAAACGACTCCCGCGCCGATATAAATCCTACCATAATGTTGCCACATTTCCTTCATTTCGGAATAGACAATACGGAGTTCAAGGTTTACCAATATATCGACGTTTTTTTCGATGACGTAACATTGTGGTTTGATGACAAATCATTATGAGAGTGCTAGACTTGGTTGGAATTGACACTAATAAAATTATATTTATTTTTTACAAAAGTTACAAATGATCAATAAATTGTAAATGTGGGACTTTGTATGTCGACTGTAGGACGTGTAGACGCGGTAAGCAATTAACTAACAGCTAATTAACTAACGAATTATTAACTGGTAATTTTAATTTTAAGCCGTGGTGGCTTAGTGGTTTGATCTATTGGCCTCTCAAGCTGAGAGTCGTGGGTTCAAATCCCGGCTCGCACCTCTGAGTTTTTTGGAATTTATGTACGAAATTACATTTATAATTTACATATGTATCTACTTACTAAGGAGAGGGTAAAAATTAATGTTAGCATAGCTAGACAACAAGAAAAACGAAATTCTGTTGGGGTGCCAACATTTATGACTTGAACATGTGGTAAAGATAAAGAACTAAGATAAATTAAATTGAAAGACATTACGATTCGTCACTGACAGGAAAAAGTCCCAAGGAACAGTTACTCTAATCCCGTAGAACCGTTAACAGAATAAACTTAAAGCTGATGAATGTTCTAAATTAAAGCAAAATACCGCCCATTAATAACTTGACACTGTGATATAATACAGTTTAAACCGAAACCATAAAAAACCTTGCGGTATCATCTATCCACGATTTATTCGGACATGGTTCATAAAACCGAAACAGAAACGCCATAATTTAAGAGATGAACTCATCAATTATCCATTCTGTGGTTAAACCACAGATGGCAGAAGAATTACGTATTTATAATCCAAGTTACTATTCGTATCTGTTACCAAAAATATTATTATTTATTTAAAAATATGGCTTCTGTCCTATTTTAGGTAGGACAATTTCGCCAGTGCCAAAGTAAGTTCTCTTGGGAGCGACGTTGTACGGTGATTGTAGTTTCTGCAACTTGATAGAAAATTCCAGAAACCACGTGGAGACAACTTGCGCATTAAAAAATGTCAGACACGAGAGCAATATAGAATTTTGTGATCACTGTTAATTAAGGTTAATCGCCGCATAAAACACTGTCAAAATTATACTTCAACTAGCCAAAGAAACGGAAATACCAAAATTGGATACTGTCTACATCCGCCATGTTCGAATGCTACAAATCGAATCTACCAAAAATATTCTAACACATTTTTTTCGCGACATCTATGTATCCAAAACCTAAGCGACACAAGGACGTTTGGAAATAATTCCAATCAACATTGGCGATCCCTAGCTCCCAATAGCGTATCTACTGTGTTAAAAAATAGATGTAATTTGAATATAAGTAATTAAATGACATAGTAGATCTCTTTTGAAAAATATACAGGATGAATCCTAAGTCGTAAACAGAAATTATTGTTTCTAACTCTAATGTTTCTAACATAATGCATTAACTCTTGTTAAAATTAGTCTGATAAAATTTGGGATGTTCATACTTCGTTGAAATAAAATCACAAACCCAATGTATGAACACGTCAAATTTAATAAGACTAATTAAAACACATTTGTTATTGTGTGTGCATTATATTATCCAACATCAATTGAATTAGAAACAATAATTTCTGTTCACGGCTTAGGATTCAGCCTGTATACCTTGTTGAGTTTCGTGGCAGATTATTCACAACATGGTTTTTTAGAACCGTTGGCAGATTTTTCGACACTCAAAAGGGTTTTTATAGCCTACATTGAATAAAGATTATTTTGAATTTTTCTTTGAAAACAAGACGAAACGTCGATAATAATTGAACGGTTCGGGGGTTGGAGGCCGAATTTTACTATGACATCAGTTAAAATATTATTCAAAAGTGATAAGATAAAAATCTCTACTGCTAGGTACAAAACTACAGGTCAAATAGTTTTTTTAGAGTCTTTTCAAATTTATCACATTATTCTATAATTTTCAGATATTTTCACACTATACCTACTTAGTGATTTCAAAAATTTACTATAATTTATTCATCTCTCCAAAATAAAAATAACGTACATTGCTCGGTCCAGCGTTTTCCACATCGTATAGGTAGGCCTCTGAGAACGTATAGTTACTACGTAGAAATGTATCTTTTTCATTATTATTCGTGCATAACATATACCCAAGCATTTCTACATGTATCTAGACATTCTAGACAGAATGCGGATGTTTTGTGAATGCTTGTTTTTCAGGCCATGAATTTTCAGAATGAAACAGATGTTTTTGGGATATGGATCTTTCACACGGAAACAGAAGTGTCTCGTCAACGCTAAAGACGCAAATGCTTAGATTTTTAGTGATAACTACATACGTGATTTATTTGCAAATTCGTTCACAAATACATCTCACAAACGCAAGCAGAGTGAGTGAAAGTACCAGCGTAATGCGGTAACTGAATGAATAATGCATGCGTTGCTGGCTCGCGAACTGACTTCCGAAAAAAAAAGCTGAAATAGCGGCAATGGAACAATTATCCAGTCTCATTGTTCCGTTCGGTGGCATGCTAATGGTGGCCATTTTGTTTGACATCTGTCAGAATCGCCGTGTAAAGGCGTGGGATACTAAGGAGATCTTTTTTTTATCCTTAATGCATGACTTGTTTTATACTTTTTTAACTGTCACACTCGGAAAATGAGGCGAATCATATTCAACATACGGGAGTAATGCTATACCTACTTTGCTCCCAAGGGTAAAAAAATAAGGCATTGTATGCCAATGGAACACACGCATATTCAGTCTGTACAGCCAAATGCATAGTATTAATTATTGTGCTTCTTTTTTTAGGTATGTGCTTAAATTAATGATATATTATTAAAAATACCAACGTTTTAACACATTCACTGCCAGCAACGCATGTATACGTTTTATTGGCTTTTGCCCAGTGCCGCTATCATAATTTTGTAGGCAATTGAACGCACATGTGCGTTTGCGGCATCTAACGAAGTCCGGCAACGAATGTGTTAATGCCAGTTAAATTATTTAGGTTTACTTTCGTTCTTTTCTACTGTTTATCGTCGAATAGTCCGGACCTCAAACTCTATATATCTTTTCAATTCAGTGCATAATCATACTCGTAAATTTGTAAGTAAAGGAAGTGGAAAAATATGCCTAAATTTACTCTTACCTAATAATTAATTAATTATTTATCTTTCACTACTTAAACTTACCTTAGTATTGAGAGAGTGGGTGGAGAACAATGAGCAAAGGAGAACAATTGTGGACAGCCAGTGCGGCGACTTGCAAGCCGGTGACTCCATGTTGGGACTGAAACAAAAAGAAAACCTTACTGTATTTTTTTCCATATTTCAGCTGTAGTGTTGTAATAGGGCAAAGACAGTAGTCATTATTTCTGTTGTTCCTACGGCTTTTAGTCAATATAATGACAAACAACTAAAGTGTATAGATATCTTTAACCTTGACTTGACACAACAGTTTTTAGGGTTCCGTAGTCAACTAGGAACCCTTATAGTTTCGCCATGTCTGTCCGTCTGTCTGTCTGTCTGTCTGTCTGTCCGCGGCTAAGCTCAGAGACTGTTAGTACTAGAAAGCTGTAATTTGGCATCAATATATATATTAGTCACGCCGACAAAGTGATTGAATAAAAAAAAGTAAAAAAATTTTTTTTAGGGTACCTCCCATAGACGTAAAGTGGGGGTGATTTTTTTTTCTCGGCTAACCCTATAGTGTGGGGTATCGTTAAATAGGTCCTTTAAAATCATTGCGGGGTTGCTAACATGATTTTTCTATTCAGTGATCTGTTTGCGAAATATTCAACTTTAAAGTGAAAATTTTCATTAAAATCGGCCGTCCCCCCCCTCTAAAATCTAAACTGTTGGGTGGAAAAATTTGAAAAAATTCAGAAGGGTAGTAAATATATCAAATTTACTAGGAAAATTATAGCGGCTAAGATTGCTTGGAAATTATTTGTAGTTTAAGAGTAAATAGTAGCCTAAGGTATAAAACATACCTAAACTTGGATGATTCCGTACACATACGAAATCCTTAGAAAAATATTACTTGATTTTTTTCGTAATGGCTACGGAACCCTACCTTGGGCGTGTATACACGCTCTTGGCCGGTTTTTTACTTAACTGTATGTACACTACCGTCAAAAAGTTTAAGACCAAAACCAAAAAGTATTCAATATATCGGCTAAATATCGCTCTGTCTTGCATTCCTCCAAGTAGAATGATAACACAACGTTGTGCCACAGATGTTCGAGGCTTAAGCCCATTATTCCGAAGATTTTCACTTGGTACCCTAAGAAGCCGACTCGATTTAGATTTGTATCACTCATTATCATTTTAGCACCTGGTTCTATTTATATGAACTAAGATGACAGTCATATGAGGAACTGAGCAGTCGTTTGGTTTCAATTTTGAAGTTCTTAGAACATATAATATCATTTAAATATCTAATTTAAAAAAAAATATTTTTAATAGTTATATTCTCAGTTAAATCATTTTATCTTAAAAATGTATTGAAAAGAGTATTTGCTAACGATTAAAATAAATAATTAATTTATGATGTTTTATATTACAAATTTAATTTGACGTTTTTTAGAGGAATTCATGATAATAAAACTAAAATTATTTTGGTCTTAAACTTTTTGACGGTAGTGTAGGTAAGTACTTAGAAGATTACAAATAAGATTATAACGATATCACATAAACAACAAAAAGCGTACTTTAAAGTGATTTGATCCTTTTCTTTAAAAAGCTAAATTGAACCGCGTTCGAAACCATTTTTTACATTTAGAAAAGCTATAAATTAAAAGAGACCATCAACAAAAGATACACCCACGTTTTGACAAATCGCGGTTAGTCCCAAATTAAGTGTTGCCACAAGAATCACTCCGTCAGGTCGTTCATTCCTTATTTGCCAAATTTATAACGCGTTTATCGCCTGGTAATGCCTATTCATCTTCATTTGTCATTTAAAAACAACCTTTAGAGAACGTTAATAACGATTTTAAATAAAGTGTTTCGATGAATCGATTTAAAGTCGATAAATTAACTAACTTTTTTTAATAAGATTTTATGGCTTGGATTCTGCGTCTTATAAGTCAAGTCATAGTGATGTTTTCTTTTCGATAGTGTTGCTAGTCTAATAAATAAAATAACACTAACTGTAGTGAACTGAAACAATTACCTACTTTACCCACCCGCGTCCTTATAATACATATGTAGTTAAGTTTACGTACAGTGTGGAGGTGGAGGAACTGCGTAAACACACATTTCTCTTGCATAAACGTAACTACGATAAGGTCGCGGGTGAGCAAAGTAATTGTTTCAGTTAATTGATATTGACCTCCGCAAAGTAACGCCTGATTCAATAAATCACTAATGTAGTATTGTGTAGAAGAAATTTCACAAGCAAGTCATCGATATCAAAAACACAGATTCCACGAGACAGCTAAGTATATATAACCTTTTGTACCTGACTGCGACGAAGAAAAAGTATCGTTATCACGCATACGACGTGTATAACAGCTAGTATCAAATCAATATTTAAGTATGTCTGTCTAGGTTCTATCTTCCGTATGTCGCAATTAATATCACTGATTAGTCTTATCAAGATGTACCTACAACAGATTGCGCATGCATAGTATTGTCACGTTAAAACGTTTATTTTCATCTTTACCGTTGAAGATTGTGTTCTATCATAGAGCTAACAGGAGGAATAGAAATATCACGCAAGCTAAAAGTGCGAGGTGCCTATCTGGCTGAAAAGCCATTAATTCATTCTCTCGGCTTAGTTCATAGATAACTGTCATTTTAAGTTTTTTTAAGACGTGTCTAAGTTTATCTAAGACTTATTAAACTTGTTTAAGTTTATTTGTGACTTATTTAAGTTTATCTAAGACTTGTTTAAATTTGTTTGCAACGTTTGCAAAGTTTATTTTTTTAAGATTTGTTTAAGCTTATTTAAGGCATGTTTGAGTTTATCTAAGATATCTATAAACGTATCTCAGATGAATTTAAGTTGTTTGGCAAAACCAAAACCAGTATTCAACCGATTGGAATCCTTATTTTCACTCATTTATAAAAGGAAACTGTCAATTTCGGAGTGGAGTAAGACAGCAGATATACGAAATGACAATTTTAATACAATATAATTAATAAAATAATGTACATAACGACACACATATACCTACATATCTAAATAATGGCGAATTTAGTATAATTCATCCGAACTCTCACTGCTGGTCCAAAGGAGACCTGGGCCCAATTGCATAACAAAGTACAACTTATATTACAAGCGGAACTCCCTTTCTAGTTAATATAACTGAAGCGAGAGTTCCGCTTGTAATATTAGTTGTACTTTGTTATGCAATTGGGCCCAGGCCTTAAACTTTCGGATGGCACAATACGAACTTCGAATTTCGAATTTCGTAGCTCCCAGTCGTTCACATCTCCGGTAAGTTAAATGCTCTAAGCGTTGATCGGAAGTGAGCGGGAATCGAACCCACAACCGTTGGCCTTCGGACTGCCGATAAGCGGTTGCACGGGGTAAAATTTAATTGTGTATGAACGGTGCAACTGGATTAAGAAATGGGTCTTGCAAGTAGTGTAGAACAGATAATTAATTTATAAACTTAAGTTGTTTGGTGTCTTAAGAGGGCCGCTGCTTACTTTCGGTTGACCCACTTGCTTGTTTTCCATCTTATGTATACTGTTTTTTTTTATGTAAAAAAGTTGGAAAAATATACGTACTGTTTAATTAAGAGTACAACAGGTGGGAATACTCATGGGCCTAATCAAAATCAATCCAAAGAGCCCTTTAGTAATATGCAACTCAAGCGTGCGTCCAAACGGTCAAGCAAGCAAGCATTGCAAAAATAATAATTTATCACCAAGCAGTAATAAAATAATTGCTTAATTTGCACAAAACACCAAACATCGCTGCATCGTTCTGAATGGACAAAATTGCTTTATGTGCGCGTTAAGAGGGTTTATACCTGCTAAGCTGGCAGCGTTGCATTTTTGTTAGTTTTTCTCGATTATTCCATAAAAATTGAATGAAAATTAAAAATGTTTTGTATACAAATTGTTCTAATGTATAGTTAATGTGTCTACTGCAATAATAATTCGTGATAGACTTTTATTTTCTTTAAAAACCGTTAGGTAATAATTTGTTCGTTTTTAAAGAAAATAAAAGTCTATCACGAATTATTATTGCAGTAGACACATTAACTATACATTAGAACAATTTGTATACAAAACATTTTTAATTTTCATTCAATTTTTATGGAATAATCAAGAAAAACTAACAAAAATGCAACGTTGCCAGCTCAGCAGGTATAAACCCTCTTAAGCTGACGTGCCTGTTAAGCATGACCGTTTAGGAACCGCTTTACACTAGAGGCTTTATGGAAATTTCCCCCCATTCCCTTGTCATAAATAAGGCACGCGGGGTCACCGACCTACGCGGGCACAAGACGGTTCTCGGAAGCCCGCGGGACGCAATTCAAATCGGCCAGGTGGTTTCCGTATGGCAACACTGATTTCAGGGCTGTCAATTTAATTTTTGTTTTTGATGTCAAACTTGGAAAATTTTCGTTTTTTTTCTCTAAATTACACTGAAGCTAGTAACAGATTGAAAAACCAATAAGTCCTCGTAAGTCCAGACTTTTTTAATAGACATAGTGTTACAGACCGTGTCGAGAGTGCACAGCTTCGTGATTTTGGAAATTTCGTGATTGCTCCAAATTTATAGTTTTCATTTTTATAAAAAAAAAAATCCTCTAGTTATCTATCACCACTACAGAACCATTATCATTATGAATCAATTTGTTTATTTTCTACGACAGTGATTATTACGTGATGTAGGTATGCCATGATGACATTTCGATCTTTGCGAACATGTGTCGACGATTATGAATGAGTTTGCTTGTGTATTGATAACATGAAAATCACTGTCCGTCTGTCAAAACTTCTTGTTCTTCTCATGTCATGGAGTGAAAACGTTTATACTCAATACGTTTATTGCATGTTGTGATCGGAAAGTTGTTAATCTTTTGACCCGCACTGGCGTTGCAATCATCTAGTAGTTAATGCGACAAAGTTCTATAGAGGCCTAGGAATCAAATTGGTTAGTTGTACATTCGGCTGTTATTCTTACAGCGGGTTGTACTTTATAAAGTACGCAAGCACTTACGAATTTGTCAGGGGCCGTGGATTGAACCCAGTTCCTTATAATCCGAGTATTTGGCATTTAGTAATATTCCAACTTGTATGAATGAGTTCGCGGCACAACCGTTCTTACAAGTTAGAATATTACAACCGTCACCGCCACCGCACCGCCACGCCTCCGCTGTCTGTGCGTTTCGAGCTTTAGCCCGTGGAATGCCCTGTGCACCATCAGTGGCGCGTAACTAACTGTTTTTGGTTTGCAAAATTTTGTTGCTAGTTTTGATCACCTTTTAACGTAGAGTACTTACACAAAATTACCCAAAAGTCGTTGATCGGGCGTCAGGTTGAGGCGGAATTTGTCAATGTGTTCTGAAAAAAGTTATCGTTCAGTTCTTTCAAATCTTTCTTCGCCGAGCGCCAACTTAGTTATTATAAACAGCAGACATCCCTATCTTCAGTGGACAGGCCAGGTGCACCAAAGAAAACCAAAAAAGGGTTCCGTAGTTGCTTGGCAACAATATAAATTGGACGCAAAGCCATCCACGTCCAATTATATAATATGGGTCCGAGTTTTTTCGTAACATTTATAATTCATGATATATGACGCGATCGAGGTACCGTTTTATCAATATCAATGATTGATTACGAATTCGAGATTTATTTACATGTGCTTTATAAAAAAAGTACTATTTAAGTTTTGAAGAGACTGAGAAATCGTCAATTTAAAAATAATTAGGAGATATAAAATTGAGTTAATCAATGTCATTATCGTAGGTAAAGATCGAGTAGTTGGCAATGAATTACATACCTAATAACAATTAGGATAATAAAATCGATTATAATATTATGTAAAAAATCTATCATTATTGGACTACCGAAATTAGGACAAAAGGTTGTTATTCAATGAGTGTAGAAGTTGACTTGATTGATTACGAATCGAATCCTTACTTAGACCTCGTTATTTCATCATCATCATTATCATCACTGTGATCACCAGCATCATCATTATTATCATCGTCCTAGTCAGCTGAAAGACGTCCACTGCTGCACATAGGCCTCCCCCAAAGAACGGCGCAATGACACCGGTCTTTCACCACACGTATCTATAGGAGTCCTTGAATTAACCAATTAATTAATCTGTAAATCAATTTTAACTAATTATAGGTATTTTAAAGCTACATGATATTAATTTGTTTATTTGTTTAAAATCGTGATTCTTCTGTAAAATAATTACAGTATACGCAAATCTTAAAAATCTGCGATAATTTAAAAATGCGGAAACAGCGACGGAAGTTGATAAATAATAGGATATGTTTACTTTGTTCGTAATTAAATAAGTTGCCTTGGAGTTAAATTTAACTGCGTTTGGTTATGTTCTCACGGAGATGATAGTTTCCCTTACAATGTGCATTTTAGATGACAAGTCACTTTTTAATAATACTTTACTCAAAAGGTTTATGATTAGCTAAACCTCCCTATTGTTGTTATTCTCGTAAACCATTATCATCTCCAATCTGATATCAGGATGTGATAATCAAAGCAAGAAGAACAAAGGTAGGAATGTTAACAATTACGGTAAAAAAAATAGATTTAACGACCGCTTTAGCCTAGTTGGTAGTGACCCTGCCTACGAAGCAAGAGGTCCTGGGTTCGAATCCCGGTCAGGGCACTTATTTGTGTGATGAGCACGAATATTTGTTCCTGAGTTATGGATGTTTTCTATGTATTTAAGTATTTATTTATCTATATAAGTATGTTTATCGTCGTCTAGTACCCATAGTACAAGCTTTGCTTAGTTTGGGACTAGGTCGATTTGTGTAAGATTGTCCCCTAATACTTTTTTTTTTTTAGATTCTAATTGTTGTAATTGAAGGGCCATTCGTAGGGACCGTTGTTAAAATACTACCTCTCGAAAATACAATTCGAAATTGTTAAAAATCTGTAGATAACTAGCTACAAAACTGCACCTCATTTTTAACTAGTGAGAAGCATTAGGTATTTTGAGCTCTAATTCTTGACCTCGACCTGAATGAGTTTTTTGTTATTTCTTTTCAGTCAGGACTAACGTCTTTCCGAAGCGAACAGTGGCATAAAAAATCTGATACTTGCATAAATCTCTCTTAGCGTCCAAAGTCCGAGCTCGACGCAATAGGAGCACTCCTTGGCGTGCTAAGATAATTTTTCCCCTTGCTGAGCGGCCCGTCTGGCAGCTCGTTCTTTCGCAGGTAAACTGTAAAAGCCATCAGAGGCTAATAGCAACAGTCCGTTCGAAAAAAAAAGTGTCTAAATGTTAATGATAGTAAGCGTAAGGATAACGTCAGACTTAGCACGGTGTGTAAACAACGTAAAACCCAGTTTAGAACTATTAGAAAAATCATGCAAGTTGCGACGAAGACGTCCTTGAAAAATCCCTAAATAGATGTATTTTTGTGTTTGATTATATACGTCCCTCTGCAGGGCACAGGCCTCTCAGAATGAGAGGGGTTGGGCCGTAGTTCCAAGGCGGGCCCAGTGCGGATTGGGAACTTCACGCACACCATTGAACTTCTTCGCAGATGTATGCAGGCTTCCTCAAGATGTTCTCCTTCACCGTAAATCATGCATGCACGCTCATGGTGAATTTCAAACGTAATTTCGCACGTAAATTCCGAAAAACTCAGAGGTGTGAGCCGGGATTTGAACCCACAACCCTCTGCTTGAGAGGCCATTGGTCAAACCACTAGGCCACCACGTTTTTTGTTGCAATGTAATGCAACTTGGTAAATTTTTCTTGCCGATCCTAATTTGGCAAATTCTCCAATCTCCCGTGATCATAACGCTGAAAGACGCGTCGAAAGATCAGGAGCTCATTAGAGGTAATTATGGTTATTTCCCGCACCAAATATGTGTACTGGACACATATCAAACCATACATTTCTGCCATCAAGAATCAGACGCAACGAGAATTGCATTATAAAACAAACAAAAGGCTTGTTCTGTTACAAAACGCGCCGCAACCGTGTGAACACTTTTGTTACCGCCGCTCGGTTACGAAATTGATGTCCGAATTTACGAAACAGCCAATTCTAGGCTCGAATCATCATTGTCTTTGGTATTGAAGTTCATCGTTTGCCAGTTACGTTATTTGCAATCAAATTTCTAAAATGTTGCGAATTTTTTGAGCGTAACTACGCGTTTGAACGATTCGATAAAAAAAATCTTGTGGATTTGAAGCAGGGGCTACATTGCATCTCCGATTTGCCTAAAATAGAGCTCATGTAATGTAACTGACTATTAAATAGGTAGTGAACGAAAGATATCACATAATCGTCATAAAAAGGGGAGCAATATGGATTTCAAAAGATTCTCCAAGAGCTGGTAGACTTTTTGTGATATCTATAAACGCAAAAATGCAGACCTGGATAAAGATAAGCGATTCTGTACCAACTCTATACTTATAGGAAATGTAAAGAACTGAATATTGAGGGTCTAGCGAATCTTATTTGAAATCAAATTGCTGCGTGCTTTAATAATACTCATTAGTTTCTTGCCCTCAAGGATTCGTTCTGTCAAACTATAATCCTTGATCACCTATCCTCAATCTCGTAGGTATGTGTCCCACCGATATAATCTCGCTTTTTCAATAGATAAGTTTATGTTGAATTAGGTACCGATAATGTTCTGTTAAAGTTTTAATGTCCCTCAAATACATTTTTAAATGTTTTAAAAAATAATTTTGAGTTCACCTGGCTAAGTTATAGATGCGGCTTGTTCATTTTTTCACTTCGCAAACATTAAGTAAATTTAAACTGTCTCCAGAAAATTTTAACGCAAAAAAATAAGCCCATCAGCCAGATGGCTGTTAACCATAACAAATATAATAAATACCAATAATAAATACCAATTTGAATATCGTAAAGAAAGCATTGTACATGGGCTAAATTCAGGAACGGGCCTTCACGGTTTGGAAGCGGTAATTCAATCGTTTGGGTTGGGTTTGGTTTGAACTGCTATTCAGGAAAGCCAAAAATCACTGGTTTGCGAGAGGTTTGTACTGAGTTTGGGATGAGCCTTAATTATTTATTTACAAAGCGATTTAACAGGAAAATAAGGCTCATCCCAAGCTCAACCAATTCCTATCCTCTCCCAAGCGATTGAATTACCGCTCGCAAACCGTGTTGGGCCGTTCCTGAATTTAGCCCCAGGTTTTTACTCTGCCTCAAATATCTGCTCTAAAATGATTACCAGCTCTCGGACTGTGATGAAGAGATTTAGGGGCTGTTTCACCACCCATTGATTAATTTTAACTGACGGATAAATGTGATGCCGTCTCCGTCTACTCGAACAAAACAAACAGAGACGGCATCACATTTATCCGTCAAATAAATTTGATCAATGAATGATGGTGAAAATGCTTCCTTAGGTTAGTTCCAAACCAAACTGCGGGTGAACCTACTGTGTTTTTGGTGCATTGATTGCATTCATTTAATCTCGTGCTGTTACATTACTAGCAATGCTATTGTCCTGAAATTCATATGTAAGATATTTGAGGATTCACTCTAGTGACAAGTATTTATCGAAACACGATTACTTGTAAGTAGTTCGCTCGATAGAAAAATAAACCAAAGTCGTCTCTAAAAAATAAAATAAACTCGTAGTACGACGCTAATACTGCACGAAAGGTCATGCATGACATGACTTTTTGAATGTTAATAAACAAGATGTTTTCTAGGGCGTAGTTTTGCTACATTTTTAAAATATGTGTTTGTTTTAGTAATAAGATGAAAATACCCAAAAACACGCGCAGTACAACCAGCCTATCTTGAGCCATCGTGCCTCCCCCACGCGGCCCCACGCCCAAAATCGCCCACCCAAAATCGATTAGCGCGAAAAACTCGGTAGGCCCCTAACGTTCTAATTATTTTCCATACGGCTTCGCTCGATATCCAATAAACTGCGGTACAGTAATAATTTCCCCGCATTCCTTATTAACACGTATGTAGGTAAACCAACTGTTCAGCCAATTGGCTTAATTGGTCGGCGCGTACACTTTGTCGGTATTAAACGTTATGGTCACTTTACAATTCGTCGACAATTTATTTGCCAATTTTGTCGCGTTTAACGACGCTGCCGACTAATTTTGTGACCTACTTGGGTTTTATTTGGGAGGCGGTTTTCGTTTGTCACCGAGAGAAGGCGGTTTCACGGGTTTTTATTGAATAAGATTTTCTTGATATGGGTGTTTTAATTTGCACACCTGTTTAATAATCATTTATTATTTATCTTCTATATATATAAAAGAAGAAACTGACTGACTGACTGACTGACTGACTGACTGACTGACATATCAACGCACAGCCCAAACCACTGGGCCTAGAGATTCAAAATTTGGCACGTAGGTTCCTTATACGGTGTAGGGGTGCACTAAGAAAGGATTTTTCAAAATTCACTCCCTAAGGGGGTGAAACGGGCGTCCAAAGTTTGTATGGGGAAACAAGATTAAATCGACTATTTTATTCGAAACTTCACAAAAGTACTCCTAATGATAAATGAGTAAACACGTGTTTCAGGTTTTTTGAGAATTCAACCCCTAAAAGGGGGGAAAGGGGGTAACAAAGTCTTAAAATCAACATGGGTGTTGTTTCTATGGTTTATCGGGTCGCTGGTTATGAAAACAACAACGGTTTTAAAATCCGACGTGGCAGACGTAAAATACAATCTCCCTGGATGGGGTACGATGGGGTTGAAATGTCTAAATAAACTAAATGACTGTTGATATATCAACGCACAGCCCAAACCACTGGACCTAGAGACTTGAAATTTTACACATAGATACCTTATACAATTTAGGCATCCACTAAGGGAGGATTTTTGGGAATTCCCACGGGAACGGGAAAAAACGGGATTTATATATTCGATTCCGAGTGACCCTATCTCAGTAACTATAATAACTAGACTCTTCAAATTTAATACACAAATAGGTATTACATTAGTTAAAACTTTAATTTCAGGATTTTTCAAAATTCCCACGGGATAAGGAAAAAACGGGATTTATATATTCAGTTCAACGGGATCCTATGAACTACATATAATTACTAGACTCTTCAAATTTAGCATAGAAGTAGGTAATTATAATAGTAAAAAACGGTTTTAAGGATTTTCGGAAATTCCCACGGGATAAGGAAAAACGGGATTTTTCGTTTTACTGGTCGTAGAAAGCTGAAATTCGGCATGTAGGTTGCTTTGGGAGTGTAGAGCTGGATTGAGAGAGGACTTTCCAAAATTCCCACGGGAACGGGAAAAAAAAGGATTTTTCGTTTTACTGGTCGTAGAAAGCTAAAATTCGGCATGTAGGTTGCTTGGGAAGTGTAGAGGAGCATTGAGAGAGGACTTTCCTAAATTCCCACGGGAACGGGAAAAAAGGGATTTTCGTTTTACTGGTCGTAGAAAGCTGAAATTCGGCATGTAGGTTGTTTGGGGAGTGTAGAGGAACATTGAGAGAGGTCTTTCCAAAATTCCCACGGGAACGGGAAAAACGGGATTTTTCGTTTTACTGGTCATAGAAAGCTGAAATTTGGCAAGTGGGTTTCTTGGGGAGTGTAGAGCTGGATTGAGAGAGGACTTTCCAAAATTCCCACGGGAACGGGAAAAAACAGGATTTTTCGTTTTACTGGTCGTAGAAAGTTAAAATTCGGCATGTAGGTTGTTTGGGGAGTGTAGAGGAGCATTGAGAGAGGACTTTCTAAAATTCCCACGGGAACGGGAAAAACGGGATTTTTCGTTTTACTGGTCATAGAAAGCTGAAATTCGGCAAGTGGGTTCCTTGGGGAGTGTAGAGCTGGATTGAGAGAGGACTTTCCAATATTCCCACGGGAACGGGAAAAAACAGGATTTTTCGTTTTACTGGTCATAGAAAGCTGAAATTCGGCATGTAGGTTACTTGGAGAGTAGAGGAGCATTGAGAGAGGACTTTCCCAAATTCCCACGGAAACGGGAAAAAACGGGACTTTTCGTTTTACTGGTCGTAGAAAGCTGAAATTCAGCATGCAGGTTGTTTGGGGAGTGTAGAGGAGCATTGAGAGAGGACTTTCCAAAATTCCCACGGGAACGAGATAAACGTGATTTTTCGTTTTACTGGTCATAGAAAGCTGAAATTTGGCAAGTGGGTTTCTTGGGGAGTGTAGGGGAGCATTAAGAAAATATTTAACGAAATTCTAACGGGAACGGGAAAAAACGGGATTTTGCGTTTTACTGGTTGTAGAAAGCTAAAATTTAAACATTCATAAGTTTATACTGTAAGTAGGCCGCAAAGGGCTCTTTAACCGACTTCTAAAAAAGGAGGGGGTTATGCATTCCACTTTATGTATTTTTTTATGTAGGTATGTTCACCGATTTCTCGGTTAATTGTGGACCTGCTTGCTTGCTTGCCTGTATGCTTGCTTGCTTGATATCTTGGTTCTTTGGAATACTCATGGTACACGCGAGCGAAGCCGCGGGCAAAAGCTAGTATTTCAATAAAAAATTATAGCGTTACAGTAACGACCAATGCGCTGTAAAATTCATAATAATAATTAATTTTATTTTTTTATTTAACCTAGTTACAATCTACTTTTATTATTAATCAAATTGCACAATACGAGAGTACTAATTATATAGAACCAACAAAAATTAAAATTCTACTTTTATTATGTTACAAGAAATGTCATACTTTTAGGATGATGTCAGGATTTTTATCAGAACATTTCATTATTCCAATATGGCAACCCTGGTAGCTACAAAGTTTATTCAGCAGCGCTTTTATTTAGCTTAGGGGCTGTTTCACCACTTTTCTTAAAGTTCGGATTAGCTTAATCATAACCTTATTTGTCAGATGGAATTAAAATTTCTGTTTCACCAGTCTCGATTAGCGCTAAGTGACGGACAAACTGTTTCTTAATTTGACCATCAGATCAGGAGGCATTTAGCATTTTTATCCGTCACATAAAGTTAGATTATTTTTTTGTGGCCATGGTTGGAGAGCCCTTCAGCCGGTTTCAGAAAAATAAATCAAAGTATTTTTTATTTTTTAAAGAAAAAGGTCATGCTAAATTGCATAAAATAATTTAAATATCAAGATTTGAATAAAAAAATGTAGGTACACTTTTAGTATGTAATAATAAATCCAAAATTTCGTAATATTTTTTAATAACCAACTTTTTTTTAGTGGCTCAATCGTTTGTTCTACCTGAACTTGTATGTCGCCATTAAAAAAAAGTTTATCTGTCAAATGGTTTGGCGCCACTTTTCGATTCGTTTTACGTGATTTTATTTTTCTTTGTTATTGTTAACAAAGTATCGTAAATAAATACCGTTTTTGGATCAATTATAATGTTACATATTTGTTTATGCAAAAAAAATAGATGTATTCAAAAATTATATAGTTAACCATTTCTTTTGCTTTAATAATGAGTGACTCTTTGAACGAAAGTGTGCGAACAGGAACGCGTGGTCGTGAAATGCGACGTTGCCATTCCGACTTTTTGTTAAACCCAAGATTAGTTAAGTGGTACTTAGTTTGCACAGGACCGGAGTGGTGAAACTGAAAAAACACTAGCTGACAGATTTGTCCAGTACTTAGTTTATTCATTGGTTACGTAACCAGCAGTTTGACAATAAGGTGGTGAAACACCCCCTTAATTAGATAAATATGACAACTTAAATCAAACGTGAATGGGCAATTTTTTGTCATTCATAAAAACAGTTATAGAATCACGTGTTATAACTTAGTGTAATTGACAATAAGAGCACGTACCAAACGTAACAATATCCCGAGGTTATTGCCAAGTTTTTGTGGTATTATAATTAGTAGAATATGATATTAACGTAGTAGGAATAGTTGTTTCTCTTTTCATTTTTGCCCACCCGAAGAACTAAGTTGTATCAGCTGTCGTATAATGGCAAAAAACCAATTGCAAAAGTATTAAATCTGACCCATATTTAGGTCTTATTGAAAAACACTTTTGAAAAATACGCCAGAGCAAATACGTAACAATTAGTAATTAAATTTATGGTCATTTACATTCTTTTGGTTTCATAAGTAATAGTTACTAGTTTTTTTAAGCGTTTTTCATTAATAAGGCTCATCAAGATTGTTTACCCTATTAAAACCTGCAAAAATTGCCCATACGACTCTATAGCCCAGTTTCAACCTGCAAAAATGGCCCATACGACTTTTCCAGTTTCAACCCGCAAAAATTTACCATACGACTCTCCCAGTTTCAACCTGTAAAAATTGCCCATACGACTTTATAGCCCAGTTTTAACCTGTAAAAATTGTCCATTACCACTCTATAGCCCAGTTTTAACCTGCAAAAATCGCCCATGCGACTATATAGCCCAGTATCAACCTGCAAAAATTGCCCATATGACTCTATACCCAGTTTCAACCTGCAAAAATTGTCCATATGACTCTATGGTCCAGTTTCAACCTGCGAAAATTGTCCATACGACTCTATTAGCCCAGTATCAAACCTGCAAAATAAAAGTGCAAGTTTCATTACATTGCGAGGACGTAAATACGTATAATAGGACGATATAATGCAACTTGCACTATTTTTGTTATGGCCTGACTGGGCTTAAAGTTTATAAATTTAAAAAACTTACATACTTACGTACGTTGCAAGTTATATTTTTTAATTAGCCTGCTTTTGTGTCCCTCTACTGGGAACTTATCAAACGCGAGCTCCTGCCATTCCACTTAATAGACATCTAGGTCGTCCCTCTATCTCCGTTTCGATCTGACTATTACGAGTCTATTATATCACTAGGGATCCATTACGTGGCAATTTTGGCCCAACGTTCAGGGTTAATTCCAGCAGTTAAATAAAAGCTCATGAAAACAAGTAAATTATATTATTGTCTCGTACTTAATGTATGTAAATAACACGATAAACTATTATTTCTTACTGGCAACTCAAGCACAAAAAAAAAACAAAAAAATTAGTAAACAACAGCAACAACGTTTGTCCCTCGTTACTTCCTGCAGCTTATGTCACGGCAGAACAGGTATCGACAGTGTCGAACATGATTTATCTCTTGCATTACATTATGTTGTTTTGTTTGTTTTTAGTAAATATTCCGGCATCGCGATCGTTTTATTTATTATTGGTAGGCCGTTATCACAGTTACGGCGGGAGCTGCCTATACATATAACTAATCTTTGCATTGCTTTTTTTTGCAGGGGAGGCGAGGAAATTAAATAATTAATTACCTAAATGAACAATGTGGACAGAACTAATAATATAAAAAAAATAAAAATTAAATGGACTAAAATTAACTAATTAACACTGTTCAGTACCGTAATTACGAACATTTATGAAAGTCAAAAATAGGAAAGAAGAGGCGAAAAAGTAGCCAGAAGGAACTACATTATACTTACTTACGATTAAATTCTGTAAACGTAGCTATCACCTGTGTGTTATCACGTTTGTGAGGTTGTTTTGTTTTAGTGTAAGTATAAAAAAATACTTATTGAGTTTAGACGTGTGTTTGCTGATGCAACCACACACAACTCTGTAGATGACACCTCGTTGCCCTCCCGCCATTAAATGGCAAAAAATTAAGTACAAAAATAAGCTAATTCGGAAACATCTATCGGAAATCAAAAATATTAATTCGCTACGTAAACTAATAAGTTAATAACTTATGATGGGCAAATGAATGAATAATTAGGATTAGGATTATGTATGATTGAGGCTAAAGGCATCTCCTGTCACAAATGTCTTGTGTATAGAGCCGTTCACTTTTGTATTAACTACCGTGCATTTACGCTAACTTTTGTATGGAAGGCCACGGTTAATGTGTGCGGTTACCATTTACCCACACATACATTTTCAGTTTCATTGCACTAGCGCCCAAAACCTTATTATAAGGATGTGACACTTCAGTAAAAAATCTATTAGGTACTTTATAATCAATTATCTGTAGGTATACAAATTTAAATTAATTTTAATAATAAAATATGTAAATATTTTTTATTGAAATTTATCATTAGCTTTGCGATGAAGGAAAACATAGTGAGGCACACTTCGAAGAAATTCAATGTTGTGTGTGAAGTTCCCAATTCTTTGCACAGCTTAAGGAGATACATTTGTGGTGATAAAAAATAGCGAGTAAAGATTAATAAATTTGTAATAATCGTAGCTTTGGAACAGAAAATCGATTAGTAATATCGATATCTATGAAAAAAAAAACGATTTTTTTGCCTCCCTAGCTTTATGTACGAAACTTAAGCGAATAAAAATATGTAAATATAAATATAATAAACGACGTAGCTACCGTGACCCCATGAGGTGCGAGTACCGATTCTTTACTGTCAGTACCGGAGCGAATCAACACTTTACACCCCCTGCTGCTCAGGCCATTACTCGACCACTGACCCCTGATAAGTTTTGCTTAACTGAATATGTACCGTTATGCTTTAATGAAGATGACTTTCATTCATTGAGTGCCTTATGGTCTCGTTTTAATTGGCAATTTTTTACGCCACAATATTACTTAATGTCCTACGCGACTTGGCTGCATGGGCACCAAACCCTTACTTTATCCTATTGAAATTAAAAAAAACCGGCCATGTGCAAGTCGGACTCGCGCACGAAGAGTTCCGTACCATTATCTATGAAAACGGAAAAAATACGTTTTTTGTATGGGAGCCCCCCTTAAATACACTGACGAGCAAAAATAAAGGGTCGGTTACAAAAATGACGATAACTACAAAACCCGCTGTGATAGCTTCTTCGAGTAAAATGAGTTTAGTAAAGAGTTTTATTCTCAATTAAACTTTTTCTTGTTAAGAATAAAACTCTTTACTAAACTCATTTTACTCGAAGAAGCTATCACAGCGGGTTTTGTAGTTATCGTCATTTTTGAAACCGACCCTTTATTTTTGCTCGTCAGTCAGTGGGCCATTCTACTTTTAAGTAACCATTAATCTTTTGTGAAATATAAGGCATACCTGGTGATTTTTTTCAAGTGTAAATAACTTATATACAAACTGAAACACCTAAATTTAATGTTTTAAAGCAATAAAACTTTAAATTCAAAGAAATTTTGTGGAAAAAATTGGTAACTCAGCGGAAAATACATCAATTTCCATACAAATGGCGGGGACATGCATGTCCACTGCGTTGCCTACTTTATAGATAATAATGATTACTTTTTATACGTAGTGATAATTTTAAATGTAAGCTTAATTATGTGCCTATTGAAATCTTTAATGATTTAAACCGAGGACTTTACCGTTTTTGTAAAAAAAATATTTGAAGAGCACAGTACAAAAAATTACTGGTCAAAGAAAAGTAGAATGGCCCCAGTATATTGTGTGGATGTCAGTGGATGGGCAAGACATACAGTACGTCGACGAGTATATTTACTTGGGCCAGATAACATCCTTCGAGAACAGGCAGTCAAGGGAAATCGATAGGCGTATCGATAATGCCTGGAAGAGCTTCTGGTCCATGAAGGCGCTAATGAAGGGCAACCTTCCTCTGTCACTTAAGCGCAAACTCATCGACATGTGTATTCTTCCCATCTTAACCTACGGCGCCCAGACTTGGTCATTAACTGAAGCTCAAAAGTCCAGGCTTAAGGTTTGCCAGCGAGCAATGGAGCGCAGTATCCTGGGTGTTCGAAGATCTGATCGAATCAGAAACACTGCACTGCGCTCCAAAACTCGTATTACAGATGTGGGTGTCAAAACCGCCAAGCTGAAGTGGGACTGGGCCGGACATGTCTGCCGAATGCATCCGGACTGATGAGCGCGAATCGTTACCGAATGGGTTCCGAGGGATGGCCAAAGGAGCAGAGGCAGACCTAAGAGGAGATGGCGGGACGACCTGAGCGCTTTTCAGCTCGATTGGCAGGTGCATGCCCAGGATAGGGAAAAATGGCGGAGGAAAGGGGAGGCCTTTGCCCAGCAGTGGGACATATTATAGGCTATATAAAAAAAAAGTATTTTATATTTATTTTAATTTAACTAAATATTCTGTGAATATTTCAAGCGTCTACCTGTTGCCGTTATCAATATCGAGCAAAAACGATCAAAAAAATATCACGTTTGTTGTATGGGAGCCCCCTTAAATATTTATTTCATTCTGGTTTTTAGTGTTTATTGTTATAGCGGCAATCGAAATACATCATCTGCGAAAATTTCAACTGTCTAGCTTTCACGCTTCATGAATACAGCCCGGTGACAGACGGACAGACGGATAGACGAACGGACAGCGAAGTACGGAACCCTAAAAAACACTTTGTTCGTTCACGCAACTGCGACTAACGCAACGCGACAGTCGTAAAATGGTACAAAACAGATACCATAATTTTACCAGTTTTTCTGCGGTGCGGCGTGGCGTACCTACTCACAAAGAACGTACGACTTTATTAAACTTACTTTATCACTACGATAGCCCGCTATGGTGTTGTTAAGTTTTATTTCCAGTAAACAGCTACTTTTATTTACAGTGTGCTTAAGTACTAAATCGTAAAAACAAATACTTTTAAATTAAGTTAAGAATAAACGTCACATTAAAAAATAATTACGTGATAAGTAGTTATTTTTTGACTGCTATTCAAACTTCGTTCGGGCCGTCTCTACCAATCAAATATTCAATGAGATTTAAGACACGCGCCAAAATATTATCGATTTTGTAGTAAAAAAATGTTACACTGTCTTTCCTATACAGTCCAGGAGACCTTCAAGCTATAGAAATTAACGGCCATCGTTGATGCTAAAATATTTTTGTTTATGAAATAGGCTGGCAAAGGAGATAGGTTCACTTATTATTATTTTTCTTCATCTTATATTTAACAATAACCTTATTGTCCCAACAGGAAACCTTATGCTGAGTCCCCACCATTTTGTGATAATTTGCTCCTGTCTCTTTTTCTTAGATTTTTGTTGTGACCGGCGCAATATCACAGATAAATGATTTCTTTGTTTCTTCGTATTTCCACAAACCAGAGAAACCAAAGGACGTGTCAAAACTGTAACATTTACGGCACTTTCAAACGAGCGCAAAAGAAAGCTTATTGCGATTCAGATCGCACCGGCCAAGGCTACGTATTATATTCGAGCGATTGTGAAAATCGCCCGTGTGCCGCATCCAAAACTAACTTCACTTTTCTACTTTTATTGGTTGTTTTGAATGTACTTAATACGTTTAGATTTAGAAAACGCACTGACAACAACTTTAAAATGCCAAGAGCAGTGGGCTCGACAAGTACCTAACTATTTTATTCATTGCAACCATGGAATTTACTTTCCGAGTTTTTTTTCATTTTTAAAGTTTTGTGAAGTTTACTGAAAATAGAAGACAAAGATTGAAACGACCAAATGTGTGTCGAAATGTTTAATATTTGGTCGATCATTTCTCTTTAGCTTACCGTAGCTTTGATAGTTTTACTTTTACATTCTTCATATGAACTAATAAAAGCGAAACTTGAACTGTCCCACTGAGAGCTTGGGCTGGTTCCTATGCGGGCCAAATGCGGATTGGGAACTTCACATACACAATTGAATTTCGAATGTAACTTCGCACACAAACACCATAAAACTCAGAGATGCTTGCCCTGGTTCGAACCCTAGACTCTCGGCTTGAGAGACCATAACTCAAACCACTTGACCACCACGGCTTTTTATACTAACTTTAAGCTTTCCTAAATAATATATCACGGTGAATGCTTTTAATCCAATGAACTCCAATTTTGAACTGTGATTCCTTTCTTTTAAGGACTAAATTGGAATATACGAGATAAACATGGGACCTTGAAATTGGGCTTTTCCCAGTGCCTCCATTCATCGTTATTAAACTTGGATTAATCATTCAGCTAGTTAGATGGATTATGGGGTCAACGAACTGTCATAATTCACTATGACGTTATTAGCAATAAAATGTTACAAGCTATAATATTGAATTAAATATCGAAAATTTCCTATGAGTGGCAGGTTATTGCATCTTTATCACTCCTAAGTTCTTATTATCGATTTTTTAAATCTTTATTTATTATGAAGCGTTGATCAAGAAATGAACATGTCTGTTCCAACAGGCCTTATCTATATAAACCCAATAATAATACAAGTCGAGCCAAAAGGGACACAACATCTCCAAGTATGAAGTTAGGAAAGAAAAAAGTGAATTGTTTACTTGCTTCGGACCAAAATGCACAGAACCCAAAATGTATAGCTACACGCAAAATGTAACCACTGGCAAAATCTACTGAAAAACTGCTAGCTACTACTAGCTACTAGCTGTTGCCAGCGACTCCGTCTGCGAAAAATAATAGGGGTATAAAAAATTGCCTACGACCTATTCTCAGACCTACCGAATATAGAGAAAAAAGTTTCATAAAAATCGGTCAAGCCGTTTCGGAGGGGTTCGATAACAAACAACGTGACACGAGATTTTTATATATTAGATAGGAGACATTGTATAAAGTGGAACCATTTGTTTTGTTTTGCGCCACTTAAAAAACAAGGAAGGCTTAACGATCAAAGGTATTACTAACATATAATTCGTCACAAATATAAGGTATCTGATTACGTGATGCCATTAATCATATACTATCAGGTGGAATATCGTACATTAAGCCATTAAACCACACCTTCGTTACTTAGTTGAGATGTGTCTTAGATTGAGAGGATCGAGACCTCTTTTTTTTAAGCATTAGGGATTTTTGCAAATCATCATCATCCCAGTATATAGGTATGTGCCACTGCAGGGCACAGGCCTCCTCTCAGAATGAGAGTAGTACGGATTAGGTATTTTACACATACACCATTGAATTTCTTCTTAGGTGTGAGTTAGGTTTCCTTCCTCACGATGTTTTCCTTCATCGGAAAGCTCATGGTAAATTTCAAATACGCGAGCCTGGATTCGAACCCACGACCCTCTGCTTGAGAGGCAATAGGTCAAACCACTAGGCCACCACGACTTTTTTTGCACGTAACAGTTTAATTTTATCTACTTAACCTAAAAAAATTGTTTCGAAAACACCTTTTTTTTGTCGGTACCAGATAATAACGCCCCTATTCTTCGCAGACGGAGTCGCGGGCAACAGCTAGTATAAGTATAGTATGAATGTATTATACATAGCCACTCCATGACGCCGATTGCTCCCGAATGGTTTACGAAAGCCCACGAACCCATTCAGCTTCAGTCTAATTTCGGCAGATTATCTGCTGTGACCAAAACTCCAATTTAACACCGAAACTGCAACCGAAACCGAAAGTTCTGTCGGTCAATAACGGCATGTCTTAATTACCCCACATGCGGGTACTGTTAGCGTTCCCTACCGCATTGATTTCTTAACTGGCAACATCGTCGCTGATAAAAAATATATTAATTCAAATATATGAAGCGGTTATGCGACTGCGCGATTTGTTCCTTGCCACTTCTGAGGGCCACACAGGCTGAGCTTTCGTGCAACTTGTGTGGTGGTTGAATTACATTAACTTTATGTATCTGCTATCTTTATTGTCAGTTTTTAAATGTTTAATACAGGAAGGAATTTTGCTCAGTGTACAAATTACTTGCGGTATTTTATTTTTTTAAGGTTTTTTGTAGGTACATAATAAATAAATTAGCTAATCGAAATTATTTTTAATAGGTGTTGAAATTGTGTTCTAGATCTATTTTTATTATTACCTACTTTTTTAATACCGTAAATCATTTCTATTATACTCTCAAAACAAACATGACATGTAATACATGTAAGTACATATGTATGTATAACTCTTATTGTGCATAAAAAACATTAAATTAACAGTTAACAAGAGTAGAGAGAGTACCTAGTGTCTAACTGCCTATTCTTATAATATTTCTAAGCACAAAATATAGCCTAAATCAATCAAAATTTACAACGGTTTTGAATTTTGGTTTATAAATCATATTTTTTATATTTCGTGGAAACACAGAAGCACAGCGACCAAAATATAAAATACTAGCAGCCCGTCCCGGCTTCGCACGGGGTAGACAATTCTTTATTTTTGGAAATTTGGATATAAAACACTTTTTTTCACAAATATTTTTATTTATTAAAAAATTATTATTTATTATTTATTAATTATTACAGACGTGCACGCCCCAGTCCTGTATTTCAGTGCCCCCTCCACCCCGCCCGCCGCGATGCCCGGCGCGCTTTTCAGACTGCGTCGCAAACAACAGCCACGGCGCTATGGCGGTTTTGTTTACTGTTTGAATTTTTTAATTCGTAATATCTTTTGAATGGAAAGTCCAATTTAAATAATTTAAAAACTATTTTATAGGTAGTTAAATGGTCTTTACCATTAAATAATTTATTTGGATAAGGATTAATATAAACACATAAATAGCATGGTTTGAATTTGGTTAGCATTTTCATTAATATTTAAAATGAAAAAAGTTGTTGTAGTGACATAACTACAATAGTTGGACATATGCTACCGCGGAGTTTTTTGTAGACATTATGATGTTCTTCAATATTATTGTACAGTATTTTGTTCTATCGCTAATAGTTTCGGCAGCGCATTCGACGAAAGACATTTTAAGACTCATTTTTCTACACCTTCGGTTACATTGTTCAAATTTTACCAAGGATCCCTAATTTTTTTCAAAATGAAATGTAGCCTATGTCAAATTGGAAGAATGTAGCATTCTATTAGTGAAAGAATTTTTTAAATCGGCCCAGTACTTTTTGAGCCTATTCATTACAAACATACAAACATAGGTACAAATCTTTCCTCTTTATAATATTAGTGTAGATAAAAGAAATAAAAATATTTAACAAGTACCTACTTACTTAAGTAGATACTATTAACGATACCGAATCACATAATTAGTAAAAAGTGGACCACTTTAGAAATTACAGTGTGTTCCACCTTATTCTATTGTAATAAGAAAAAAAAACCTACAACTATCGTTTCGAATATATTACCACGCACATGCTTCATACACCAAATTTCTGCAACTTACCTGCAAAAAACAAAAATATAAATAAATTATGTGTAACAACGTCAATGACCTCTAAACACAAAATGCTAAATCAAAACGCCTTATATAACACATTACGTAACGTCTTAGAAACAAGAAGATGTTTAATTATTTAAGTCATACTAATGATTTGAGCAAGCCGTGCTAAATGTTGACTTTGGCACTTTAAGTAGGCACAGCGAACGACATTTTGAAACGGACGAACTATAATTTGGCACGACTTCTACTTAATTTAGACTTTGCGGAAACTAATTAAGGCTCGATTTTGAAGTGTTGGTGTTTTAAAATTGGGTGCTTTTGTAAAAACGCAAACGTCTGTTATTTTATTTAGCTTTTGGTCTTCAATGGCATGATCATAATAGAAAATGCACGTACGAGACATGTGCTTACAATTAATTGATAACTTGTTTTATAATAGGGATGTTGACACCACCAGTCAACTGATGTAAGTACTTTTTTTAAGCGGTCAAAACACAATTCTCCCATAGAGTTTGATTGGCAATAGCAACTTATGACGTCATTTGTTCGTCAACTCAATCAAATAGCTATTTATTTGTTTTAAAGCAATCAAAAATCTAACTTTTCAGTTAATCGAAAATTAATCTGGTTTTCAACGCAGGGCTCCAACAAGATGGAGCGATGACCTGGTTTAGGTGGCGGGACCGCATTGGATGCGGATGGCGCAGGGCCGATCTGTTTGGCGAGTCTTGGGGGAGGCCTATGTTCAGCATGGGACGTCTTTCGGCTGAAATGATAATGATGATGATGATGAAACGTTGCTAAGTGAAGAGTTAGAAATGTCCAAAGTTCACATAATCTTTACATAATAGTTAGTTAAACGAAAATACTTAGCAAGTATGAAACTTATTAGATTTCGCGCGTTATCTAACGCTAGTGCTCGTTACTATGTTAATATACATAGTAAGTATACATTAGTATGATGGATGTAAGTAAAATCTATAACTTCTCAGCTTAGAATTGACAGCTAAAAAAAAACAGTTCATTCATTCAAACAAACATTCGCGAATGGTATTTTCAAGTGGTGTAATTTAAAAAATTAGCCCACCGTATGTCCTCTAAATAATACAGACTTAGACCAGAAATCGACACAGTAAAGTTCTAGAAACAAATAATTTTATTTTGCTTTTTGCTAACCGGTTTGTTTCTTTACTAATTTGACCCTTACATCCACTATTTCACCTTTTTTTACCAAAATAATAGCTACTTTCAGTTTTGGATTATGTTGCTGTATATTAGATAAAAGTCAATGACGAATTTATCAACCATTCGCTTACATTTTGGTATGCATGTGACCATACACATGCGACTGGTGCCACCGGAATACCTTGCAAGCCTACGAGGGCCTTGTGAGTCTGACACGCCGACCGCAGTTTGTTTATAATTTTTTGGGGCAACTCAAGATACCGAGAAGCAATTTTCAAAGCCCAGAAGAGATGTGTTAGGTAGGGCCATCTGTGGTATAAAGCCTACAGAAAGCTGTCAACCCTATTTTAAAAAATTAAAGTTGTTGACGCTGCCATCTTTATAACGACCTCTTTAGCCTAG
Organism: Archips crataeganus; assembly: GCA_947859365.1. NCBI lineage: Eukaryota > Metazoa > Arthropoda > Insecta > Lepidoptera > Tortricidae > Archips > Archips crataeganus. The sequence goes on along the minus strand of OX402067.1, from coordinate 8,863,356 downwards.
TTGGTAGTGACCCTGCCTACGAAGCAAGAGGTCCTGGGTTCGAATCCCGGTAAGGGCATTTATTTGGGTGATGAGCACGAATATTTGTTCCTGAGTTATGGATGTTTCTATGTATTTAAGTATTTATTTATCTATATAAGTATGTTTATCGTCGTCTAGTACCCATAGTACAAGCTTTGCTTAGTTTGGGACTAGGTCGATTTGTGTAAATTGTCCCCTAATATTTATTTATTTATATATTTTTGAATGCTGCATTTTTATTAAATGTAACATCAATCTTTTTAAAATGAAACAACCAGCACTACATGTCAACCTTAGACCCCGCAGTCTCTCATTGTGTATCGCTCAATGTAACACTGCTCTAATGAAGAAAAGTGTAGTTGTAATGGCACCAAAACTATTTAATAAATTACCGACAGTAGTAAAGAATTTAGATCTGCCTAGTTTTAAGAATCAGTTAAATAAAATTCTTCATAATAAATGTTATTATAATATTAAGGATTATATTAGTGATGCTGACATAAATTTGTATTTTTTTAATTATTATTATTATTATTTTATATTGTAATTTAATCTAACATCTATTAGTGCCATTTTTGACTGACTAATTTTAGTTTTGTAATTTATTATTTTGTACGCTAACCGGTAAATCATAGCTGTACTATTATTAAACTACATGTCATCTTAACATATATTCACCTGTGATAACGAAATAAATATATTTGTATTTGTATTTGTATTTGTTACTTGAAATAAGTCAATGATTTTTAAAACAAAGAAATTCAAAGAACACCCCTCAATTTGCAATCAACACGAGAGCAAACATTTTCAAGAACTCTCGAGAGGATATTTATCAAAAGCATCATGTATTCTTTTCTGAAGAACTGTGCGTCATTATTACAGTTCTTCTAAAATGTAGGTGTTAAATGTTCTTTGAAAATGTATCTCCATACTACGTCATTACTCATTACTATGACTGGACGTCTACAGAATGCCAAATACACTATCAAGTAATTCATTATTTATTTTATTAGCAGTACGGCTGCTCACCGAATCTAAGATTATTTAAAAATTAATTAATTTTTTAATTTACTTTTTCGCTTTTAAATAATCTTAAGTAATTCATTGTTTGAAATAGAGTTTTATTGACAGAGTGTACCTATATAATACAATAGTGAGTGTATAGTATATCAAATACTTTTTAATACATTAGATATAAAACATAAATGGAAATGAATTCCTTTCTGTGATTTGAGAATGAACAGCATACGTAGATATGTATAAGCTATGAGCGCATAACCTATCTAATAATAAAAAGAAGAACGAAAGAAATATGAATTGAATGTATAAAATTTCAAGGCAGTACGGCAGAAAGCGGATAAAAATTTACGTGGGAGAATTGCTTGCATTGTTATTTAGTGAATATTCTTAATTCTTGATCTTAAGAACCTAGAAGACTAACTAACTAAGTAACTCTAGTTTCCTAGAACTTTTACACGGTCAAGTTAACCTTGTTTTATAGATATAGTCATTAAGCAAAGATACCTTTTCTCAGTAGGAACATCTATGTGACGCAGAGTTTGTTTGTAGGTCGGTAGAAAACATGGTCAAGTATCACATCCTGTTAATATCGTCAATGCAAAACCCTTTCTAAACAATGACGAGTAGAATATTTAATGTCAAGATGGTAAGGTATCTTCTCTACCTGTGAGAATAACATAATGACCTGTACATCGGAGCCAACGATTTAGCAATTGGTAGCAGTAGGTAATTGCGAGGAAGGTACAGTCCGAAGTAGAAATCTCTCGAGTGGCTATATTTATTGTATAGTCGGCCAAGTGCTTTGCCATTTTTTTGACAAGTTTCTACGTCAGAATAAAAACAGTAAGGCTGATTGTCACATTGACTTATAAGTGAAATTAGTCTTTGATATTTCAAGACATGCTACTAACATTGAACTTTAGGGTGGTAAAGGAATTCCTTGGTCGATTATACTTTTAACTTTTGTTGTCGCAAGGGCTTAGAATAGTAAATCACAATTGGATGAAGCTCAAAAATTTTAGCGACGGTACCTAGTTAAAATTTGTTAGAAATGTTTCCGTTGTGACACGACAATTAACCATACGACCATAACGACATAACGACATAACGACCGCTTTAGCCTAGTTGGTAGTGACCCTGCCTACGAAGCAAGAGGTCCTGGGTTCAAATCCCGGTAAGGGCATTTATTTGTGTGATGAGCACGAATATTTGTTCCTGAGTTATGGATGTTTTCTATGTATTTAAGTATTTATTTATCCATATAAGTATGTTTATCGTCGTCTAGTACCCATAGTACAAGCTTTGCTTAGTTTGGGATTAGGTCGATTTGTGTAAGATTGTCCCCTAATATTTATTTATTTATTTATACAATTGTAAGGGTAAAAATTATCCTATATCCTTTCCAGGGTCTCAAACTATTTCCACACCAAATTCCATCTAGCTAAATCGGTTTAGCGTTTGAAGTTTTATGTGGTAACAGACAGTCAGATAGACAGAATTACTTTCGCATTTATAATATTTGTATGGATGGTGTCACTATCCTATCTGCCTATTAGCGGCCTGTATAATCTAAAAATACTAACAACATATTGTAGGTAAACTCACGCTTCCTACTGACTGTACGTAGCGTGGTACTCAATAATTGCAGGGTGATTAACGGAACGATTTCGCTTCTATTTAATTGAAACTTCCTCTGAAAAACAAAAACTAAACCAGAACACGTTTCCTCCACCCTTGAAACTTTGTGCGTTAACAGACTTTGATCATGTCAAGTAGGGTAGCATGACGTCACAAAAATAATCAATCGGTAAGTATACATTGAGAATCAAAACCCACAGCAACATTCCCGTCGACATAACCCTTTGACTAGTAAAGTTGCTGAACCCAAAATAGAGGTAATTGGAATGACCAGAGCTCACAGGCTTTGGTGACTCGGCCACCTTGAGCGTATGGAGGACGGTCCTGCAGTGAAGAGGGCCTTCCAGGGTAAGCCAATAGGGCGGCGTCCCGTTGGTAACCCTGGATATCGTTGGGCAGATGTGTTTGTGGCGGATCTGCGCGAGCTTGAGGCTGGTGACTGGCGATAGACGGAACAGGACCGGGATCTTTAGCGTGCACTCGTATTGGAGGCCGAGACACACTTTGGGTCGTTGCGCCAGAGTAGTAAGTAGCCTTTGAAATTTGGCAAAAAGTATGGTCTTACGCAGTGACGTAGCTACCAAAGTTTGCTTGACCCATCATCCATGTGCAAAAAAGAAATTGGGCCATCAAATGTTTGCTTAATATCTTCTTTCTTGGCGTTGTTTGCCCTTAAAGGCACCACTAGGTTTTTTTAATCCACGATTTATAGGTTAGGGTCCGAGGACCCCCTGAGCGTTAAAGCCCCGGTACACGGCACCGCCTTGCCTTCTGATAGCTATGCCACTGTCTCACAGCACTTTTACTAAGAAAAACTACGAGAGAAAAATTTACTTTTAGGTTGCTTTTGAGTTGAATCGGACTCGACTAAGCATCATTTTCATTTGCGTGGTAAAATTTCTTGACTGAATGTTGAATTAGCCTGCTTACGTAGACTATAAACAACATGACATTGTTTTCCTATCATGCAACCTAACAAAAAAATAAGTCAAAGGTCATTTGCAACTGCCAAAAAACTTTTTAATCGGGTCAAAGGTTACGCGCAAAAATTGCAGTTTTTTTGTGAAATATCGATTCGCTACCCAATGTTCCATTAAACTAGATTTCATAAAGGTTACCTAATTTCTGATTGGAGCTGTCACGCACTATTCCCTGATTATGAATGATTGATTACAATAGATATTTCTATTATTTGACAGTTGTATCCAATGCCATCAACAGGTGACGGTCTCGATATCAATGGTCATTAAAATTAAATTTAATTGAAGTAAATTTAGCAGAAGTGGCACGTTAATAAAAAATAAAGTGATTTAGCACATTTATTGACGCCAACTTGAACCGATCAATAAAATCCACGCAATGACGTTGATAGGCTCGGCCCGGCTGATCGGACAGAGCCGTGAATAGACTTAGCATTCACTTCGATTAAGTACTTTAGTTTTATGTAATAAACTCCGATTATAAATTGAAACTTTTTTTACTACCAACTCTGCAACAACACGTGCAGGAGCACTACCTCGTAACCACACATATGTACGTGTTTGTTTTATTTCATAGACCACCACCACCAAGTAGTTTTCAAAAAAAAATACCTACCTAATTAAGGGCTTAATGAAAAAATATAAACTTTATGGGTAACTTTCGTTACATAAAGGAATCAATTAAGTTTTGTTTTAATTAAATCCCTTAATTGTGTACAATTTTTTTGAAATCGACTCACGGACCTTCGCAAAGTAACGTGAATTAATCAATTAAGTTAAGTTTTTTTTTTATCGTAGTCTTAAGACTGTGAGTACAGTAAGTAGTAAGTCAGTGAAAACGAAAGAAATACCGATAGCGATTTCAGTTACACAATAAACCCTCAGTTTAGGGTTACAGTTACTTGGAAAGCGAGCAGAAGTAATTGTAATGCAATTTACCGCATTAGATGCTTGCGCAATCCACTGAGGATTTCAGATTGTTTTTCTAATTTTGTAATAAAACAATTAATTTATTGTGTCTTCCGTCACGTGCTATTAATTTCTTATGTTTGATGAAATATTACAATGTTTGTAGATTTCTTACAATACAATACAAATATTCTTTATTGATCACCAAAAACAGTACAGTGACATTACAAAAATAAAAATTCAGGTAGACAATAGACAATTCTTAATTTTAATATTTCAGTATCGTCATAGGAAGCCACGAAATGGAAAGTTAGCAGCTATTCTTTAGACGCACTATGACCAATACGTATAATGACCAATGGCATAATGACCAAAACGTGTAATTTTCAGTTAAAAGATTATAAATATAAATTATGTCATGTGTCAAATAATAAGTGAATCCAGGGACTAAAGAGCTGGCAGCTTTGTCGCACAGCATATCAGCATAATGGCATTGCTATCATCATCATCATGTCAGCCAAAAGTCGTCCACTGCTGAACATAGGCCTCCTCCAAGGCTCGCCAAACAGATCGGTCCCGTGCCATCCGCATCCAACGCGATCCCGCAACCTTAACCAGGTCGTCGCTCCATCTGGTTGGAGGCCTACCTACACTGCATCTTCCGGTCCGTGGACGCCACTTCAGAACCTTTTTGCCCCATCAGCCATCAGTTCTACGAGCGATGTGCCCTCTGCCCACCACTGCCACTTGAGTCAGGCGATTCTTCGAGCTATGTCGGTGACTTTAGTTCTTGCGCGGATTTCATCATTTCTAATGCGATCCCTAGCCTATTCTATGTTGGGTTCTATGGCCTAGCTGATTCTTCTCAACGCGTTGGTCTTCGGATGAACCTGGATAAAACCAAGGTTATGTTCAATGAACATGTAAGTCCGGAACCAATTGCAGTTCAAGGCAATATTCTCGAGGTTGTTAAGGGAGTATGTTTACCTCGGGCAAACTATGCAATTGGGTAAAAACAACTTCGAGAAAGAGGCCAATAGAAGAATACAGCTGGGATAGGCAGCATATGGGAAACTGCGTCAAGTCTTCACGTCACCAATTCCACAGAGTCTAAAGACGAAAGTCTTCAATCAGTGCGTCCTACCCGTCATGACATACGGTGCCGAAACATGGACACTCACTGTAGGGCTGGTCCACAAATTTAAAGTTGCTCAACGTGCTATGGAAAGGGCTATGCTCGGAGTTTTTCTAAAAGATCGAATTCGTAACGAAGTGATCCGACGGAGAACCAAAGTTATCGACATAGCCCACCGCATCAGCACGCTGAAGTGGCAATGGGCAGGCCATATAACCCGAGGAACCGATAACCGTTGGGGTAGACGAGTTCTTGAGTGGAGACCACGGATTGGCAAACGTAGCGTGGGACGTCCTCAGACTCGGTGGAGCGATGATCTTCGCAAGGCGGCTGGCAACAGCTGGATGAGAGTGGCCGAGGATCGTGCTCAGTGGCGTGCCATGGGAGAGGCCTATGTCCAGCAGTGGACGAACATAGGCTGATGATGATGATGATGAATGCGATCCCGCAGAGAAACTCCGAGCATAGCCCTCTCCATCGTGATCCGAGTGACTTTGAGCTTTCTTATGAGACATAGATGACTTACATAGATAGTTGTGATCAAGTCTCTGATGATTTCTTTAGATGTTGTTCTTATATCCAGGTATAAAAGCCTCATCTTACCAAATAACAAAATAGTTAACTTTATGAAACGCACACGAGTTTATAAGGAAGCATAACACTAATATGTTATATCTTAAAAAGAGATAATTGTTTTTTTGTCGGTTTAAGACTATCTCGAATCCTTGACATTCTGTTACTTTGGACTTCCGCGCTGAACCTTAAATGGTTTACTGTTAATTTCGGGTTTGGATAATTGCCAAATGGATATAGAAACTCGGGGGCCCTGTAGCTAAACGGGGAGATGATATCCGTAATGAAATGTAATTTTTTTGCTGATTTGTCGCATGTTATTTTATCATTGTTTTATTTTTACTTTTTATTGTTTTTTTTTTTTTAATCTATGTTAACTATTTTGTCACAAATAAAATGTTTCTTTCTTTCTTTTCTAATGGCCTGTTCACACCTACTCCAGTAGCATTCTAGTCCAGTGCTGGATTCTCACTGGAATGAGTATATTCCATTGAGCATTCCAGTCCAGTGACTGGAATGACTGTCAACTTTTGTTTCCAGCTCGCCCAATCCAGCGCCACTGGGATAGTGGATACTGTCAATCCAGTACTGTAACGTGATATAATGAAAACGCATCGTTGTTTTTGGTATCGTTGTTGTCACTATAAGTGTTACCACTTGACAACTCTTGACTAAATGACTGGAATAATGTTAAAGATTAGATCCAGTCCAGCACTGGATTCGTTTAATGGACTGGAATGGAGTAGGTTGAACTTGGCGTGGGGTATAAGGCATAAGACAGCCGATAGGGAGTGGAGGTAAAGCTCTTCGCCTCCGCATCCCCTTCAGCCTCCACTAAAAAGGCCTCTATTACACCCCTACTTTTACCTATCGGCTTGTCTATACTAATATTATAAATCGAATGTGGTCTTTCTGTCTGTTGCCTCTTCACGATTAAACTGCTGAACCGATTAAAGCTTCAAACGCACAGACAGCGGAGGCGTGGCGGTGCGGTGGCGGTGACGGTTGTAATATTTTAACTTGTATGAACGAGTTCGCGGTACGGCACCGCACAACCGTTGATACAAGTTAGAATATTAGAACCGTCACCGCTACCGCACCGCCACGCCTCCGCTGTCTGTGCGTTTGGAGCTTTATAGAGATAGAGATATTTTGTCCCGGGAAAGGGACTTAGGATACTTTTTATCCCGGAAAAATTGCGTAGTCCGCGGGATAGTATAAATGCTTTCTTCACAGATGGAGTCGTGGGCAACAGCTAGTGCTAACTGTCCAACTTAAATTATACCCATTAGGGTTCGATGAATTTGCACATTGTTGCAGAATACGTGGTACCTATCCAGACTAATCTTTCCACCCGAGTGCGACCGTCCCAGCTTCCTCCAACCTTGCCGACGACGTGTCGTTGCCCAACACGTAATTACGCGACAGACAATAAGTTTTGAAACGGCGGTCGCACGATCTTGAGAGAGACGGTAAAATGACGCTTTTCAACTTTTAACCTGGTGGGGTACCTACTCGAAAGCACGCATTATACCAGACTTAAGAGTCGTTAATTACTATACTAAACGGGACTTATCACGCAATAATATATACCTCGACGTTTCGGCCACATTGCAGCAGCCGTGGTCACGAGTTAACTGAAGTGTAGGATGTCAGTCAAGTTCGTTTAGCCGCTCGAGTCTTTCGAACTACCCGCACTTGATCCCGATTAGTATCAGCACCCGTATCCGTACATCACACCGACACACAACACTCACAACGTCCGACGATCGACGACGACGATCGAGCGGCTAAACGAACTTGACACTCTACACTTCAGTTAACTCGTGACCACGGCTGCTGCAATGCGGCCGAAACGTCGAGGTATATATTATTTGCGTGATAAGTCTAACGCCATAATGAACGACAACTTGCCACCGGCATCCATCGGTTGCCCGCAACTCATCATCCCAATCCCATTCGAGAATCTTCCTCCTCCACCGGTATATTCTTCGATGTGGCAAAGCTCAAGCTTTTCTTCTTAGTTTTAGAAATTGCAAGCGTCATTTTACGGCTCTCAAGCGGCATTAAGGTAAAGGTTGTAAACGGCAAACCATTTAACAGAGCCCGCCGACAATCGACATATTTTAGCGCTGTGAATTATAAAGAAAAACAAATGTTTAATAGAAAAATTGTGAGAGTCCAGCCCGGGAACGGAGAGAATTTCAATATTACGATAAGTGTATGGGTTTATGGTAGAGGCTGAAGCCGGAACAAAGTAAAGAGTATATTATTAATCCATCCCAGCAGCCTATTACGTTACCAAGCTACCGAAGAAGGTAAGATGTGATTGATGATTCAAACGCCGCAATGCATAGCTACTCGGATTATTATATTCTTACTGCCGAAAACACCACAAAAAAAGTAATAGAGAAACAGGTATATTTAGAAAATATATAAAGCAAGCAACAGGCCGCTTTATCGCCACAGAGCGTCCACTTCCAGTCAATTTTTACAACGAAAAAAAGTAAGGAATGGATTTCAGTAGGTAGTGCAAAAATACCAATACGTACAATAAACATTTTATCCTCATGCACAAGATATCAGGCTCCTTAAATTTAGATCCAAAAATAGACAAAGAAACATAGGGAGAGATAGGTACGAGGCTTTAAAGGATACCTTTACTTCATTCTGATTCACTACGAGTAAAATAACTGAAATTAGATGATGAGTATAGACCACACTTGCCTTCATCAAATGCGGCTTTCATTAGTTATCTTATCGGAGACAATGTACTTACCCAGGAAGCTCCCAGAGTGTCCATAACACAACTATAATAATACATTTAATTACCTTCATGTCAGGTTCCTTAATTAAATCATAATCGAACATAATATGCTTTCTTCCTGCGTTGCACAACACACATTAATCTTACAGCTGTCAGTGTCAATTCATTATTGAAACAAATAAGAAAGGAGTATGTTACGAAACAGTTATGTCATAGTTTTGAGTTCGTACGGCATAATTACAGTTATTATTATATGATACATTTACACTTTCGATGAGAGATGATCTCGAAACAAAGATCGGTTCTATTTACATAATTTTATACATAATAGATTGATATCAGCACTATCTTTTAGATCGAATGCACAACTAATAACTACTCAAATCATCGATATCGAATCATCTGAGGTAAGTACAGTATTTTTTAATGTTTCGTCGATCTATCGTTTCCTATAATTATGAAAACTTTAGAAAAGTTATGGAATAAATCTAACCAAATCTATTCCAAGTGGCCAATGTAAAAAAATTCTAAAACATTTTCAATTTTAATTCTGGAAAAATTATACCAAACTATTATTCGAGCTATTATTATTAAATTATACTAAAAAATATTCTACCTTAAAAATAAATTACGTGTGAACGACCAATATGACACGGCATATGGATGTTTATTTTACATTAACAAATATTAAGAAAAAATAACAATAATAAATTAATACTATAACTATAAATAAAATAAAATAAAACTAACTTAAACTAAAACTAAATAAAATTAACAAAAGGTTCCCCCCGCGGCAATTACGTGTACTAATTATATGGTTGGTGTTCGTCTCAGTTCAGTACCTGTCGTGCGTAGTGTCACTTTATGGGTCGAATCTTGGGTCGAATGCCCTATGCTACTTTTTATTCCAAGAAAATGCATTTCACACACTTTCCTGGAAAGGCAGATAAGTTGAGGGCTGCAGCTGCAACTAATATTACACATAATTTCACTAATTCAGTATTAGTGAAAAAACAAGCTCAATTTACAAATGAAACCAAAAAAAGCAAAAAAGCGCCCATTATTTTCAAATTAGTAACAAGCTGACATAATCTATATTTTTTGTACCGTTTTGCTCTATTGTCAGCGTAGAAAGTGTCGAGATGACTGTGATGTTACATTGTCTACGGGATCCACTCCACACTGCACTACAGCATTTTTATACTTATTTTTTTTATTTCCACTAACTTAGATACGTACATTACTTGGCACACTCACGTCAACTACCTGGTAAAGTATTATCTTCTGACCAAAAATAAGTTTTCCCTTTCCATACATAATTAATTATATACTCAAGCGATAATCAATGTCAAAAAATGAGTGGCTGTGTCCACTGGGGCTGCTAATTACCGTCACGAGAATCAATTGTTCATAAGTCATCATACCATTTTTAATACGTGATTTTTGCTGAAAGAACTATTTTAAACAAGATTGTTAAAAAATACTGCTTCTAAGTAGAGTCAAGCGCCAAATAACTCTATCCATATTGCCCGTGTCGCACAAACACCTATTTTAAGAACGCAAAATGACTTAAACGCAAATTGACCTAGACGCAAAATGCCCTAAGCATATCATACTCATAACTTATGAGTCATATTATAAGTACTATCTCCATATCAAATTTCATGTAAATTGACTCAGCGATTTAAGTATGAAGAGCTAACAGACAGACGCACTTTAGCATTTATAATATTAGTATGGATTTTGAGAATTTATATTTTGAGAGTAACCATTTCAATCGTAGACTATGGATCCTAATCCTATTCTATGAAGTAATATCCACAGGTCATCCTCGCTACATTATACGTTTAGGGTATTGCGTTTAGGACATTATGCGTGTATTAGGTCGTTTTAAGTTTAGGGTATTTTGCGTTTAGGATATTTTACGACACCAAGATAATCTGCGTCTGACAACATTTAATTTTTTTAACACCTCAAAATTACTACAGGAATCGAAAGAGTTTCGCCTCCTGAACACGGAAAAATATTTATAATAATTTATTTCTTCATATTTAAAAAATAGAACATATTTAAAAAACATATGTGTACTTACCTGTACCTCCTCAGAATAGATATGTTTCCTTTACCCTTTTCACTAGAAAAAAGAGCTGTCATAATTTTAAATTTGATAACAAACTTAATGTCAAATTTACGTCATCACATTTTTTTTAATAGAGACTAGACAAAAGTAATGGATCTATTCTATCGTTACGCTCTTTTAGAATAAGCACATCTTTAAAAAATTGTAATAAATTAATTAAAATCCTAGTGAAAATTTAAAACTACCAGCGTCTTTCTCTTTCCAAACAGTATACAGAGAACGTATCAAATTATAGTCTTACCCCGGCGCCACACATATTACAAATGTTTGAACACAGTTATTTGATCACATGTGTAGCACTGGTATTTGCTTATTTGTTCAATAGAACATCCATACAATCAACCATAGATCAAATATGTGTTCAAATATGTGTTGAAACATTTGTAATATGTGTGGCGCCGGGGTTAGAAATATGAAATGTTGTCAATTGATTGGATTAGACGCAGATTGTCCTTTGCCACAGTCCTTCTTCAAAGTACCTTCATATAGTAGACACTTTTACCATCCGAAATGTTTATGCCGCACACCCGACTTCTCTAAAAGAGTGGCCCGTATATTTGATTCCACTTTAGCATTGACCCGGTTTGTAAAGTTCACGTGATTCGGTGGAAGTTATGTAATATGCTTACGGCGGTTATGAGAGTAATTGGTGTTCGTGATCGACGGCTGAGTTCCCGTTGAAAGTCAGCAGGTATTTTGAATCGTTTTGCTTGTTGCTGTATTTTAAAGTAGGTACAAATTAAATGTGTATTTACAATGAGCTGTTGCTTGCAACCTGAGGCCGTATTATCTAACGCGCTGACACTTGCTATTGCATTCACTATTTCTTTCTGTTAAACGGTATAAGACAGTGCCAGAAAAAGATGGTGAAAGCGATTGCAAGCATCCGCGCAATAGTCAATAGGGCCTCTGGCCTTGTAACTTTGGACTTTCCCGTTAAACAAAGAAGCCTATTTTAATTAGGGGTACTTTAAAACTCATATAGTACTAGGGTTTTAATCAAACCTTTTTATATGATCTAAAACGAACAACACTTTTACTAGAACCTTACCCGGGTCCCGGGTTCAACTTCCGATCAGGCCACATGTTAAGATGCAAATTGTCCTAGCTTATATACATCCCACTGCACAGGACTTCTCTCAGGATTAGAGGCATTGTCTCATAATAGGTAGTTTTTTTTTACAAAGTGCAAAGGGGAGCCCACCGACAAAACGCTTATTAGTCGTCAGAGCGACGCGTGGGCAAGGCATTGTATTTATTTATATATAAGTGTGTACCAACCCGCTGACTTGTAAACTTAGAGCATTAAAACAAGCGGTGAGGTCAGTCACGGGACTACCCGGGCTAGTCTGATCGAAATTCGAAGTTCGTATTATGCCGTCCCTCTTACTCTCCTATCAGATACAATTAGCGTGAGCGGAACGACACGATACGAATTTAGAACTTCGTAGTATAAAGCCTGTTTGTATGTGTAAGCCTGTAGCCGTGATATTTCAGCAGATAGTTAAATTAGATTATTTGAGCGTCTCTGTAATGTTGAGGTTTTATTCGGAATTTTGGTTCAAAATATGGCCACGCCTTGGACGCTGTACATTTTAAACAGCGACCAACGTGTGGAATACTTTGTAAACCACAATAAATTTCTGAATAACCTTTACAGAGGTGACCAGTTAAATTTGCCCCAACAACTGCTGAAATATTCCTGATTAATTTGAAAACCCTTTGTAAGAGTATGACTGTGTAAGTACGTGCTCAAGCTAGAGTTTAAATATATATTAAATGTACAGGGTGTCTCAAAACAATTCTAGAAAAAATAGGAGAAGTAATCCATGTCCCTCAGTTTAACGATAATAGAGTCACATAACATATCACTTTTAGGATTAGATATTTTCGATGTATCATAATGCCAAAGTAAATACGAAAGACCGAATGTATTAATAAGTGGAATGGGTCAAAAGACCGAAAGATTTTTGCCCATACCGTAAACTTTTTAAGATTGTTGTAAAACAAACCTAACCTAACCTGATGGGTTCTATACGATACCGTATTAATAAATTCTGAGAAGTTTACAGTTTTACAAAAAAACCTTTCAGTCTTTTTACTTCGATATTATGATACATACCCTTTCGAAAAAATGACCATTATTACCCAGCCGAAAGTTACTGCTTTTTTTGTGCAGCAACTAGTGCGTGTCAACTCCGTTAAGCTTAATGCTCCAAGGTACCTACCAACCACTGACTTGTAAGTACCTAAAGTAACGCATCGCCACAAACTTATACATGCAGTTGTCATTAACGTTGTACTGAGCAAATTTAATGGGCCTTTGTCATTTCAACAGAAAATGGGGTTTGTAATTCTACGAAAATATATTACCGATGTAAATTTCTTCCATTTTACTTGTGCGCAAGCAGGTTTTGTTCTATTACGTATTATTATGAGACAGCCAGAGTGTTAAATTATTCAAAACAATAGGCTTGCACGTTCGTAATACTATGTTAATGCTGCTAAATATAGGTAAAGAGATATGATGCTTTTATATGTTGCCGTGTTTGAAAAAACTGACTACTATGGCCGTCCATGTTGGAACTGTGGACTTTCGTACAAAAGTTTATAACTACAATTACATTTACCATGAGCTTTAGGCATAACGAGGAAACTTGCGCACACCTGCGAAGAAATTCAAAGGTGTGTGTGAAGTTCCCAATCCGCACTGGGCTTGCATGGGAACTGCGGCCCAAGCCCTCTCACTCAAGAGCCTGTGCCCTGCAGTGGGACGTATGCAAGCTTGGATGATGATGATGATGATGAAGCCCTCAATCGTCACCTTGTAGATGAAAGCCGATGTCGTAAGGAGACGCAAAATGTCCCTTTTCAAGCAGTACTATTATAGGTAGTCTCGACGTTATACCTTCCCACAAGGTGCCGTTTAATTTTGCAAGCCAAACCATGATTATTATTACATACGTCCGTCACCTACTTGCTCAAGTTGCGACAATGGCGAGGAAGTCTTGCAATGCCGCGGACGGTACACGGTGTTTTGGGTAATAAATTTCAAAAGGTCCTTTGGAAACATATAATTTATACAAGACGTTTTAAAACAGGCCATTGTAAAGTAATAAAATATCCTAAAAAACATTCATTCTCGTTGGTTATTTATTTTATGTAATTTCTGAACTGAAAAGCCATTGAAACTCTACTAAGTAGTCCGCCAAGTTCGGAAACTAAAGATTTCACTCGCTTAGAAAGTGAAACTAGACATGCAAATCCTTTGCCTTCTTGTATTTAGGCCAAAAATTCATGAAGATTAACTAAAGACCCAGCTAGTATTTCATTTTAGTTTATTATTCTAGGTTTTTCCAAGAAGAATAAGCTGGTTTTCAGTCTGTCTGTATCTTTGGATTGTACAAAATAGGTGCATGAAATCTTTACAGAGTACTACTAAGCCGCTACTTCAACAAAAATAAACAAAAACATGATTATTTAATCGACATTTTATCCTCTCTCAATCTTAATCATAAACGATGGCTTTAGAGTATTTGATGCTATTAACCAATAATCCCAAGACACAGCTCTAATAAAGAAAACATTTAAATTTAACCCGGAAAACTAGATTATTTAGTAGCTTGATAACAAATACGATGAAGTGGGAAAAGGACGAAGTGGGAAAAGGACGAAATGGGAATGTGGACGAAATGAGAATGTGGACGAAATGGGAATGTGGACGAAATGGGAATGTGGACGAAGTGGGAATGTGGACGAAGTGGGAATGTGGACGAAATGAGAATGTGGACGAAATGGGAATGTGGACGAAATGGGAATGTGGACGAAGTGGGAATGTGGACGAAGTGGGAATGTGGACGAAATGAGAATGTAGACGAAATGGGAATGTGGACGAAATGGGAATGTGGACGAAGTGGGAATGTGGACGAAATGACCCTAAACGATTTTATTTTGATGCAAGGTGACAAGACGAACTGTAATTCCCGCTTCCTGGTGCAATGTTGTGGTCTCCGCCATTTTGTGCACAAGCGCTAATAAATCGATATCTCATTCGAATCGAAACCTGAGGTTTCTCTGTGGCGCGTGAGATATGGTCACACGCAGACATAAAGTTGTTGCGAAACTCTATTCGTGCGGTTTGACACCATTTTACTATTACAAGATGTCCTAAAATTAGTCCATATTTTAAGCTTTATTTTTCTTTTCATCAGCAATACGTTTGCTTAACGAATTCGTAGATTTTTAAAAACGTAAAAGATTTTCGTGTTCGCCATTTGATCCCCCATCTCTTGGCTATACGCGGCAAGTGCAATATGGGGCACCCGACCAAAAATCCCTAAAGTTTTAACAGCTTGCATACGCCTATAATGGTGTATCTATAGGCATCGATTGGAACTGCCATAAACAATTAAGTCACAGCTCTTACGTTACAGATTGGTTAGAAAGGTACACGTATAAGAAATAACGTAGCACTCCTATTTATTAACATTAGCTTCGTAAGGCCTCCTACTAAATTGAGTACATACGTCAATACAAACGTCAACTTTTCTTGGTTGACAATAAGTTTCAAATTATGCTGTCAAAATTGGGAGGGGGCTTTATTTTTGTTTTAATCAGCAGTACGTTTGCTCTAAGAAACTATTGTTTGATCCAGTTTTAGGCACAGCACCGAAAATACTTAGCGTTACTTTTGGCAACGATTTTAACTTCTTTCGACAACGCACAGCCTAAGTCACTTGAAATTTGCCGATATATTCTTTTGGTGTCGTAGAGTAAGGTAAACGTACCAATGCTCGCCACCTCAGCTCTCAGTAGATGACACCCATCTGTCACCTCTCTTACTACATAAGATTGAAGGTGCCATGTATTGGGTCAGTGTCGAGCACAGGGACCTTTACCTTATATTTTATGAAACACTAGCTGTTGCTCGCGAGTCCGTCTGCGAATAATTCGTTTAACACTATCCCGCGGGAACTATGCGATTTTCTGGGACAAAAAAAGTATTCTATGTTATCCAGGTTAAGTATTTACAAACTATCTGTATCTGTGTGCCAAATTTCATCAGAACCTGAACCGTTTTAGCGTGACAACTAACAAACATCCATTCATACAAACTTAACTTTCACGTTTAGATATAACATTAGTAAAATATATGTACAAATATTTAGTAAAATTTTGCCAGCTAACTCCTAAAATCCGGATTAATTTAATGGCAGTGTGTAATCAGCCTCTTCTAGAGCTGTATCTCCTCACCACTTCCTAGCTCGCACACAGACGCACGCGTCTATACGCTGCGCATGAGTGTGCGCTGCGTTCACTTTCGATCGTTGACTCGCCAATACTTTATAGGTTTGCGGCTTGCTCTTGTTTTCATTGTTATTATATTATAATTCTTGTGCTAGTTTTAAAGCTGCTATATTTGTACGAATAAAAACAGGCATTTGACACTGAAACGTACGAAAGGATTGTATAGTTAGCAATGATATGAATTGAATACCGGTATAATTCATTTCAATTACACCAAACCAAACCATACGAACCAAACTCCAACTCTAATAAAACTGTCAGACAATAACTCAAAAAAAAATTAGTAAAAAATAAAGACACCACAGTCAATTGACGTACTTATAAGCTGTCAAAACTTATTTGTTTCAATGCAACTAAAATTCAATTTAATAGTTAATCAATAGTTGATCTGGTTTTCGACATGTAAAATCCCGAAATGTCAACCGTGTCAAGGGACTATGGGAGACACGGTTGTCCTTCATGCAACTGAAGACTGCGACGTAATTTTTGGGAATTCCCATGGGAATTTAATTAAATCCCGAAAATTTAAGGCAACGGCCAGGTCTAGGCGCAGGCCACACAGAAGGTGGGACGGAGGCAGATCGCAGTCGCAACGCCCCTTGAATCAGTTTTCATACTATGTGTAGAAGCGTCGCGATCCAAAGCGGACAGAAGAGACGGGGCGGAGACGCGGCCTGCGAACAAACGACGCGGACTGCGACGCGCCCCCGTCCCGCGTCTCTTCTGTCTGTCTAAAGTAGGCGCGCGAAGCCGGGGGCTTCATAATACTTTTCACATAATTACCTTTTGATTGATAGGTCTCACATTTTAATGGCTGGGATCTATCTCATGAAGGTCGCTCGATAGTCTACATGAGTTTGACGTACTCGTATATGTTGCAAAAGCATGCAAGGCTGTTTGTAAAAAACATGCGTCGGTAATATCTGTGCACCTTTCTTTTGGAATGCGGTTTTACCCACGCTGCCCCATACCTTGCATATTTTGCCCCGAGTTCACGTAAATAGTACCGATAGCAACCAAAGCGCAGACGCAAGTGTAGTATTGTTTTTGTCTGATGGAACATACACACCGTAAGAAACAAAGTCTCTCCTGTCACAAAAATTAGCGAATCCGAGTCAGCAAACTTAATATTTATTTAAATGGGGCGAAAGTTTACCAAGCGCCCCACACGCCGATTTAGACTTGACTAAAAAATATGGGCTATAGACCACTTTTGCCATGTCCACAGGAGAGACGCGAACAAAAAAATGTGTGTGACCCGGATATGATTTTAATATTAAAGAACGTACAACTAACACATTAAAAATAACTAGAATATGGTTTTGACATTAGTTACTGACCCTCGCACATATTTCCATAGACTACTGGATAACCGAGTGGCTCCTGAACTATTTAGGTCAAATGGTGTCAATAGTCCCGTGATATTTATTTATTTCTAACACGATCAGAATCGCATGCGCATCCGTTTTGATGCAAATCATCCAAACCGTTTAACAGTTACTTCAATCGATGCTCAAGCGAATTATAATGATGAAATGCACATTTGCAATGTACAAACGGCAAGCAAAATAAATGCAACTACTAAGTAACAGTCAGCTAAGACAATGTTGCAAGTTAGTGTTACCAGCCTTGAACCGCTGTTCTTAGGTCAGTTGTGAAACTGGCCGTTAAATGTCATAGAAAAAAAGAAATTGTTAATTGAGATGCTCAGTAGTTATTCGTTTATTCAGGGGCTTGTCCATAACTCTCTGACGATAAGTTGCGGATAATTGTGACGGATATCTGAGATGCCGTCTCTGTTTCATCATCATTTTCATCATCAACCGACTCACTGCCTAATAATAACGCTACAATGACCCGTCCTGTGCCACCTGCAACCATTTGAGTCCAGTACTTCTACCATGAGTTACACTAGTTCACAGTGACCGTACTCGCTAGCGACGGCGTAAATGATTTGTATGGAGAATTGTACTTCCGTAAGTGACCGCTAGAGGTGCTGTACAATTCTCCATACAAATAATTTACGCCGTCGCTAGCGAGTACGGTCACGTAAACTAGTGTAAACTCATGGTAGAGGTACTATGACCTTTACCAGTCCACTTTTTTGTCAAAGACTTTTGACTTGAGACACTAAAGCTAGAACCCCACGGACCCAGGGTCTCGACACCGAATTTTTCCGCCGCTTCACAAGAGCTGCACCAGCCCTCTTGTCGGTTCCATGGAGATGGGAAGGAGATCTTGCTATTTTCAGTCCACCTAGACGACCAGATGGCCTAGTGGTTAGAGAACCTGACTATGAAGCTTGAGGTCCCGGGTTCGATTCCCGTGTCGGGGCAGATATTTGTGTATGAAAAATACGAATGTTTGTTCTCGGGTCTTGGGTGTTTAATATGTACTTAAGTATGTATCTATCTATATAAGTATGTTTATCCGTTGCCTAGTACCCATAACACAAGCTTTGCCTAGCTTACTTTGGGACTAGGTCAATTGGTGTGAATTGTCCCGTGATATTTATTTATTTATTTTATTTTTATTTACCTAGAGAAAAGCCTGCCAACAGTCTAACATAAATTACTTAAAAACATCATTCAAAACCCGGTAGTAAACTTGCCCCAGAACTCTTCATTTCACAATTGAGCAATTAAAAACCAATCGGTAACAATTGACAATCTAATTAACTGTTGCAAATTATAAACCACAAGCTGCACAAATATTGACTTGTTATAGTTCGTTGTATGTTGTGCCCGATATTTTAGATTGTTTAAACTACATTGAGATGTTTTAGTCCGTTCAATTTAAAGTTTAATTTGTTATTTGGAGTTTGTTTTTACTTTTAGTAATATTTAGGCAACCGAGCAAACGTTCGGTGTCTTTCGAGGTAGGTAGGTGAGTCATTCGTCAATATAAATAAATATCACAGGACAATTCACATCAACTGACCTAGTCCCAAAGTAAGCCAAGCTTGTGTTTGTGTACTAGGCAACGGATACACATACTTAAATATATAGCAAATTAAAATACATATTAAACACCCAAGACTTAAAGACAACAATTCACATTTTTCATACAAATATTTGCCCCCACGCAGGAATCGTACCTGGGACCTCAAGCTTCGTAGTCAGGTTTTCTGACCACTAGGCCATTTAGTCGTCAAATAGCACCACACATTAACTTAAGATTATCATCAGCCAATCCTGAACACAGAGGCCTCTCCTATGGAACGCCATTGAGCTCGATGTTAGCTCTCCTCGGATACAAGGGTGTACAAATCTATGAGGAAGAAATATGTTAACAATTTTTTTTTTTTTATAATTTACCTACTAGCTTTTTCCTGTGACTTCGTCCGCGCATAAAGTTTATGGTAAATTCCCGAGCTCTATCCCGCGGGAACTACCAAAAATCCCTTTTTACTGCACCTCTATGACCCTAAAGGAATGGTTACTAGTGCAGGGTTTTATTGAATCAAATATATAAATCCCGTTTATTTCCAATCCCGTGGGAATTTCAAAAATTCCCTTCATAGCGGATGCCTTCGTCATTATAGCTGACTATGTGCCAAATTTCAGCACAATCGGTTCAGCGGTTTTAGCTGTGCGTTAGTAAATCAATCATATTATTATGATATACAGGGTGGAAAAAACGAACGCCACATGGAAGGCAACACCCTTACAGATTGTAAATAGCACATTCTATGTAAAGGTGACTATGTCTGTGTATCTATGTCTTAGTCGGGACTCGAACCCATTCAAATGTGACACAAAAACGATTATCGTTGAGGTCCTTAAGTAAGGCTTATTGTCCGTAGACGTCTTCCTTCTGATATGATGGTAATGATGATTATTGATTATTATTATCGTCAACAAAGAAGCTTGTTTTTATAACTCACAGCAAGTGTTCGAATTTAATGCTCTTCACCTTTGTCGCCTTTTAAAACCTAAACCATCGACCTAAACTCGATTCAATGCACGGCTAAAGAAAATAAAAAAACTGCACATTAAGAATTTATAGAAATTTTTGTTTTTTTCAAAGGCAAATGATTGAAAACAAAGGTATCCACTAAAATAACTTTGCGCCCACAAAAACTACACCGATTTGGTCAATAGAAACTCTTATAGTTTCTGCACGAGTGCCCAAACAATTTTCCTATCAACGCATTGATGTGTATTTTCCGAGCAGTAGTACGCCCATTAGCACGTATACAAAGTGTGTGCACACCACAAAAAGACAACAGTATAAATGGACAACAAAAAATTAGAAAATGTGTAACCGAAGAAAAATATATATTCCGGCGAACTGACAATCTCTTGCTGTTTTTGAAGTCGACTATTAACAATTGTTGCCATTTCAAAACAATTTACGTCAAAAATATGACAGTTGCGGCTCCGTTTAATTCTTACTCTTTGACACACACTAATAATCTAGTGGCCTGAAATTTTGTAGAAATAGCTCTCTAATCCTATCCTATCCAATCTTTACCCGTCTTCTTCTTCTTCTTGTTGCCTTTATCCTTCTTATATCGATGTGTTTGTGTTGTTTGTATGATGAAATCCGCGCAAGAACTAAAGTCACCGACATAGCTCGAAAAATCGCCAAACTCAAGTGGCAGTGGGCAGGGCACATTACTCGTAGAACTGATGGCCGTTGGGGTAAAAAGGTTCTCGAGTGAAGTCCACGGACCGAAACACGACCTGGTTAAGGTTGCGGGATCGCGTTAGATGCGGATGGCACGGGACCGATCTGTTTGGCGAGCCTTGGGGAAGGCCTGTGTTCAGCAGTGGACGTCTTTCGGCTGAAATGATGATAATGATGAGTTAACTGTCTTGACAAATGTTTAGAGTTCCCTATCTATTATCGTCTTTAACCTACGATGCACACACAAACATGTAGACGCGCGTCGCGTGATTGGCACACTTCCTATTGGATTGTGGAACAGCTGTTAATGAAATGAAAATAATTGTTGTTCCACATTCAGTACACATGAAAAGATTTATCATTTATCAACAATGTGTCAAAGAATTTTGTGAAACGACTTCTAAGCTGGAGTACTGTCCATAAATAAGGCTTATGAATGTTCTTGGAGGTACAGTCACGAGCTTTGATTTGGGACCCACTTAAAGTTGACAGTCCTGCCATATTGTAAAGGAATTCAAAGGATATTTTTTCGAAATGGGTCCCAAATTAAGGCACGCGACCGTACTATCGAACAGGCCTTATACGAAGTGCAAAATTCGAACTTCGTATCGTGCCGTTCCGCTCACGCTAATAGCATTTAATACGAGCGAGCGAGACGGTACAATGCGAACTTCGATTTTCGAATTTCGGAGTAGCCCCCCTGGATCGTGATCCCTAGTGGAACTATTTCGCAAAAAATGTCATAGTGACATCGCATTCATTATTTTTCAAAATATATATATATATAGGCCTTTGCGTCTATTACAGACGATTCATGGCGTACCGTGTGGGATGATACAACGTCTTCTATGGCTATGCAAACCAATGCGAGAGCCACACACTACCGCAGGCTCGACAAGAGAAGTTTGCGGAGGTTGTAACCGAGGCACCTTGATGTTGTTTCTGCCTCTTATCAGCAAGTGTCTTGAAAATAAATAAAATGTTAACAATTAATGTAATTTTCAAGTTGCAGCCTATTCCTCTTTTCAGTTATATAAACTAAACCGTTTCAGTTATATAAGCTTTTCAAATTTCTAACATTTTGTTTCAATTTTAACTTAGAAGGTCGATAAAATAACTTGTAAAGATATTCGCGTACCTATTCAAAAATACGAATGTTTGTTCTCGGGTCTTGGGTGTTTAATATGTATTTAAGTATGTATCTATCTATATAAGTATGTTTATCCGTTGCCTAGTAGGGACAAGCTTTGCTTAGCTTACTTTGGGACTAGGTCAATTGGTGTGAATTGTCCCGTGATATTTATTTATTTATTATTTATTATTTTCCATTACTGCACTTTCAAGAAGAGGATTAATGGGTTTTTGACGTATTTTTTGCACTGGCTTTACTTGCGAAAATTTTCACGCCCCGCCTCTGGAGTTTAGATTATTTGTTATTAGACTAGAGGTTCCGCTGTACACCCAAACGTTTATAATGTATCGCGTGTTGTTTGACGATAAACTTAAGTCCTAATTTGAATCGCATCGTGTAGAACCCGCATAATTAAGATTACGTAAATCACGACTCGTTGCTGGAAAGTTGTACATTACGGTATCACATCCTAGAACTGTTGGGAACTAATGTTTAATAGGAGTCGTGACTGTCATCCGTCTGTAGTTGTTGTGGACGTCTGGACTTTTTAATTTCTCCTGTGTTTTGATCATCATCATCATCATCATCATCATCATATCATCATCATCATCATCATCATCATCATCATCATCATCATCATCATCATCATCATCATCGACATCATCATCATCCCAGCCTATATACGTCCCACTGCAGGGCACAGGCCTCTCAGAATGAGAGGGCAACGGGCCGTAGCTCCCATGCGGGCCTAGTGCGGACTGGGAACTTCACACACGCCATTGAATTTCTTCACAGGCGTATGCAAGTTTTCTTTCACCGTAGATTTCAAATGTAATTTCGCACATCAATTCCGAAAAACTCAGAGGTCGCGAGCCTGGGTTTGAACTCACGAACCTCTGCTTGAGAGGCTATTGGTCAAACCACTAGGCCACCACGGCTTTTTTTGATACTACGGTGTTTTGATCATAACGTAAAAATCTGAGGCATTCTGAGGCAAATCTGATTCATTCACTATTTATTTCTGTCAAACGGTATAAGATGGTGATAGAAAGAGATGGTTAAAGTGATGGTGCGCCCGCGCGTTAGATAATACGGCCTCTTACCGGTCTTCTTTTTTAGTTTATTTTATTTTAACATATTCTTATTTTTATCGATTCGCGCCTTTCCCAAAGGCAGACAACTTGAAAAAAAAAAGTAAAAAAATTCTTAATAAAGCCATAGTTAAATGTATTTTTTAGCAATATAAGCAAGTTAAATTAAAATTCAAATATATTTATTTCGGACCATAAAAAAATCCATAGTGTTAGTTACAAGTTACTTAAATCTAGGGTTGTTGACATAGAAATAAAATGAACGTAAAAATAAAAATAAGAAATAAAAATGAGCCACAACGAATCGGCTTACCCATTTAAGAGCTATAGCAAAGTTTAGACCTGCAGAAAAATCGTGCAAGTTGAATTACAATGCACGGCCGCAAAGCAAACTAGTTTGAAGTGGGCAATCGAACGCTGCAATGTAAAGCAACTTGCGCGATTTTTCATGCTAGTCTAAACTGGGCTTAAGATGCCACAGACAGACACGGGTATGTATTACAAGACCAAAGTACGAAAGACCGTATGTATTAAAACATCGAATGGGTCAAAAGACCGACACGATTTTTTTCTGAAACCGTTAACTTTTTAAGATTGTTATAAAACAAACCTAACCTAACCTAATGGGTTCTGTATGATGCCGTTTTAATAAATTCTGAAAAGTTTACGGTTTCAGAAAAAAATTGTATCGGTCTTTTGACCCATTCGATGTTTTAATACATTCGGTCTTTCGTACTTCGGTCTTGTAATACATACCCGACAGACACACACACACACATAGCGTTCAAACTTATAACACCCCTCTTTTTGTATCGGGGGTTAAAAAAAACTCGACATAGACATTGGCATTTCGCTTGATTTAACCGTTCTTGAGTCTAACTAAAAAAAAGAGTTTCACTGTATTCCAACTGTAAACAACAAAACGCAGTAAATAAAACCTGTTTGGTACACGAACTCCTGTTTTTTTTTCAGAAGAAATACAATCGAACGTGTCGATACCCAATCATAGTAACATATTTACCAAAAAACCAGTTAGCGACGTAACGAAGTTATCCGTCCAGCAATGTAACGTATTGGGCAACTGTTACCGAAAGTGAACCATTATGCCTGCGTGAACAACTAAAAAATATTGGTGCAGAAAATCGTTGTGCGATGACAGGCACGTTTTCACGATTGTTATTGTTATTGTGGGGTTATGGCCTTAAAGTTGCTGTAAAACTTGTTGACAGTGTATTTTTTTTATGGAAAATTGAGACACTTGACGAGTGATCACGATTGGACTTAATTTAGAAATAGTTTGTTGAAAAGGCAAGTGCGTGATACTTATGTTACATATTTTAGTGAGAAATATAAGGTTCTTTAAAACGAGTTACGGCTTTATCGATCGACTTCTTAAGCTGCGTACGGATTGCGCTACATTTGTACGCGTAGTCGATTACGCGTGTCCTGGAACGCCATGTCCGTACTTGCAGCTACGCGTACACTGTAGGGGAACTGCAAATACGGACTTGGCGTTCCAGGACACGCGTAATCGACTACGCGTACAAATGTAGCGCAATCCGTACGCAGCTTTATGGTTTTAGAAGCTCAAGGGTATTGGAATGGGCAAAGAGATTTGGAAACAAATGGAAACTGGAGGGTGTCGATCATGTAAACATTAACCGCGGCCAGCGTCGGTTTACTTCATAGAGCGATATAATAATAAATAAATATCAAATAAATAATAAATATCAATAAATATCACGAGACAATTCACACCAATTGACCTAGTCCCAAAGTAAGCTAGGAAAGCTTGTGTTATGGGTACTAGGCAACGGATAAACATACTTATATAGATAGATACATACTTAAATACATATTAAACACCCAAGACCCGAGAACAAACATTCTTATTTTTCATACAAATATCTGCCCCGACATGGGAATCGAACCCGGGACCTCAAGCTTCATAGTCAGGTTCTCTAACCACTAGGCCATCTGGTCGTCTATAATGATATTAATGATACAAGTACAAAAACAGGTAAAATCTAATTTGGTAAAGTAAATGCCCTAGTGTTTGGTATGTTAATGCCCAATAGACGACACCCAGCTGTCACCTCCATTACTAATGACATACAAAAAAATTAAGATAACAACTAAACAGACCAAGATGATTTCAAAGGCATACCTCAATGTGAAAATCAGCGGTATAATAGTAGGAAACAAATTTTTTCACAGACATATCGACGGTTAAAAGGCAAAACGCATGAAGTGACACTTTTTGTCAAAATGAGTTATGTATACATATTTGAAATCAGCGAATTTTTCTCAGTCGTTTGAGCCGGGTTTCATGCAAAGTTCAAAAATTTGTCGCTTGATGCGTTTTGCCTTTTTTGTCGATATGTCTTATAGGTACATAAATACACCAGTAGACTACCTATGAGTTTAACCTTCCTCGTCCTTTTTAGCTACTTTATAATTGGGTAAATAACTATTAATTAAAAAAATTAAAAACCCCCAACACAATTTGGTCACACATATTTATTTGAAAATAAAGTAAATGCCCATTATGCGTCTAAGATCCCTTCCGCAGCTAGCAAAAGAGCTGATAACTTTGAAACGGCTGAACCAATTTTGATGGAACATATCTAAGAACCATCGCCAAGAAACCTACTTTCGAATAAAAAAACGCATGCAAATCGGTTCACCCGTTTAAGAGCTATGATGCCACAGACACACACTACATACACACATAGCGGTCATATTTATAAACCCCTCTTTTTTTGTTGTGAGGAAGGGTAGTTATTAGACCTTTTTCAACTTTCGTTTAATCAAGAAGTAAACTGAAACATCTGTTTCAAAATAGTCTGCGGAATCACGATCTGTTCTCATTGCATCATTTAATTAGATTACGAAGTCAAGTAACCACGTGTTTTTATTCATTTAAACTAATCGCAAAATTTCGTAGAACAAGTACACGAACAAGGACAGCTCATAAAAAGTACGTCAGTTAATTGGTCGTGTCAACATCCCTACTGTTCCATTATTAGCTGCCTTTGATCTGTGTTTGAAAACTGACACTGGCCTAAATCGGTGACAAACTCCTGCAAGCTGACGCAAGCCAAGCCAATCACACACACGCTTTTGTAGAAGCTTGGCAAGCGTGTAAATGCAGCATTAGATAAGTTCCTGATACACGCACCCTTAGGTACATCATCATCAACATTTTAGCGGAAAGACTTCCACTGCTGGTTATAGGTTAGGCTCCGCCAAGGTTCGCCAAACAGATCGGTCCTGCGCCATCCTCATACAGGTCGTCTATTCTATCCATCTCATTAAATACTCCGTCTACCAGTACGCCACTAGGTACCAATGAACTGAAACAATTACTTTGCTCACCCGCGACCTTACGATAGTTACGTTTATGCAAGAAATGCGTGTTCACTAGGTACCACCTTTTACATTACATTTCCTGGTGCATTTCTCGCCCAACGTATTGGCATCAGGGCATCACACACAATATTCACAATCCAGCGCGGAAATGCTGCCAGCCTTATGGGCGCTCTTCCGCAGGGACAGGACTTAGGCGACTTTGTTGTTGTAGTGTTGTTGTTAGTTATTGTTGTTGTTGTTGTGTGTTTGTTATGTCTTTTTAGGTTAGTTTTTTTTTATTTCAATTGTATATTTTGCATAATAAACATACCACACGTCCTTTTAATCATAAATAAAAAAAATATATAGAATAACTAGCTGTTGCCCGCGCCTCCGTCCGCGAATAATGGGGGGGGGGGATAAAAAATAGCCTACGACCTATTCTCAGACCCACCGAGTGTATAGAAAAAAGTTTCATAAAAATCGGCCAAGCCGTTTCGGAGGAGTTTGGTAACAAACACCGTGACACGAGATTTTTATATATTAGATAATTTTACGTTGAAATTAAATGTCAAACTCAGTGTATGGTCCTCTCAAATTATTTTTTTCCTGCAAAAGGCTTATAAATGTAAATTTTTAATCTTTCTTCAAACTTTGCAATTTTAAGTGAGCCACGTAATAAACAATTTTGTGTCACAGTCTATCGGACAGGAATAATTGGCGCCTCACAAAACGGCGCTTAACGAAAGTATCGAATCACGTAAACCTGTGGACGTGACCGGAAAATTGGATTTGGCGACCACTTTACTGTGACCGCGGTCCAGTATAGAAGTGGTTTTAAAATTAATCCGAATTATTCAAGTTGTAACGTAAACGAACCAATGCTCGACACCTCAACGCCTGATGAAACGCATCTGTCGCCTCTCTTACTATGACATAAGATTGAAGGTGCCATGTAGATATTGCAGTGTCGAGCACAGGGACGTTTATCTTGGTAGATTATGTCGTATACTTTAAACACTGACCGATGTATAGTCGGGGTACTATACAACTACGACTACGGGGGACTAGAAAAACATAGAAAAACATTTGCAAATGCATTTGAAAATCAGCGTCGTGGCCCCCTGCCTCGACTCATGCTGAGTGGACTCCTTTTTTGAGACAACTGCCACAATACTCTTTTAGATTTAAGAAATTTGTAAACTGTTCTTTGTTGTTGTTGTTGTTTCGAAATAAATTTAATTCATTTCATTTAATTTCAAATTACATTTTAAAAAATCCTTGTTCAAAAAAATTTACATAAACGATAGGAATTGTAAATTAAATTATACCAAAACCATCAACTTTTTAGAAATGAGTCATACACATTTTTTTGGTCGCGTCTCTCCTGTGGGCATGGCAAAATTTAAGGGTCTTCAAGTACTTAGTTAATATTTTTTAGTCAAGTCTACATCAGTTGGTAGGACGCCTGGCTAACTTTCGGCCTAAATAAATCTAAGTTTTCTGACTCGGAGATGCGAATGCAATGACTATGTAAAAGATTCCAAAAAATATTTTCAGTTTTAAACGGCGTAAAGTTATAATTTACATCAATAATTATTCGACGATACGAAGAGCACCAATTTACCTCACCTGATTATCCAATAGTCAACCTATTTACTAGGCCTCCGTAGATTATGACATACATTATTCGATGACAAATAAAATTACTTACTATGATAAGATTTCTTGGTGGCCCAAGGATCAAACTAGTTGAGTGCGCACAATAGTACATTGTGCATCAAGGGCCGTAAGTAGGGGATTACTAACGAAATAAATAATGGCTTACCGCCAATACAGATTGTCACTTTTTTCAAGTCATCTACCATAGATAATGTAAACTGTGTTTAGAATTCGAATGGTCATACGGCCACATTCAGCCAACACTTACTTTTTACTTACTAAAATTATTGCAAAAAACTATTTGATATAATAAATTTAAAATATAAAAATTACGAAGTTTAGCGTAGACAAGTTTTGTGTAGTAAAATTGGGTTATAGCTAAGTTTTAAACATATAAATATAACGTTGGCTGACTTGAAACCTCCTTAGTCTGAAAATTTTAAAACTAAAGTTAGAACTCCCTTGGGAAGAAAAACTGTACGTAAATCCATAACTCCCTTAAGAACAAATTAGGCCTTTGACATTTAGTATACAGGCATGGAATAACACCATTGACGAGCAAGTGTGATGAAAACTAATTATTATCCATGTTCATTAAAAAAAAAAGTTCAAAAGACGCTTCGTTATCTCGATTTTTGGCCCAACCAAAATTATCTGTTATATTACTATTACATAAATTATTACTTACAAACTAATATTACACCATTGCGACCATATGTCAAACCCACGCTGACTGACCCACAGACAATATCAAAACAGACAATACAAGTGCATATTTTAAACATTTTACTAGCCACATAAGGCCTGTTGTACTGAATTTGGCACATTAATCTAAACAAAGCCACCTTTTCGTAAATGTGCAAAATTTGAGGTGAGTTTTAAGAGATTAAGACCCCAATGTGTGTGTGAGAAAGACCTCAACGCTTCCAAACTGGCTCGCCAGTTTGTACCTTTGCTTTTCAAATATCTTAAAATCATTTTTTTATGCTGCAAAATTCCTAATCACTAATTATAAATTCTCTCATGGTAATTTTAAAACGAGCTTGTGAGTTTTATCAGTTCCGTTGAGATACTCTTATGATTATGTATGATGTTCAAAACGTTACTCAGTCGATTCGCTCCTTATAGCTTTTATTTTTATTTAAGGCTGTTTTCACACACTGACAATATCAAACTTAGTAAGTATTCGACAACAAACTAATACAGAATGTAAACACGCGCCATTTAACGGGTTGTTTAAGACTTATAATTAATGTGACATGTTTACTTATACTACAGATCATTTTAATAGGATAATATTAAAGTTACAATTCAGTTACTACTTACAATTAACTTGTGTGGTGTGTGCATGTGCGAGTGTGTGTGTATGTGTGTGTGTGTGATGGCGTAGGTATACCAGGTACGGACTTGCTGAATCTTAAGTAGGTACCTATTGCGCTTACTAAGTCTTTCGATAGCATGTCTGTGGACAAACCTCTTACATTTCAAATAATCTAAATGTAACTTTATATCACAAAGTTTAAGGCACACTTGCGAATATTTAGCGCATAAAATGCAATATCTGCGAGAACTAAAAGGACTTAAGTCCAAGTAAGTTTCTAAGGAGCGTATGCCTTTTTCTTGTGACAGTATAACTTGACCCGTACTTGTGAAATTCCCCGAAGATAACATTTAAAAGCGCAATGATTAATTTGAGTGTCGCCTTTCAATTGTTTCGCGTTAAGTTTCAATTGTGAGTCGAGTGCTAATGGACGCATTCAAATTTATGGGTGACGTTTAGAAAGGTGGTTTTGCAATGTTTTGAAGCTTGTGTTTTGAAATGTTAAAGTTTGAAGATTTTTTTTAGAAAGGATTCCATTTGTTTGTGAAAATGGAAGAGAACGTACTAGAGATACCTTAAATTTTAAACAGATTAAAAAGAAATAAGATTAACAAGGGTCGGAAAATCGCTAGTCATTTTACTTTTGAGTACGTAACGAGTACAATTTATGATCCATTTATGAATCAAAACATTTCTTATAAAGTCTACGGATGTCATTAGAGCGTATTGTAATATTGTAAAGAAGTCTATACTACATGAAACAGGGTAAGGGGTAAGATTTTTAAAATGACGGGCGTTTTTCCGACCCTTGAAGATTACCTACCTAAATCTTATGGAAACAAAAAATAAAATAAATATTCAGTGGTGGCGTAAAGGGGGGCGAAGGAGACGGTCCGCCCCGGTTGCCACGCACCAAGGGGTGACAACGACCACTCACTTGTACATCTAAAGGTGCGCAAAACCTAAAAAAAATATAAAAAATATATAAATATCACGGGAAAATTCACAGATCTCTCTTTACAGACATACCAATAAATGTGATAATAATAATTCATGTAAAAGAAGCTTTTCAAAGTTAAAATTAATAAAATATTACTTATAGTCCAATGAGCCAAGCGTGCTAACCAATCTTTCGATCTTATCAACTGAATTTTGAATTGAAAGTGACATGGAAGTAAATTTTGATAATGTGATCGAATATTTTAGTAAAATAAAGTGTCGAGCATGTTTAGTATTTGGTGTTTTATTTTAAGTAGGGGTGTTCAATACAAAACCGCCCGGGGTGTCAATTCACCCTACGCCGCCACTGAAATCATTCAATACTTAGGTAAGTATTATCAAATTGTTTTTACACGGAGAATAACTATGGCTGTATAACACTATCTTAAAAAACAAGTAGTTATGACATGAACCAATTCAATCAAGCATTTACCATTACCTAATTCACCATGCCACCACATTTCCCATAACATATAGGTATAAAGCTCCTCGGAAATAACTATACAACAATGCGTCTTATGTCACCGAGGAAACTGCTATATAACAACTGCAGCCGTTAAAAGAAAATAATGCGTAATTAGTAAAGATAATTGCTGTACGCTATACAGGCTTGGTTGTGTAAGTACTGCAATTAAATAAGGACAGTTAATCACTTAGATTGATAGATATTTATGTGTTATATGTTATAATCTAGAATTTATTATTAGGTATGTTCAACGTGGTGTTCCGCGTTGTGTTGTCGATCAAGTACCTAAGTGATTTTCCATTATTTTTAGGACGGTTCATGTCAAATAAAAACGATAAGGCTGCTTGTGGCCTTGATTTGTTAGTTAACACACAAAAAAATAGCCTACGACCTATTCTCAGACCTACAAAATATAGAGAAAAAACTCATAAAATTCGGTTTAGCCGCTTGGGAAGAGTTCGATAAAAAACACCGTGACACGAGATTTTTACATATTAGAGAAGAAGATTTACTGACATTATGAACCTTAGGGCGATAAAAGGAATTTCTTTGATCGATTAATACATGTACTGGTTTAGTCCAACGAATACAATCATTAATCGCTCGCTTGGATTTTTTTAATTGATACTGTAATGCGCAAATGGATACCACGAAATGTGACAAAATTAAACTGTATTTGTATGCCTTTTTGAAGTGGCTCGAAAAAACGTTTCAAGAGCCACAAAATTATTGCTATAAATTAGAATATTACCTCTAGCATGATACCGCATTTTTGTGCAATCTTCAAATATAATTTTCCTAGTAAATTTGATATATTTACTACCATTCTGAATTGTTTCAAATTTTTCCACCTAACAGTTTAGATTTTAGAGGGCCCCCCCTCTAAAATCTAATGAAAATTTTCACTTTAAAGCTCGATTTTAATGAAAATTTTCACTTTAAAGTTGAATATTTCGCAAACAGATCACTGAATAGAAAAATCATGTTAGCAACCCCGCAATGGTTTTAAAAGACCTATCCAACGATACCCCACACTATAGGATTAGTCGAGAAAAAAAAAACACCCCCCTTTACGTCTATGGGAGGTACCCTAAAAAAAATTATTTTTTTGTTTTTTATTTTACAACTTTATTGGCGTGAGTGATATGTATATTCATGCCAAATTACAGCTTTCTAGTACTAACGATCTCTGAGCTTAGCCGCGGACAGACAGACAGACAGACAGACGGACAGACATGGCGAAACTATAAGGGTTCCTAGTTGACTACGGAACCCTAAATTGACGACTAAATTGAACTAAATAAATAAAACAAATAAATCATGGAAAATAACTCTTGCGTTAGCCTACCGCTTCTTTGTCCAAAACATGCTCAAAAAAAAATCTTTTACTTTTTAATGTGACTGGCCAGTTTCAAGTTGAAAATTTACTTATAATACTTTATTTTTAATCATGCTGGCCAGTTTTAAACACTTGCTCGGCATTGAGCCATATTTTAAAAGAAGACTTACTTGTAATACGGTAACTGAATTAATTAGACGTGTAATCAATCAGCATTTTGTTAAAAATGTTAATGTAGAGTTAATAAATAATTTTGACTAACATTTAATCCGCTAATCTACAATGTTACTAATTGTACGCAATCTTTTAAAATGACACATGGATTTGAAAGCTGGGTTTTTTAGACGTTATACTTATACCACATTGAAATTGTAGTTTGCATTTTTTTTATTACACTTTGTTGTTCATTCTCTTGTAGTTAGAAATCAATTGTTATACACATGTAACCTCACTTATTATATTGATCAATAATTAATTGACTTACTATTACTTTGTAATCTTTTCAAACAAGTTGTTTTATTTACAACATTCTTACAACATTGTTGCGCCCTTACACTGCCCGCTCACCAACGCAAGCCAATATCTAATCGGTAATCTCGCCGGCCGGTATCAAACTTTTTTTAAACCAGTTAAAATTACATTTCTGCCACAGATTCTTGCTCC
The DNA here is from genome assembly GCA_947859365.1 of Archips crataeganus. NCBI lineage: Eukaryota > Metazoa > Arthropoda > Insecta > Lepidoptera > Tortricidae > Archips > Archips crataeganus. The sequence goes on along the minus strand of OX402067.1, from coordinate 8,830,210 downwards.
AGGGCTCTCAACAATGCATTACGTCACAACACAACTTTCCTCGCTCGTAACGGCCAAAACGCTGGCTTTCAAACACGCGAACTAATGTGTGATAATTTTTTAATACTTCCTTTTTCAAATGTGACATTTGGATTTATTTTCAAACTAGCACTAACTTTTTAAAGACTATTTCTTTTATTAGATTCGTTTATTAATAACCACTTTTCTTTTCTTTCCAGACTGAATCTTTTATGAGGTACCTATCAAAACTGAACAACTCAATAAGTATTGTAATTTCGTTAGAATCAGATGAGCACGCATTAAATACAATAAATGACAACGTGTTACGAATTAGCGGAAATAAATCAATTAACACCTTCAATTGACGTCAGTTTTGCAGAAACTAGAGGACAACGGAGCCAATGTTCACACAAGTAGGTACCTACCTATGACCAGACAAAATCCACCAAAAATCATGACACTGCCTCACGTGAAACGTCAATGGCAATACGATCCTTATTATATAAAACGCTATTCTTCATAAGTATAATGACGTCTGTGCATTAGCCAATAAGCGAGTATGTGTACAATACCTATCGCTCAAATAAATACACTAAATTGTCGTCTACGGGCAAACCAATACCATAATGAGGAGCGGAAACAGCCATTTTAAACGGCACTATGTTTTACCCCGGGGTGCTAGTACGAAATTTGAAATTCGAAGTTCGTATCGTGCCCCTTTTCACTCTATTAGCGTGAACGGAAAAGTACAGCTCGCGCGATAAGAGTTTGGCTTTGACCTTCGGGTGGAGGGGATTACTGCGCATGGGCTGCGCATACCCCGCACCCCCGTTGATACCCAATTTCTGATTTCTGCGCAATAACGGTCAAAGCCAAACTCTTATCGCGCGAGCTGTATGAATACGAAGTTCGAAAATAGCTCCACCCTTTTGTAAATATCTTAACCTCTTTGCAAAACAATGAATACACAAACAAATCAGCAGTTATCTAACATTGGATATAAACTGTTCAAAATATTAAGCAACAGTTATTACCCATTGAGCCCTACTTTTTATGATCACGAACTGTCACAGTCAAACGAAAATAACCTACAACACCAAAGGAAAAGAGTTTATATTCGAACTGTGGTCGTGAACAAACGTAGTTAGATTTTGACGTTACGTAAGTATCCTGAGAATTTGCTCAAAATGGCATTCTTCTTGACATTTCCTGAGTGATTACGATTATGTGTGATTTGGGATCGTGACACAATAATGCTCCTTTTGTGGAGCTCGAATTGACGTTCAAATGTTTGTCATTGCGAAAATTGATTCTTGAAAATGGACGTTTAATTTTTACTCAGTAACTTCGGCTATGACTTGTATATTTGAATATTTTTTATTCAACAGTGACCAGCGATTGTCCTCTATCTCACCTAGTGGTATCTAAGTACAGATAAAGTCATCAAGTCAAAATCAAGATAAATTTAAACTTAAATACTTTTAATTATAAGGTTTTTTAAGGTTTCTCTCAATAACAACGATTTAACATAGCATTTTTCATTTTTTTTACAGTACACTGACCAACCAACAATAATTGACCCATTCTCTTGTCGTACATGAACAAAGTTGAAAATAAATGTCTTTATGTGCAGGGTCTTAATATCTCAAAATGTGTTAGGTATATTTTTATCTTGATTGTATACAAATTAACGTTTTATGAAATAGAAAAAACTTAAACTAAACCCGAAAACATATATTTAGAAATGTCGGCCAGATTGCTACTAATGGGCCGGTGCCCATAGGGCTGGCTGTTTCTTGTTGTATGGGAACGCCAAGCCAATACGTTGCCTGAAGAAAGAGCCAGCCCTAGGTCACCTGTGGATCGGACAAGTTTATTTATCTATCTATCTTTTGTTTCTTGATCTTCATTTATACGACCAAAGTCCGAACGAAATCAAATTCAACTCGTATACTACGAATTTTGCTATCGTCGATAAACCGACATTCTGCAATAAATAAACAAAAGGTGCGAAAAACTAAGCATATCGGTAAATGGTCCGTTACCCACAAAAGAAGTATGTTTGATCATACACAAGTCAATGCACTATATGGCTGCAAATAGATCGAAAGTCATTGATTTCTGACGGACAGTTATTTTGTTTACACCTTAGAAGCGAGTTAATACCTAATCCATTTGTTATTTTCTTACTAATCCTCTAGATAACGTTTCTACGATCTAACTCGTTAGCAAACATAGCAGTCGCTTGTGAGCCAATCTTTAGAAATTTGCGTAAATAATATTATTTTAAAGCAGGGCTGTTTAGCTTCATTTAGACGATGTCAGAAAAGTCGTGAGAGTTTTTTTTTTTTCACTGACCCGTCTCACCTGATGAAAAGTGCAGATGAGAAACTTTGCAGAATATTTTTAGTAGGTAAGTACCTTCTCATACCTTCTCATAATATATGTTCTGTTCAAAACACTTTGACCCAGTCCGGAACTTACCTGAAAGAGAAAAAAAACATTAGGTTTCTATCAAATCCTTCGATTCCACATACTTGTATAATCCAAAAAATATTTAGGTAATCTTAAAAGTCATTTTTATTGTCATAATCATAATTCAGCCCTTATAATTTACGTAGAAGGTAGCCTTAGTAGGCTATTATTATTATGGAGTTTAATTCAGATAAAAATAAAACAATTAAGGATACAGTGAATAAAACTTAACTATAAAATAATAATGAATTGCCCTTATAATTATGATGTAAACACGTGTCATTCTTTATTAAGCGTGACACATACAAATGTCAAACATTATAATAATATTACGTCAAATATTTCGCGAAATAATTTTCATATAAAATATTCTATTAATTAATGGCCGTGTCGAACCATCACTTAGTCCACCAATTATTATCTGTGTTAACCATCGATTTATCTGTGTTTTAAATCTTCACAAGATTTTTACATAAATGCTTAGGTATAAATAGGTAGATCGTTTATCAGGAAATAGGCACCCTGCTGGGGACAACACTTTTGAGTGATAATTTAAAAATTGTTCCTACAAACGCTACCTTAAATAAACATCGAAACTCGTGCTCAAAAGTATCAGAATATGCAAAGAGGTTATTCGACAAATTCAAATTCAAATTCGTTTATTTGTTTTTTTTGTCGAAGTCACAGGAGACCGAAGAGCTGGCTACTATTCAAAGGGGAAATGCTGCCAATATCTTCGAAACCTTATCAAAAGAGATTTATTCATAACATAACTAAGACTAGTTAATATTGTTATTTTTCTTAAGATTTACTTACTTATGTTTAGGATAGTTGTATATATAAGTCTGGCCTCTCGCAGACGCGGCACGTTTAGAGAATAACACCCCTGAGTCGACCAATAAAAAAAAAGTTATCCCGTCGTTATGATGCATCTCAGAATTATTGGCCACTTAAAAATAAACATTGATGCATCGATATCTTCCACCCTTCTCGTCGGTTAAAGCATGAATCACATGTTGTTCAAATCAAACTCGCTGAGTGGTACTCAAAGTGCGTTGCTCTATCGTGATCGCTAACTTAGCTTTTTACAGAAAGGTCATTGATCTTTAACAGTTATTATGTCAAATATACATCAATATTGAATTTGCTATTGTTAAAGTGCGCACGTTCACTTTTGTTTGGAACCGCTATTCTTTTTATATTTTTGAGCGTAAACATCATTAATTGGGCATTGACAGGATAAGCAGTTATGTATACTTATTTATGTGTCATGACTACCTATATCTAATAAATGAATTTCATATTTTCTTGACCATACTAGAATTGTTATCGAAACTAAGTAAGTATATACTTAACAATACTAAATTTCAAGTCGATCGAATCCTCGCAAACGGATCACTGTACTTATTGTAAATCGTCATAACACCCGCGTAATTATTGTAAATCGTCATAACACCCGCGTAATTATTGTAAATCGTCATAACACCCGCGTAATTATTGTAAATCGTCATAACACCCGCGTAATTATTGTAAATCGTCATAACACCCGCGTAATTATTGTAAATCGTCATAACACCCGCGTAATTATTGTAAATCGTCATAACACCCGCGTAATTATTGTAAATCGTCATAACACCCGCGTAATTATTGTAAATCGTCATAACACCCGCGTAATTATTGTAAATCGTCATAACACCCGCGTAATTATTGTAAATCGTCATAACACCCGCGTAATTATTTTAAAAGACCTCACACTATAAGGTTAAGGTTAGACGAGAAAAAAAATCACCCCCCTTTACATCTACGGGAGGTATGTAATCTAAAAAAAATTTTTTTCCTAGATTTTAGGTCATCATCTCGTTGAAATTCGTTGTATGTTTAGGGCACTGTGTCGATAATGGGACTAATAAATATATCTCTCTACTGATGTCATGAAGTTTTACGAGATTATCTAACCTATCTAAACATTCGTGCTAGCCTGGTGGTTTGACCCATGGCCTCTCAAGCAGAGGGTCTGAGTTCGAGCCCGCGCTCGCACCTCTGAGTTTTTCAGAATTTATGTGCGAAATCACATTTGAAGTTTGTCACTAGAGCTGCAGTGAAGAAGAAACATTGTGAGGAAACTTACACACACTTTGGCAGTAGGTTAAACAACTAAACTACCTCGGTAGTCTGATCCAATCGGAACTAATTGGTTGTGAAATAAAGATGCTTAACTTTAAAATAAAGATCGAAATTTTCAATTTTCTAAAACTAATTTAGTATTGACTAAACCGGAACCGTGCTAGCTATTCACAACATCTCATTAAGCCGTAACTTACCCAACAAATTAACAAGTAAAAGTGATATTTCAGCGTACCATCAGGCCAACGCGAAAGTAACTAGCATGTAGCTTCATTGCAAAATATGTAAAAGGTTAAAGTTATGTAAGCTGCAAGTGCACGTAATAGATGCAGGTGAATTGATTTTGACATTTCGTTTCTATTGCCAATTGTTACTGGGAGCTTCGGATGGCTTATAATTGATTGAGGAATTGTAAATACTGCAACGGTAATCAGGTCAGTTTGCTTCATCAGTGGCGCAGCTAGACGGCCTCGTAGTCTGAGGGTCGTTTTTTTGCTCAAAATATGTCTTGCCTGCACAAAATTTAGAGCCGGTGTTGCCACTGCGCTTCATAAACAGGTTATTTTTATTTATTGTCTTGATAGATCTACTTAATTGATAGTAAGAGCTTTTCATATTTATGCCAGTTCCTATTTCATACCAACATCAGGAAACAATACGGTCGTTAATCACATTGTTTTAGCCGTACAGCTAATTATACACAAAAAAAAGATAAAAAAACTTAAACTCATTTAATCTAAATCTTAAAAGCAAGGTGCCCATAAGAAGAATGGAAAATGAATATCTTGGTTGATTGTATATTTAATCCAAAAAATAGAACAATGCCGTCAGAACATTAATGAACTTGCAGTGCCTGCGCCATTTTTCCCTCTTTCCCCAAAAAGTAGGAACTTTTTTTAGTAAAAAAATGTAGGAGGAACAGTATTACTAAAAAAAAGTACAATGTTTCTATTTATTTTCTTGTGCTATCCTGTCAGTTAGAAACTGTTCGAAAATCTATACCTTTAAAAAATTAACATTACTGAATGACCGACTGATTGACAGACAGCGTAAACAACTGCAATTAGGGACTTGAATTTTGACAGACTTATTTATATAATATTCTTTAAGTAGGAGGTACATTAAGACGACATTTTCCAAAATTCCCACGGGCATTTGATCTAGCCAATATTCATTTTTCCGCGGGAGCGAGGCCGTGGAATAAAGATAGATAAAATTGGCATAAAGTCTTATTTTATGTGGGTAAAGGCTATACATTATGTTCCACTTCAGTAATCATTATACTTTGTGCGCTCGAATCATTAAATATTAAAATCATAACATTTACAGAGGCGTATTGCGTAAACACATAAATCTGACTTGAATATGTCATGGATCATACCTTCTCTTTCACTCGGTCTTTTGATCCCGAAAGGTCATAGAATAGACCGTTAGTGACTGGAAGATTCTCGTTAAATTGTACTTTGTTTAGATTAATTTAGCGATATTAGTTTTCTTATTACAAGACATAATACGCTACTGAAATTAAACGAAAATGAAATAAAAAATGTAATAAAATGACATTATGTTGTTTTATTTCGTTATGTAGTGTCGAGGCCCTTGGTCCGTGGGGTCCTAGCGCTATGAGGCTCTATAAAAAAATATCAAAGAGGTTGGTCGACGTCACGGGAAACCGAAGAGCTGGCAGCTTCCTCGGACAAAAAGATAGCTTAGCTATTCAAAGATAGAACGCTGCCAGTATCTTCGGAATCTTGACTAAGGGGACTCTTTTTCATTATACCTAATATGTTTTTTTTCTGTTTCTTAATGTACCTACCTACTTTTACTTTAGGATAATTGCACATTTTCCGATATTCTCATGGGATCGAGATGTAAGTACCTATGTATGTAAAATCCCGAAATTTTACTAGTGTCTTTCATAAAAAAAAACCACGATGCAATTTTTGGGAATTTAGTTAAAATCCTGGAATTTTAATTCAGTTGGATAAATCAGCCCCAGGTAAATCAATACTAATCCATGCCCATATTATAAATGCAAAAGTATGTCTGTCTGTCTGTTATCTTTTCGCGCTTAAACTGCTAAACCTATGTAGATGAAATTTGGTATGGAAATAGTTTGAGACTCTGGGAAGGACATAGAAGAGTTTTTATCCCGGAAAATTGTCTTGTTCCCGCGGGATAGCGATAAACGATTTTTTAGCAGACGGAGTCGCGGGCAACAGCTAGTAGTTTACACTATTAGTAGGTTAGCTACCTAAACATGTTTTTGCTTTAACCGAGTTCATAAAAACGTATCGCCTCATGAAAGGCCAGCCTTCACCTCTCACCTACTCGACGATTGCACATTCAACAGGAGCGATGCGGTGCATGTACTTGTATTTATAGTAAGTATACTTTGATTGCTAACAGCATTAGACTAAATTTCACATACACAGCATAAGAAACAAAAGTTGTCTCTCCTGTGGATATAATTGCAAAATCCCATAGTGACCAAAAGCAATCGATACTAACGATAGTATCGATTTTTTTTTGGTAATTATTGCCTGATTTGGCAATACTATCGATACTATAGATTCTATTGGACATTAAACTATCCATAGTGTCGATTGTATTGCCCTTATCAATAGTAATCCTTATAAAGCACTATTATCGATACTGTAGACACTGGCTACCGAGACCGCGTCGCTGTTTCGTAAATTTGAATTTTTCTTCTAGAATTTCAATTATGAATCGAACAGCGTACAGCAGACTTCGACAGGCTATAATAATGAAATGTTCTTTGTACAGTTGAATGTGTATTAAATCCATATTATATATTATAGTTATAGTAGCAAGTTTTCATTAAAATAGTTATTTTCAGCGTGGATAGTTTGTTACGGTCGATACAGACAATGTATTAGCGAAAGTTTAACTAAGCGTCCTATAGATGGCACTGATCCCGAAATTAACTGAGCAACGTTTGTCTAATAGTGTCTCGATATCACTTGCGCATACCCTCCTATTAAATTGAGTTTCAGTAGCAGCAGTGAGTTTCATTTTTATATCTACCCGTAAAATAGTGTACAATAGTATTGACACGTGGCGATACTATCGATAGACGGTTTAGCCTTAAATATCGATAGTCCATCGATCGATATCGATGTGCAACACTGTTTGAAGTGGTCAAGCAAGACGCCGCAATTAACGTAAATGATGTTTCCCGCAAGCCTAAACTGGGTTTAAATAAGTACTAAATAACGTTTATGTAATCTTTAATGGTCGGTAAAATAGTGCAATGTCTCACCACCGCGACCAATGTCATTAGGTTACTAAAACTTATGACATGACACTAATCCACAGCCATAGAATTGAAGAAATGACATAAACTGCCGTATGTCGTGTCGCTTCTATTTAGTATGTAAATGTTGAAGTTGTGTACATTTATTTACTGCTTTTTATCTTTATGTACTTAAATGATCTTATAGTATTCAATACCTATGCACTTACTTTATAATGCTTAAGTTGCTACGTAACCAGTGATGTAGCCGTACAACGTGTTATTTTGCTTAACTTTAAGGGAACGGATCAAATTAAATTAATTTATCTAAGGGCCGGCGCTCACTGACGGCATGGCACTGCATGGCATTTTATTACTATCAAGTTATTTTGAATCTTATTTCAATGAGTTCAGAATTCATGTTACTTTATTGGTTATGCGTTGCGTCATCCCTCGGCACGTCGCGGCATCGTGGTATCGAAATAAAGTAACATGAATTCTAAATTCATGGAAATAAGAATCAAAATAACTTGATAGTAATTAAATGCCATGCCGTGCCACGCCGTCAGTCAGCGCCGGCCCTAAGACTCCAAGAGGGGGAAGAAAAAAAGAATTATACAGGGTGACATCGGAGAAGTGATCCAAAATTATATTTTCTGGATCCACTCAAAAATAAACGCTTCCTATACTTATAGGAAGCTTCCTAAATTTGAATTGACCCTTTCAATACGTGTCCCTTTCAGCCACCTCACCTCAATAGTAAACCAAAAAAAAAAATTTGAAATAATATAATAAAACATAGTGAACAAAACATAGAAAACATAGTGTAAGAAAACATAGCTCAGGCCCCTTTCGTGTGACACCGGGACATGTAGCTAGTGAAGCAATAAACAATTGCGCATCGTTTAAATTGCGGATATTTAATATCTTAATAACATCAATTAAATTATTATAATTAAATCGCTTCCTTCTGAGATACGTATGATTCAGTCACATAATAGAAATCAACGCAAATTCTCCCTGTCTGACCACATGACTTATTCATAAAGTATTAAGGTCTATAGTCGCGTAACTCTGACATGTGACTATGTCAACAGGGGCTATGAAACGATTACTAACCGGTTTTAAACTAAACACAGGTATGAGATAATATTGAGTAGTCAGTTGACTTGTTTAAACTTACCATGAGAATCTAATCTACCTTAAAGTGGTAGTCTAATAGCTAAACCGTTTAAATGAGTCGCGCAGTGCAGAGGCGCTACTACGAAATTCGAAAATCGAAGTTCGTATCGTATTATCCCTCTCACTCTCGTGTCAAATCATATTAGCGTGAGCGAGACGGCACGAAACGAAGTTCGAATTATGCACTTCGTGGTAGGGCCTCAGGGGCTGGGGGGGGTATAACGACAAGGGGCCGAGAGAGGTGCGGGCGGCGAACGCGCCTTGTGTGCCTGCCGCCTGCACCTCTCCCCTGCCGTGTCATGACAAAACATTGTATCTAAAAAATACCTATTTTTCAGAAATCGCAAAAAACTTTTTTTTTTTTAATTGGCTACAGAACAGTGAATAAAATAGTTGCAATAAAATTTGGACAAATCACGGATAATGTGCTACTAGTAGTGTACACAGAAAAACAATATTAAATTTTTTACTTTTCAACCGACGAAAACAAAAGGAGGAGGTTCTCAATTCGACGTGTATATATATATTTTTTTATATGTATGATCACGCATTACTTTTTACAGAGTAGTCCGATTTTGATGATTCTTTTTTTATTGGAAAGCGTATACCCCGAGGGTGGTCCCATTTAAATTTGGAAATAATATTCCTACCCTAAGGGTAGGAAAACAGGGGATGATTGACTTACTTTTTTTACAGAGTAGTCTGATTTTCATAATTCTTTTTTATTGGATAGATAGGGTATACCTTGAAGTTGGTATTATAAATTTGGAAAAAAAATACCCCAAGGATGGAAAAAAAGTATAAAATAAAAACTTTTTAACAAAAAATTTAACCGCCGAAAAAACTGAAAAGCAAAAAATAATACCTTTTTTGTTTGACCTTAATCTAGGTACCAGTTTGAAGTCGGTGCCGCAGCACGAGCCAGGAGGAGTGATAGAAGCCAATCAGGTAGACGATTATAGGTCCACTCCTCCTGGCTACAAGTGCTGAGGCACCGACTTCAAACTGGTACCTAGATTAAGTTCAAACAAAAAAGGTATTATTTTTTGCTTTTCAGTTTTTTCGGCGGTTTAATTTTTTGTTAAAAAGTTTTTAGATGAATTTTCAAGCATAACGTGTTATGACGTAATGTGCTTTATCAATAATATATGAGAGTTGCTATAACAAAACACTGTAACGTGATAATGACAGTATACTCATATGAAAATGCTACTTTAAAATTCATTTAGTAATATATTGCTCACATCCCAATTCAAAACTAACATTCTCATCTTAATATTTTTCTTAGTCTTTAGAAAGTATGATTACCATGAAGAAGTCCCGACTTACAATAAACAAGGACTTGGACTAATTTCTCGTGTGATTGTTGCGACAAAACACTGTAACTCTTGATACTATACCTACTAAGAAAATGTGAGTTTGTTTTGGCAAAACACGGTATCTGGGGATAATACAGTGTTTAGTCTAATCAAGACCCTACATTTTAAGAGTTACAGTGTAAATTGCAATGACGTTTTTCAATGTTTTTGATAGTAAATTAGTTACTCTAAGCATGCATATATAGGGCATGCATTAGGGTCCGAATAGTTAATTTAACAGTGTTAGCACAAAACACTGTAACTCGAGTTACAGTGTTTTGACATGACACGGCAGTCCCGGTCCCCTTTGTCGTCGTACCTCCCAGCCCATATACCGTGCGGGTGAGGACTCATTTACCACTTTAAGGTAGATTAGATCCTCATGACATTATTATTATTAGACATCGGATTATAAAAATAGAATTATATGCATTTGCATATGCAAACATGCAAATGCATATAATTCTATTTTTATAGCGTTATTGCATATTTTGGTACTTTTTCACTGACAGTGCTTATTTCAGTAATTATTCGTGTTAGGCGTGTTGTATTATGCCTTAAATTGATGCATTTATCAACGCCACCAAACAAACTCTGCCTGAAGAAGTCTCTGCAGAAATGGCGCCAAACTTTAAGATCTGTCCGGTAACGTCAGATGACGTCGAAAGGTCATTTTCAGCCTAGAAATTAATATTAAGTGTCTGACAGACGTCGCAAGTTTGCTGCAGAAAATATGGAAAAATATGTTATTGTGAAAATAATCGTAAGTTCTAATAATAAATGGGTTTTTGATTGTGCATATTTCGTCCTTCTTTAGTGCATATTTGCATGCATATTTTGGCATTTTGATAGTGCATATAATCCGATGTCTAATTATTATTGACATTGACCTATGGCCTCTTAAGTAGAGGGTCGTAAGTTCTAACATGGGCTCGCACCTCTGATGTCTTCACAATTTATTTGCGAAATTACATTACATTTTTATCATGAGCTTTACGGTGAAGGAAAACATCGTGAGGCAATCTGCTCACATTTGAGGAAAAATCAATGGTGAGTGTGCAGTTCCCAATCCGCACTGAGCCCGCGTGGAAACTACAGCCCAAGCCCTACAATGCATGGAATATCTCTATAGACATTCTCATCATTAGCATTATCATCATTTCTGGTTTTATACGTCCCACCACTGGGCGCAGGCCTCCTCTCAGTCCTAGAATTAGAATAGCTTAGGTTGTAGTTCAATGCAGGCCTAGTGCAGATTGGGAACTTCACCCACACCATTGAATTTTGTCACAGGTATGTGCAAATGTTTTCATTCACCGCAAAGCTTAATAATATGTATAGTAATAGTAATACAGGGTTCTTTTTAATTCACTAGCATCCTTTTAACCCTAAACTCCTACCACTTAAACAAATGTTTTTTGTTTTACGGCTTTTGTCATAACTTAATATTATTGGTGTAATAATGTTTTGAAAACTGGAGATTGCCTCTTATTTTTACGATACTCTGTGTATTTGTATGGGAAAAAAAGTGCTTCATTTTAAAAAGTCGTAAAACAAAAAACATTTGTTTGAGTGATAGGAATTCAGGGTTAAGAGGATGTCAGTGAATTAAAAATAACCCTGTATAATTCCTATAACTGGTCTACTTAGGTAATCTAAGCACCATAACTCGTCCAATCTGTTTATGCTCTTGCGCAATGCGAAAGTGAAAGCATAGTTAAGATTAACAGCATTTCGCGCTAGGGCATGCATTGTCTCGCAAATTAGTACTATCTAGGATAAATAGATCAATGTTTTCAACCGAACTATTGACAAGAGTGAAAAATGAAAGCATTTGATCGATACACTAATGTACAACAACACCACCACCACCACCAACGTCACCTACATAAACCTGTTCATATTTGTACATGTATCCAGTATTGGTTGTCTGGAAGAGATCGCTTTTGAGCGATAAGACCGCCTATTGTCTGCCTGATTTTTTATTGTTATTCATTTTTTCTGTACTTTTATGGTGATCAATAAAGAATATTAGTATTGTATTGTACAACCATCGGGCCTTTTCACTCGACTGTCGTAGGAGGGTTATGGTTTACGAGGGTTATCATTCTTTGACACGCCCTGCAGCCTAAACGGCTCAATGGATTTTGTAGTGTGAGCAGTCATTAGATTCGTCTCAGTTCCGAAAATAACATAGGATATATATTTTCCCGGAATTCCCGTGGGAACGGGAATTAAACAGGCAGTTTTTAGGGTTCCGTAGTCAACTAGGAACCCTTATAGTTTCACCATGTCTGTCCGTCTGTCTGTCTGTCTGTCTGTCTGTCCGCGGCTAAGCTCAGAGACTATTTGTACTAGAAAGCTGTAATTTGGCATGAATATATATATCAGTCACGCCGACAAAGTGATTTAATAAAAAAAAGTAAAAAAAATTTTTTTAGGGTACCTCCCATAGACGTAAAGTGGGGGTGATTTTTTTTTTCTCGGCTAACCCTATAGTGTGGGGTATCGTTGGATAGGTCTTTTAAAATCATTGTGGGGTTGCTAACATGATTTTTCTATTCAGTGATCTGTTTGCGAAATATTCAACTTTAAAGTGAAAATTTTCATTAAAATCGGCCGTCCCCCCCCTCTAAAATCTAAACTGTTGGGTGGAAAAATTTGAAAAAATTCAAAAGGGTAGTAAATATATCAAATTTACTAGGAAAATTATAGCGGCTAAGATTGCTTGGAAATTATTTGTAGTTTAAGAGTAAATAGTAGCCTTAGGTATAAAACATACCTAAACTTGGATGATTCCGTACACATACGAAATCCTTAGAAAAATATTACTTGATTTTTTCGTAATGGCTACGGAACCCTACCTTGGGCGTGACCGACACGCTTTTGGCCGGTTTTTTATTTTTCATCTAGTACTGAAATTAAAGTTAAATCCGTCTGAAGTAGAAAAAAAAACAGTTTTCACGTATCTAAATATAACTAACACATTTGTTTGCTAAAAGTAGAACGTGCCAATTTTGTAAACCTAATTACAATCCTACTAATATTGTAAGTGTAAAATTTTGTGAAGATGTTTGTATATTTGGATGTTTGTTACTCAATCACGCAATAACGGCTGAATGGATTTACATGAAATTTGGTATGGAGATAGTTTGAGACCTTAGAAATAATATGGGATAGTTTTTATCCCGCAAATTGCATAGTTCCCGCGGGATAGCGATTACGAATTCTTCGCAGATGGAGTCGTGGGCAACAGCTGGTATTAAATATTAATGAAAAAGAAGAAGAATTAATAAACATATATGTTGTAAATACAACCGTTATCAGTGGAAATTGCCTCTGTCAAGGGTGATCGAACTATAGGCTGAACTTGTTCACAATTTACATAAACATAAAACAACAATAAGCATACATAACACAATATTAAGAAAGGCTCCCAAACAAGCCAATTTAACTAATTATAATATTTGCAACGGATACCTGCTCGTATAATACGAAACATAATATTATGCTTAAATGAATTATATCAATAAATTAAAAAGGCTAATCGAACAAACATCTATTTTTACGTATTGGTCCAAAGTTTTCTATCGCAAAATTGTTCTTATACGAATCACACAAGATAAGTTTTTGCTTAAAAATATTTTACGTTTTCTGTTTAGTCATTATATCCATTAGGTAAAATTTATGTAAAACAGTATCAAAGATTTTTTGTGTAAATTTGGTATTGACGAACTGTTACTCTGTTTTACAAATTAAGAGCGGAAATTAAATTATAAAGAAATAAATGAATTGTACGAACAACTGCCGAAAGCACTTTCATCATCATCATCAGCCTATGCTCGTCCACTGCTGGACATAGGCCTCTCCCATGGCACGCCACTGAGCACGATCCTCGGCCACTCTCATCCAGCTCTTGCCAGCCGCCTTGCGAAGATCAACGATCTTCTTGAGGTGCCATCTCCTACCGGAGGTCGGCTATCATTAGTGCTATCCTTATCTTGGACACAGCAGCTCGGAACAAGGATCTCGTGCTAAGGTTGAACCAAGTCCGGAGATTCTTAAGCCACGAAGTACGCCTTCTTCCGGGTGGTCGCCGTCCCTGGATTTTCCCTTGCATAATAAGTTGGAGTAGGTCATATTTATCATTGCGCATTATGTGACCAAAGTACTGCAGCTTGCGCTTCTTGACTGCTTTCAAGATCTCTACCTCTTTGTTCATCATCGATCGCTGCACTGAATCTGAGGATGTCCTGTCCGTTTGCCGATCCGTGGTCTCCACTTAAGAACTCGTCTACCCGAACGTTTATCGGTTCTTCAGGTTATATGGTCGGTCCATTGCCACTTCAGCGTGCTAATGCGGTGGGCATTTTCCGTTGAGATAAACACGATTATTGATACAATACCAATGTTTACGATAATGACATTGATGTGACACATAATATAAGAAAAAGTATGTACTTAATGTCGAACGAACTCGCCTAAATAATCTTCTTGTAGCGAATTAGCTAGCTATAAATGGAGAACTCTTTACTGACGAAATTGGGATTGATCATTTTTTCTAACCCCCCTTTTTGATTTTTTTTATCGAAAATATAGAGCATTTTAAGAAACTAATTTGAATATTTCAGCAATTCATCACTCCAATATTTTTTATAATTTATTGAAAATTTGAGATACGACTTCTCGTAAATTACATGCCGCGGCTGAATCTGTGTATAAACCACAGACATAATGACAAAAAAAATGTTTCAAAATCGATGGTTAGTTGTCATCTGACAATGTCACTTTACATTACAATAACAATAACACTACCTTAAGGCCGCCATTAAGGGGAAATAATAATAATAATAACAATAACACTAAAGTTGCCGATTCTTCCAAGAGAATAGGTAAAAAGAACGATATACGGCTATAGTATTTTTTGTACGTATAAAATAAAATGGTCAGAAGTTATCCCTTGAAAGTTCTTTGGCGGATTTAATCCATACTTACATTAAAATGATCCTCAAAACTATAAGTACATCTTGTAAACTTTGAATTAACTTTGTGGCACCACTTCTCTTGTAAATCTTCTCTAATGCGAACAATTAATTTGTTTGGGCTATTGACAGAATCATTTCCACAAGTAGGAATGAAACACTTCCTGTATAAATCCATTATTAAAATATGAAAAACGCGAAGAATGGTTTTCAAAATAGTATCCTTAAACTGACAGATGATAACTACGTCGAAGTGACAGAGAATAGTATAGAGAAACTAGACGGACGGCTTTTTTTTTCTTGTTGCAAAGAATTTCAAAGTTAATGCCCACAGAAAGGTCAAACAAAGGGCAAACATTATTTTGCAAAAATACACGCGGTCATTTAATATTTTTTTACTACAATGTTATAAAATGATTTAATAAACCTATTCCTCGAAATGGTTTTGGAATTAGACCACATCGTAAAAAAGTGATCAATGCCAATTTAAAAGATAAATAATAATCGAGTCAAACCAAGCTAACTCTGCAGAAAATAATAATGGTAACACTGTAAATCTACGCACATTATGTTCGTGATCTGACGTTAAAATACAGTGTTACCATTATTATTCTCTGCAGAGTTAGCTTGGTTTGACTTTAGGACGTAAAGCCGAGACCTGCAAGAAAAAACATGCAAGTTGCATTACATCGCGAGGCAGTAAAGCGAACACGATTCAAGTGGTCAATCCAGCGCCGCTATACTTGCACGATTTTTCTTGTAAGTCTAAATTGGGCTTAATGAAGGACCTTTGACACTGGTTCAGTCATTAAATTTAATTATGGAATATCTCAAAAACAGTAAGAGTTAAGACACTAGTTTATTCGAGAAATTAACTCTATTTGACCTGTACGCTTAGTATAAGTTTTCCTTCACTTCAATACATCTCGATCGCGTTTACGTAAAAATTTCAATACTATGGAAACATGGAAGCGCGCGCGCGGAGACGCTGTCCATGTATCCCTAGTAATTGAATTTTTTACGTAAACGCGATCGAGAAGTATTTTGGTGAAGTAAAACTTATACTAAGCGTACTGAATAATCTAACACGAATGAAATAAAAGTAACACGGTGCAGTAATTGAGACTCAAATTCAAATTCAAATTCAAGTCGTTTATTGCAAGGAAGTGAGTAGGCACAAATATCTTAAAATACAAAATTTGACTTTGTGTCTAAATCTTATCGAAAGTTTGGATCTGCAAGAAAAATAGTGCAAGTTGCATTACATTGCGGCGATCGATTGACCACTACAAACTCGTTCGCTTTACGACATCGCACGCAATGTAATGCAACTGGCACGATTTTTCTTCGGCTTTAGAGCACCTCTGGATTTTCTAATAAAGAAAAACAAGCTTGCCGAGTAGGACATCGTAGCGGATACAAAGCGTTCCTTAAGTACTCTGACATTTACGCAACTTAAGGTAAAACAAAAGCTGTTTATGCCGCAGGACAAATATTAATCACTTGTATAGGAAGTAAGCTTCGCAGTGAAGATGATATCATGGACCATAAATATTTCAACAACGGCTGTCAGGTCTATCTTACCGCAGGTCTAGCCAATACGTAATTATGTCTAATGAGTAATGATACACATGTTAATATTTTAACGTGCGGAAACTTCCTTTGTGCTGGCAGCTAATATGCTGTACATGAAAAGAAGCTTCCCGCAGCTTCACCCCCGCTGAAATATTCGTAGATTAAAACGTGTTTTCCCGGGTATGAGATATTTTCCCGTGATAAAAAGTAGCCTATGTCACTCTCGAGCCCTTCAGCTATGTCCGTACAAAAAGTCACGGCAATCCGTCGTTCAGTGTCGACGTGAAAGAAGGACAAACAAACAAACAAACACTCTTTCACATTTATAATATTAGTATGGATACGTTCGTAATAAAACCTACAAAATCGACCAAGACAATCCTTTACCATCGGTCCAATAAATCATTAATTAACTGAAAGTTTACGTACAACTATCCTAACCAAAAGTAGGTATGTATATTAAGTAAGAGAAAAAATACTAAAACATTTTATGAAAAGTAGTCCCCTTAGGCAAAGTTTCGAAGATAATGGCAGCGTTTATTCTTAGAATACAAGCTAAGTAAGCTAATTCTTTGTCCGAGGTAGCTGCCAGCTCTTCGATCTCCTGTGACGACGAATAATCTCTTTGCTATTTACTTATTTCCTATACATTTAGTATGAAAACTGATTCAGGGGCGCCGCGACTGCGACGCGCCCCCGTCCCACGAAGGGTCAATGTCCGTTATAAGGCGTAAAACATCAAAAGCCAGTCAATGTGACAACCAGCCATTTTTTAATTCTGATATAGGAACTGTCATATAAAATGGTAAAGCACTTACATTGTCAACTATACATTATGTATACATAGAATATTAAAAACACTCACAATCTTAATGAATAACGTACCGATTAAAATAAAGCATTATGCTAATCAACATCATAGTTCACAAGCTACGCATAAACAGACGAACATATTCAATAAAACTAGTTGTTATGCAATTATTCATTCACACTTTACATATCGAGCCGATCTATAATAAAATCTTTAAGCTCTCAAATTATACAAGTATGTTATAAATAATAACATATATTACGGTGACACTGTTAATTAAGTACGATAATGACCATGATAACAATAACAAAAACTTTAAACAAGTTAGCTATGAAGTATCTTTTTTTTGTACTTATTTTTTCAACTTCATTTTTTTTTATTACTTTTACGGTCATCCCGTGAAATCATACATTTCGTACTAAATACAAACTGAAATATAGATGCACAGAAAAAACCCCAGAAAAAAGACCAATGCTGGGAATCGAACCCAGGTCCTCAGCATTCCGTGCCGCGTGCCATACCCCTACACCACCACTGGTCTAGAGATTAGACACGAATCTTTCCTATACATCATACATTTCAATCTGCTAAATCATCACCTTATGCAGTGACAAGCGCACATCTATGTTACACCCTCATCGAGAGATTTTAACACTCCTTCGGAACTAACCGCTCACCTGGACAAGAGATGGCGCTACTGTGCAACTTTAAACAAGTTAGCTATGAAGTATCTTTTTTTTGTACTTATTTTTTCAACTTCATTTTTTTTTATTACTTTTACGGTCATCCCGTGAAATCATACATTTCGTACTAAATACAAACTGAAATATAGATGCACAGAAAAAACCCCAGAAAAAAGACCAATGCTACATAGATGTGCGCTTGTCACTGCATAAGGTGATGATTTAGCAGATTGAAATGTATGATGTATAGGAAAGATTCGTGTCTAATCTCTAGACCAGTGGTGGTGTAGGGGTATGGCACGCGGCACGGAATGCTGAGGACCTGGGTTCGATTCCCAGCATTGGTCTTTTTTCTGGGGTTTTTTCTGTGCATCTATATTTCAGTTTGTATTTAGTACGAAATGTATGATTTCACGGGATGACCGTAAAAGTAATAAAAAAAAATGAAGTTGAAAAAATAAGTACAAAAAAAAGATACTTCATAGCTAACTTGTTTAAAGTTGCACAGTAGCGCCATCTCTTGTCCAGGTGAGCGGTTAGTTCCGAAGGAGTGTTAAAATCTCTCGATGAGGGTGTAACATAGATGTGCGCTTGTCACTGCATAAGGTGATGATTTAGCAGATTGAAATGTATGATGTATAGGAAAGATTCGTGTCTAATCTCTAGACCAGTGGTGGTGTAGGGGTATGGCACGCGGCACGGAATGCTGAGGACCTGGGTTCGATTCCCAGCATTGGTCTTTTTTCTGGGGTTTTTTCTGTGCATCTATATTTCAGTTTGTATTTAGTACGAAATGTATGATTTCACGGGATGACCGTAAAAGTAATAAAAAAAAAAAAAAAAAAAAATGAAGTTGAAAAAATAAGTACAAAAAAAAGATACTTCATAGCTAACTTGTTTAAAGTTGCACAGTAGCGCCATCTCTTGTCCAGGTGAGCGGTTAGTTCCGAAGGAGTGTTAAAATCTCTCGATGAGGGTGTAACATAGATGTGCGCTTGTCACTGCATAAGGTGATGATTTAGCAGATTGAAATGTATGATGTATAGGAAAGATTCGTGTCTAATCTCTAGACCAGTGGTGGTGTAGGGGTATGGCACGCGGCACGGAATGCTGAGGACCTGGGTTCGATTCCCAGCATTGGTCTTTTTTCTGGGGTTTTTTCTGTGCATCTATATTTCAGTTTGTATTTAGTACGAAATGTATGATTTCACGGGATGACCGTAAAAGTAATAAAAAAAAAATGAAGTTGAAAAAATAAGTACAAAAAAAAGATACTTCATAGCTAACTTGTTTAAAGTTGCACAGTAGCGCCATCTCTTGTCCAGGTGAGCGGTTAGTTCCGAAGGAGTGTTAAAATCTCTCGATGAGGGTGTAACATAGATGTGCGCTTGTCACTGCATAAGGTGATGATTTAGCAGATTGAAATGTATGATGTATAGGAAAGATTCGTGTCTAATCTCTAGACCAGTGGTGGTGTAGGGGTATGGCACGCGGCACGGAATGCTGAGGACCTGGGTTCGATTCCCAGCACTGGTCTTTTTTCTGGGGTTTTTTCTGTGCATCTATATTTCAGTTTGTATTTAGTACGAAATATAACAAAAACTATTATAACATCAAAGCATACCCAAGTCATAGATCAAATACATATAGGAAATTCTACCATTGAGCAGGTCAATAGTTTTAAATATTTAGGCAGCGTGATTACCTGTGACTCCAGATGCACCACGGATGTGAAAACAAGAATAGCCATGGCTAAGAAAGCATTCAATGATAAAAAACACATTTTTAAAGGCAAAATCTCAAGGAACATTCGGAAAAGATTTATTAAGACCTACATCTGGAGTATAGCATTATATGGGAGCGAGACTTGGACATTGACTCAGCGGGACCGAGACAGATTGAGTGCGTTTGAGATGTGGTGCTGGCGGAGAATGGAAGGGATTAGCTGGACTGAAAGGAGAACTAATGAGGAGGTTTTAGAGTTGGTGGAAGAGGAAAGGCGGCTGTTAAGGACGATTGAAAATAGGAGAGGGAATATGCTGGGGCATCTGATACGACATGACAGTTACATAAAAACTATTTTGGAAGGGCAAATAGAAGGCAGGCGAGGCAGGGGAAGACCGAGACGGTCATTTATAGATCAAGCCAAGGAAAAAGTCAATGTCATGTCGTATCAGGAGCTGAAAACGCTGGCAGAGAACCGAAAAGAGTGGCGATTACTCCACCGACAAGAGCTAAGCTCTTAAATTAATGATGATGAATGACCATTAGCACTTTTACGGCAAATAATATTTTAACTGGTTTTAAAAAATGCTTTATTACATTATTATTATTGTATATTAAAACTCGTGACACAGTTGTTAAATTCTGGTTGTAAAAGATGAAATAAAGTTAAAGACGTTAATTATGTAGGTAAACTCAGCGCAAAAAGTAGCAGAATACTTTTTAGGGTTCCTTACCTAAAGGTTGATTTTTTTTTTTTTTTTTTTTTTACATAAAACTGACCCGTGATTGACCACTATCTCACCTGATGAAAAGTGTAGATGAGGCCAAAGGTGTACCTCACTGGTTCAGTAAACAAAACCCTAAGTCACTATTAAAATATCTATCACAAGGGGGCTACTATGAAATTTGTAAGTTCGTATCGTGCCGTCCCATTCACTCTTATGCTTAAGGGACCGTGTTTTTGGCGCATTTATTGCATTCATTTAATCTCGTGCTGTGTCATTACAAGTAAAGCTATAGTCTTGAAATTCATGTGTAAGATACTTGAGGATTCACTCTAGTGACAAGTGTTTATCGAAACACGATTACTTATAGTTCGCTCGATAGAAAAAAAATCCAAAGTCGTCTCTAAAAAATAAAATAAATTCATAGTACGACGCTAATACTGCACGGCAGGTCATGACTTTTTGAATGTTAATAAAACAAGATGTTTTCTAGGGCGTAGTATTGCAACATTTTTGAAATATGTATTTGTTTTATTAATAACCCCGGCGCCACACATAGCACAAATGTTTGAACACATTTATTTGATCACATGTGTAGCACCGGTATTTGCTTATTTGTTCAATAGAACAACCATACAATCAACCATAGATCAAATATGTGTTCAAATATGTGTTGAAACATTTGTAATATGTGTGGCGCCGGGGTAAGATTAAAATACCCAAAAATTCGCGCAGTCCAACCAACCTATCTTGAGCCATTGTGCCTCCCCCACGCCCGAAATCGCCCACCCAAAATCGATTAGCGCGAAAAGCTCGGTAGGCCCTTAGGCCCTTAATACCATTAGCGTGAAAGGAATGGCACGATGTGAAGTTCGGAAATCGAATTTATAGTATCTGGCCTTATTTTCAAAAAAATGTCTCCTATCGCTAAACCAAGTGGTATGCTTATTTAGGGTTCCGGAGCCAAAATGGAAAAAACCCTTATAGTTTCGCCATGTCTGTCTGTCCGTCCGTCCGCGGCTTAGCTCAGAGATTATTAGGGCTAGAAAGCTGTAATTTTTCATAGACATTTTGTGTAGCAGTTATCCGGACAAAGAGAAAAATATAAATTTAGAAAAAAAAATTAGGGTAAGTAGTAAGTAGTAGTAGTAGTACGTTGGCGTAAAGTGGGGGTAAAATAACTTCCATTTCGTTTAGGAAACGCTCAGCTAATAAAAACAAACAATGTGAGATTATCTGTTTTCGCTATATCTACTCCCACCTACGTGGAATTGTAACAGAACGTTTCCACTGTTTCTCAACGTTGGCCAACGCTTGCGCAGCTCAACGCTCGGGTGCGCGCGCGCATTGCCGCGTTTTTGATTATCGTTTTAACCTAAATTTGGATGATTTTTAGCAGAAATTTGGCTCACTGTTTTGCTAATATTTAGCCTACATAAGCTTTTGTAGATACTTTGTCATCTTAAAACAAAACCTTTAGTTTTAAAATCTTTAAATAGTGTTTATTAGGTTTGTAATCAATGCACAAAGTTTGACCGCTATGTGTGTGTGTGTGTGTGTGTTACTGTCCGAGGCATCAAGCTCTTTCATCAAGCAGGTTTCATGGCGATGGTTCTTAGACATGTTTCATAAAAATTGGATCAGCCGTTTCAAAGTTATCGGCTGTTTTGTTAGTTGCGGAAGGGATCTTAGACGCATAATGGGCATAGTATCATCATTATCATCATCATACGACCCGCTGCAGGGCACAGGCCTCCTCTCAGAATGATGCGAGGAGTATGTGTGACCTAAATTGCGTTGGGGGTTTTAAAAATTTTAAATTTTTAAATTATATATTTAGTATCAGACATTTCAAAGTATTTTTATCATTATGAATATTTCGTTCTATGAAATTCAGCTAAGCATCTGGACAAATTACTACGAATGTATAACTCAAAATTCAAAAAATACTTAAACATGTTCTTAACAATAGTGAATCACAAGTCATATCAAAATGTGTGCAATCATAAATTTCCTCTTGGAAAAATGGAGTTTAAAATAGCCAAATCTAATGACATCCTAATGATGACCACTCCGTACATTGATCCCCAAACAATTTGCCTGAACTTGCGTCAGCGCGTGTAATTTTCAAATTAATGTCAACTATTTATAGTATTTCATACAATACAATACAATACAATACAAATATTCTTTATCGATCATCAAAAAAATACAGTAAAAATATTCATAACAATAAAAAAACAGGCAGACAATAGGCGGTCTTATCGCTCAAAAGCGATCTCTTCCAGACAACCAAATTCATGTTATAGTTTGCCATTTTTGACTGTCATCATGTTTGCAAACATGTGTTATTATTAAGCCACTCCAAGTGTTTGCGTTGTCATCTGAGAAGTTGGTGAAATTTCACTTGAAAAATTTGACCTATACAGCGTAACTACTGAACATAGGCCTTCCCCAAGGTTCACCAAACAGACCGGTCCTGCGCTATCCACATCCAACGCGTTCCCGCAACCTTAACCAGGTCGTCGCTCCATCTTGTTGCCTACCTACACTGCGTGTTCCCGTCAGTGGATGCCATTCGAGAACATTTTGTCCCCATCGGCCATTAGTTCTACGAGCGATGTTTCCTCCCCACTGCTACTTGAGTCTGATGTTTCTTCGACCTATACGTACTAACTTGTCACCAAAGAAGTTTTTTTGCTATCAGCTTAATTTTAATACAAGATTTTTATGTGCCAAATTAAGATACATGTGCCAAATTTTAAGTAAATCCGATCACTGGAACTGTGTCAGAATTCAATAAATTACTTCCAAATTACTTACTTTGCTCACCCGCGACCTTACGATAGCTACGTTTATGTAAAAAATGCGTGTTCATGCAGTTCCTCCACCTCCGCACTGTATGACCACATTTTTATTATAAATTTATTTCTCCATATTTAAAAAATACAAGAAATTAAAAAAATATATCTGAATTTACCAATACTACCACAGAATATATAGATACGTTTCCTTTGCCTTTTTCACCAGAAAATAGAGCTGTAATAATTTTAAAACCTCAACATCAGATTTACGTCATCACTTTTTTTTTAATAGAGACTAGACAAAAGTAATGGATCTATTGTGTGGTAGTTTTGGAGTTATATGTCCTTTTAGAGTAAGCACATCTTAAAAAAATTGTAATACATTGAGTAATAATCCTAGTAAAAATTTAAAATTATCAGCGTCTTTCTCTTTCCAAACAGAATACAGAGAACGAATCAAATTATAGTTTTAGAAATATGAAATCTTGTCAATTGTTTTCATTGATATGGAGGGCCTCCGCAAATTAACGCCTGATTCAATAAATTATCCAAACATAAGTTAAATAAAAGCTTACAAAAAATGCTAAACTCGAACTAGATTTATTTTAATACTAGCCTTCCGTCCGCAGCTTCGCCCGCGATAAAATTAATTTTCCCGTAGGAATAGTAGATTGTTCAACAAGGGAGGAAAATAGCCAATATGACACGAGGTTACTTGGCACCCGAGCACAGCGAGGGTGCCAATATTCCGAGGGTGATATTGGTATTTTTCCCGAGTTAAACACTCTGCTTTTCAATTCGACTACAAGGAAAGTAAGAAAATATAAGTATAAATAAATAAAAATGTCTAAACTGGTCAATATGATCGTTGTAAAATATTTCAATGGAGATTATTGTTAAGAAATAATAAATTTAACAAAATTTAGAATGTTCAATATAATAATTAATGAAAACAGTAGATAAAGTAGGTATTTTAGTAAATTTATTTATAAAATATGTAAGTAACCAATTTGAACCAAGGAGTTAAGCTGTATAGAGATAGGCTGTGTGGACAATAACATTACATGATACGTCATTTACCGTGTTTTTTTCTTAACATTTTCTAACTTTTCTGGTTTAAGTCACTAATTAAGAAATTAATAATTTAATTTAATAATATTTCACTGACATTATAAAATTTGTAATATGACTAATTAAGAAAAAAAAAGTCAATACTTAATCATTCCATGCCGTAATGCTTGGCTGAATGCGTATGTGTTCCATTGACAGCCAATGCCTTTATTTTTTTTAATTCATTTCTACCCTTGGGAAGAAAATAATACATATCCTTTTTTTTTTTTTTTATGATATAGGGGGCAAACGAGCAGACGGTTCGCCTGATGCTAAACGATTACCGTCGCCCATGGACACCTGCGACACCAGAAGAGTCACAAAAATGTATGTCAGATATGATTTGCCTCACTTTCCGAGTATGAGAGATGAAAAAGGTATTTTCCCGCGGTATAAAGTGGCCTATGTCACTCTGTGGTGATGTAGCTTTCTAACGGCAAAAGAATTTTTGAAATCGGTCCGGTAGTTTCGGAGCCTATTCAATGCAAACAAACAATCAAATCTTCCCTCTTTATAATATTAGTATAAAAGTATAGATTAATTTTATAGTCATCATGAGTCATTATACTAATTAAAAATAGCTTATAGTAAATGTATCAATCAGCTCTAACTGTACCTCTACCATGAGTTACACTAGTTTACAGTGACCGTACTCGCTAGCGACGGCGTAAATGATTTGTATGGAGAATTGTGTACAGCGCCACTAGCGGTCACTTACGGAAGTACAATTCTCCATACAAATCATTTACGTCGTCGCTAGCGAGTACGGTCACTGTAAACTAGTGTAACTCATGGTAGAGGTACTGGACACATTATAGACGTTGCGGAAGTCATGCGTTACAGACATTATCTTCGCACGTGCTGCGATGACACTTTAGTGGCCGATTAATATTAATTTGGGTCGATTATTAAGATAAGTCACATCGATATTAAAGATAAGATAATTCTGAGTGAGATTAACTTCGGTGGTCAATCTGCGTTATCTATCTATATATATAAAAGAAGAAACTGACTGACTGACTGACTGACTGACTGACATATCAACGCACAGCCCAAACCACTGGGCCTAGAGATTCAAAATTTGGCATGTAGGTTCCTTATAAGGTCTAGGGGTGCACTAAGAAAGGATTTTTCAAAATTCACTCCCTAAGGGGGTGAAACGGGGGTCCAAAGTTTGTGAACTAAAACAATTACTTTGCTCACCCGCGACCTTACAATAGTTACGTTTATGCAAGAAATGTGCGTTCATGCAGTTCCTCCACCTCCACACTGTACGAACACACACAAATCACATAAACCCAACCATCACCACCACCAAGCTACACTGACGCGTTTCGAACTCAACCAGAGCTCATCTTCAGAGTTACCACAACCGTATGCTATGCTACCAAATGTTAAACTAACAAACCAAAACAAATGTTTTAACTTGTCACTGTAACTTCTCAAGTACCCACTTTATTTTTCTTATTCTCAAACTACCCCACAAAAATTAACTTTTATTGACATATTTAAAACTACCTTGAATTTTTTGTTTATTTATTTATAAGGCATATTTAATTAGTACTAACTGTTCAAATTCGACCCAAGCCGCAGTAAAGGAGAAGATACTAAATTTACCTGTTCATTAATAATAGACCCCATAGTGTTGTACCTAATTATTTCCATGCATTCCAGAGCATCCAGACGCAACCCCTTGCCGCAATAATGTAACACTTCATAAGAATCTGAATCTAACAATGAATGATTTGATTCCAACAAATGTTTTGCAAAATTCGATCTATCTGGATGCTCATTCCTATATGCCGAAACATGCTCTTTAAATCTAGTATTAAAACTTCGGCCTGTCTGTCCTACGTATATCCCATTGCAGTCATTACAAGTAAGCTTGTATACCCCCGATCTAGTTCCCTTATCTACCTGTTCTTTGTGGTTACATAGCCTAGAGTACAAAGAGTTGGTGGTGGTGATGGTTGGGTTTATGTGATTTGTGTGTGTTCGTACAGTGTGGAGGTGGAGGAACTGCATGAACGCACATTTCTTGCATAAACGTAACTATTGTAAGGTCGCGGGTGAGCAAAGTAATTGTTTTAGTTCATTAATATGGACCTCCGCAAAGTAACGCCTGATTCAATAAATTATCCAAAGTTTGTATGGGGAAACAAGATTAGTTCGACTATTTTATTCGAAACTTCACAGAAGTACTCCTAATGATAAATGAGTAAACAAGTGTTTCAGGTTTTTTGAGAATTCAACCCCTAAAAGGGGGGAAAAGGGTAACAAAGTCTGAAAATCAACATGGGTGTTGTTTCTATGGTTTATCGGGTCGCTGGTTATGAAAACAACAGCGGTTTTAAAATCCGACGTGGCAGACGTAAAATACCATCTCCCTGGATGGGGTGCGATGGGGTTGAAATATCTAAATAAACTAAATGACTGTTGATATATCAACGCACAGCCCAAACCACTGGACCTAGAGACTTCAAATTTTGCACATAGATACCTTATACAATGTAGGCATCCACTAAGGAAGGATTTTTGGGAATTCCCACGGGAAAGGGAAAAAACGGGATTTATATATTCGATTCCGAGTGACCCTATCTCAGTAACTATAATAACTAGACTCTTCAAATTTGATACACAAGTAGGTATTACATTAGTTAAAACATTAATTTCAGGATTTTTGAAAATTCCCACGGGATAAGGAAAAACGGGATTTATATATTCAGTTCAACGGGATCCTATGAACTATAATTACTAGACTCTTCAAATTTGGCATAGATGTAGGTAATTATAAATTCCCATGGGATAAGGAGAAAACGGGATTTTTCGTTTTACTGGTCGTAGAAAGCTGAAATTCGGCATGTAGGTTGTTTGGGGAGTGTTGAGCTGGATTGAGAGAGTACTTTCCAAAATTCCTACGGGAACGGGAAAAACAGGATTTTTCGTTTTACAGGTCGTAGAAAGTTGAAATTCGGCATGTAGGTTGCTTGGGGAGTGTAGATGAGCATTGAGAGAGGACTTTCCCAAATTCCCACGGGAACGGGAAAAAACGGGATTTTTCGTTTTACTGGTCGTAGAAAGCTGAAATTCGGCATGTAGGTCGTTTGGGGAGTGTAGAGGAGCATTGAGAGAGAACTTTCCAAAATTCCCACGGGAACGGGAAAAACGGGATTATTCGTTTTACTGGTCATAGAAAGCTGAAATTTGGCAAGTGGGTTCCTTGGGGAGTGTAGAGCTGGATTGAGAGAGGACTTTCCAAAATTCCTACGGGAACGGGAAAAACAGGATTTTTCGTTTTACAGGTCGTAGAAAGTTGAAATTCGGCATGCAGGTTGCTTGGGGAGTGTAAATGAGCATTGAGAGAGGACTTTTCCAAATTCCCACGGGAACAGGAAAAAACGGGATTTTTCGTTTTACTGGTCGTAGAAAGCTGAAATTCGGTATGTAGGTTGCTTGGAGAGTTTAGAGGAGCATTGAGAGAGGACTTTCCAAAACTCCCACAGGAACGGGAAAAACGGGCTTTTTCGTTTTGCTGGTCATAGAAAGCTGAATTTGGCAAGTGGGTTCCTTGGGGAGTGTAGGGGAGCATTAAGAAAACATTTCCCGAAATTCTTACGTAAACGGGAAAAAACGGGATTTTGCGTTTTACTAGTTGTAGAAAGCTAATATTTCAAAATTCATAAGTTTATACTGTATGTAGGCCGCAAAGGGCACTTTAACCGACTTCTAAAAAAGGAGGAGGTTATGCATTCCACTTTAGGAATTTTTTTATGTAGGTATGTTCACCGATTTCTCGGTCAATTGTGGGCCTGCTTGCTTGCTTGCCTGTATGCTTCCTTGCTTGATATCTTGGTTCTTTGGAATACTCATAGTACACGCGAGCGAAGCCGCGGGCAAAAGCTAGTATTTTATGTAACAAACTACTAATGCTAGCTACACACGTAATGATATATCGTAGCGATTAATCTGTGCAAACCAATTTGCGCAGATTTATCGATCGTGTGTATGACAAATCGTTGCAGATTATTGTCATACACACGTTCGATAAGTCTGCGCAAATCGGTTTGCACAGATTAATCGTAACGATTTATCGTTACATGTGTAGCTAGCATTAGAGAGATGGATCTTCCTCTTGTTAATTTAAGGGTGAATTGTGTAAATGGCTGTGCGATGCGAACTAATAATAAAAAACCGTTACACTTAACTAGCTAAGAAATAATACACGTTTTTTTTTCGAAAATATCTAATTTATTTATTTGATTCAAGGAGTGCAAACAGAAGCAAATGTATACAATATGTACTTAAATTAGAATTATAAACTTACATGCACTGGACTATCATTTACAAAACAGTCGCGAGCCGCATGGAGATAGGTCTCGGGCCGCATGCGGCCCCCGGGCCGCGCGTTGCCGACCGCTGGTCTAAATAAATACTTATTTACATGCGACATTTGGTGGGCAACCGGAGACGTTTGTTTGTATGGCTCTACTTACATCATCCTTGGGTATACTAGACTTAACCGTTTTACTGAGAATCAGATTTCTTGTTCGAAATATTATACAGGGTTATTTGTTATTCACTGACATCCTCTTAACCCTGAATTCCTATCACTCAAACAAATGTTTTTTGTTTTACGACTTTTTAAAATGAAGCACTTTTTTCCCATACAAATACACAGAGTATCGTAAAAATAAGAGGTAATCTCAAATTTTCAAAACATTATTACACCAAAAATATTAAGTTATGACAAAAGCCGTAAAACAAAAAACATTTGTTTAAGTGGTAGGAGTTTAGGGTTAAAAGGATGCTAGTGAATTACAAATAACCCTGTAGCCTTAGAAATATGAAATCTTGTCAATTGACGTCTCTGAGCGCATCAGTTTATATTGGTGCTAAAAGCTGTTTAGGTTCGCGTGTCGCCAAGATATTAGTGAAAATAAGACCTTTAACGAATAGAAGTTCAGAGGTTGTCATTCTGGTCGGACCGGCTCGCTCATTTTTAAATCGGTAAAGCCCGTTCTTGCTTATGTTATAAATATTCAAATGTATGTCGTTTTGTTTTCAACATTATGACGCGACTCAGACGCTTAAGCTATGTCCACACCAGTGCGCTTTCATGTTCATCTCGCGTCTTCAACTTTCAATTCGTCATTTAATAATCGTTATCGTGGCGTCCTCGGTTAGCCGTCCACGAAGATAAGTACATTGTTATCTTCTGTTCCGGACCTACTTCTTTTCGTCATAACTTTTTGACGTTTTATTATGAGTATGACCTCAAGTTCTTCTTATTTTTAACTGTTTTTACATCATAATTATATTTTTGGCTCAGAGAAATCAACGCGTCGTTTCGTTTCATTTTATTTGTGTAATATTTGCGCTTGCTGTCCCTCAATACTAGATAATGTTCAGATAATCATCACTAAAATCCGATGTTTTAACTTTATCTTTCGCCATTATTTACTTAACCCAACGGTAAAAGGTCAGCTCATCGGCGTGCGCTACGGGCATGCACTGGCTTAAGTACAAAATTCAATTATAAAACTTCCTATCGTGCCGTTCTATTTATGCTAATAGTGTTAAGCAGAGCAATGAAAGAGATGGCACGACACGAACTTCGAATTTTGAATTTTGTAGTAGCCCCTGTGTCAAACTATATCTCGTTTTTTAGCATTAGAAATAAGGTAAACAATCTTGACGAATCTTTTTATAGAAAATGCTTCAAAAAATAATAACTATTACTAATAAATAATAACCAAAAGAGTGTAAATGACCATAATGTCCATCCTAATTGTTACATAATTTGCTGTGAAGTATTTTTCAAAAGTGTTTTTCAATAAAAAGACACGTCAAGAAAGCTTGCGCTATTCTTTCAGAGGCACGCGTCAGAGGAAGACGCAAGATGAACATGGCGCACTGGTGTGGACATAGCTTTAAGTATACAAATGTCAGTGTCAGTTTGCTACTATATTAATAAAGTCTTAAGAAGGGGTGCGTGTTGGGTAGAGGTTCGTTTACCCAAGAGCTGTAGTTCCCTTTTTGATCCCGTCCGGGAAAGGCAGTGCTTGAGTTGGTGGACCCTGGGCATCGGACAATGATTAAGCTATAAAGGCCAACACAAACCGGGAGTGCGGGGTGGTGACGGAGCGTGCCCAGCGCGCTCTATAACACTGAATCAAATATACGGTGACACACACCGGCAGCGCGGCACACCGTATTTGATTCAGTGTTATTGACCGCGCTGGGCACGCTCTGTCGGCACCCCGCGCTCCCAGTTTGTTGGGACCTTAAGTCTCAGTTGTTTTCCTTAACAACAGTCAATCTCAATGTTCATCGGGATAATTTCCAACGATGACACTCGTGCTTAGTGTTGCCAGATGGAAAATTTAAAAGCCCGAAGATAAGGCTTGGTTTCCTTCGAAAATTGACATTAATTTATTCACATTATTGAATTAGTATTAGTCAGTAGCTGGAGCTTCTTATATCTAAGTATTTTTAAACTTTGAATTACAAGAAGTGCCACCCTCATTTACTTTGTTCTTTTTTTTTAATTAGTAGGTACCTAAGTACAGGTTTTTGTATTTGACACAATAATGATAGGAATTATCAATGCAGTGAAAGTAATAAAAATTATATTTCCTTTAATTTTTTCAAATAAATTTTTCTACATAAACAGAAAAAATAATATATATTGCAAGGTATAATTGACTGAAGTTTTATTTGTATAATAATACAGAGACAAAAACACTTCGCTAACAACATACAAGGATCTTATTAATATACAAATTTCCACCGCGCTGTTTAAAATCCATTGCTAAAACGAACCATTTTATTACCATAGGTTATTGGACACCTGTTTTATTTCGGCGGCGTGAGATTATAAAATGGTTTTTATTTGCTGTTACCCAATAAATTTCATAATTAGCAATTTATCAGTATCACTTACGGTCTACTTATTATCTAGGGAATTAGCTATAAACACTTTTAATAGTTTTACATAATAAAGCTACCTCCTTAATATATGAACGCTATTTTTACATAACCCGGAGATTCAGTGTTTTTAACCGACTTCAAAAAATATCGTGTATTGTTCATCAGAAAAATAAACTTACCTGTAAATTTCTATGCAATAATTTTTGAGAAATCGCTCCTTTAGAACGGCACTGACACAATTACAATTATTTGTCTTTTGAAAACTAAAAAATGTATTCCTTTTTATACACGACTAGCCTTCCGTCCGCAGCTTCGCCCGCGATAAATTAACTTTCCCGTAGGAAAAGTTATTTTCACCTCACTAGCTCGGAAAGCCCTTTTTGTTTGTTTCACATCTATTGAGAAAATCGCTTTTTATCCACTTGTGAAGAAAGAGTTTTGACATTTGAAGGCAGCTTAAGTGATATTTGACAGCGAACAAAACGCAAAACGTTAAAAGTGCTGAATTTTGAACATCACAATTAATGAATTGCATCGAGTAAAAAACACTAAATACAGTCTTACAACTTCATTTTAATTCATAAATATTAGCATTCAACATTAACCTTCATTCTTGTTGTAAACGGATAAAATGTTCTGACAGTCCAAGTAAGTCGATGTGCGGACAAAACGCATCCGAAATAATAAAAAAAAACTTAAGTCAATCAAAACTTTTCAATTAATTAAGCCGTCAACGTTAAATATTCGCATGTTTTTCTAGTTATTTTGTTATTAAAAATGAGTGATTCGAGTGAAGAAGACGTATTAACACCTGTGGAATTACGGGAAACCGTGCAAAATGCGGAATTGAGCTTGCGGAATGTCGGTATTGGAGTAGTTCCATAAAGACTGGATATGCTTAGGCTATTTTGCATTATTTTTGATTTTGCCAAAATTTCTATACTTCAAAATTAAAGTATTGACAAAGAGGTAAATAAATAATAATTCATAGTACAAACCCTTTTCCTTATATTCCTCGCTGTAGTGAGGTGAAAAGTTTTGTGTTATACACGGGTGAAAAGTTATTTTACGTCTCGTGTGTTGAAACACTCGCTATCGAAAGGATTCTATTTTTGAACCACTCGCTTCGCTCGTGGTCAATCATAGGATCCTTTCGATAGCTCGTGTTTCAAATGAACACTCGCAGGTAAAATACAACTTTCCCCCCTTGTATAACAAATAACTATTTCCCGCAGTAAAAAGTAGCCTATGTCACTCAGTGATAATGTAGCTTTCTAACGACAAAAGAATTTTTGCAATCGATCCAGTAGTTTCGGTTCGGAGCGTATTCAATTCAAACAAACAAACAATCAAATCTTTCCTCTTTATAATATTAGTATAGGATGATTTTTAATCGGTGATAAGGAGTTGAAAAATATGAATCCTCAGCCAAAAACGAATTTAATAGACGAGGTCTCAAGCAATACAGTATCAGTTTAATAAAAAAAAAACTTTATTGTTATAACATCCTCCATCCACTGAAAGCATGGTCATCCCACATCTGTTGAAGTTAGGTAGTTTCGTCAAGTGTCATCGCTTTGGCGGGGAATTTGACAGGTCTCACGTCAAAGTTTGTTTCAGAAACTGACATGTCAAAGAGGTTTTAGACTCATAGACTGAACTATTAGTAGGGTGTCAATGAATTTAATTTTTTTTCTATTTTTTTTTCGAGGCTTTAGTGCACCTGTGTGACTTAATTTACTTTGTGTTTAATTAAAAAAATATTTTTAAAATTATCATTATTTAACAAAATACACGTTTTGTTTCACGTTTCTGCGGCTTAAACGTGATCGCCACCGAATATTGATCTAGAATAACTGGTTCCTGATCACCAATTAAAAATCATCGTGCATGAAGCACATGAATAAATACGGAGCAGAATAAAAGCTTCCGAACAGAGCTCGAAATTCTTACCTATTATCATAGGGTTGTTGCTAGGTAAAAAAAAAAACAAAATATTTTATTCAAACAAGTACCTAAGTATCTAATATCTGTATTATCTACAAACACTACAACAGGTAGGCATCTTTAAAAACAACCGAACACCCGAACTATGTAGCTAAACGCTAAATGGTCGCGTCGTCGCTAGCGGCACACCTGTACCTCTACCATGAGTTTACACTAGTTTACAGTGACCGTACTCGCTAGCGACGGCGTAAATAATTTGTATGGAGAATTGTACTTCCGTAAGTGACCGCTAGAGGCGCTGTACAATTCTCCATACAAATAATTTACGCCGTCGCTAGCGAGTACGGTCACGTAAACTAGTGTAAACTCATGGTAGAGGTACTGAACTTTGTCTACTCACTGAGCTAGTTCAAACCGGTTTGTCTCCGAGCGGGCGCCGGTGCACGGCCCCCCCGTCCTGTCTGTGACAGGTCACGCACACATTGTTGTGCGTGTAGTAGTGTAATGCGTGCGCGACGTTGTTTGAACTTTTTATTCTGCTCCGTATTTATTCATGTGCATGAAGTTTATTTTTGAAATGACAATAATTCCAATTGTGTCAGCATCTAAACGAGCGAAATTCTCAAAACCGGGAAATCTCAATAGTGCACAGACCGAGGTTTTCTTTCTTTGTATTTTTTATTGATATTTCTTCAACACCCATGAACAACGTACAGGCAACCAATTTGATTTCTAGGCCCCTGTAGAACCTTGTCGCATACTACTTGATAATTACAATGTCAGTACGGGTCAAAGGATTATCACCTTTCCGATCACAACATGCATTAAACGTAAAGAGTTTATAAACGTTTTCGCTCCATGACATGAGAAGAAAAATAAATTTTGACAGACGGACTGACAATTCAAGTTGTAAGTTATAAGCAAACTCCTTTCCTATTCATTATCGTTGACACAATGCTCGCAAAGATCGAGATGTCATCATGGTATACTTCACGCAACAATCACTTAATTCATTATGATATGGTTCTATAGTGGCCTAGGAATCAAATTGGTTGACTGTACCTACAAAGCCGCTCTTCAAACTTACCAGTATTAATATTTAGCACCACAGCACGGCGACATTTTTTCGTCAAATATTATAATAAGCTGTTCATTAGCAGGTGTGACGTAGGTCGACGGACACACAAGTTTTCGCAAGCACTTTCCGTTTTTTAACTCGATATTGCGTAAGTTGTTTGTGCGGCTTTTATTATTATTTTGGATGTCTAGGGTTAAATCCGATGAAGACTAGCTAATGCTTCAGGATTTCTCCCTGTGAAAAAAAACATTCAGACGAATTGAGAACCTCCATTTTTTTTAAGTCGGTTAAAAACTAAATAAAGCTGGCTTCCTGTGGAACTTTTTAAAAATGTCAGTCAAAAATCTATCTGGCAAAGAATGATGGGAAAATCGGCCTAAATACGACGACAACGACGACCGACGACGACGATCGACCTGGTTAAGGTTGCGGGATCGCGTTGGATGCGCATGGCACGGTATCGATCTGTTTGACGAGCCTTGGGGGAAGCCTATGTTCAGCAGTCGACGTCTTTCGACTGAAATGATGATGATGATGATGATGATAATGATCCAGTACGAACTGCATGCTAGCACTTATATACTTATGTTTACGTGAGCGTTAACTAAACTTTCAAATACCAAAAAAACTTTGAATAATCTTGATACTTGCCTAACTTAGGTTCCTCATAATTAAAATTTTAAAATCATGATATTTTCAGATTCCAGCTCGATTACAATTAGGAATCTTAAAATCCTGAAATCTCAGGATAATCCTTAGATATAGTAACCCTAGTTGAGTCTCCGATTATACTTGGAATGAAATCACCCTCTGTCTTTAGTAAAACAAGATACTAACCTAAAATGTTTTATTATAGTAAATATAAATTTATCTCGCAAATAAAACAAACTGATTACACATCATTCTGACATTGTTGGTTTGACTTATCTTATTTCCACAAAAAACACTAACTTCTTGATTAAAATTGAAATTTTAGCTTAGATTTTATTTAACTACCAACATTTTTTTGCAATTAATCAATATATTTTGTATAGGTACTCGTACTTACACAAATTGAACTCTAATTCGACAAACAAAAGGTTATAACTGCAACTATATGTACGCACTAAAGTAATTTTAATATACGTTATGATACGATACTTAACTTGTAAATCAGCTCCTTTCAAAAGCCAATTTCTAACGTCACTCGTCATGCAAAAATGCATCGAAACCCATTGTCTTAGAATTAAAATTCCATGGCCCCACAATCACGCCCCATGACCAAGATAAATATTGCCCACGTCAAAACTTTTATGGGTATTAGCATAGAGTTAAAGGTCCCGTGATTTGTGAGATCGAGTATCGTAGTTCTACTACTGTCAAAGTTTACAAAAACTGTTTGCCATTGTTTTTGACACCATTCAAGTGTCGGCTTGAAGGTTTGTGCCAAACAAACGTAGTTATTCATAGGTACAGTTACCTGCCAAAAATACTACCAGTATAAAGACATGTTATAATTTAGGCATTAACTTAAAAGTACTTTTTTTCTTAGAATTTTTTTATCCAATAATAGACAAAAAAAAGTTAGTAAGATACAACACTCCCTCGTAATAAAGATTAAATATATTAGCGGTGTAAAAGAGAAAATAGATAATAATCCATAGAATCAGTCTGTAGAAAATAAATGTGATTTTAATGACACTCTTATTAGACCAAATAATACGGTAACCTACTTTGGTCTAATTGGGTAGTAATTAATTACAAGAAAATGAATGAAAATCATTAATTATATTTTTAATTCAAAACTTTTTTTTAATTGACATTCTGCTTTTGCTTTTTTTACTGAATTGTACACTTTATGTATTTCAACACGTATTCGAAAAAATCTTTTATTATGGCATTTTCACACTAAAGTGACACCAATTG
Organism: Archips crataeganus; assembly: GCA_947859365.1. Lineage (NCBI taxonomy): Eukaryota > Metazoa > Arthropoda > Insecta > Lepidoptera > Tortricidae > Archips > Archips crataeganus. The sequence goes on along the minus strand of OX402067.1, from coordinate 8,793,540 downwards.
CGCATGACCTTTGGGTTTTGAATCACTTATGTGCCAATACACCTTTTTACATAATAGGTGAATGATTTTTAGCACAGCTAATTTTGCTTTTTTTTAATTTGCAATAAAATTTTAGATATAAAACGAATATGAAGTAAACTCCAACGTTTAGTATTGATTCAATAATTTATTTATACATATTATTTGTTATTGTATATATATATATATACCTACGAATTATAAAAAAAAAATACTAAATAAAAGTTGATTCATGATACGATTGGTAACTACAGCTCGAGCTATCTATGGTTGGTTTTCGATTTTGAAACATTTTCGGTTTTCGTTTTTATTTTTTTCTGTTTTTTTTTACGTAAGTATAAGAAAACCTTGAACTTTTTTGCACATTCAACCACTTTTTCCAACAACTAAACCAACTTTTGACGTTTCTGTTTACTTTTACATTTTTTCCTTCGCAAAATGCCTGAACCGGTTTTTTTTTAAATTTGCATAAGATAAAAAAATTGTTTAAACTTACTTTATTCCAAAAAGTCAGTCAGCAAGGAGGTCCCGGTGCACAGTACAGATAAATCACGTCACACTTGCAAGCCATACACACAACACAGGCCCACTGCACGCTCGCGGCACAATTTTTCTTGTGAAACTAATGCCGCGCGCGCGACCGACGCGAGCGATCGCTGGACACTGACTGACTGGCGAATGGCGCGAGGTGGGGTAGAGTGGAGTTGGAACCTTTTTGAAAATGGAAGATGACGTAGGATGTCGAAGCTGCCAGTGTTTTGCTGCCGTAACTTATAATAAAAAGAAAAAATGACCCTTAATTGGCAAATGTGCCATTTTTACAAGCTTTCGTGTGTTTTATGCATCGTGGTTTCAAAATTGGCGCATTTTTCGATATTACCTGAAATTTGGTGAACTTATAATTACTAGGGGCGTTCAATAAAAAGTGAGAATGAGTATGTTATAAACAACTTTTACTAAATGTCATTTTATTTTTCGACATAGTCACCTTTTAGCATTCTACACTTAGGGGCTGTTTCACCACTTTTTTTAAAGTTCGGATTAGCTTAATCATAACCTTATTTGTCAGATGCAATAAAAATTTCTGTTTCACCAGTCTTGATTAGCGCTAAATGACAGACAAACTATTTCTTAATTTGACCATCAGATCAGGTGGCATTTAGAATTTTTAACCGTCACATAACTTTTTAATTAGTTACTTTATTTTTTTGTGGCCATGGTTGGAGAGCCCTTCAGCCGGTTTCAGAAAAATAAATCAAAGTATTTTTTATTTTTTAAAGAAAGAAGTCATGCTAAAATTACAAACGAGAATTTAAATATCAAGATTTGAATAAAAAAATATAGGTCCGCTTTTAGTATGTAAAAATAAATCCAAAATTTCGTAATATTTTTTAATTACAGACTTTTTTCAGTGGCACAATCATTTGTTCTACCTTGTACATCACCATTAAAAAAAAAGTTAATCTGTCAAATGGTTTGGCGCCACTTTTCGATTCGTTTTACGTGATTTTATTTTTCTTTGTTATTGTTAACAAAGTATCGTAAATAAATACCGTTTTTGGATTAATTATAATGTTACACATTTGTTTATGCAAAACAATAGATGTATTTTAAAATTACATAGTTTACGATTTCTTTTGCTTTAATTATGAGCAACTCTTTGAACGAAAGTGTGCGAACAGGAACGCGTGGTCGTGAAATGCGACGTTGCCATTCCGACTTTTTGTTAAACCGACGATTAGTTAAGTGGTACTTAGTTTGCACAGGACCGGAGTGGTGAAACTGAAAAAAACACTAGCCGACAGATTTGTCCAGTACTTAGTTTATTCATTGGTTACGTAACCAGTAGTTTGACAATAAGGTGGTGAAACAGCCCCTTAGTATATCTTTTTTCTAAACTTAAAATTCCATTTTTAAAAAAGGTCTCATCTTGAGTACTTAAAAAATCTTGTACTGCAGCGACTACCGCGTCGTCGTCTTCAAATTTCTGGCCTCTCAGGTATTGTTTCAATCTCGGAAATAGGTAGAAATCACTGGGAGCGAGATCTGGTGAATACGGAGGATGCTTAAGGATATCGAACCCAGCATCACGAATTGCAGCCATTGCAACGGCGGACTTGTGTGCCGGGGCATTGTCCTGGTGGAACAGCACAACTTTCGAGAGTTTACCTCGCCGTTTTTCGCGGATCTCATTGCGCAATGTTGCTATTTGTTTGGCGTATAATGTGCCCGTAATAGTGGCTCCATGCTCGAGATACTCAATTTTTAATACCCCTTTACCATCCCAAAAAACAGACCCCATGACCTTACCGGCAGATGGGCTCACCTTGAATTTCTTCGGAGTTGGATATGATGGCCTTTTCCATGTCATAGACTGCAGTTTCGTTTCTGGGTCGTAATGATGGAGCCATGTTTCGTCCATTGTTATAAATCGCGCCAATAGTACATTACTGCAGCGGCCGCGAAATAGCGGATTGCCGGCCAAGTAGTTATAGATGGCCGAGTGTTAACGAGGCCATCTAGAGATACGAGGCCGGCAATCCCTGTTCGTGGCCAAGGCTTGTATAGAGTTTTTCTCAAACATGCATCATCATCATCACCACCATCATCACCGCCATCATCATCACCATCACCATCACCATCACCATCACCAACAACATCATCAACATCCATCAACATCCATCAACATCCATCAACATCCGTCAACATCCATGAACAAGAACATCCATCAACATCCATCAACATCCAACAACATCCATCAACATCCATCAACATACATCAACATCCATCAACCAACATCCATCAACATCCATCAACATCCATCAACATCCATCAACAACCATCAACCAACATCCATCAACATCCATCAACATCCATCAACATCCATCAACATCCATTAACCAACATCCATCAACCAACATCCATCAACATCCATCAACCAACATTCATCAACATCCATCAACATCCATCAACCAACATCCATCAACATCCATCAACCAACATCCATCAACATCCATCAACATCCATCAACATCCATCAACATCCATCCATCCACCCATCCATCAACATCCATCCATCCATCCATCAACATCCATCCATCCATCCATCCCTCCGTCCGTCCGTCCGTCCGTCCGTCCATCCGTCCGTCCATCCATCCATCCACGTCGACCACGTCGACCTATTAAACGTCATGGTGCTGTGTCACATAAAACAATAGACGATCACTTTGCTGGCCTTGGCCAGCAATGTTGTATGAAATTCCATTATTGACCTCTCGTCTAGCCGCACCTGCAACGTGACAGTTTGTGGCGTATTTTAAGGAACATAACGTCAATATTTCATAGCATGTTTGAGAATAGTACATTACTGCAGCGGCCGCGAAATAGGGGATTGCCGGCCGAGTAGTTATAGATGGCCGAGTGGTAACGAGGCCATCTAGAGATACGAGGCCGGCAATCCCTGTTCGTGGCCAAGGCTTGTATAGAGTTTTCCTCAAACTTGCATCATCATCATCATTATTATCATCACCATCATCATCATCATCATCATCATCACCATCACCATCATCATAAAATCATCGTCATCATCATCATCACATCATATCACCATTACCACCATCATCATCATCATCACCATCATCATCACCACCATCATCATAATCATCACCATCATCACCATCATCAATATCACCATCATCATCATCACCCACCATCACCATCGTCATCACCATCACCTCCATCATCATCATCATCATCATCATAAAATCATCGTCATCATCATCATCACTATCACCATCATCACCACCACCATCACCGTCATCACCACCACCATTACCATCATCATCATCACCACCATCACCATCACCATCACCACCATCATCATCATCACCACCATCATCAACATCACCATCATCACCATCACCACCATCATCATAATCATCACCATCATCACCATCATCAATATCACCATCATCATCATCACCCACCATCACCATCGTCATCACCATCACCTCCATCATCATCATCATCATCATCATCATCATCATCATCATCATCATCATCATCATCATAAAATCATCGTCATCATCATCATCACTATCACCATCATCACCACCACCATCACCGTCATCACCACCACCATTACCATCATCATCATCACCACCATCACCATCACCATCACCACCATCATCATCATCACCACCATCACCATCATCACCATTACCAATTACCATCATCATCATCATCATTACCATCATCACCATCACCATGATCACCATCACCCACCATCATCATCGTCATCACCATCATCATCATCATCACCATCATCATCACATCACCATCATCACCATCCCATCATCACCATCATCATCATCATCACCATCACCATCATCATCACCACCATCATCACCATCACCATCATCATCACCACCATCATCATCACCATTACCACCATCATCATCATCTCACCTTAAATAAACGTAGTGGCAGAATGTCATAATGAACCAAAACGCAAATATTGCTTATAGTTTTTTTTTAATGGCTAAATTCTATGATGCCATAGTACTGTATGGTGCTGTGTCACATGAAACAATAGACGATCACTTTGCTGGCCTTGGCCAGCAATGTTGTATGAAATTCCATTATTGACCGCACGGCCGCCCGCACGGCTAGCCGCACCTTCAACGTGGCACTTCGTGGCGTATTATAAGGAACATAACGTCAATATTTCATAGCATGTTTGAGAAAAAAAAGTTCCCGGTCTTGCTGCATCAGGTTCAAAGCTTCTTGACAAATCTCTAGTCTAGTTTGTTTTGCGTGTCAGTAAGCATTCTTGGTACCCAACGCGCAGATACCTTTTTCATATCCAAGCGTTCATGTAAAATATTATGCACGCTCCCCGTTGAAATCTCTACATTTTCAGCAATAAAACGAACCGTGACACGACGATCCGCCAAAACTGAGTTTTCGACTTTTTTCACAATTTCTTCAGTTACTGCTGTAGTAGGGCGTCCGGAGCGGGGGTCGTCCATTGTCGATGTTCTTCCACGTCTAAATTCGGCGCACCAACGTGCGACTGTCGAATACGGAGGAGCATTAGACCCTAAAGTGTCCCGCAAATCCAAATTGACTTGGTCCGTAGAAAAATTTTTCAAACACAAGTATTTGATAACGGCGCGCAGTTCAATTTTCTCCATTTTCGCTAACGTACTCAATAGCTTTGCAAAGAAATTACCGTATATTTTTTAAACAAAAGACAGTTAGTTTTTTTTTTCATAGCAATCAGCTAGATAGATTAGCTTTACCGACCAGTATTTAATTTCGTAATATTAAAAGAGTTTGCATCTCATTCTCACTTTATATTGAACGCCCCTCGTATGTAAATTCAGTGACAATACAGTAATCTGGTAGTGAAATTCTGGTGGAGCGGCTGGGATTGTCTCCGCAGGTCGGAACTCTTCAAAGGTTAATGACATCGACTTGAAACATGGATGATAATGCAAGTACAGTAAGCAAAAAAATATGGTATTAAAAATGAAATTTCTGACAACAACTTGAAACCTTTTTGTATAAAAAAATCTGACTGATGTTCCACCACAGAATCATCAAAGCCAAAAAAAAACTATTAATGAAGTAAGTACAGTTCAATGATTAATAACGTGACCTAATTATTTTGTCGTGTGTCATTCATTCTCCATCCTTCGTTGTCAGACTATGTCTTTTAATAAAATTTTTGCCACTGAAAGCAAACTTTTTAAAGTGTGTTTTCATACAAAAACTGTGAAATCTGGAATTATAGGGTAGGTAGGTACACAGAATTATGAAATTTGGCAGGAGGTAGGGTCTCGCAGCGTACGTAGAGGAAAAAGCCCGAAAATCAATGAACATTCAAAATTAAAATTATTTTTCATGAAGACAAAAATGAAGCAGTGCGTGGGTTTGAAATTATATTCGTTATTTTACCAAGGGCTTTCTTGTAAAGGAAATAATTGTTAACACACCTACGGATTAATTCAATGGTGTGTGTGAAATTCCCAATTCAGACTGCCTAAGCCCTCTCATTCTGAGCGGAGAACTGTACCCTGCAGTGAGATGTATATTAGGCCGAGATGATGATTAATTCGGTAAATAAATACCTAGAAGACTGTTTTTTTTTTTACTACGCTCGTTGGATGCTGGCTTGCTATAGAATTGTGAGCTTAGGTCATGTAGTATGTGTAACAGATCGCTTTTTAAAATCGAAGATGATAAAATTTCCTTAATAATTCTAACCTGCCAGTACTTTTGTTCTGGAATCAAATCAAGGGCGCGTATTTTTGAAAAGAAAAGGTCTAATCTTAAAAAAATTTGAAAGTCTGAAAGATCTGTGGTGGCCGGATTTTTTTATAAAAAGGAATTTTAAGACCAGTGTTGAGTTTGTACAGGTTATTTGACTGATAAAAAAGTTAACTTATGCTCGTGCAAAAGACATCAACGGGGGCCCAAGCTCTGAGTTGCTTAAATGCATTCGGTGCATACAAAATTATTTCATGTATTACTAAATAATGAAATGAGTGTTTTGGCGGTAAATGAATTTTAACGAATGAATAATAATCATATTGGGTGCGCTTCGATAGATATAACAACATTTGATATAACTATAACATTTGGTATAATGCTACATTTGATATAATGCGATTTACTCAAAAAGTAAACTTCGGAGGATTGATATTAATTCTATTTGATATGCATTAGGTTAGGTTAGGTTAGTTTATTTTATAAAAGAATCGTAGAATGTTTACTTCTCGAGTAAATCGAATTATGTCAAATGTAGTATTATACCAAATGTTACAGTTATATCAAATGTTGTTATATCTATCATTACGCACCCTAATACGTTTATTTACATTCATTGCTCGTTAAGAAATCAATACGTTTATTCTGTAAGTAGGCTGCAAAGGACTATATTAGATGTTTTTACAATCTTATTTTAACTTGCCCTGTTTGTTTGGGACAAATCTTGGACGTCGAATTCAACCCACTTCTAGTGGTTGCAATGACTTGAAATTGAGTATGTTATGTACTTAGACTGGATGATAAAGTTAACAAAAAAAACCTTGCATTAAAAATTTATTTTTTAATAAAAACTTATATCTTTACAGCCATCGCGTCAAAAATATGCAAACACCAACCTTATGTTTAGCGGCATAGAGTTGTACAGATATTTTTAACGCCTTGACTGTACAACCAGTGTTATCCAAATCATCATTGCTTAAAAGGATAAGTACTTACGCCTCAAGAAGCTTAGAAAAAAAAAACTTTTTCGCATTTTTTTACATTTTTAGAAATCAAGGTATATTTTATTAGTTCAAGCTTGCAATTTAATTATCTTTTATAGTAATTAATCTATAACAATACTTACTAAAAACAAGATTTAGCGTGTTTGGATCCACTAAGGGTGAATTGAATACAGTCTCGCGTAAGACGCATGTAACGCTACGACTTATTCCATGTGATAATTTCTATTGATAGTAATTAAACTGTATGACTTTAAGGCTCAATGATATTAGTTTAATGAGAGACTGATTAAAAACTGGTAAAAATATTGCCAAGTGCTAAGGTCTCCCCAAATCTATCGACTAGCGAAACAGACGTCGATCGGCTCGGCTACGCGGGCCGAATGGAGCCGAGCTCATCGATGTATGTTTCGCTCTTATTGCGTTGACATAAAGGTTTTTCCGATCGGCTGAAGCCGATTCCGCGTCGATAGATTTGGGGAGACCCTGAACCGATATAGATGAAATGTCTTGAGAGATAGTCCCTGGAAAGGACATAGGATAGTTTTATCCCGGAAAATTGAATAGTTCCTGCAGAATAGCGCTAAACGAATTCTTCACAGACAGAGTCGCGGGAATCTGCTAGTTACAAAATTATAAATTAATAATGTGACTACTACAACCGCCTTAGCCTAGTTGGTAGTGGCCTACGAAGCAAGAGGTCCTGGGTTCGAATCCCGGTAAGGGCATTTATTTGTGTAATGAGCACGATTATTTGTTCCTTAATGGATGGATGTTTTCTATGTATTTAAGTATTTATTTATCTATATAAGTATGTTTATCGTCGTCTAGTACCCATAGTACAAGTTTTGCTTAGTTTGGGACTAGGTCGATTTGTGTAAGATTGTCCCCTAATATTTATTTATTTATTTAGGGTCTAAGGTACGTATTATTAAAATTTCATATTACTTTTTCTATTGAATCGACAAGATTTCATATTTCTAAGAGTACCTATAATTTGATTCGTTCTCTGTATTCTGTTCGGAAAGAGAAAGACGCTGATAGTTTTAAATTTTCACTAGGAATATGAAATAATTTATAACATTTTTTTAAGATGTGCTCATTCTACAAGGGCATAACTCCAAAACTACCAGCACACAATAGGTTCATTACTTTAGTCTAGTCTCTAACCTTTTGACCGCCAGCGTCGGCTATAGACGACAGTACGGTAATACAAAATTAAACGTACCCGCATCCGCATAAGAATCAATTTTGTTCCAAACAAAAACGATGCGTGGCGGTCAAAAGGTTCAAAAAAGTGATGACGTAAATCTGTTGTTGACGTTATCAAAATTTTGTTGTGCGTGGCGTGTGGTTTTCATAGGCGGTTTATCCATTTCGATCACAACTAACGGTCTCCTTTAAAATCTTATTTGAATCAATAACACGACGTTCGTGCATTAACATTAATTAAAATAGTTCATTTATGTATCTGTCAAGTGTCAATGCAAATGTCAAATTTAAAATTATGACAGCTCTATTTTCTGGTGAAAAAGGCAAAGGAAACATATCTAATCAGTGGTAGTATTGGTAAATTCCACGTAAATTCAGTTATTTTTTTAATTTCTTGTATTTTTTTGAATATTGAGAAATAAATTAAAATAAATATTTTTCCGTGTTCAGGAGGCAAAACTCTTTCTATTTCTGTAGTAATTTTAAGGTGTCAAAAAAATTCTATCTCGTTAATTACCATCGCTATTGCCATAGATATAGCAATAGCAATTCAATTTCCACAACAGGGCCACCGGTTACTGGGTCACTGAGAGCCTATTACGTGTATTAATTGTTTAAACGTAATCACGAACTATTGAAAACGAGATCACAATAAATCATAGAGCACTAACAACATGACTTGCCTTTGGCTTATTTTAAAAGCTTTTTATTAACTTGCAATGTATATTTTAAGTACCTATATAAAATCAAAATAACAACGGGATTCGAGAGTACCGTTAGCACAACAGTACTTGTTCATAAATGATTGCCCGCGACTCCGTCCGCGTGGAATTAGTAATTTGGGCAGCTTATTTTTTTTATCCAATTTGCTTTTTCATCAATTATGGCTCACCTTAGTTCCTCGATAATAAAAAAATTACCCCCCTCCCCCGCAACCCCCCGCACCCTCCAACCCGCTCCCTCCCGCACTCCCCCCGCACAGCAACCCCGAACCCCCCCCGCACCCCTCCGCACCCACTGCACGCCCTCCCACACAGCACCCCCCGCACACCCGCGTTCGTCCCATCCCAAGTCAAGCGTGCCCTATAGAAGTTTTACTTCAAGTTTTACTTTAAGTTTTTTTTTGCCAAATATCTTGAAAACGGTGCACCCTACGGCAAAATCAATGAAATTTTCTTCCCCCCGTTATATCCGCACACCCTCTCCCACGCGCCCTCCCCCGCACCCCACACCCTCCCCCGCACCCCCACCCCCTTGGTGTTTTTGACAAATATCTTGAAAACGGTGCATCCTACGGCGAAATCAATGAAATTTTTATCCCCCCTTTAATACCCCCACACCCTCTCCCCCGCACCCCCCTCCCTCAACCCCCCCCATCCCCTTGGTGTTTTGTCAAATATCTCGAAAACGGTGCAAATCAATGAAATTTGAATCCCCCCTCCGTAGCCCCCGCACCCCCTCCCCCGCACCCTCACCGACCCCCCTCAACCCCTCCACCCCCCCAACCCCTTGGTGTTTTTGTCAAATATCTTGAAAACGGTGCATCCTATGGCAAAATCAATGAAATGTTAATCCCCCTTAACCCCCCCCCCCGCGCCCCTCACCCCCCTCAAACCCCCCCCTGGTGTTAACACTAAAAGAATTTCTCAAATCGGAGTAGTAGTTCCTGAGATTAGCGCCTATATAGAAGTTTTACTTCAAAACCCCCGATTTTGAAACATTCTTCCGCTCCGCTCCGCTCCTATTGGTGTTAGCGTGATGATATATAGCCTATAGCCTTCCTCGATAAATGGGCTATCCAACACTGAAAGAATTTTTCATTTCGGAGCAGTAGTTCCTGAGATTAGCGCCTATAGAAGTTTTACTTGAAAAACCCCCGATTTTGAAACATTCTTCCGCTCCGCTCCTATTGGAGTTAGCGTGATGATATATAGCCTATAGCCTTCCTCGATAAATGGGCTATCTAACACTGAAAGAATTTTTCAAATCGGAGCAGTAGTTCCTGAGATTAGCGCGTTCAAACAAACAAACAAACAAACAAACAAACAAACAAACTCTTCAGCTTTATATATTAGTATAGATTAAATATATTCAAAAGTCAATCTTTTATATCTTCATAAGTGCAGACACTTATTGATATAGAATTAATAGATTTACCTACAGAGTATTCTTTGCATATTTGGACTCTATTCTCGGTAAATGTTGTTATTTGTTTTATAAAAAATATGAATATCATATCTGACAAATCTGTCACTAATTCACATCATTTTCGCATTATCAAATTGCCGTAGCTGTTAAAAAATACGTATGTGTAAAACATGAATCGTGGTAAAGTATTAAACGGTCGGTGCCGAGAAATTATCTGCTATGTACTAACATATTTCAATAAAGAAAAAGATAACGAAGGTTCTTCTGAAAACTTTGATGGCCATTTTAAGCAATTTATTTACAACATTTGTATTTTATTTAAGTAATACAATTTGATGTTTGTTTCCTTGCTTTAGAACTTCATTGTACTAAAATAACAATTTCATTTGTCTGAACACTCTACCACTGACAATGTCATATCATGCATTAGTTCAAAAATGACATATGAGCTCAATCCCTATCTAAACGCGCTTTGATAATATGTATGTATGTACGGGTCAAATCTTGGAAGTTGAATTTGACCCAATTCCAGTGGTCGGATTTACTTGTTTGAAATACTTATGTAGGTTGGATGACAATGCAAGTACAGTCAGCGAAAAAGCTTGCATTGAAAATGAAAATTTTAACCAAAACTTATTTGCACCACATTTTGTACCAGGTGAGATAGAGATGAATCGCCCGCCGATTAATTATAAATAAAAAATATTGTCATTTTGACGGTAGCAATCGCATATTTTTAGGGTTCTGTACCTCAAAAAAATAAATTAAATCCTCATAGGATCACTTCATTGTCCGTTCATCTGTCTGTCAACGCCGTTTCTTTCAGAAACGTGCGGAGGTCATCATTATCATTATCATCATCAGCCTATGTTCGTCCACTGCTGGACATAGACCTCTCCCATGGCACGCCACTGAGCACGATCCTCGGCCACTCTCATCCAGCTGTTGCCAGCCGCCTTGCGAAGATCATCGCTCCACCGAGTCTGAGGACGCCCCACGCTACGTTTGCCGATCCGTGGTCTCCACTCAAGAACTCGTCTACCCCAACGGTTATCGGTTCTTCGGGTTATATGGTGCGGAGGTATCAAGCTGAAATTAAAAATAAATATTCAGGTCTGCAATCCCTTAAGAATGTTACTGGAGACCATAAATTGTAGAAGGGGACATATGATGGGACACTTGATATGACACGACAAGTTCTTTTTAAGCCTGCTGGAAGGAAACATAGAAGGAGGACAAGGCAGAGGAAGGCCAAGATTGACCTATTTTAACCAGGTGAAGGAGAAAGTGGGTGTCGTGTCGTATCAGGAAGTCAAACGGCTGGCCGAAGACCGCACGGAGTGCCGGTTACACCACCGACAAGAGCATAGCTCTTACATTTGAGAAGAGAAGAGCAATCCCTTGAAGCTGTAAGTAATATTGTAAAGTTTCACAACTTGTGTGAAGGAAAAGCTTAGGTTTTAATCATTAAACCGCAAAGAATGTCTTTATTTATCATAGATACCTATACTACAAAACACAAACATGTACTCGTATAAGCCCCTTATTGTACAAAAATAAAGAATAAAACTATTGACAACCTTTAAGATACATGTACATTAATGTACAAAGGCGAACTTACCCCTATCAGTCAACCTTTGGTCAAGCAACCTTTGTGGGGAGGAGCACTGCTTATCCTAGAGCACAGGTTTTACCTATTTAGGGAGTAGAGTTTCTAGTTATAAGAACTATGTAGGTATAAAGATGTATAATTTTTATCAATAAAATTATAAATTGAAAAAAACCTTAGGTATCTATAAAAACGGCAAAAAAACACGTTTTTTGTTTGGGAGCCCCCCTTAAATATTTATTTTATTTTAATTATTTATTTATTTTTAAGCAAATATATAAATAACTAAATATTCTGTGAATATTTCAAGCGTCTACCTGTTGCCGTTATCAATATCGAGCAAAACGAGCAAAAAAATCACGTTTGTTGTATGGGAGCCCCCTTAAATATTTAATTTATTCCGTTATGTATGTATGTATGTATGTAAACTCTTTATTGTACAAAATAAGGAAAAAAAAAAGAAAAATATTATAGACAACCGTTGAAATGCATGTACAAAGGCGAACTTATCCCTTTAAGGGATCTCTACCAGTCAACCTTTGAGTGGATGAAAGGAGTATTTAGTAAGGGACCGACAAAGAGTAAGTAAAAATAAAACAGTCGGACAAAACATAACAATACAACTTTTAGGAAATACAATACATAAACTCATAATATAAAGAAACCTATTAAAAATATACTACCATATATAACATATATATGCATAAAACATATAATAAATAAGCAGTGTTCTCAATAAATTAAAGAGATGGTGTGAACCACATCTTCTTCAAAGCTTCCCTGAACGACACCACGGAGGGAGATTGCCTAATTGAGGTGGGCAATCGATTCCACAGTCTAGCAGATTGAACAGTAAATGATTTAGAGTAAATTTTATTATTATTATTATTATTATTATTAAGTATTTGCTGTTATAGCGGCAACCGAAATACATCATCTGTGAAAATTTCAACTGTCTAGCTATCACGGTTCATGATATACAGGCTGGTGACAGACGGACGGACAGCGGGGCCTCAGTAATAGGGTCCCGTTTTTACCCTTTGGGTATGGTTGTGGCGTTTTTTGTATTTTCTGGTTTGGTGGTTTTTAAATTTGTAAGGAATACTCAGCCCGAATCCGACGCGTACTTGGCTGTTTTTTCTGATTTCTACCTTCAAAAATAACATACTTAGATTAGCCATGCTACTTACCTACACCCTGCTAGCGCATAAGGAAACCTGTCCCGGAGATCCGGTGACATTGTGGACGACAAGGTTCCACTTCCCGGCGACGTATCTTTCACGCCTCAAGTCAACAATGAGATTTTCTCAGAAAATGTAAGGCTATTCTTTTGTCGGATCGGAAATGCGCACATTTTTAGTACTGATTTTTTTGAAGTAGTGGCCTGACAGACAAGTTTTGGTGGCCTAGTGGTTTGACCAATGGCCTCTCAATCAGAGGGTCGTAGGTTCGAGCCCGACTCACACTTATGATTTTTTCGGAATTTATGTCCGAAATTAAATTTGAAATTTACTATGAGTTTTGCGGTGATGAAAAACATCGTGACAAAATCTTTTTTTTTACATAAAACTGACCCGTCGTTGGTCCCTATCTCACCTGATGCAGAGTGCAGATGAAGCCAAAGGTGCACCTCACTGGTTCAGTAACAGCCTATTCTAGCCTTGAAAAGCCCTAGGTGACGACGGGAGCAAATTCCATTCCTTAAAAATTCGTATTAGGAAAGATTTTATTTTATTTATTGAGAAGAGAAACAAACGGTCATATACAAGAATGTGTACAGAAATACTTATGATTAACATAAGACCTACAGTTTCCTTAAATTGTAAAAGTGCTAAATACAATATAAAAAGGATTATAATTAAAATTATTTTAAAGTTAAAATTATTTTATGATAATTTTATGATGTCGGATTCTTTAGTAAAGTTGTTATTGAATTTTGAACATTTAATTTTGGATATTAAGGTAACTTACAGCATGTATTATTTTGATACGGATTCCGACATCTAAAATCATTATTATTATTTTAATTTTATAAGTATAACTAAATACAAATAGAAATGTATTACATGCAACATTATATTAAATATAAAGATGCATGCGTCAGTGACATTATAGTTAAATGTGTACTTAAGAAATACCTACATAGTTACACATTGTGGTATAAACTAAGTATGGCTAAAGTTAAAAGTTTAGAAACAGTTGTGTATTGTAATGCCAATCATTGGAACAATTTCTTCAAAGATAATATAGTACTGTTAAAAATATCAAAATTTGTTAGTTTTACACTTTTATTAAAATGTCTGCAAGCACGTCTGATAAACATATTATGAGCGTAACATGTTCTGCTAGTAGGGATAGAGAACAATTCCTTTCTGCGACATTGACGAATACGGGCACGAGGGACCTTGAGATAAACCATTTGGAGTAAGGAAGGGATTTCCAACTTTGCATTTAGTATTTTATAGAGTAAAACAGAGTCTACGCAGTCACGCCGATCGCTCAATGACAGCATCTTATGGTGTTGTAAAGAGTCTGCATAATTAACATAACTATGACCAGTTCTAAAATCAAGCGATTTCATAAATTTCTTTTGGAGCCTTTCAAGTCTATCAATATGGATAGAATAAAAAGGCTTCCAAACGGCACGGCAAAAGATGAAGCGAGCCGTTTTTTGCGGATCAAATAAATAAATAAAAAAATAAAAAAAATAAAAAAAATATCACGGGAGAATTCACACCAATTGACCCAGTCCCAAAGTAAGCTAAGCAAAGCTTGTGTTACGGGTACTAGGCAACGGATAAACATACTTATATAGGTACATACATAAATACATATTAAACACCCAAGACTCGAGAACAAATATGTCTCGAACCCGGGACCTCAAGCTTCGTAGTCAGGTTCTCTAAACACTAGGCCATCTGGTCGTCTAAACAAACCAAAACCAGCAAACCAGCGAAGATATTCAATGGTATGTGTGAAGTTCCCCATTCGCACTACGGCCCAAGCCCTCTCATTCGTCTCATGGGAAGTATATACATTGGAATGATGGACTCTGCACACTCTCCAAAATGTATCCGATTAATATCCACAACCGCATCACCATTAATACACTCTAGGAAGTACTAGTCTAAGGCAAACATGTCAGAGGATGTACGTTACATCAGAATGCTAATGTCAATATTAATATTGCAAGTGCTGTCTTTATCCTTATTCGAGACATCTTTACTGCAATTACTAACAACGATGACATGAAAAAACATATCTTCAATATTGTTACAACTACTCATATTTCCTTGTTCGATTGTATTTAGGATACAAACATACATAAGCTCTAGGTTTCGCTCTTAGAAATCCTACTAAGTATATTATAAACTAGCTGATGCCCGCGGCTTCGCCCCCGTTATAATTTTTCTAAAATTTCTTTCATAAAAACCTTCTCTTGACAATAACAAACGCAATGAAAAAATAATTATCCAATTTGGTGCTGTCGATCGGAAGTTATGCGCGTACATACTCAAATATTTCGGTAATTCATTTTTATTTACATAGATAGATACTTAGATAGATAGATAGATCAGAAAGTTTGAAATTTTGTACATGGTTTTCTTTAATAATACAAGTTTTTGGAAATTCTTGTTGAGTAAAATAAGGGATGAATTGTTTTAAGCGAAAATTATGTAATTTCAGCTAGCTGAAAAATAAATGGGAAAAATTGAGTACATTCATAGTCTTTTGTAAATCAAAAGGGATGGCGTAAGGAATATGACTAGTATGGAGACTCGTAACTGTTAAATCTACAGATGTCAAATTGTAAGATTCAGATTAAGGTAATTTATCGTTTTTAGGGTTGCGTACCCAAAGGGTAACGTGGACACTCACAGTACGGCTAATCCACCAGTTCAAGGTCGCTCAGCGAGCTATGGAACGAGCTATGCTCGGAGTTTCTCTGAAAGATAGAATCCGCAACGAGGATATCCGACACAGAACTAAGGTTATCGACATAGCTCAGAGAATTAGCAAGTTGAAGTGGCAGTGGGCTGGTCATATCTGTCGAAGAACCGACAATCGTTGGAGTAAACGAGTTCTTGAGTGGAGACCGCGTCTTGGCAAACGTAGTGTAGGGCGCCCTCCGGCCAGGTGGAGTGACGATCTGCGAAAGGCTGCTGGTAGAAGCTGGATGCGTCTAGCCGAGGACAGGGCGCAATGGCGCTCATTGGGGGAGGCCTATGTCCAGCAGTGGACTATTATGGGCTGATGATGATGATGATGATGACCCAAAGGGTAAAAACGGGACCCTGTTACTGAAACTTCGCTGTCCGTCCGTCCATCTGTACGTCTGTCCGTGTGTCCGTCTGTCACCAGGCTGTATCTCATGAGCCGTGATAGCTAGACAGTTGAAATTTCCACAGATGATGTATTTCGGTTGCCGCTATAACAAAAAATACTAAAAACAGAATAAAATAAAAATTTAGGGGGCTCCCATACAACAAACGTAATTTTTTTGCTCGTTTTTGCTCGATATTGACAGAATATTTAGTTATATATATTCACTTTAAAAATATACTCGTAGATAATGGTACTTAGTGGAGTCCGACTCGCACTTGGCCGGTTTTTAACAAAATCATCCAGTTAACAGTGTGGTGATGCCAGTGATGACTGCACGTGGCCATTAACGATGGGCCTCTTATGAAAGCTCAAGGTCACTCAGAGGGTGATGCCGCGGTAGAGAGGGCTTTGCTCGGAGTTGCACATTAGGATCACATTAGAAATTATGAAATCCACGCAAGACTAGAAAGTCTCCGACATAGCTCGAAGAATCGCCCGACTCAACGCAACACAACTCACGCACGCCACGTCTACATCCCTCGTAGAACTGATAGCCGGTGAGGCCAAAACGTTCTCGAGTGGCGTCCACGGACCGGAAGTCGCAGTATAGGTAGGCCTTCAACAAGGTGGAGCTACGAGCTGTTTATGGTTGCGGGAATGCGTTGGGTGCGGATGGCGCAGGACCGATATGTTTGGCGAGCTTTGAAGGAGCCCTATGTTCAGCAGTGGACGTCTTGATGATGAAACATTAGCGGAGTAGTTTCGGAGACAAGGTCAGCTTTTAAATCATCACCTCGTGGGCAAAGTCACTGGCAAAAGCTAATAGTTATCTACAAATATATTTTGCAATGGGAAATTAACTTCTGAGTAAATGACCGGGTGCCATTTATTTATAATATTCTGAATCACGATTATTCTAAAACCTTTTAGCATGTATATAATAATTGATTAACAATGTTTTACTAGGAACTAAGACGGCATTTAATAACTGTTATTAATCATTATTATTTTCGCTTCCGGTGAATCTTCCTGTCGCCATTGAAGCGGAGTTGTACTGTATTAATTGTATGAATTATTATAACTTGTACCACTATTGTTTGTTCATCAATCATATAAATAAAAGTTTTAACTACAAAAACCGGTCAAGTGCGAGTATGACTCGTACATGGAGGGTTCTGTATCTCCGAACAAGCGCGCGGTCATGGCTATGGCTGTTAATCTGAAGATGGAGCTGGAAGAAGAAGATAAAAATAAAATGAAAAGAAAAAACTTTTAAAAACAAGCTTTTGTTAAGTAGATGTTAATAAAAAGGACTAAAACGCTGAAAATAATTTAATTCTGATAAAAAATAAACCACCCAGCGTTTTTATCACAGTCCCAATTTTTTTCAATAAAAGCGTGCTATATTTTGACCTCAAGATAAATAATAATAAAAAAAAAAGATAAATATTAGGCGACAATCTTACACAAAACGACCTAGTCCCAAACTAAGCAAAGCTTGTACTATGGGTACTAGATGACGATAAACATACTTATATAGATAAATAAATACTTAAATACATAGAAAACATCCATAACTCAGGAACAAATATTCGTGCTCATCACACAAATAAATGCCCTTACCGGGATTTGAACCCAGGACCTCTTGCTTCGTAGGCAGGGTCACTACCAACTAGGCTAAAGCGGTCGTTAAATAAAGGTACACGCTTTTATTGACAAAAAATTGGGACTGTGATTGAAACACAAATATTTATTTTTATCAGAATTAAATTAAACGATTGGCCAGATTTGGCTCGAAACAGGGAACAACGGAGAACCAGAGGGGAGGCCTTTGCCCAGCAGTGGGACACTGTTATAGACTAGTAAAAAAAAATTTAGCCTTTTAGTTCTTTTTAATCACATCTACTTAGTAAAAGCTTGTTTTTAAAGTTTTTTTCCTTTCATTTCGAGTTTTATAATTTTATATAACTTAATGAGAGGTGGCTTGTGCCATGCAGTGGGACATAATATAGGCTAGAATGATGATGATGACTGTTAGTGAAAATAAACGGATCACTCACGTCTTGAAACGATCCGATCCGTTTATTTTCACTATGAGTGAGTCTCACGGTAGTTTCATGTTTATAATGACTTTTGTATGACGCTACATCCATAACTTACCCCATTAGCATTTGACCTAATTCTTTCCCCTCGCCTTTACAAAGGTACTTAACTCTGGTGCATTATGAATTTGAAAGACAATGAATAGCACGTTCTTTAACGCATCGCAAGCATATCCTGCGCAACGCAAATTGCATACACAACATCTCACATAGAACTACTAATTTTAACTCTAAGTCGTGGTAATAACTTCTAAAATGGTATGTTGGTCGACGAATGTACAAAGTAACTTGTGTTCCAGATTGTATTTGAAACCATTTGAAACTTATCCGACAGAGGAACCTTTTCGCTATCAAAGTTGTTATTGACTTCCTACGGCTGCAAAGCAATTCACTAGGAGATATAATGTGAAAAGGGTCCACAGAACGGCTGACTATAATAGTTGTTCTGTAGTTATGGTACTTTTGATTCAAATTGAAGGAACGTGTTCAGTTTAAGTGTCCATTGTATTATGTCCTTAACCTGCCGTGTGAGGGTATTTTAAATGACTGATTTGGAAATGTTGAGTTTTATAGGTTCTATGGAAAGGCGCGAAATATTCTGATCCTTGGCTAAAAGCTCAGCCTGAGAATAAGACCGAGATACACAAAGCTAGTTATGAAAAGTTAGGTAAAATTCAACCTTATGGATATATTTCTATGTATGTCCGCCCTTATTAGGTATTTGCTACTCTCTAGTAGCAAATACCTAATAAGGGCGGACATACTAGGGGCGTTCAATAAAAAGTGAGAATGAGTATGTTATAAACAACTTTTACTAAATGTCATTTTATTTTTCGACATAGTCACCTTTTAGCATAATACACTTAGTATATCTTTTTTCTAAACTTAAAATTCCATTTTTAAAAAAGGTCTAATCTTGAGTACTTAAAAAATCTTGTACTGCAGCGACTACCGCGTCGTCGTCTTCAAATTTCTGGCCTGTCAGGTATTGTTTCAATCTCGGAAATAGGTAGAAATCACTGGGAGAGAGATCTGGTGAATACGGAGGATGCTTAAGGATATCGAACCCAGCATCACGAATTGCAGCCATTGCAACGGCGGACTTGTGTGCCGGGGCATTGTCCTGGTGGAACAGCACAACTTTCGAGAGTTTACCTCGCCGTTTTTCGCGGATCTCATTGCGCAATGTTGCTATTTGTTTGGCGTATAATGTGCCCGTAATAGTGGCTCCATGCTCGAGATACTCAATCATTAATACCCCTTTACCATCCCAAAAAACAGAGCCCATGACCTTACCGGCAGATGGGCTCATCTTGAACTTCTTCGGAGTTGGAGATGATGGCCTTTTCCATGTCATAGACTGCAGTTTCGTTTCTGGGTCGTGATGATGGAGCCATGTTTCGTCCATTGTTATAAATCGCGCCAAAAAAAGTTCCCGGTCTTGCTGCATCAGGTTCAAAGCTTCTTGACAAATCGCTAGTCTAGTTTGTTTTTGCGTGTCAGTAAGCATTCTTGGTACCCAACGCGCAGATACCTTTTTCATACCCAAGCGTTCATGTAAAATATTATGTACGCTCCCCGTTGAAATCTTTACATTTTCAGCAATAAAACGAACCGTGACACGACGATCCGCCAAAACTGAGTTTTCGACTTTTTTCACAATTACTTCAGTTACTGCTGTAGTAGGGCGTCCGGAGCGGGGGTCGTCCATTGTCGATGTTCTTCCACGTCTAAATTTGGCGCACCAACGTGCGACTGTCGAATATGGAGGAGCATTAGACCCTAAAGTGTCCCGCAAATCCAAATTGACTTGGTCCGTAGAAAAATTTTTCAAACACAAGTATTTGATAACGGCGCGCAGTTCAATTTTCTCCATTTTCGCTAACGTACTCAATAGCATTGCAAAGAAATTACCGTATATTTTTTTAAACAAAAGACAGTTAGTTTTTTTTTTCATAGCAATCAGCTAGATAGATTAGCTTTACCGGCCAGTATTTAATTTCGTAATATTAAAAGAGTTTGCATCTCATTCTCACTTTATATTGAACGCCCCTCGTACATAGAAATATATCCATAAGGTTAAATTTTACCTTTAAATTATAAATGATTAACGTTAAATGATTTGAAGACCAGATAGATGGCCTAGTGGTTAGAGAACCTGACTACGAAGTTTGATGTCCCGGGTTCGATTCCCGCGTCGGGGCAGATATTTGTATGAAAAATACGAAAGCTTGCTCTCGGGTCTTGGGTGTTTAATATGTATTTAAGTATGTATCTATCTATGTAAGTATGTTTATCCATTACCTAGTACCCATAACACAAGCTTTGCTTAGCATACTTTGGAACTAGGTCAATTGGTGTGAATTGTCCCCTGATATTTATTTATTTAATGATAATAAAAATTACCATGGATTCCTAAACGAGGTCCAAATGCCATGAAAATTACGTGTCAAATATGGCTTCGTATGTATGTGTGTATGGTTTGTATGTTCGTGTATGGTATTGTCGGTTCGAGTCCAGTCTGGCATCTTTTAATTTTGGAATTTATGTGCAATATTTTAATTTTATTATGAATTTATGTAAAGGAAACCAGCATTGGCCCCGCGTGATCCGCGCGTGGGATTCTGAGAGGAGGCCTGTGCCCTACAATGAGACGTATATAGGGCGAGATGAATGATGATATATTAAGGGATGACATAAGCTAAGTAGCCTAATACACCGTGCTTTTTTTATATCCGTTTACTTTAAGAGGGTACGATGCGCACCATTTATCCATACAAACGTAGTCCCCTGTTTCCTCCCTGGATAATGGCTTTAGAGCCAATTTTTTTTTACTGTGTAATCTGTATCTACCACAGCTATGCCCCTACGTTTCGTTTTTTTCCATATTTCAATTAACATAAGAAATATGAGCTTTCAAAAACTGAAAAAATTGCCCAATTTCAACGACATTTTCAGACACTCATCAGAAAAGAATCCCTCATATAAACAAAAAAAGGAAAACATAGGGGCATAGATAAATCTGTCCTCTAATTATTTATGAAAAAAATAAATTTATTGTTCCAGTTTTCGAAAAGAAAACAGGGGACTACGAAATGCTGATTTGATCAATTTTACGCGCCTATTAACGGTCTGAGGTGCAGTTGTCCCGCTCTCGCTGTACTGACACGGAGGGGTTCGGGCGAGACAGCGACATTTCATTAAAATACCTATTTCTCAAAATTCTCTCAGCCATCGTACCCTCTTAAGGGAAGATTATTCAGGTCAAATAGAGTTAATTTCTCGAAGAAGCTAGTGTCTTAACTCTTACTATTTTTGAGATAGGTATTCGATAATTAAATTTAATGACTGAACCAGTGTAAAAGGTCGTTTATTACGTCCTATTATATCTTTTAAATTTCGTCTGTAAAGAGTTTTCCATTCATAGCTATTCGCTACAAGGAGATTCATTGTGGCGTGTTTCTTTCGACTACGTACATACTTTTTCTTTTATTATGTGTCACATCAATGTCATTTGGCACTAACTTTTGTGTAACTCTAAGGGACCTTTTGCACTGTAATATTGACATTATTTGACATACTAAATACAAACCGAAACATGGATACACAGAAATAAAAACCAGAAAAAGAGACCAGCGCTGGGAATCGAACCCAGGTCCTCAGCATTCCGTGTATTTAGTATGAAAATATATGGATTTCACGGGATGACCGTAAAAGTAATAAATTTGGAGTTGGAAAATAAAAATAAGAAAAGACTCCAAAAAACCAAATATTTATGAAAAACATTCTTTTATTTTAACAAACATCAATATACCAGGTAGTTTCTGTTAATGTACCGAATAAAATGTCGAATTTAACGGATATTAAAAAAAACAGTGTATAATTATTCAATGCATAAACATGACTCACATTGCTCACGTCATCAAATATATATATACTATGTTGTCATTAATACTTGCATAAATCAATATTATGGTGTCAATTTTATATCCTTCACCTTCGGACGTGTCTAGGTCTGGGTTAAGACAGGACTAGAAATCTGAACCAAAGAACATAAAAATGTAGAGTTGACAGTTCGTAAGCCCTTCGGGGTCAACTGGGCTTACTACTTCATATTATAAATGCGACATTTTGATTGTTTAGATGTTGTTTGTTACTCCATCATGCAAAATCGGCTTCAGAAATTTTAATGACATTTAGCACACATATAATTTAACCAGGGGCTAAATTCAGGAACGGCCCAACACGGTTTGTAAGCGGTAATTCGATCGTCTGCGAGAGGATAGGGATGAACTGCTATTCAGGAACGCCAAAAGTCACTGGTTTGCGAGAGGTTTTGGGCTGAGCTTGAGATGAGCCTTATTTTCCTAGATTTTTTTCCTAGAATTAGGGAAAGCTTAAGGGAATAGCATCGAATTACCGCTCGCAAACCGTATTGGGCCGTTCCTGAATTTAGCAACTGGATGTAAATGGCGTACTGCTCGTAGGATAAGTACAGTCTTGGAAAATACAGTGCTCTCGGCGACGAATACAATTTTGTACCTTTGCCGCCGAGACTCCGTCCGTGGGGCCCTGGTGCTCTGATTATCTTCAAAGACTTGTCAAAGAGACTCAAAGATACCACAGGAGACCGAAGAGCAGGCAGCTTTCCCGCTCAACGCATCAGTCTTACGATCCAGCGAGGAAATGCTGACAGCGTCTTCGGTACCATGCCGCAGGGGGCATTTTTAGATTTAATGTAGTTTTAGTTTATTTTATTTTAATATACTTAGTTAGTTTTAATTTTTATAGATTTTTAGTTACTTTTAGGAACAGATTAATGTTCGGTGTCATCTGAAAATTTAAATTTAAATGTCCAAACCGATACTTCTCTTATAAACAAAATAATGCAAATAAATGACCTATCTAGCTTTCATAATCTTTAATACTCTAAGAAGAGCTCGGAACTCCGTGCAATTTGTAAGCCTCAATCTAACTGGTTATAATTAGACATGTGCAATATGTCGTTTGTAAGCAAGAACAGGTATTATGGCCTCTAAGATCCAGCCAACCTTCCGGTGTATAATTATGGGTACAAATGATTATTTTTATGTGGCATGACAGTAATAACTAACTATAAGTAACAATTGACAATGAAATCTCATCTAATTTTGCACGTATTTGTTAGGTAGTTAATGCCCTTAATGTCTGTCTGGATCATATCATGCATGTAAAGTCTAACTTGCTTCCTTCAAGGTCGCCAGCAAATAAAGCTTGTGACAATATTGCACGGGTGCGGTTAATGTACCACCAGTAATACTCGTACATAAAGAAGTAACAGAACAAATGAAATGTATTTTACGAATTAATTACCTTTTTTTTCTATTAAAAATTACAGTCTGTTTTCATTATTGTTTTATTTCGTTACGAATTCTATTAAGAGCGCCCTCTTATCTTTTCAGTTTTGAGCCTAAGGGCGCCTGGAATGCTCGGGCCGGCCCTGTGGCTGGGTCTACTCTAGAACTCACGGAGACCCTAATGTTACTTGGAGTCAAGTAGTAGCCTGCCTAGCCGACTGGTTAGATCAATTTACCAAGATCTTTATTTCCTAGTAACAAAACTTCCATTCGCATTTTTTCCCAAATGCTTTTTACTCACTCTAATTTTTATAATTCAACTAATCTAAGTACATTCCAAGTAAATATCTAATATACTAAATTAAATAATACTAGTATAAATAATAACATAAAAAGAAACCTATAAGGCAAATACGTCGTCGAAAGACGTCGTAGGCATGGACCTCAGTACGCTGGCCGCATTACCTCTTTGTACCGCTATCCCTAGCCTTTGAGCGAGGTAAGCGCCAGCTTTAGGGTCCCCAGAGGCCAGAACTAACCTTTTGGACAAGTCCTTTAGCACCTTTTTTGTGTCTGTTGACCATGGCCCCATCGTTTCAAAAGCAAGCGCCGCAAACTCCTGGTAAGTAGTCAAACCTGAATATTTGCGACGCTTGCTAACCTGAGCATGCTCGGCAGCCGCCCCGGCCCTAAGCGCAGTACCTTGAACATGGGACGCGGCAAAAGTGTCGACACAAGTCACGTCCCACACCAAAGACCGCCCCACCCCAACGTCCACGGCACTAAGGTTACTGAAGCTTATTTTCACAGTAGCGTTTTTTCCCAATTCGAATTGACACAGAAACAGTGTCGACGGGGCTCCGCTTACGCGGAGTTCCTTCTTCTACGTTCTTGGCCCTTCGGGCCGATGCAAACTTAACATAACCTAAACCTACCTATGTTTCTGTGTCGATTCAAGTTGGGAAAATACGCGATTGTGAAAATATTAAGCTTCAGTAAAAAACCGTACCAAGTGAGAAAAAAAACTTTTGAAAAAAAAAGCGAATGGAAATTTTGCTGGTAGGAAATAACGATTTTGGTAAATTGATCTATGGAACCAGTCATTTAAACCAATAGTTAGTCCTGGGTTCGAATCCCGGTAAGGGCATTTATTTGTGTGATGAGCACGAATATTTGTTTCTGAGTTATGGATGTTTTCTATGTATTTAAGTATTTATTTATCTATATAAGTATGTTTATCGTCGTCTAGTACCCATAGTACAAGCTTTCCTTAGTTTGGGACTAGGTCGATTTGTGTAAGATTGTCCCCTAATATTTATTTATTTATAATCTAGTCTAGCCTGAAAACGGGCACACGCACAATTTTTCGAGACGCATACTCTAGCGCTCCAAAACGGGACACCCCGCGTATAACGGGACGGTCGGCAACCCTAGTTATAAGTACCCCCGCGTTGTTCAACAAAACCCTTGCATGAAATTTTTAACATAACCAGACCATAATCAAGTATCGTATCGGCATAATGATTGACGCAACCGCCAATTAAAACATAACAGACTTGTCCTACTGGTTACAAGTTACGAGCGGTGGTTACAGGCAGGACGGGTAGCGTCACGCTCCATTTTCCTTCAATCTACCGTGTGTTGATACCTGCTGAAATCAAGTGGTATATCGACGGCATGGCACCGTAACTCGATTCTCACTAGGCTTGTAAGTGTTACTTAGTACTCGTACTAAGTATAGTAAAGTCAAAGTTTAATAGTAGATTGATAAACAAGGGTCGTAAGTGATCAATTACACCCAAGATATTTAGGCGCACGAGCGAGCAAAGCGATTGATCATTTAAGGCAGGTTTATACAGGGTCAGTAACTGACTTCGAATTCGAGACAAGTCAGCGTTGACCCGAGAAATACCCAATGTAAATTGATTTGAAGTCAGTACAGTGGTGGGGGTCAGCGCTGACTTTCAATTTACATTGGGTATTTCTCGGGTCAGCGCTGACTTGTCTCGAATTCGTAGTCAGTTACTGACCCTGTATAAACCTGCCTTTACACTCGAGTTGAACACTGTACTTTTCATCACAAATACGAGGAAATAAAGAAAAACCGTTACGTTAAAAATGTATACGCAATTTGTAACAGAGCGGAAGAAAATTTATCGCGCCAAACCGTCTTTTGTTTTTTTTTAATTGCCTCGCGCTCTTTTGATTTGGCACATTCAGCCAACACTGGCCAGCAGCATTATGCCAGCATGGAGGTTTGGAGGTAAGTATTACGCATTACAATCTCCTTGTTTACCAGTTCGTGAATACAAAGGAGCACCATTCGATTTTTAAATTTACTTACATCCCTAATGTTGTAAATCGTATTTACAACACGGATTTCAATTTAAAAGCAACCTACATTCAGAGCTTAAGTGATGAAAATGTATTTATTCAATTTTAGCTATAATAAGCACTGATGAATGTCGAAGAATCCGGCAGGAATTTGGATGCGCAGGGTTCAGTAGTTAAAATACAGTATAGTAGAGGCCGTAGGTCAAACCACTAGGCCACCACAACTTAACAATACAATACAATACAATGACTCTTTATTGTCCACCACAAAGAAATCAATACAGAAAAACAAGTATGTACCTACATGGTAAAAAAAATATAAGGCAAGGATGATATACAGGGTTATTTGTAATTCACTGACATCTCTTAACCCTGAATTCCTATCACTCAAACAAATGTTTTTTGTTTTAGGTACGACTTTTTAAAATGAAGCACTTTTTTCCATACAAAAACACAGAGTATCGTAAAAATAAGAGGTAATCTCAAATTTTCAAAACTTTATTACACCAAAAATATTAAGTTATGACAAAAGCCGTAAAACAAAAAACATTTGTTTAAGTGGTAGGAGTTTAGGGTTAAAAGGATGCTAGTGAATTACAAATAACCCTGTAGACTGGATTGGCAGTCGCCATAGTACCTACGGATCGGCCGCAATTTTTGTAGTATGATTATTAAATCTAGATGGCGCTGAATATAGCCAGAGGCTTTGAAGGCAAAACAATAAGACTACAGATTACTGCAAATGTATTATTATGCAATATTTTTGAAAAATAATACTATTGTAGTAATATGAAACATCTGTAGTCTTATTGTTTTGCCTTCAAAGCCTCTGGCTATATGTCAGCGCCATCTAGATTTAATAATCGAACTACAAAAACCGCGGCCGATCCGTACTATGGCGACTGCCAATCCAGTCTATATCATCCTTGATATAAGGTAAGCATAAGGCGGCCTTATCGCTTCGGAGCGATCTCTTCCAGGCAACCTTATACATTACCTTACTACACCTATTACTTATACCTTTTAACATTGTATATTTGCCGCAATTTATTACCTAAGGAGTCAAGACTCTTACTCGTTGAACGGAACGTGTGATCAGCGACATAGGAATTTAGGGAGCAAAATTTAATCACAGGTACCTAGGGAGTTCCTTTCTCGATAAACTCAACTATCGACGCTTTTCCCGTGTACTGGTGATCGCTCCAAGTTTATTTTATAAAAAAGTAATTTTATAGAAAGTAATCTTTATCCTTGTAAAGCCCATGTCAAATTTCGACTATCATAATTTGAAACTTGCTGTCAATCAAGACAAGTTGACATTTGCCACTCCCTACCTACTCCTACTCCCTACCTGTCATTAAATTTTGCCAACTAAATTCCTGTTTGGTGATTAGCACGGAACCCAACACTGCTCGCGGGCCGCCACGTAATTGGCCGGTTTTCAAAGTCACGTGGTCGACCGATAGTAGCAGCTCAGTTACAATCCACAAACGTCGATGTCAAAACCTGCAATTTTTCAATGCACGATTTGACTCCCGCGCAACTGACCGAGCGCAAAGGGTGTCGCCATGCGCTTGCGCACTCGATGATTATACCATGTCATTATTCTATGGTCTAAGACCGAATAAAAAGTCAAGACGGATTACGGTAATAGGGATGTTTCCTAGGTAAAAAAATAATAATTCTTATTAGTCCGTATTTTACATTATCAAAAAAGATTAGACACGTAATTTTTCTTTTGACAATTAAACAAAAAATTACGAAGATATGGCGCGTTGAAGTTCCGCGTGACGAGGCGTGACGTCACTTGTTCCTAAAACGCTCATACAAAGTGTAGGAACAAGTGACGTCACGCGAAACTTCAACGCGCCATATCTTCGTAATTTTTTGTTTAATTGACAAAATAAAAAATACGTGTCCACTATTTTTTGATCATCTAAAAGACTGACTAGTTAGGAAAGTAGCCTATTGACACCGCCAAACGATAATTCCAATGAACTGAAGTAGTATAAAATTGGGCATTTTAAACCAGCTTACTTCGGGGTAGCTTTCAGCTACCCCTTAGTTTCGTTGTTTTAAAATTCCCAATTTTGAATTTCTGCTCATTATTAAAAATTTGAATCAATACCTTATTAATATCGGATTATTGAGAGGTATTCCGTTCAGCGTTCCGTTCAAAATCACTTCGACTGCGTTCGCGTTAAGTGTACCTATGAGGCATCCCGTTCAGCGTTCCGTTCAGCATTCCGTTTAAAAACCATTTCGATTGCGACTCTTTCGATCATCCAAATTTTTCATTCTCACTCACTCGGGGCAATCCAAATACCTAACATTGATGTTAAGTTCAAACCATTTCGAGTAAGACTTTCATGCTTGTAACACGCGCGCATTGGTTGAATTGATCTTAAAGAAGTATGAAGTTTGTAAAACAAGCTCAGAGCTTGCAGTTGGATGCCGTTTGTTCAGATCGCAACAACCGTACTTTTCGTCATGGTGAACTCTTACCTGACACAATTCGTTGTATAATTTGCGGTCCTTCTAATTGTGGGAAAACTAATTTAATTGTTGGTCTTTTAATGCATGAACAAGGGCTACGTTTCCAAAATGTTTATGTATATTCAAAAACACTGTTCCAACCTATGTACCAGTTTTTGGAAAAAATATTGATGATGATTCCATCAGTTAAATTTCAAAAATATCGCGAAAATGACGAAATAGTGAGCCCGAATGAAGCTAAGAATAATTCAGTTATCATATTTGATGACGTTGCATGCGAAAATCAAAACAATATAAGGGATTACTTCGCAATGGGAAGACATAAAAATATAGACAGCTTCTACTTGAATCAAACTTACAGCAAAGTACCTAAACAATTAATAAGAGACAATGCTAATTTAATAATTCTTTTTAAACAAGATGATGTTAATTTACGCCATGTTTATGACGAACATGTTGGAACCGATATGTCTTGGTCGCAGTTCCGGGAAATGTGCGCAAAAATATGGACCGTACCTTTTAGTTACTTGGTTGTAAACAAGGATTGTGCCAGAAATTCAGGATGTTATAGAATGGGATTTGATACATTTATTGTCTTGGATTAAGTGTGATACTTAATGTGTTCCATTTTCAAGAAACTTTTATTTCTTCATATGAGACCATCGAGATCGGACATGAATCTTAAAATAAATGAAGAGAAGGCATTAAAAAGAAAAGTGTTTCAATATGCCGAGGCAGTCAAAAAGAAGGTGAAACTGCTTCGTGACATGAAAACTAATAATAACATGATATTGGAATCAGTGTTGAAGCCAATAACGGAACCGCTTAATGAAATGGTTAAAACTAACGATAATAACAACTTTCACTCCAACGATACCGATTTTGACGACGGTGAATTTAAATGGCAGAAGGCCGCAAAAACATTAAAATTTAGTCCTGGTGATGACAAGAGAAGTAGCTTTTATAATCGGACAATTGTACAAAAATCTCCTGAATCTAATAATGATGATGAGATATCAAATGGTTGCGAGTACGAACAAGATGATGACAGTGAACACAAAGATGACGAGGAAAGTGACGACAAGGATGACTTGGAAATAACAAATGATATGTCATTTAAGACATCTGACTCGTATCCTTCTCCTCGCGAAGATCCTGCATGGCAAAAGCAATACGATGTTAACTTGAACATTCCTTTTGGCATAAGAACAGAGCGTGATAAGCTAATGCTAGGATCTTATTCAGTTTCCATGAGTAACGAGAAACTTAAAGTAAATGGGCATACTTACGATTTGACACCGGGCTTATACGATTTGCTATTTAAGAAATTGCCTGATTTAAGTATAATAACTGAAGTCGACAAACGTAATTATAAAATGCTGCTATTAGAAACGAATGCTCATAGGCGAGATTTTAATCCCCATAAACCAATAAAAAGTAACAAGGGCATGAAATATTTGTATATTATAAAACCGCTTTTCAAATTAACCAAAGAACGTGAAATAAGTGAAGAAGTATGTACTCAAGGCAAAGGATTACCAGTAATGAAAAGAGTTAAAAGAAATGTTTCGTATGTATATTGGGATAACCCGAACGAATTAGTGGAAAGATTGAAATTACTCATAGCTTCCCGTGATGCTGGTAACACAGGATTAGATAATGAAATCATATCTATTATTGAAGAACTTCATGAAGCTGGTTTGGTTAATTAATAATATATAAAACTGTTGTTTTACTTTTACCGTCAGTCGAAGCCGGGCTTTTGTCAACAAATATTAAAAATGAATATAGACAAATTCGGTCATCATGTTCATAAACGTTTGCGTGTATCTGATGTTTCTGAAGTTACAAATAAGGCTTTGCTGCGTTCAGATAATGGCGCTTTTGATTTACAATCAACGAGATTGAAGGGGGTAGCAGATCCTTCATCACCTGATGATGCGGTTAATAAGAAGTATGTCGATCAGCTTTTCCATAATATTTACGAGAAGAAGCATCTGGATTCTTTGTTTGACATTATAAATTCTCAAATCTATCAGCTTGCGAATCAGTTGAAAATAAACTTTTATACTAAAAAGGACATAGATAATATTTTAAATAATTTCAAACATGGCAAAGGAACAAGTCGTGAATGAGATACACAGATCGGCAAGAAGAAATTTCAAGCGTCGTGCAGTTATATTAAAAGGAATTGACGATTTGTGGCAAGCAGATTTGATTGATTTACAGAATTTACAAACGATTAACAAGGGAAATAAATACATTTTAGTTGTTATTGACACTTTTTCAAAGTACGCGTGGTGTACTCCAACAAAATCTAAAACCAAAACCGAAATAAAAAATGCATTTGAACAAATTATAATATCAGCAAAACGAATACCTAGAAACTTACAGACAGACTTTGGAAAAGAGTTTTACAATAATGAATTTGATTCTTACTTAAAATCCTTAAAAATAAACCATTATTCCACGTATTCAATTAAAAAGGCATCAATTGTTGAAAGGGTAATAAAGACTCTCAAGAACAAACTTTACAAATATTTTAGTTTAATTGGAAATTATAAATGGGTTGGAAAACCTTTAGATAACATAATCCAATCTTATAATCAAACTGTGCATAGCACAACCAAATTTAGACCAAATGATGTTAATTTTGACAATGAAGTCGAAGTAAAGAAAAACATAGAAAAAAGACAATCCAATCTACGCTATAAATTAAACAAACTTAATGTAGGAGACCGTGTGCGTATAAGCAAGTACAAAAGTGTGTTTCGGAAAGGTTATATGCCAAATTGGTCTACAGAGTTATTTACTATTAAAAAAGTTAATCACACTCGTCCGGTAACTTATCATATTGAAGACCAACGAAAAAACACTATACTCGGTACATTTTACGAACAAGAACTTCAGAAAACTAAGTATCCAGACGTTTACCTTATAGAAAAGGTAATCAAAAAAAAGGGAGAAAAGTTTTATGTTAAGTGGTTAGGACTTGATGATAGCGAAAACAGCTGGATTGACAGAAATGCCATTGTATAAATATATTTATAAACATTCGCGCTCGAAGCCATTAGCATATAGAACATGAAAGGAAGAGGACTTCTAAATAATATTATAAATCACTTACCATTTGAATTGCACTTACCTGGGTACAATTATTGCGGACCTGGCACAAAATTGCATAAACGGTTGCAAAGAGGTGATAAAGGAGTTAATGAACTGGACAACGCGTGTATGCAACACGACATAGCTTACGATAAATATTCTAACCTAGCAGACCGACACCGTGCAGATTTAGAACTTTATAAAATGGCTAAGCAAAGATTGAAGTCTAAAGCTGCTGGAAAAGGAGAAAAACTTGCATCATGGTTAGTTAGTAAACTGATGAAATCTAAAATCAAAGCTGGTGCGGGGATAAAATCATTTAAACATTTTGTTTCTAAAATACGCACTGAATTGAAAAAAACAAAATCTAAAAATAAAGGCACTGCAATCGGCCAAGCTTTTGCTGCTGCAAAAAAAGTATTCCTTAACAACAATACGAGTAAAATGAGAGTTCCTCGTTTAATACCGATCCCGAAAACTGGGGGCATATTACCACTGATACCTATTTTCGCCGGACTTTCTGCCTTAGGATCATTGGCAGGAGGAGCTGCTGGAATCGCTAAAGCTGTTGGTGATTATAAAGCTGCAAGGAAAAACTTAGCTGAATCAGAACGTCATAATAAGATGATGGAATCTATTGCATTAGGCAAAGGATTACACATTAAACCTTATAAAAATGGAAAGGGATTGTGTTTAGAACGCTCAAAAAACTAAATAAAAGGCTACCCAGACGTGCTCTTACGAATATTGATATTTTAGAACACTCAGCAGATATTCCATATTTTCGTGGTGTTTACATGAGAGATAGTTTGCCAAAGCGCCCAAAAAGAGTAGAATGTGCAATCATAAATTTAGATAGTTCTAAAAACCAAGGGACTCACTGGGTAGCCTATGTCAAAGATAATAATTATTGCGAATATTTCAATAGTTATGGCGATCTTCAACCACCGCTAGAATTAATAAAGTATTTAAAAAATGACATTTCATATAATTATAAGACTTACCAAAAATTTAATACTTTTAATTGTGGACATTTATGCTTAAAATATTTAAAAAATTTTTGGAATAACCGTTTAAATACGTATGATCAATAAAAAGCTTATCATTCTCACGATGTCTTTCACTTTGTCCATAACGGGATCCTCCTCCACCCTGATTACGAACCATTCACCAGCTCTACAACTAGATGGTGAATATGAATGCGGTCTGCTATACATGTCAACTTTTAACTCGATACCTAATATAGACTATAGAAATAATAAGTTTTATTATGGCGAAAACGAAGTAGTACAAATTCCTGAAGGGTCGTATGAACTTCAAGATCTTGATGATTATCTTAAAAAACACCTCCACGGATGTAACTTTACACTAACATGCAATAATAATACGTTAAAGACATCAATATTGTGTACTAAAAGTGTGTATTTTAATAAACCAAATTCGATTGGCAAGTTACTTGGTTTCGGGGAAGAAAATGTTCGGGCGAATATATTAACAGAATCCCCTTTTCCTGTATCCATTCTGTCTACAACCATAGTGCGAGTTGAATGTGACATCGTGAGCGGATCATTTGTAAACGGAAAACCTAGCCATATAATTCATGAGTTTGTTCCTAATGTGCCTCCTGGTTACCGGATTATAGAAACACCCAAAAACGTTATTTATTTTCCCGTTACTCAAAACAGCTTAAACTCACTCAAAATAAGAATATTGGATATAAACGACAATTTGGTTAATTTACGTGGTGAAGAGATTCAAATATATTTACATCTTAGAAAAAAATGATAGATTTCAATAAAAGAGTGGTATCGCACACCAAAAGCATTAGTGCTCATTGTGCTATCAAGAAAAGAAGACCTAAAGAGCAACTTACAAAGGAAAATAAACAATTCTTAAAAAACATAGGTTTATTAAAATGAGCATACTAAACTTATCTGATGCTTTAAACTTCGATAACACGATCGAAAGTTTCGAATATCACTCTTATAAACCGTACGTAACAAGTTTCAATTTAAACGATGAAATCCGTATACCTATTAACCAGCAAGATCTGTACGTACTACCATCAGCGAGTGCTTTATACATAGAAGGTACAATTGCAGTATTCAACAGAGAAACAAAAGCACAAGCGAACAGTGTTCTTTTCACAAATAACCCTATACTTCATTTATTTCAAGATATTCGTTATGAACTGAATGGTATCGAAATAGATAAAATTAAAAACGCTGGGGTCACAACAACAATGAAATCTCTTGTGTCAATGAATGGACTCGAATCATCTATGTCAAAGTTATGGGGTTGGGACGTTAACGGCACAAAAATTACGCATGGGTCATTTTCTGTATCTATTCCTTTAAATAAAGTTCTAGGCTTCGCGGAGGATTATAACAAAATTATTATTAACTGCAAGCATGAACTTATTCTTTTACGAGCCAATACTAATTTAAATAGTGTAAAACTGAATGCAAATGAGTATATAGATAACATAACTATATCGAATATAGTATGGCGTATGCCACACATCAAGGTTTCTGACCGTGAAAGATTAAGTTTGCTCAAATATTTGGAAAAAGATCGAGCTATTCAGTTAGCATTCAGAAATTGGGATCTGTACGAGTATCCGCTTTTACCTAAAACGTCAAAACATTCTTGGGCTGTTAAAACTTCATCTCAAATTGAAAAACCACGATATGTTATAATCGGATTAAAAACACACAGAAGAAATGTTTCTGACAAAGATATATCATGTTTTGATCATTGTAATTTACGAGATGTCAAAGTTTTTTTAAACTCGTACTATTTTCCATACGAAAATATGAACGTCAGTTTTTCGGCTCAAAAATTTGCTATATTATATGAGCAGTACGCCAAATTCCAGCAGTCTTATTATAACCGTAGCCAAGCACCTTTGCTGAGTCCGATAGATTTTAAAGATAAAGCACCTCTGTTTGTTATCGACTGCTCCCGTCAAAACGAAACCCTCAAAACAGGATCAGTAGATGTGCGGGTTGAATTAGAGTGTGAATCAGATATACCTGAAGATACCGCAGCTTATTGTCTTATTTTGAATGATAGTATTGTAGAATATAGACCGTTGACCAATATAACCAAGAAAGTATCATGAAACTAGACTTTCTAATCGTTGATCTTCAGGGGTTTAAATCATCTCAAAATGAATTTATTGTTAAAGAATTTGCATACAGTACAAATGAACACACGCAAACGTTTTTAATAAAACCTCCATATTCATTTTCTACATTATCGGAAAATGAAAAGATGCAAGTGAAATGGATAGAGAAAAACCTAGGCATTTTGTGGCGCGAAGGATATGTCGATTACAGAGAATTTAAAAGAGTGATTCATAAGTACTTGGTGGGCAAGAAAATATTTGTAAAAGGTTTAGAAAAAATTGAATGGGTAAAAGATTTGTGTGCTAATTGCACTGTAACAGACATAGGCGAAAAAGGCTGTCCTAATTTTCAATCTATGTATAATAAATATTGTGTCAATGACAGCTCGTACAACTGTTTACATCATAAAAAAGCTTGTGCGTTAAAAAATGTCCTATGTCTCAAAAAGTGTTATTTAAGTAATCCTCATTATTTTAATTTTAAATAAAATCGCAATAACTGATTATTTGAATTTTTATTTTACCCAGTTATAGTTCGGTAAAAAATCTCTAAATATCTACGAAATAAAACAAATATCTGTGTTTATTACATATATTTTGTCCTATTTATTATAATTAACATAATTTAATTTATTGTAAATAAAGTTCTAAAAGTTCTAAAGTTCAAAAACTAACACTGTAGCCACTGATTTTTTTTGAAATTTTATTTATAACTCCTTCAGCACCGTCTATGACCTCGTCATAACCATCGTCCGTCACATATTGTGCACTTAGGATGACGTTTTCCTCGTCGTCACTACTGCCTTTCTTCAAATCTAATATCTGTATTTTTATCAGCCTTGTGCCATTCTCCGCTTTATTATTTATGACGAATGAAGACAGACGGTTATGACCACTTTTTTTAAATACTTTGTTTTCTAAGTTTAGTTTTGCTCTTTTTTCTTTATTTTTTTTCTGGTTTCCGCTTCTAATTTTCTTCACTAACTCGTTTTCCTCTTCGGGAAATTGCACTTGGCCGTAGTGAAAAAACAGGTCTTCAGATGTTTCGTTAGTAATTTCGTTGACGTTATCCATTTTCTATAACAAAAATATAATTATTACAAATAAATGAAATAACTATCCATGTAATTATTTAGGAAATGTTCACAAGAAATAAATAACTTGAAATCCACAGTTAAAAATCAGTCCTAAATTATAAAACTTAATATAAAGTTGACTTACCAAACTATGGGTACGGCTCGGTTTGAGTTAATTTGAAGAAACGTACTACTGTATTGTACTCAAATGAACGTAGTTCGATATGAATGAGTAGTGATTTATTATAGCAGCTTATATATTAACTGGACTTCTTGTGTTAGCAAATTTACCTTAAGCACGTGTCGTGAATATGCGATAAGCAAATTTCATTCAAAGTATCGTCATGCGGTCATTGCTGACTCGACATTGTAGGTGAGGTGATCGACCTGAGGTCGTGAAGAACACGTAACAACGTGTTTTAATCCTACTCAATAATGTTAACAATGCGACGTATGCATTTAGAGCAATTAGTTGTTTACGTAGTAAAACACAAATATTCATATATATATCTTTATTTCAGACTTCAATATTTTATAACACAGTATATGTAATATTATAGGTACCTCTTTAAATTGCTGATTAAAATTAATTACATTAAATTAAGCTTAAAATAAATTTATACAAAGAAAAATTTATAATATTGAACTATGACCCCATGCTTTAGTTGAAACCTTGTCTGCTAATGTAAGTCGCTTATCGTCTTTGCTGGATAACGCAATTTTATTAACCGTTTGCGTAAAGATCTCATGTTTAATGGATTTAAACAATATGTTTTTTTTTCTTATAATTGTATTCTTGTACAAAACATCTCTGTAGTTATCTAATGTTAATTCCTGGACAGCAGGTTTTTTTATTCCTTTTGCTTTTTTAAGTATCAAGTCCTCGCTTTTAATACAGTACAGTTTAGAACGTAGCCCTACAAACTCTGAGATAATTTTACCGCCTAACTCGTCTTTAAATAATCCAGGAATCTTTTTATTTATTAAAGGAATCTGAAATTCATTTGAAATGTTATAATTACTTGTATCAAAATATTGCATGAATTGATTTTTCAAATCATCGTAAAAGTCTTTTGATTCTATTTTATAAATAAAACTATCAGTGTCTGTATAACATAGAGAAACGCGATCATCATAGTAGGGTTTTATTACTGAGTAGTGAAATTGATACATATGGCTTTTAGAAAGTTCAAGTATCGTGAATCCTACGTATATTGGCTTGTCTAAAACAACCTTTTCCGGTTTCATTTGCACAGCGACAAAATTATCTGAAAATATAGTGGCGCTGTGAAAATTTGGACGAGCAATTAATTTACTAGCACTAACAAACCTATTTGTTGAGTTTCTGTCATCACACCAATAATTTACTAATTTAACATCTACGCGTCGTTCATTGTCTTCCAGAGTTTTACCAAATACTGCGTTATTTTTTAACTTGAAAAGATCCTGTTGAAATGGAGTTTCTGCATTTTTCCTCAGCTCTGTATTTAAATCTATGTATTTTTTCAGAAAAGGACTTTGTCGGAACGTGATTACTCGGTGAATTTTCTTTAGAATCAAGCCATTCCGCAAACACGTTTTCAAGTGTACGTAATGAATGACATATTCATATTTATCGTACAAATTTGGAATTAATTTAGAATTTTTCCCTCCTGGAGGTACAAATTTTTCAGCGCAGAATGGATAATCATTATGCAAAGTATGCAATTCCTCAGGATACAACAAGTCAACCTCAAGAATAAATCCAAATTCTGCGTCATCTGAAACTGACATAATGTCTAAATGCTCTATTTCAACAGGATCTAGAAAGCGGAAATCGGATACGGGTAATGATTGGCTCATACTATAACCATATAAGTTGTTACAATCAATATATACTAGAAAGGCGTCGGGCTTACTGTTATCGTAACTTTCCATATACCTATTATTAGCAAGAGCATGTCTGGTTGAGCACATACAAATACCACCTCGAATGCCTTTTTGAATAAGACGAATTGTTTCTAAGTCAGATATTAACTCTAATTTAACTCCAGTTTTCAATAGCATTGCGTCAAACGATAGACTTGGCAAAGTTAAATAAAAAGCCGGATCCAATTGGTAATGAATCTTACAAATTTTTCGGAAATTTTCAAAAATGTCAGACAAAAGCAAAACATCAGTTTTTATATACAGATCTGTGTATTCGCCCATGTCCTTTAATTGGAAAGTATCCCATACATTTTGGGCGTGCTTGTAATCTGTATCACTGATATGTTCTGCAGAAAGAGAGTTGAAAAACAAGCTCTTTTCGGGTAACTCAGTTTCTGTAAATTTTTCCCAACTGGACATGTAATCGTAAGGATAAACTCCTTTGCGTATTAATAAATCAAATTTGGCTTGTTGAGGGAAAAAATTACTCAGGTGTAAAAAATCTGCTTTACATAAGCCCTTTGCTAACTTTTCTAAACTCGTCCCTAAAAATTTAAATGAGTCTACAAATCGTATTTGCGCATACTGATTATTGGATAACCTCAAAAATTTTGTAAATGAAATATAGTTTTCTTTGTTCTTAGGTATTACTTTTATAGGTCCTGAACATTGTCCCAGTTCCTTGATAAATAAATGGCAATCGTACCCTGACAAGTTGTGAAAGAATACAGGAATGAGTTTCGGCACACGAAAAATCAAGTTACAGTATTGATGCGCCGCACCGCGGTATGCTCCTGTTAAATGGCAGTGGTCTCTTACTTTATCCCAAAACAGGGGGGTATGACAAATGTGACAAGTTGTAGCGTTGTTATATGCTAATAAGTTTTCATGGGTAACACTCATAGGGACTTCGTTATTTAACACTTCATATATTTCATTTACATGTCTATACAAATATTTTAAAAACTTAGAAACGCAATCAGGTCCACGATACTGGACAAAACGATTTAGGCTTTTGTCGTAAGAACAAACTATATGATAAGCAAAAGCTGAAGGTAAATGAACTTGATTTTTCGAGGTAAAACTAGCCGTTGACGCCTGTTCACAACCATGGTAGGGCATAAGAATGGTTTCAAAGTCAGCATACACTACGAAGGGCACGTCTTGTTTGCGGTCAAAATGTTTAAATTCAAGAAATGTACCCTTATCTGGGAGCACAGTGGCTATCCCGCTGCAAGTATGTCTTATATATCCGTGTTCTGTAGCAAAAAATACGAGACAGTCTTCGCAAAAATAAAGTTTACCATGATGTTTAGTAATTTGAGAACGAACGAGTCGCGGTAAATTATTTATTAAAACGTAGTGCGATTTAGGACCGTTCTCAATTAAAAGTAAATTAATTTTTTTACGTCTAGTGTACTCGGATCTGAAAACTGGTCCTACAACTGTACGATTGTTTTTTAAAGAATACACATTGATGCTTAAATCAATATTATTCTGCTCGAAAGTAGCAATATCTGAAAACGTTACTGGAAAACACATGTTATCAACATTCAACACACTATTAAAGTGTGGGTATGAAGTCGTACGCTCTTTATGGGTTTTAGTCGGATAGAGCGCAGCAACAATACTCCAAAGAAAGCAATAACTATCTTTATTATGTATGTTGGTGCAGGCTCTTTTATTTTTAATTAACTTTGGCAACTCTATGTAAGAAGAACCTTTTAATGGTTCGTACTTGTTGATATTTACCTCTAAATATAAATTGGATAAAAATGTCCAACCACTATCGCGTTCTTGAAATTCTTCGATCTTTTTTTTTAAACCGTTCATTACATTTTGATACAGTTCTTTAAAATTATAGTTTTGGTGTACTGCAAAGTTTTTTGTAGTAAAAGATTTAATTTCCTCTTTGTCGTCTTTAAATAAAAGAAAGTTGCAAAAATATTCAAAGTTGATTTTTAAACAATCGTACTTTTGCAGACGTGTGGTTATAATACTTTCTAATTTAGGCGCTAAAGTAATCAGAAACATTTCGGGTAAAACACATTTCAACTCATCAGATCCAAATAATCTGTAAGACGATATGCGACCTCTAAATGCAGACGATAGTTCCACCGCGCAATCAGTTGTTGTAATCACGGTATTATTTTTGTGTTTAGTACTTCTTAAATGTCCCACCCATTTATTTTTTTCTACTTCGAGTGAACATGCAGTGCAGAAAGGCATAGTTAATTAATCGTATCTTATGTAATGTAGCTACTTTAAAAATATAATAGCAATAATAATATATAGGTAATCAATAAAAGTTTAAAAAACCGAACGACATGTTAAAGGACCGGTTTCACCACACAATGTTAAATATTATCGACTGATTACTGCTGTTAATGTCTACCACCTGACAAGCTAAATCAGGCTTTAACGTGGTGTTAGCAACTAACAAAGGTTGGTGGAATCAGTACTTAAGAAGTGAATGTTATACTTCTATAAATATAAATTTACAATTTAACACATTTAACATTTACTGAACAACTATTTGTAGGTAGAGAACTTAACGTCTACTTTGTCAAAAAGCGTTTTCAAATCCTTTACACAATTTTGTAAAGATTCCCACTCCGGAGTGTCTACATCTATTTGGGCTTTCAATGATACTTCTATAAATATAAATTTACAATTTAACACATTTAACATTTACTGAACAACTATTTGTAGGTAGAGAACTTAACGTCTACTTTGTCAAAAAGCGTTTTCAAATCCTTTACACAATTTTGTAAAGATTCCCACTCCGGAGTGTCTACATCTATTTGGGCTTTCAATGATAGAAGGGCCTTTTTCCACCTATCTAGGGGTGACTCACGGCGAATGTCGTCTGTACTGTAAACCCGCAGTTCCACGAAGTACGCTCCGTTGAGGCTGCAAGCTCGCTTCGTCACTCCATTTGCAACGCGATTTGTGATCGATGAGCCAAGGTGGTCCACAACAGACGGGAGTTGGTTTGAAGAATTTGACTCAGGGAATAAATCGAAAACATCGAAAGGATTCTTTACTTCTTTTTTATTCTTCGGTACAGAAACGTGCCTGCAAACAAAAATATTAACTTATAAATTAAGAGAATATAGTGTCTACACGTATTAAAATACAACTTTGAACGACCGGATAGCCTAGTGGTTAGTGGCCCTGACTACGAAGCTAGATGATCCGGGTTCGATTCCCGGTAGGGGAAAATGTTTGTATGATGATTATCCGTTGTCCAGTACTCATAACACAAGCCTTGCTTAGCTTGGGAAACGGGTCAATTGTTGTAATTTATCCCAAGAAATTATTATTACCTACTATTATTAAATTTAATGAATTATTACCTGCTCGTTTTTGCTCGCTTCACTTTTGCTTTTTCAACTGATTCCTGGTTCTCGAATTCTGAATCCGACCTGAAATTAAATGTAAGAAGTAAATAAGGATTTTAACTATTATTTATATTTATACAACTGCAAAATATATTGCTATTTCCCATCGACGTGAACAGGTTTTAATGGTATTTAATAAAAACGAAAATATAATTTTACCTTAAGTTATCCGCTTTTCTCTTTTGGGTTGTTTTCTTCGATTTATCACCACCAGCCTTGCTGCTTGCAATTAAAATGCTTTCAAATTCAGAGTCAGACCTGAAAGTAAATACCGTGTCAATATATTATGAATCTGAAACAAGACATGGTAGTGTTTTAACGGTGAGTAGTTACTTACATTATAATGTTATGCTGTAATACTGTTGATTAAAGAGACAGCTGCAGCGTTACCTCAGATCAGCGAGGAAAATGGTGAGGGTCTACAACTGTCAGAACTTCTTCTATGCACTACGATGTCCAAAATCGGAAAGGAGAGAATAATCAGAAAGACGGTAAATTAATAGCCAAATATTGTTGATTCCTCTAAATGTATTAGGGCTGTCACGTTTCATAATCTGCTGGTTATACATGCAAACAAGAACGATATATGTCCTCTTCAAATCTGCATAAATCAATAAACGATAGTTTGATTCACAATTGATAATTAACGAAACGATGTGATTTACTTAAGTTTTTGTAAGAAAATTAGTACTTACAGGTCGATGGGCGTAAGTATTTGAATGTAGCTTGATGGTAAAATTATTATAAATTTAATCTACCTAATATATAAAAATCTCGTGTCACGGTGTTTGTTATCTAACTCCTCCAAAACGGCTTGACCGATTTTTATGAAACTTTTTTCTCTACACTCGGTCGGTAGGTCTGAGAATAGGCCGCAGGCTATTTTTTATACCCCTATTCTTCGCGGGCGGAGTCGCGGGCAACGGCTAGTATATTTATAATAGTTTTACCATTAAATATAGACTATTATATATTGATATAACAAGTTGCATGCCCTAAGCAAATATTTTATATCGCTGTTACGTAAATTATTTACAATATTAGTGTTAATGCCAGCCCTGAAAAATGTTTTACTTGCACATTATTAATGAGTTCGATTCGGAAGTTCATTCACCAGCTAACTTGCAACGTTGCGCAATACGAATTACAATAAACACGTTGCGCAATCGAGCAATACCTAGTCAGTCGATAATTGTGTATGATATTTAAATTAATTAAAACTCTCTACATAAACACTTAACTGAAAAGTAGTTTTCAGTTCAACTAACCTTATGTTCTTATCTTATGTTATGTTTAACCTTATGTCACGGCTTTCATTGAGACCTAATGACATAATATGTTAAAAACCATCAAGCCGTTTACAGAACTTGCTAATAGACAAACATACATACATACATACATACATACATACATACATATAACGGTTCCGATAACATCAATTAAAGATTATATATTTATACTGATTACAGCGCCACCTGTTAGCAAAGTCGAGAACTCATTACAATACTATCAAACATCAATCAATTAGTTTAGCAACCTAGTTCCTAACATCAATGGTTCCGAACAATTTCGATAGAGGTCGTCCCATCTATGAATGTAGCATGCTATGTTGTAATCTGACTCCCACATGTCTTCGAGTTTAAATGACTGAAGAACATAAACATGTATATCACTTTACAACGTCTTTTTAACTAAACCTTATGTTGTAGTCAGCAAGACAATTTTTAGGTCCACGCGATAAAGTGAGATACGACATTTAAAAAGTGTGATAAGTATTGTTAATACATAGATGGAGCAACGGTGCTTTAAACACCAATAAAATCACAATTTCACTTAGTTTCTCGCAATACCGATTTTAAAACATATTTTGGTAGTCACTACTGTAGTGAGGTACACATTTGTAAACTTTCGTAATTTAAATAATTTATACTTCACGGTTAATTTCAGCGTAAATTAGTTTAAACCTAACTCACGCTAACGATGTTTTTAGATTGTTCGGTATAAATAAACCCGACATCCTCATCATTGTACACGTAAAAAGCAGCCATATAGAAACGTCCACAGAGGACGCCGGGAATGTTATCGTCCCGGGTGGCTCAAGCTTGACTGCGAAGTCTGATCAGCTTTGCGGACGAGTTGTGTAAAGCCTCGGTGGGAGGCGTCAAAA
Organism: Archips crataeganus; assembly: GCA_947859365.1. NCBI lineage: Eukaryota > Metazoa > Arthropoda > Insecta > Lepidoptera > Tortricidae > Archips > Archips crataeganus. The sequence continues at coordinate 8,749,896 of OX402067.1, read as the reverse complement.
CCACCATGCACGCCAAAAGCGGGGTCATATCGACATGCTCAAAAAGAGCACCGGGAACTCAGCATCCTGGGTGGCCTTCAATCTTGGTTGTGGAGTCTGATCAGCTTCGCAGTCAAGTTGTGCAAACACCTGAGCAAACCTAACGTCAGCTTGCGAGCAGACCGTGATGCGCTCAGTGGCTTAAGCCTCATACACATCGGACCTGATCAACCCGGTGTGTGTGGTGTGTGTATTTTGTTTTTGAAACATAAAAATTCCACACTAATTTGGAAATGTATCGTTTGAGTCAGTCAAACTACTCGGAGTATCGTTTGTAGTCCAGCGCGTCACCGTAGCGATGCAATCATGTTTGATGCAATTGAAAATGGTATCTGCACTTTGCATCGAACGAAAAACATCGCATTAAAGCAATGCGATGAAGTCATGTTGTTTATCGATTCCTCAACATGAGTTATGACAGAAGTGCCTGATCATGGTTTGCGAGCAATTTAGCTCGCATCGAACTTGGTAGGCGTCGATACTTAAAACTCAAAATCGTAAATCGAATCGTAGATTTAAAGTAAAGTAACCTCATCGAGTTTGGTAGTAACGGTTCAGAAAAATGTAATTGAACATTTAACTCACCGCAAGAGCGTGAGAGCGAAAGCTATATTGATATTTATGGTATTGATTAAAATTTTTATAAATGAGCAGTAATTCAAAATTGGGCAGTTTTGGAACAAATTAAATGAGGATAGCGAAGCTATCCGAAGTAATTTGGTCTGAAATGCCCAATTTTATACTACTAACTGAAACAGTTACTTTGCTCACCCGCCACCTTACGATAGTTACGTTTATGTAAGAAATGCGTGTTCATGCAGTTCCTCCACCTCCACACTGTACGAACACACACAAATCACACAAACCCAACTATCACCACCACCAAACTACACTGACGTGTTTCGAACTCAGTACCTCTACCATGAGTTTACACTAGTTCACAGTGACCGTACTCGCTAGCGACGGCGTAAATGATTTTGTATAGAGAATTGTACTTCCGTAAGTGACCGCTAGAGGCGCTGCACAATTCTCCATACAAATAATTTACGCCGTCGCTAGCGAGTTCGGTCACGTAAACTAGTGTAAACTCATGGTAGAGGTATAGTTCACAGTGACCGTACTCGCTAGCGACGGCGTAAATGATTTGTATGGAGAATTGTACTTCCGTAAGTGACCGCAAGAGGCGCTGTACACAATTCTCCATACAAATCATTTACGCCGTCGCTAGCGAGTACGGTCACTGTAAACTAGTGTAACTCATGGTAGAGGCACTGAGCTAATCTTCTGAGTACTTCTTACATAAACGTAAGTGTCTTAAGTCGCGGGTGAGCAAAGTAATTGTTTCAGTTCATTAATATAGAATGAACCTCCGCAAAGTAACGCCTAATTCAATAAATTATCGGTAATTCCAAATCGTGACTTTGATTTTATTTATTTATTTTTGGAGAACCAACAACTGACTGATTCATACATCATAGAAATAACAGCAAATATAGCAAGCCAATTACAGGTTCTCGCTTATAATGACAGTATAATAATATGGCAATATGACCACACAGAGTCATAACTGCAAAATTAGATTTAGAAACAGGCAGGTTTTGCTACTAAAAAACAGTGAGCAAAATCCGATTTTGCTCACTGCGTGAGACAAAGTAGCTTTTTAATTATTTTTTTTTAAAGTCAAAGACAATGATGGGCCTGCTTACTAAATTCGAAAGATTTGAACTTCAGTTTGATCTGTCACTTTCATTTCGATACGAAAAGAGCGAGAGATAAGATCAAATCGATTCGAATTTCGATTTCAAATTCTATCCTAGTAGACCTAAAAATAAACGAACGATTGAACGTTCGGATACTCATAATAAGTTCTTAACCTTAAAATTGTAATTCGTCTGTTAAGGTTTTAAATTAAATTATTGTAGGTACTTTTTTAATAATTGGATTATATTTTTATATAATCAAATTAATAGTAAAAATGTTGTTGAAAACAAAGTTTAAACATGTATCTATATAATTATTAATAATTTTAACAATCTTGAACATCGTGGTAAATACAGCGGATGCAGCATCGGAACGCAGCGGGTGTAGTATCGGAACGCATCTTTAAAAAAATAGCGGGATTCAAATTTTAATTCTTTTATTCTGTTTCTCTAGCTACAGAGTTCGATATCTATGAGTTTGGTACACGATCAGAGGCAATTTGGAAATTATTAGAATAGTAATAAGTACTTATTTAATACATTTTTGAATATGAGTGAATTGAGTGAGTCCAGTGACGAAGTCAACAATTGAACACCAGACGAATTAATGGAGTAATACATAATGCAGAGTAAGTTTCTTACTTGAAAAGTCTCGCGAAAAATATTTAAAAGCTTATGATATTTTTAAACAATGCAAACACTTTTTCGGAGACTGTACTACCTATTGTCAAAAAGACGACGTTCATATACCTTTAATAATTTATTATGTTCTCGCTGCTGAGGTGAAAAGTTCTATGTGTCACACGAGACCAAAGTTTTTTGCATCTCGTGTATTTGAATCACTCGCGCACTCAGGATTCTAACTTAGAATCACTCGCTAAACGCTCGTGATTCAATTATAGAATCCTTCGTTAACTCGTGATTCAAAATCAGCACTCGCAGTAAAAAACAACTTTGCTCTCTTGTTGCACAAATAACTATTTTAGTTCTGTTGATTTGAAACAAATAAATAGCCGACCGAGTTGACAAATCAGTGACATCCTCGTATAAAGCCTACGAGAACATTGTGTTTTGACAAAGCTGTCAAAACACAATACTGTGTGTACTTTAAGCATAAAAAGTACTAAGCTCAATTTATTGGTGTTCTCAATAAATACCTACCCTAATCTGCTAACATTAAAGATAGGCTTAATAAAGCATGTGTGTAGCTCAACCTTTATCTTAACTCCGTCTTTAATTTTTATTTGGTCTCAAACCATAGGTTAATAAAGCCAAATAAAAATAGCACTCAAGGGGAAGTACTTAGAGTTCGTAGTATTTTGGCCCCTTTAACCTAATACAAAGTATAACAACTATTCCAGATTATCATAGGCCACTTTTGATCCCTATTACGTATACTTAGAAATAGTTTATTTCTGCGGGATGCAGGCGAAGTTACGGGCAATAGGCTAGTAAATAAAATAAAGCGACAGGAGTTATAGAAGCATTTTATAATACCGTAAATTGATGTCACACAAATATGCGGATAAGCAACGAATTAAGTACTTACCATAACTTAGCGTTACCTACTCCATGCACTTAGTGTTACATATATTACTTAGTTAGTTGGCAGTAATCCATTCTAATATTATAAATGCGAAAGTGTGTCTTTCGGTCCATCTATCGTTACCTCATCACGCTTAAACCGCTGAACCGATTAAAGAAATGTGGTATAGAGATAGATTGCGGGACCCAGAAAAGGTCATAGGATAGTTTTATCCGCGAAAATTGCAGACCTAGTTTCTGGGGGAAAGTGATAAGCGTATCTTTTGTAGACAAATTCTCGGGCATCAGCTAAGAAACCAGGGGCGTAGCTACCGCCGTATCAGCCGTATCAATGATACGGAGCCCCCAGGCTACAGAGGCCCCTAACGTGTGTAAGCAAAAATTAGTAAAATGTTATCCACAATGTCACTTAATCTCGTGCTTCCCGCGAAAGCCTCCCCAACTAATTTTGATATAGGGCCCCTCCAATTCCTCCAAGGCACGGTACGCCACTGTAATAAACATTGCAGTCTTGAGTTGAGAATGTATTATGGCGTTTTAGCCAATTAGGCGTCTCAATCCTTCTCTTTATTAGTTCAGTAATCTATCCATGCGGACTTGATAATGCAGTCATCGCCATAAATGCCTCGTTTTAGCCACACACAGAGTCGTGCAGACTTTGCCATTGTACCTATTGCCCGCTCTGATTCTTTCACTTTCGTTTTTTTTTCGCGACATCGGCCATTATTGTATCGGGCACGAGGTTACGCAACCACTTTGACGTTTTGATATAATTTTTACAGCTTGGTTCTTATTTTGTGTAACAACCACAATGCTTTTGTAGCTGCTGAAGTTCTCTTTCTATTTTGTTATCGTAATGCTTTGAGATAGGGTGTAGTTTTATATTTTAAGGTTTTGACGACGGCAATGATAAATTGGTGTGAAGTTTTGGTCGTGACTGCAGAAGCGACTGGGGTCTTACGCAAGCTGAAATTATAATTATCTTTGAAAGTGCGAAATTAGCTGTGTTAGGACTTGTTCTGCGGTGAGATGAAATAGGTCGGGATGAATAAGTTTGGCTACATTATTTGTTTTTTTTTTTAAGGCGCAAGCCACACAATAGCCAGAAGGAACGTGGGACGGCGGCGCGTTGCAGCCAGCGTCGTTTGTTCGCAGGCTGCGTCTCCGCCCTGTCTCTTCTGTCTGCTTTGGATCGCGACGCTTCTATACTTTTAATACTTACCTATAAAAACTGATTCAAGGGGCGCCGCGACTTGCGCCGTACATACGATCGGAGAAGTTTGATATTAAATATACTTAAGTATAAAAAAAGATAAATTATAATTTTGAGAACATAGTAGACTGATTTACACCAATATAATTATATACCTACTAGCTGTTGCTCGCGACTCCGTCTCCGAAGAATGGGGGACGGAAAAAAAAAGGCCTACGACCTATTCTCAGACCTACCGAATACGGAGAAAAAGTTTCATACAAATCGGTCGAGCCGTTTCGGAGGAGTTCGGTAACAAACACCGTGACACGAGATTTTTATATATTAGACATATATCTGCTAGATAAGATATGGAATTCACTCCCATTGTCTGTATTTCCAGGTAGATACAACCTAGGGCTCTTCAAGACAACTCACGAGCAGAATAATTGCTTTGCATTTTTCGTGTACTTACACTTAATAAATAAATTTGTACACCATTATCTGAATTTTAAAATTTCATAGAGCTTAAATTACAAAGAACAGGATCACATAAATATATTTCGGAAAGGAAAGCCGGTGTACAAAGTTGTTAGGTGCACAAGAAAAAATGCAAAGAGATGCAATTATTATTCTGCTCGTAAGTGTAGTAAATAGGCAGTTACTGAAACAGTGAAATACACCTTTGACCCCATTTGCACTTTTCATCAGGTCAGGTGAGATAGGGGTCAATCTCGGGTCAGTTTTATGTAGTAAAAATGTATGTTTATCCGTTATCCAGCACCCATCTAACACGTCATACAGTCAACTACAAAGAGATCGAGACAAAGTTACAAAAATATAAATAAATTAATAAATATTAGGGGACAATCTTACACAAATCGACCTAGTCCCAAACTAAGCAAAGCTTGTACTATGGACCCACTAGATGACGATAAACATACTTATATATAGATAAATAAATACTTAAATACATAGAAAACATCCATAACTCAGGAACAAATATTCGTGCTCATCACACAAATAAATGCCCTTACCGGGATTTGAACCCAGGACCTACCAATTAGGCTAAAGCGGTCGTTAAATTATGATATATACCTACACACGACTTTATTCTCATTAAGGTCGTGTTTACATATTTTGGCACTTTAGCTGATTTGCTTAGTTTGGGCCTAGGTCAATTGGTGTAGTTCGTTCCACAATATTTATTATTATGTTGTAAAGTAAGTAGGTATATTAATCCCATCGTAGCGAATTCTATAGCTTCTTCTCTACATACATCATTGTTGTAAATGAAATGTTTTTGACATAGCCGCCCCAAAAATAAAAGGGATATTCAGATTGGCCCCATCTTGAGAATGTTAGCATGCGCACATCACTATCACACTCTCCTTTATCTCTGTTTAAGTAGATTTAAAAAGCGAAATCATCATAATTTTGTTAATGGCGCAAGTGCATTAGGCAAAACGACTGACATAAGGCGGCAATCCTACTTACTGGAAGCTACATCTACATACCTAGGTACTTAATATACTCGTAGTCATTTCGTAGTTCTGTTTTACGATGATATATCCGGGAAGGATGCCTGGAAAGATTTCCGGGAGTTTTGAAGAAAAGCCATTTTGTAGATCTTGGTGAGCTCTTTCCGAATTTCAATGTTGACATCCTGTATTATTGCCGCTCGCGTCGCCATATTGAAAAAATAGCGCCAAATAGCCTTTTTTGCCAATATCTCCATGCCAATACTCACTTCACGAAAAAACATTTACTTACACAAAATCAACTACTTATTATTCATGTGCTTATCTTTTTTACTAAAATCAATGGTGATGTCAGCGGATCGCACCTAAGATAATTCGCAAGACACAGGTAACTTACATACATACATGCATAAAATCACGCCTGTATTCCCAAAGGGGGTAGACAGAGCACACGAACATTTTCGTTTCGTTACCACTTTTAGCAATTTTAGATTTAAAGGTAAAAGTGGTATAATAGTGATAGGTTGCTAGCTTATCGCATCGCCTTTCAGTATACCTTAACCTATTTCCTTAATCGCTTCTTACGACATCCAAGGATGAAATCATCATCATCATACCAGCCTATATACCTACGACCCACTGCAGGGCCCAGGCCTCCTCTCAGAATACAATACAATACAAATATTCTTTATTGATCACCAAAAAGTACAGAAAAAATGAATTAATAACATAAAAAGAGAGGGAAGGAGGGAGGGAGAGAGAGGGGATGGGCCGTAGTTCCCTCGCGGGCCCAGTGCGGATTGGGAACTTTACACACACCTTTGAATTTTTTCGTAGTAGGTTTCCTCACCGTAAAGCTCATGGTAATTTTTTAATGTAACTTCGCACATAAATTTCGAACAACTCAGAGGTGCGAGCCGGGATTTGAGCCCACGACCCTCTGCTTGAGAGGCCATAGGTAAAATCACTAGGCCACCACGGCTGAAATGGACACAAGGAAGAAATGGAGAGGTGTAATTCTAAACCAGACGACACACGGGGCAAAATTTCGATGAAGAGTCAAGAGTAATCAGAGACTTTTGGTGCAAGCGAAAAGGTGTAAGTTGGTGTCTGTCTATGTTCATGTATCGGTTTAGGTACGTATGGTAAGTACAGTCGAACCATTTGATCTCTGACCCGTCGTAGAAGGTATTCACAGTAAGCATCATAAGATTTTCCTTGTCAAGCAATCCCATGTCACTGGGACATTTTCTGTGATAAGTTTCCGCAGTGGGTCACTGGTGTACCAGGAAAGACCAAGTGGAATGACTCATCACATTCGCTCGGGGATAGTCTTCTGTCTGCAAGTCCGTAGCAGGGCTATTAAAATCATGAATAGTCGATTATATCAACAATGACGTAACAAAAGTGAAACTTACTGAAAGGTCAAACAGAGCACAGAACTACTTAGGTAGGTACGGATAAAGACTCAATTGAAGCTCTTCATCTTGCTACAGGCAATTTAAATCTTAACGCTCAGTTTCACGGTCTAAAGTTGAACGTATTTTTTCTAGTGATCCACAATACTAAAATTAAAAATTAAGTGTTTTGTTCACGAAGTGGTACAAGGCTCTAAAACATTCCTGAAATCGAAGTTTCATTTCAATTGTAATGTATAAGAATACGTTTTAGTAGAAAAAATTGTTTTGTTGAACAACCTTGTACAATTATAGCATTTGCCAGAAAGCACAATGTAGTTGGATACATTTTCTAATTAATTTAATTACCTATTGACAAAATTGCAATAAGCTAACAAAGTAGGCCCCCAAATTGTGTTAGCCCAGGACCCCACAAACTAAAGGCCACCCCAAACCGAGAGTGCGGGGCGCCGACGGAGCGTGCCAAGCGTGCTCTAAACACTGAATCAAATATACGGTGACACACACCGGCAGCGCGGCACACCGCATTTGATTCAGTGTTATTGACCGCGCTGGGCATGCTCCGTCGGCGCTCCGCACTCCCGGTTTGTTGTGGCCTTTATGGTCCGCCCCTGACCGCGAATGCCCTACGTGTTTAAGGTCACCTGAGGTAAAACCCACTATGGGGTTACTGCGTTTATTTGAGTTATCTTTTAAACAACGTGAGTTACAACAGCGCCTGCCATCTAGTGATAGACACTTTAACTACTTGGAAGACAACAAGTAACATAGAGGGCGTCTTGGTGAATCGTATTCAAGATATCGGTAATTTTGAAATTTAGAACCTTAACAGAGCTACGCAGTGCGTGGGGTAAGTAAATAAAATGCATTTAAATCCTATTTTTTTTAGTTTTTTGGTGTTTAATTGTATTGAAGATGTCGAGTATTAGTTGGTTCACATGTCTGAATTATAATTTGTATTCAAAATGCTTTTCTCTCAGAATTATTACCATTTAAAATTTTTGAAAGTTATTTATGAAATATTGCTAAATGCGTTAGTATAATTGAGGTTATTGCGTCTGTATAACGCATTTGCCCCAATGTCAGTGGTCAATAACCTTTTTCTAGATAGTGTAACTTTGAGCGTTTTAACACATAAATAAATGACTGAATCCTGAAAGTGTGTTTACTTTAAATTTTTACTGATGTTAAAATTATTAATTCTTTAGCAACTTTAGTAACTGCTTATTTGATTTTTCATTAATTTTGAACATGAAACTACTGTGAGACCCACTCAAAAATCTTAAATAAAAAATGAAACTGCCTTAAAAACCACCCAGGAACTAAAAGCAAAAAAATATATATAAAATCAAAATTGAACCGATTACAACCAACCGACGAATTGAGAACCTCCTCCTTTTTTGAAGTAGGTTTAAAAATGTTTGCAACACCTGTTACTTGGCTTTGGATAAATGCGTCTGCAAAATAAAGACGCATTTTACGTAATTGTACTATTTTTGGCCTCAACTGATTATTCGCGGTTCGTGGTTCCTTTTATTAATAATACCTTCTAGAATATGGCATTACGAACACGCGACATGAAGTTTTAGAGGCCTAATCACAATCGATACACAATTATTTAAAAAAGATGCATTTTCTCAAATTGAGGTAATAGCGTCTAAAATCCCGGTTTTTAAAAAAATGCTTGTATATTTTTTAATACTAGTGCAGCAAAAAAGTTACTTCGACAAATTTATTGTTAAAGACTTGGATAAAGCACAGACCCAAACAGTAATTCAAAATACTTGATGCATATTTCACAATTTGAGATTGAAAAAATATCAAAAAAACACGAAAAAACACGTACGCAATTACCTCAGGTGACCTTAGAGTTTTAGACATAAGTATTTAATAATACGTGTCGCAAATCGACAGTGTGAAATGGCTCTATGTTAAGACGAGTGCCAATTTTTATACAACGACGTGTTCCTTTGTGATAATAAACCTACTGTAGCTAGTTTGCTACAGTGAGATCTCTGTAGTTTAGGTATAATTTCGAATGCTTTTAGACCTCTGCTTAACACAATAACGCCATCTATGAACTCAACTAAGAAACTAAATAGAGATGGCGCTTTTGCTTTAAATTAATAATATAAACTACTACATTTCATTTATCAATGACAATTATTTGATCCCTCGCGCAAACTATGCAAAAATTTTGTTACAAAATTAATTCTGTTCCAATTAAATTAGTACGACGATTCTAGACCACCGCAAAGCTAGTTAGCTCCTTTGTATGGGTCAATAAACTACCGTCTCCTCGTTCAATGTACACAAATCGGCGTGACTGCAGCGACTAGGAAGTGGTCGTTAGCTTTGTCCGATCTAGACTGGTGAAAGTGTCTGTCTAACTTTAAGTACACACTCGGGTTTAGTTAGGATAAAATAGTTAGTTAGGTAGGGTCAACGTCATAACATGAATAAGTGATCACTTTTGTAACTTGTCATTTTAACGTGTTGTTTGAAAAGCCATACGAAATTATGTTTCGACTAAAAGCAACAAGGTACAAAAGTGATCACTTATTTATGACGTTGACTGTACTTTTTATTAAAGCGTGTGGCGTCTTAACGCCTAACTCAAATGGTTTTAGATATAAGTTTTTTGTCAACTAGTAACACTGTCACTCTTTGTCTCTTACTCTGTGGCTCAAATCATCCAATAGGATCAAATAAATTATACAATAAGTTTACTTTTAGTTTAACACTGACAGATTGCTTGCCTTCATTTTATTTCCAACTTTAAAACCATACAAATAAAGTAGTTATTACAAAATCTGCAAACGTGGGTAACAGTATTCTAAAATTGGCTTTATTTGTAGGTCGTTAAAGTTGAATATGAAATGAAGGCAAACCATCTGTCAGTGGTAAACTTTATGTAATTTTACTGTACATAGGACGGCAGCAGAACCCGAGCGGGTTGGGTCAGGAGTACAGCGGGTCTATTTACGTGACTGTATATGAGCGGGCCCAGCGCTGTATAACACTGAATCATATACGCTGCGCCGCGTTTCCGGAGTATGTAACCGTACATATGATTCAGTGCTATGCGACGCGCTGGGTCCGCTCCGTCGGCGTCGTGCGCACGCCCCGCGCTGCGGTCTGTGGTGGCCTTTAAACAGAAGTGTGCGAGTGACGCCACAATATGGACTTAAGGCTAACACAAACCAAAGCGCGGGGCGCCGACGGAGCGTGCCCAGCGCGCTGTATAGCACTAGATCATATACAGTAAAATTACATAAAGTTTACCACTGACAGATGGTTTACCTTCATTTCATATTCAACTTTAACGACCTACAAATAAAGCCAATTTTAGAATACTGTTACCCACGTTTGCAGATTTTGTAATAACTACTTTATTTGTATGGTGTTAAAGTTGGAAATGAAATGAAGGCAAGCAATCTGTCAGTGGTAAACTAAAAGTAAACGTATTGTACGCTGACACACACTGGCAGCGCGGCGCGTTTTGCGCACGCGTCACGCGCGCTGTGTGTATCAGAAAATAGAATTAACAAAACAATGGTGACAAAGAACCGCCATATTTTAATTCAGATCATTATGAGCATGCCATAAAAATCGTAAAAAAACACTGATCTGTAAATGTAATCTATTTCATTCATCAATTTATACGATATATACAAGCATTTTCAATAAACATTTTTTTTTTTGTTAATATTGCTCATTCGCGGGTGAGCAAAGTAATTGTTTCAGTTTATTAATATGGACCTCCGCAAAGTAACGCCTGATTCAATAAATTATCTAAGTAATTTAAATCAAGCAGCCAACAAAATGTACACATTTTCAAAAACTGTAACAATGGTGCATTCGAAAATTTACATGCTTGGTTGTTATACATCTCAATCCACTGCATTATAGATACATGATTTGCGAGACAACTATACTACTAATGTTATATTTTCTGTGGACCGTACATTTGTTATTTATAGTTATAACTGGAATACAGTGAAATTTTTTTTACTGCTAAGATAAACAAACATACCAATGCTTGATACCTCAACGCCCAGTAGATGACACCCATCTGTCACCTCTCTTACTATGACATAAGATTGAAGGTGCCATGTATTGGGTCAGTGTCGAGCACAGGGCCGTTTACCTTACCTTCTAGTACTTTTCATTAGATCTATAAGATGCAACATTATACATGTGCACATTAAAGCTTTAACTTTAGCTTTAGCTTAGGCTGCGTATCCACCGGAGCTGTGCGAGGATGCGTTGCGAGGGATGTGTCTGTCATGAACCAATAGAAACACTTCATTTAAAAGGTCCTAAGTGAATAAAGTGTTTCTATTGGTTCATGACAGACACATCCCTCGCAACGCATCCTCGCACATCTCTGGTGGAAACGCAGCCTTAAGCCTGCGATTTTGCTTCTAATTTCAAGTCACTGGAGCTACTGCTCCATTGTTTTATGCTGGCTGTTGTTTATTAGAAAACCTAGATTTAAGACCTTCTATACCACATAATGCAATAAACTATATGACTATGTCTATGACAATCGCCATGTAATCGCAATCGCATTGGCCTAATGGATGTCCCACTGCTGGGTAACGTGTGCGCCGATCGGCGTGGCGCACGCCGCCGCCGCCGGCCATTGCAACGGCGTGAAATCGGCGCAATACATTTACAACAACTTTAAGGTTCGGCCAAACCACTGCTTACGTCACCAGACGCCGTATTGTCTAACGCTTCTGTCGCTTGCCTTCGCTTTCACCGTCTCTTTCTGTTATTCTTTTATACCGTTTGACAGAAAGAAATAGTGATTGCGAAGGCAAGCGTCGGAAACATTAGACAATAAGCCTGCTGGTGTCTGTAGTTAGTTTTATAACAATTTTACAAGTGAAAGTAAACTGTTATTTTCATTAATAATTAATTTTGTTTTATTTACGCCGATCACGCCGATTACGCGCCGCCGCCATTGGCGAATTCCTCTACTGCTGGACAAAGGTATATGACATTTACATGTAAAATAATGCTTGTAATGCAAAATACTACACTGAATCATAAAATCATTCATTAATTGCCAACGATATTCCAAATACAAAATGAAAACGGAAAAATACATAACAATATTAGCAAAAGCTAGGTGTTTCATTGGCTGTGTGATAGCTTGTTAAGGTAAATATCATAATAAGCCGTTTCCAAAGTACAAGGACCTCAGGACACCATGGTCACTCCAGAAAGTCATTGGCAATGTGAAGGAACTGCCGGGCTTCCTCCAGGAGCTAGGCTAACATGACCAGTGCCTGACCCAATAACGCAAAATAGCTGCGCATAGACATTGAGTTGCGTAAAACAGCTATACCTAGCTATTACCTAAGCCTTATCCAAGAGATCATTGAAGTATTTAATCAAAGCTTGTAGGTCATCTCTGCATGGAGGTGACCTGATCACTGATCTCCGCCAGCACCTGTGCCGACTTATGGATGTGCTCGAACTGGTAGCCCATGTGGACGCTGATGAGATGCATCTTCTTAAGGTTCTCTTCCGCTCCTTCCATGAGGTTTTCTGTTGCTACAAACTCCCTGGCCGCCTTGCCCAGGAGCTGAAACACGCAAACAGGATTTTTGTTTACAAATGAAATTTTCATTGTGAATCGTTTGAAAATGGCAAAAGCAGTGGCAATATTTATAATCATCATCAGCTGGAAGACATACGAACAAAGGCCTCCCCATTGGACTTATAGTGACAAAAACTACTTATAAGAAATTTGAGAAAGTAAGCTTATTTCAATTTGCAAAGTAGGTACTGGTTTCCAATCTATGTATTTTCAAAACCGAGATCAATATGGAATGCTAAAAGTAGGGTAAGTTAATCATCATCATCATCAGCCTATCGCAGTCTACTGCTGGAAATAAGCCTCTCCCAAGGCGCTCAATATAGCCCAGTCTCTGGCTCTTTGGGCCCAGTCTTTATATATTAGAAAGCCCAATCTCGCACCTCGTTGGACCTCGATCCTCGCTGTATTTGTCGTGCTAGCGACGAAATGTTGTTCATATTCACTTGTACCCTTTCCGCTAGGCGTTGTTTTGATTCCGCGAACAAGGACCGCGCGCTGCTGGATGATGCTGAAGTCATCTTTATACCACGCAGATTTGTGGTATAAAGATAGTGCTTGATATAATTATAATAATTATAAAATAAACACACGAAACAGCGAACCAAGTCAGCAAATTGATTGAAGTACGTTCAAAAGTCAATATTTATAAAAAAATCAACTTCTACGTTTTCTAACGCCAGTTAAGTTAATGTTATGCAACAAAAGGTAAACTTTTCATCGACAAAGAATATTTAGAGCACTTTTTTATTCAATTTGGTTTTTCAGTTTTAGTAATTTCAATAGGCCGTGAAAGTGAAAAACAGCAAAAGTTTTTTATCTTTTAAGCCTATTTTTAACTTTACTTTCAGAACGATACGTCAAATGCTTGTCAAAGAATTTCGTTCAGGAAAACTCGTACGAATCAGCCAAATGTAATTTACTTTGAATTTAAATAAAATTACAGGCCGTCATCACTAAATTAAGCTACTACAATATTTTGTGCCGTTTTCGTGTATTAAATGTTAAGTAATACATTGCAGCTCACAAACAGCTGATTAATTAGTTTCCTGGTTTTCTTTAGTAAAGCAACACCGACTGTCTTTTCGCTCGTCACGAAAAGGGTTCGTGTTATAGAAAATTTCTGTAATCTAATTCAATTATTATCTTTTACTCCGAAATGTATCCTTCTAACCCTCAACATTCATCAATTCCAAGTCCTGCCCCTAAAAAAGTAGTGCTAAAAACTCCCTTCGCTTAAAACATGTCCTTTATTTACAACCCTTCAGTGTACCAATAAACTTCAAATTTACGTGTTTGTGTTAGAGTTGAAATAATTAATATGGATAAAGGCGTGACGTGTGAACATCTTAATAAGCATGCCGAGTTTCTCGGGAAGGATTTGTGGCAGTCGAAAGACGTGAGTATCTTTTGTTATGTCGGACCTAACCTCTAAGTCAAGTGGAGTTTACTTAATGGGCAATTATGGCATTCCTTACTTCGTTTATCATTGTGTAACCTTACGGTAGTGGCTCAAGAGTGGCGTGTGAGCTCGCCCACTGAGGGCTTATTAACAACCGTCATAATCATGATCTGTATGTTTACTACTCACAGCCTATGATTGCCTTGTAGCTATAGCTAAAACTACTAGTATGTTTACTTTTACACTTCTTCGTTACATACATAATAGAAGACTTGTAAGGTATAAGACTCGGTTTTTGTGTCATAATTAAAATAAGGTGTATTATTATCTTTTAAATTAAAAATCTTAAACTTTATTAAGCTGAGATTAGACTGTGGTAACGCGAACGAGATTGAAGTGATCGACTGAGCGCCGCACTGTAATTCAACTTGCACGGTTTATCTTGCAGGTCTAAACTTTACTTAATACACACATAAAAAATTTAATTATCACAATTTTAAATTTACAAAAGTTGACATTTGCTTAAAGGTTTGAATTATGGAAATAAAAACACTCTTACTTTAAAATAAATAAATAAAATAAAAGAATATTTATTCACAAACTTAAATCAAAAAACAATGACAACAGAATGAGATACAAAAAACAATTACAATTTTGTGAAAAGGTGAGGACTCAGCAAAGTTGCTGGTTTTCAGTCCTTACCCAATATGAGGAAGGTGGTAGTGTGGCTGTCAAATTTAACACTACACTACCCAAATAGGCACATAGACTTATAAATTCTTTATCAATTAAGCCATTAGAGGTGTGTGAAATTATAGTGTTTGAATATTTATATTTACAGTTATTATATCAAGTGCTGGAATTTATACAAATTAATATGGCTATTTAATTATCATTTGCACTAGAGCAGCGTTTCTCAACCTTTTTCAGCCACGGACCCCTAGGAAATCAAGCACAGTTTTCATGGACCCCTTAATAAAATAAACAGCAAAAAAAAATTTGGTTTAGGTATTTATTTTAGTTATTACAGACACAAAATAGGTACTTATAACTTATAACTGTTTACCACGGACCCCCATACATATACTCGCGGACCCTCGGTTGGAAAACACTGCACTAGAGGTTTTGGTGGTTAGGAGGGGAAGCCTGTAGCCAGCATTGGGACACTATGACAGGTTAATATTATGTATTAGTGAGTAATTGTTTGTTTATTATTGGTTTCAAACCCAAAGGGCGCTCAACAGGACCTTGTTAATAAACCTCCACTCTCTGACCATTTGTCTTGGATGTATCTTTTGAACGATAATAGCTAACTAGACACTTGAAATTTTCACATAATGTTTAATATACTGGTAAAAGAAGAAATCATCATCATTATCATCATCCCAGCTTATATACATCCCACTGCAGGGCACAGGCCTCCTCTCAGAATGAGAGAGGTTGGGCCGTAGTTTAGATTGGGAACTGCACACACTCCATTGTATTTCTTCTCAGTTGTGTGCAGGTTTCCCAACAATGTTTTCCTTCACTGTAAAGATCATGGTAAATTCTGAAAAACGGTGCAAGCTGGGATTTGAACCCACAGCCCTCTGCTTGAAAGGCCATAGATAGGTCAGACCACTAGGCCACCATGGCTACTAAAGAAAGAAAGAAATAGTAAATAGTAATAGCCTAGGGATCCCTATACATATAAGTAATTTTTGTTTTAGTTTTGTGCATAATCTTACTTACCAATAGCAATGGTTCGGCACTTAAAATGTGTTAATACAGAGTGTGTTACTAAAGCCGCTATAACAACAAAAATTAAAACAAGCAAATTTAATAACTGAATGGGGTTTCACAGCATTGGTCTTTTTTCTGGGGTTTTTTCTGTGCATCTATATTTCAGTTTGTATTTAGTTTGAAATATAAAAAGAACACTTTATTTTCTATAGTGACACAAAACGTTTCAAACTCTTTGTTTGTGACTCAAGTTTATCCAGTTTCTTAATTATATTATTATTATTAATGGCAGAAATTGAGTGAGGAAATCATATTTTTTTCAGAGCCTGACGTGCTTCGACTGCGGGTGTCCAGGTCCTAATCTCTGGATCTGCCTGCAGACGGACTGCCACCATGTGGGCTGCTCAGAAGTCCGGAATGACCATAGCACTTTACATCAAAAGGTATGGTGCAATCAATTAGTATTTTATAATATTAGAAAGATGAGGGGTTTCTGACACAGAGAATATCGCTAGAAGGCGCCATCGTTAGAGTGAAACCTTGTTTGACGTTACAAAGTAAACCAGAACTTGGACCAATTTAAATCATAGCTAACCATGCAAAAAGTTCCACTGTGACACAGAAATTACCCATAAAGTGTTTGATTAATTTTCGTGTCACGATGGAACATTTTCATACACTTATAAACTACATTTCTGAACTCCATCCACTCATTAGGACATGAAGGTAGCCATACATTATCGATGTGTACCCACATTTGCTTACATACATCACAGTATTGCTCATGTCTGACAGACTGATAGACAGACAAAGAAGTAATCCTATATGGGTTCCGTTAAATCCTTTTGCAATATGGAATAGAGAATAAGAATAATTATAAGATTTATATAAAAAGATTAATTTACATAAGTCTTATAAAGCAAAATCTTGAGTTTGTTGACGACGATGGGTGGACTTTAAAAATTCAACTTGTGACACTTGGAAATAGTTAAAAATAGAATGAAACATTCCATTACAGGGATGAAAATAAACCATGCAATTGCATGGGTACTTTTTGTGTTGCAACAGAACTTTTCCAGTCAGTCGTTTTATATGGTCAAAATGGTCCAACAATGTAGTCGACTTCATCAGTATTTACATTCAATTTCCTGCATTAGAGACCAAAGAAATCAAGATCAAGGCACAAAGAAATCCTTGTTCCCACTCTTCAACAAAAGAATGACTCAGTACAAGCAACAAGCAATACGTTCATATTAATGTGTAACATCTCTAAAAATACTTGAACCACAACTGCAGTGTTTTGGCGCAAAATGTATCTACCATTTATATGAATTAGTGCTTGCTTTGTATTGCGGTCTATGACCTTGTGAATGATTGAATTGGACATTACTAACATGTTTGTGATCTGAGGGCGTATTGTCTAATGCGCGGGCGATTGCCGTCGCATTCGCCATCTCTTTCTGTCACCGTCTTATACCGTTTGACAGAAAGAAATAGTAAAGCTCCCTACGCACAGACAGCGGAGGCGTGGCGGTGCTGTGGCGGTGACGGTTGTAATATTCTAACTTGTATGAACGGTTGTGCGGCACCGTACCGCGAACTCGTTCATACAAGTTAGAATTTTACAACCGTCACCGCCACCGCACCGCCACGCCTCTGCTGTCTGTGCGTTTGGAGCTTAAGTGCCTTGGATGAATGACTTAATGACATTATGTTAATGGGTTTAAAATTTAGTAAGACGTATAATCAACATTTGATAAGTGAAACAGAACATTTTATTTACATGCAATATAATACAAAAGAGCTGAACAAAAAACAAGGAAAAACTGTAATATCCTACACAGATGAAGACAAAATAAAACAGGAAATTGTACATAAAACTAGGTACCTATATCAAACTGTATGAGAACCAAGGCTATATTTGCTTAGCACGCTCAGAATTGCAATCATACCTATTCACCATTTTTTTCTGTCCAAAATGGTTTCTGATGATGAGTTGATGAGTGAGATTGCCAATGCCGCTGACACGACGTTGCCGCTTCGACGACAGAGTTGCGTGGTTTTGTATGTAGGCTGCAAGTAAGCGCACAGCAAACGTACAATGACGATTACGCGTCTATGCAGCAACGCCTCCGTGGACAGTACTGCCCTCCTAATGAAGAATGCAGTAATCGACAAAAAAATCGATTTTGACTTTTTACGCAAAAATGGCACCGGTGAATTCGTCCGGTCCGGTGCATTTTGCGTAAAAAGTCAAAATCGATTTTTTTGTCGATTACTGCATTCTTCATTAGGAGGGCAGAGTGGCCTTAGAGAGATTAGGTTTATTATGACCTGAAGAAGCCTCGCTTAAAATTAAAAGAAATAAAAAAAACTCTGTACTTGTCGAACATTTTTTTTGTTTAGCTGCAGGCGTGAGCTAGTATTTTTAACCCCCGACACAAAAAGAGGGGTGTCATAAGTTTGACCGCTATGTGGGTGTGGCTGTCTGTCGGTCTGTCTGTCTGTGTGTCTGTCTGTGGCATCATAGCTCTAAAACGGGTGAACCGATTTGGATGCGGTTTTTTTTAATATTAAGCAGGTTTCTTGGCGATGGTTCTTAGATATGTTTCATCAAAATCGGTTCAGCCGTTTCAAAGTTATCAGCTCTTTTGTTAGCTGTGGAAGGGATCTTAGACGCATAATGGGCATTTACTTAACGTTTAAACATACTAGACTAGTGACATAATTGCGTTGGGTGTTTTTAAAATTTTCAATTTATAGTTATCTACAACTGCAATAGGTACTCTAAGGATACTCATACACCACGTCATAAGCAAATATCACACATTGCACGAAGATAAAAGCATTTGAACTTTGAACTGGCGTCCATTGTGTTTAGATCATGTTTGTGTTGTATTTACTTCCTGTCATAACATATGTTATTGGCTTATGCATTGTTAGTGTATATTACTCATGTCATGTAACATGTACAGTACCCGGCCATAAAGATTGCACATCGATGGGTCTTTGGAAAAAGACTCGGCAAATGTGGGCTTCGTAGAGCGTTTAGTTGTCGCACGCTACTTATAAGTAATGTGTGACAACGCTCTACGAAGCCGACATTTTGTCGAGTCTTGTTCCAAAGACCGATGTGCAATCTTTATGGCCGGGTACTGTATATTCGATACCTAGCAATAGCTATAAGTGGAATTCACCCCTGATTTCGCTCGTATCATTAGGTCTGGCGATTTATTTGAATGCCTGGATTTTACTATATTACTAAATGAATTCCCAATAAAACCGGCCAAGAGCGTGTCGGACACGCCCAAGGTAGGGTTCCGTAGCCATTACGAAAAATCAAGTAATATTTTTCTAAGGATTTCGTATGTGTACGGAATCATCCAAGTTTAGGTATGTTTTATACCTTAGGCTACTATTTACTCTTAAACTACAAATAATTTCCAAGCAATCTTAGCCGCTATAATTTTCCTAGTAAATTTGATATATTTACTACCATTCTTAATTTTTTCAAATTTTTCCACTCAACAGTTTAGATTTTAGAGGGGGGGGACGGCCGATTTTAATGAAAATTTTCACTTTAAAGTTGAATATTTCGCAAACAGATCACTGAATAGAAAAATCATGTTAGCAACCCCGAAATGGTTTGAAACGACCTACCCAACGATACCCCACACTATTGGGTTAGCCGAGAAAAAAAAATCACCCCCACTTTACGTCTATGGGAGGTACCCTAAAAAATTTTTTTTTACTTTTTTTTTCAATCACTTTGTCGGCGTGACTGATATATATATTCATGCCAAATTACAGCTTTCTAGTACTAACAGTCTCTGAGCTTAGCCGCGGACAGACAGACAGACAGACAGACAGACAGACAGACAGACGGACAGACATGGCGAAACTATAAGGGTTCCTAGTTGACTACGGAACCCTAATAACGCCGTGGTTAAAAAAGATCGTAGCAGGTGGAAACAAAGTCTCTGGCTACCCATTTGCTGGGAAGGAGGCGTGATTGTATTTATCGCACCTTCACAATTACACTGACTTAAGGGGCCGTCCATCAATTACGTCACACATTTAGGGGGGCGGGGCGGAGGGGGGCAAGCGATCCGTGACACAAGAAGTAAATAAGTGTGAAAAGGGGGGGGGGGTCCAAATTGATCGAAATTGGTATGACATACTTTATGGATTGCCCCTAATTCGAAATTATCTCATTTTAAACCTAAAACTGATTGTTTTAATATAAAATTTGTTAACATTTCAATTCTCCGTCTCAAAAGTTAACCCCTCGGCTATCGAGCCGTCAAAATTATTCACCTTTGAATGTTCATTGAAATGTACTGTTCTTGTTACAGAGTTACCCATCGCACTGCGTGCATATGAACGTGTCGACGGAGCGGGTGTGGTGCTACGCCTGCGAGAAAGAAGTACACATCCGGGCTGCCATCGCTTATAGAAGGGTATGTACCTAACTTGTATACAAATGACATATTTGACGGGATGCGGACAAGGCCACAACTGTCTAGGGTCCCCGCGCGCTTTTAAACAACGGCATACAAGTATCATCAAGTCTCACGCCGCAAATCACCCGGACACACTTTTTAAATGGCAAGTAAACAAATCACTAGTCTGTGGTTGAAATTGTCTATAGTACGACTCTTATTCAAGTATGAACTCTATAGTATATGGAACATAGTTCGTTTGGTTGAATGAATGAACCAACTAAGATTTTGTGTGGACGTCGTGTTCCTAGTAGATATGAACGATTATAAACTCTTAGTTTAACCGTCTAAGAATTCGACTAGACGACGCTCGGTCGGTGGACCGTCGAAACGTTGCTTCTACGTAGACCGTTGAATCAACTAGTCCGTTCATTAAATCCATCGCTAATTAACATATGCGTATTTTCAAAATGGCTCTCTGTGAAAGTATTAATGACGATACTATGAGAATTCTCGCAACTGTCAGGTGAAATAAAGGCCTGTTCGTGTTTTAACTGCACCCGGAGGCTTAGTAGGTATATTAAACAACTGGCTTCGGCAACACATACTAATTCTACATGCATCTATAACTAACTAATACAATTCAAAATTAAGTTAACCACAGAAAACCCGACACTAGTTGCTCACTGTTACATTACCAAAAACCCGTCCAGATATTGTAATGACCAAAAAGATTAAGTATGCGGTTGTAATAATTTATAATAGACGAAACACTTTCGTTTAGGCAACATATCGAGGCTTCAAGTGGCAGAGTCAGTAAGCTATGTACAGTGTCAGGGTGGAAAATACGAACACCACACGGAGGGAGACTACGATAAATATTGGAAATGGCTCATTTTATGTAATGGATATTTTCCTTTATTTTCAAAAATGAAAAATACTGCATTTATGAATTTTTGAGATGTTTCTTGTCTTATTGTCAGTTGGGATTTGAAAGACAAAAAGTAACAGCCGTATTTTATGACGCAGATCGAAAAGTAACTTACAAGGCTCATTTATCTCTAAATAACATACACAATCAAAATAACAGAAGGCCGTGAAAGTTATAATTTTGTTTTCAGCTGTCACAGGAAATGGACCGCAGCTACCTTAAGGGGGTACCGTGTGTTTGGCGCATTTATTGCATTCATTTAAATTCGTGCTGTATCATTACTAGCAATGCTATAGTCCTGAAATTCATATGTAAGATATTTGAGGATTCACTCTAGCGACTAGTCTTTTTCGAAACACGATTAATTGTAGTTTGCTCGATAGAAAAAAAATCCAAAGTCGTCTCTAAAATATAAATTAAACTCTTAGTACGACGATAATACTGCACGGAAGGTCATGACTTTTTGAATGTTAATAAAACAAGATGTTTTCTAGGGCGTAGTCTGGCTACATTTTAAAAATATGTATTTGTTTTAGTAATATGATGAAAATACCCAAAAACACGCGCAGTCCAACCAACCTATCTTGAGCCATCGTGCCTCCCCCAAGCGGCCCCACGCCCGAAACGCCCACCCAAAATCGATTAGCGCGAAAAACGCGGTACCCCCTTAAATATTGAAAATAGCAAATTGTACATACATAATGGAGACTTACTTTTATTTTTGAAAATAATAAATACTGCTGTATTATTTTTCCCTTTTAATTAGTGTAGCCTATAAATTTGTTAAACATGTATTTTTTTTGTAAGTAAAGGAAAAGTCTGAAAATTACTGATCAGTAAAAGTTACCTTGTTACAGACGAGCCCAGACTCCACTATGGCGGGTACGCCTGGGTGCGCTCGTATCGGGTCGGTAGGCCTTGTGGCCGACGACGACCTGGATCCCGAGGATATGGACTATGAGGACGAGGAACGACCCACAGGTATCACTATCTTAATACCCAAGGGCACTGGTGAATAAAAATCTAAAGTAAATGATTCACGACGACTATATTCCCTTCTAAATCGCTACGCTCTTGACGGAGTGACCGTGGTGGACGGTTGAGTTTGAACGAACTTACTTGGAAAAATAAGTTCAAATATTTATTTATCTTCCCAGCTCGGTCTGTAACGAAAATTGTCCAAAAATGCAGGTATTTTGGTTGAGAACCATAATTAAATTTACTAAAATGTATGAAAGCTCTGAGAGGAGGCCTGTGCCCTGCAGTGGGACGTATATTATATGCTGGGATGATGATGATGGGTAAATATTCAACGTTTTTACGGCGGTTTTTTTGTCATTACCATTTGAGCAGAAATTATTAAAATGGATGATGCTTAGGGTTAACTTTTTATGAAAACTTAAGACAGTACCGCTGCTGAATCTAGTTTGATGAAATTTCGCGCGATTCGTTCTTCGGTTGTTAGTCCAGTCAGTCAAGACAATTAATTCATTATAATTCCAAAAGTTTTCAAATTTTGATGTAAGGTCGGGAATGGTATTAAAACAAACTATAAAATTTTGCAACCTGTTCTGCGGTCCGGAACATTGTTAAAAATGCAATAAATGATAATTTGCTCAGTTCTTGACACAAAAATTCCAAAAGTTCTGCAAAGTTGGAGTGGTGTTAAATATATTATTTTACATCACGTGTCAAATTTGCAACCAATTTAAGTGTACGGAACATTTTTTGTTATTAAAAATTAATGTTTTTCTTTATTAAACTGAAAGAAAACGTTCCAAAAGTTCTGCAAATTTGACAGATATATCGGAAAAATATACCGAACGATTGTATAAATTTGCAACCTTTTACGTTGACCGGAACATGTTTATTTATAATTCTTTTTAATTCGTGGTCATTTTTTCGAGTAAGGTGGTCTCGGAATAATTACAAAAGTTTTGAAACTTGGTTGCAAACTTCGAAAACATCTATTCTGATGCATTTACAAATTTGCAACCTCATACGCGATCCGGAACTTTATGCAATTTGCAAAAATGTAAAAATAAAAAAATTACATTTTGGCAAATTGCATAAAGTTCCGGATCGCGTATTAGGTTGCAAATTTGTAAATGCATCAGAATAGATGTTTTCGAAGTTTGCAACCAAGTTTCAAAACTTTTGTAATTATTCCGAGACCACCTTACTCGAAAAAATGACCACGAATTGAAAAGAATTATAAATAAACATGTTCCGGTCAACGAAAAAGGTTGCAAATTTATACAACCGTTCGGTATATTTTTCCGATATATGTGTCAAGTTTGCAGAACTTTTGGAACGTTTACATTCAGTTTAATAAAAAAAAAAAACATTAATTTTCAATAACAAAAAATGTTCCGTACACTTAGATTGGTTGCAAATTTAATACGTGATATGAAATATTATATCGAAAAATTCCCCAAGTTTGCAGAACTTTTGGAATTTTTTTCACGACCATACAGCAAAAATTAATTTAATTGCAATTTTAACAATGTTCCGGACTGCGGACAAGGTTGCAAAATGAGATTTATTGTCGTCCCAATGTACCATTCACTTGACCGAAGTTTGAAAACTTTTGGAATTATAATTAAATTTTCGATTTTGAATGTCAATAATGACTGGACTATGTGGTAATAATGGTCGAATGGTAATGACGTTTAACCGCGCGGTCAAAACGCTCGAATATTCACCCTGATACTTGAAAAAAAGATAAAAATTCGACGTTGATTCTGGAACCAAATACGCTTGACATACTTAACCCTGGATTAAGACAACTCGTAATTATATAGTTAACTCTGGTCCTTTCAAGTCCGCTTATCATTTGTTTTGTGTCTAACCTAACGTATTCATCATCAGCCTATGCTCGTCCACTGCTGGACATAGGTCTCTCCCATGACACGCCACTCAGCACAATCCTCGACCACTCTCATCCAGCTCTTGCCAGCCGCCTTGCGGAGATCATCGCTCCACCGAGTCTAAGGACGTCCCACGCTACGTCCTAACGTATTATTCACCCAAAAACCTCGCATCCCCAGGTCTGGTAGGCCTCCAGAACATGGGCAACACGTGCTATATGAACGCGGCTCTGCAAGCCCTCAGCAACACTGCCCCCTTCACGTCTTACTTCCTGGAGTGCGCGCCCGCAGTCAGCGTGTTAGCCGGTGACAAAAAACCAGGCCTGAGTCGGTACGTTACGAGTACAAATACAATGTCATCGCCAGGGGAACCTATCGATGTTTAGAAAATTTTATTTCCGAAGGTTTAGAATCCCGAAAACTTTATTTGTCCGAAAGCATTTTTTTCTGAAACTGTAAGTATTTCAGGATTTATTTCAGGACCATCGTGTAGAACCCTTTAGGTTAGGTTAGGGTTGTTTTATAAAAATCCTGAAATATTTACAGTTTCAGAAAAAAATGCATTCGGATTAATGAAGCATTCGGGATTTTAAATATTCGGAAAAAAGTATTTCTAAATTTTCCCGTGTACTACCAGGGGGGTTTCACTCCGCAGTTTAGGTATGTTCAGCCGGCGCTCCTCCCGGGAGGAGTATGGCAGTAGGTTGTCGCGCGGCCTTCAGTTCGCACGCTAGCCGCGTCGCGAGTAATTAAGCATCTTTTTTTTCTGGGATTTTTGCAACAAACAATGACTTCTAAACGATATTATAAAAAACTTACTTACATACTAAAGGTAGTTTACTGAACTAATACACACTGTTATCTTTCTTGATTTATATACCTACCAAATATGGACGAGTGGGAACCCTGTTGTGCCCTTGGTTTCGGATCAGCGGTGCCCAACGGAATATGAACGCTCGTATCACACGATAAGTTATTTCGCGTGCACGCAGCAGGAGTAGGAAAGTTGTTATACCTAAAGTTGACCTTTGTTCGAGAGTGATCCTTCTGTACGTTTGTACTATTACTTATTCTGTGGTACTACTGATCGCTCCGGGTATTATTGTAAAATAGCTCTTACCATATTTACGGAAATAAAATTTAGATTTTTATTTTGATTAATTACTGAAATACGACCGCTGCAACACGGTCGAAACTTCCATGTAATTTCAGCAATAAATAGTTCGAAATTAAGTCCTGAGAAATATTAGTTACAAGTTTAGAACAGCCAATAAGTACTACAAACTGTATTTATTGCATTTGGTTACATTTTTCACTTAAAAGTTGCAGTTGGTTACATTTTTCACTCAGAAGTTGCAATCGGTTACGATTTTCACTTGGAGATAAATTTTGTTACACTTTCACTTGGAAGTTATATATATACTAATATTATATCTATACTTAATAATAATATTATAAAGAGAAAAGATTTGATTGTTTGTTTGTTTGTTTGTTTGCATTGAATAGGCTCCGAAACCACTGGACCGATTTCAAAAAATATTTTGCTAGTAGTAGCTAGTAGCTACATTATCACTGAGTGACATAGGCTACTTTTAGCCGCGGGAAAATATATTTTCCTACGGGAAAATTAATTTATCGCGGGCGAAGCTGCGGACGGAAGGCTAGTTTAGTTATATTTTTCACTTGGAAGTTGCACTTGGTTGCGGTTATTCACTTGGGAGATACGCTTGGTTACACTTTAACTTAAGAATTACGCATTGTTTTCACTTAGAACTTGTATTTAGTTACATTTTTCACTTGGAAGTTGCCCTTGGTTACAATTTTCATTGCATTGCATACTTTAAACATGAAACTACCGTGAGACTCACTCATAGCGAAAATAAACGGATCACTCACGTCTTAAAACGAGTTTAACTCAACGAGACTTCGAAAGTTGATTGAAAAGTAGATAGTGTAAATCGAAACAGACTGACTTTCAAGTCACTATAAACTCAGTCTGTTTCATTTCACACAATCTAATTTAGATTACTCTTACTTAGGTAAGTAAAGTATCTTTTGTTTCAGAGCGTATCAAAAACTAATCAAAGAGATGTGGAGCAGAAAAACTAGAGGGTACCTCGTTCCTAATGGTATAATCTATGGCATACGAAACGTAAGTGTAACCCTATCACTCTTTATTTAGAGGAAACAATTAAAGCTCCAAACGCACAGACAGCGGAGGCGTGGCGGTGCGGTGGCGGGGACGTTTGTAATATTCTAACTTGTATGAACGAGTTCGCGGTACGGTACCGCACAACCGTTCATACAAGTTAGAATATTACAACCGTCACCGCCACCGCACCGCTACGCCTCTGCTGTCTGTGCGTTTGGAGCTTAAAATGTTTTTTAGGGTTCTGTACCTCTAAAATAAAAATGATAGTACCTACCTATTACATCGTAGTTTGTCTGTCTGTCAAGGCATTTGTCTCAGGAACGCGTGAAGATATCAGCATCAAGTTAAATATAAAACATCAACTGTAATATACAAGTTATTGATCGCACGCAATTAAAAGATACAATCCTTTGGATACTTTTTCTTGACATAGAATTATGGGTCAATGAATAAGGCCTCACAACACAAGTAAAGTAAAGAAAAATCACTAATGCGCAAAATAGTACATCATTCAACGAGTGCATGCAAGGCGCCATTTGTGTCCACCCAAGCCGCAAGCGAGGGTTGCTAAAATAGTACATCATTCAACGAGTGCATGCAAGGCGCCATTTGTGTCCACCCAAGCCGCAAGCGAGGGTTGCTAAAATAGTACATCATTCAACGAGTGCATGCAAGGCGCCATTTGTGTCCACCCAAGCCGCAAGCGAGGGTTGCTAAAATAGTACATCATTCAACGAGTGCATGCAAGGCGCCATTTGTGTCCACCCAAGCCGCAAGCGAGGGTTGCTAAAATAGTACATCATTCAACGAGTGCATGCAAGGCGCCATTTGTGTCCACCCAAGCCGCAAGCGAGGGTTGCTAAAATAGTACATCATTCAACGAGTGCATGCAAGGCGCCATTTGTGTCCACCCAAGCCGCAAGCGAGGGTTGCTAAAATAGTACATCATTCAACGAGTGCATGCAAGGCGCCATTTGTGTCCACCCAAGCCGCAAGCGAGGGTTGGTAAAATAGTACATCATTCAACGAGTGCATGCAAGGCGCCATTTGTGTCCACCCAAGCCGCAAGCGAGGGTTGGTAAAATAGTACATCATTCAACGAGTGCATGCAAGGCGCCATTTGTGTCCACCCAAGCCGCAAGCGAGGGTTGGTAAAATAGTACATCATTCAACGAGTGCATGCAAGGCGCCATTTGTGTCCACCCAAGCCGCAAGCGAGGGTTGCTAAAATGGGTACATTGTTTTTCACTTCCACTGTGGGGAAATTAAACGATATAATATATACAAGTTAAGTATGAAGTATCTTTTTCTATTTATTTTTTTATTTTCTTCAACTTCATTTCAAAAATAAATAGAAAAAGATACTTCATACTTAACTTGTAAAAGTTGGCCTAGTAGCGCCATCTCTTGGTCCAGGTGAGCGGGTAGCTCCGAAGGAGTGTTGAAGTCTCTCGGTAGAGGGCATAACATAGATGCGCTTTATCACTGCCTAAATGTGATTATAACAGACTGAAGTGTACGATGTATGGGAAAGATTCGTCGCTAACTTCTAGACCAGTGATGGTGTAGGGGTAAGCACGCAGCACGGAACGCTGAGGACCAGGGTTCGATTCCCAGCATTGGTCTTTTTTCTGGGGTTTTTTCTGTGCATCTATATTTCAGTTTGTATTTAGTTTGAGATATAATATATGTATATGTATGTATGTTCAATTACGACGTTTTATTTATAATGCATGCTATTTATGTAATAACTTACTAGCATAGCCTAGTTTTTTAATACAAAATACAGATTATTAAAAAAAGAACAAGCCTACATCCATCATACACACGAAGTTTACGAGCATGGGAAGTCAAGAATAACACTGGGGCTCTAGTGAAAAAGGGGTTAATTCTTCAGATGTTGGACAGCTGATTTCGACTTAACCCCCTTTACACACACAATAGGAAATAGCTGTTTAATTTCTGCAGACTTAACCCCTTTTTCACACGACTTTGCTTTCACGAACTGCAAATTTATTTTTGCTGTCTTAAATGTGCGGGAGACTAGGTCGGTTATTTTAACAAAACTCCCTTATACACAGGTGCATCCAATGTTCCGTGGATACCAGCAACATGACACACAAGAGTTCCTGAGATGCTTCATGGATCAACTGCACGAGGAACTCAAAGAACCGGTAAATCACTTGACATTCATAAGTTAGATCCCTATCTTCAGAAATTGTACTTCCTGATTTTTTTTTTATTATTAGCCGGTCGTAGTGTCTCAATGCTCGGCAAGGTGTCCACAACTCCCGGTGTGCCGCAATGTCAGGCCAATCCTTTGCGTTAAAAGACATCGAAAAAAAAACGGAAAAATCCTTAGCTAGTAAAGTGGAACCAATGTTTTATTGTTACATCCTACTAATATTATAAACGCGAAGGTTTGTAAGTATGGATGGATGTTTGTTACTCTTTCACGCTAAAACGGTTTTACGGATTCTGATGAAATTTGGCTCACAGATAGTTTATAACCTGGATTAACGTATAGGGTACTTTTTATCCTGGAAAATTGCGTAGTTCCCGCGGGATAGCGATAAACGAATTCTTTGCAGACGGAGTCGCGGGCAACAGCTAGTACTTAAATAAAAGGCTACAATTCTGTTTGAAGATTTTTCTAGTCTTTTTTGTTGTACACTAATGGTTCCTTCTATGAAATTTCATATTGCATTTTTTTTTAGCTATTCTTATTGTTTTTTTTTCTCGTGCCTGACAACATTTCTATGTGTTCATTAATTTAATTTTCGTCCAGGCATTATACTACGAAATTCGATTTTCGAACTTCGTATCGTGCCGATCCTTTCACGCTAATAGTATCAAACAGAAGAGTGAAAGAGACGACACTAAATTAATTTCGAATTTCGTAATAGCCCCCTGACTTCAGCCGTTCATAGTCAGTCTTTCGCAATGTCACTGGCATTACCACGTGTCCCTTGTTTGTCTGAAGCTGATTTGTTCCAGATATGGGACAGTATGCCGGAGGACAAGCTCGGGGCTGATGCGGACGGTGACCACCAGGAGAATCGGACCGTCCACGTTAGACGCCGCGCCGCGTCCTCTGGAGGTACTATAGCTAATTCAAAAGCAGAATTTATTCTTTAAGTGAGCAGCAAAGGACTCTTATACATGCCACTTTTTAGGGTTCCGCACCTCGTAAGGAAAAAGCGGAACCCTTATAGGATCACTTTGTTGTCCGTCCGTCCGTCTCTCAAGACCCTTTTTCTCAGGAATGCGTGGAGATATCAAGCTGAAATTTATATCAAATACTCAGGTCTACTGTCCCTTGGAGCTGTGAAAAAATCAAACATCTAAGCCTACGCAATCAAAAGATACAGCCATTTATGCCGCAAATTTTTGACACTCGCAAGGGAATCAAAACTTACTGGGTACTTCCCGTGAACTCAGAATCTTGAAATTTGGTACGAAGCAAGGTCTTATAGCACAGATAAAGGAAAAATTGCGAAAAGCCTTTTTTTTTGTCTGTCTGTCTATATCAGTTACCAATCTACAATGATCCCACACTGCGCACATTTTGCTTAGGAGCTGAGGTCTGCTAAGACTGGATGTTCATAGATACATATAAATTTGTACGGAACCCTCGGTGCGCGAGTCCAACTCGCACTTGGCCGGTTTTTTATACTACCAGCGCTTTCGAGCATCATTGCCAATAAGGATGCGCCATAAAAAACTTTGCAGAAAGTATTTTTTTCTTACGAAGCAAATTATATTACAATTAAATTATTAAACTATAGCTAAACCGTTTAAATGAGTCCTCGCCCGCGCGGTACAGCAGGGGCTGGGTGGGGGGGGGGGTTATGACGACTTGACGACAAAGGGGGCCGGGAGAGGGGCGGGTGGCGAGTGGAGTACTCAGAGGGAGGCGTTATTTGACATCCGTGTTGTTGACACCGACGCTCCTTCTTGCCTCTCACGTCCCGTTACTTCTGTCCTAACGCCTGTGAAATGCGACATGCAACTTTCACTCCACTGGTAACATTAACATCCGTCGATGGTGTGTTTGCACCCCAAATGTCCACATTCGTCAAACACTTAGGAGAAGCAATTTCAGAACGATGGAATCGCTCCCTGACCACAATACTGGGCTGGCTTAGTTAGAGCCATGATAAGTGTTGCCACCATACGTGCCACCAGCATGTGCATCCGCGGCACACGACACCGATTAAAGCCCACTGCCAGGTGGCTCGGGTTTGACGACGGCTCTGCCCTCCCACACATTGATCAAAAATAATGTATTGTATTGACTTGTAATGTATTGTTATTATAATGTTCTGTAAATAAATATATGTTGTTATAGTAAAAAGATGAGAGGCACCAGTTATGTCACTACTGACATTATTTCACCATACATGAAGTTTG
Source organism: Archips crataeganus (assembly GCA_947859365.1). NCBI lineage: Eukaryota > Metazoa > Arthropoda > Insecta > Lepidoptera > Tortricidae > Archips > Archips crataeganus. The sequence continues at coordinate 8,718,978 of OX402067.1, read as the reverse complement.
ATAGTCATTGAACAATTTTGTTCTTTATATACCTAGTTACCTTCGGTCGTTATAATTACGGTTGGTTTGATCTTTATAAAGTACGAGAAGACTTTAGAGAATATGTAGTTTTTACAGGTATTTGTACTCGTATTTCTAAAAATATAGGTTACGCGGTCATAAAGTTTAAAGTGATTTAACGGTCCAAGATACAATACAATACAAATATTCTTTTTGATGACCAAAAACAGTACAGTGACATTATAAAAATAAAAATTCAGGTAGACAATAGGCGGTCTTATCGCTAAAAAGCGATCTCTTCCAGACAACCAATTACTCAGACATTAATAAATATCAACAGACTAATGTAGGTGGCAGATATAACAGACAAGAGAAACGTAGTATTAATATAAGATATTTTTCATTCCTAATTAATCTTCTTTTTGTTTGTAGCGAGCGACGCGCCTTTCTTCGCTAGAATGAGGCGGAAATCTCCAGCGGCATCCTCTTATAGCGAATCTAGAACTGACGGATACCTTAGGTAATTGCTCTTTGTATTATATGAACGCCGTGGTATCCTAGTTGTTTGACCTGTGGCCTCTTATCCCTTAATAAGGCAGAGGCGATTTAGCGACCACATGCATTGAGTTGGAATTTCAACCTTATTGATTACCAGTGATCGGAACTCTGGGAGCAAAACTGTAACAAAACTTGTAAAGCTGACATTAAGGAGAATTTACAACCAAGAAAAATAAGAATAATAAGGTTATGCTGAGGAAGCCCCGGCGTTGATGATTCTACGAGTGGCAATTCACACACATAAAGAAATAATTCAGTCGGCGGAATATCCCGCCCTGATCCGTAAACGAGTTTTTAAAATACCCATTCCACGCACAAAAACCGCTTTCGCTAGGCGTCTTCCAAATTTTTTGCATTTTTTTATTTATAATAAGGTGGTGAAGGTATGCATGATGGCGGAAAACACTCCACGCGAAGCAAAATTTAAGATTGTGAGCTGGTTGATGGGTCTTAACTATAATCAAACCGAAGAACTGTTAAAAATCGTATCATAATTGTTTTAATGTTACTTAATTCTCTAGCCTTACATACATATCCCTCACAACTACATACAATCAAATACACACACGCACACCACACACACACTCACACTCACTCAAAGTTAACTCACTCATTCATTCTTGCTTAGTCTCATCTCTATAAATTTGCGACCTAGTTTCTAAAAAACCTTAACTGTGGCTTTATGTAACCGGCTAATACTTATATTGTAATTTTTCCTAATGTTGTCAATTTATTGTAATACTGAAAAAGGCCACCACGTGACAGGCATTTGCCTAGTGTGGGGCCACTGGATATTCTGTGTATGTTATTAAGGTTTTCTTTTAATAAACTATTTTTATTTTTTTATTTTTATTTTTTAATATTATTGGCAGATTAGTGTTCAATTTAACTCTATATCGAAATGTCAGATTTTCAGTAGTTTATTAATATTTTCATGTCTGTAAGCACTGTTTCATGCCCGCTTGGCAAGTTTTGTTAAAGTTTTGCACCCAGAGTTCCGATCACTGTTGATTACACTATACGTCACAATTTCCATTGTAATTATTGAAAATAAGACTAGCTTTAAAGATATCCTTTGTCAGGTATGTATTCGATAGCTTATTTTGATTCTGTGGTAATATGCTCCAATAATTCTGAGTTTTTCGGAATTTATGAGCAAAATTACATTTGAAATTTACCATTCAATGAGCTTTATGTTGAAAGAAAATAAGTTCAATAGTATGTGTGAAGTTCTAAATCCGCACTGGGCCCGTATGCATTCTCATTCTGAGAGGAGGCCTGTGCCCTACAGTGGGATGAATATTATCTGGGACGATTATTTTTTTTTATTAGAGGGAGGAAAACGAGCAAGCGCGTCATCTGATGGAAAATGATCACCACCGCCCATAAATATCAACAACTCAAAGACAGTCACTGATCTGTTGCCGGCCTTTAAAAAGGAGAGGGAGGGGGAGAGGTTATTGGGCCCCCGGCGCTCTCACTGACCGTACGAAACGCACCAGGAGTACTGCTGCTTCACGCCGGTGTTCTGTGAGAGGGTGGTACTGCCCCGGACGAGCCGGCCCATTCGTGATGCAGCGGCTAGTAACATGGCTCTACCACTACGATATATTATGATGATGATATGAACGACCTCATAGGTCTTTTTTACACCTAACTTTTTTTACTTTTTTAAATCACCATCCAAACTGAGCTACATACAATACTACATATAATGTATGCATTCGACGGTGGTAAGGTAAAATCGCTAAAGCGCCATATACATCATATATCCCGCTTTGGCGTTTTTACCTTAGTGATAAGTTTTTACCTTAGTGATAAGTTTTAAAATCGCTAAAGCGCCATATACATCATATATGGCGCTTTGGCGTTTTTACCTTAGTGATAAGTTTTTACCTTAGTGATAAGTTTTAAAATCGCTAAAGCGCCATATACATCATATATGGCGCTTTGGCGTTTTTACCTTAGTGATAAGTTTTTACCTTAGTGATAAGTTTTAAAATCGCTAAAGCGCCATATACATCATATATGGCGCTTTGGCGTTTTTACCTTAGTGATAAGTTTTTACCTTAGTGATAAGTTTTAAAATCGCTAAAGCGCCATATACATCATATATGGCGCTTTGGCGTTTTTACCTTAGTGATAAGTTTTAAAATCGCTAAAGCGCCATATACATCATATATGGCGCTTTGCCGTTTTTACCTTAGTGATAAGTTTTAAAATCGCTAAAGCACCATATACATCATATATGGCGCTTTGGCGTTTTTACCTTAGTGATAAGTTTTAAAATCGCTAAAGCACCATATACATCATATATGGCGCTTTGGCGTTTTTACCTTAGTGATAAGTTTTAAAATCGCTAAAGCACCATATACATCATATATGGCGCTTTGGCGTTTTTACCTTAGTGATAAGTTTTAAAATCGCTAAAGCGCCATATACATCATATATGGCGCTTTGGCGTTTTTACCTTAGTAATAAGTTTTAAAATCGCTAAAGCGCCATATACATCATATATGGCGCTTTGGCGTTTTTACCTTAGTGATAAGTTTTAAAATCGCTAAAGCACCATATATGATATACGGCGCTTAAGCGTTTTTACCTTTCCACTGTCTATGGTCAGTAACTGCGAATGTTCGATACGATACGATATACAGTTGTGGCCATATAATTAAGAACGATTATTTATTGAGATGATTTTTTCAAAGTAACAAGTATAACTAATTGCCCGTATTTTTTTTATTTCTCTCGGTATTGCAAAACTTTTCCGTACTACCGGTACATTCATTTATGCAACATAGTTGGCTAAAAAATTAATAGAGAAACTTTATACATTCGATCTGAACCTAGTATTAGTACTTACTGGCTGGTCACGTAATTAAGAACGCTGAATAGTTTATTATTTTTTCAAATTTAAATAGAGAACACTATGTGGCTCTGTGGTTGTAGATTATTATTCGTATAATTTTGGCGCCATTTCGTGCTGTTAAAGTCTTAAAAGTGATTACTTCGTATAAAAACAATGGGGAAAAATAAAAGTTGTGATAAATCTACAAGAGAAGTAATAATAAAACTTCGCGAGAAGAATTGGTCGTATAAAAAGATAGCCGACCATCTGCAATGTTCAAAAACAATGGTTTTCCATGCCGTAAAGCATTTTTCCACGTATCAAACTACTTCAAACGTTCCGCGTGGACCTAGACAGAGAAAGTCATCTCGTCGAGATGATCGAAATATCGTTCGTTTGGCAAAACAAAATCCTTTTAAAGGGTCTAATGAGTTGAGAAAAGAATATTTTGGCGAAAACAACCCTTCAGCAATCTCTGCACGCACTATTCGAAGGCGTTTGGTAGAAAATAAGTTGAACGGAAGGATAGCAAGGAAGGTGCCTATGTTGAAACGATGTCATAGGCAAGCCCGACTTGCATTTGCAAGAAGGTATGAAAACTGGACAGTCAGACAGTGGAAAAACGTTCTTTTTTCTGACGAGACAAAAATAAATAGGGTATGTTCTGATGGAAAACGATACGTACGACGCCCTCCGAATAAAGCATTCGACCCAAAGTACACAAAAGTGACATTAAAGCATGGCGGGGGAAATATGAAAATTTGGGGGTGCTTTTCTGGACATGGCGTTGGACCTGTTAGGCTGATAGAAGGAAACATGGATCAATTCCAATACAAAAATATACTGCAAGAAACAATGTTACCATATGCCGAAGACGTGCTTCCGGTTATTTGGTCATTCCAGCACGACAATGATCCAAAGCATACTGCACGCACCGTTAAGGAATTCCTCACATCACAATCAGTTTCTGTCTTAGATTGGCCAGCCAACAGCCCAGATCTTAACCCAATAGAGCATCTTTGGTGCGAAGTCAAGAAAAAGATTTCAAATCGACAGTGTGGCAATTTGAGAGAGCTGTACGACGTTTTCTTAGAAGAATGGAACTCTATTTCTCTTGCGAAATGTCAAAAATTGATAGATTCAATGCCTCGCCGGTGTAAAGCCGTAATTAAAAGCCGTGGACATGCTACTAACTATTAATTTTAGTTCAAATGTATTAAATTGCTTTTTTTTCTATACCAACTTCACATTAATATGATTTATTTAATCTAAGTTTCATATAAAACAACTCTCGAGCAGTTTAATAAATCGTTCTTAATTATTTGTCCAGCTTCATTACTATTTGAATTAATTATTATAGAGAACAAATAAAATTTGTAAAAAAAAAATGTTAGCAATTATACACTATTATTCTTAACCCCGTTTGCTCTATCCATGTGGCTATTTTATAACATAACTTGTTACTTCTAAGAAGGAACACAAGTAGACATGTGACAAAATTTAGATAAAAAAAAATCGGAAACTTCAAATCGTTCTTAATTGTATGACCACCACTGTATATGTGTTTAAGCATGTATTTATCTATATAAGTATGTTAATCCGTTGTCTAGTACCCATAGTACAAGCTTTCTTAGTTTGGGACTAGGTCAATTGGTGTGAATTGTCCCGTAATATTTATTTATTTTTATAAGTGTTTTGTAACAGGGTGAACCAGACAGAGGGAGTGAGCAAGCACCGCCGCTCGGCGAGTTTCGCCGGCACGCAACATACGACATACAACGTACAAACATACCATCATAACCGTTAGTACTCATCCTACTATTATTATACAGGGTGACGGCACTAAACATGGACATGTTAAGCACAGTAGTTACCCAGTAATGGACATCAAAGATTCAATGCCTTATAGCTCACCGTTCATGGACTTTACCTACCAGTTATGACCATCACTTATCTGAGCATAGTTTGGATAATTTAAATAAGTTTTTGATAAAAAATTCATTTTCAATGGAAGCTTTTTCCCTGACTGTACTTTTTGTTGACTGTACTTGCATTGTCATCCAACTTACAAGTATACCAAATTTCAAGTAAATCCGACCACTGGAAGTGGGTCAAATTCAACTTCCAAGATTTGACCCGTACATACATTTTACATACATTTATTGAGCTCTTGACGTCTACACGCACCAGTAATACCGAATATTAACGCAACCTGCAAATAGATCAAAATAAATAAGTATAAGTATTAGTAAAGTTGTAGGAACGTATTGCCATAGTACTTAACGCAATAGGGATGTTGACACCATTAAAAAATAATTCGAAGACACGACTCCAGTAAAAAAACGCTTTATTTTAGCCCTAAAACCCAGATTAATTTTCGATTAACTGCAAAATTAGATTTTTTGTTGCTTTAAAACAAATAAATAGTTAGTTAATTGAGTATGCGAACAAGTGACGTCATATGTTGCTATTACCATTCAAACTCTATGGGAGAAATGTTTTTTGACAGCTCATAAAAAGTACGTCAGTTGATTGGTGGTGTCAACATCCCTATTATAGAGCTGATACATGAATTTACATTTATAATGTTCAACTTACCTTTGTTGTCAAGTACTGACTGTCCGGAGCTTCTTTTAAAAACTTTTCAACATCGGTTGGTGACGACACCTTTGACTTTCTACCAATAGATCCGCCAGGATGTCTCTTTAGAAATGCCGTCAAGTTACTTACTAAGATATGTTTTTATATCAACTTCATTTTTGGTCTTTACTGTGCTTTTCAACATGGAGTATGCAAGCTGGGCTTGTATTTATTTGCCAGTTTATTGAAGTAGGCTAAAAATACGTTATCCAAATATGAATTAGCGTTTTTGATGTTTTTCCACTGATTGAATGTTTTGTAAGCCGCCAGGTAATTTTCTCTGGATTTTGGCGGCAACAGGCTATCACTCGCGTTTCGCGCCTCGATAAGTATTTCCGGCGGGGTTGAATTAATATTTCGCTCGTCTTCACTGTTTGAAGTAGGTAGACGTTTTTGATAGTAATTAACCACACAGCAGCAAAGAACTTTACCAAATATTTACGTAAAATGGCACGGCACACACGTTTTGTTTTTTTCACGCGCCGCACTTTCGATGCGCGCGCAGGTTCAATAAAGGCACTGGAAAAACGGCTGTTCAGCCGGAGCAGCAGCAATATAAAAAATAAAATAAACTATAAATATAATGTTTGTAAATACGATAGTTTAGTTAATCTGTGTTTATAAATATACAATTTGATAAAATAAAATGTTTATTTGTCATCTTAACCCTAAAATAATTTAATATTCGTAAAAATATGCATATGTATTTATGCATATGTAACTGCAATCTATAACCTTAATTCATACGCAATAAATTTTCATTTCATTTCATTTTCAATATTCAATGTCCTTAGACATAAGCTTTTGCTCAAATTTTAAAAAAAGTTTATATTACAGCACTTGTACGGTAACGTTATTACAGTACAAGTGTGGTAAAGTGCTGCATTATGAAACTAAAAACGGTGTAACAAGAGTCAATTTACGAGCAACTGCGTTGAAAATAATCTAAGTATGTAGTTTGTGGTTATCTCTAACGAACTGTCTGTCGTCTGTAGCGTTAGAGTCGTCCGCGCGCGACGCAGGTTCGGAGTCGTCACTGTCGTACTCGAGCGAGGCCGAGGAGCGCTACGAGACGTGTTCCAGCGGCAGCGACGCGCCCGACCCGCCCGACCACCACCAGACGTGAGTGATCCACTGCCCAATAGGGGTTAGGCTCGTAAACACACACTTTCCAGAAATGTGCACTTTCTTTAAAGGTGCACTTGTTTAAATGGATCACTTTCTCAGAAGGAGCCCTGTCCCAAAAAGTGCACTTCCCAATTGGTACACTGTCTCAGATAGAGCACATTCTCAGAAGATGCACTTTCCCAAAAAGTGCACTTTCTCAAATAGAGCACTAGATTTGGAAAAGTACGTACTACATACCTATATATAGACTTTTCGATAAACGGTAAAAATGCACGAGCACGAAGGATTTATCTAGGTAGGGTCAAGTGCAAAAATAAGTATCTATTCGAACCACTCAAAAATATGTTACTACGGCCTTATTGCGTCGGAATAAGAGTCTGTGGTACTTATTTTTGAAACTTTCATTAAGTACATATTTTTACACTTGACTGTACATAGGTAAAAACCATCGCCATCATAGCTTAGGATCTTCATCTAAGGAAAACTTTGTGGTGAAGATGACATTTTTGGCTAGTGTACATTTTGAGAAAGTGTGCGTTTTGAGAAAATGTACTTTTTGGGAAAATGGACTTACGGGGAAAGTGCCCTTAATGGGAAAGTGTACATTTTGCGGAAAGTGCACCTTTAGATAAAGTGCACATTTCAGGAAAGTGTGTTACGAGCCTAACCCTCCAATAGCTTCTCTACACGATGGGCCATTAAATGTTCGGTGCGATAGCCCAGTGATGGCTGCAACGCATCTACACGATGGCGACGTTCTTTTGATTCATTTGACGTGCAGACAAACCGACACCAACGCCATCCCATGACCATTGCACGCGCCATTAGCCAAATCAATCAAAATATTGCCCTATTAATTTGTAGTATAATAGAACTCCGGTAATTAACTTACCTACTTTATAATACTAGTATGATATGATTTCATGAAATAATCATAAACTAATATTATTACACATAGACGACGACCAGACCTAGTGGTTAGAGAACCTGAACCTGACTACGAAGCTTGAGGTCCCGGGTTCGATTCCCGTGTCGGGGCAGATATTTGTATGAAAAATACGAATATTTGTTTTCGGGTCTTGGGTGTTTAATATGTATTTAAGTATGTATCTATCTATATAAGTATGTTTATCCGTTGCCTAGTACCCATAACACAAGCTTTGCTTAGCTTAATGTGGGTGTGAATTGCCCCGTGATATTTATTTATTTATGTACGAAATCTCATTATGTTACAGTAAACTGTATCGTAATGACCATTACGATACTGCCGTGTTCATAATAGAATCCAATGTCGTAATGCTGGTCATTATCTATGGTTTTTGAACGCATAATGGAGGATTTACTAATGGGTGTAGATAAACTAGTATTATTACACATACATAATTGATGTTTTAGTTCATAGTTTTAACGATTCGAGTTTTAAAGGTTCTCTAGTCTGTGGTTTTTAACACTTATCACCCGCACAATGCTTCAGCGAGAATACTATAAAATAATTAGCGCCGTATATCCAACCTTGTTCCCAATCCGTACTGCGTCCGCGTAGGAACTACGGCCCAAGCCCTATCATTCTGAGAGGAGGCCTGTGCCCTGCAGTGGAACGTATTTAGGCTGGGTGTGATGATGATGATTGTTCCCGCAGTAAGGCGTCATGCGGCGGTGGCGATGGCAGCAGCGGCGGCGTCCGGTACAGGAGCATCATCTCTGACGTGTTCGACGGGAAGCTGCTGTCTTCCGTCCAGTGCCTCATCTGCGATCGGGTATGAAGACAATAAAAAAAATACTTCATTTGGTGGGGGCCGACGGGACCGAAAGGTTCTCGAGTGGCGACCATGGACCGGATGACGCAGTGTTGGTTGGCCTCCAACAAGGTGGAGCGACGACCTGGTTAAGGCACAGAATGAGTAATAGTACTAACGTACAGAAGGATCACTCTTGAACAAAGTTCAACTTTAGGTACAAACACTTTCCTACTCCTAGTGCTTGCACGTGAAATGAAAACTTATCGTGTGATACGAGCGTTCATATTCCGTTGGGCACCGCTGATCCGAAACCAAGGGCACAGGGTTCCCACTCGCCGATATTTGGTAGGTATATAAATCAAGAAAGATAATTGTGTGTATTAATTCAGTAACCTACCTTTAGTATGTAAGTAAGTTATTTATAATATCGTTTAGAAGACATTGTTTCTTGCAAAAATCACAGAAAAAAAAGATGCTTAATTACGCGCGACGCGGGTAGCGTGCAAACTGATGGCCGCGCGACAACCTACTGCCATACTCCTCCCGGGAGGAGCGCCGGCCGAACATACCTAAACTGCGGAGTGAAACCCCCTTGGTTAAGGTTGGATGTGGATGACGCAGAACCGATCTGTTTGGTTTTTATAGATTGAACCCTTCTTGCGCCAGTCCGACTCGCACGTATTATGTGAAATCTGGTTGGTTTGAGGGTGAATTTACTTTTTTGTGTTGTTTACTCTGTCTCCGGTTGTCCAAGTGACATTTCATACTGTTTCATAGAAAAATGCTTAGGATGTCCAAGGGGCAAAATTTGTGTAACCATAGCAACGGGTCACTAAAAAGTCAGTGTTGACAGGACTGACGATCGCATTGGTGCAAGCAAATGTCAAATTTAAGGTGACGACCATTTCTTACTCCGACTGTACCTTAGAGGTCAAAAATAACTTTACATTTTACCACCTTGTCGCTGTCACTTCGTGTTTAAACTTTTATATGAAATTGTCAGAAGGCATACAGTGACAAGGTACAAAAGTGTAAAGATATTGTATAATTTTGTACTAAGTTTTCGAAAGGATGTATGAATCAAACACCGAGATTAATTTAATCAAAAGAATATTTAATTAGGCTGAACTTCACAAATAAATTCTCAAAAAATACAAAAAGATCAAATCGAATACTAAACAAACTAGCGCTTGCATGAAACTTGAACGGTACAGCGCCTCCTAGGGGCGTCTCAGCAAAACGAAGTAAGTTACATCTTAAACAGATATCTTACACCTCGACTGTACCAGCCAAGGACGTAAATATAATATATGTACGTTACCAAGGCGTCAAAAATATCTATAAAACTAAACATAAGGTTGGTGTTTGCGTATATTCGACGCGATGGCTGTATAGATATTTTTGCCATCGACTGTTCATGACTTTACAATGAAATAATAGCTATTTATGCAACTGTATCGTAATAGGGGTCCTTGAAACACGAATGTGGTTTCATGAAACGAGGCGTAGCCGAGTTTCATAAAGGGTCACATGAGTGTTTTAAGGCCAAATTACGTACAGTTGCATATAATATTTTATCTTCTCTCACACATTTTTCCAAAAACGAAGTAGCCTTTTTGCATTTTTCATGCCATAAAATCTTGATAGCATTTATCGTATAATTTTCTGAACTTTGCTAGTAATAAATTATGAGTCATTTCCTTCGCCGCATCTAAAATATCGGGCAGAGTCAAATTTTCTTCGCATTGACTGATATCAGATATTTTTAAGCAAGAACAAAATTTTCCCACGAAGATTCGTACAACAAAACGACACGTATTCTGAATGGAATGGCGCTAAAACCCAGTACATCACCGCACACGTGCGCGCATGCGCTAAAGCGGGCGCTGCCACAGACAAGTGAAAATTGGAATCAAAACTTGGTGATATAAACTTTTTGGATTTGCCCTGTATCGTAATGGTAAAAAAAATTGTATTATAACATTATTTCGTTAGAAGAAAAGTGTTATAATGTTTATTTTTAATATTTCGGTATTGTGTTTAAAAAGTATGTCAATATAAACTCTTTTTGAATTTTATAATTCGGATTTTACGATATGAGAGTAGATAAATAAATGTGTTGTGCGGCAGGTATCGACCCGCGTGGAGACGTTCCAGGACCTGTCTCTGCCGATACCGTCCCGAGAGCACCTGGCCGTGCTCCGAGCGCAGCCGCTCCTGGACCACTTGCCGCATCCCGACCACGAGTCCTGGGTAAGTGGTAACCATCCTACTTCTATTGTACCGGTAAACTGGGGTTACTTTAGGAAATTTTGGTGCTACTTTGATAGATTAAAATGGTTATAAGATCGCAAATATTCATAGCTCGATTGAGCAAATGACGTAAAAAGTTAGGTAATTTCACTGCCACAGATGGTCTAAAAAAATAAGGACACGGCGTAGAAACTGTTTTTCAAAGTAACCCCAGTTTACGGTGCTAGCTGTTGCCCGGAACTCGGTCTGCGTCCCGTGGTAACTGTACTTTCCCGGAGTAAAAAGTAGACTTAACTGAAGAAGTAAGAACAAAGAAAAAAAGTAGAACTAAAACAATTACTTTGCTCACCCGCGACCTTACAATAGTTACGTTTATGCAAGAAATGTGCGTTCATGCAGTTCCTCCACCTCCACACTGTACGAACACACACAAATCACATAAACCCAACCATCACCACCACCAAGCTACACTGACGCGTTTCGAACTCAACCAGAGCTCATCTTCAGAGTTACCACAACCGTATGCTATGCTACCAAATGTTAAACTAACAAACCAAAACAAATGTTTTAACTTGTCACTGTAACTTCTCAAGTACCCACTTTATTTTTCTTATTCTCAAACTACCCCACAAAAATTAACTTTTATTGACATATTACAAAACTACCTTGAATTTTTTTGTTTATTTATTTATAAGGCATATTTAATTAATACTAACTGTTCAAATTCGACCCAAGCCGCAGTAAAGGAGAAGATACTAAATTTACCTTGGTGGTGGTGATGGTTGGGTTTATGTGATTTGTGTGTGTTCGTACAGTGTGGAGGTGGAGGAACTGCATGAACGCACATTTCTTGCATAAACGTAACTATTGTAAGGTCGCGGGTGAGCAAAGTAATTGTTTTAGTTCATTAATATGGACCTCCGCAAAGTAACGCCTGATTCAATAAAAAAAGTAGAGTAACTTAGTTAGAGTACTTTTAATGCAAGTAATCATACTTATATTATAGTAGGAGAGGCTGATTCGCGTTTTTAGGTAAGTATTTCACGCACCCTGAAAACGTGTCTAATGCCTAAACCACAGACCTGGCTGACGGGTAGCGGGGCTAAATCAACCCTCATTTTTTTTTTAAATTGGTAGATTGATTGACCATCCGAAATTATCTGCATTTTATTTGAAATATTTATTTTTGATTATAAATAATATTCTTTAAAAATTTCAGCGTACCTCGAAAACATTTTATTTTATTTATTGCGAAATTGTTTTGCAAGCATCTGGCAAAGTTCTTAAACTAAATGATCTGGCTTATTTATTTTCTCACTCTTTAAATGACAATTTTTAAAGTATAAAATTTTCGAAATGCCTCCTTGACATTTTCTTAAAAAAACTGTATCTGTAAAAATATGAGGGTTGATTTAGCCCCTACTATTTTATGGGAAACATTAGACAAGTTTTCTGGGACAAGTTTTGCCTCTGAGTGCCTCAAATACCTACTCAAAAATGTCCATAAAAAGTAAATAATTATTTTAACAAAATCTTTTATTCATTTTTAGGGTTCCGTACCCAAAGAGTAAAAAACCTTATTAATGATGCTCCGCTGTCCGTCCGTCCGTCCGTCCGTCTGTCACCAGGCTGTATCTCGGGAATCGTGATAGCTAGAGAGTTGAAATTTTCACAGATGTATTTCGGTTGCCGCTATAACAACAAATACTAAAAAATGGAATAAAATAAATATTTAAGGGGGCTCCCATACAACAAACATGATTTTTTTGCTCGTTTTTGCTCAATATTGATAACGGCAATAACAGAATATTTAATTATATATTGACTTTAAAAATAAATCATTAAATTAAAATAAAATAAAATATTTAAGGGGGCTCCCATACAACAAACGTGATTTTTATAGATAATTGTACGGAACCCTTCGTGCGCGAGACCGACTCGCACTTGGCCGGTTTTTTTAATCCGGTTGTAAATGGTCCTGCTTTTGCTTTGTACACAGATGTGGTGGCTGCTTAGCTGGCTCAGATCGTGGTTCTACGGTCCGGTGGTGTCGCTGCAAGACTGTCTGGCTGCGTTCTTCAGCGCTGACGAACTCAAAGGCGACAATATGTACAGGTAATTATATTCTAGCGGCTAGAATCTAGCCTGTGCATAGTTCTGTTAGTTACGTCGTGACTAGATCCCGCTATCTTGCTGAAATAACATCATCATCATCATTTCAGCCGCCGGACGTCCACTGCTGGGCATAGGCCTCCCTCATTGATGCCCAATCATTACGGTTGAAAGCGACTTGCATCCACCCTGAACCTGCGGCCTTCACCAAATCGTCCGTCCACTCTATCAAATAGTCCGCTCTATCCGCTAACGACCGCTTTAGCCTAGTTGGTAGTGACCCTGCCTACGAAGCAAGAGGTCCCGGGGTTCGAATCCCGGTAAGGGCATTCATTTGTGTGATGAGCACGAATATTTTGTTCCTGAGTTATGGATGTTTTCTATGTATTTAAGTATTTATTTATCTATGTAAGTATGTTTATCGTCGTCTAGTACCCATAGTGCAAGCTTTGCTTAGTTTGGTTCTAGGTCGATTTGTGTAAGATTGCCCCCTAATTTTTTTTTTATTTACTTTTAATATTAGCACATACATAATAATATATTTAAGTACGCCAAACTGTGAAACAGTTTGTTGGCGTCACGTTCTGACAATAAGATTATTGTGCCAAGTGATGCTTACTAACTAGGTACATAACTTTACTAAAAATAAAAGATAAAATATACAAACGAAGACTCAGTCACCATACCCATGCAGTTTTTATTACAGGGCTATCTGTATACCATATAGATATCTGTTTACCATATAATATTTATTTATATTTATTTATCTATCAAATATACGGTGGCACACTCCGGCAGCGCGGCACACCGTATTTGATTCAGTGTTATTAACCGCGCTGGGCGCGCTCCGTCGGCGCCCCGCGCTCCCGGTTTGTTGCGGCCTTAAATAGTCTGTGATCAGGTTAATGGCGTCTTTGTTTACATTCTCATTAAAATGGATTGACACAGGGTATACATACTTTGTCGGCAGTTGTTCCCGATGCAACAAGCTCCGCAACGGCGTCAAGATGTCCGGCGTGGTCCGGCTGCCGGAAGTGCTCTGTGTCCACCTGAAACGGTTCCGGCACGAGCTCATGTTCAGTGCCAAGGTCGCCGCGCGGGTGTCTTTCCCGCTCCACGACTTGAACATGGCTCCTTATACGCATAAAGGTTAGTTGATGCAGTGGGATCCGCTTATATTGAGCAACCGCTTAATATGACGTAATGACAGTGCGAAGTTTGGTTTCCATACAAAATTCTTTAAAAATATGTCGGATATATAAGAAATTATGTCCGGTTATAGTGATATTATTGTACTAATAAGTAGTACATACTTATATATGTGTAATTCTTTTTTTTCTGTATCTGTTACGTTATGTTTGTTTTATGTCATTTCATATTTCTTTTTCTTATTAAATGATTATACATATAAATTGTACAAGTTAAGTATGAAGTATCTTTTTCTATTTTTATTTTTTTCAACTTCATTTTTTATTACTTTTACGGTCATCCCGTGAAACCATATAAAAATTCGTCGCTAACTTCTAGACCAGTGATGGTGTAGGGGTAAGCACGCAGCACGGAACGCTGAGGACCTGGGTTCGATTCCCAGCATTGGTCTTTTTTCTGGGGTTTTTTCTGTGCATCTATATTTCAGTTTGTATTTAGTTTGAAATATATAAATTACGTCATACAAAGAATAATCTTTATTTTACTATTTAGTAAAATAAAGATTATTCTTTGTATGACATGTTTTTTCACTTCCCTTCAGTGTTTTTATAAGCG
Organism: Archips crataeganus; assembly: GCA_947859365.1. Taxonomy (NCBI): domain Eukaryota; kingdom Metazoa; phylum Arthropoda; class Insecta; order Lepidoptera; family Tortricidae; genus Archips; species Archips crataeganus. The sequence continues at coordinate 8,703,936 of OX402067.1, read as the reverse complement.
GATTCTACTGTACTTGAAAAAATTGTTTTAAATTTGGATCTTTCGGATTGAGTCAATTTAATTCTAAAAAAAACAATGAACGTGTCAAAGAATAACAACAACGTAACGTTATAATGTGTGAATCAACTTTTTATTTTGTTCATACTGTTTCAGAGAAAAATGCTTAGGTTGTTCAAGAGACAAAATTTGTGTAACCATAGCAACGGGTAGCAAGAAAAAGTCGACTCACCCTAATAACCTTGTAATCTAATTGTAATTCATTTTAATTAATTTATTTATTCACCTTGACTTATTTTGTATGGACATTTTGTACCTATTTGCTAACTGACTTTTTTATTATTATTCTATGCATGACATGTTTTATTTTTTTTTGGCTATATTATAGAGAATTAAATTTTGTACGCCTATTTTTAGGTAGAAAGTGGAGATTCGGACTAGTTTTAAGATCATTTATGTACACCTGCTTTCAACAAATAAATATACTTACTTACTTACTTAACGTTCAACCTTAAAATTCCACAGATTGCACGTCGAAAATAACCCGCTACTCGCTTTGCGCCGTGATTTGCCACACGGGCACAGCCGGCGGGGGGCATTACACTTGCGTGGCGCGCAACCCTCGCGGCTGGTTCACCTTCGACGACCAGAGCGTGGCGCCGCTCGCGCCGCCGCTCCTGCATCATACGGAGGCCTACGTGCTGTTCTACAGGTAGGCAGAGTACGCACTCACGACAGCACGGGGTGGTGGGCCGGTTAACAGTCACTGTCCCATGGGGGAGTGTGTCAGTTAATAGCAGAAATGCAACGTATCTTGTCTACCTGAATTTTTATTTTTGTAATGTCACTGTGCTGTTTTTGGTGATCAATAAAGAATATTTGTATTGTATTGTATTGTATCCGGCCAGTATTCGGTATCCGGCCTTCACAATTTTACTATTCGGCCGGTTACCGGATAGTGAAATAACGTATAGTTATGCTTGAAGCGGAAATTTATTTGTATACTTGTCATTAATAAACATCAATTTATTAATTCATATGGTGCGTATAATACATAACAGGATATATAATCACATTTTTTTATAGTAGACTGACCATGCTGAAGATAAAGACGGAGTGCCGCGCGCGCGCTCGAATTAGCTCAATTTTACTATAGCTAAAACTTGGCCGAATATCCGGCCATTCGGCCATAGTTTTCGCCGGATATTCGGTATCCGGTATGTAAAACAACTATCCGTTGCATCTCTAAGTTAATAGTCACTGTCGCATGGGGAACAGTTAATATAATTACTTAAAACAGTGACCAGAGTTGGTGTAGGGGTATTAGCATACGGCACGGAATGTCGAGGAGCTGGGTTCGATTTCCAGCTTTGATCTTTTTTCTGGGGTTTTTTCTGTGCATCCATATTTAGTATAAACTATACTTAAAACAGTTTATATAATTACTTAGTTTATTTAGTATATATAATTGGTTGACCAGTAAGTTTAAATTAAACCGCAAGCACGCTTCTCGTCCATTACTTCACTTTCAAGAAGAAGATAAATGGGGTATGTTTTTGGGATTTTTTTTGCCTCGGCTTTATTTGCAAAAAAATTCACGCCCCGCCACTGACGTACTATGAACATTGTAAGTTATTGTCAAGTTTTGTTACAGAAAAGTGAATCCACAAATGACAGTGCTGCGTCAGAAAGCTGCTGAAATATTGGAGTCCACGACCGTAGAGCCCAACGACATCAAGTTCTATATCTCTAAGCAATGGATAAACAAGTAAGTTAAAACTTTTCTCAACCATAGTGCGTGAAGTGTATAGACCACATATTTAAATCTACACTTTGATTTTGACCTTGCTCCTTTTAGAAATTATACGATACGATATTAATTGGGTAAATCAACCTTTTAGTGGCACCTGTTGCTATGGTTACACAAATTTTGTCCCTTGGACAACCTATGCATACTTCTATGGAACAGTATGAAGTGTCACTTGGACAACCGGGGACAGAGTAAACAACACAAAAAAATTGGATTCACCCAATTAACCAGTATCAGTATAAATCCAGTGATTTATTTATTATATTAACCAATGAGATACACTTTTAGCCTTATCGGGTGAAACAGGAGCCAATCACAGGGCAGGTTCAAAGCGTGACGTCAACAGGCATATTTCCAGTTTTTTTTTATAGGAATGGTTATTTGCACTTGCTTAGGCTGCGTATCTATCGGAGCTGTGCGAGGATGTGTTTGTCATGAACCAATAGAAACACTTCATTTACCTATCCTTGGTCAGCTCAGCTCTGGTGGAAACAGCTCAGCGGAGCGAGCTTTTTGTACATACAAAAGAAGGGAAAGATGTGTGCGAGGAATGTGTTGCGAGGGATGTGTTGCTAGGCGGCGTTGCTCCGCTCCCGCCTCACCGCACCCCGCCCGCGCCCGCTTATTTGAAAAGAGCCCGCTACACATCCTCGCTACGCATCCTCGCACCGCTCAGCTACCTCGCACATCTTTGGTGGAAACATTCACGCCGTTACACGTCCTCGTTACACAGCCTCGCACCGCTTAGCTACCTCGCACATCTCTGGTGGAAACGCAGCCTATATCTGGATTATTTTATGTTACCGGGTCGATTTCAGAGCGTTTTGTCAGCGTTTTTTAAATTTCATTAGTGTCACTCGAATATTGCTGTGAAATAATGATAAATCGCGACAATTTTGGATAAAATCAGACTAAGCCACGGTACCGCCACACATTTTTAGACGACCAGATGGCCTAGTAGGTAGAGAACCTGACTACGAAGCTTGAGGTCCCGGGTTCGATTTCCGCGTCGGGGCAGATATTTGTATGAATAATACGAATGTTTGTTCTCGGGTCTTGGGTGTTCAATATGTATTTAAGTATGTATCTATCTATATAAGTATGTTTATCCGTTGCCTTGTACCCATAACACAAGCTATGCTTAGCTTACTTTGGGACTAGGTCAATTGGTGTGAATTGTCCCGTGATATTTCTTATTATTATTTTATTATTATTTATATAAAAAGTTAACTCTGATCATCATCCCCCTCTGCAATATTTACGTCGACGGTAATGAAAAAAAACGCGGCGGTCAAAACGCTCTGAAATCGACCTTACCTTGTAAGGGTTGAAGATGATGAAATGATGATGACGATGCTATGTGTATGTCACGTTAGATTCAACACGTGGGCCGAGCCAGGTCCGATAGACAACGGTGACTTCGTGTGCGCCCACGGCGGGCTGCGGCCCGACCGGGCGCGTCACCTGCACCAGCTCGCCGCGCTCGTGCCGCAGCCGCTCTGGGAGTTCCTCTACTCCAAGTTAGTGCACTGATGCAACGCACGACCACTGATACACGACACACACTTACTACATGGGCGGCGCATTGACACACGACTCACACTGACACGCGGCACGAGCACTGCCACATGGGCGGCGCACTGACACACAACCACTGGTACACGACTCACACTGACACATTGGCGGTACATTGACACAAGACCACTGATACACAACTCACACTGACACATTAGCGGTACATTGACACACGACTCACACTAATATGCGGCACGAGCACTGCCACATGGGCGGCGCACTGACACCACCACTGGTACACGACTCACACTGACACATTGGCGGTACCTACATTGACACACGACCACTGATACACGACTCACACTGGCACATTAGCGGTACATTGACACACGACTCACACTAATGTGCGGCACGAGCACTGCCACATGGGCGGCGCACTGACACACAACCACTGGTACACGACTCACACTGACACGGCACAACCACTGACAGACGGCTCGCCCTGACACTACACGACCACTGATACACGACTCACACTGGCACATGAGTGGTGGCACACAATCATTGGTGCACGACTCACACTGGCACACGGCACGTTCACTGACACATGGACGGCGCACTGACTCACGATCACTGGTACACGTCTCATATTGACACGGCATGCCCACTGACATAGAAAACGGTGACTTCGTGTGCGCCCACGGCGGCACACACGTTGCAGGTGCGCCTAGACGAGAGGTCAATAATGGAATTTCATACTACATTGGCCGGCAAAGTGATCTTTTTAATTTCCATTCCACACGGAGTGGCACGACATCATGACGTTCAGGCCATTAAAAAAAAATGTAAGCAATATTTGTTTTTGGTTCATTATGACATTCTGCCTGCATTAATAAATATTTATGAATCATCTCAGTTTTCTATTAAATCCGAGTTGGAAATAAAATGAAATAAATAGTAATAAATGTGTCAGTTATATTTTTTTATCTAGTTTAGGTAGTTATAATTTGCCTAGAAATAAACCTATGATTTTTTTTTGGATTTTATTTTTTATTTTTTTCATTGCATGTTTGAGAAAAGCTCTATACAAGCCTCTACCGCGAACAGGGATTGTCGGCCTCGTATATCTAGACTAGATGGCCGAGTGTTAACGTATAACTACTCGGCCGGCGATCCGCTATTTCGCGGCCTCTGCAGAAATGTACTATTACAATCCCTGTCTAGGAAAGCCAAATAGAATAGAAGAAGAATAGAATAATTTTAGTTCAGGCTGCATAGGCCCATATAAAAATACCTTAAAGACAAACATACATATTTATATTATATTTAGACGACCAGATGGCCTAGTGGTTAGAGAACCTGACTACGAAGCCTGAGGTCCCGGGTTCGATTCCCGTGTCGGGGCAGATATTTGTATGAAAAATACGAATGTTTGTTCTCGGGTCTTGGGTGTTTAATATGTATTTAAGTATGTATCTATCTATATAAGTATGTTTAACCGTTGCCTAGTACCCATAACACAAGCTTTACTTAGCTTACTTTGGGACTAAGTCAATTGGTGTGAATTGTCCCGTGATATTTATTTTTTATTTTATACTTAATTACTAGCACGTGAAGTCTGTGACGTGGGCACTTTTGCAGTGTCAGTTAAGCGACACCTTTCGGCCAAAACTCAAATGTAATGTATGCGTGTGTCAGGTTCGGCGGCGGCCCCGCGTGCTCGCATGTGCACGAGTGCGGCGTGTGCGCGCGCGCCGCGCAGCGCCTGCGCACGCGCCGCGCGCACGAGCTCAAAGCCTTCTACGAACTGCACGCCATCTTCCAGGTAAGGTAACACACCACCAAAGGTGTCCGCTAGTGATGCGGGGTCGATTTCAGAGCGTTTTGACCGCCGCGTTTTTTTTTCATTACCGTCGACGTAAATATTGCAGAGGGGGATGATGATCAGAGTTAACTTTTTATATAAATGGGTGGCGGTACCGAGGCTTAGTCTGATTTTATCCAAAGTTGTCGCGATTTATCATTATTTTACAGCAATGATCGAGTGACACTAATGAAATTTAAAAAACGCTGACAAAACGCTCTGAAATCGACCCTGCGACACGCCTATTCACCTAATATCAACTTATTAACCTTTTGAACGCCAGTGTCGACTATAGACGACAATGTGGTAATACAAAACCGTACAGATACGGTATACTATTATAGGGCAATTCAGTAGACATTAACAAAATATTCGTAGGACAAAAGCAATGCAGTCGTGGCATTTGTGATGTCCCTCCTCTAACATCTTGTAACTTCTAAACATGTCTAAAAACATCGATGTTTTTGGTAGCTAATAAAACTTCTGTTCTATTTATTAAATGTGTATACTTTATTGAAATTATTATTATTCCCAGTATTTACTTTGTCAGGTTTTTTCCCCTTGAGTTGGAGCGTGTCCAGCGCGTTCTATATCACTTATTCTTATACATATACGGTGGCACACACCGGCAGCTCGGCTCAGCGTATATGATTCAGTGTTATAGAACGCGCTGGGCCATGCTCCGTCGCTGACGAATCCCCTCGCCGTCGCGCGCACGCCCCGCTCTGCAGTCTGTGGAGGGCTTAAATGACCCTAAAGAGTATCATATTGACGTTTCGATATTTCAATATTTTATTCTCATAACATCGATGTGTCGATGATATCGAGGTCAAAATATCGATGTTTATTCAAAATCGATGAATATCGATCATCCTTACTCTTGTTACTTGACGACAGGAGCAAGACCGGCCGCGCGCCATTTACGCGATCAGCATGCACTGGTTCCGGCAGTGGCAGGCGTTCGTGCGCAACCGCACCCAGCAGCCGCCGCCGCCCGTCGACAACTCCGGCATCGTCACCAAACAGGTAATCGTCACCAAACAGGTAATCGTCACCAAACAGGTAATCGTCACCAAACAGGTAATCGTCACCAAACAGGTAATCGTCACCAAACAGGTACTCGTCACCAAACAGGTAATCGTCACCAAACAGGTAATCGTCACCAAACAGGTACTCGTCACCAAACAGGTAATCGTCACCAAACAGGTAATCGTCACCAAACAGGTACTCGTCACCAAACAGGTAATCGTCACCAAACAGGTAATCGCCACCGAGTACATAGAGCTAGTAACTGACATCATTGGCTAGATACCACACACCACTGACTACATTTATTTTTAGCATTAGTAAAAAGGTAAGCGATCTTAACGTGTCTTTTTTTATTGAAATATATAACAATTAGCTAGGATATGGTTTCTTAAGTAATAGTTACTATTTTTAAAGCGTGTTTCGATAAAAAAGACTGAATGAATCTTGATAGATTGTTTACCCTATTTCTAATGCTAAAAAAACGAAGGATAGGTAAGTACTGCATCATCACTCACTTGGTAATGCTCATTACCGACTAGATAACGCTCATCATCGATTAAAAAACGCTTATCACAGTTACCACAGATTCATAACACAAACATAAAGGTAGTAACTAAAATTACTGGTTAGGTACCGCTTATAAAAGTCTAGGTGTTTATCACCGATTAAGTATTGGTCACCGACTAGGTAACGCTCATCATCGATTAGGTAACGTCCATGACTAACTAAATTAACCCTCGCCTCCAACTAGGTAACGCTCATTACCGTTTGGTAATGTTCATCAGTAACTAAAATAAAACTCATCCATCAAATAGGCAATATCTATCACTGATTAGGTAACGTTCACCAACTAGATAACGCTGATCACTGACTAGGTAATGTTCATCACATCACATCACTGACTAGATCGATTCAATTAGTTAGGCGTTATTTTTCGCGGGTTTGTATCCATGTACTGAAACCAATCGCCTTGCGGTTCTGCCGCCATGCTTTTACACACTCGCCATTCATAAAACATCACTTACAGACAGGCAATAAAACAATGTCCTACTCACTAACCAAGCAGTAATTCTGATTTACTCATCTGTGCATATTCTACCTTTCAGGAGGTAGACGGCATCACAACTTACGTGCTCAAACACGGCTCCGACCACGCCCAATTGAGCGAAGAGCTGTGGCGATTCTTCACAGACATCTACGGGGGCGGACCTGAGGTGAGACTCCGGGCGCCGCCCGCCCCAACCCTAGACCCGCCCTTCGAACAAAGGCTCACCAGAAAATACTCCGAGTCAGACAAAGAAGACTACTGCTCGAAATCCAACTCAGAAACCAACATAAGGGACACCTTCCAAGCCGAATTACAGAAGAACCAGTCGCTACAAAATCTAAGACAAACAAGACTATCAAGGACAGCCGATTCTGACGAAGATGTCAACTATAAACGCATACCGTATAAGAGATATGAACCAAACGGTAACTACCCTGATTCGGACGAAGAAATGGATGTCACACCAGCACAAAATTATGTTAACACAGTAAAATTAGAAAACGGCGTAGACAGTTCTGACCACGATGCTAACGACAACCCTGTCTATTACAAAAAAGAGAAACATACCGAAGTGGAACTGCCCAATCTCGATAGCATATCGTTGAAGAGCAAACCGTCGAAAACTGGCAAAGTGAGAAAAATGAAAAAGCGGACAGTGAAATGATTCTTTCTCGCGTTCCAGTTCGTGCACAGGCTGAGGCAGCGAGTCGCGAAGGACTTTGTTTAAGCTTCTTGTCTTTCTCCGACTAGTCAACTGTGTAAAGGACAGACTGTGACTAGCGTGCCTCTGATTGAACATTCCTGGTGACTGGTGTTAGAACTATGTGCATTTAGAAAAACTCGGGTGTTAATCTGGTCTCGTGATATATTTTTCTAAAAATAAACCCGCTATTTACCTATAGCCTGCCATCGAAATATTTAATGAGAATATAAATTAAATTATACACATTCTAAGCAAATATCCCAGTAAATGAAAGCTTGATTACAGTACCCGGCCATAAAGATTGCACACGGTCTTTGGAAAAAGACTGCAAATGTCATCTCTGCATTTGCAGTCTTTTTTCAAAGACCGTGTGCAATCTTTATGGCTGGGTGCTGTATCTTTTCGTCAAAATCATTCAACACATAATTCGTGGTCATCACATATGTAAACTATATCTAATTTCTAAAAGTACTATCGAAACTGAATCGTGATTCAGTGGAACTATTTCACAGCAAAAACCATTATGAAATCTCATTGCTTAACCGAGAAATTCATTATGAAAATTAATGTGCTAACGTGCTATTTTGGTCACTGGTCAGGAATCAAAAGGTTCGATGGTATTTTATTAAGAAACAATAAAAAAGAACGTAATTTGCTACGTCATTACGTTTCTATGTTGTTACTTTTAAAGTACCTATTAGTCTTTTTATCAACTTTATATAATACTAAGTAATTTCTTCTCCGTGAAGTAGAAAATCTTTCTCGGTCTTAACAAATGATTTTGTATATACTTTCTTCTTACCAATCAATTGTCATACTTTTTATGAGTTGTTACATCGATTTTATATGGTAATACTGAACTATGACATCAGGACATCAACATCACATATTCAATATTTCAAAACTGCTAAAAATCAAATTTTATAGTTATTTAGTTTTTTTTAGAGTTTGGTTCTGGAATTGTTGGTTAATTGTGACAAAACCTTGACTTGTGAGACAATTGGATTATGTTTTGCCAGATTTTGAAAAAGGAAGGTAGCCGCCATCTTCGTAAGTAAAGACTACACGATTCAGTTTCGAAAGCTGCGTGTGTGTGACTGTCTACTGGCCAAGACATTATCTTTAACCCTTTATTTACCAAAATTTAATAGTGCATGATTTTATAGTGTAAATGTAGAGGTAGTCCTAAAAATTGTAGCAATAGAAAAAAATCTTAAATCATCAGTAAGCTTTATACTACAAAAACATCAATAATTAAAGTTGTTGTCGGTGGTATCACGCACACGCTATCCCAAACTGACAGTTTTTTCATGACTTCCGTGGCAAAGTCACGAATTTACATGATGATGATAATGATGATTTTTTTTTGCATAACGAGTCAAAAAGCACCCCTGAAAAAAAAGGTTTTTTTAGATTCGCGACTTGCTATTGAAGTGTATCTACATCAAAATGTATAATAATATGAAATAACAGATCTATAGCCAGACCGTTTAAATGAGTGCTCGCCCGCGTGTACCGGACTCACTCAAACGGTTTTGCTATATCCATGTTATTCTAGTACGAAGTTTTGAGGTTTTTACTTGTATATGTATTTATTTGTTGGATGGCAAGGCGAGGAGTAGCGGGCTAAAGCGGCCTCCGTGCCCTTTTGGGGTTAGTATTTTTAGTACAATTTTTAATTTAGTCCAAATTCGGGTCTAGATAATTTAGATACTTGAATTCTATTGGATTAATCGAACTGTATATTTACAAGCTGTATATCTATGTACAATGTTAACCATATGCCTGTACAGAAATTTCATGTTTATAGAAAAAATATTACTGATGCATTTCTTTTTCTGTTTTACCATGGATTAGGTATTTATTTCGTTGTTTCTGGTTCTAAGTCTACGTGTTATTTGTTAATGAATTGATCAGCAATAAAATATATTACGAAATTTATTGGCTGCATGGAATTGTTTTATTCTGAAGCCCCGACAACAATATCATCAACCGGAAAAATCCATTGAACAAAGGCCTGTAAGTAACAACTCGCCACCTGAATCCACTGGTTACTTGCGACTTTCGCGGTGACGTCGGTCCACCTTTTTTTTCGGTAGGAAAATACTTTAAGCATACTCCGGTGCCGTGTGGGAGGGGGGGACGCAGAAGTTTGTGGCGCCTGAAGAAGTCTCGAGTGTGACAGCCGGCAGCGAATGCGTCAACCCTTAAACCATTTAACAACCCTGTCAAGAGATTCGATTTTGGACCGTAAATGTTTCTAATTTGAACCGGCCTTGATTTCGGTTTCACGGTAAATATATATTATGTTATATGATATATGGCGCATTAGCGATTTCACCTTTCCGCCGTCGATATCGTATCACCGTTGAATTTAATTCTATTGTCTCTTAACTAAAGTGACTTGAATTTTTTGTAGCGACTACTTAGTACTTAGCGCCATATACCTAGTCATCACATAAGAAACTAATTACTTACTTACTTACATCTTGCATCGCACTATCGAAGTTTTTCAACTCAGCTGCATAAATACAACTTCCAACTTTCATCCATTGAACTTGGGTCCCCAGGCATAACGTCTGCCTGGAGAGAGATCTCTCTATTGCAACTACCCCCAAATTTTTCTTATTTTTTCCAAAGCTGGTATAACCTGGCCTTTCGCCCAATACAGTCAAACATACATAAATATATAACAAGCACGTTTCCAAGACGTCAAAAATATCTATACAACTCTATGCCGTTAACCATAAGGTTGATGTTTACATATATTTGACGCGGTGGCTGTATAGATATTTAGGCCTTCGACTGTACCAGGTGATCGTTGACTTTTAGGACACCGTATATCTACTGCATTCCTGAAAAAACGTTGAATGGTTTAATTAACCCTTCAACGCCATTATGGCTCCATTGATTGGAGCATGCTAGATACTAGAGTTTGTCTAATTTAAAATGACGCGCGCCCAACCACCGCATTTACGCACATCTGCCAAGAGAAATATTTCTCTATTGTAGCTTAAATAAGAGTTTCAAACTCTATGCGTAAATGCGGTGGTGGGGCGCGTCATTTTAAATTAGACAAGCCCTACCACAGAATCAAAAATATTATATCTGTTACCGTTTTTCTTTTGTTAATTTTAAATTGTGTCACAAATAAATATTTTTCTTTCTTTTAAAAGCAACCATCGAGTAACCTGACAAAGGATATTTTTAAAGCTAGTCGCATTTTCAGTAATTACAATGGAAATTGTGACGTATAGTAAAATCAATAAAGTTGAATTTTCAACTCAATGCATGTGGTCGCTAAATCGCCTCTACCTTATAAGGGTTAACACCAAAAAATTATACTGTAGTCGCGGCGTCTGGCGCTTGGCGGTCAATAAACTAGATTGAAATGAAAACAAGCAAAATGATTTTCAATATATTTATTATAAGACCATATTACATGTTATTATAAACCAGGTACAACGTTTATAATTATTATTGGATCGGCTGCCTAGGGCGCCTTGTAACAAGTTCTGTTAGTTCCAAGAAACTAGAGGCGTCTACCAAACACTTGATGTATTGTTGGAAAAAGATTTTATAAAAGTTCTTTTAACCATTTGTTTACTGGGATTTTGAAAAAGGTGGATGTTATAAACAGGTAACTCGGCAATTAAACAAATTTAAGAACTTATAAAGCCGGAGTTATAAAAATCAAAGAATTGTAAGTAGGTGCTTTTTTTTATTAAAGACCAATGGTAAAAGAGTCGTTTTCAAAAAAAGTGTACACAATTAAGGGATTTAATAAAAACAAAAGTTAATTGATTCCTTTGTGTAACGAAAGTTACCCACATATTTTGTATGACTAACTTTCGTAACACAAAGGAAGCGATCGTGATTTTGTTTTGATTAAGCCCTTAATTATGTACAATTTTTTGAAAACTACTCAAAAATCAATTTCCAACATGTAACATGTTACTTTTCTACCACATTTTTTTTAATTCAATATAAAATGCCATAATTAGGGTTTGTAAAATACTTAGTAACTAATCATTGCAGTTACTGGCCATGTACATATTCGAATGGTACAATCATCTACAAAACAAGGTGCATAAATTGTTTTACATAATTATTTTGTATATCTGGTAACATTATTTATTATAAACTATTCATGTAACAAAAGGAACAAACATGTTTCGATAACAAAAGGAATAGTCGACCAAGAATTTGCGTTACCCCCCTATGATTCTATGTCATTTTACATACTAAATCTTCAAAGTCTACTTGTTTATCACTTAAACCAAGTTTAGACCAGCAAGAAAAATTGACTTACTTGTCATTAAGTACAAATCCAAAATCATCCACTCGATATTAAACGTAAAATCATAAAAAAAGCCAATCTCAAATTTTTCAAGAAGAAAAGGTGTCCATCCAGAATACTGTCGAAAATGAAATCATTCATGTCCCACGGTAAAATCCACAAAATTGATATAGCCCAAAATAAATAATGACCAATTCAATTAATAATTAATTTAATTCTGGCTTAATACATATCACGAAACAATTTGGTTATAATTATTTTTGGTTATTAATTTCGTTTTGTCAAAATTCGTTTTGTTGTTCATTCATTGTTGGTTAAAATTAAAAATGGTCAATTCAAGTGGACGATTTTCCATTTATTTTCCGGCAGTACTTAAATCAAAAACTGCAATTTGCATTACATTACAAGGCGAGAATTGCTTCTTGCAGGTGTAAACTGGGTTTTACGCTCTGCTTTCGTGAAGTATATTATTAGTTTGCTATCAGACTAGGAATGGAACTAAGTTGGTTCAACGAACAGTCATTCCATAAACTGATACATATCAAAATTATACAAAATGCATACGGAAGGACAGGCCTTTCAATCTTGTCTTATTCACATCGCGGTTTTATAAAACGTTGAGTAGGTACGCTATTAAAACTGATAAGCACATTCTTGGCCTACTAGTGAAGAAACTTGATAACATTTAAATTTGATATAATATGTAGTTGGTACCTGGAATAATTAGTTGAATTGTATAATTATGACCAGTTGACCAATAATTTTATGGCTAGTTACTAAGTACTTTACCCTACTCATAAAAGCGTAACAAAAATAGATCCTTCTATTAAAATATCATAGACTTCTAAATTTTTTTTTTCATTGTATTTTTTTCCAAAACATTTTTTTTATTTATTAAGGCCCCTATGTTATAAAAACTCGACCGATAATATATGAGGACCGACGTTGATGCGAAAACTTAAACGTTTTTTTTTTCAGGTTTAGGCGGTACTTTCTCTGCCCGTGCTTTCTTGTTATGTTTATGCCTTTAAAAGGTTTAAACGTCGTCGGTCGCATTTAACGTTCGGGCAAAGAGACTAGAGCTTTTTATAGCGAGTTTTTCACGTCGAACCTCATACACACTCGGCCTGTTTTAACCAAAATTACGTATATTGAACAGAGACACATTTCGTTGCAGTTACCCACCTACACATACAAAATATATGTTACAAATATTCGAACTTCACAATGTGTAAACACGAAGTAAATGTATATTATTTGGTATTACACAACTTTTTGTAATTACAAAAAATATAAATGCAACGAGTCACACTCGTCGCGCGATTAAAAATAATAACTACGATAAACTGGGAAACAGTTAACAATAATTATGCGTATAAACAAAATTCACCGATATAAAAAAAAGGGAAACGTGAACACTTTGTGTTACAATACTCCGCGAGACGCTGCGTCCCTAAACACTGATAAAAACTGATAAAGAAATAAATACAAACTGTACTGGACTTATTAAAAATCCATGATAACGTAACAAACGGTTAAAGTTGAAAGTCTTTGATATGTTAACGATTAATGTATATATTAAATCTAAAACATTACAAAAATATATTGCATATATCGTTGTATATTGTATCAATATCAATACTAATAAAATACAAATATAAATTATTTAATATGCAAGTTTAATGCTATTTGTTATATTTTGTACTCTGTGTTGCACCATTTATTGTTCTGGATTGTATACTACGCATTCATATTGAACTTTCAATCCGAGACTGGTAAATATTAAATATCACTTGGTGTAACTGCCTATTTGAGAATAATATGTGCTGCTATTGAATATGACTAGTGGTTGAAGGCAGTAGACTGGGTTTGGGTAGGTACTAGCTTATAACCAGCATCAACACTTTTAATGTATTATTCAGTCTAATACCTTGAGGAATACCAAAATGTGTCTATCAAATACAATGCTGCTTTGACATCGAATAATAACTATTTAAAAACACTGTACTTGTAAAAACATTTTGTGGGAAATCTTTTCTGATATCTTTTGCGGGGAGGGTATATGTATGACAAAATTATTTATAATATTTTTGTTCAAAAAGTTTTGAAATGCGTAATTTCAGGGCCTAACTTATTTTTTAAATATATATTTTGCTTCTGAAGTATCAGATAGTCACATGGATGTTAATTTATTATCTGGTCTTTTTATATACTTAAGTAGGTATGCGAAAGTGACAAATGGAAATTAGGTTAACCATGATTTTTTTTCTACCAATTAATGACGTTTTATTCCAGTTAGACAACAATTAAACAATAAAATAAAAATACATCGAGAAAGTGATACAAAAAATAATCTGTTTTTAAAATGCTTGATTTCTAAAGCAAAACCGCGTGCGACTATTTGCCCTATCATATTAATGGTAGAAAAACTCGAATTTAATGGTAAAAATAAAGCAAAGTACATAATCATACATATTAAAAAGGATATACAATAAAGATTTCTGATATTGCAGCACACACTTATATTAAAATTAATAACGAAGATTACGTTAAACCATTCACGTGGTCGCGTTTCTCAAATAGAAAAAAAACCTATCTTTCTCACTAACCTAACATAGTAATTTAAAATCTAGTCGTAATAATAAGTTTGCTTTGAGGTAGATTAACAGGGTGTCCACTACTAAAAACATTTTGTTTCTCTAAAAATATATTGAAATTAATCAATAAGATGGGATTGCCCTCAGAACAACAAATACAGTACAGCCACGAAAATATGTTGTTAGTTGATAAATCCAACTTTGTTGACTACACTTAATTATATCTGCATAAAACTAGATACTTTGAAAACATATCAGAATTTGACGAAATAACAATTGTAGATCTAGAGTCAAATAGACCTGCGAACACCCTGATCAAATTTTTTACAGTCCTATTAACCTAGAAAGATTTTATTATTTACATATAACTAACATTGCAAAACGGGGTGACTTTGAAATGCAGGGCCTTTAAAAAATCGAATTAAAACATTTTTATTCGCCAGTCGATGTCTTCATCGAACTTCTTTTTCACATAAACCTCACCTGGTGTGGAGTGTGGACAGTAACGATTATGTAACAATTTCAAAACTATCAAGGTAACCTCAATTTCAGTTTTTTTTGCAGTTACATTAGATTACGGGATGTCTGGAACTCGTTAGTTCGTTTACATCCCGCAGAAAATATGTCCAGCCGCAATTGAATCAAAGTCACCCCGCCTTACAGTATACGAAGCGTGTTACTTAGACTTCGTCAACTTGGATCTCACCAACAAATCGCTGTTTTCCAGTCGCCATACATGGATCGTGAAAAATGACAAAAGTTTAAAATTTACAACAGTGTGTTTAAAAGTCAAGAGAACGCCGACTTTGGATGATGTCTTATGTTTTTCGCGTAAAATATTAAAGACAGCTCAAGCCTCTGAAACGTGAAGCATTTTATTCAAGATACTTCTAGTCTTTTGAACGGTTTGACTTGAATTGCAAACCTCTAGTTTAGATTCATAATTAGTCGGGCTTATAGCCTCTCTATACCTTTTTTACACATCCGAACTGATTAGAAAAATGTATCTATTTTTAAACATTTCACAGCTGAAATTACAGACTCCAATTTTAGAAAGTCCATTAAAGGCTTCATTAAAGCCAAGTAAATTAGTAGCCAAAGGAGTGGTTTAAAAGGGTATGTATTACAATACCGAAGTACGAAAGACAGAATGTATTAAAACATCGAATGGGTCAAAAGACCGACACGATTTTTTTCTGAAACCGTAAACTTCTCAGAATTTATTAAAACGGCATCATACAGAACCCATTAGGTTAGGTTAGGTTTGTTTTATAACAATCTTAAAAAGTTAACGGTTTCAGAAAAAAATCGTGTCGGTCTTTTGACCCATTCGATGTTTTAATACATTCGGTCTTTCGTACTTCGGTATTGTAATACATACCCGTTTAAAATGTAAAATAAAACGTCTTGGGAAGACGGGGCTAATTTCCGGTACATCACTCTAATTCTGCCGTTTAGCGTGATGTCTTCATCTTGATAAGACACCGTCCAAACACCCAACGATCTAAATTGCTCGATTCAATTAAAAACTGCGAGAAACTAGGCGGCTTAAAGCAAGTTTACTTAAGGCAACGCCAGCGCGACAGCGTAGCATTCCGCACAGACAAGAGTTTGTCATTCTAAAAAACCACCTTCGGTTATTCGTGCGGTCCTTTGGGACATAAAACAAGCGTTGCCTTTTCGTAAAGGGATACATTAGGTACGATCCAGCGCTTCCCCTCCTCCCTAACCTTCGTGAACCAAAGTTGTTTAATTCTCTACCTATATCTCTGACACTCTCAACACAATACACATTATGTAATTTGGCTTATTATCCCAAAACATACGCCAAGACGAGTGCTGTGCAACGGCAGTTCGAAATAGAATTTTGAATGAAAAAATTACAAAACAAAAATCCCGTCGTAACTTTAAAAGTCCAATCACCGAATTCCGCTGAGATTTCGATGATTTACAAACATTCATACTTATTGTCACTGTTATCTAATATGACATGAATATCACAGCATCACATGAAAAAAAAATAAAGATCATCGTCAATCATTCTATAAAATTCTTGATTCTATATTTTTTGGCACATTTGGTTGTATTGCTCTCATGAGCATGCTGTAATATTTCGACGCTGAGCGTTTCCTATGTCACCGATGTGGCAGTCATCCCATCAAATCATGCGGGAAAATGATGTGCTATTTAGGTTCCGAAACGGCCAACTTCTCGACTATTAAGAGTAGACATTGATAAATAAAACATGTTTCTACGCACTCTATCGCCGTAGCATGTGTAAAATCGCAGGCAGCTCCAAAAGAGAGCGTCCCTTGCCCTTGCGAAACGTGGTGTAACTGCGACCTGCGTTCGAGTAGTGATTTCTATGTGATAGTAACGGAAGTATTAATTTATGTTATGCAGAGATGATATTCGCATTTCTTCATCTGATTCTGCAAACGTTCGTAGAGTTTACAGCAGGATAAGAAACGGGCAATGCTGACGGCACTACGATAGAATAGAAGCCTTAAACCTCGACCAATACATGGAAAGCGTTTAGCAACACTCGTTATTGTTCGGGATTGACCCAAATTCGGGTATCGAAACCCGGGTTCGGGTATTGGGGGCAAACCGCGGCTTTTTTTTCTTTCATTGAAAATTAGAAGGAGGGTGGGTGCCAGTCTAGTTCGCGTTCGCATTTCCCCGAGGGGCTACACTCGGCGCAGGATCTAGGTGGGGCAAAACGGGGCACCCGCCCCGAGCGGCAGTTTCAGGGGGCACTAAAATCATAGTAATACAAATATAATACGGTTGAGCCTGGTTGGTTTCTGCCCTGGTTCGAAAAAATCGACACTCAAGCTGGATAAACCGCGGGAAACTAGACACTTTAAGTGGAGAAGTCTCTTTAGTTCTACGTACCGTCCACCATGACTGGGATCTTGTGTATCTCTTTCAGTTTGCTGTACCTAATAGCTACCAGAATTTCCCATCGCATCATTATTGATCTAATCATGATTCATTCGTAAAACAGCAAGTTATCCGTTCGGAACCTTATTACGGAAAAAATAGCTCATTTCTATCAATGTAGACCCAATTATCAATTACCTTCTTATATTCTAAGGAAGCAGGAACGCTTCTGAGGTATATACGATTTTTTTTATCGCATCCACTGTTAGCTCAAGTCTCTGACAGGAGTTACAGGGCTTTACCGTCCAAGACTGTTTCCAACAAATGCACAATTAACTGTTTTCTGAACACTCATCTTTAAGACTATTTCATTTAGCTTAACAGATCTGATGTAATGCTACTCCAGCAGAATAAATCTTCAAATATAAATAGACACTAGCTGTTATAATTTTGCATTAAAGACAGCACACACGTCTAAAACATATTGTATAGCATGCTGTCTTTAAATGAACAGTTGAACCTCTGGGTGTCATAAGAATTCATCGAAATATTAAAGGATAGGTAAGTTGGCTTATTGAACTTGCCAAGATTTGGCTAGCTAGATCAGGGGCTTCCAAATTGTCCCAGAAGCGTCACAAAAGCGATCTTAAGTCCAGAGAGGTTTAAGTCGCCACCAAGCGTATCCAAAGTTACACATAGATGTTTTGTTTTAAAAGGGAATTGTGAAAAAATTGCAACCTAGGGTGTCGCAATATAAAAACGATTGGAGACCCCTAAAGTAGACGCTTTGACCGAGATGTGCAAATCTTCAAACAAATTAAAAACCAACATATTCCCTTGGCTCATTTTGGTTGATTTTTATGCTGCTGTTCCCATCAGGGGGGAAGGTGTTCAAAAAATATCTCAACATGTATGGATCAGGTCACACAAGTTCATATATTTTTAAACATCTTATCCAATCCAATATCTCTGATGTAGACAACATAAGTCAGGTTGGATAGGTAAGGCTCAGAAGTGTTACAATTGCCATATCCTTTGTATTACCATAATCAATGGAATTGTCCAAGAATTAACTAAACCAATTACCTTATTTTCACGGTAACACAACACAGACCGCCACACAGAGTCACTGCAGAATATAGAGTGGTTATTGATTTTATTCATAGACACATTTGTCGATTTTGATAACACAAAGATATGGCAGTTGAAATAATCCAACTGTAGAGCTATACCCAGATGCTGAGATGGTTAAAAATGAATCTATAGTGGAATTAGGGAGTTTAATTGAATCCTGCAGGCTCCAAGAGGTTCAACTGCGCTTTCCTCCAAATTTTGCTCAGTATCAAATTAGCCATCCCCAGAACACAGGCCCACGAGTTGCTACTATGCTACTGCACCCTAGCTCACAGAGTTGGTCCCATACTACTCCATAACGCCTCACATGTACGCCTATAAATAAACAATATACAATTCCGAAAGTACATACATGACTAGATTACTTATTCATGTAGAATTCGGAAACATTTTGGTATACCCACGTACAAATATACAATTTGGCAATAACCGACCGTCCCATACCTGTATTTTTACATAGAGAACATCGGAGTCCATTAACATTTCCATTTGCATCCAAACTACATAACAGCTCAGACCACTTACCTAATGAGGTAGCTCCTCGACAAACTAAATGCTGGAGTGTAGCTAGTGGGGCGGCGGGGGCGGCGGCGGCGGCTTGGGACTCTGTGCGGTCTGGAAGGCCTGCGTGAAGGCCGGCAGCCGCTGCCGCTGGCCCTCCTCGGGCCGCGGCTCGGGCTCCTCGAGGATGCCCAGCATCTGGGACGACAAGCCCGACGGGCCTTCCCCGGGGTCCGGCAGCAGCAGCTCCCCAGTGTGCAGCAACTCAGGCAGCGGTTCCGAGAGGAACGGCAAGTCAGGCGGCACCGGGTACTGCGGGGGCACCATGAACACCACAGGGAACTCCACGGGCAGCAGCTCGCAGCTCGGCGACTGCGGCCTCTCCAGCTTTATCTCCACCGGCTCTATCTTTATATCAAAGTCAGGTGGGATCTCTACTATTATTTCAGATGAAGGGACTCTCGTCGGTCCTTCTGGTGTGCTGTCTTTTGGTGATGGCGACTTCCACATGTATTCTGTTGGATACTCCGAGAAAGATGAGGGCTCGGAAACTAAAACCTCCTCAAACGAGGAGGCTTCGGGCACCTGTTCGCTTGAAGTTCCCACAGCAGCAGATCTCCATGACTCCTCGGGGTGGGCATTCTTAACATGCCGTACCAAGTGGTCCTTCCTCCCAAACTTCTGTGGACAGTACGGGCATAAAAAATCCCGGCGTCCCGTGTGCACGACGAGGTGGCGCCTGACGTCTTTGGCCGTGAAAAACCGCCGCTCGCAGTAATCACACGTAAACTTTTTATCAGTCTCATTTTTAACTGTTCGGCTACCAGTATGGACTTTAAGGTGGTAAACTATCTCTTGTCGCGTGTTAAATACTTCATCGCAGATCTTACACTGTAAATTACCTTCTTCGGCAGAGTGCAGCGCTGCATGCTTTCTATAACTAAGCAGGGATGTGTAAGATTTTCTACAATCAGGCCTCTCGCATGTGTATAGCTTCTTAACAGGATTGTGCACTCTGACATGGTTGGTTAGATGATCTTTTCTATTGAAAGTTTTACCGCAGACGCTGCATGCAAAAGCGCGAGCCTCGCTGTGTATCAGATTGTGTCTGACCAATTTGAATTTAGAATTGAATCGCTTGTCACATAGGTCGCAGGAAAAGGGGAGCTCGCCAGTGTGAGAGAGGACGTGCTGACTGAGTTTGCCGGGGCTAGAGAAGCGTTTGTCGCAGGTGCCGCAGATGTGGCGCTTGGAGCGGTCGCGGCGAGTGCGGCGCTCGCGCTCCGGCGGCGCGCGCTCGTCGCGGCGGGGCGGCAGGGTGGGCACGCGCCGCGCCGCCTTGACGGTGCGGAAGCACTGCTTGATGCCGCTGGGGCCGGGCGCGCCCAGCGCCACGTACGAGAGCTTGGTGCCCAGCTGCGAGGGCAGTGGCGCTATGCGGCTCTCCGCCGCGGCGGGCGGGCGCTCCTCGTCCTCACCCCGCGCGCCGCCCTCCTCCCCGCCTGCTCTAGGGTTCGGAGGCGGACTGGCCATCTCGCGCACATTTTTGACGCGCTTGCCCTATATCGCTGTCCGGGTAGCTCGCGTCGTGGCCGCCTCGACTCCGCGGTGGCTCTGGCTCGTCGCGATGGCAGAAAACATCTCTGTCACATTGACGGTATGGAAGCCCTTTTTCGTATTCGTGTCACATGGCTGTGGACGTATTCCTGGGTCCTATTCGCAAATTTCACTTGACCGTATCTCCAGCTCGCCTCACTACGCTTTTATTCGAGTGAAGAAAGTAGAGAAATTATGGAAAACGATTGAAAAAAGGACTTTTCCAAAGAAATACGTAGCGCTTGACATCGAAATGTCAAAATAATGAAGCCATAGACCCATGTCAAAAAAAGTCCGCGGGATTTATGGTTCAGCCAGTGATGGGCGATAGTAAGGTGATATAAATGAGGATGATGGTGATGATTTTGGTGATGAGCATTAGAAATTTATTCAACAGGTTAGGTGCTTAATGAGGATTATAGTGATACACTTTTAGAATTATTTCACAATATCCAACCCGTTATCATTCTCAACGACATTTTAGATAATAAAAACTTTTTAACAAAAAATTAAACCGCCGAAAAAACTGAAAAGCAAAAAATAATACCTTTTTTGTTTGAACTTAATCTAGGTACCAGTTTGAAGTCGGTGCCTCAGCACTTGTAGCCAGGAGGAGTGGACCTATAATCGTCTACCTGATTGGCTTCTATCACTCCTCCTGGCTCGTGCTGAGGCACCGACTTCAAACTGGTACCTAGATTAAGGTCAAACAAAAAAGGTATTATTTTTTGCTTTTCAGTTTTTTCGGCGGTTTAATTTTTTGTTAAAAAGTTTTTATTTTATACTTTTTTTCCATCCTTGGGGTAATTTTTTTTCCAAATTTATAATACCAACTTCAAGGTATACCCTAACTATCCAATAAAAAAGAATTATGAAAATCCGACTACTCTGTAAGAAGTTAGTCAATCATCCCCTGTTTTTCTACCCTTAGGGTAGGAATATTGTTTCCAAATTTAAATGGGACCACCCTCGGGGAATACGCTTTCCAATAACAAAAGAATCATCAAAATCGGACTACTCTGTAAAAAGTTATGCGTGATCGTATAGTACAATCAGTAACTGAACAATCAATCATCCCCTGTTTTTCTACCCTTAGGGTAGGAATATTGTTTCCGAATTTAAATGGGACCACCCTGGGGGAATACGCTTTCCAATAAAAAAATAATCATCAAAATCGGACTACTCTGTAAAA
This sequence comes from Archips crataeganus, assembly GCA_947859365.1. NCBI lineage: Eukaryota > Metazoa > Arthropoda > Insecta > Lepidoptera > Tortricidae > Archips > Archips crataeganus. The sequence continues at coordinate 8,681,764 of OX402067.1, read as the reverse complement.
AGTTATGCGTGATCATGCGTGATCATACATAAAAAAAAAAAAAAAACAAACGTCGAATTGAGAACCACCTCCTTTTGTTTTCGTCGGTTGAAAAAGCAGGTAAAAATTTGAGTGCAAATTATTTACCCGCCTTTCAAATTGTCCGATTCAATATGAGGGCTATATCGAAATTCGTGTCTTACTGTCCCGTTTCCTCTCATATAAAATTCTATGAAAATTCTATTAGTTTGAGTAAGATGGCACGATACAAAGTTCGAATTTTGAACATGCTTGCGTTGGATGGAAGCCTATACATATAAGACTAGACTAGATCTAGATCAAATAATTTGAAAACGCATAGTAATAGTAACAATACTCTTTGGAAAACGCTGTCAAGAACTAATCAATCACACTGATTTTTTTTATAAATGTGTAAGAAAGTGACAGAAAATAAATATTTCAGTGTTTCTATACAAAAAAAAACTGTAAATTCTATGTTGATTATGGTTTTGAATGAAAGAAAGAAGAAACTAGTTTTTGAGTGGGTAGAGTGTCGATCGCGGTCGGTTGTTCTTAAATGCGAATTACCCAAAAAAATATTTTTCTTTTGAGTTTTCTATTCTATCTTCTGTATTGAGTTGCTATTCCTTTGTTGTTATATGGTGGTGGTGTAATAGGTAAGTTTTTCCTTGGTTTAGTTTAGATTTAAACCCGTAGATTAGTTTAAACTTTTATCTTTTTTGTTTTTGTGGATTGGCGGGTAGTCTATGCCAGCTTTCTCATGGATGAGATTGCTGGCTTAGACGACCCTGGAGGAGGGAATTTTCGCTCCATTGTTACTAATATTGATCTGTCGCAACATGAACAATTTGAGAGAGAACAAGCGAAACATATTTCCCTCACGATGAAGGATTACGCGGGGAAAAAACGTGCGAGGAGAAATCGCCAAAAAAATAAAAATGTTAATAAAAGCGACAGTGAGCGATCCCGTTCAAGGTCCGCATCATCCTCTGGGGATTCAACGCAAAACTCAGACATCGATACTCAAAGAGATACTCAGCTCCCCTTAGGCCAAAATGTCGTAAATCCTACCTTGTCATCGCACTCTCCTCCGGAATATTTAGTTACGCAGCCACCTATTCAGACTGAAACCCAAACTCCAGCGTCCCCTGGCATCCCCTTTACACCGATAGGACGAGAAAAATATTCTGAACGTGATCAGGGTCCCTTCGTTGTACACGTTCAGAGGATAGAAGTTTCCCCGGACGCAGGAACTATTTTGCATCCGGTAGCGTTTGGTTTCTTTTTACAAAAAAGAAAAAGGGAATTCCCCAATATAATTGATGGCAGTGTTAAAAGGATAGGGCGCAACAGAGTGTCTTTAAATTTTCACACCGCTAACGACGCGAACTCATTCCTAGATTCCACAACATTGTCTAATCACAAATTTAAGGCATCAATTCCCTCTTTTAATGTGACTAGGATGGGACTAGTGCGGGGTATTCCATCTGAATGGTCCCCCGAAGAGGTATTGGAAAACATCCACGTTCCTGATAACTCAGGAGGTGCCCGTCCTGTGAAGGCTCGCAGGCTAAATTATAAAAAAAATAATCCAGATGGCACGTACTGCTGGCTACCCGCACAAACTGTAGTTATAACCTTTGATGGCCAAGTCCTACCGAAGAGAATTTTTATATGTCTAAACTCTCTTCCAGTAGAACAATATGAACTACCAACCATCCAATGTTTTCGTTGTTGCCGTTTTGGGCACACCAAAGAAAAGTGCCGTTCTAGCCCTCGTTGTTTCCGCTGTGGTAACTCCCACACAGGTGATTCCTGCAGGGTTGATTCCGAGGAAGGCTACTGTTGCAATTGCCCCCAAGGTTTAGGTTCGGGTCATTTTGCCAACAGTAAAAAGTGTCCGGAATACAACCGACAGCTTTTAATTAAAAAATCTATGACTAGCGAAAATATCTCATATGTGGAAGCATCTAATCTGCATACTAAAATCACCCGCAAATCGTATGCAAATGCAGCAGCATCTTCTCCAGGAGCATTTACGTCATATAAAAAAACGTTTTTCTATACCCCCCGTTCTCCTCCTCCGTCTCGTAAAGGTTATGACAAAAAGGCTCATGAGGCCATTACAAGAGAACCAGTAATCAACACTGGCCCAGTTTTTTCGAATAAACCTATTGAACAATCTAACGAAGTCATCATCAATGAGTTGATCAAATTGTTGTCTTATTTTGTAAAAATATTCTCTCCTTCTAGCCCCCTGGCTGATAGTGCTTTGTTATCCCACGTTGCCCCATTTATTTCTTCTCTTCTTTTTTCTTCTAATAATGGATCAAGTAGTAATTCAGTGGAACTGCCGCAGCATAAATAATAAGAAAAACGATCTTTCCTTTTTGATTAATAAATTTAACCCTTTCATTCTAGCCATATCAGAGATATGGCTAAAACCTGATTATAACTACAAATTAAATAGTTTCGTTACTCTGACTGACTGCAGGGCGGATGGTCGAGCTGGATGTGCTCTGTTCATCAGAGACCATTGTCCATTCTCTCCTATCCCAACTCCTCGTCGCAATACAGGTTGGCATACAGTCTGTGCTCGCGTGGGAGACATAACCTTTTTATCTTTATACTTGCCTTCTCCCTCTTCTGAAATTCTTTCCGAATTAAAACAATTAATCGGGACCCTACCTCAACCCGTTATTATCTTGGGGGACTGTAATGTCCATCACCGTGTTTGGGGGTGCGATAAAAATGACGCTCTCGGTGATCAACTTCTAGAGATATTAGACTCAGTTAACTTGTGTCTGTTAAACACTGGCTCCCCGACATTACGCACACATCCTAACCAATCTATTAGTGCAGTAGATTTATCCCTTAGCTCTCCCTCACTGGCCTCTCAGATCTCCTGGGAAGTCCTTGATAGCACTTTCGGAAGCGATCACTTCCCGATTCTTATCAGGCTTCCCTCCTCGTCTCCAATGCGTCCACCTGTTGTTAAGCCTCTTTTAGTATACAACATTAATGGAGGAGACTGGGACTCTTACAAGCTTTGTCTTGAAGCTGAATCTAAGAATCTGCCTTCAATCGCCCCTAACTCCATACAAACCTGCTCTGATGCCCTAGTACTTGCTGTTAAATCTGCAGCGGATAGAGTTTTTCCCCTCAAAAATTCGGCTACAGGCAAATTACCTTCTCCGCCTTGGTGGGACAAAGACTGCACAAATGCAGTTAAGAATAGAAAGAAAGCTGAACGTGCATACTCCGCTAATATGTCAACAAAGAATTTCGAGATATTGGGAAATATTATGTCTGAAACTAAAAAACTACTCAATGACAAAAAGTTTGAGGGTTGGAAAAATTTTTGTTCCTCCTTAAATCCTGTCACCCCAGACTCCTTAGTGTGGAACAACATCAGGAGATTTAGGAGGTCATATAATCCTCGATCCGTTTCTTATCCTCCGTCACAAGAGTGGGCTGAATCTTTCCTGTCAAATATAGCTCCCCCTTATGTTCCGACTTTACATGACCTAAAAATCGAATCACAGATCGTCGAGTCAACTGACCCTTTAGATCAACCGTTCTCTATGCAGGAGCTGAATAATGTTCTTAAGTCAGTTAGGGATTCTTCTCCAGGTCATGACGGGATTCCATATTCTTTCATAGCCAAAGCCGGGGAATCATTCCTTAAATATTTTCTTAACTTGATTAACTGCATATTACTTTCTGGTCATTCTCCGTCCTCTTGGAACTCCCAGTTGATCTTGCCAATCCTTAAACCATCCAGGGATCCCAAAGATCCACGCTCCCACCGCCCTATAGCATTATCATCAGTCCTAACCAAAATTTTGGAACACCTTATAAAAAACAGACTTGAGTGGTTCATGGAGAGTAATAACCTTTTTGGAAAAACCCAGTTTGGTTTTAGAAAGGGAAAAAGTACTATAGATAGCCTTGCCATTTTTACTTCTGATATAAGACTCGCATTCTCGCGAGGAGCCTCAGTTGTTGCTGCTTTCTTGGACGTGGAGGCTGCCTACGACAATGTACAGCTCCCTATTCTCAGGGAAAAATTCCGCAAGCTGAGAATCCCGGAGAAGCTGGCTAACCTTGTGGGTAACCTTCTTGCAGAACGACAGATAACTTTTCACGGAAGGGACCCTCGAATTAACCCATCGAGTATAGTCTGGCGGGGACTGCCTCAAGGTTCAGTACTCAGCCCATTGCTGTACAACTTGTACACACATGACTTGGAAGATTCGGCCGGAGCTTCCCATATATTACAATATGCCGATGATTTATTGCTCTATGCTTCAAGTAGAAGTATAGAATCGGCATCGGAAATGATCTCATCATCTTCGTTGGAAACAAATACCTGGCTAATAAACAATGGCTTATCTCTTTCATCTTCTAAAAGTTGTGTCGTGATATTCTCTCGAAAGAAGTCAGTCCCAAGTATTGATATATCAATAAATGGCTGTGCAATCCCTGTTAGTCCCCATTTTAAATTTCTTGGAGTAGTTCTAGACTCGAAGCTGAATGGTGAAATGCATTTCGAACATGTTATTAAAAAATGTGAACGCAGTCTCAATACTCTCAGATGCCTATCTGGGGTATGGTGGGGCGCTCATCCAGCCTCTCTCAGACTTTTATACAACGCTACTGTAAGAAGTGTGTTAGATTATGGCTCTTTCCTACTGGTCCCGGGCAACAAAACAGGCTTTCGAAAACTTGATCTTATTCAATCAAAAGCCTTACGGATTATTTTAGGAGCAATGAGATCCAGCCCCATAAATGCTCTCCAAGTAGAATGCGCTGACCCTCCCCTCGACTTACGCAGGCAGTTCCTAGCTGATAGTTATCTATTTCGGTCCCTTCAATTCTCTCATCATCCTATTATTAACAGATTATTTGACCTTAAATCTATGAAATGCTGGAATAATAGTAGACCTCCATGCCTTGTAAAAAGCTTTCAAAAATTTCAGTCCATCAAGGACCCTGTCTTCCATTCTTCCAGGCTCTCCCTGTTCGAGTTTAATTATGTGACCATTACCCATCAACCCAATGTGTTACTTAATTTTGACATCTGCCACAACGACCCACATGCTGATGAATATCTTCGTCAAATTCTTAGTAGAGAGTGGCATGACTGGAATACCATTTATTGTGATGCATCTAAATTGTCTCCAGCTGGATGCGTAGGAGTGGGAATTTTTCATTCCCAGTATAATATCGTCCAAAAAATCAAATGTCCTCCGGAAACCTCCGTCTATACAGGGGAATGCATGGGGATCTTGGAGAGTGTTAAATATATTCTGCTTTTTAAATTAAGAAAAACTCTAATTTTCTCTGATTCCCGTAGTTGTTTACAGGCTTTACTGTCGAACCCCTTTTCAGTTAAATTTCATAACCCAGTAATTTACCAGATTAAAGACAAACTAGTAGCCTGTAAAGCAAGAGGATATGAGGTTACCCTGGTTTGGGTCCCAGGTCATACGGGAGTCAGTGGAAATGAAAAAGCTGATCAAGTTGCCAAGGAAGCAGTAGTATGTGGGGACAAGGTACCTTTTCGAAATCATTGTCATGATATAGTACCTCTGGCTTCCCAATCCTTGATTCAAGCATGGGCTTCATACTGGAACAAAACAAGCAAATCTCGAGGTAGGCTTTTCTCTTTAGTTCAACCTACAATCTCTAGAAAGCCCTGGTTTGCTAGAACATTTATTCCAAAACAGTTCTGTTCTACAATAATACGGATGCGCTTAGGGCACTGTTGTACTCCATCACATTTAGCAAAAATTCATATCCGTGACTCCTCGCTATGCGAATGTGGTTTGGATGACGGTGACCTAAATCACATCTTCTTCGCTTGTCCTCTATATGATCATTTACATTTTTATGGTGAACTTATAAGGCTTAAGGTTTCTTTTCCAACCCACATTCTGGACCTGTTGCAATCAAAAAACAAAGATATCTTTATTGCATTAGGTATGTTTTGTCAAAAAAACGAACTAAAATTGTAGTTAGGTATATTTAGTAGTTTGTAGTTTTAGTTAAGTATGTAGTCTATGAAACTTTTTAATGTATGTATTTAGTCTTTAATTAATCTCTTACTAACATTTCCACATGTATTCTTGGAAGAATAATTCTTTACTGTACTTACTTACTAACCTTTTTATTTTTTGCTGTGGTTTTTTTACTTTACTTACAGGAATAGCAACTGATTTTCCTTCGTTATTTTTTTTTCTTCCCCTCCGATTCATTTTTCTGCTTACCAAATCGACATGACGCTGGCTCAATCTGTAGACATAGCCAAAAGGGAAAAAAAAAAAAAAAAAAAAAAAAAAAGAAGAAACTAGCTACTAAACAGCTGTCAAATAGTTTAAAATAACCTGATCACTTCTACCTATTATTTAATTATATTTAATAATCCAACAGTTTCTTCATTTAGAACAGTACTTTATTTTTATAACTAAAAAGTTAATACTAATAGGTAAGTCATAACACGAATTGTGTAGGCTATTCCAGAAATAAACTCGCGAGTCACGTCCCAAAATATTTTGTAGCTGGTGAAGCCATTTCTTTCGAAGGTCTTCAATGTTTGAATGAAACTAAACTCTTATCTCGCAGATTATTTGTATTTTCTACTATTCTTGTGTCTTCCGCGTTATTTAAAAAAATCTTATTTGTGTAGGAGCAATGTCTGACCAAAACGTTCCCGCTTCGCCCGCTGCCGCTTCGGCCACCAGCGTTGCTGACGAACAACGCTCCGCTAGCATCGCTGCTGGCTCAGGTAACCACACGTCATCAACAGCCGGCTACTAATTGAACGAGGCTTGTTGCTAGGCTGGTCCACATTTTTAATGTGGCCCCAAAGTCATCAGGGCTTAATTAATAATGTTGGGGCCCAGGGAATGCAATTTTCGGGACCCCATTTCAGCTAAATATCAACTGCACTTTTCAAGAAGGCAAATTAAACTAGTGAATGCAACAAGAAGTTGTTTATTTACGTTACAATCTTTTTTCTTTTAGCCATTGGATCAGCTGCCTCAGCTGGTGGTGTTGCTGTCCCAGAAGAAAAGGTATATGGAGGCTGTGAGGGTCCCGATGCTATGTATGTGAAGCTGGTCTCTTCCGACGGGCACGAGTTTATTGTAAAGAGGGAGCATGCCCTCACATCGGGCACAATCAAGGCAATGCTGAGTGGTCCTGGACAGTTTGCTGAGAACGAAGCAAATGAGGTCAACTTTAGGGAGATTCCGTAAGTAGAACTTGATATGTTTCGAAGTTTTAATGTTTATTTGGTCATATAAATGTACACACATACTTGCGTGTAGATGGCGTTTGGAGAACAAATTTTTTTTTTTTCTGATTTTTGTCGAGGCTTTGAACACTCCAGGTGATCATGTCAGCCTCATGGGTGCTTACACAATTCCCTATTCAAGGGACCTATCAATAAAATGGTAAGGGACCTATCAATAAAAGAGTAATATGCAAAATCACTGTTTCAAGATCATATTGAGAAATATCGTCATTAGCTGTTGCCCGCGACTCTGCCTGCAAAGAATTCATAATTATATCGCTATCCCACGGGATCTACGCAATTTTCCGGGATAAAAACTATCCTATGTCTTTCTCAGGGTCTCAAACTATCTCCATACCAAATTTCATCTTAATCGGTTCAGTGTTTTAAATGTTGCGGGTAACAGACAGATGGACATACTTTCGCATTTATAATATTAGTATGGATCTACCAACTCTTGGGTTGGTGTATGGTGAAGAATGCATCATGGAATGATAAGAAACTATGTTCGAATTATAGCCCCTTTAGTTTACTGGTTGCAGTTGCGGTATAATTCAGAAAAACTATGTCCACAGTAGAAAAAAGTAACATACCTTTGTCCACAGATCCCACGTACTCCAGAAAGTATGCATGTACTTCACCTACAAGGTGCGTTACACCAACTCATCCACAGAGATACCAGAGTTCCCCATCGCCCCGGAAATCGCTCTGGAACTCCTCATGGCTGCTAACTTCTTGGACTGTTAAGCTGTTCGAACATAGCGATGTTGCCGTGACAGGGGCTAATACCAATCTTCCCATACCTTTGATCGCACTGCTAACTACTACTAGTACTTCTACTTATTGCTGCGGGTGGGAAGTATAGTCAACCAATTTGATTCCTAAGCCACTATACACATAACCTTGCCGCATTAACTACTAGATTAATTACATTAGTGGGGGTCAAAGAATTATCAAGTTTCCGATCACAACATGCAATAAATGTAGTTTTTTTTTCTTTGGTTTTACTCTTGGTATTTTAGCAAGCCGTATTTTGCCAATTTCGACGTAAAGACATGACAGATGGCAGACATGAGGAGACTGTTTGGTTTAAGAAATGTTGATTTTGGAGGAGTAGACAGTTTTGACAGACGGACAGTTACAATTTAAGTAATTTATACACAAGCAAACTTCTTTCCTATTCATTATCATTGATACATGTTCGCAATAATCGAGATGTCATCTCATCACAACATACAGCTCGCGCGATAAGAGTTTGGCTTTGACCTTCGGGTGGAGGGGATTACTGTGCATGGGCTGCGCATACCCCGCACCCCCGTTGATACCCAATTTCTGATTTCTGCGCAATAACGGTCAAAGCCAAACTCTTATCGCGCGAGCTGTACATCATGCAATAATCACTGTCATAGAAGATAAACAAATTGATTATTTATGACATAGTTCTATAATGGCCTAGGAATCAAATTGGTTGACTGTGCCAAGGACTATTGAATCATCGAGGACTGTCAATGTCAGAATGTCGCGTTGCTTTGATCCTTAACAAGGCACCATTTATTGGAGCATACTACCACAGAATCAAAAGCAGCTATTGAATATGTACCTGACAAAGGATATTTTTAAAAGCTAGTAGTATTTCAATAATTATAATGGATATTGTAACTTATTACTGAAACAATAAGGTTGAATTTCCAAGTCAATGCATGTGGTCGCTAAATCGCCTCTACCTTGTTAAGGGTTAAAATAATGAACCTTCTGTAGCCAGTTTTACTGTAGAGAGGTCTTGTTACCATTAATTTTGTATGGAATTTTGACCTCTGCTCACAATAGTGTCATCTATGAACTCTATAGCAAATATAGTTTGGTCCTACACATTTTTTGTTTGTGCCTCTGTGTATATGGCAAAAGTTAAGAGTCTATAGGCAATAAATCAAGTCTACACCGGCGTGTGGGCCGCCTAGAAAACTTTCGGCCCATTTTAATAAATCTTAATTTTGCTGACTTGGAGTCTCTAATATGTCCACAGACTACAACTTTTGTTTCTTATGCTATACCCATACTTTAGCAGTTCTCTTTATTTAATAGTCCTAGGAACTACTGAGAATATTGTCTTTGCGAAAAAAGGGGTTTGGACGACTGGAATAGCCAAACAACAGAGCCTCAGATTGTGTATGACAAATAGTCACTACTTTAAAAAGATCGTATCTCCTCAATATGTAAGCCAAACTGAATCTTGATGCGCACTTAGTAAAGCTCACTTGGCCAGATCGAATTTGAGATACGACCTTTTTTAAAGTAGTCACTGTTATTGACGTTGCTGTGTTTTAAAGGCGTTCCACACATTGATACTACATTGATATGTCGCTCTATAGCGGCGTCAAGTCGCTGCGTTATTTTTGCCGCATTACTGATTGACTTAGGAAGTCCACCTTTAGGCAGCTGTCCCACCACCGACCATCTAGCTATAGAAATCTATTATCGCTCAAGATACGTGTAGATCCCATGTCACTAAAAGAGATTTAGTTATATGCTATATCTTACTAAATACAAACTGAAACATGGATGCACAGAAAAACCCAGAAAAAAGACCAGCTCTGGGAATCGAACCCAGGTCCTCAGCATTCCGTGCTGCGTGCTAATTCCCTATAACACAACTGGTCGGCACTTGGACACTATAATTTTCCTGTGCTCATGCGATAAAACGTCTGTAGGATCGGTTCCCTAACTTAAGTATCCACTTTTCCATACTAACTGCATAGAAAAGTGGATACTTATGTTAGGGAACCGACTGTACAAGTAGTTTATCTCACACTGCCGGCGAGAACGGTGTACGTGATTCTAGTTCGGGAAGCGAGTATAGCTGGATACTCTCTTTCAGTTACTCGTCGGTGGTGGGACAACTGCCTCACCAGACAAATATATTTTCTAGTCTGGAAACTTCATAAAAAAAAAAACTAAAACTGCTTAAAGTAAATGTCATTGTAAATGAGACAGAAAAATGCCTGGATGTATGAGACACCGTAAATGGCATACTTAGTGAGACTAACATGCTGGTCTGTTATGTTCTCAGTTATCTAGGTTTCATTCTATTTGTATTCATAATAACTACATACAAGTAAGCCCAATCCTGCTGGTAGACTTCATAGCATCCTTAAAGTGTGGAGTAAATATCGGAATGGAACACTCCTAAATACCTAGTTGAAAGTGTCAGTCACCTTTATTCGACACCATCGATCAAATTCTTATTCATTATTAAAATTCATTACGTCACGTAAATCCTCTGTATTTTTTAATAAAACTGTCGTGAGACAGATATAATTAGTAAAATAAGATTGTTTCGAACCAATCCATGGTTCTTTCTCAAGGTTGATTAAAACGAGAAGCTAACTTGCTTACAGCTCGGTTACTAGGCAAGTAAACCGTGTATTTTATTTTAGTTATTTTCCCCTGTATTTATTAAAGCACGTAAGAAATGGGGCAGTTTGCTCGTTTGACTCCCTCTAATATTAAAAAAAATACACACAATGAACAGAGAAAACGCTCGTCGCGCGGCGACCGCGCGTAGTCATGGTCGGACCGCTATGTAGGATCTCATACTTCGAAGTAGTAGGTATTAGGAACCATTTTTCTTCCCCTAGTAGCAGTAGTCCAGTTGTTAATCCGGTTGACCGAACTAGTGTAAGTTTTCAGTAGCAGTAGTTCGGTTGAAATATAGTACCGAAATACCGATACTCTTTAGTAGCAACAGTTGGATTTGTAATATTAAGAATAAAATTGTACCTACAACATACTTTCTTACATTATTGTTAAATTTACACGTAAAGAGAGCCACTTTGTTTATGAATAACTCAGTTAAAATGTCGCCACAAGTTAATAGGGATGTTGACACCATTCAAAAATAATTCGAAGACACGACTCCAGTAAAAAAACGCTTTATTTTAGCCCTGAAACACAAATTAATTTTCGATTAACTGCAAAATTAGATTTTTTGTTGCTTTAAAACAAATAAATAGTTAGTTAATTGAGTATGCGAACAAGTGACGTCATATGTTGCTATTGCCATTCAAACTCTATGGGAGAAATGTGTTTTGACAGCTCATAAAAAGTACGTCAGTTGATTGATGGTGTCAACATCGCTATTGTAGTTGGGCATCTCTAATGAAATCATCCCTTTCAGTATGCTTCAAACTTCTTCTCAGTAATGTCTTCTTTCCGAATCTTTTTAACCAATGATTTTTTTTACACATGGTGGTTAAAATAACAAGAAAGTAAGAAAGTATATTGTAATTTTTATTTCTTAATATTATTAACCAAATTGTTGCTACTAAAGAGTATCGGTAGTTCGGTACTATATTTCAACCAAACTACTGCTACCAAAAAATTGCACTAGTTCGGTCAACCGGACTACTGCTACTAGGGGGTTTTCTTAAGTTCCCGTAAGTAGGTTGTTACAACATGACATTTGTAAATTTGCATTACCAGCCTCTTTATTGTCACCGGTCTCTTTCTTACTAGATAAGTGTGAACGGGTGACACCCGAGGTGTATAATTACATTAAATTCTTAGATTTAAAGACTGTTTGTTTAAAATCTTCCAAACTTTGTACATAAGTCCGTGCAAGGCTCTTCAGTGTCACTTACCAATAACCTTTCATCGAGATCTTGCTTTGTATTTTTGTTAATAAAATGTAAATTTAATTTGTTATGCTGTTTTACTTTATGAAGTCCTAAATCAAAGCTATACATGTACTTACTAGCTGTACTAGCTGTTGCCCGCGACTCCGTATGCGAAGAATTCATTTATTTATAGCGATCCTGCAGGACATATGTAAGTTTCTGGAATAAAGACTTGCCAACATCATAACGGTACAACCTCTAGCCAAAATTTCAGCCTTTTTATTTGATTAAAAAGCTAAAATATCAAATTTTGCAGTTAATTGAATTGTAATTGTAGTGTTTTTTACTAGAGTCGCGTCTTTGAATTATTGTTAACCGACTTCAAAAAAGAAGAAGGTTCTCAATTCGTCGGAATCTTATTTTTCATGGTATCATCCTTATTACATAATAACTTGTGTTAGGCCGCGTACGCGAAATCAACGTGGTGGCGGCGGTAGCGGCGCGTTCAAATGAATAGAGTTCTATGAAACCGACCACAAGGGCAGCGATGCGAGGAGCGGCGTAGGTACGTACGTTTCTTTCATAGATTACTTACACGCCATCACCACGTTGCCCGCTGACTTCGTGTCCAGGGAAATTAAAAAAAATGACATTGTATTTGACTTGTCCTTTATTCAGTTTTATGCATAAAAGAAAACCAGTTCACGTCTATAAGACATTCGTAAATAATCTCTAGCGGTATGTAAGGTTTTGCCGGCACTGACACTGCCTGTTAGAATATTGCAACTGCTGCCTATTGCGTACAACTCAACCCAAGAGGGGTAGGCGAGGTGTGGGGCACGCATGTGTAAATAAACAAAATACACCGTGGGTATAGCAAATGCACTAGAGTCTTGAGACAGATTTCTGTGCACATTAGAAGTAAAAAACGATATACTTCTGGTCTAATCGCCAGGCTTTACAAACAAAAAAAAAATGCTTTCATTTTAAGATAACAAGGCCTTAGAAGGAGTTAGTAACGCATTCTAAAATGTTGTGACGTTAATTGTTCCAAAAACGCTTTAGGATTGAAGAGTGACAACATTGGCTATCAGTAGGGTGTGTTGCACTGCAGAATTTTTCAAAATTATTTTTAACAGAAATTAAATATTTCTTAAACTAAGTCAAATCAACCCGACTTTTTTGGCTTGAAATAACTTGAGGAATCTATCGTACTTGTCGGGCACTTGTCGGCCACGGTGTATAAATATTTAGAGATAATTTCGAGGTATTTTAAGCAACTTACCACGCAACAGTAATAATTAATAATCTACCCTCTTGGTACATTTTAGTAAAATAAACATAATTGTGTTTGTTAAATAATTTTAACAGCACTGCACTTTGTTTTTATTAATTACTTCAGTGGTGTGTGTGAATGTTCCAATAAAAAGGGAACTACAGCCGAAGCCCAGCATTGGGACATAGACCGAAGATGAATGAAAATGTCAACTAATAAAAGTCTACTGTCGACCTACAAAATGGAATAGACTAATATAGCAGTTGTCAAATGCGAGTGTTGAATCTGTTATGAAGTTAAGTATATTTTAATCAGTGTTATCTTTGCCTCCCCACACCTCATGCATACCCCGAGTCTTAGTTAAGTTGAACACTTTTTAATACATGTGTCGAAAAAGGCAATTCTCAGACTTTAATGAAACATGTAACATACAAGGCAACATATTCATACTTCGTCGCCAAGACAGTTGGCTCCTTAACCCGCCTATTTAAATACACTTTGGAATGACATCCTGCTTAACTCTAACACATTAGGAAAAACAACTTTACATTTAAATCGAATAAGTTGATTAATAAATAAATTCTGCTCTCGATAATTACAAAACTAATCAATTCAACGAACAACGCTCGCCGTCTGAGATCTAAACTTACAACAAGAACTTTGGATAAAAAATTATAATAAAATTATGAATCAATTCGGTTTGTACATTTTTACAAATAAAACGTCTCAATTCCTGTTAAAATACTGTCTAGAAGCGTTGAAGAAAGAAACGAGAGAGAGGAAGTGTTAGAACTTATTACGTTGTAAAGCAACGCCATCTAGTAATAAGATGTAAAACTACTTTGAGTAGAAGCAACAATCGTACTTCAAGGACTAGACCGTAGCGCCATCTAGTTGTCATAACGTGCTTTAATGGATCAAATTTACAATCTTGTTTCTTTCAACAATACTAATATTAATTAAGTAATTAAATGCAGTATACAATAACTTGTGACAAACGGCACCTTAAGAAACGTAAATATACACATTATATAATAAGTAATACGTCGTTACAAAATTAATTCTCGACTGATTAAAACCACTATTTATTGTTACTTGGAAGATTTAATTCAATTATTTTATGCGTACAACGTTGTCAGATAATAACACTAATTCACGGATAGATGGCGCTGTTGACAATTTTATTTAGTCAAGCTACCATTGCTTATTTTACCCGTTGGATTGTAGTGAAATTCGCTTTACCGACAACTATACTTATGGCTCAGTATAAAACCTGCAAAATTACACCAAAAATATAAAATTTGTATGAAAATAATTACAAAACTTACGCGATAGGTGCAATCGTAAGGAATGTGCTGATGCGATGACGCACTTATTTTTAGTTATAACCACGAATTAGGTAAATTTATTGGCAATAATATCACAAATAAATATTATCAATCGGTTTTAAATGTATGCAATGCTTGTAATTTAAGAAAATGAAAGTTGCACCTAAAATTGAGCTAAAAGTTCATACGAAAGTTTTCTGATTTTTCACACAGAGTTATAATTTTCGAATTTGAAACACGACATAATAATTTGAAGCTCAACAATGCCGATGATATGTCAATAGATATACGTAACACTTATAACTGAGGATTGTATGAATATTATATGAATGCGACGTTTGTATGAAACGGGCATGTACAATAATGGATAATTTGGCTCAGGACTTAAATAAAACTGACATCTACGCTACATTGAATATTGAGCAATCATTATCAGATTGTCTTTACAAGCTTAAATCGCGCTATTGGTAAATCACGGTAAGAAAGACCCAAAGAGCCTAGAACTTGGTAACAGCACTAAATTCCAACGAAGACCATTTTCGTTTAATCTTTGAGTCATACTAAACTGGTTTCGACGGTAATCTAGGTCAGTAACCAAACTACTAGACCTCTGGAAGCTTTCTACATGCACCTTAACAACATAATCGAAGCGGCATTGTAAACTTCAAAAAAAAATTAAGTATCGCTGATAAGTACTACAAGTACTACTGCGGCACTAACCGTAAAGCTGTCAACCTCAAAAAAAGAACTACAAGCGATTAAAACCGATTCATCCTTGATCGGTGTGCGCTATATTCTGATCTACAGGGATCATTTTCTTGCTCACAGAATAAATTGGAGGCGTTTCTATTTTCCCCGACATTGCTTGGATGCGGCTTTTGACTGATTCCATAGGCGCAGCGTCGATTTTCTCGTCGATGCTCGAAGAAGAATGTTGGAAGGAACCTCCGACGTCAGTGTTGCCATAAATATGCTGCTCCCGTATATTTCCGTAGAGATTATAGTTATGTATCAGAGCGGATACTCTATTTGAAGTCACAGGGAGACTGCTATGTTCTTTAGGTAAATCAGAGACTGTGATTTGGCTGGTTGTTACCGGTTGGTTGATTTTGAAGTCTGGTTTGGGGGGTTCGTCTTCGTGGACTGAGGATTGGTTGCTCAGGGTGTTTTGGGGGGAGAACTGGCTGGGTTGGGGGTTGGAGGTCTCCGGGACGGGGGTGGAGCGGTCAGGTTCTAGGGCTGCTCGCCAGTCGATGTTAGGGTGTCGTTCACGAATGCAGTCTACGACGTCGAGGAGGTTTTTGGCGTCCATTGCTAGTACGTGCGCGGCTGCCAGCATGCTCCTGTAATGTCGAAAGTCATTTATAATTGTAACTTTCACAATAAAATGCTATCTATCATAAATTTGGTTCAGTGATTGATCCAATCAATCAATCAATCAGTCAGTCAATCCAATCCAATCCAATGTGAGGGTGGATTTAAATATACTCACTTGGTGTACTCGTGGTGTAGCGTGGTGCTGGCATATTGAAGCGCGAGTCTCATGGCCTCGACGAGCGCCGCCATGTCCTTGCTTAGCACTTGATGTGCCATTTCCACTTCCCTGTAACAATTAATCCAAATTTTAGCCTTGGTAAGATAATAAAAATTATATAATAGTCTTGATTGACAGACTCACCAACGCCCATCCCACGCCATTGAATCTAGCAACTTCACCGTCCCCAAATAATTCTTTTTTTATACGTTCATCCTTTGTTGCATAAGGATTTTTGCTTTACGTTCGTGCTGCAAAAACTTTCAGCTAAAGAAAATAGTACAAACTTTACTTCAATAATGAGTCGTACTCATATGTGAGTCATGAATTTATTCCAAAATACTTGTTGTTCATATTATTATTTGACTTCTTGGACAGCGAAGTTGCTGAAATTCTGAAACTAGATATATTTTGTGATTTAGATAAGGTTGTTCCTTATCTACATCACAAAAATAGTAAGAATAGGAATAAATTAGTAAAAATAGTAATAAATATGTATGAATAGGAATAAATTAGTAAGAATAGGGATAAATGAGTATGAATAGGAATAAATTAGTAAGAACATGAATAAATTAGTATAAATAGGGATAAAATAGTAGGAATAGAAATGAATTTGTTGGAATAGGAATTAAATGTGTACCTTTGGGCGTGTTGCGGGAAAGGCACGACGACCAGGTCGACGGTGGCGCAGAGTGCCCGGAGCTCTGCGCCCACGCCGCGCACGGCGGCCAGCACGGCGGCGCCCGCGCCGGCCGACCCCTGCGCCAGCCGCATCACCGAGCGGACCACCGCCGTCGTCGCCGCGTACACCGGGTCCGCGGACGGCTGCCGGGCCTGCGAGCCGGAGAGGCCAAACCAATGTATAAAAGAAAGAAATGATACGTAAAGTCGCCATTACATAATTAAAAAGTCACCAGTAACTTAATAATACGGGACAATGATTAAAAGTCTCCGGTAAGTAGAGAGGTTTTGAATTCGGAATGAAAAAGTGTCCAGTAAGGCTGCGTTTCCACCAGAGATGTGCGAGGATACGTTGCGAGGGATGTGTGTGTCATGAACCAATAGAAACACTTCATTTAAAAGGTCCTAAGTGAATGAAGTGTTTCTATTGGTTCATGACACACGCATCCCTCGCAACGCATCCTCGCACATCTCTGGTGGAAACGCAGCCTTAGTAAGATTCAAATCTCATTACATCATTGTAATTTGAACTTAGAACTTGTAAAATATGTCATATTTTTTTAATAGTGTAAAAAGCCTCATCTTTGGGTCATTAAAAAGGTTGAACAATAAACGTAAAATTTATTATTTCCATTTTATTAGTTCCTCCTCCTCCTCTCAGAATGAGAGGGCTTGGGTCGTAGTATCCACGCGGGCCCAGTGCGGATTGGGGACTTCACACTACCATGAACTTTACAGTAAAGGAAAACAGAGTGAATAGGCTGTTACTGAACCAGTGAGGTACACCTTTGGCCTCATCTACACTTTTCATCAGGTGAGATAGTGGTCAATCACGGGTCAATTTTATGTAAAAAAAAAAAACATCGTGAGGAATCCTCTGCACTCCTGCGCAGAAATTTAATGGTTTGTGTGAAGTTCCCAATCCGCACTGTAACATTTAATAACTGTAACATTTGGTATAATGCTACATTTGATATAATGCGATTTACTCAAAAAGTAAACTTCGGAGGATTGATATTAATTCTATTTGATATGCATTAGGTTAGGTTAGGTTAGTTTATTTTATAAAAGAATCGTAGAATGTTTACTTCTCGAGTAAATCGAATTATGTCAAATGTAGCATTATACCAAATGTTACAGTTATATCAAATGTTGTTATATCTATCATTACACACTCAAATAAATATGCAACGTAAAAACATACAAACAATCATACAGTGGAATGGAATTGAGAACCTCCTCCTTTATCGAAGCCGGTTAATAAAACCTAATACCTAAGTAATTAATATTCCTCGGGACTTAATTACGAACTATTAATTGCTAAAATTACATTGATGTTTCGATCACATTGCAGCGGCCGTGGTCACGAATAGACTTGTGGATTACGTTATGTATGAGTTAGAATCGCGATAGTTTTAAATATAATATGATTGAATTAATGAATTGAATAAATAAATTGAATGAAAACATTGAGTGAATTGTCCTGTGATATTTATGATATAAATAATATAAATAAATTATCTGTTGGTACCTTTTCCTCGCTTGGCGGCTTGTCATGCGGCTTGACAGTGTTGGCTGGACTAGTTTCGGATGAGTTTGGCCCTGTTGACAACAGATAAAATTTCACAGCATAAAAATAAAGTATATTGGAAGGGGACCATCCAAAAATTAAGTCGAATGGGGGGAGGAGAAGCTGGTGATTTGGGACCCTCGATCGAAATAATTCTGACATTCGTAGTAATAAGAATCGGAATATACCTTCCTTGTTGAGTTTCTTGCCGGTTTCTTCTCAACAGAGTTTTTCCGAACCGGTGGTAGATTCTTCGACGTTCATAGGAGCATCAATTGATGCCTAAATTGAATAAAGAACTTTGACTTTGACTTTGAAAGCATACCTGACGCATGCGCGCTTGTGTAATTGCAAGGGGTGGAATTTTCATAGCAAAAATCAAAGGTCAAAAGGGATTAACCACTATGTTATATTATTATAGTATAGGTAATCAGTTTTTGTACCTTCTCTAAAGCTAAAAAAAGTCTGAATAAAAACATTATTTATTCCTAAAATTAAGTACTTTTTACAAGTTATACTGAAACTAGAACACATTAATAACAAAAAAGTAAAGTTTTAACTGAGAATCGAACCCAGTTTCTCACCATTCCGTGATACGTTCTTCTCCATATTGTAGAAATAGATAGATTAAACAACTACTCGTATTGTACCTGAGTTTTGGTTAGGCGTCTTGTCTTGAACGCTGACATTTTGCACAGCTTCGGCTAGCTTCTGCTCACTCGGCTCTACTTCTGTGGACTGGCCGGTCGAGAGGCGACTCTGAAAAGGTAGTCATTTAAAATTTTCTCATTATTTAAATATCTAATGTAATTTTACTAATATTTTGTTACCTTTAAAACGCACTTTTCGTGTTATTTTTTCTACCCGACACCGCCAATGTAACCATTTTAGTTCGGCAGGATGAATTCAGATCATTTAAATATTAAATAGGAGTGAAATAATTTAACACCAAAATGAACTTTAACAATTTATTCAAAATTACACTATAAGAACTAGGTTTCGGCTAGGTCGTGGGTACAATTGAGCACACGGTAGTTCACTGTACACTCTACAGAACCCAGAATGGTTTCACTTCCCTGTAGGCGAGAATTCGTCGCCGAAGACTGGACAAATAGTGAATCCCGATCTATTTAGCTGCGAAACGTCGGTGTCGGGTAGAATATTTTTAATGTTTTTTGACATTCTGTTATATTAAATGAATTAATTTAAATTGTATTGTTTTGTTATAGCCTAAATCGCTTTTACTGAAATTAAATTTATAACACAATTTTTTTATATTACTACAAAGTAATAATCAACCAGTTATTCAGATTAAGAGTCATATCCTATAATTTGAATCGGGTTTGATTTCTGCTTGACTGCTTGGTAAGGAGCCGTCCATAAATTACGTCACACATTTAGGGGGGAGGGGGGTCAAGCGATCTGTAACACAAGAATAAGAAGAAGGAAGAAGAAAGAAAATAATGGCGTTTTTCATAGTAATAAATGCGACAAGGGACGGAAGGGTATCAAAATGGATCGAAATTGGTATGACGTACTTTAACAAATTTTTTTTTCATTAATGTAAGTAATAATATCGATTAGTAATATTAGTATATTCTATGGATTTTATACAAGTAGGTTAAAAATATTGTTGTAACTTACCAGCTTATCCTCCTGCATTTGCAGCCATCTCCTGTCCTCTTCGCTCTGATGTTGCTGTCGCGCTAGTTCAGCAAGTAACCGCCTTTCTACTGCCTGCTCCGTGTCCAATTCTGGACTCTGTTACGTAACGTATAAGGGTTAAAATTGCGTGTACATTACTGACGAAAAAAGCGATCCAATTGAGAGTTCGGTCTTTACTTTCAATATTAATTATTAGATTCAAGAAACAAAAAATAAACAAAATAATTAAAATTTTCGACAGCTATCATGTTGGGTGCGTTGTGTATGTACAAAATTGCATACTTCAGTTTTTTTAGTAATTGAAATATGTAATGTAAACAATCTTGCTGTGTCTTTTTAAAGACTAATTATTTACCGGTACGTATGAAATCATAATAAAATCAATGACTTTGTCGCATTGTTATTTAATTTTTACTTGGTGATACTTATTTCGTAAAATTATTAAGTATTCAATAAATGAACAGGTCAAAATTAAACGATTTTACCTAACCTTTTTTTTTTTTACATAAAACTGACCCGTGATTAGGGTTACCATATGTAAATAGAGGGATGCCTGTCTATGGTACCTAAAATGCCTGATTTTTTCAGAAAAATGCCTGTCTAAAGCAAAACGCTGTGAGTAATAAGTAAAAGCCAACAGATAATAATGAAGAAGGATGTGATTTTTAAAAATGCCTGTCTCAGACCAATGCCGGCCGCACGCCTGTCTAAACCTTAAAATGCCTGTCAAATGCGGCAAACGCCTGTCATATGGTAACCCTACCCGTGATTGACCACTATCTCACCTGATGAAAAGTGTAGATGAGGCCAAAGGTGTACCTCACTGGTTCAGTAACAGCCTATTCACTCTAGCCTTGAAGACCTTACCTAGACCTTAACCGTAACCTTATTTCTATTGTTAAAATAATTGAAGTATGTGCGCTTCTTAACCTCTGCTTAAACAGAAAAGAGATTTACTTTGGTGTTATGTAAATCTATATTACGTCTAGTTAACCATAAGCTCGCCTCTCTTCTATCTAACCCTTTATTATTCTCTTGTCAAGAGTAGACTGTATCTGTGCCACTATTTTCTTAAATCGTATTGAAAAATACATATCTACTATGCAAAATTCTTGATAAATGATAATGTTATCAGAATATTTAGTTTTATTGAAATCTAAAGTTCGTCAGCCGATACCTGTCGAAATCCAATTGTTACATTTGATACATAAACTTTTTCAACAAAATTACAGCATACTCTCAAATGGATTAAGTAATATTGAACTAACATTGAAGTTAGTAAGTTTTCTATACAATTCGTACTCTTCAGTTTTGGAAAAATGTTAATTTTGGTTTGTATTTTAGTAAAGGGGATGATTAATTATTTTTTAGCCAAATGTACCCACGGGACATGTTAACGACACGACAATGTTAGTTCTCTTGCTTTGGAAAGTTAAAATATTGTCACAGTTGAAAAATCATAGCATAAAAAAACTAGGAAAATAAACTTATTTTTCAAGCGTGACTCTCAAATAAAACAAATAATAAAACCAAATTCTACCGGAGTACCCAACGGACACACAAGTCTGTAAAAAAAAAAAACAATTTACAAAAAAAAACCGTGTTAAACGTTGCAAATGTACAATAAATAACATATGTACAAAATGTGAACTCTTAACAGAATCTGACAAATATCTACACGGAACCTCGGAACATTCACCGACATGCATTTTAATCTACCTACAAAAAAAACTACGAAAAATAAACCTTCATGCTCTAAGGAAAACAAGCAATCACCTGCACGGGCTGCGCAGGATTCGAAACAGCCGAGCATTCCAACCGCGACGCGTACAAAGATTGTGCGTCCATCGACGACGCAGAAGCGAACAGCGGCCGCGGTGGCGGAGAAAAAGCCGCATTGGACGCGAACTGACTCGCCGTTTGCGCCGACACCTGAGGCCTATACAACATCGGCTGAGGCCCCTGTACCACGTTATGACCGCTGTAGATCTGTTGCGGAGCGCCAGCGAACGACATAGGCGGTATAACCCCCATAGGCTGAGCGGCAAACGTTGGACTAGAAAACTGAGACAACGGACTAGCAGATCTTTGGGGGAAAAACGCTTGGCTCGACACAGGAGGCGACGGCATCTGTTTGGGTATCATTTGCATGACATGACTAGGCTTTACTGGACTTTGAGAGTACGGGACCCCTTGGACAACTCCTACAGGCACACCATAAGTGACAGGATGGGAAGCCGCCATCGAAGGCCTATAAGGCTGCGGCTTACACATAGCTTTTTGAGCTGCAACTGCTACACAACTCTTCACGTTATCACCCCCGAAATCATATATCTCTTCGACTAACGGAGGATCGGGTTGTGATCGCATCTTATTGACAACGCTGGCTGCCAACTGGGCGTTAAGGGAGCCTTGAACAGAGAACTGGCCTATATCCTGCTCCCTTCTGGTTCGAGGAGGAGGGGAGGCGGGGACGGAGTGCTGGCGAGTAAACGGAGCTATAGGGACCGGAGAACCTCTATGGGAGAGACTGCCTCTAGCGTTCCGTTCTAAGGAACCCATTCGAACAGGCGCACGCTCGGCCGTAGAAAGAGTGCCTCTCGTGTTCCGTTCAAGCGACCTGACCCTACTAGCATAAGATTCATTGGAAACTTCATCGGGAACATCGCGTGGAGATGGCAGATTCTGACAAAGATTATCGCAGCTCTCCTTGGCTCCTACAACGACTGTCAACGTTTCATCTTCGTTTGGGACTATAGGGTCTAACTTGTGTAGACTGGCGACTGGGATAGGTGCCGTTTGGAGCGGTATGTCGATGACTTCATCAGGTTTTGGGTTGATGATTTTGTCGACGGCGTCGTCCTCCGGTAGAGTTTGGAAGTCGACGGCGACTGTGTTGAATACCGAGGCGGGCGTGTTGTAGGCGTGAGGGTGGAGGGCCCGCGCCTGGTTCTCCCGCAAGAGATGGGCGAGGACGAGCGGGTTCTGCGCCACGATGTACGTCTGCGGCGCCGCGCCGGGTTGGACGGAGGTTGAGTCGGCGGCTGCAGACAAAAGAAGCGTTAGAAAACGGAAATGTTTATTTTAACATCAAGACATTTGAGATTATCTAACACAAATTACGAATGGCTTTTATATTATTCTACAAGAAAGTCAATTTTTCACATATGTGAAACTGATTTCAATCTTTTTTTCATTTAGTTCACTACTTTTTCAAAATTAATTTTAGAAACTATTATGTTTGATGACGTCAGAGTTTAATCAAGTGCTCCCCACAGCTACTAACATACTTCATAAATTTGTCTATATGCGTATGTTGAGCACCGGCATATTTTTTTTACTTGTGGTGAAGTGGCAAACAGTCACTAGTGTCAATGTCATCATGTCAAAACAAAGGCACTGCCAAAGTGTTAGGTGACAGTTGCCAGTCCAAATTAAACTCCGTGGATTCACGCGCAAGTTTGTAAAGAATTCTAAATAATTCTATTCCTCACCGTACAAAGTACGACTTGGACCGTCGACGTCATAGTTTTCAAAGTCAAGTGAAGGTCACTGTTTATTTGTTATTTAATAAACTCATTACATTATATTAAATTTAAATAACTACCGGAATCTGGAAATGGTTCGTTTTGTTTCTGTTCTCGAAATTTAAATAAAAGTAGGAAACGAAAAAAAAAAATTAGTTTCATACAAGCCGGGTGAGGCATGATTTTGAGCTTTGCGTAGAACAAAATCATGCCTCACCCGGCTTGTATGAAACTAATTTTTTTTTGACATATGACATATGACATTTGAGATTATCTAACACAAATTACGAATGGCTTTTATATTATTCTACAAGAAAGTCAATTTTTCACATATGTGAAACTGATTTCAATCTTTTTTCATTTAGTTCACTACTTTTTCAAAATTAATTTTAGAAACTATTATGGTTGATGACGTCAGAGTTTAATCAAGTGCTCCCCACAGCTACTAACATACTTCATAAATTTGTCTATATGCGTATGTTGAGCACCGGCATATTTTTTTTACTTGTGGTGAAGTGGCAAACAGTCACTAGTGTCAATGTCATCATGTCAAAACAAAGGCACTGCCAAAGTGTTAGATGACAGTTGCCAGTCCAAATTAAACTCCGTGGATTCACGCGCAAGTTTGTAAAGAATTCTAAATAATTCTATTCCTCACCGTACAAAGTACGACTTGGACCGTCGACGTCATAGTTTTCAAAGTCAAGTGAAGGTCACTGTTTATTTGTTATTTAATAAACTCATTACATTATATTAAATTTAAATAACTAGCGGAATCTGGAAATGGTTCGTTTTGTTTCTGTTCTCGAAATTTAAATAAAAGTAGGAAACGAAAAAAAAAAATTAGTTTCATACAAGCCGGGTGAGGCATGATTTTGTTCTACGCAAAGCTCAAAATCACACCGAAATTGGCTGCCTCGCGAGGCAGCTCGCTCAGTGGATCCATTGGTAATTTTTTTAAGGCAATCCTAATTGACAACCTTTAATTGTTTTAACGAATAGATCTGCTGAAACGAGAAATTGTATGACAGCTCTTTTTTCTAGTGAAAAGAGTAAAGGAAACATATCTTTTCTGTGGCAGTATTGGTAAGTAGGTACATATGTGATTTTTAAATTTGTTGTACAGGTATTTTTTAAAATATGGAGAAATAAATTATAATAAATATTTTTCCGTGTTCAGGAGGCGAAACTCTTTCGATTCCTGTAGTAATTTTCAGGTGTTTAAAAAATAAATAAATAAATATAAATATTAGGGGCCAATCTTACACAAATCGACCTAGTCCCAAACTAAGCAAAGCTTGTACTATGGGTACTAGACGACGATAAACATACTTATATAGATAAATAAATACTTAAATACATAGAAAACATCCATAACTCAGGAACAAATATTCGTGCTCATCACACAAATAAATGCCCTTGCCGGGATTGGAACCCAGGACCTCTTGCTTCGTAGGCAGGGTCACTACCAACTATACCTTGACAAGCCTCTGCTGTTGCTGCTGCTGCTGCTGCTGCTGTCGTTAGCGAGATTGTTTTTAATAAGTGCGGCAAATGCTGACTGCGACAGGGTCCCACGGAGAGCCGCGCACGAGCTTGTCGGACTATAGGCTAAAGCGGTCGTTAAAATGAAAGGTTGTCAATTGACCCACTGGCACTGGCTGTGTATAGTGTTACCTGTCAGGTTGGTATGCGGGCGGCTGGGCTTTGGCGGCGGCTCTTCGCCCCAGGAGGCGGCGGCCACGCGGCGGTTCTCGCGGCGCATCGTGTCCCACGCCGTGCTGCGCTCTTCTTGCAAGATCTCACTGTCAACATGCATAGAGCATCCATTAATAGCTTGACGTTCTCCAACTGCCCTGCCACGTCTAGGGATGTTGACACAACCAATCAACTGACGTACTTCTTATGAGCTGTCAAAACAAAGTCAAAGTCAAAGTCAAAATTCTTTATTCAATTTAGGCATCAATTGATGCTCCTATGAACGTCGAAGAATCTACCACCGGTTCGGAAAAAACCCTGTTGAGAAGAAACCGGCAAGAAACTCAACAAGGTATATTTTTTTCAATCAGATCTACATTGTTATTAAATTACTTACATCTAAAGTATTTAATACAATTAAATTTTTTAACACAGTAGATACGCTATTTGAGACTAGGGATCGCCAATGCGGATCGGAATTATTTCCAAACATCCCTGTCCATGATATAGTCATTAATTTTATAGTACGCCTTATATATTAATGTCTTCTTCACAATGGATTTGAATTTTGTATCAGTTTGTAACAATTCTCCCATAGAGTTTGAATGGCAATAGCAACTTATGACGTCACTTGTTCGCCAACTCAATCAACTAATGAACTATTTATTTGTCCAAACAACAAAAAATCTAATTTCGCAGTTAATTGAAACTTAATCTGGTTTTCAGGGCTAAAATAAAGCGTTTTTTTACTGGAGTCGTGTCTTGGAATTAGGGTCTTTCAGTTGGTGCTGAGCGGGTCTCTGACTGGGCTCGTAAGCCCAACAGCGGGACATGACGGAGTAGAGGCGCGGCGGCACGGTTGTTAGACAAATAAGTAGGTAGTTAAGAACAGGTGTTGTTTGTGAGACCACAGAATAACACCTTAATGTAAGTATGTACTATCTAGCCATATGATGTTGATGATGCGCTGGAAGCGTGTTACAATCAGCGACAGATAAATCGTTCTCGATTTTCGCTCGCTGTTTATAATTATTATACTTAATTTTTTTTCTTAAATAAATTAAAAAAAAACCACTCGCCATTCTCTAACTTCCCTATCACGTCATTATTACTGCCAAGACCCAGAGTTGTATTACTTACAAGAGCGTCTCCTTCAGCTGATGCTGAGCGGGCCTCTGACTGGGCTCGTAAGCCCAACAGCGGGACATGACGGAGTAAAGGCGCGGCGGGCAGCGCGGCGGGAGCGCGAGCCGCTCCCCGTTCTCCAACTTCCCTATCACGTCGTTGTTCTTCACGCCGCTGAATGGCTTCACTCCAAGCATGAGGATCTCCCACATGCAAACACCTGGGGGGTGGAGAAATTAAAGAAGAATTGTTTTAGATGAATGTTTTTATGGTGTCAAGTACCGGTAAACTGAGGTTACTTTAGGAAATTTTGGGGCTACTTTGATAGATTTAAAATTGTTATAAAATCGGAAATATTCATAGCTCGATTGAGCAAATGACGTAAAAAGTTAGGCAATTTCACGGTAGTTATTTCACTGCCACAGATGGTCTAATAAAATAAGGACACGGCGTAAATACTGTTTTTCAAAGTAACACCTGCATTTGAAAGTAACCCCAGTTTTTTATGTGTCTTGTCTTATTTAGAGAGAGAGAGAAAGAGAGAAAGAGAGAGAGAGAATACATTTACACAGGAAATACATTTGACAGGAAAAGATACAAATAAAAATCATCGAATAATGTAGTTCGCTACATTTTCCGCTGGCGTTCGTGGCGCCGGTTTGTAAACCGGAAGTATGTATGGCAACACTAATTTAAATAAGTATTGTGATCATCATTAAAGGTAACTAAAATGCATCATCATTCCAGCTTATATATTACGTTCCATTGCAGGGCACAGGCCTTCTCTCACAATGAGAGGGCTCGGATGTGGGCCTAGTGCGGATTGAGAATTTCACACACACCATTGAATTTCTTCGCAGGTGTGTACAGGATTCATCACGATATTTTCATTCACCGTGGTAAACTTCAAACGTAATTTCGCACATAAATTCCGAAAAACTCAAGAGGTGCCAGCCCGGGCTCGAACCCACGGCCTTCTGCTGGAGAGGCCATAGGCCAAACCACTGGGCTATAACAGCTTTTTTTGTACCTAAAATGTGTGATATAGAATTCTCCTTCAAAATAAATATAAATAAATAAATAAATATTAGGGGACAATCTTACACAAATCGACCTAGTCCCAAACTAAGCAAAGCTTGTACTATGGGTACTAGACGACGATACACATACTTATATAGATAAATAAATACTTAAATACATAGAAAACATCCATAACTCAGGAACAAATATTCGTGCTCATCACACAAATAAATGCCCTTACCGGGATTCGAACCCAGGACCTCTTGCTTCGTAGGCAGGGTCACTACCATTTAGGCTAAGGCGGTCGTTACCGGGGCCCGGGGTACGCAGGGGCGGTAAAAGGCCAAAAAAAAGTTTTTAAACAAGTATAACTTACCAAACATCCAAACGTCAGAGGCCGACGTAAATCTTCTAAAGTTAATAGACTCTGGTGCCATCCATTTGATAGGTAACTTGCCGCGAGACGCCTTGTAGTATGACTTGTCTTCGACCATCTTAGACAGTCCGAAGTCAGCCAACTAAAATTATTATTATTGTTTATTTTTACACAGAGGAAACAGTCCACGTTTACGGATTATTGAAGTGAAACTTCTAATGCAACTTCCAACAAGGTTGCGTTAAACGTTTAACGCTACCATGGAGGGGGTATGAAAGCATTAGTATATGTACTGCCGAAGCAAGTAATCTCGCATTGCATATATACTAACGGATGTTAAAAACTTCGATAGTGCGATGCAGAACTCATTCTGTCTGTGCAAATATATGAGACTTGATAAAAGCGCCATCTAGTGAGTAATTTAAACACATAGATGCATAAGTAAATTTAGTTCTTTAAGTTATTGTAATAAGGTTCATATTGATGTATAAGTGTCTTTTTCATTTCCACATTACGAAGTTTCACTTCTTCCGCGCGGAGGAAGTGCACGCACGATTTTTTTTACTGCAGTAATAAAAGCCTGTCTTGATTATAAAATATTCTCAGTTCTTTTGATTTTAAAATGCGCATTAAGCTTTCAATAAATATGTACTTCAATGAATATGAGGGTGCGGGGGAGGGGGGCTGCAAAGGGGGGATTAAAATTTCAATGATGGGGGATGGGGGGTGAGGGGTTGCTGTGCGGGGGGGGGGGGGCGCGAGAGCGGGTTAGAGGGTGCGGGGGGTTGCGGGGGGGGTACATTTTCTTATATCGAGGAACTGAGGAGAGCCATAATTGATGAAAAAGCCAATTGGATAAAAAAATAAGCTGCCCAAATTACTAATTCCACGCGGACGGAGTCGCGGGCAAAAGCTAGTTAATATATACAGGGTTATTTGTAATTCACTAGCATCCTTTTAACCCTAAACTCCTACCACTTAAACAAATGTTTTTTTACAAGTTAAGTATGAAGTATCTTTTTCTATTTATTTTTTTATTTTCTTCAACTTCATTTTTCCCAGCATTGGTCTTTATTCTGGGGTTTTTTCTGTGCATCTATATTTCAGTTTGTATTTAGTTTGAAATAAATGTTTTTTTGTTTTACGGCTTTTGTCATAACTTAATATTTTTGGTGTAATAACGTTTTGAAAATTTGAGATTACCTCTTATTTTTACGATACTCTGTGTATTTGTATGGGAAAAAAAGTGCTTCATTTTAAAAAGTCGTTAAACAAAAAACATTTGTTTGAGTGATAGGAATTCAGGGTTAAGAGGATGTCAGTGAATTACAAATAACCCTGTATATATATATATATTTTTTTTATATAAGAGGTGGCAAACGAGCAGACGGGTCACCTGATGGAGAGCGATCACCGTCGCCCATGGACACCCGCAACACGGGGGGGCATCACAGGTGCGTTGCCGACCCTTTTATGAATTGGTAGGCTCGTTTTTTAAAGATCCCTAAGTTGTAACGCTCCGGGAATGCTGCCGCAGAAAGCTGATTCCAGATCTTTGTCGTGCGAGGAAAGAAGTTTCGCTTAAAACGCACGGTACTAGGCTGCCAATCATCAAGATAGTAAATATCATCAACTCAGCATAATGCTGAGTCAGCGACCGTTTCACTTTTGCGGGGACACACACGCAGAATTGTGTATTTTTTTACGATTTTATGTTTATGACTTTTGTTTATCTGTGTGAAATTGTGTGTATGTTCTCGGTATTTGTGTGTTTTCTTGTGAAAGTGAATAAATGTCTTCTTTCTTTCTAAATATTGACAGTAATCGTGTCATTTTGGGCTCCACATTCGTTCACCCACTTTTAGTCGTTGTTTTGTTAACCTCACCTTGACACAAGTGGGCGTGGAGACCAGTACGTTTCGCGCGGCGATGTCTCTGTGCACGAACTTCTTGCTTTCCAAGTAACTCAGCGCCGTTGACAGCTGATAGATGTACAGTACTAGCGTGCAAGTTTCAAGCCTGTCAAATAAACATTAAATTATTAGTATACAAAAAATAGCCTACGTCCTATTCTCAGACCTACCAAATATAGACAAAAAATTACATAAAAATCTGTCAAGCCGTTTCGGAGGAGTTCGATAACAAACATCGTGACGCGAGATTTTTATATATTAGAAGAAGAAGAAGATATAGTCAATATTACATCAAATAACAAAAATAAATTGTACAGAGAGGTACCGGACCTTCATGTACCTTTGTGGACTCTCACTTGACCGGTTATTATTTCTAAAGGCCACCATAAACCGAAGCGCGGGGCGCCGATGAAGCGTGCCCAGCGCGGTCAATAACACTGAATCATATATACGGTGACGCACCGACAGCTCGACACAGCGTTAAGCGCTGCGGTCTGTAGAGGGCTTAATTGAGTGACAGTCATTACCTTCTCGCGTTCTGTTGTAGATACGCCCTCATCTCCCCCAGTGTTGCCAACTCCATGACTATCCAAATGGGAGGCGCGCTACAGACCCCCACCAGACCAATTATGTGGGGGTGGGAGAACTGCTGCATTATATCTGGAAGTAAAACAAGCTCATACATACATACATATTATATTATAGGAAAGTTCATGATGTGGATTTAGATAGACTACTTTATCTATCTATAACAATGACTCACAGGCTTCTTCTAGAAACTTCTCGGCGGTATCCAGATCGGCGTCCATCTTGCAGGTTTTGACGGCGACAGGCAGGGTGTACTCGCCGGCGCTGCCTTTGCCCTGTTGCTTCTGTATCGTGAGCTGCCGCCGCAGCGAAGGGTGGTTCGCGGACGCTACTCGACACGTGCCTGAGATTATAAAAATATTTTGTTAATCATCATATAATTTTAGTCGAAAGACGTCCGCTGCTGAACATAGGGATACCAAGGTTCGCCTAGCAGACCGGTCCTTTGCCGTCCACATTGAACGCGTTGCCGCAACAAAGCACCTTTTGTTAGTATACCGGCCAAAAATTTCAGACCCGCTTATTGAGGGTTCTGTACAAAATTAAAAACTAGCAAGTGTTTCTCTTAAAAACGGATCTTCATAAACTGAGCCTACTTTTTACATAAAGAGTCGGTAACACTAACACCCCCGTAACTCTAGGTACTTATGCAAAATAGGCGCATAGTGACGTCGAGTTGCGGAAATTAGCCCGTTACTACCTAACTTACCTACCTATAAGTGTCCATGAGCAGCGGAGATAGCTTACGCTATCAGGTTACCCGCCACCTCCCTTTTCCCTTATCTTAAAAAAATATATCAAATAATTTATTTACGGATCAGTTATACACCGTGAAATTTTAGTGGTTGTTTTCCCGAAACGAGGTGATTCAGTTTCGATTGTACAATCGATTTATAATTACTATTTTGTTACTAGAGTCAAAAATCCAATTGTGAAAAACGAAAGTCGAACAAGTAGCGTACGATCGTACGATAGGTTAGGTACCAACGAAGCGTTACTATTGGTTTGCGGTCATTTTCGACTTTCGTTTTTCACAATTGGATTTTTGACTCTAGTCAAAATAGTAATTATAAATCGATTGTACAATCGATACTAAATCACCTCGTTTCGGGAAAACAACCACTAAAATTTCACGGTGTATACGAACTTTAATCCTCTACCTTTACTTTATTTCCCTATAGATTTTGATTTCCAAAGTTTTTTCACTTTCAAAAGTTTATACTTTGTAAACTCAAAAACTTCGTTATATTATAGTGAAAGAGTCCATAGCAACTATTTTACATTAATTTCCCGAGAAAAAGGGTGTAGACAGTAGACAGATAGACGGACCACGAGGTGAGGACTACCTGAGGGGTATAGACCCCAAAAAAAGGGAATTTACCTTTATGTACGTCGCCAAACTGTCCTTCTCCAATAATACCGGTGAGCTCGATCTGATTACGAACTAGTTCGTAGTCGCGAACTAAAACAAAATAATCAAACGTTAGAAAATATATCATGCTTAAACAATAATTTGATGATGCTAATTTATTGATGCTAGTGTCGATATTAAACACAGGTCTAAAGCAGAGTTTAAGCCTGCAAGAAAAATCGTGCAAGTCGTATTACATTGCGAGGCCGTAAAGCAAACGAGTTTGAAGTGGTCAGTGGAGCGCCGCAATGTAATGCAACTTGCATGATTTTTCTTGCATGTCTAAACTGGGCTTAACGCTTAAATGAGTCTGTGCCTGAGGTATGGGAGCGGTACGGGAGGAGGATTGTACGTGTATAATTGACAACCGTCGAGATACACGAAAAAAGGCGAACTTTCTGCTTTAAGGGATCTCTACCAGTGAACCTTTGAGTGGATGAAAGGAACATTTAGCAAGGGGCCGACAAAGAGCAAGTCACACAATTATTACACTAAACGGGGTTTAAAACAGTATAGTAAGTTACAAAGGCAGAATTAGTGAAAGTTAAAACAGCGGCGTAAGCTATTGTCGTATGTTGTTGTTGTCTCCGTTGTCGTCTTTGCTGTCGTTGTTGCTGCTGTTGACATTATCATGTGTTGTTGTTGTTGTATCGTCGCCGTCATTGTTGATGTCGTCGTCGTATGTATTGTATTGTTGCTACTGTTGTAAGGTATCAAAAATGTAAATTATTTATGCAGTCTTAGCTTCAATTTCTTACCTGCCGGCGTGGAGTAATCAGCATCATCATCAACTATTTCCGCGTAGTCCTCGGACAGTAACGTAGCGGTGTTACCCTCCCACGAACTCGTCTTGCCTTCCGAAGAACTACTGCTCATTTCCGCTGCAAAAAAAACATTAAATAATCTCTCAGTGCAGCGATTGTAGTAAGTAAAATATATGTGGATTATTAGATTGAACACGTATTTTCAAATCATCTTTACTCACTTTTGCACTGACAGTTAAGCGATTTCCATACGGTAGCTTGTAAATGAAATAGATAACTCAAAAATAGACACATCAAAAGTGAAATTAGTATATATCTATATATACTTCGTTTATTTTAGCATTACAAAGAAGGTGACACGTCTTTCTATTGAAAAACACTTGAAAAATAAGTCACAGGAAATTATGTAACAATTAGCATGGACATTATGGTAGGTAATTTAAATTCTTTTGGTTTCATGTATACTAACAAAACTATAGATTCTTTGTGAACATGTCTATGAACCATCGCCAAGAAACCTGCTTTCAAATAAAAAAACCGCATCCAAATCGGATCACCCGTTTAAGAACTA
Organism: Archips crataeganus; assembly: GCA_947859365.1. Taxonomy (NCBI): domain Eukaryota; kingdom Metazoa; phylum Arthropoda; class Insecta; order Lepidoptera; family Tortricidae; genus Archips; species Archips crataeganus. The sequence goes on along the minus strand of OX402067.1, from coordinate 8,648,804 downwards.
TGATGCCACAGACACACATAGCGGTCAAACTTATAACACCCCTCTTTTTGTGTAGAGGGTTGAAAAAAGACAAATACATACTCGTTCTGTTCCAGAGCGAGGTCTGCGATTCTGTCACGAGTCTGCAGTACCCGTCTACCAAGTCTGCTAAACTTTCTGCAGCCTGCAATGCAATGGAAAAACGTAAATTCACCAGCGAACATCCAAGAGGAGAGCAGGGAGGCCAAATATACTATCTCCCATTCAAACAACGAGGGCACAGCCTCCCGCCTCCTTTTTATTAAGAAGACGGTCATTACTTCAATAGAATGTCTACCATTACACTCAGCCGGATTAACTATTAGGCAGAGTAGGCAATTGCAAGAAATACAATAAAAATGTTTCAGAGTGAAAATTGAATTGGAAAATTGATATTTTCGATGACAATAAATATTCTTGCTATTTTCCGATGCATGCTACCAGTTGGTTTGATTTGACTTATTAAAGTGCGGTTGATATTTGGCTGAAAGGGTGCCCGAAAATTGCATTGGCTGGAGGCCCGAACATTTATTTCACACGAAATACAAACTGAAATATGGATGCACAGAAAAACTCAGAAAAAGAGACCAGCGCTGGGAATCGAACCCAAGTGTTAAACCCCTACACCACCACTGGTCAGGAGTTTAGACACAAATTTCTCCTATACATCCATCTTAGCTTTTAGTCACTTAAGCAGCGATACTAGCGACATCTATGTTAGCTCTCATCGAGAGACCTCAACACTCCTTCGGAACTAACCGCCCACCCGGACCAAGAGATGTTGCTTTTTAAGCAATCTAATCAAGATTGTTTTTTGGAGTCGTTTTGTATTTTTTATTTTTTCAACTCCAAATTTGTTACCTTTACGGTCATCCCGCAGCAGTGGTCTTTCAGCCGAAATGATGATGATGATGATGATGATGATGAGTAACGCTGGTACTTACCTCGACGCTGCTGCATGTGATAGTCAACGTTTCTGTCGCCCCCTTTACTCGTAACTGAAGCGCTGCCTTCCCGCACGACGAGCCACTCTAAAAACAAGCGCACAATGTTTAAGCATAACAAAATATCCCAATTATTTTTTTCACACCTTTTAACTTAATCTAAAGGGTCTTAAAGGGTAACCATTTCGAAATCCCTGAATAATTAACGGTTTCTGAGATAAAAGAGTTATGTGAAATAATGAATTATGCGTAAAAATTATATGCCATCAGATTGGATCCCATTAAAGTAATTTATGGGTAGGTCCCGGCTATTTAACAATCTTGATTAGGTGGGATTGTGATGAAACGCATTTCCATTACTTATGCATAGTAAATAAATACCTGTGTCTGTGTGGTTTGGGATTGCGTGCAGTTGGACTTGAGCGTCTGTACCGCCACGATGTCGCTGAACGACGCGATTTTGGTGTAGGTCGGCGGTTCGCCCGCCTTGTGGGACACGTACGATATATCTGGAACGAATAAGTGTAATGTTAATAACGTGTCATCAACATCATCTCCGGCCTATACACGTCCTAATGCTGGACACAGGCCTCTCAGGATGAGCCACCTCAATCGACTTCATCGTGTCCAACTGGAGGACACAGGGCTTCTTTTGAGAGATTTGGGGATCGTTTCTCTAATTGTTCACAACTATATTTTTCCCAGCTGATTCATTTGCAAACTGTTTCATTTGTCAATTGTTTTTTTTTCTGAACCTATAAATAATTCAGGATTGTTATAAAAGTAACTAGACCTAACCTATAGGGTTCCACAGAATAGTCCTGAAATATATCTTGAATAGCTTACAATTTCAGAAAAAAAAACAGTTCGGAAATGAATCAGTCCGGAAAACAAATCTGCGAAAAGGCAGGATCCCTTGGGGGTCACATACAGTAGTAAATAGCAGCCTGGCCTATAAAATATTGCTTATTTATATAGTAGGTTCCAGTTAAAATGACGAAAAGTACTTAAACCAACATCTATTGTTTAATTATTATCTTCAAGTGGGGTTGTAAAACAATCATGCAGGTGTATCGGTCGGTAGGCCATACTTCGGTCAGTTTTATTACGTCTTTTTGTTATCTTTTCCTTTCATATTCAGCAACAGAAGAAGACCGATAACCGTTGGGGTAGACGAGTTCTTGAGTGGAGACCACGGATTGGCAAACGTAGCGTGGGACGTCCTCAGACTCGGTGGAGCGATGATCTTCGCAAGGCGGCTGGTAAGAGCTGGATGAGAGTGGCCGAGGATCGTGCTCAGTGGCGTGCCATGGGAGAGGCCTATGTCCAGCAGTGGACGAACATAGGCTGATGATGATGATGATGATGATGATGAACAAAAGAAGTTGTAAAATCCCATGTTAAGTGCATTTTCGTCATTTTAACTGGAACATACTATACGTACAGTATAATTAATATTAAAACTAATAAGGTATGCAAAGATTTTTTGTAACGTTGCGGAACTCTATCCTGGGAGTGTCCGACACGATCCTGGCCGGTTTTAATATTTTTTTTAGATGTAGTATTTTCAGGAGTTCTAATTTAAGACTGGGTTTGAATTACAAACTTTTTTTTGCCAATTTTAGGGTTAAGGCATAAGAATAAATAAGAACTTAGTTAGAAGGGAAACTCCCGCTCCGGCCGGACACAAAGGTCACGATATTAGAAAGAAAAAAAAGAAAGAAAAACATTTTTTTTCTCAAACATGCTATGAAATATTGACGTTATGTTCCTTAAAATACGCCACGAACTGTCACGTTGCAGGTGCGGCTAGACGAGAGGTCAATAATGGAATTTCATACAACATTGCTGGCCAAGGCCAGCAAAGTGACCGTCTATTGTTTTATGTGACACAGAACCATGACGTTTAATAGGTCGACGTGGTCGACGTGGATGGATGGATGGACGGACGGACGGACGGACGGAGGGATGGATGGATGTTGATGGATGGATGGATGGATGGATGTTGATGGATGTTGATGGATGTTGATGGATGTTGATGGATGTTGATGGATGTTGATGGATGTTGGTTGATGGATGTTAATGGATGTTGGTTGATGGATGTTGATGGATATTGATGGATGTTGGTTGATGGATGTTGGTTGATGGATGTTGGTTAATGGATGTTGATGAATGTTGATGGATGTTGATGGATGTTGGTTGATGGTTGTTGATGGATGTTGATGGATGTTGATGGATGTTGGTTGATGTATGTTGATGGATGTTGATGGATGTTGATGGATGTTGATGGATGTTGATGGTTGTTGATGGATGTTGATGGATGGATGGATGGATGGATGTTGATGGATGTTCTTATTCATGGATGTTGACGGATGTTGATGGATGTTGATGGATGTTGATGGATGTTGATGATGTTGTTGGTGATGGTGATGGTGATGGTGATGGTGATGGTGATGATGATGGCGGTGATGATGGTGGTGATGATGATGATGCATGTTTGAGAAAAACTCTATACAAGCCTTGGCCACGAACAGGGATTGCCGGCCTCGTATCTCTAGATGGCCTCGTTAACACTCGGCCATCTATAACTACTCGGCCGGCAATCCCCTATTTCGCGGCCGCTGCAGTAATGTACTATTATAACAACAAAAACACGTACACAGGCTAAAATTAAAAGTAAAAAAAAGTACAAACAAGTAGGTACATGTTGATGTTGCTATAAAGGGTCCCGACTCAGCATGTCGCTGGTTAAAAAACCAGCACTGGTCTTCCGCCGGGCCACAGTATAGCAAAATCACGGAAGGCCACACAAACAAATATTACACTGACATAAAATAAAAAAATAAATAAATTAAAAATGAAAAAAAACTAACATTTAAAACTTTCACAGACCGAAGCGCGGGGCGTGCGCGCGACGGCGACAGAGACACCTCGGTCTGTGGTGGCCCTAAAATGACTTTGCTGTATGGAATCCAACCTTTACCTCATCCTAACGGAAAGAACTTTTAAAAAAAAAACATAAAACCAACAACAATAATCATAACCCAATAACCAAAAACCAAAGAGAAGTACCTAGAGTACTCGCTAAGCGAGAACTTTAATATTGTGACCTTTGAGTCCGGCCGGAGCGGGAGTTTCCCTTCTACCTGTGTTCTGATTTATTCTTATGGTTAAGGTGTGGTTGTTACCTATATCAGGCCCGATGGCCAGCTCGATGGGGATGGCCCAGCCCGAGCCCAGCGCGCCGGTAAACGTCTCGCGGTCGTACCCATAGTGCGTGTGCATTGTCTCGAGATACTTCAGCATGCACTCCGCATCGGCTAGGTTGGCCACCTGGAAATATAACGGTGACGTTCAAAAGGTTGAACACCTTAACCACGTTATTCGAAGGTCTTATGGTTTTACATAATTTAACAAGTCATAATGTATCATTATTCATAATCAACGTTAGTTATAAAGTGATTTATTTCTGAAACGTTTTTTTTTTAATTGTTATAAAACAAACCTACCTACTGCATTCTATTAGATGGCATTTAAAAAAAATTGTGAAAAAATACTGTTTCAGAAATAAATCTCTTTATGACTAACTTTGATTATGAAGAAATATTATGACTTATTAAATTATGGGAAACCAAAATGCGCCAATAATTCACAATAATTCACACCAATTGACTAAGTAGCCCGGTAAACAAAGCTTGTGTTACTAAATACTAGGCAAGGGATAAACATATTTAAATACATATCTATACATATAATAAATCTGTAAGAAGTCGGTGTCTGTACATTGAAGATATTTGAGAAAAATTGTCACTAGGGCTATTTATTAGCGCAATAGAACCCAAAACAATGATTTTTAGAATTATTGTCTGTTTGTCTGTTTGTCTGTGCGTTTGTGCGCGCTAATCTCAGAAACGGCTTAACCTAGAAGGATGCGGTTTTCACTGATATGTTGGTATTTTCTTGGATTAACATTTAGTGTTTGTTTCATTTGAATCGGTTCACAAATAAGAAAGATAAGTCTATTTTAAGAATTTATCGAACAGGTTTTTTGTTTGAACGCGCTAATCTCAGGAACTACTGCTCCGATTTGAATAATTCTTTCAGTGTTAGATAGCACATTTATCGAGGCTATAATATATCATCACGCTAACACCAATAGGAGCGGAGCGGAGCGGAAGAATGTTTCCAAATCGGGGGTTTTGGAAGTAAAACGTCTATATCTCGGGAACTACTGCTCCGATTTGGAAAATTCTTTCAGTGTTAGATAGGCCAGTTAGATAGGGCGGGTTGGCAGCGGTTGGGGGGGCGGGTTGAGAGCGGGTTGGGGGCGGCTTGAGAGCGGGTGGGTGGGCGAGTAGGGAGCGGGTTTGGGGCGGGTTGGGGGCGGGTTGGGGGCGGATTGGGGGCGGGTTAGGAGCGGGTTGGAAGCGGGTTGGGGGCGAGTTGGGGGGCGGGTTGAGAGCGAGTTGGGGGCGGTTTGGGAGTGGGTTGGGGGCGGGTTAGGAGCGGGTTGGGGGTGGGTTGGGAGCGGGTTGGGGGCGGGTTGAGAGCGGGTGGGGGGTGAGTTGAGAGCGGGTTGGGAGCGGGTTGAGAGCGGGTTGGGGCGGATTGGGAGCGGGTTGGTTTATTATGAAGTTTCACTTCTTCCGGAAGGATCTAAGGAGAGCCATAATTGATGAAAAAGCAAATTGGATAAAAAAATAAGCTGCCCAAATTACTAATTCCACGCGGACGGAGTCGCGGGCAAAAGCTAGTTACTAATATGTAATGTTTCGCTTTACGCTGTTCTGTTTTTGTTTTGTATGCTGTCATTTTATGTATGTATCCTAGCATTATATATAGGCTATTTGTTAAGCCTTTAAATCAGCGTTTCCCAACCTTTTTCAGCCACGGACCCCTAGGAAATCAAGCACAGTTTCCACGGACCCCTTAATAAAATAAACAGCAAAAAAAAATTGGATTAGGTATTTATTTTAGTTATTACAGATACGAAATAGGTACTTATAACTGTTTACCGCGGACCCCCATACATATCACCACACCACCACACAGGTTGGGAACCACTGCTTTAAATCTAAATTATGTCAATAAATAAATAAATTAAACATCCAAGACTCGACATATTCGTATTTTTCATACAAATATCTGCTCCGACCGGAAATCGAACCCGGAACCTCAAGCTTCATACTTCAGGCTTCATACTACTAGGCCCTGTCGTCGATTTTTCGATCGATCAAAATTTGTATGTAAGTTTGCCGTTGTGACACGTAAATTGACCATGCTGTTAGGTCATTTTCGTTTCGTTTCGTTCCTAACAAAAGGCTTACCTTCTTAAACTGCTGCTGTATAGCCTTCTTCAGCACTTTTGGCTTGATGGCGTCGAGCACTGCCTTGGGCAAGAACTTGTGAAGCCCAAACTCTTTCTCCAAATACTCGATGTTTGACTTCTTGTCCACCGATATCTGCATATCTTTGCAGAAGTATCTGGAATTGAATAGCCGATATGATAATTAAGGTCCTACGGGGCGTTAAATTAAAATGATAATTAATAATCCTAGCCTATATGTATACGTCCCAATTGTAGAGCACATACCTTCTCTCAAAATGAGAGGGCTTGGGCCGTAGTTCCCACGCTGGACCAGTGCGGATTGAGAATTTCACACACCGTTAAATTTCTTCGCAGGTGTACGTAGGTTTCCTCACGTTTTTAAACATGAAACTACCGTGAGACTCACTCATAGTGAAAATAAACGGATCACTCACGTCTTAAAACGAGTTTAACTCGACATGTTTCGGGCTAATCCGTAGCCCTTCCTCTCGGAGTCGCACGTCACGGCGGCTGCCAAACGTGCACTGCGTGCTAACGCCCTGGTCGCGCGGCTACTCGACGCAACTGACAGCGACACACAACTACCCCCGTTTTCATCATCACTTTTATTGTCATTGTCAAATGTAGGGTAGCACACAACACTAACCACATCACATTGTAAAGGTTCGCCCACACTCACCGTTGACGCAGTACGAACATTCAACACTGTTTTCAAACTCGGGGATACTGACCAACCACTATCCCGGTTAAAATTTGGATGACGACCAATCTCGATGGCTTCACGCACCTTCCGCGGAATGAAAAACTTTTCTCTTTTTTCACGTTTTCATAGATTACGCACGTAAATTCCGAAAAACGGCCGTTTAGTAAAATGCACTTACTTTATTTCTAAACAGCATATTTGTACGGCCAAATCCTGGTCCACCATGGGATGGTTGGCGTTGAGGTAGTCATGTCGCACCTGAAAAAAAAAATTAAAGGCATTAACATTTTGCCAATTTTCTTTTCGATGTTTTTCTTTCTCTAACAACTATCCGGTCGTCAATAATAAATAAAAAAAAAAAAAAAAAAAAGTAAATATCATGGGACAATTCACACCAATTGACCTAGTCCCAAAGTAAGCTTAGCAAAGCTTGTGTTATGGGTACTAAGCAACGGATAAACATACTTATATAGATAAATAAATACTTATAGAAAACATCCATAACTCAGGAACAAATATTCGTGCTCATCACACAAATAAATGCCCTTACCGGGATTTGAACCCAGGACCTCTTGCATCGTAGGCAGGGTCACTACCAACTAGGCTAAAGCGGTCGTTAAATGAATGACTAATTTGTGTAACCAAAGCAACGAGTGGCAAGAAAATATTGATTCTCCCGCCTCCACTCGCTCTACACTAGCGCCACCTCCTAGGGAACAATAGAGTTGCGACGGCACGTCCAGTATAATAACGCCTTTAGGGTGCTGTTCCGGCTGCCGCGGTACTGCAGTCCCTCGTCTAAGTTTGTGGAGGCACGCACAGACAGTTTGGACGCTGTGGCGCAAAAAAACTGCCTCATTAATGGACAGGGTGCATGGCAGCGGTAATGGCATCCTAAAAATGATTTAAAATAGATACGATTGTCCTTTGATGTGGAAACTCGCTCAGAGAACAAAATCTCTGTTAGTTATTAATTACTAACATTTAGGCTAAGATTTATTATTATTAACAAAACTGTGGACCGTTTATGTGGTCTGAATAAAATTATTATTATTATTTTCTTGTTTTTAACAACATCTCTCCTACTTAGGATGTGAAATATTGCACGGGCCTAGCCTAAGCCAAGTGCGTTTTTTTAGGGTTCCGTACCCAAAGGGTAAAAACGGGAACCCTATTACTGAGGCTCGGCTGTCCGTCCGTCCGTCCGTCCGTCTGTCTGTCCGTCTGTCACCAGGCTGTATCTCGGGAACCGTGATAGCTAGAGTGTTGACATTTTCACAGATGATGTATTTCGGTTGTCGCTATAACAACAAATACTAAAAAATGGAATAAAATAAATATTTAAGGGGGCTCCCATACAACAAACGTGATTTTTTGCTCGTTTTTTCTCGATATTGATAATGGCAACAGGTATAGTATAAATCTTCCCAGGTGAATTTTTCGCTTCGAGCCATTACATTAAATTTGAACCTTAATACTAAAGCTCGAAGCGAAAAATTCACCTGGGAAGATTTATACTATAGACGCTTGAAATATTTACAGAATATTTAATCATATAATGACTTTAAAAATAAATCATTAAATTAAAATAAAAAAATATTTAAGGGGGCTCTCATACACAACAAACGTAATTTTTATAGATAATTGTACGGAACCCTTCGTGCGCGAATCCGACTCGCACTTGGCCGGTTTTATTTAAATGATAATTTATGACATTATTATAACTGTCTTACTGGTAAGAAGACGTCACAAGTTACCTGGTCGTAGTAGTAGTGGAAGGTGACCCGGTCCTTGTCGCAGAGCGCGCGCAGGTTGGCGGGCAGATAGCGCACGCGCAGTTCCAGCCGCCACTCGCTCGCTGGCCACGCCGCCAGCAGCTCCGACACCGGCGTGTCCTGGTGGACCCAGCGGATCTGGAAACATTATGTTGCTCTATAGAAGATATCTTTACTAGCAGCACACGGCGGCCACGACGTACAAAATACGCGTTCTTGAATCTACATAAGCACGACGACGTCTCTACACGCGTCAATGTGTGCGTAAGATACACAGGGCTGACCATGGCAAAAACCTAGTACTATAAGTACTACCAATGACATTATACTATAGGTACTTATAATACGTATGTAGTTATGGCTTAGATATGTGCAAATAAATGTAATCGTTAATCTTATCTATTTATTTATTTAAACCTACTTAATATGTGTCTGTCTGTGTATTTAAGCATTATTATTTTTAATTACAATAGATATACGACTACAAACTTAAACGACAAGCACCCATACAAAATGCACAGTATATTACCATTTCGCAAAATGATTGCTCCCGAACTTAGTGCCGTACGGCCGACATGCATCGCGCGCGTTGCGCACCTTACTGGTTTCCGGCGGTTGCCGGCAATCTGTGCTTGAGCTTGAGGGGTGGGGTAACTCGAATCGGTGCGGGGCGGAGCGTGGCCATTCTGTACGTTAGTACTATTATATATTCTGTGCTAGCAGGCCCAACATATACTTCGTTTTTTTTAGCAATAGAAAAAAGGTAAACGATCTTGAGTGTCTTTTTATTGGAAAACACTTTTGAAAAATAAATCATCAGTGTATGTAAGAGTATGTGGTGTAAATGCTGTAATTTTGGATATTATGAGCGTTTCAACCACTACGAGCATTAAAATTGCATGCATACTGCAGTCTGCAACTCATTCTTTCAATCTAATGCGACAGAAAACTGATAAGATAACGGTCGAAACGCTCGTAGAACTACCCTTTTATCGATTTGTCGCTTATACTATGACTTTTTGCTAAATTTCTTGCGGCGCATTCTTCTTGGAAATGATGGTCTTTAGTTTAAAAAAAGTGACATGTAAGAGCTCTTTGTGGCGTACTTGCAGAATAAACGTTTTGATTTTTGATTTCGATTTTTATGATACAAAAAACATATTTAAAAAAAAAACAAATGAACGCAACATTGCGGCCCAGCAGCTGTTGATCTTATGGTCAATAGGCAGTTTACAAAACTCACCTGAGCCGTGGTGGCCTAGTGGTTTGACTATGGTCTCTCAAGCAGAGGGTCGTGGGTTCGAGTCCGGGCTCGCACCTCTGAGTTTTTCGGAATTTATGTGTGAAATTACATTTGTAATTTATCATGAGCTTTACGGTGAAGGAAAACATTGTGAGGAAACCTGCATACACCTGAGAAGAAATTCAATGGTGTATGTGAATTAACCAATCCGCATTGGGCCCGCGTGGGAACTACGGCCCAAGCCCTCTCATCCTGAGAGGAGGCCTGTGCCCTGCAGTGGCACGTATATAGGCCGAGATAATGATGAAGATTTACAACTGACCTTCCCAGTGGTAAGCCGGCGTGCTCTCAGCGCGAAGCATGACGCATATACGCGGTCGCCGGCAGCCAGCCGCGCGGCCAGCAGCCGCAGCACCGAGCGGACGTCTTCGTCGGCCGACGCGCGGACCACGTTGAACCCACCGTTGGGCAGGTGCACCTTCAGCGTGGACTGGTCTGCGGCCGCCGTTCCTGGAATCACGAGGTCATACGTAAATTTAAGAAATAAATAAAGTCTAAAATGTTTATCGACGACCGGATAACGACGTGGTTACAGAGACTATGACAAAGTCACTCAGAGGGCGATGGAGAGGGCTATGCTTGGAGTTTCTCTGCGGGATCGCATTAGAAATGATGAAATCCGCGCAAGAACTAAAGTCACGGACATAGCTCGAAGAATCGCCAGACTTAAGTGGCAGTGGGCAGGGCACATCGCTCGTAGAATTGACGGCCGATGGGGCCGAAAGGTTCTCGAGTGGCGTCTGCGGAACGGAAAACGCAGTGTAGGCAGGCCGCCAACAAGATGTAGCGACGACCTGGTTAAGGTGGCGGGAACGCATTGGATGCGGATGGCGATCTGGTTGGCGAGCCTTGGGGGAGGCGTATGTTCAACAGTGGACGTCTTTCGGCTGAAATGATGAGAGCGACTATGAAGCTAAGCTCCCGGGTTCGATTTCGATCCCTGGTCGGGTCATATACATAGTTGTATGAAATATACGAATGTTTGTTCTCGAATCTTTAACGTTTCATATGAATTTAAGTATGTATTTATCTATACAAGTGCAAGTTGTTCATCCGTCGTCTAGTACTCAAGTACTAGGGGCTAGGTCGATTGATGTCAATGGTACCATGTAGGATATTTTTTATTTTATTTTATATTCTATGAATATACTGTAAATGGCTCTTTTTATACTGGTAAATAGCGCTTTCGAAGGGAGAGTTATTGAAGAAAATTAGCAATAAAGTTTGTTTAAGGATTTGCCACACTGGATGCGTTCTGCGGTCGCGGTCAGGTCAAATTGAACGCAGCCCGCATTATGTATGAACAACATTGTCGGTCTCTATATTATTATATCTTGTATAGATATGCGATCTGACCGTACGTGCGATATGTCTGTGCACGCGCATTGTATAGAGACCGACAATGTTGTTTGTTCAACCTTAACATAGTCTATATTACTTTTTGTAATGGCTACATTTTGTTCATAGATATGGCAACTCTGTCGGGCTATGGCCACACATTGATTTTTCGTATCGACCGCGTAACCGGCGGATAAATTATTAAAAATAGAAAATTAGAAGTCACGTCATTCTTCCATCTATAAATTAGTATTTTTGCGTAAATAAGAGGTGCTAAGCCATTGGTGTGTTGTGGGCGATCAAGTAAGGTTGCGGAGGCGAAAACTGTGGTAAATCGAGCTCGTTCACGTGTAAGTAGCTGAAGTGCCGGTCTTGACTAAGGCCTCATAGGGCATCACACTCTGAGGAAAGCAGGTACGTGGATTAGCACTTATTCGCGCCCCATATTAGTTGTTTTACTGTAGTAAATAACTCTTTTGGTTTTGTCTCGAATCTCGAAAACCATTTTGATATAGAATTTTCGTCGCAAATTAAATTTAGTTACAGTCCACACAATTTCGTATCGTTCCAACACATTGTTCATACATAATGCGGGCTAAGTTCAATTGGACCTGACCGCGACCGCAAACGCATCCAGTGTGGCAAATCCTTTAACCAGAAACACAAGCAAAACAAGCCATGTTATGTATGTTACATCCATACTTATATTATAAATGTGAATGTCTGTCTGTCTGTCTCTTCCCTCTTCACCCACAAGCTACAATAGAGAAATATTTATCTAGGCAGATGTTAGATTAAACTTGGTGTGGAAGTTTGAGACCCTGGGAAGGACATAGGACAGTCTTTATTCCTTAAAATCGCATAGTTCCCGCGGGATACCGATAAACAAATTCTTTGCAGACGGAGTTGGATTGACGCAGCTATTTCATTTACGAGTAGGAAGACGTGAATCTTATAAAATTTGGGACTTATCCATGTTATGGTTCATTAACCTTCTCAAAATAACGCCCGATTCAGTAGGTACCTAAATAAATATTTGCTATAATAATTCGACAGTGGAAACTGTCTATTATAATACTGCTATCTCTCGCAATCCAAAAGCTAGGATAATATCATCAGTGCAATACTGTTGATTGGTGTCTGCTTACTGTGGGCTTGGAAAGGCTCTCATTAGAGCAGCGAGGCTTCTGCGCCACAGAATACTAAACAGACAGGACATTTGCACTGTTTCAATTTACGTCTCATCATCGTTTGCGTCTATTTGACGTCATAATATAAAGTGATGTCAGCAAAATCCTTAGTTTCTTACTAATATTATAAATTCGAAAATAACTCTGTCTACCTTCTTCACACTTAAACCGCTAAATCGATTTAAATGGAATTTGGTATGGAGATAGTTTAAGACCCTAGGAAGGATAAAGGATAGTTTTTATTCCGCGGGATAAATTAATTCTTCACAGACGAAGTCGCGGGTAACAGCTAACTAGGATTTCATTAAAAAAAATACCTACGTGAAGAAGAGGCTAAGTGCGAGCCAGCGCGAAAGGTAATTCGATTGAATCAAACGAGGTGCAAATATATTTCCAGATATTTGTTTTGTATATATTTATTTGTACATCGTATTGATCAATTCAAGGGTTCCAAAATCCAGTTTTACGATTAGAAATAGTAATAATGTAAATCATTGACTGTACTAAGGCGGGCAGTCGAAAGAGAGCACAGCAACGATCATCATTATCATCATTTCAGCCGTATGACGCCCACTGCTGGACATAGGCCTCCCTCATTGATTCGTTACGGTTGGAAGCGGATTGCATCCACCTTGAGCCTGCGGCCTTTACCAAATCCGACCATCTCGTTTGTGGACATCCCACGCTGCGTTTGCATGTCTCCAGTCATGAACTTCAGCAACGATATCAAAATCTAGGTAATCATTTTCGTGGAGATATATTGTTACTTTTATTTTATTCAATGTCCTTTCTGTATTCACGAGCGTCTGCGTCTTCGTTGCCGATCGATTGGTGGATGACGTCACCGAGTCCCACAGGATTGGATAATTGGACGATCCGGAATAGGGAATCGGGGGCGACGACCTCGCCGACTTCGGTTTATTGCCCAAACGCGGCCAACAATTGGAGGGTAGTGTGTTAGTCGCGTAATCGCGTACGCGTCGGGCACATGAATAAATACGGAGCAGAAGAAAAGCTTCTGAACAGTGCTCGAAATTCTTACCTATTATCATAGGGTTGTCGCTCGGTAAAACAAAAATTAAAAATCAAAATATTTTATTCAAACAAGTACCTAAGTATCTAATATCTGTATATCTACAAACACTACAACAGGTAGGCATCTTTAAAAACAACCGAATACCCGAACTATGTAGCTAAACGCTAAACGGTCGCGTCGTCGCTGGCGGCACACCTGAACTTTGTCTACTCACTGAGCTAGTTCAAACCGGTTTGTCTGCGAGCGGGCGCCGGTGCACGCCCCCCTCGTCTTGTCTGTGACAGGTCACGCACACATATGTTGTGCGTGTAGTAGTGTAATGCGTGCGCGACGTTGTTTGAACTTTTTATTCTGCTCCGTATTTATTCATGTGCGTCGGGTCGCGTTCGCATATTCTACAGCAGTGTTCCGCAAACTTTTTGTGTTCAAGGTACATGTAAACCACGCTGATTCACATGACTTTTCATTAATGGTGTATTACCTCCAAAAATTTTCGTTTTCCTAAATTTTAGGAAAACGAAAACTTTTGGAGGTGCACACACCATTAATGAAAAGTCATGTGAATCAGCGTGATTTAAAACTGTTTATTTTTCTTCTGACCGTCTATGTAGCTTCATGAGATAACCTCCGAAAAATACGAGGCAAACCAACTAAACCACGGTACACCAGTGTGCCGCGGCACACACTTTGCGTAACACTGTTCTACTGAATTCAGAATGAAAGTGACTCAGTTCGAAGTAATATAATTTCAGAAATAAACTTAATTTAAAAATGAGAACTTTTTGAATCGATTCAGATTTATTCGAAAGGTGGTTGAAAGATGTATCGTGTTCTGAACCATTAAACCATTAAATAAGTTTGGTTAACATGAAAACCATATAATAGCTAGTGCCATTCACGAAAACGCATGAATTTGTCAAAATTAGACATTAATGACATTGTAATAAGAGCCACGATATAGACCATTCATTCATGATGACTCGATCTATACAGGGTTATTCGTAATTCACTAGCATCCTTTTAACCCTAAACTCCTACCACTTAAACAAATGTTTTTTGTTTTACGGTTTTTGTCATAACTTAATATTTTTGGTGTAATAACGTTTTGAAAATTTGAGATTACCTTTTATTTTTACGATACTCTGTGTATTTGTATGGGAAAAAAAGTGCTTCATTTTAAGTCGTAAAACAAAAAACATTTGTTTGAGTGATAGCAATTCATGGTTAAGAGGATGTCAGTGAATTACAAATAACCCTGTAATGTATAGAAGGGTCTGATAAAAAACATAAAAATGTGCCATAACTTCAATGCTATAATAGAACTTATTCAATCCCAATTACCAAAAATACCCTTCAAAACCAGAGAAACCCGACTTTACAAATACCTAAATATATTTATACCCGATCAAAAAGACAGAAATAAAGCATTTATTCGTGACATTACATGAAAAACAAAGTAAGTAGATAATAAATAAATGAACAGTCACGAAATGGTTCCAACTCAGCCGATGAGATTCAAATGTATTAAGATTTAAATTAAACCAAAAATTCGTTGTTTCCTGATAACCTGGCTTAGTAGTTCGCGGAGTGTTTTTCATGAGGTAATTTCATTGAGCACGTTTACCGAACTTCGGCTCTGAATGAAAATGTACGTCATAATTCTGAATGTACGTAACGTGAATGAATGCTCCAAGTATAGACATCGTGGGAGTATAGTAAATGGCCTACTGACTGGCTTTAAGGCACAGTTACGTGAATGGCCACTTTTAAAGCTCGGCAATTTACGTTTACAGTAGGCGGCTATGGACATAATGGCATTATTAGTTTTGACAAATTGATTTGAAATGTTTTAATTTGTAGGCAATGTGGTTGCCGTTTTTGGAGCGGTTTCTATTGCCGGTTTGAATATGTTTTTTGAATCATTTGTTAGTGGTGATTTGTCTGGCATTTCTAGATAGTGATATTATAAAATCAAACTTCTAATGACTGAAACCGAGAAGGGCTTAGGCTCGTAAAAACAACTTTTCCAAAATGTGTACTTTCTTTAAAAGAGCACTTTCCGCAACTTTC
Organism: Archips crataeganus; assembly: GCA_947859365.1. Taxonomy (NCBI): domain Eukaryota; kingdom Metazoa; phylum Arthropoda; class Insecta; order Lepidoptera; family Tortricidae; genus Archips; species Archips crataeganus. The sequence goes on along the minus strand of OX402067.1, from coordinate 8,633,098 downwards.
TCCGTATTACCAAATGGCAAATACATATGTATTTCAAAAATATACGCTATCATTCAAAAATTCATGCCCTGCCGTGCAATATTTACGCCGTCTAAGAGATAAGCCGTGGTGGCCCAGCGATATGACCTATGGCCACTCATGCAGAGCGTCGTGGGTGCAAAACTCGGCTCGCACCTCTGGGTTTTTCGGAATTTATGTGCAAAGTTACATTTGAAATTTACCATTAGCTTTGCGGTGAAGGAAAAATTCGTGAGAAAACCTGCATACCCCTGCGAAGAAATTCAATGGTGTGTGTGGAGTTCCCAACCCGCACTGGGCCCGCGTGGGAACTACGAACCAAGCCCTCTCATTCAGAGAGGAGGCCTGTGCTCCGCAATGGTACTTATATAGGCTGGGATGATGATGAAGGGTTTATTTTGTTTTCACCCCACTGTCGAAGGAGGGTTATGTTTTTAGAGACGACTTTGGATTTTTTTTTGGAAGAGACGTGGGACGGGTGTGCGTCGCAGACCGCGTCTCCGCCCCGTTTCTTCTGTCTGCTTTGGATCGCGACATTTCTATACATCCTACTAATATTATAAACGCGAAAGTTTGTAAGTATGGATGGATGTTTGTTACTCTTTCACGCTAAAACGGTTTGACGGATTCTGATGAAATTTGGCACACAGATAGTTTATAATCCGGATTAACATATAGGATACTTTTATCCCGGAAAATTGCATAGTTCCCGCGGAATAGCGATAAACGAATTCTTCGCAGACTGAGTCGCGGGCAGCAGCTCGTTTAGTATATAAACTGATTCAAGGGTCGCCGCAACTGCGACTCACCCCCGTCCCACGTCTCTTCTGTGTAGTTTATGCCTTATGGTGAGAGAGTTGGTACGTACCGTGCGGTGGCAGCGGCGGCTGCCGCTTGGGCGAGCCGCCGGGCGGCGCGGGCTGCATGCCGCGCGCTAGCGGCCCGTCGCGCCCGCCGCCCTCCGGCTCATGGCTGCAACAAACAGACAAACTGTTAGCAAACACAGATAACAAATAAAGCAAATAATGAACGAGACAGCATACTAGTAGCAGCCAGAAGGCACAATTAAATAAAGGTCGCAGTCTGTCGCTATCAAAAATATCGCAAACAGAACAGGAGGCCGTATTGTCTAACGCTTCTGACGCTTGCCTTCGCTTTCACCATCTCTTTCTGTCATCATCTTGTACCGTTTGACAGAAAGAAATAGTGATTGCGAAGGCAAGCGTTAGAAGCGTTAAGGGGGTGATCCATTGGCGAGCAAAACCGCCGGTACGCCAACGAACTCGCGAGCCAAAGGTCTAAACCGCCAATGGAGCACTTAAAAGTCTGCGGCAACAGCGAGCCAGCGAGCAAATCCGACGGTTTTTAAGTCCGCAAATGGATCACCCCCTTTAGACAATAAACCTGCCGATGCCGTATGAACGCTTCTGACGCTTGCCTTCGCTTTCACTATCTCTTTCTTTCGTTTGACAGAAAGAAACAGTGATTGCGAAGGCAAGCGTCAGAAGCATTAGACAATAAGCTTGCAGTTTAGGAGATCAAAGTCTGAAAAAAAACTACTGTGACAATTTGACATATCTACACGTAATAACGTTAAATTTGGCACACTGTCCGACAACTTAAGTCAAGCAGTGTCGTCAGGTCGCATTAGCATTGACAACAATGGGTTTCCTTCACGCCCGCGGCGAGGACGTGAATCTGGGACGCGAACTGACCGTTCATAATTCGCCGACCACCTTCGGACTAGCTGTGTAGAAATCAACATGTATCAGGTCCGAGACAGCTGCTGATCTATAAACTTAATTTCATTAGAATCTGACAATTTCTTAGATAACTCCAGCCGACTGAGATGGACACCTGATTATTTAGGTTCTTAAAAATATGATTATAGTTGCAAATTCATTTATAAAAAATTACTCAAATCACTAGGGACCTAGACAATTCGGTGTGCATGTCAGTAGGGTAGAAGTGTCTACGAGATTGTCAGATTCTATTGCAATGAAGTTTAAGTACCTACTTAACATTCAAATAGCTCTGCTGTGTTTTTGGTAGACCTAAAAAAAAATCACAAATTCCCCTGGGAATTTCAACAAATGTCATTATTTTATGCAAAAGTTCAGCCTTCTAACGCCAGGGGAGAACACAATTTAACGTTAACTTGCGGAATGTAACGCTTTCACGTTTAACGAAGAGTTAACTTTTATTAATGGGTTAGCGATTAACGAAGTTAACTATTTGATTAACGGTGCCCAGCTATGCGTTTTCCTAATACAATTGTTGAGATTTCAACACAAAGCACGGACCCAGACGGTCAAGGGGTCAACAGGACGCAGTGGCCAACCACGCAAACCCTTCGCCTGCAAAACCAATTAGGCACACTCACAGGCCGTTGTCCGACAAATAGGTACTGTCATGTGGCAACATCCTGTCAAAAAGCCGTTACCTACATCTAAAAAAAAAACATGTCAATGAGTGCAGAATCTTTTAGCAGAAGCCACAAGGTAGGTACCTAATTTTAGAGAAGTGACAGGGATCAACTCTATACAGAGGGGAAAAAACGAAAGCCTACTACTTTAAATATTACAAAAAACACATTATAAAGTAAAGGAGTATTTTCTTTATTTAAAAACAAAAAACACTGCATTTATGGCTTTTTGGAAAATCGACTCGAACCCGGTCTAATGGGGCAAAAAAAACATGCCGTATTTTATGATGCCGATCGAAAGGATTACAGATAAGGTTCATTTATCTCTAAATAACATACAATCAAAATAACAGAGACCATGAAAACTAATAATCACGTGTTCATCTAGTTTCCTTTCACCCGTCACGACCGCAGCTGCCATAACTTGGAAATAGCAAATTGTACGCAATGAAACTTACTATCCCTATACTTTTCATCCCGGAAAATTGTCCCGCGGGAAATCGATAAACGAATTCTTCGCAGACGGAGTCGCGGGCAACAGACCACTCGTATCGTAATTAAAGAGTAGTAAAGTAAAAAAAAACATTAAATGATCCATTTACATTGCTATACTCTTCAGCGACGACGCAAGAGTGGTTTTAATTCACAGAAGCTACGAGAACTTTAATGTCAAAACTAGACGTCCTTTCATCCTCTCGCAGAACATGACACCATTTCATCCCTGAAGTAGACAAGTTTGCTTGCTAACTGTAAGACAATGTTGTGATGCACTTAGTTTTCAGCACATAGAGGGTTGCCTTTGCTTGTTTACAATGTAGAAACTTGGCTGTGGAAATTCAGGGCATTGTCTTATTGTTTGCGAACAACAAGAAGGAAGGTAGGTATGTTTTTACACGATCTATTATTCCCTTTTCTTAACTACACCCATTGGATTTGGTAGCTAATACACTAGCTGCCTGTACCAAATCATTGAAGATAGTGCAAATTCGCTTATCTACCATACGCAAAAATAACACGTATCTGCACCACATGCACTTCTGCAGACTTCATATTTGTTTTATTTTAACTGATTTGGAGTATAAATTGGAAAATAAGAAAGTGTGTGATTTTAATACATGTACTTTTTGTTTGCAAATGAAATCTTATTCTTGGAAGTTGTTATGTATTTATGTATGTATATTTAATATGTATGTATGTATGTACTTATCATTCTTTGGCAGGCCCTGCAGCCTAAACGGCTCAATAGATTTTGAAGCGTGAGGTGTCATTAGTATAGATTCGTCTTAGTTCCGCGAGTGACATAGGATATATATTTTCCCGGAATTCCCATGGGAACAGGAATTATACAGGCGGGTTTTTTTTTTCATCTACTTAGTATCGGAAATAAAATTATTTCAGACAAACCTTTACATAACTGGCAGCTCTTAAATTGAAAGTACAGTCAGCAAATCCAATCCTAAAGTTCATTAAATCGCACAATAGTCAGATTAAAACCAGTAAAAGAACCTTTCAGCGAATCATTAATCATCAGCTCATCGAATAGAATTAGAAGCAATTTCTTGGTAGTCTCCCTATAGCCGCAACCATTAAACCGGATCCAATATTCATCCGGCCGGCCGGATAGTAATTATCCGTACACGGCTTACTGAATGTCCGATGTCCGGCGCTGCCCCTCCCCCCACGGGGGGTGTACGCATCGATTGGTAGACCGCGTATGCACGTTGCAATGCAAGCTATGCACCGGGCTGACGATAACTTTATGCAAAGTATCTCAAAAAGAACCCAGAATATGCCAGGTAGTAAGTAGTTAGATACAGCAAACCGAATACTTCTAGAAGTCTTTCAAGAATACTTAATTGAGACAAATGTTTCAGTGTATTAAGCCAATGTTCAAAGTATAGTATAACGTATCCAAGATGTGTAGGTTTGATCTCGTAAATCCCATTTTCCTGAAATGTGCACATTTTGTAAAGGTGCGCTTGTTTACTTAGAAGGATCACTGGTCTTGTGCAGAAGATGCACTACCCAAAAATCTTCCAAATGGATACACTTTCTCAGATTAAGCATTTTCTCAGATAGTACACTTCATGAAAAGAACCGTATTTCTACATAATTAGGTAATAAACGACAATGTCATAAACGTGTACATTTTGTTGGGAAAGTGCTGCCTGACTGACGAGAGGTGTGAGGAGGCCGCCCGTATTTCACCTTAAGAACGATAATCCACTTTTGGCCGACCGCGCTTAGATCTCAATGCGTCACAGAAAGATTATCATAAGTTTTAGACCTCATACACACTGAGTAACTAAATGTGGGTGTACATAGTTGCAATCTGAACAAGTTAAAACAAGTTAGCTAGTGATTCACTGGAGTTACACAAGTTTGCAACTTACAAAACGAAGTTATCGAACTTTTGTATGCAATGTGTAGTGATAATGGAGTCAGTCAACTTTAGTTGTGCAAGTAAGTCATAGATTGAGATGGATTAGCAGGAATTCTATCGTCATTGTTTTCATAATATACATCATCATTCATCAGAACACCTATTATGATATGAGACCGCGATGAGACTAGGAATGGAACTAATAATTACTCCAGGCTGTACTCACGGCACCGCTTGCGTGAACGATCTGATTGTCTTTGACTTCATTGACTAAATACCCAGGAGTATTCCTTAAACAAAAAGTGGTCTTCGTTCTTTTGATTTGTAAGGAGAAAACCCGTGCTACATTTCATGTCTCTGTAGGTACTTAGCAATTGAGATTTTGGGATTTTACGTGCGTATATCCCGATCTCAATAAAATATCGACATAAAAAGTTGTCTATCTGCTATTCTAGAAAGCTGTCTATCTATATAGCAAATGTCATTCAAATCCGTTCACATTTATAATATTAGAAGGTGTATGAGCCTTGATATACTCATATACCTTTCGATGATGATGCTGGCTGATTGCTGGCCGAATTGCTAAATGATAAACGCGCGCGTACTTGATAGAAGTTTATTTTTAGCACATGTGAATTGTATGCTTGCTTAATTACAACTAACTTAACTAATGCATTAATCCGCGTGACAAAGGTGCCGCGGCGGCGGTGTACGATTTCAAAGATCGTACAGAAGGATAAGTACTTACAGCCAAGGAAACTGAATTGGGTACCAGGGTGGAACCTTTTCACAACAAATTTCACGACGATTTCTTTAGCAGATGTATGGAATGTCAACATGACATTTGCAGTGAAAAAGTTTCACCCTGGTACGTAATTCAGTTTCTTCGAGTGTAAATGAGTTTCAATTTCATTCTTATCGCGTTTTTATAATATAGAGTATATTTTCAATTGCTTCACTTCACTGGTTTGTGAAGGATTCCCAAGGAAATTTTTCGTGATCAAAAAGCCCACGGTAAATTTCAAGAGAAAATTCGCATAGGTATTTCAAAAAGCTCAGGCGCGCAGCCTTGAACACACGACTCTGCTAAAGAGGCGATAGTAACCACTGAGCATGGCAAAATGTCGTGAAATACATTAAATATAAGCGTTTTATTACATCGGGGACTTTCTCCTAACCTTGACATTTGCGTTCGACCAAAAGAAGGTGATATGACCCACTCGGCAAGTAATGCTTGATATTTACTGAATGTCGTGACAAACATTTGCAAAGCAAGGTTAGATTAGCATTAGCATTCACAATACCTACACAAAGTGTCACAAAATGAACATGAATTATTATTGCTAAGAGTCATATCACATTGGCGATTTGCGAACGTATTAGAAGCGGATCGAACGCGCGGCGTGTCCGCGGAGGCGCAACGGATTCGCTGCGAACGCCTAACGTAAATGTATTTACTCATATACCAGGTGTTACATTTATTTAGATCGGTCAGTATGGGCAGGGCAAGTCTGAAACTATAACACATAGAAAGATAGAGAATATTACCTATACGAATCTTTTATTTTACATTTTTTTTGTGTGGGTGATACGACTTTTCATCTGTTTGGGAGCGTCGACTATGGCGTGAATTATGATCAGAGTGAAACATGACGATCCACAAATCGCATGAAAAATCCTCTGCTTAAATGCGGTGGTAGCGCGCGTTATTTTAAATTAGACAAGCTATAACAGCTTATTAATTCTAGTCTTGAAGAGGTATCTTTCTGGAAATACAGACAATGGGAGTTAATTGACGGTTCTGGCAGAAAATCAGCGCTGCAGGCGTCTAACGCCTCAGCATAATGCTGAGTCAGCGACCGTTTCACTTTTGCGGGGACACACATGCAGAATTATGTAGGTAGGTACATATTTATTATTGTTTGTGATTTTTGTTTATTTGTATGAAATTGTATGTATTTTCTTGTATTTGCGTCTCGTCTTATAGAAGTGAATAAATGTCTTCTTTCTTTCTTTCTTCTTTAATCCATTCCTTATTTGAAATCAAATTGAGACAGCGTCAAATAAATGCCAACCCGGACCAGACAGTGGTAATGAAAACGGACGGACCGACGGCGTATCACAGCGTCCGGGGCATGAATATTCAGAACACGAATCGATATTCGTGTTTACGAATATAAACAACCCTATTAATAATGATAAGAATTTTTGCTGGTAGTAATCTAACTGGTAAGACCGCGAGCTTTTAAATGCTCCTTTACTAATGCATTCTGCCTGAGGTAAAAAGGAGCATTTTAGCGATGGACGTTGAATTAACGGACTATTTGATTGAACGGTCCATGTAACAATCAACGTTTGGACGGGCCACCGACCAAGCGTCGACTAGTCGAATTCTTAGACGGCTAAACTAAGAGTTAACAGTCGTTCATATCTGCTAGGAACGCGATCTCAACACAAAATCATAGTCTGTTAATACAGATCATTCATACAACCAGACAAATTTGAATTATGTTCTCTATGCTATAGAGTTCATATTTCAATAAAAGTTATAACTACTCTAGACTAGGCTACTGCAACCAAAGACTAGTGATTCGTAGAAATCGACGTGCCGTTAAGTTGAACATATATACGTAACGCAGATATCACGTCGACTAGTCGAAGAATTCATCTAGTCTATGGACTAGTCGATGAACGTAAATCACGTAAATGAATGGTCTAGTTGCGTGCACGTTAAAATCGTGGACGACCCATCGCTAGAGCATTTAAAACCAAAGAAAAAGCGTGTTTGATAGATGCTTTCCTTGAAGAAAATAATTATAACTGAGAACACTAATATTGTTTTGTTGTGCACGGTTGTGTACCTATCGAATATTGTTAATGCATAGAAGGAAAAGCTCTGAATGACTGACTGATTTATCAACGCCCCGTTCACCGCTCTAACCGTTGGAGCTGGAAAGCTAAAAAGTTGCGAAGACGTTCCATGATCTAGAAGAGGGATAAGGACGTGTTTTCGAAATTCCCACGGGCAATGCAACGGGAGTGAAAAGGGATGACGACTCCATAAAACAAAAACTCCAAGACGCGAGTCTAGTAAAAAAATATTTTATTTTCGGTAGTCCTGCAAACCGACGGCTATATTTTCTAAAGCGCGGGCGCTTGGCATCGCTTTCACCGTCTCTTTCTGTCACCATTTTATACCGTTTGACAGAAATAGTGAATCCGATAGCACGCGTCCCCGCGTTAAGACAATAGGTACGGCCTCTGATCAATTTTCAATAAAATGCAAAATTAAATTTTTAGAATACCTACATGTGACGTCATAACTAGCAATGTCATACAAAATCTATTAGGGCCTACGCTAGCTGACGCGGACGCCCGCCGCGTGCACCCGCTCGCGGGTCTAAAATGTACCGAAAATCCGTCGCACGCGCCCGCGCCACTTAGCGCTGTTCATACAATTTCTTATTAGACACGCGCTCGACGGGCGTCCGTTCCGGGTAATCCGCGTCAGCTAGCGTAAGCCCTGAGAGAATCATGTTTTACAGCTCATAAAAAATACGTCAGTTGATTGGACCATCTTAGCTATCTAAGCTATACTAATATTACAATGCGAAAGTGTGTCTATCTGTGACCTGTTCACGCTTAAACCGCTGAACCGATTTAGGGTCTCTCCATATCCATCGAAGCGGAATCGACTTCAGCCGATCGGAAAAACCTTTATGTCAACGCAATAAGAGCGAAAAAGACGTCGCTCGGCTCGGCTCAGTGTGACCCGCTTAGCCGAGCCGATCAACGTCTTTTTCGCTCTTATTGCGTTGACATAAAGGTTTTTCCGATCGGCTGAAGCCGATTCCGCGTCGATAGGTCCGGAGACTCTTAGATGATATTTTGGTATGGAGATAATTTTAGGCCCTAGGAAGGTAAAGGATAGTTTTTATCTCAGAAAATTGCATAGTTCTCGCGGGATAGCGATAAACGAAATCTTTGTAGAAGTCACGGGCAACAGCTAGTGTTAAATATATTCAAAACATATGTAATTACCGAAAAACGCATTACTACGCCAACATATGTTCCATAAACGTGATCACGGCGACGTAAATATAACGGACAGTAAACCTGCAATAAACCTATTTTACGGGCTTTACCCAACGTTCGACGAACTCTAGAGCCGTTTAAGACAATAAGCTTAGTGTAAAATACTGCTAAATGTCGATTCATGTCTACAGACACCGAGCGCGCCAGACATGTGCCGTGGCAGACAAAATAATATTCTTCTATACAGTGTCTATTAACATTAACGAATTCGTATCTATCGTAACACGGCCGCGCAGACACCACAGACACGGACCGTGCCCGGCCAGTGTGCGCGGAATAGTACATTATTAACAGAGGCTGGAAAGTAAGGGGTTGCCGGCCGAGTGGTACACGAGACCGGCATTATACGAGACCGGCAACCCCTGTTCCGGCTGAAGCTTGTATAGTGCTTTTCTTAAACATGTAATGAAATAAATAAAAAACTTCAAGAAATTAAAATTGCAACTATTGCTCATGTTTTTTTTCTTTAGGGCTGAATGCCATGATGCCATAGACCTATAAACGTCATGATGCTGTGTCACAAGAAACAATAGACGATCGCTTTCCCGGCCTAGGCCTGCAATTCTGTATGAAAATCCATTAAATAGCACTCGTCTAACCGCGCCCGCAACATGATACGTCCCGGCCTATTATTTGGAACGTAAGGTTAACATTTCATTGCATCTTTGAGAAAAGAATATTTTTATCGGTGTATGATGCCTACATTTATTTACGTTTCGAGGGCACTTTTAGCAATTTTAGGTTTAAAGGTACAGCTAGTTATACACCGTGAAATTTTAGTGGTTGTTTTCCCGAAACGAGGTGATTTAGTTTCGATTGTACAATCGATTTATAATTACTATTTTGACTAGAGTCAAAAATCCAATTGTGAAAAACGAAAGGCGAAAATGACCGCAAACCAATAGTAACGCTTCGTTGGTACAAGTAGCGTACAATCGTACGATAGGTTAGGTAGGTACCAACGAAGCGTTACTATTGGTTTGCGGTCATTTTCGACTTTCGTTTTTCTCAATTGGATTTTGGACTCTAGTCAAAATAGTAATTATAAATCGATTGTACAATCGATACTAAATCACCTCGTTTCGGGAAAACAACCACTAAAATTTCACGGTGTATATAACGTAAAATTGTTACGTGTTGTTGTCCCTGGATGACCTATATGTTAGTTCATTCGCTATCGTTCATCGGTGCGAATCAATGGATGAATCACGATCATAAATCATAACGGTCGAGCTTATTAACGAATACCATCAGCATACTGAGTCTTAATTGCAATGAGGTAGTTGACACTACCAATCAAGTGACGATTTGCCATAGATTGTCTATGGCTAAGTTATGATGTCATCTATTGATAAAAGACTACTAGCTATTTCTTTGCGTATAAACTATGTTACTAATACCTAGTTCATAAGTTTTATAGTAATACGATATCGTCAGTGATAGGTTCAACTTGAAATTAAATAACAGGGAAAAATTAGATAAAATAGACCTTATGGGTAAAGCTAGTTACGCGATATTGAAGTATTTATCACCGGCGGGCGATATGGACTCCTCGAGTCTGAAATAAATGATTTTTATTTTATTTTAAACCGTTTTCGCCTCGTGAGGCCCAGCCCATATTTAGTACGGTCAGCGTCAAAAGTAGCTGGTCACTTTTGTACATTGTCGTAATAACATATTACAATTGTCAATCATGTATGACATTTGCACCTGACTGTAAAGCGACAAGGTACAAAAGTGACCAGCTACTTTTGATGCTGACTGTACATACCTACGTTCGAAAAAGTGTTAACTTTTCTTGACATACAATAGGTCTAACTAAGATGGATAAAATTTGACATGGGCGAGGTTAAATCTGTTTTTACCAAAATGTGTCGTTAGTATATTAAATTTACAAGTCTTATAACTAAACTAGCTGTTGCCCGCGACTCCCGTCTGCGAAAAATTAGCTTTTCACTATCCCGCGGGAACTATGCAATGTTCCGGGATAAAAACTACATACGTCCTTCCCAGGGTCTCAAACTATCTCTATACCAAATTTCATCTAAATCATAGTACTCGCACTAACACAGGTATTGGCTGAATACGTCACCAGCAGCAAGGGTCTGCTCTGGCCAACAGCTCGCACGTGACCGTTTCCCCCCACTGCTCGTGTACCCGAGACAAGTATGAATGATGGTTAGGGATTACAAAACTACGTCATTACAATTAATAAGCACACCAATCAACTAATTACAGCCCGTTAACAGGTGTCAAACAGTGTGTCAGCCTTCGATATGCGCCCACGCACCCCCGAACAAGGCCTCATAACAATTGCACAACTCATTTATAATTCTTAGGTTTATTTATACTGTGACAAAACAAGTTTTGAAAAGTTCGGGTGCGCTTCCATTGACGCGGAGCGGAGACGTATCGAGTAAACATCTCGGCCTACGACGTTTATGCCCCACTGCAGGGCACACGCCTCCTCAGAATGAGAGGGCTGGGGGCTTTAGTTTCTACGCAGGCTCAGTGCGGATTGGGAACTTCATACTAATAATAATAATAAATAAATAATAAATATCACGGGACAATTCACACCAATTGACCTAGTCCCAAAGTAAGCTAGGCAAGCTTGTGTTATGGGTACTAGGCAACGGATAAACATACTTATATAGATAGATACACACTTAAATACATAATAAACACCCAAGACCCGAGAACAAACATTCGTATTTTTCATACAAATATCTGCCCCGACACGGGAATCGAACCCGGGACCTCAAGCTTCATAGTCAGGTTCTCTAACCACTAGGCCATCTGGTCGTCAAACCATTATATACTCACCATTAAACCTTCGCAGGTGGTAAATTTCAAATGTAATGTCACACGTAAATTCCGAAAAACTCAGAATTGCAAGCCTGGGCACGAACTTTATACTGTCTGCTAGATGGACCGTCTTTTCCGTGGGTCGTGGGTTCGAGAGTTCCAAACCTCTGAGTTTTTTATTTGAAATTTACCATGAGCTTTACGGTGAAGGAATACTTCGCAAGGAAACCAGCACACACCTGCGAAGAAATTGAATGGTGTATGTGAAGTTCCTAATCTACACTGCGCCATTGTGGGAAGAACGGCCCAAGCTCTCATTCTGAGAGGAGGCCTGTGGCTTGCAGAGAGACGTAGGCTGGCAGCTGGGATGACTTGATGAAATATTCCAGATTGAGACACTTTGTATATGGGCAGTCGCCAGTTGGCAGTTAGGAAGAATGTAGTTCGTCTGTAACAGCCTTATCTGCAGCAACAGCATTCCATACAGAACGATACCGGCAGAGATTCTCAACGAAATTCGTGTCAAGGGACCGCGTAAAGCTCATTTCATCGGATAAGCGAGCGATGTCAGAAACTGTCAGCGTCGCCCACCGGCGCCCACACACGTTGCACAATAAGGGAAAGTTAATGAGAACATTATCAGTTGACAAAAAATAAAGTGACATATTTATGTTTGTGTAAGTTGTGCACCGAAAATTAGTGATGTAACGAATAAAAGAAAATCGCTGAGAGATTGCGAATTTAAGTTTTTGCTGTTGACATATGCGGATAAAAGCGAATTTTCGCTGTTTTGGATAAAGATGAATGACAATAAAAACGTTTATTTAAATTTAAACTAACACCAGCGCTTTCGGAAAGTTCTAAAAAATTTGTATTATTTTCGTCAACCAAACCACCGGAGAAATTAAATACTCGCTGACCAAAACTGAGAAATTCCGAATTAAAATAAATACGCTCTCTTTACGAAACGACATAGGTAATTATCATTGACATAATTATAAAAAAGGATTAATAATGCAATGCGATCTTGTAATGGATTATGATTGGAATGCGTTTTCGAAAGTAATTGCCAATAACTGCAATAACTTAGTTCGTAATTATAAAATATCAATTTATGATATGACGCAATGGTATTGCGTATGAAATGAGAACTTACAAGCTTTTATTTAACTGTTAGTTTACTTATTTAAGCGTTCAGTTTACATCTACACTAATATTATAACGAGGAAAGATTTGTATTTTTGTATGTAATAAATAAACTTAAAACTATTGGACCGATTTCAAAAATTCTTTTGCCGTTAGAAAGCTACATTATCACTGAGTGACATAGGCTACTTTTTATCCCGGATAAATACCTTTTCCTACGAGAAAATTAATTTATCGCGGGCGAAGAAGCTGCGGACGGAAGGCTAGTTTTAAGTATACTAGCTTTTGCCCGCGACTCCGTCCGCGTGGAATTAGTAATTTGGGCAGCTTATTTTTACACGCTTTATATTAGCTTCACCTGTATGTTTGTATGTATGTTTGTAACCGAGTCCTTAGGGCGCGATTTTGACCCACTTCCCGGTTTCCGATTGAGCTGAAATTTTGCACATATGTGTAAATTGGATGACAATGCAATATTATTGTAACATGGAGCTGATCTGATGATGGAGCTGGATGGTGGCCATAGGAACTATGTAATAAAACAACACAATCCCGTCGAGTTTGGGCTCGTTTGATTCGTCTTGACGAGCACTTTGATCTCAGATGGTAACCAGGGTCTGATGATGGAGCTGGAAGATGGCCAAAGGCACTCCACAATAAAACTACACAACCCCGTCGAGTTTGGGCTCGTTTGATTCGTCTTGACGAGCACTTTGATCCTAGATGGTAACCAGGGTCTGATGATGGAGCTGGAAGATGGCCAAAGGCACTCCACAATAAAACGAAACAACCCCATCGAGTTTGGGCTCGTTTGATTCGTTTTGACGAGTACTTTGGTCCTAGATGGTAACAAGGGTCTGATGATGGAGCTGGAAGGGGGGGTAGGTGGTGGGGTGGGGGGGGGGATGGGGTATGGGGTAAGGGGGTCGGGGGTTTAGAGGGTTGGGGGTTAGGGTGTGGCGGTTGGGGTTAGGAGATGGGGGGGGTTTACGGCGAATAGGGTGGGGGTGTTGGGGGGTTCGGGGGTAAGTGATTTTGGAGGGTTGTGGGAAATGGGGAGGGGGTAAGAGGCCTAGATGGTAACAAGGGTTTGATGATGGAACTGGAAGGGGGGGCGATAGGTGGCGGGGTGGGGAGGGAGGGGTTAGGGGGCAGGTGGTGGGGTGGGGGAGGGGGGGGTCCGGGGGTTTGGGGGGTTCGGTGTTAGGGGGGTTGGGTTTAGGTGGTTCGGGGGTGTGTAAAATGAGGAGGGGGGTAAGGGGGGTTTAGGGGATTGGGGGTAAGGGTGTGGGGTTTGGGGGGGATTGGGGAAATGGGGTGGGGGATGTTGGGGGGTTGGGTTTAGGGGGTTTGGGGGTTGTAGGTGAGGGGGGTAAAGTTAGAAAGAAAAAAAATGCAACTAAAAAATAGAAAATAAATCAACCCCCCCACCCCCCGCCCCCTTGGTGTTTTTGTCAAATATCTTGAAAACGGTGCATCCTACGGCAAAATCAATGAAATGTTAATCCCCCCTTAACCCCCCCCCCCCCCCCCCCCCCGCGCCCCTCACCCCCCTCAAACCCCCCCCTGGTGTTAACACTAAAAGAATTTCTCAAATCGGAGCAGTAGTTCCTGAGATTAGCGCCTATATAGAAGTTTTACTTCAAAACACCCGATTTTGAAACATTCTTCCGCTCCGCTCCGCTCCTATTGGTGTTAGCGTGATGATATATAGCCTATAGCCTTCCTCGATAAATGGGCTATCCAACACTGAAAGAATTTTTCAAATCGGAGCAGTAGTTCCTGAGATTAACGCCTATAGAAGTTTTACTTGAAAAACCCCCGATTTTGAAACATTCTTCCGCTCCGCTCCGCTCCTATTGGAGTTAGCGTGATGATATATAGCCTATAGCCTTCCTCGATAAATGGGCTATCTAACACTGAAAGAATTTTTCAATTCGGAGCAGTAGTTCCTGAGATTAGCGCGTTCAAACAAACAAACAAACAAACTCTTCAGCTTTATATATTAGTATAGATTTGAAATTTATCGCAAGCATTATCGTGAGGATACCTGTACACTTAGGTGTATGCGAAGCAATTGAATGGTGTGTGTGAGGTTCCCAATACGCACTAGGCCCGCATGGGAACTACAGCCCCAACCATCTCATTTTGTGAGGAGGCCTGTGCCCAGCAGTGTGACATAGGCTGATTAAATCTTAGGAATTATATTTGATGCTTTTAACGGTTGGATTGCCTTGAGGTTTGTCATACATTATGTTTATGTATATGCTTAGCTAGTTGACAATGCGAGAACAGTCAACTTACTACTTACTACTACTTACTACTACTAGGTGTTTTTATAATTTGAATGAATATTTTAATTCAGATGATTAAGTTTAGGCTATTGTTAAGTTAAATTTTATTGTACGTCCGAAATGGATACTGTTGGAACTCTAATTCTGTAATGTTGTGAGCTTGTGTACACAGTCTTGACAATTAATAAATGATTTATGATTTATGATTTATGAAAAAAAAGCTATTGGTTACATTTCAATAAACAGTATCATCATCATCATCATTTCAGCCGAAAGACGTCCACTGCTGAACATAGGCCTCCTCCAAAGCTCGCCAAACAGATCGGTCCTGCACCATCCGCGTCCAACGCGTTCCCGCAACCTCAACCAGGTCGTCGCTCCATCTTGTTAGAGGCCTACCTACACTGCGTCTTCCGGTTCGTGGACGCCACTCGAGAACCTTCACCCAGTAATTTGTGTGTTCATTGCTTAAATTAAAAATACTAGTTATTTTTTGTAACGCAGGTAGATACATAAAGATGAGCGTAGAGACAGAGAACGTCAGCAGTGCCGTGGTCCGTGGTGCTTTAAATAATAAACTTAAAATACACAGTAAATAAATCTAAAATTATACCAAAGTAGGTAATACTCTTTTGGATCATTTGATACATCCTTAGCTTGAGTTAAACTCGTTTTAAGACGTGAGTGATCCGTTTATTTTCGCTTGGCTTGGGAATAAATAAATATCACGGGAAAATTCACACCAATTGACCTAGTCACAAAGTAAGCAAAGCTTGCGTTTTGGGTAATAGAAAACGGATAAACATACTTATATAGATATTTATGCAAACTTAAATACATACATATTGATCGCCCAAGACTCAAAAGCAAACATTCATACCTATATTTTTCATACAAATATCTGCCCCGACGCGTGAATCGAACCCGGGACCTCAAGCTTCGTAATCAGGTTCACTAACCACTAGGCCATTTGGTCATCGATTTTACTATGATCGCTATGGACCAATAAGGGCGCTTACAGCCTACCTTGTATTTTTGGTCTATTTACCTGTTTTCTATATTTCTTATAAGGACAGTGTCTTGTATTATATATTATATACGTGTTACCTAGCCTTTTTGTAAGAAATTGTATTTATTGTTTATAACTTGTACTACAAATTATTGAATAAATTATCTTATCTCTCTTATCCTGCAACATCTACAAGGGCAGATTAAAAAAAATAACGAACCTTCTGGACCTCACTCTGGTGTATCTCCAAGTGTTGCTACTGTAGTGTCCAGAACTAGACGGACACAGCAACAGCTGCAGGCTGTTCGGTCTGGGCTGCCGTTGCTTCTTCACTCTCAGCTTCACCTCTTTCACTTCCTCCCGCTTCTCCTTTAGAGGTGGCTTCGACACACTCCACCTCTTTTCCTCGCCATATTCAATTTCTTCCAAGTTTAAATGTTCAAGTCTTTCCTTTATGTTTCTTGAACGGAGTAAATCCGGGGTGATGTCTATTCTGTCGTTTTTCCTAATGTATGTTGGTGGTCGTCTTGGCTCGAAGACGACTTTGGAGCACTCTGTACTTCGCCTCCAGAGGCGAGGCGAAAGAGGCCAAAATCGCCCCCCGTTCAATGGCGGTTCCATGACCATTTTAAAGCACTGATCACTAGATTCACATTTGCAATATACACTCGACTATATCGACTACACGATTGTTATTGAACCTGTAGATAATTATCAGAAAAAATGTTAAAGGCCACTTCGAGATTACGAAAGTAACTAAACTTTAGATCATCAATTGAAGTTGGACCAAAAAAACAAAAGACTATCTCTCCGCAACAAGTAGGTACCAAAAACACAAAAATGTTTACGTATGAAATCAATAATAATAATAAACTAATTGATGATTCTTTTATCTGTCTTTGATACGTCCACAACAGCGGGGAGCGTGATACTGAATGGAGTAGGAAAGTGCATTGCATTGCGAAATTCCCCTGATACAAAATATGCGTAACGCATTTACTATACCGATAAGAATGAGTCAGGTGTATGTTAATGACAGTAGCGGAATTACAACTGTAAAGGAAGACGTAAGGCAAGAAGCGATAGTAAAAAAAAACTAATCGGTTTTTTTAAGAGGGGGGCCTGCTGAGCTGGCGACGTTGCATTTTTGTTAGTTTTTGAAAGAAAGAAAGAAAGAAAGTAAATACATTTATTTACAACAACACAACACACATAAATATTTTAACAAAAAGGACAATACAAAGGCTAAAAATAGAGTGTGTCATTGCGGTTGCAAATTGGACACTGGCTCAGCATGATGCTGCATTTCTCGATTATTCCATAAAAATTGAATGAAAATTAAAAATGTTTTGTATACAAATTGTTCTAATATATAAATGAAATGTGTCTACTGCAATAATAATTCGTGATAAGATTTTTATTTTCTTTAAAAACCGTTAGGTAATAATTTGTTCGTTTTTAAAGAAAATAAAAGTCTATCACGAATTATTATTGCAGTAAACACATTAACTTATATATTAGAATAATTTGTATACAAAACATTTTTAATTTTCATTCAATTTTTATGGAAAAATCGAGATAAACTAACAAAAATGCAACGTTGCCAGCTCAGCAGGTATAAACCCTCTTAAGGAAGTACTTGATCAAATTCAAATTAAGCACGCTTTCTGCACGCTTGCTTGCACGCTTACTTGCACGCTTGTGATATCTTGGTTCTTTGGAATACTCATGGTACACGCGAGCGAAGCCGCGGGCAAAAGCTAGTAATATTATAAATGCGCAAGTAACTCTGTCTATCTGCCTGTTACCTATTCACGCCTAAACCGCAGAACCGATTTAGATGAAATTTTGCTTGGAGATAGTTTGAGACCCTGGAAAGGACACAGGATAGATTTATCCCAGAAAAAATCATAGTTCCCGCGGGATAGCGTTTAATGAATTATTCTCAGACGGAGTCGTCGGGGGCCTTAACAACTATAGCTTTTCTTCCAATTATGACACTCAAGCCAAGCAATCGGATATAGCCTGGAAGTAGCATTATGACGCTGAATACTAAGCGTCAACGCCAGGAAACGGGTTCTATGTCATACAGGACGTACGTGATGTTATTGACATAGCAGATAGTGCATTAGTAATAAATATTAGTCGATACATCCGGGCGACTGTCCTGGAATTCAGTCACAAAGTATCAAATAAGTAAAAAAGGTGTGCAGTGAAATACGTTTATTATCAACTAGCTGTTGCACGCGGCTCCGTATGCGAAGAATTTATTGCTATCGGTATCCTATGCAATTTTCCGGGATTTAAAAAAAGTAAGAATAAGATAAAAAGAATGACTGGGCTGAATAAGTTTCCTAATGCCAAAGATTTCCAGTAGATGGTTGTCAGACTAAACCTTTTTCAGAACAAGAGATTGGCTATCAATGTCTCAGGTAATTTGAAGATATTTCGAACGTGAATGAGTCACGAACGAGTAATTATAGAAGTCCGTTGTTTATTAACGTCAATTAATTACCTAATAATGGTATGTAATAGCAGTTAGTGAACTTCAAAAGCTTAATAATGACTCATTATATCCAAAAGAAAAACTCATTCGAATTGGGAAAAAAAACGTATGATATTATACAAAGGATGACGAAACTCATAACAGCAAAAAAATGGTGCGATTCTGGGAATGCACTTAAGATAAACTCCGGTTTTTGGAATACGATTCGAACTCTAGATTTACTGAGTCATCGGCTGTATCGTATGTTACAAATTCTGGTTAAGGAATTATTGCAGTTCCCTTTAATTTGGACTAGTAATAATAATTATGGACCGACGATCTACGACGATCTACGACGACCGACTCCTAAAAATCCTAACATAGTGCATTTTTTTTTTTTTTTTTTTTTTTTTTTTATGTTAGAAAGGCCAGACAAACGAACTAGTGGGTCACCTGATGTTAAATGATCACCACTGTCCATAGACACCCGCAGCGCTTTACACGGTGCCAGTGCGTTGTCGGCCCTGGGAAAAGGAGAGGGAATAGGGGAGGGGGAGAGGTATTGGGCCCCCGGCGCTCTCACTGACCGTACGAAACGCAGCAGGAGTACTGCTGCTTCACGCCGACAGTGACAGTTTGTTACTAAATCATACATTACAGCAATGTGCATGACAAATCCGTTCATTACGTATTACGTTATACCGGTCTGCTTTACCCACTTTAGACCTGCAAGATAAAACGTGCAAGTTGCATTACATTGCGAGGCAGTAAACCTATAGCTTCTCAAGCAGAGGGCTGTGGGTTCGAATCCGGGCTCGCACATCTGAGTTTTTCAGAATTTATGTGCGAAATTATATTTCAAATTTACCATGAGCTTTACAGGTTTTTCTTGCAGATGTGTTTTAGCAATTTAGCAGGTATGTTACGCCGCACCATATTAGAGCTCGTGCAGACAGAGAGCGGCCGGAGTTCCGAGTTCTGCGTTTTAACCGCTCGAGTGTTCCAACGCACACAAGAGGCGGTCATATTCTTGCATTCCATAAAAAAAAAATTAAACTGTTTAATTCAATAAAAAGAAACAAATACATCACAAAACCAACAGCTACAAAAATCTTTATAATTTAAGATTGTGGTAAGCTATATTGGGGTGCAAACGGATACATTAACGGACCCGTGAAGGACTCGTGTGTGAGGGCCGATACAGACGGACCGCACTACAACTCCATAACGACCCTAACTGTGTCAAAGTCAGGTACAATTAATAAGTGCCTTTTTTAATACATATTTAACTGAGTTTGGCTTACTCAAAACATTATCAATGACTTTTTGTTTTTGTATGTGCAACATGCCGCTAGAAAGTTCATCTTTCGAAGAAGAAGCATTGATTTTGTGGAGCCTAGAAACTTCTAAACAGTAGATAATATTGGGTGCACCTAATTAACACAACACGAGAAGAATCCCTTGACGCGGCCATTTCAAGCCAAGTTTCTGCTTTTTTGTCACAATTTTTGTAGTGTACACGTTTGAAATCATATAATAATCTCCTTTTTCTAACCAATTTGATCAGTTTTTCTGTATTTGTAACATCAGACATCGCGGTGAACGCGGCGTTCTCTGTCTCGGCGGCAAAAGAACTCTTAGAACGCGGCGTTCCGCTTTGACCGCCGCGGTCTGACCGCCTGCTGTGTGCGTTATCGTAAGGGTCTCAGTACATTCGAAAGAAAGCAGAACTCCGAACGCGGAACTCAGAACTCCAGACCGCTCTCTGTCTGCGCGCGCTCTTATAAGTACAAAAAAGCAAGTGGTCGTTTTCATGTATGAGCAAAACAATGGCTGCTGACAGGAAAAACCATGGAATTCCTCACAAAATTCCCGCGGAAAAAGCGCGGTAATATAAAACGGGTTCTATAATTTTTAATTGATCTCACTCACTCATTATGTCATTTTCATTTCATTTCACGGCCAAATATAAAGCGGGAAAGTGAGAGACGAACGATAATTATGTTTTTCTTACATGTTTTCCTGTTAACTATTTCAAAGTAAAACCTATTTTATGGTTTTATGAGGGGGGGACGGTCCATTTTCGTTTATAATATAAATTAATAACTACAATATATATTAAACACTATAAAAAAAAGTATTGCAACCAGAACTTTCATTTTTATCAAGTCTGTTGATACTGTTGACCAGGTACCTAAAGAAATAATATTGCAAGGTACATAAACTCAGGAAGAATTCATTAAATATGCACCGGAAAATTACATGATAATTTGCAAACAAAACGCACTCATTCCCCGTAATTATTTAATTAACATATAGCGGAAAAACCCGCATCTGATTCTGAAGGCAGATTGTTTTTTTTTAAACCAAATATTATTCAAAGAATACACGTGAACATAAAAAGATACAGTAAACAAGGCAGGTAAGTAATTCCATATCGGTTAATGGGGTTCTAAGTTGGGCAGAGCTGCACCGTTCATTGTTCATTTTACTTACGACAAATTTAGAATCTTACTTCGGGCAGTGCGATAATAAGAGCTATTTTTTAATTTTTTACTAGCATAGTTAGATTTAACTTTTTAGTTCTTTTTTATTGAAATGTCCATTTTTACTAGCAGAACATTTGGTCAAAGTAATCTTTTTTTTTTTCACTTTTCGTTAATGTTTTCGCGCGAGCTATTCGAAATTTGAACGCGTCAAATCTATTTTTTTTTCATAATTTCGGAACATTCCGTTTTCAAATTTTTTTTGTTTTTTTCCACATACTTGGGGTGTGTAGAGTCAGCCGTTTGTGCTGGCTGAATAGAATAGACAATGTCACTCGATATACTCGATACCGTCACATCGATCGGCTCGCAGACCCCAGTGACATGAATAAGCGTGCGATAGCGTCCTTTTACGCTGCGCGTCCCGTCTCCACGTCTTCCGGTCATTGTGCGGCACTCGTATTGTGTTGGATGCTAAGGTTCAATATGATTTTACATCGTATTAAAAAGTATCGTAAACTTAAACCCTAGCTAAGAGAGGTGTCATTTTTATATACTAAGTGGGAGAAAACGAGCATGCGCATCACGTGATGAAAGCAATCAGCGGCAACATGAATGGAGTCACAGGTGATAAGACTTTTATTTTCTTTAAAAACCGTTAGGTAATAATTTGTTAATTTTTAAAGAAAATAAAAGTCTATCACGAATTATTATTGCAGTAGACACATTAACTTATATATTAGAACAATTTGTATACAAAACATTTTTAATTTTCGTTAAATTTTTATGGAATAATTGAGAAAAACTAACAAAAATGCAACGTTGCCAGCTCAGCAGGTATAAACCCTCTTAGCTAAAGGTCGTATCATAGATAGCTAGATTTATTTATATCCTTTTGAAAAATACATGTCAGAGAAAAAATACACTTAAATAATTCGCATAAGGATCGACAAAGAATTAATTAAAATATAATTAAAAGTAAACAGAAATAAAATGCCGAATTAAATTAAATTTGGCTCACAGTGGAAGAAAGACGTAAGTCGTCCTTTTGTGGCTGTTATTTTGTCCCAAAAAAATATGTCAAGTAAAAAAATCATGTAAAACTGAATTCAGTATAAATTTTTCTTTTAGTTCTTCATGACACAGTATAGACTATGATAGAAAAATAAATCTAGATCCCAAACTTTTAAAAATGTCGAAATTGAATAACTTTCGGGGTTAACCTTGAGACTACTCCTCAAAGTTGAAACTTTCCAAGAACTGTCACCACCAAGTATTTAGAATTTGGTTTTCGGTAAAATATTTCTTTTCTTCCCATCTCATGATACAAAAGAAAACAAAACAGAGATAAGATTAGATCAAAAATTCAGCTTGACGTAAATCTGTTAGCATGGTCTAAATATAATACACAAATAGTCGGATACTAAACAGATCAGCGACCTTTGCAATTTGTCTCAGAATTTCTTATATAAAATAGTCGTAACAACGTAGACATTACTTTGCTCCCCTTCCATGCACAAGCAAAAATCACAATAGCCATAAATCCTTGTGAAAATTTCCCAAATTTTCTAATACCGTCGAAAAAAGCTGTACGACAAATGCGCTATCCTTTTTATCCATTAAATATACAGGGTTATTTGTAATTCACTAGCATCCTTTTAACCCTAAACACCTACCACTTAAACAAATGTTTTTTGTTTTACGGCTTTTGTCATAACTTAATATTTTTGGTGTAATAACGTTTTGAAAATTTGAGATTACCTCTTATTTTTACGATACTCTGTGTATTTGTATGGGAAAAAAGTGCTTCATTTTAAAAAGTCGTAGAACAAAAATCATTTGTTTGAGTGATAGGAATTCAGGGTTAAGAGGATGTCAGTGAATTAAAAATAACCCTGTATAAGCAAGACGAAGTTTCTACAGACTCGAAACACGTGCTCGTGTAAACGTAAGACGATCGATACGGTTCAAACACCTCTGGAGATTGGGTATTGTGTTGCAAAGCGGAAATTGTGCAAAATGGAACGTAACGTGCGAATATCCGCTAGAGATCGTAGGAATAGGGCTACAGATTAGCTAGCTAGCGAACGACGAGCTGCAATCTGCATAGACGTCAGTGAAAATAAAATAACAAAATAAGTATGTTATAGAGACGGAATGAAACGCATCGTGTTGGTTCCTAAAGATCATGTAGAAAGTCTATTCCGGAGTAGAAATGGGGTGAAATAATGACATTGGTAAAATTAAATATTTCTTGCGATGTGATGTCTTGAAACACTGGCTAGTAGAGTAGACTCGAAAAACGCTTCGCAACGTTTTTCAGATTCTCGCATGTCTGTACTTTCTTACTAATTACACGTCTATTCGACCGTAAGGAATTTCTTAATTATGACCAATCTTAGTAAGAAATTAGTTCAATATCTGTAATTTCTGGGCATTGGCATCAGTATACGAACTACTGAAGCGAAGACGCATGCCGTAAGAAATAAGATGAAGATAAATCTAGCATAAAATGTAAATGTATATGACGTGTGTCTTTTACTCCATTTCAAATAGCACAAGATAGATTTGATGCAAACGTGAATATTAAAAGTTGTGCTTTTCTTGTAGGAGTGATAAAAAGTAAGGTATAAATGACGCCATTATTTTTGTAGCTGTCACATTTTTGGCGATATATATTTAGACATGAAACAATCTCTGACGTAAAATTTTAATCGTAAATATTGAACTGTTTTCTAATTTTGAGATGTGTTACTTTTAACTGAAAGACAGTACAGAATGTTGAGTCTTATTGAGTCTATGGATTAATATCTGGACGATTTTTTTTTTGAAAAGTACTGGCATGCAAGCCAAGCGTCGAATATAATAAAGAAGATATTCACTTAATAAAAATAATGACGTAAATAATAAAATGGTTACTTTAAATATAATTTGTATCGTAGTTAACACCTCTACGGTTGATCTAAATATCAAAACAGAAAATGGACACACGCATCAGATAACTTCAAAAGCAAATATTATATAAACGTCGGCATTTTTAACGCAATAAAGTATAAAATTGATTGGCGTGTCAAAACAAGGGCAGTGGTGCGTCAAACAAAATGCGTTACTATTGGTCAGGACTATTGGATTTCGACATAAAACTTTCAGGGAGTAACATAAAAATTTTATTTTTTTATTTTTACTGAGGATAATGGATTTAATTGAACAGATTAACCGTAATAAAGATTTCACACACGTTAAAAAAGTGCTTACACATTTGAGTTTGTTATATTATAATCTTTGATAAATATTATAATTAAGAAAGTTCTTAACATTATAATTTAATAACATTGCACATTTTTTTAAAGTACCAGAACATCAAAGAACTTTTACTTTTACGCACGTGCATTCCATTGTGCAATGCTTTGTTTATCTTTTCAGCTAACTCATTTCGTAAGGTCAGTAACATAAAGTTTAATATCAATTAATGGTACGTCGCTAACACAGACCTACTTTTCATTCACTTCGATTAAATTAGCACTACATTTCATAACATACAATCGATACAAACACATCATCACACAAATTGTACAAGGTAGAGCCTCGTTCTAAGATAAATATTACGCGGTGGCGGTTTTTAAGCCTCGAATCCGTTAATCTGATTCATCCGAATAAACTTTTAATTCAGACGTAGGTATTAGGTACAATATAACGAGTTATATTTATATGTTCAGGAATAACAAACTTATATAAAGAACCGTCACATGACCGCTTAACTTGCATAATAAACAATTGAATTCGCATACAATGTCTTCTTTCGCCTCCAATGGAATACTCAAATACCTACCTTTGCATTTCTCACGAAGTTTAGATTCGTTTCAGCAAAGCAAACTCATCTCACTGAAGCGTAAAACAAACACGTTCAAATGGTAGTGCAGACTTTTTTTTAAAACAACCACATTATTCTTACTGGCTGATGACAAAATGGTTTTGACGTTTATTCAAATAAGAAAAAAATCGCTGTAATTTTATTTGCTTTGCGCTTAGTAAAAACCGGCCAAGTGCGAGTCGGACTCGCGCACGAAGAGTTCCGTACCATTATCTATAAAAACGGCAAAAAAATCACGTTTGTTGTGTGGGAGCCCCCCTTGAATATTTGTTTTATTTTAATTTAATTATTTATTTTTAAAAAGAATATATAACTAAATATTGTGTGAATATTTCAAGCAAGCGTCTACCTGTTGCCGTTATTAATATCGAGCAAAAACGACCAAAAAATCACGTTTGTTGGAGCCCCCTTAAATATTTATTTTTATTCTGTTTTTTAGTATTTGTTGTCATAGCGGCAACCGAAATACATCATCTGTGGAAATTTCAACTGTCTAGCTAGCTATTAGCATCACGGTTCATGAGACAGACAGACAGACGGACGGACAGCGAAGTCTCAGTAATAGGGTCCCGTTTTAACCATTTGGATACGGAACCCTAAAAAGGTTAAAATAGACTATCAGGTAATGAATTGATTACTTTACTAATACCGTACAGGCGTACGTCAACACAGCGCAATACCTAATAGAATTACTTGTTAACGACAGCGTGTTTTTTTTAGTTATGGATTCTTCGATTGTTTTTATTTCGTCGGTATCGACCTTACCAACAGTATAACCAAAAAAAAAAAACAAAATATAGGTTTATCTCAGTATTAGTTTAATTAAAAGTCTTATTTCCTTCTAAAAATGAATAACGTTTTTTAACCGCATGCTGGTTATCGGGTATACAGTAGTAAATTGCCTCTCTAAAAAGTAAAAAAACCTGAAATGCCCACGTTCTCAATTTTCATAAATAGAAGAGAAGAGGAACTATAATAAACTTTAAATTAACTCTGTCTATGCCATACACAGGGGTTTAATTGTTTTAAATTCACAATTCGCATTTCGAAAGCAGGAAAGAAACTAATTCAATATACCAATATTCCAAATTCAAACTTGGCAACGTTCCGTTTCACAAAAAAACGAAATTAAACTACGAATACGTCTTATTATTTATTCCTCTGGCTGTTTGCCAAAGGATCTGAGTCAGGTGGACACGGATTCCTGTAACCGATACTTGTTTATGTCATCGTCTGTATTTTTGGTCTTCCGCAATAATTATTACGTGTGCAAACGTTTTAATCGCTAATTATTATTGTTTTGAAACTATAAAGCTAAAACGTTGAATAAATGTTTTGTTTCTATGGTTTTAAACTTGCGCAAAACCGACAGCTCGTATATTTGGCTGAAAAAAATATTTTTTAACGAATCATAAACAAAACACGCAAACTAAAAAACGATATAATCTGTGGCTTCGAGTTGAATCCACACCACACATCGGAATTAAAAATAAATTATAATATGGTTTTTTTTGACAGTGTCAAAAAAACCATACCAGCAGTTGTAGCTTTTAAAGCTTCTTTTTCATCAAAAACTTTTTAAGAAATCATTGTTGAGATAAACAGGCAAGGGTCTGAAATTAAAAACAATTAAAATTGGTCAGTACTCTTACTTATGACACAAAAGTTGAATTGATGTTCATATTTTTTTTACGCAAAACTGACCCGTGATTGAACACTATCTCACCTAATGAAAAGTGAAGATGAGGCCAAAGTTGTATCTCACTGGTTTAGTAACAGCCTATTCACTCCTAGCCTTGAAGAGCCCTATGTTGAATTTATCTGGAAATACAGACTCCGACGTCTCCATTCCTTAGCAGTTATCATTAGGAAAGATGAAGCGAACCGCTTCATGCGGGCCAATGGATACTAACCACATAAGGATGAAAACGCTCTAAAAAAAACTTGAAAAAAAAATCACTAGTTTAAGGCCAACATCACTTGTGTTTATTACATCGTAGCGCTGAATAAATTCAACCGACGTTTCGAATTCGCATTAAGTTTGAAAGTGATTGCATGGAAACCCACTCCTATGTTAGTTAATAGTGACGCACTGTAAAAGCTAAACTAATTAGTTAAGTGAAGGCTCTGCGAACGTTACTTACAGCATTAAATTTCACAGAACCCAACAAAACAGAGGCAATTAACAGCAATCGAGTTAATGGAGTGTCCCTGGGTAACGAACTCTAATGCCACCAAATCATACTTATTTAGGTTAAAGTGCGTAATAGGCATAGAGGTTTGTATTGAGAACTAAAACTATTTACTAATATTCTACTCGCTTTGCGTAGGGTAGTACTGGCCGCTCAGAATAACACATTCTTATCTTTTTTTTGGTGTACCTATTATTAACAATGTATTCCATAGCGTCGTTGAGAATGCCAAATCCGCTATGTGTTCGATTTTAGTCAAACCAATTAATAACTATATGTTTATGTTTCAAGGTCCCTATTTGACAATCAAAAATCGAACACATAGCGAATTTGGCATTCTCAACGACGAGGCTGCCAGTACCAACAAATGTAATAAAGGCACATTTAAAACTGAACTAAAATTCCGTCTATGTTTACAAAGAATGAAACACACTTTCAAAACTTTGCTTGCTTTAATTATCTACAGAAAAAAAATTCAAAATCAGCAGAGCTGCGTACATGGCATTTCTTGTCTTTCATTCCAACACCGCAAACGACATTCTCGTTTTTATCCAATAATTAAACTCGATTATAAAACCGTGCATTCCTGGAGAAATTCTGAGATCTGGCTCGACTTGAAGCCTTTTAAAATTCCGAGGAGGTCGGATCGGAACGGTACTCCGCCATTACAAAATCCAGAAGAGAAAATACTAAAATTTTAGTGTGTAATAAAAGTATATTGAAAAGAGCAAAAATCTCAAATCCTATCATCTCGTTTTGCCACATCTCCAATTCCATACAAGGCTTATACATAGGTGTCAATTAGTCTTTTTATTTCAAAAATTGCGGTTAGGTAATGTCGGAAACTGGCAAGACTTCGCACAAAATCAAGTGCTATTGAGCGGCATTACTTTGGAAGATAAGCAAGATCCGATTCGGATCGTCAAGCGAAACGAATAAGTAACCAAGTATAATTTACCTATACCTATCCTAACAATAACATTCCATTACCACAGCGGCGTGGCGCCGAAACTCGATTCCCATCGAGTTGCCTAAATTTCTACGCGTCTCGTCGATGACAATATGGCAACACTTGCGTATACTACGATGTGTTCCATCCGATGACATACGATAATAATGCCTTCTGAATTTAACTGATTCCATTAGAAATATTCTCTTCTCAATAACAAACTTTATACTAAAACAATCAGGTTTAGGTTTAAAATGAGATAATTTCGAATTAAGTCAGTTTAATTCTGAAGGTGCGATATTTAACTCACGCTTCTGTCACTGTAACGAATATGTTCGCTCTAAAAACTCCATTTCAATAGAATTTGAGAATCTCGTAGACACTTATGGCCAACTGATATGGACACCAAGTTATCCAGGTCCTTATTGATATGATTAATTTTTTTTATTGGTTTTCCATTATGATTATGCCTTTAGGAACCTAGACAATAAGGTGTCCATGTCAACTTGGCTATAATTATCTAGGAGACAGTCAGATTCCATCGAAATGAACGTTATGCTACTGTATGGCTAATTTACACATAACAACTTACCACGTTTTCAAGACATTCAGGCATAATCCATTTTATTTTCCTGTCAAACTAAATCATTACAATTAAATTGCACCTCGCAAATTAAGATTTATCAAGTACAAGCATGTAGCGCTGCCATACAATACAAGCACTTTCGCACTTAACCGTTAAAAACAAACATTAAAAAATGTAATTAAAACGTGTCGTCCTTTTGGCCAAAGCGGAATGCCTTTCACCTCTGATTGGCCAAGGATTATGACAAATTATAAAGTTAACGTGTTAATTTATAGATCTCGGTTACATTTTAATTAAATTGCGTAGGTACACTGGAAGTAACGATTGCTTTATAAAGGAGATTAAATTATTTTTCTCAAACATGCTATGAAATATTGACGTTATGTTCCTTAAAATACGCCACGAACTGTCACGTTGCAGGTGCGGCTAGACGAGAGGTCAATAATGGAATTTCATACAACATTGCAGGCCAAGGCCAGCAAAGTGATCGTCTATTGTTTTATGTGACACAGCACCATGACGTTTAATAGGTCGACGTGGTCGACGTGGATGGATGGATGGACGGACGGATGGACGGACGGAGGGATGGATGGATGTTGATGGATGGATGGATGGATGGAAGTTGATGGATGTTGATGGATGTTGATGGATGTTGATGGATGTTGGTTGATGGATGTTGATGGATGTTGGTTGATGGATGTTGATGGATGTTGATGGATGTTGGTTGATGGATGTTGATGGATGTTGATGGATGTTGGTTGATGGATGTTGATGGATGTTGATGGATGTAGGTTGATGGTTGTTGATGGACGTTGATGGATGTTGGTTGATGGATGTTGATGTATGTTGATGGATGTTGTTGGATGTTGATGGATGTTGATGGATGTTGATGGTTGTTGATGGATGTTGGTTGATGGATGTTGATGGATGTTGGTTGATGGATGTTGATGGATGTTGATGGATGTTGGTTGATGAATGTTGATGGATGTTGGTTGATGGATGTTGGTTAATGGATGTTGATGGATGTTGATGGATGTTGATGGATGTTGGTTGATGGATGTTGATGGATGTTGATGGATGTTGGTTGATGGATGTTGGTTAATGGATGTTGATGGATGTTGATGGATGTTGATGGATGTTGGTTGATGGATGTTGATGGATGTTGGTTGATGGATGTTGATGGATTTTGATGGATGTTGGTTGATGGATGTTGGTTGATGGATGTTGATGGATGTTGGTTGATGGATGTTGGTTAATGGATGTTGATGGATGTTGATGGATGTTGATGGATGTTGGTTGATGGATGTTGATGGATGTTGGTTGATGGATGTTGATGGATGTTGATGGATGTTGGTTGATGGATGTTGATGGATGTTGGTTGATGGATGTTGATGGATGTTGATGGATGTTGGTTGATGGATGTTGATGGATGTTGATGGATGTTGATTGATGGATGTTGGTTGATGGATGTTGGTTAATGGATGTTGATGGATGTTGATGGATGTTGATGGATGTTGGTTGATGGACGTTGATGGATGTTGGTTGATGGATGTTGATGGATGTTGATGGATGTTGGTTGATGGATGTTGATGGATGTTGGTTGATGGATGTTGATGGATGTTGGTTGATGGATGTTGGTTAATGGATGTTGATGGATGTTGATGGATGTTGATGGATGTTGGTTTTTTTTTTTTTTTTTTTATGTTAGAAAGGCCAGACAAACGAACTAGTGGGTCACCTGATGTTAAATGATCACCACTGTCCATAGACACCCGCAGCGCTTTACACGATGCCAGTGCGTTGTCGGCCCTGGGAAAAGGAGAGGGAATAGGGGAGGGGGAGAGGTATTGGGCCCCCGGCGCTCTCACTGACCGTACGAAACGCAGCAGGAGTACTGCTGCTTCACGCCGGTGTTCTGTGAGAGGGTGGTACTGCCCCGGACGAGCCGGCCCATTCGTGATGCAGCGGCTAGCTACAACATGGCTCTACCACTACTAAATTGATGGATGTTGATGGATGTTGGTTGATGGATGTTGGTTAATGGATGTTGATGGATGTTGATGGATGTTGATGGATGTTGATGGATGTTGATGGATGTTGGTTGATGGATGTTGGTTGATGGATGTTGATGGATGTTGGTTGATGGATGTTGATGGATGTTGGTTGATGGATGTTGGTTAATGGATGTTGATGGATGTTGATGGATGTTGATGGATGTTGGTTGATGGTTGTTGATGGATGTTGATGGATGTTGATGGATGTTGGTTGATGGATGTTGATGTATGTTGATGGATGTTGATGGATGTTGTTGGATGTTGATGGATGTTGATGGATGTTGATGGTTGTTGATGGATGTTGATGGATGGATGGATGGATGGATGTTGATGGATGTTCTTGTTCATGGATGTTGACGGATGTTGATGGATGTTGATGGATGTTGATGATGTTGTTGGTGATGGTGATGGTGATGGTGATGATGATGGCGGTGATGATGGTGGTGATGATGATGATGCATGTTTGAGAAAAACTCTATACAAGCCTTGGCCACGAGCAGGGATTGCCGGCCTCGTATCTCTATAACTACTCGGCCGGCAATCCCCTATTTCGCGGCCGCTGCAGTAATGTACTATTGTTTATAAGATGATTTCTAAGGGTGAAGCCAGACGAGCGTATTTTTTTGAGTCGCGAGCGCGTAATTTCGGTCGCGTAATTTCTGCTACATTCGACTTTCATATGAAACCAAAATTACGCGACCCAAATTCCGCAACACACAACTCAAAAAAATTACGCTCGTTTGGCTTCACCCTAAACGGTGATCAGGAGTTGAAAAGTTAGGTATTAATAACCTGCCAAAATGTAAATCAACAGGTGAATTCTCACCCAATTCCTCACTGTCTAATTAATTTGAATTATTTTTAATGACATTGCTCAAACCATATTGATTTACAAATCACCGGATACATGGTGCAAAACGGAAAAAAAGTTTAGTTCCATTATAACTGAGACTTTAAAGACCGCCATCAATTACTGAATAAGAAAAATTACAGTACAGGTTTTATAATCTTTACTTCTGTGTTTTTTAAAACAGGGTTTGAGGTAAATCCACAATAAGTACCTACGAAGAAAGTCGCGTGAAATCGAGGCGATTTTCCCCATTGACCAATTAACGCATTAGCTGCTGCCAAGACTATACCAGCTGGACAAACACTGCGCGCGACCAGTGGCAGGACGAGCGTTTCCCCGTTCATTGTATGTGCTGCCAAGTGCTGACCTATTAAAACCAATGAAGACACGAATAAACGTGCGCTCATTGACAGCGGGATAGGCGAAACAGCAGCAACATTCATTGTACAAGGAAATACAGAAGATGAAATTTCTCCACCTTCCTCAAATTCTTCTTATTCAAAGGCAAAGTCAAAACATCTTTATTCAATTTAGGCTATACCAAGCACTTATGAAAGTCGAAGAATCTACCACCGGTTCGAAAAAACCCTGTTGAGAAAAATCCGGCAAGAAACTCAACAAGGTATAAAATCAGATCTACAATGATTTTTAAGTATACATACATATTATTAGTTGTGTGCTAATAACAGTATCATAAACAAACTACGAGCGTCTAGCATTTCAAATCAATTTATACGCACGCATGTCAGTATTTAAACACTCTGGCGCCACTTTCGCGTCGCCTGCTGACTCACACCGTGTAAACTTAGTCAGGATGCTTTCGGTTTAGTGTCATGTTACTGTTTAACATTTAGCACGTGTTTTTGCGCAACAAACTTCGAAAATCGAAAATAAATCTGTTCTGCCGATAACGCGTTGTCGGGACCAGACCGCAAGAGGCTCATTTGGCGAGTCAGGATTATCGAAAGCAACAAGATTAATCTGTGTTGTGTATACCAATACCACAGCTTCTCAAGTCAAAAGTATTTGACCAGTGTGTGTTGTCAGTAATGACTTATGGCACTGAGACGTGGCCGCTAACGATGGGTCTCATAAGAAAGCTCATGGTCACTCAAAAGTGCGATGGAGAGTATCTATCTATGCGGTCGGAATAACATTAGAAATGATGGAATCCGCGTAAGAACTAAACACACGAGATACGACGGTTGAAAAGCATCAGAGCCCCACCCAGTTCTCTCTTAAACAGTTTTTTTTTTTTAATGAGTTGCCAGAGGGGCCAAAGACGCGAAGTCTTTGCTATCTCTTAAACAGTTGTGTTGTATTATGTATGATGCCGCATCTTCTGCGGTATCAAAATGGACGAATATGTCCATGAACTAAAACACATTGCTACGGAGATGGGCTCACTTGATACTACTACTATTTTTCGCTATTATATTACTCTTATATCCTTTTTGGGAAAGTTCAAAGGTTTCTGTAAAATTTTATGTGTGCGAGATTGACTAGTGAGCTACGATAGTTACAAAAAAATAGTAATTCGTTAATTTTGGTAGCTCATAAAATACGGCGGTTGAAACGCTTCACGGCGGCCTTAACCACCTTCCACTTCTGGCAGTGAGTTGAGTATTATCTAATCTTTGCTTCTAGTTACTTGTTGTGTGGTCCTTAGTAGGTTTATGTTTATGTTTATTTAACTAGACTTCACGGACGGTTAGTGATGGGTTGATGACACCGCACACGGCGGCCCACGGAATGTACAGTCATACATAACATATACTTCAGTATCAAAAGGGGCTATGTTTGGTTTCTGATGTGTACAAAACTAAATTGTATTTTAAATGAAATGAGTTGATTACATCTATCGTTTTAACGACGTCGAGGTACTGATTTCGCAGTAAATATTTACTATGCTTCAGTGGCGAGGCGTGAATTTTTTTCCAGGTAAAGCCGGACGAAAAAAAGCAAACAAAAATCATACCCCATTTCTTAGTAGTTATACTAGGTTATATTCTTGAAAACTAGTACTTACGTGCAGTAGTAATTCGGTCCATAAGACTGCAGCATATTTATCCTTTCACTGATATCAGTATCAAAACAATATGTTACTTATACATGAATTAGACACTGAATTATAATCAGATTTACAACCTGACAGACGATAATATGTACGATTAAATTTCACCGATATTGCGTATCAACACTGATCTAATATTGTGTTTTTATTAAAATTATTTCACATAATTTTATTATAATATAAATAAACAAACTACAAAACACTGAGCTATTGACATGACATTACCTAATGTTGTCATTTCAATAAATACCACACCACAAACAAATAGACCGCGCTAGCGGATCACGTCCGGCACGTTCTATGGCTCCGAATCGTACATACAGTGACACATTCCGGCAGCGCGGCACAGCGTATACGATTTGGTGTTGTGCAGCGCGCTGAGCACAGCCCGTGGAGGTTTAATTTTGTCTGTTTATAAATCTTATTATAAAAATAGATAAAATATCGTACTTTCTGTTTTACACTAAAACTCGATATTTTAAAATTAAATTTCGCTCCAGTAATTTTAAATAAGTCTACGAATGGCTGCATGAATGTCAATTCCGTCGGCTATTCCAAGTGGGATAAATTAATTTAAAAAAAAGCTTCTGTCAAAGTGAAATTAAGCCTTATGCACAACGTTGAAAGTCTTTTTTTAAATGTGATAAGCCGATAGAGACCGGGTTATCTTCAGCCTATTCCATGCCTATTCTTACGGTAGACGCTTGTAGTGAATCTATGGTTTTATGAATGAATATTTACATGTGTGAGTGTACGATTCCTGCCGGAATACTGAATTTATGAATGACTGATTGGTCTTGTGGATATTTTGATGCGTTTTGTGACTGCACCATTTTGAAAAATACTTAAAAGTTTATTATGGAAGAGTAAGTCTCTATACAAACAATCGGTTACTAAGAGAAGCGTTTGGTTACTTCAAAATTTTAGGCAACCCGCTGGGAATCGAGTTGTTAGCACCCTTCGCCACTGCTATGCTTACTCTGCGAGTCTATGCACAAAATGTACAATCTCAGCTAAACGAACTGCACGGATATAGGTACTAATGAAGAAAATGTGACTAAATCTTCGGTTTACATTAGTACATTACCCAACATAAACCCAATTTAATCCGTAGATGTTTTCAAAAACTTTCTTCCGTATACTTAATCCTTTTTCTGACAACAGATTTTATAATGATTCTTAACGAGTCAACCCATGATCATGCATGATGCATGTAATTGCGTCGAAATATCAGGAACTCTTTACAACTCTCCCTGCTAACAATTTACAAAAAAAAGACCTGCGTGTAGCTTTAGACACGTCGTATGCAGGCGACCCAAGTGTAACGTTTCGAGACGACCCGGGGCATCGCGTTGCACAGTTTTGGGAGCCTCTGGACAAGACAATATGTCCTTTGGCCGTGGAGCGAGTGGACAAATACATCTCTCATTAAGAGGAGAGGACTTTTCCCTACAGTGGGACAAAAATATACGCAAAGTAATAAAAATAATGCTTTACGGGAATCCGGTAAAACCTCTATGACTTATATATTTCATACTAAATACAAACTGAAACATAGATGCACAGAAAAAACCCCAGAAAAAAAACCAATGCTGCTTTCTCTATGACTATGACAAAGAGGCGTGGTATCATAATTCATAATTATAATAATAAATAATAATAATAATAAATATTAGGGGACAATCTTACACAAATCAATCTAGTCCCAAACTAAGCAAAGCTTGTACTATGGGTACTAGACGACGATAAACATACTTATATAGATAAATAAATACTTAAATACATAGAAAACATCCATAACTCAGGAACAAATATTCGTGCTCATCACACAAATAAATGCCCTTACCGGGATTTGAACCCAGGACCTCTTGCTTCGTAGGCAGGGTCACTACCAACTAGGCTAAAGCGGTCGGATAAGAATCGGCAAATTATTCACCTAACCTACGTGACACAATGGAGTCAGTCTACTCTCACTTATTTAGGGCGTTGCGGTTTGCATTCGATCTAGACTTGTGTTAAAGTAATTTAAACCTAAGGTCGTGTTGTCTTACTATCACTATCTCTCTCTCTACGCTCTTGTTACAAAGTGCGACAGAAAGAAGTGGAAAAAACTATTGTCATTCCAAGTGCTTTAGGCAAAGGCCTCTGGTATCTGACATTGACGAGAATGGTGGCATCCCTGACTGACTCATCACACCAACACCCAGCTCAAACCGTTAGGCCTAGAAAACTGGTATTTGGCACTGAAGCTTACTATGCAGATGGATTTTTCTAAATTTTCACGGGATTATAAGTTCTGCAATTATTTTGAACAGTAAGTAGAAGTTATTTTGTTTTTTAGGGTTCCGTACCTAAAGCGTGCCAACGGGACCCTATTACTGAGACTCCGCTGTCTGTCCGTCCATCCGTCTATCACAGGCCTCTATTTCTTGAACCGTAAAAGCTAGAAACTTGAAATTTTCACCGATTATATATTATTATGTATTACTGTGGGCGCTATAACAATAAATAATAACAGCTGGCTGGTTTTTTTAATGAAAACTTCATCTGTCATACGGAAAAAAAATTAACTGTCATTTTGTGAGAGTTGCTACAAATTAAGTGTACTTACAATAACGTCGCCGACAGTGCAAATCTGCTTATCTACTGTACACTAACCGCGTATCTGCACTACACGTAGTTTGACAGGGGTTGGTTTTAACCATGTATTTGTTTTATTTTAATGAATTTGGAATAAAAATTTTAAATTGGCTAAATTTGTCAGATATGCGCAATTTTTTATCCAATGCTAGTTGAGCAGATTTGCACATCACCGTATTGTGAAGGTAAAAAAGCAAAAAATTAAAAGCAAGTTTTACTGTAAATTATATACTGAGTATATATATATCCCTAAATAGTTATATTAAGTTTCCTTGTGCGCGTTTTTTTAAATGTATTTTCGGATTTTACCGTGCATTGGCGTTATACTGTAATGCTGTAATTTTTTATTGATTAAGAAATAAACAAATGTCGAAGCATCCGCTACTCCGCTACCCATAGACCCCATGAACATCAAGGGAACATGCGGATTGCCAACCTTATAGGTATATCAAATCCCATGTTGATGTCAGTGTCAAGCCACCTTCCTTAACGTCAAGCAGTTAAATTTAACTGCTTTCTTCTAAGCTAAAAATGAAACCAGCCGAATTCTAAATAAAGCTCCATGTACACTAGAGTGACAGCATCTTAGCAGTCGAAACGCGGTCTATTTCTAACGCGGTATAAACGGTAACTTTCGTTTTCGTGAACTAATAGCGTTGAGTCAGAAAACTAGTGGCTTTGTTTGAAACTAGAAACTGAAAGTAACGTTATGTTGGTAGAGAAAAAACCGGCCAAGTGCGAGTCGGTCAAGTAGACGAAAGGTTTTGCACCACTGTCATTTCATTATTATGACGAAACGATGTCGAAAAGTTACCTACATTTCTTGTATGGGAAATGAGAACCTTCTTAATTTTACGTATATTTCTACAGGCCATACGGTTGAAAGCTTTACCTATAAACTTAAGACGAGCTAAGCCCTTATCTATTTTTAAGTCCATGCTTATGAACCATTATCTGTCATCATGTAACCAGGTCTTTCGAATGCCTTGTTAATGTATTATTTATTAATTTTATTATGTATGAAACCGTCAACACATTCACATTCTTCTGTCGGTAATTGCATCCCCCGTTAAAGTCTGTTTCTTTTTATTTCTGTTTGCAAAGGATGCCTGGAAGAATTCTCTCCGTAGCGATAAGGCTGTCATTGCTATTGTTCTGAACTATTTATTATGTGGTCATCACTGAGAAGTTACTGTATTGTAGGTATTGTACATTTTCAGTATTTAATTTTTATTATTGGTTGTATATAAGTAGATAACAGAAATAATAAATAATCACACTGTAAATAGCAATCTTTGCCAATTACGGTTCAAAATATGCAGTCCTGTGATAGACGGTCGGACAGACCGCGGAGTCTTAAAATGATATCACATGGATATGGAGCATAAAGAGTTTGTATACGATATATTAAAAACTTTGTATAAATTAAACAGTAAGAATAAGTAGCTGTACGTCCATCAAAGCTGTGCCATATAGCTTCGCGGTGTGCGAGGGAAAATCCACCAATAGGACAGCTATGCTTAGCCCCCGTTCCCACTATGTCGTGTGTCGTTCCGTTTTTTAATCGTGCGTTCCAGTTTGTATCGAAATCGTGTCCGACAAGTGTGAACAGCTTCATACAAAATGTTCTGCCATTCGAGCGCACGATTAAAAAACGGAACGACACACGACATAGTGGGAACGAGCTCTTAGGGACGCCATTAAAAGAAAGTACCTCTATTGGTGGATTGAACCGTCGCTCAGCCTTGCTGGACACGTAGTTTAACCTTTAGTCAACAATACCGTATATTTGGATATCATGAATTAATCTAATTATTTTACATGGTTTCCTACATTTTGTAATAGATAGGTACAATAACATCCAAACCTGATTCTGTCTAAGGAAAAGATACAAGTACATAATCATAATTTAATATTCAAATCCATAAAGAGAAAACACATGGGGAAAATGTCCAAATTATATTCATTACTCATTACGATTGTATACGGGAAAAATATGCAATTTATCAAGATTTTTCCTAAATACTTCGTTTACTCACGTAGACAAACAAAATTATGTATATCCCGGAACAGTCAACTTCGCTATAATTTGAGCAATGGGGTCATCCATTGCTCAAATTCCGCTGCTAGTGTGGAGGCATCATACAAATCCAATAATATTCTAAAAAGGCTAAATTCGCAATCAGTGTTACTGTTACAAGGATATTATCAAAAACAACATGATTAGACATGTAATAAATCACCAGCATTCGAAGGCATAAAACTTGACTTATACGGCATGGCACGTCCCAAAATTAGGACAAGCATAAACCGCCATATTATAAAAAACACATAAATCACCGAAAACAAAACACAATCACACGCGTCGATAAAATTCGTTGTATTTCAAATTTCGTTGTTTCGAACGTACGCGTCAATTCGTTTAAATTTTAATTAAGAAATAGCGCGTCGTAGACTCGACTGCGGCGCGTACGCACCCGCCTGAGACTGGCTGGAGACGGAAAACACGCTCTACACCTTGATTTTTCATCCTTCTCGCGCTTACCAAGCTTACGGAAGGTAGGCAGGGACAATAGAAAATTGGTTAATGAGTTTGTTGATGCCGCAGGGGCGTTGGTTTCGCAAGTCAAGGACGGTTTACAAAACTATTAACCGAATAAATATGTATAAAAAGTAAACTAAATGTCACCTGCATATATGGTGTTTATTACACATTACAGCTGTAGGCGCTATTTTTAGGTTTTTATTGAGTTTAATAACAAAGTTATTATGCCGAGGCCGTTGTTGAGTCTACAAATTGCTGCTTCGATGGTTGCCCAATGAATTAAATTACTAATAATTAGTAGCTTCAGTTTTAACTGTTTAATTATGCGATACGGACGCTGAAATATTTTTCTTTTTGTCTCATACAGAGCCAATAGATTTTTTAACCAACGTTAAAAAAATCTATAAGGAAAAAAAAAGATAAAAACAAAAGTGAGTCTTTAAAAAGGTGCAATGCAGAAAACCGCATTGGAATTGCTTAAGTAGGTAGTTTTTGAGAAAATTATAGTAACAGATTAATAGTGTTCTACGAGAGTATATCATAGGTAAGAACCTGCCCTAATAATGATACCAATATAATGCAAAAAATATCAGCATCGAAATCGGTTCAGTAGGTACTTTTCGAGACAAATGGTAATAAACGACTGACGAAGACGGTTAGGACGGTTCAAGCCACCAAATTAAGTACTTCTCTAACTTATACATTTTTTAATTGCACGTTTAATAACCGTTATTTAGAGCAACTTACAAGCGACGTAAAAATAATCTAAGGTCATTACAAATCCTTGCATTAATTGCTGCAAGCTAGATGCCATAAATCATTTGTTTTTATAAGACAGAATGCGACAAGTCTCAAACCAAGGAAATGGTATATAGGTCACTTGGGCGTTCAATAGAAATGCCATGTCAACGGCGTGGGAAAACTAGTACCTACTCAAGAGTACCTACATCTAGGTCTAGGTTTAAGCTAAGGCATGGGCAAGGTACGTGAAAGACGTTCAAACCTACAAAAATTTAAAGAAAGAAAAGAAAGAAAGAAAGAAAAACATTTATTTTATAACAACAATAACACATACACAGGCAAAAATAAGAGTACAAACATACGTATAGACATAGACATAGAAATGTACATATTAGTGCTGCTACAAAAAGGGACCCGGCTCAGCATGTTGCTAGTTAAAAACCAGCACTGGTCTTCCGCCGGGCCACAGTACCTACAGCAACATCACGGAAGGCCACACAAAACAGACACAAATTATATAATTATTATAAAAAAAGAAAAACATATCATTCTAACATAAAATTATCTGACTACGGAACCCTAAAAACTAAACATTCAAGCATTCAAAGGCTACCACAGACCGAAGCGCGGGGCGCGCGCGCGACGGCAACGAAAACGCTTCGGTCTGTGGTGGCCCTAAAATAATTGGCTGAATGTTCCTGAGACCTATGCCTCTTCCTAGCGGAACACGGAACACTAAAGAAACAAAAAAAAGAAAAAAGTATTAGAAGAAACAACAACAACAACCCAATCATAACCCAAATAAAGCAAATTGAAACAAAAATATTTCTAAACGAATAAAAGCAAATTGCCGAATGTATCCAAGCTCATTTCAGTTTTTTTTCGTCATTGTTAAGTTTGCGTTAATGTAAAGGTTTGACAAATTTTATGGAAAAATTAAAAAAATTAAGGTATAAATGTTCCCACAAAAAGTGAGTGAGCGACATAACAATATTCTTCATTAGTTTAGTATAAAACTAGCAAGAAAGAAAACTGTGTAGGATCATTAACAAAATGGACACCATCGAGTAACCTAGAGTTCCAATCCTGGCCCTCTAGTTCCGGGAGTGTTTTGTCACTAATAAGGTACCTACCCTACAGCGCTAGTCCTTTCGATATTGTGGAACAAAACCATTTTAATGGATTGGATTTAAGGGTTATTCACCTATGCCAAGGCATGACTAATCCTTAAAAAAAAAGTCGATATCGATAATACTCGTAATATCTACTTGCTCAAATCCAGTGTTATGCTTGACTTTAAGCAAGCCTATCCAAATGCAAAAATCGTCGCAGTGCAGTGGTTAGGCAATTTTTTTTAAATATTGCGCTGCTTAATTTTAACTGACGGATAAATGTGATGCTGTCTCCGTCTATTCGAACAAAACAAACAGACGGCATCACATTTATCCGTCAAATAAATTTGATCAATGGATGGTGAAACAGGGGGTAAAGGTACCTATTGGTGAATGAACCAAACGATGACAGCGCGAATCTTCAAACAAATTAAATGGAATATCCACTCTCTTATATTATGCTTAATTCAATGGATGCTTGATTCAATAAATGAATAAAAAATGTGACAGTAACAAAGAAAGGGGGCCTCCTCATTTAATTTGTACTCTTTATAGTCTACGACAAAAGATGTAAGATTAAAGTGTTATTTTTGTCGCTTTGTGTCGCCCCGTCGTCCCAAATTGTACAATTTTCTCATTTCTCGATTCCCTGATTTCCCCGTCGACACGTGCTCGGGAAAATTGGTTTTCCTTTTGATCGCACCTTGATGATAGTTTTTGTATGGTTTTTATCAACTCTGTTAATAGAGCGACGATGTTATTGGAATACACCCCATCCCATTACCAGGCCATATCAACTGAATATCTTATTCCTAGTAATATTACAAAACAGAAAGTTTGTTAAGATGTTTGGATGATTAGATGTTCGGAGGTTTGGACGTTTGAAGATACTGGCAGCGATTCCTCTTTGAATAGCTAAGCTAACTCTTTTATCCGAGGAAGCTGCCAGCCCAGCTCTTCGGTCCCCTGTGACGTCGACTAACATCTTTGATATTTCTTTATATAGTCTCATAGAGGTAGGACCCCACGGACCAAAGGCCTAGACACCGAATGGGACAAAGTCGTGTTTCTGTGTTTTCGCTTTTTGGGCAGCTTTAGAAGCTGCACCAGGTTTATTGCAAGTTCGGGATTGTTTCCGCCCATGTGTTGAGAACTTATGTTTCAGAGCTGAAATAATACAGCTATTTATGCAACTGTATCGTAATAGGGGTCCTTAAAACACGAATGTGGTTTCATGAAACGAGACGTAGCCGAGTTTCATAAAGGGTCACATGAGTGTTTTAAGGCCAAATTACGTACAGTTGCATACAATATTTTATCTTCTCTCACACATTTTTCCAAAAACGAAGTAGCCTTTTTGCATTTTTCATGCCATAAAATCTTGATAGCATTTATCGTATAATTTTCTGAACGTTGCTAGTAATAAATTATGAGTCATTTCCTTCTCCGCATCTAAAATATCGGGCGGAGTCAAATTTTCTTCGCATTCACTGATATCAGATATTTTTAAGCAAGATCCCACGAAAATTCGTACAACAAAACAACACGTGTGAATGGAATGGCGCTAAAACCCAGTACATCACCGCGCATGTGCGCGCATGCGCTAAAGCGGGCGCTGCCACGACAAGTGAAAATTGGAATCAAAACTTGGTGATATAAACTTTTTGGATTTACCCTGTATCGTAATGGTAAAAAAAATTGTATTATAACATTATTTCGTTAGAAGAAAAGTGTTATAATACGTTTTTTTTATTAATATTTCGGTATTGTGTTTAAAAAGTATGTCAATATAAACTCTTTTTGAATTTTATAATTCGAATTTTACGATATGAGAGTAGATAAAAATATTTACAGGAAAGTTTTTTTTTCGGTGCAATAGCACGGAACCCTGTACGTGAGGGTCCGATTCGCAATCGGTCCATTTTTTACGCATGCGTCAATACTTTACCTTCGAACATGGCGCGACCGAGATATATATCCCTTGTGACTCAACTTGATCGATTTATTGACATTATGCCTGCGCCTTTTCTTTCCCTATACATTAAAACGTGACGCAAGATCGTGACTTAACGAAGGTGAATTAACAGCCAATTATTTAAGAACTCCACGTTTTTTTACGATTGACACTATTAATTATTGTGAAGCGGCAAAAACTTTATTATACTCTACAACTTGAAGTACTTTTGTACCTTGGCTTGGTATTTCAACACATCCTGGTATAACAATGACTAGTTATTGACCGCGGCTTCGTCTACGTAGAAGTAAATAACAATCGACCATCTTCCCCCTCCTTAACGTCGACACGACTGAGTCAACATTTCATCATTACTTTACCCCTTTTGAGGATTGTTAAATATAAATCAACTAGCGACCCGCCCCGGCTTCGCACGGGTGCAATGCTGATACTAAATAATACTACAGAATGCTACGAATAATAATTTTCGTAGACAGAATGTCTTTATTACAACGTTCACAGCTTTTTTGTCATTTCATTAGACCTTAT
The DNA here is from genome assembly GCA_947859365.1 of Archips crataeganus. Taxonomy (NCBI): domain Eukaryota; kingdom Metazoa; phylum Arthropoda; class Insecta; order Lepidoptera; family Tortricidae; genus Archips; species Archips crataeganus. Next base: position 8,589,832 of record OX402067.1, on the reverse strand, counting down.
AGGCACGCGCCGCCCCCTTTAAATCTGTAATATCTTCGAAAATATTCATTTAAATTACATGCTGTAAAGGACCATATTGATCTATATTACACGCACAATGTATTTAAGGTACTTAATTGGATAAGGACTAATGCTGTATTGCTTAAAATCGCTTCGTAAATAAGCCATTATTTCACGTAGAAAGTAAAGGATAAAAAATGGTTATTGTGGGTTATCCCTATGAGATAGACATATACCATCGCAGACTTTTTTGTCGACCTTTTTAAGGTGTACAATACTGTAGTACATTATTTTGATCTATCTCGTAGGGTTCAGCCAGCGTTTGCAATGTAAGCGCAAAAAATGTGTTTATTTACGACATCACATTAGAAACCTCTTTAATTATCAGTGTTTCTCTACTATATTATGCATGTATTATACATATAAACCTTCCTTTTGAATCACTCTATCTATTAAAAAACCGCATCAAAATCCGTTCCGTAGTTTTAAAGATTTAAGCATGCATAGGGACACACAGACAGCGGGAAGCGACTTTGTTTTATACTATGTAGTGAAGCCAGCCTTAGCTAAAACCTAAAATTTGGCATCTACATCATCTAACTTCAGTTGTTATGATTTTTCATACATCGATTCATTCCTTATTTCGCTCCTTTAGGAGATGAGTTTTTAAAAACTCTTTTACAGCTCCTGTCAATCAGTTTTGATACAAGTAGGTAACTCTTTCATATTTTGATATGTATCATTTAATCATAAAATTATTGAAAACCTCGTTTAGGTCCGTTTCTCTGTACTATTTAAGCTCCCACTAAATGATACTGAAATCTTAGCAATCTACTTCCTAACGTATGCATCCAAAGTATCAATTTCCAAACAAACCGGTCTATTGAACGGAATCATTGAAGTGTTCTCCAATCGGCGCATACGCATCCTTGACCTGTCCAAGCTTGCGCTATAAAAGTAATAGGTATTAGAAAAGAAACACACGAAGACTTTTTGGCGCGATTCAGTCTCAACATGATTCTGATACTGCTGCTAGTTTTCAGAAACGCTTAAAGTATATAGTAGATAATATAAGTAAGGAGAATGAAAAAATACCAACAAGATATACCTGTAATTGCTATAGGAATCTTAATTGATTGCACCACACACACGCCAAACGTAGATCTGATGCAAAGTTGCAAACAACTCTTATTGCAGATTACTTAAGCTTGACACGAAACGCGCGACTGTACCTACCGTGTTATAAAAAGTCGCTGTGTATGTGGTCCTTTAATAAATGATTCATTGAACGCACTTGATTTATGTAAGTATCAAAAACGCACTATTTAGCGACTTAACTACGATAAAAGCGAAAAAAAAATCTGAAGATATAACCAAAGAGATTAGGAATTGAATTTAATTAGGCCCTCGCGTGACAGTAACTTCCCGGGCTCTTCACGCCGGCACACAACAGTGCAAGTGCTGCTCCTTGGCGGCATGGTTGGGGAGTAAGATGGTGGTACCAATCCTTCCTTTCACACGGTCCAACTAACCGCAAAATGATTTTTCTCACATACTTCAGTAGTTAGTAACTATTCATTTACACATTACAATGGCTACAACCGAAAACAATCCGACAGAATTATTTTAATTATACAAATGACACAGCAGGCTAATTGTCTAACGCTCTCGCAATCGCCATCGCGTTCATTTTGACAGTTCTTGTATGGGCTGACAATTGGTATGGGAAACAGCCAGCTGTCACAGCCGTACCAAAACTGTCATTTCAATCCGATGCAAAATGTCAAAAAAGTTACACAATTACCCTGCAGGTCTCACGATTCACGGGTCTCATAAAAAAAGCCTTGAAACCTGATTAATTTTCAATTAACTGCAAAATTACATTTTCAGTTGCTTTAGAACAAACAAATAGTCGATTGAGGTCGCAAATGAATGACGTTATAACTAGCTATATATTGTCATTCAAAATCTGTTCATAAATGGTGTTTTGACGGCCCATAAAAAGTATGTCGGTTGATATTTCGCTTTCGTTGGATGCGGATGGCGTAGGATCGATCTGCTTGGCGAGCCTTGGAGGAGGCCTATGTAGCAGTGGACGTCTTTCGGCTGAAATGATGACGATGATGATGATGATATTGAAACAATAATAATATTTTTCACAACGCATAGCAATTCGGCGTATCTGTTATAGGCTTCTGCCAAAAACCATTTGGACCGCGGCCTAGCTAGTACGCCGTAACATTTTGAAGTATAACTGCTATTACCACTGGTATTTTTGCGTATCTCTAAGCTCCAAACATGATAATTTTAAATTATACCACAACTTTCTTTTTACACCAGACCCTTTTTGCTATTTAATGACAGTTTTTACCTTCGATCAACAATACAACAGTTGTATTGTTGATCGAAGGTTTTTACACATTTTTCAACCGACGAAAACAAAAGGAGGAGGTTCTCAATTCGACGTGTATATTTTTTTTTTTTTTTTATGTATGATCACGCATAACTTTTTACAGAGTAGTCCGATTTTGATGATTATTTTTTTATTGGAAAGCGTATACCCCGAGGGTGGTCCCATTTCAATTTGGAAATAATATTCCTACCCTAAGGGTAGGAAAACAGGGGATGATTGATTGTTCAGTTACCGATTGTACTATATGACCACGCATAACTTATTACAGAGTAGTCGGATTTTGATGATTCTTTTTTTATTGGAAAGCGTATACCTCAAGGGTGGTCCCATGTAAATTTGGAAATAATATTCCTACCCTAAGGGTAGGAAAACAGGGGATGATTGACTAACTTTTTACAGAGTAGTCTGATTTTCATAATTCTTTTTTATTGGATAGGATATACCTTGAAGTTGTTATTATATAAATTTGGAAAAAAAAATTTACCCCAAGGATGGGAAAAAAGTATAAAATAAAAACTTTTTAACAAAAAATTTAACCGCCGAAAAAACTGAAAAGCAAAAAATAATACCTTTTTTGTTTGACCTTAATCTAGGTACCAGTTTGAAGTCGGTGCCTCAGCACGAGCCAGGAGGAGTGATAGAAGCCAGTCAGGTAGAAGATTATAGGTCCACTCCTCCTGGCTAGTGCTGAGGCACCGACTTCAAACTGGTACCTAGATTAAGGTCAAACAAAAAAGGTATTATTTTTTGCTTTTCAGTTTTTTCGGCGGTTAAATTTTTTGTTAAAAAGTTTTTATAACTAGTTCTGGTTCCCACCGTTCGAAACCTATGACACCCCTATTAAATAATGCCACGCATTTAAATAAAAAAAAACATTAATTTTTATTTTTGTTTGCAAAATTATTTTACTAATGGGCAAGCTACATAATATTATTTATTTTATTAGCAGTACGGCTGCTCACCGAATCTAAGATTATTTAAAAGCGAAAAAATTTTCGGGTGCGCCGGTGGGATTCGAACCCACGTCTCCTGGGTATGCGCCCCAATGTAATTTGGAACGTAGGAGTCGTAGCTTCTAATAGTTGCGATGGATGTTACCACACGCCACTGTTGGCGTATGTAAGCGATTAAGAATTTCGGGGGAGTCGGTTGGATGCGACGTGGTTCAATTGGTAAAACACCCGTTGGGGCGCATACCCAGGAGACGTGGGTTCGAATCCCACCGGCGCACCCGAAAAACTTTTTCGCTTTTAAATAAGCTACATAATTCCTGATAAGTGATAACAAGATCAGGATTTATGTATTTTTGATTATTGTTTAAAAGTTTTTGACAGCATAATTAAACAATTCAGACGAAACCTCTCGCAGTAAGGCACAACAGTCTCAACATTAGTCATTCTTATTGGCCATTTGGAAACAACAGGCCACACGCGCACGCGCTCCGCTCCCAATATGGCCACCGATTGTCACAGGTTCACTCACCGCCAGGGTTGCCAGCTATCTGGAATTTGCGAGGACAGTTTTGTCATTTAAGGGCTAATATTCGGACCGACACTAGAATTTGTAACTGAAAACTAATTTTGACGTATATCAAAATAAAAATTAGTATTTTCGTGTATTAACAGTTAAGATATTCAAACAGATACGACAGGTTGTTTGTGTGGGTGCGGCTCGGCACGGCCTAAGGTAGCATTGCGATGTTGGCGAGCAAAACACACGACCGCGTCGCGCTACGAAGTTCATGCTATGCAGTGGGTCGGAATGATACCTTTACATTTACGTTGCCAGGGATCTAGGTGACGTAACACAGATGTTGCTATATCGTTTGGGGGTCGAGCCTTACACCCTGCTCTCCTCGCAAAGCACCTTCATTAGTCAACCGAAATTATATTTCGCATCTTTGGTATTTTGACCGCCTCATTTTTCGCCTGGCGTCTATGTAGAGCGTTTACTTACGATCTAACCTAGAGATTCTGGCTCTGGCTGCTAGCTCCGTAATAACTAAATCAAAACCTACTTCAAATCTTATCTTAGGAGTGATAATTACTACTACTTTCCCAAAAAACCAGTTCGTTTTATAAATGACGGAGTTCTCAGGTAACAAATATTTATAAGTATACAACTGAATTGAGAGCCTCCTTTTTTGAATTAAATTATAACTTCTCGGTAGGGAAGTTTCCCTCCCGGAGGATTGTAAGTTACACCAGCCAACGGTTCGCTAACCATCTCTCCTCGAACCACATATTATTGTCACTGTTTCTCTCACACATAAAACATGTTCCATTCCTACTAGTATTCTTGTACCTACGTAAGGCATGGATGTTTTCTATCCATATATCCATATCTGTAGTCTCACTGGTGTCCGTATTTCCCCGTCATTTCTGGTAACCCTACTCGAAGAATCTCGACAATAGTATTTAAATATTAAAGCTATTTTCAACCTTGCAACTGGAACTGAATTTTAAATCTGTGTATAATGAATGAAGTTATGACAGATGGGAGCCTCAGCCGTGAAGTTGTTACGAAACTGTCCGTCACCTGCCATATTGGAAGTTGTTTGAATACTCAGTGGTTTAACATCGCTGCTTGTTTGTACTGAATGTTGGTCAGCCGTTTTGTCAGTTGAAGTTACGGTTTAACATTGATGATCGAAGGGTTTAACAGATACAAAACATAAATACTAGGGGCGTTCAATAAAAAGTGAGAATGAGTATGTTATAAACAACTTTTACTAAATGTAATTTTATTTTTCGACATAGTCACCTTTTAGCATAATACACTTATTAAATCTTTTTTCTAAACTTAAAATTTCATTTTTAAAAAAGGCCTCATCTTGAGTACTTAAAAAATCTTGTACTGCAGCGACTACCGCGTCGTCGTCTTCAAATTTCTGGCCTCTCAGGTATTGTTTCAATCTCGGAAATAGGTAGAAATCACTGGGAGCGAGATCTGGTGAATACGGAGGATGCTTAAGGATATCGAATCCAGCATCACGAATTGCAGCCATTGCAACGGCGGACTTGTGTGCCGGGGCATTGTCCTGGTGGAACAGCACAACTTTCGAGAGTTTACCTCGCCGTTTTTCGCGGATCTCATTGCGCAATGTTGCTATTTGTTTGGCGTATAATGTGCCCGTAATAGTGGCTCCATGCTCGAGATACTCAATCATTAATACCCCTTTACCATCCCAAAAAACAGAGCCCATGACCTTACCGGCAGATGGGCTCACCTTGAATTTCTTCGGAGTTGGAGATGATGGCCTTTTCCATGTCATAGACTGCAGTTTCGTTTCTGGGTCGTAATGATGGAGCCATGTTTCGTCCATTGTTATAAATCGCGCCAAAAAAAGTTCCCGGTCTTGCTGCATCAGGTTCAAAGCTTCTTGACAAATCTCTAGTCTAGTTTGTTTTTGCGTATCAGTAAGCATTCTTGGTACCCAACGCGCAGATACCTTTTTCATACCCAAGCGTTCATGTAAAATATTATGCACGCTCCCCGTTGAAATCTTTACATTTTCAGCAATAAAACGAACCGTGACACGACGATCCGCTAAAACTGAGTTTTCGACTTTTTTCACAATTTCTTCAGTTACTGCTGTAGTAGGGCGTCCGGAGCGGGGGTCGTCCATTGTCGATGTTCTTCCATTTCTAAATTCGGCGCACCAACGTGCGACTGTCGAATACGGAGGAGCATTAGACCCTAAAGTGTCCCGCAAATCCAAATTGACTTGGTCCGTAGAAAAATTTTTCAACCACAAGTATTTGATAACGGCGCGCAGTTCAATTTTCTCCATTTTCGCTAACGTACTCAATAGCATTGCAAAGAAATTACCGTATATTTTTTTAAACAAAAGACAGTTAGTTTTTTTTTTCATAGCAATCAGTTAGATAGATTAGCTTTACCGGCCAGTATTTAATTTCCTAATATTGAAAGAGTTTGCATCTCATTCTCACTTTATATTGAACACCCCTCGTAATTTAAGCAATCAATCAAATCATCATCGGTCTGTGTCATACACACCGTAAAAAAGAAAAGGTGTGTCTCCTGTGGACATACAATTAGCGACTCCAAGTCAGCAAACTTAAGATTTATTTCCCTCGTTCCCTTAATATCAGAATTGCAAAATACTAGATTGCCGACTTACCCTATTTCTAAAATACCAAATTCCCAGAATACCGGACTTTCCTATCACCGTGTTTAACTCTATATCGGATTGTCAAAAAAGCTTGTTTTCAATACACCATGTTCCATTCAAAACCGAATTTCCATAATACCAGATAGTGCAATCACCAGGCTCGTAAAACACGACCCCCTGGCCTCCCCGCGACGACCACGACCTGCCTGACGAGCCTGGTGATTTCACTATCTGGTATTATGGGAATTCGATTTTGAATGGAACATGGTGTATTGAAAACAAGCTTTTTTGGCAATCCGATATAGAGAAAAACACGCTGACAAAAAAGTCTGGTATTCTGGGAATTTGGTATTTTAGAAATAGGGTAAGGTCGGCAATCTAGTTCTGATATTTAGGGAAAGAGCTATTTATTTAAATGGGTCGATAGTTGGCCATGCGCCCCACACGCTGATGTAGATTTGACTAATAAATATTGGCTATAGCCCTTACTTTTGCCAGGAGAGATGCGAACAAAAAAATGTTTATGACCCGTCTATACGAGTATACATACATCCTTCCTACATCAGGGTACGAGAGGCACGAAGGACAAGAGGAGTAAGACAAGAGGAAAAGAGAGGAGAGGAGTCTCCGAGTCTTGGTGTAGTTCCAA